>CP139754.1:16237500-17485000 GCA_034370585.1 Fragaria x ananassa
AGGGAGGGTGTTAAATGGAATTTCCAGTTGAAAAATATGTCTAGTCAGCAACTTAACCACTGATTTGGACGGCCACTTAACGGATGAACCTAATTGTGTGACATTGGATAGTTAATGGAGTAATCGATTGAAATTGAAAGTTAATGGAGTAAACTGTTGAGCGCATGAAAGTTAATGGAGTGACCAGTAATTAATCCTTTCTTTAATTCATCTAACCATGGTTAACAATATAAATCTAAATTTTTTTATTTGTAAGATTGGGTATTGGGTTTTAAGGTGTAGGGTTTAGGGTTTAGAGTTTAGGGTTTTAAGGTTTGGGGTTTAGGGTTTAGGGTTTAGGGCTTATTCTTTTATCATAATTAGCTAAACCCTAGTTGTAGTAGGTAGTCAGTAAACTACCTCCTCCGCCCACAGACCAGTCATGAAACTTGTAGACAAACATCCCACCTACCTCGTCATGGAGAAAGATCATCAATGCAGCAACGGGAAGGTGCTCCTCCAAGTTCAACAAGAAGGCACCATGATAGAAGTTATATGCATTCTGTCCCACATCTTAAACATAATGTAAGAGGAAACATTCTTTATCTATAAAAAGAAGGTTTCCCCTCTAGATATAGGGAGCTGGAAAACTGTACTCCACCCCGCGGGACGGATCCTCCCCCATCCCCCCTTACTGTAGTCGGTAGTCAGTAAACTACCTCATCCGCCCATAGACCAGTCATGAAACTTGTAGACAGACATCCCACCTACCTCGCCATGGAGAAAGATCATCAATGCAGCAATGGGAAGGTGCTCCTCCAAGTTCAACAAGAAGACACCATGATAGAAGTTATATGCATTCTGTCCCATATCTTAAACATAATGTAAGAGGAAACCTTCCTTATCTATAAAAGGAAGGTTTCCCCTCTAGATATAGGGATCTGGAAAACTGTATTCCACCCCGCGGGATGGATCCTCCCCCATCCCCCCTTACTCCAGACCGCGCAGGATTGTTCCTCTTGTACCCCGCGCGGGATGGAAACTATTGTAACTCCTCCACCCCGCGGATATAAACCCCACCGTGCGGGATTGGTAGCCCACCCCTCCCCCATTTGTAATCCTCCAAACCGCGCGGGATGGTTTCTCTTGTACCCCGCGCGGGATGGAAACTCTTGTAACACAAAAGGCCTATTGGCCATGATAGTAGAATCTTAAGTGGACGTAGCTGTGCCCTCCGATAGCATGGTGAACCACTATAAATATTGTCTTTGTTCATATTCATGTTCCACCGTGCTTCTGCAGAGCCTGCGGGATCTTACAGAAACACTAGTTAAGTAAAACCCTAAACCCCAAACCCTAAACCCTGAACCCCAAACCTTAAAACCTTAAAACCTTAAACCTTAAACCATAAATGTCCAACCTTTCAAATTTATATTAAATAAATAACTTATATTGTTAACTATGATAAGGTGAGTTAATAAAAATGAACATGTGTCATGTATTTAAATAGGGGGATGAAGGTGGAAAAGTAAGAGCAGAGAGCAAATTTGTATCCGTTCTCCTTAAGTCATAAGAAGCTGACAAGTTGACTTTTTTTCCTACCCAACTTATATTAAGATAGTCATATGTTTAATACTTTAATTGCTTTATATTCTGTAAATATTTGTTCATAGAATACCAATTATATTCTGTAAATTCTCTTCATTCTCACCCGCCATAGCCGCCACCACCACCCACGGCTAAAGCAATTGATTATGAAAATTGATCTGCCTCAGAAGCTTCATAATCTAATAGAGGAACGCAGAGATGGGCTACGCTCCAAATATTAGTGAAACAAATGGCTGCATCCTTTTGAAATTGCTGCCTCCTTGCTAAAAGCTCTCTGTATAAACATCCTGTCCATATCTATTTTATATTTGTATATTTGGTTGTTTAGGAACCTGAGTTTATGGCTTTGCTGTTTGATCCCCCTTGTTTTCATAGCCATCCCCACCACACTAAAATTATAATACCCAGCTTTTCCAACCAAATTTGGTGAGTGTTGCTGCTGGCATTATAATTTCCTTCATCTCATTTCCCCATATCAATATCAATCTTGATTTGAAACTCCCTTGTTTGGCAAAAATGTATGGAGGGATATGAATGACCTAGGATTTGGAAGGAGGGATATTAGGCAGGATCCTCTTTTGCTCTTTCAGATGTTGAACGAAGCGAACGGCTTAATTCCTCTTCTGGTTGTAGTGGTGAAGAAGAAGAAGAGAGATTTACATAATATATATAATTAATATTCTATTAACAAGTGAAAACAATTAAAGTATTAAACTAATGACTAGTTGGGTAAAAAAAAAAAACCACACGTTCGACTTCTTATTAGTCAAGCGGGATCATTAGACACGCTGAAATGGTTCTCTCGGAGTACTTAAAAATTTCTCGTTAAATCATACAATAAGATTGATTAATTGTAGTAATCAATATAGAACAAATTGAAGTCTAATGCTCTTGACCCAAAGAAATTTTATGGGTAAATTTTTTGAGATGTCTAGTCATATTGTATGATTTGAGAGGCAAATAAGCAAATTACTTGAGGCAAATCATCAATAGTAAATGTAAATCCCTTACAGAGGATCCTCTTCCCTTTAACTGATATATATCTTTGTAATGTTTCCAACCATTTTCAGCATGCAAAGCATCAAATGATTGGATTCAGATTCTCTGTTTGAATTTAAGTTGCTTTAATTTGCTTGGATGTCTTATAACCATTAGATAGAGTAAGAATGATATAAGGATGACATGGTGATTCCAGATTGTACTCAATTCAATGGTTAGAAATCATCTAAGTAAATCCAAACAACATAAATTCAAATAAAGAAACTAAATTTCATATGATTACTGTAAATCTAAATCTTTCATATAAATTAGTAAATAACAAGATCGACATGGATATAATCTTTGATTAATTATTATTGTAAATGGAAAATACGAAGCAGCTAGCAATACTTAATCTTTGACGCAATCAGTTGGCTTGAAAGAGACCACCCTTTTTTCAAGGTCAATTCCGATCAAGAAATTTGTCTGAGCAAAGTTTCCATAAATGTTAACACCACTGTCATCGCCTATCATTGCAAAGCAGAAAACCTCATCTTTTGGTGGAATAAAGGTTTGTGTTGGTGTCAACTTCACATTAGTACCCCCTTCAAAATGCACCGTCAATATTGGTCCCTTGAGATTCGTCTTGGTCTTGTAGCACAGCTGATTCCCCAAATCCGGGTCATCTTTAATCGGTGCCATCGGAATCTGTTTCCTCAGCTCGGCTACCAACCTTTCATATACATCTGTTGGTATATACGTAGGTGGTGTCCCGGAGTCGAGGAATATGTTGCCCTTCTCAACTTTCCCTGATGAATCAAAAGGCACAAACTTGTCTCCGACGCTAAATCCGTCCACCGTCACAGAATAAAAGGTGTCGTCTTTCGGCACCAACGGCACTGTAACCACACCTTCACCCAACACTTCACTGCCCTTTCCGAAGCTCATCTTGCTTTCGATACTAGGGTCAGTATGAAATGGAACCAAACAGTATGAGAACTTCTTGCCTCCAACTAAGGGAGCCATTTGAGAAATGAAAGATATAGGTCCTCCTCCAAGGCCAATTAGACCCATATCATCTTGGTTAAAAACCCCTGTATCCTTATGTCCACAACCAAAGGTAATACCTTTTAGGGCAACAGTACCATTCCCAGACGTGGATTCTAGGAAAATGGTCTCTTTAGCCAATACCCCTCTGACCACCGAACCATCTCCGTATTCGTAATCGTAATTGCAAACATTTTGTGTTGAACAAGAATTAGGAACCAAACTACATTCTGGTGCATCACAAGGTAGGTCGCTATATGTTGATGACTTCTTCGGATCAAATTTGGGTTTGATTTGCTTATAGCAGCCCTCACATGGTACACATTGTGCCCACAATAAGTCACTGCCTGTATCAGCAATGCCGTAAAGATCAAATTGAGGATTTCCGAGTGAGAGCTTCATAAGATACTGGCCGTTGTTGGCTTGTACTGGTGACTGTGGCTTGCTCGTAGAAGCTTTGCTAGGATTGTAGAACGGCGATTTTGGGGAATTTCGGTGGACAAGTTTGACACTAAACCCACCATTGCTTGCTTCTGTAGCAGAGGTGGATACAAGATATATCAAAAGAGTAATCACAAATACTAGACCAAAGTGTGCATGACAAAGGATAGTATCCATGGCTGCCATTATCGAACCAACTTAATTTGCATGGATACATAGAATTTCAGAGAGATATATAAGGCCTTGAGAAGTTGAGAATCACAAAGGGATTTCATGGTGATCTACAATAATGTGCATTTGATTTTTTTTCGGTCATCCTACAATCATGTGTATCTACTTGATTGCAGTCTTTTAAAAATGATCTACATTAATGTGTATCTGATTTTGTATGTGTGCTTGATTGTCTTCTCAACAAAAGTTCTGTGGTACTCAGAGAAATTAAAATCATGAATACTTTCACTAAGAAAAAGCCTAGATAAGAGTCTCACCCTATACTACCCTCCCTTTTACTTTGCGAGCCAGAAAGAAGGATAAAATGCGCTAAAGAGGAACATATATATATACTGTATTTACTATTTAGAGACATATATGGAGTATATTAAAGTGAACACCCAAAACAGCCCTGCATGTCCATCAAAAAAAAAAAAACAGCCAAGACGCTAAGTCTAACTTTATTAATGGAAGGAAATAATCTACTGATATGCATTCAAGTAGATTGGAGATATAATCGATGGAGAGAATGATGGATCCGGAATTACACATATCCTTTCTATGAATGTTTATATATCTTGATTATATGATATAATTAAGATTCATTCATATGTAATTTTGTCTTTCTCAGAATGGTACTCATAGATAGATGTATATAGAATTATAGACCAAATCATATTGTACTGTAATGGTATCAATACAGAAACATTACATTCACGATTGCCATAGAAGGCCTTTTCCTTCGTTCTCACAGCCCTAACACAAGTAATTCGATCTTCTTCATCCTCACAATTTTTCTGGCTAGATTCTCAATAAAGCGAAAAGATAGACAAAAATTCAGCACTTGTGTTTTTCTGTGACTGGTACTGTTTTTGCATAAACCCGGAGGCTATGTAGAATCACCGTGGAACAGACAATTATGTGACACAAGAGCATATAGTGGTTCACCATGCCTCGGAGGACATGGCTACATCCACTTAGGAATCAACTATCATGACCAATATGTATTTGGTGTTACAAGAGCTTCCATCCCCCGAGGTGGAGTGTTAGAGAGAGGGGGAGATCTGATTGATTCTCTATATCTAGGGGAAGCATTCTTTTTATAGCTAAGGAATGTTCCCTCTTATTACATATTTTCGATGTGGGACTAACTATACATATATCTTATCATTGTGCCTTCTTGTGGAGCTTGGAGAAGCACCTTCCCGATGTGGTACCAATGATCTTTCACCATGGCAAGGTAGCCCGGATGTCGGTCTACAAGTTTCATGACTGGTCTATGGGCGGGGAAGGTAGTTTCCTGACTACCGACTACAAGTCTCCCCAAGTTCCCGTTCAAGACACATCTTGAGTAGGGACTTAATATATAAAATGCCCATAGACCAGTCATTTGTCAACGGGTATCCGGTCCCAGTCACCCCAAGTCCGTACTCAAGACGTGTGTTGAACGGGTCTTACTTTTCTTGATATCTTCTAGTCTGCTGGGTCCCTCCCAACCCCCAACCTCAAAACTGATTCGGCTATATAGTTCGCGTGCAAGCTTGGTAGGAGTTCGCTTCGCACAAGACTGACATTACTAGACGAGCTGAGGAATCCGCCTCGCATAGAAGGGCTGACACTCGGGCGAGTTGAGTAGTGCGCAAAGCACAAGGACTATAATTGTCACGCGAGCTGAGGAGTTCGCTCCGCGCATAATGGCTTCACGCGAGTTGAAGGGTCAGCCTCCGCCTCGCATACAATGACTACACGTGAGCTGAGGAGTCCGCTCCGCGCACAAGGACTATACGTGGGCCAAGGAGTCCGCCTCGCGTACAATAATTATACGCGAGCTGAGGAGTCCATCTCGCGCACAATGAGTACGTGCGAGCTAAGGAGTCCACTCCGCGCACAAGGCTTCACGCGAGTTGAGGGGTCCGCCTCGCGCACAATAACTATACGCGAGATGAGGGGTCCGCCTCGCGCACAAGGACTATACGTGAGCTGAGGAGTCCGCTCCACGCACAATGACTATCTCGATGACACACGCAAGGTGGATATCAGTGACACACGCGAGATAGATTTTGGTGACACATGCGAGGTGGATCTTGTTCCACCGCCCATAGTCCGTACTCAAGATGTGGGTTGAACGGGTGTTATACTTTCATGGACAAGGATAGCGAGCCCTTTCCATATCCGGTGTTACTACTCGAGTGACGGGGTGTTAACGTCGTCCGTGGTTTATCAAGCCACTTGCTCCGTTTTTAAAGGGAAGATATAAGTTTTATGCCTATCTCGCCTGGTGTTACTGGGGATCTCATTAACTTAGGCCTCTCGGTGGATTACCCATTCCGCCTGGTCTTTCTGGGGATTTCAGCAACTTATGCCGCTCGGTGGATTACCTATCCCGCCTGGTGTTACTGGGGAAAAACTTATACCTCTCGGTGGATTACCTATACCCATCCCGCGCGCCTGGTCTTTCTGGGGATTTCAGCAACTTATGCCGCTTGGTGGATTATATATCCCGCCTGGTGTTACTGGGAAAAAACTTATGCCTCTCGGTGGAGTACTCATCCCGCCTGGTCTTTCTGGGGATTTTTGTAACTTATGCCTCTCGGTGGATTACCTATCCCGCCTGGTCTTTCTAGGGATTTCAGCAACTTATGTCGCTCGATGGATTACCTATCCCGCTTGGTGTTACTGGGGGAAAACTTATGTCTCTCGATGGATTACCTATCCCGCCTGGTCCTACTGAGGATTTCTTTTTTTTTCTTTTTTTTTATACCCTAAACCCCCGAGACTCGATGAATAATTACCCATTTTTCCCCTGCTGCTTGTGGATTAGTCCGTGAGGCATCTATCCTACCCCTTTCGGTTCCCAAAGATGAAAGTGGTGGAGCCCTAACTTGCTCTTGGAGATTTCTTTTCTGCTCCCGGTGGCTAATTCTTTCAATCTGGAGTCATCGGGACCTGTGCACACTGATTCAGTCGTCCGCCGGGTCCCTCCCGACCCCGAGCCTCAAAACTGATTCGGTCGCACAGTTTGCTCCGCGCACAATGACTACACGCGAGCTGGGGAGTTCGCCAATAAGATAAAAAAAATGCTTCTCCCAACCCCGACCTCAAAACTTACTCGGCGGGGCGAGGATTGTTGTACATGTGAAAATAGCTGGAATGAGTGCACACAGGAGGTGCAGATGCATGCCCGTACTTCTCCCAGACGATGAATCCTTGTTGCTAGTACGGTCGGGCTGCCTACAAGATTTGTTGACTTTTCCCAGGTAAATAGCTTCGGGTGTCCATAGATTTTAACACTACTTCAATAGTCAACTTTGAATATCTAACTCCCAGCATCAGCAAACACCAACAGGGCAGTAGAACTATTGGGTGGCCAAATTTGATGTTCGGGTGTACAGAGCGAACTCCTTTTTTTTTTTTCAAACGGACTGCGGTAAGCTGCAGCCGAGCTGGGATCCCGATTAGCAACCTTCATCAACCTTCCCGGTGACTGCAAGAGAGCCTCTTGCCCTCTCTATTGCCATACCGGCCCGAGAACTATCGCCTACCGGAGGTTGCTTCACGCTGTCGGGCGAGGCCACTGAATTTCCTACTTGGAGACTGAATGTTGGAGCCACCGGGATAAGAAGATGATTCGGCTACGGGTTGAGTAGATCGTCTCCGGCTAATCTCTCGTTCGACATGACTGAGCTCCGGGTGTCCATAGCAATTTGCCATCGGGACCCGCTACTTGCAGATCGAATGATCCCGACTGGTTCCACCGGTACCTCATAGAGCAGGCGTTGCCAGAGGGAAGTGATAACTGAACTAGACAACCGAGATCCTGTTTCTAGGGATGCGGGGCGTGCCACCGCGCGGACGCGGAATGTAGTGGAGTTGTCAATGCTTCACAAGGTCTTTCTCTCATGCGGGGTTCGCCTGCACGAAGTCACCACTTCACGTAGCACATTTTCTCGCGAGGTCAGCTCGCATGCAACTCATGTCACTGTTTTGATACGTGCGAACTCCCCCCCCCCTCGCCTGATAATTTCAGTTCACCTTATATGTGAAGGCCTCTTCTTGTTTCTTGGCGAAGTCTCTCATGCAAAGTCATCTCGCTTCGCTTCCATACTAGGCCTTTATCTCCTACGTGAAGCCACCCCTGCCAATCTCTCAGTCGAATGCTTATCTCTGTGTCAGGTGCCTATCTCTCGGGTGGAATGCCTATCTCGTTTGGTCTTACTCGAGATTTTTAATGATTTATGCCTCTCGGTGGAATATACCAATCTCTCGGTGGAATGGCTCTCTTCAGTTTCTTTCTTCTTCACCCCATACCTCTCATACTGGGTGTCCATAGCAATTTTCAGCTGTGCACCAGACAAATCAATGAGAGGAGATGTCGGTGGTAGCTGCTGGGAAGAGTATCCCGGATCCAATAACCATCGTGCCGGCAGATGCCGAGTATCAACGGGACCTCGAGTATGCTAGGCATATCCCTTATTTCTAACGAATTTTCATCTCGGCCGGGAAGACGACGAATATCGCTGAAGTCACCGGGGTAATAAGATGATTGGGCAGCGGGAGAAGTGGGTCGTCACCGGCGAAGCTCCAGACCGACAAGATTGAGCTCCGGGTCCAGGTGACTCATCTCCGGGTGATGGCTAGAGGCATCGGACATGAGCCGTTGTGGCTCTGCTCTTGGTAAAATCCCGATGACAAAAAGAACCCGAGCGGGTCATCTCGCTTCGCTTCCATGATAAGTCATCTTGCTTCGCTTCCCTGCGAAGGCAACTCGCTTCGCTTCCATGCGAAGTCATCTCGCTTTGCTTCCATGTGAGGTCAACTCGCTTCGCTTCCATACTAGGCCTCTACCTATTGCTCATGGACTTGAATGAACTGTGTCTCGGTGGAATGCCTCTCGGGTGGTAGAGCAATATGACTTTTAGTAATGTTTCCTACAGACGGCGCCAAATGTTTCTGCATAAACCCGGAGGCTATGTAGAATCACGGTGGAACAGACAATCATGTGACACAAGAGCATATAGTGGTTCACCATGCCTTGGAGGACATGGCTACATCCACTTACGGATCAACTATCATGGCTAATAGGCCTTTGGTGTTACAAGAGCTTCCATCCCCCGGGGTGGAGTATTAGAGAGAGGGGGAGATCTGATTGATTCTCTATATCTAGGGGAAGCCTTCCTTTTATAGCTAAGGAAGGTTGACTCTTATTACATGTTTCCGATGTGAGACTAACTATACATATATCTTATCATTGTGCCTTCTTATGGAGCTTGGATAAACACCTTCCCGATGTGGTATTGATGATCTTTCACCATGGCAAGGTAGCCCGGATGTCAGTCTACAAGTTTCATGACTGGTCTATGGGCGGGGAAGATAGTTTCCTGACTATCTTCACTGAATGGCTTCAATTCAGTAACTCTTCGCGATCGCAACATTCTCAGTAACCAACAGTATACTTTTTTGGATTTCTAGTGCTTCATATTTTATAGATTTGTTTGCTTTGCCGATAAACCCTAGGCAAGGGTTTTTCACCCTATGCTAGCTAGGGTTTTTCTTAGAGCTACCCTGAGCTTTTGCGGAGTTGAAAATTGACTCCGAGCTTGCTCTAGGGTATAGGGTACTCCTGCAAATTGAAATCTTTTTCCAACTGACGATTTTTTTTTTTTTTAAATCCTTTGTAGGCATAGCAACTGCAATATGGGACACTGGTTGAGGTAGGAAGACCTTGTATCTTTTAACATATTTGTGCTAGCTAGTAATGTGTAAAGAAACCCTTTGGAGCTTGGATGAATATAAATAAATATGAAATTAATTTTGTTGAACACCTTGATTGGAATGAATGTTTTATTGACATTTGTCACATACATTTTCTGTTTAACATGAGAGCTTCACTCAAGAACTGTCGCGGAATACATCATGTTCTGCTCTATCTTAAGTGGAGTTCCGATCCATGCATGTTCTAAAATGTAGCAATAATAGATGTAAGAAAGTCATAAGTAAATTACAAGTTTGTCATGCCTTTGCTGCTGGAGGAGCAAAGTTATTTCTGTTGTTATAACAAATGCGAACTTAGTAATACACTTCGAATACTTGTTGTTCCGGATCGCCATCTGGGCTATTTGGAGAACATTGAAGTGTAGCGGGGTGATTCATTCCAGGAACTCGATGAGATATACTCAGTAGCAAAACAGAAGAATGTGCGTCCCTTTCTGTAATTCCGATTTATTTCAGGTATACATTGGGAAATACTGTAATGGAACCGGTTTCGAATTCCATACATTCTGTGCAAGCCGATGAGTGGAACAGAACATACGAATGCAAACATTTTATATTTTCCTTCTATATGGTAGATTTTGTACTCCTTCTAGGTGATCTTTTCCATGAGAATAACCCTCAATGTCAACAATAGTTAAGACCATTGAAATTCTACGTCGTCATTCCCGAGCATTCAACCAGTGCATTCCTCACCCTCAGTGATCAATCAACCAGTGCAGTTTCAAGTTGTTAGCGACCAGACTGAAGTTTGCATATATGTAAGGAATTATATGCACTTCGTTTTCGGAATGGCATACCAAAGCTGAGCTTTTGTTTTAGTACCATAGAAGTGGTGCAATATTGCAAGAGTTTTCTTTGGGTATTGAGTTTATTGACATCTACATAACATCGTTATTCTAGTATTGTTTTTTTGAGTACTAGTACCAGTGTGCCACCTTATACTCCTCCCACCATACCAAAGTAATAGCAACTATTTCCTCTACAGGCTTAGCCTCACCATTCCAAAGTTTTGCATGCCGGAAGTAGACCAAATAGTCCACACAACTGTAGCTATACGAGTTAGAGAATTAGAACAGGAGGATACTAACCAATCAAGGACATTGGTAGCAGCAAGTTGGACAGGATTATGCGCCAATTGAATAAAAGATGAGGCATGAGTACCACGGAGTCTATTTCGTGTCGGAAGAATGTTGGCTGTCAATCTCCACACACAACTTCACTTTAGCCGGGACCGGTGCGTCCCATATTGTGTTCCAGAACCCCCTTTCTTGCAAGGTGATAGGCCGACTTCACAGTATAAGACATATGCCATACTCCTAATGTGCTGCAAGCCTGAATAGGATATCTTTACAAGTTATCACGGTGGCAAGACTGTTCGAGCATGGTGTTCCTTGTGGCTGTGTTTTGGCTTTTTTGTTGTTGTCTAACTCATCAATAAAACAAAAGCCTGTTCGAGCATCTCCACATTGAAGCTTAGCTAGGGCTATAATGAGACTAAAATGAGGAAAAACAAGATTCATTGCTCGGTTGTGTTCCTAAGGATGACTTCTTCCAAATGCAAGTCAAATGGTTGCAAGTTCCTTGTTACAAGATAACAATGACCTGATCAAAGCTCATGCAATTGCAAGAAACTAATCTAGAACACTATAGTCATTTTCTCTAGCCAAACTGTCATTACCCATTCAAACTGAACCTGCAGCAACTAACCAAACCAAAAGCTGTCCTCTGGCTTCCAAACTACTTGTTTGACGATAAGTAGATTTTTTTTTTTTTTTTTTAACATGCTAGATCTGCAGAACCACTCGCTTTTGTTCCTGGAAACCCTGAACCACAAGCCCTGAGCTGTCTTCTCTATTCACTGTGCAAGAACATAACTCGTCCTTACAGTTTGTTTTTCTTTGAACCAACAGGAAGACAATTCGTCTACAATACTACAGCTTTCACAATAATATTAAGATGTGGTAATCATATGACCATTATGAAGCTAAAATTTACTAAGAAAACACTATCCTATCAACATTTACCTAAGTTTATGTTGAGTATTGGAGCCCACTTCCGAGTATTCATAAACATGAACAACTGTGAATGACAACTAATACAACAGAAGGAAATTGAGAGACCACTAATGCAACATTTAGATTGCAAAGAGACGTTCATGAACAAGTTATAGATCTCATCAAGGAAAATTAGAATCCGGGACATCATCAAGGATGAAAGGACCTAACTTACCTGTTCTGAATAGGGTAAGAAATTTTTTAGATACCATCAACCGAGCTTCTGGCCCCTTGATAGCTATCTTCAGTGCCTTCTGCAGTGCTTCAAACTGCAGATCTATAAGTACCTCCAAGTCAGCTTCATCATCTACACTGCCATCAAATTCTGACAGAGTCGAATAGAGTGCACATTCTACTTTTGTTACCAGATCCTGGAAAGTGAAGAAATATCAGCAAATCAAGTCACCAAGAACTCTTGTCTAGGTACACTTGTAATTGTGAAACAAAAAAACAAAAAACAGAAAACAAAGCTAAATACGAACTGAAACTGATGAACAAGTATAAATAAATAGCAATAAGAAATGGATTGTGAGCATCAGATTATTTTCTTTTTTTGGGAGCATCAGTTAAAACTTAACAATAAAAAAAAACAGAATATTTTCTATAAGTCAAAAACTTGAAACAATAATGTAGTCGAGACTAGAGAAGTGGACCACAATAGAGAAGATACAACTCATGAGATTCAACACTACCAACCAAGGTTCACACTAACCACTTTAAGCCAGACGGGGAAAAAAAACCTAGACCACAGTTGCCTTCCAAAGCAAGGCAGTATATAACTATAATATTAGAAAGCTACATAAACAGATTGTTAGAATCTCACCAGAACTCTCTCCTAAAGCTCCTCCATCCTTGGACTCATGTAATACTGTTTTATATTTACTTCTTACAATGAGAAAGACAATGAAGTTAATTGGATGTACAGTGTCATTGTTTAATGTAACTCTGCATAATTAAGCCTCAGAATGCCAATTTATTATTGACAACCCTGACAAACTTTATTGTTCATTGATTGTAATACATAATACATAATCCATACGTGGTTGTGTCCAGAGACCGTTAAATAAAAGACTAACAGTATCAACTCCAGGAGGCTATTATGTTAACAAAAACTCGGTCTTCAATCAAACACCAAACCCAATACTACTATAAACCAAACAAGAACTAAAAAGAAAGAAAATTGAAATTCAAACCCATACTGATGTACAAAATCTCTCTATACAAAAAATTCCACGCTCTTCAAAAAATTCAACATACAGCAGCATCCTAAACCAAACCACAACTAAAGAAACATAACATGTTCCCCGTCAAACCAATTTAAACCAAAACCCATACCAATGTCCAAAATCTATCCCACAAGTTCCGGCCTGTAAACTAAAAGAATCCTTTCGCTTCTTTCCATCCATACCTTCCCTGACGGACTTATTTGAATACAATAATTCCTATTTATACAGTACACATGTAGATAATATGGACAGAAAAACCAACCACAAGGCTAGTTACCCAATATAATTGAGCAAGTCGGATACCAAAATATAATAAGCCTAGCATCTGGTAATGAAAAAAAAAATATACAAGTATAGGATGAAAATTGTATCTTTTTTCCTTTCAATAAGAAAATTAGAATTTAATCAATTTATGTACCCCAGAAGTTTGAAGAGTGAAGCTTGGGACATCAGATACCTCAGAAGTATGAAGCAGTCCCACATAGCACTAAAAGTTGGGGTATCATATCCTGTGCATAAAAAAAAATACAGTAACATCAATTAATTACCTCAACGTACAGTACACCAGACTTATTTGGCAGCTTCCTCTTTGGTCGAAGATTTTTAAGACTATAGTCAACTTTTTCCTCAGCTTCATATTGAATGCCTTCCATTCTGCTATTATGTGAGTTTCGCCAGTGAAGAGGAGTCCTTCTAGTATTTAGAACTGCAAGTAAGTATTGAGCAATACGTTCCTCCCCCACCACCGAATCTTTAACAGATCCTGCATGTTCATTTGATACTACTAATAAGATTCAGTGATTTTTTATGCTGACTGAACAAACAAACATCCACCCCCATCTAAAGTAAATGCCAAGGACAATCTCTCAGATGCCAACCTATAGCTTAACTGGTTATGAAGAACAGAGGGGTTTCTAACAGAAGCTTGAGTGAATTTCATCAATATGTCCAGATTGAATCATGTAAATGATATTTCATTCTTCTTTTTACACATGGAATTTGGAAATACTACACAGTATGTATTTAGCTAATCAATACTTACGGTCACATGGATCATACACTTTTTAGATAGGAAATTTGACAATAACCTTAAATTTCCAAAGGATTGGAGATCTTTCCGTATGAGCCAGCAATGAAAAGCATGTTAATGCAGTTAATAAACCTGGCTGGAAAATGAAACCCTTTGTGGAAACCCAAGATTAAGACATTAAGTTCATTACCCCAGCACCAGAGCTAAGGTCTTCTTTGTCCATTTTAATAGTCTCAACATGGGTAGTTTAAGAGTTTAACTGACAAAGATATAATATGGGAAGAGCCATCCTAAAGGCTTCTAGGGAAAAAGGAATTATTAAACAGATGATATATTTAGACAAAGTGGACAAAGATGATGCAGCAAACTTACGAGAGAGGTACCAGAATCTAAAACCCCTTGAAGAAACCCCTAAAAGAGAAACAGAGAGTACT
Source organism: Fragaria x ananassa (assembly GCA_034370585.1). Taxonomy (NCBI): domain Eukaryota; kingdom Viridiplantae; phylum Streptophyta; class Magnoliopsida; order Rosales; family Rosaceae; genus Fragaria; species Fragaria x ananassa. Next base: position 16,252,280 of record CP139754.1, read on the forward strand.
CCTAGACTACTGCTGCTTTTCAATCCTTTAAAATACAAGAGAAACTATAAATTTTAAAAGCCTCAGAAACTGAAGGACAAAGAACTGCCCAAATTCTAACTCTCTCTCGAAGATCCTCAAGCCCTACCGCTTCATAGACTTGAAAACTTCTTCTATTTCTTTCCATCTACAACACCCAAAGATACAGCAACCCCCACAACGTTTTGGCATTCTTCCCTTTTCCAAAAGCAGGACGATTAATAGCAAACAGAGCAGAAATCTGCACTGCAAACTTCCAAGGCACCGCATCCTCAGAGTTAAGGCTAAGTTCTATTCAGATACTTAGAGAAGTCAAGTGCTATTCAGAGTCTACTAGAGTCTTCTGGTGAGTCCAATGTGTCTGAGTTTTCAAGGGCATCTTGTTATGAAGTGACTGAGAGTCCTCACTTACCATGTTCTCTCTCTGGTGCAGCCCCTATTCTCTATTTCCCTAAGTACTCTGAAACTAAAGCTTCTATAAGTCTTCTGTTTCTGCGAAAAACTATAACCCTTCTCTTTCTGCTGAAAACTATAAATCGTCTGACCTTCAAAGTCCACCATAAGCACTCAGAACCAGCCTTCCCTTTACTTTTAGCCTCATAAGATGTAAACTATCAGAGTAATAATTCCTTGTATACTTAATGACACGGGACATAAAACTTGTTAAAGTGACCTTATTTTCTCTAAGGCTCAATATTTGGGATATGTTTTCACAGGTCTCTACAGATCATGATGTATATAATCTTACCATGCATTTTCAAAACAACGTTGCATTTCAAGACAAATTGACATAGAACCTAAGTCCCAATTTACTACTTGCAAGGGAACTGCAGTATCCATAGATTTCACGAAAGTGTGTGTGTGTGTGTGTGTGTGTGTGTGTGTGTGTGTGTGTGTACACATTAATCAATAATTCACAATGATTTAATGAAGTAGTTTATGTAATAGTCAAGGATAAGCACAGACCCAAGCCTATATCTGAAGGACTATTGAAGGAGGATAGAATATAAACTTTCAGAACGGCAAAAGAACAAAAGAATGAAATTGAGGGGAAAGAACCAACTGATCAAAGGATATTATTGAAAACATATTAAGTGCAATTGTACCACAACTTCCTAAAATATGTCTTTCTATGTGCCATGTATGCCTGAAGGTCAAAACATTGGCAATGCTACAGCCACACTAATAACTACCAGAGCAAACTGCTAGTTAGCTGAAAATAAAAATAGAAAGACAGACCTGCAAGAGCTAGCTTTAACCCTGTCTCTATGTCTGGGATACTTGGAACCAGTACACCTGGAGTGTCAAGAACATATATGCTAGGCTGATGAGCAATCTGTAGATAAACAATCGAACAAGGTCAGAGCCACAATGAAATACAGAGAAGATGAAAAATTCAATAATAAACAATGGTGATTGACCTTGTATCCAGCAATGTCTTGAGTAACACCAGGCAAAGGACCGACCGTAGCTCGCTTCATCTTCCCCTGCACTAAGAAAGAAACTCAAACATTGTCATTCGGTCTTTCTTATAAAGTTCATGAAATAGCAGCCACTAACATTAACAATATGAACTCACTCGGAAAGCGTGACGACGCAATCTGATGAATAGAATTAATCAGAGCTGATTTGCCAACATTAGGAACCCCAACAACCATAACAAGCAGGGTGGGTTCTCTCGAAATCACCTCCTTCAGTTTATACTCCACCAGCTCCAGAAGCTTCGATTAAAACCCGAAACACAACTAAGGTTTGTAAAAGCCAAATCAAAATCACAAAACCGGAAACCAAACAGAACTGAATGTACCTTGGAAACAGAACTCTTGCTATGCGCACTTATGGGAATGCAATCTTTCCCGGACGATTCCAAAAACCGAGTCCATCTCTGCAGAAACTAAAGTTCTAATCATTGACTTCAAATAACAAAGAACAAGATGTGAGATATAGATGAGTGAATATTACGTGCATGATGTTGGGGTTGGCGAGGTCCTTCTTGTTGAGGGCAACAAGGGAGCGTTTGGAGCGGAGTTGGGACTGAAGGTCCTGATTGGCAGAGGACAACGGAATGCGAGCGTCACGGACCTCAATGACGAGGTCGGCGAGCTTGAGGCGGTCACGGATGGCGGTGGTGGCAGCAGCCATGTGGCCTGGGAACCAGTTGATGGCTCCGCCGCCGGTGATGAACTCCATCTCTGCCAACCCCAGACCCTTCTTCACTACTTCCTTTAGTCCTCCTGTCACCATTTCTCCTCCCGGGAAGCTTCAAATGTTCTCACTCTCTGGGTTTTAATGGGACTCGGTGGGGAGGTTCAGGTTCATGGGTTTTTAACCACTTTTTATTTCACTTTTTAGTTTTATGGATTTATATTTTCTCTTTTGTCGGATTTTTTTTATTCAGGAGACTTTCATGTCTAGCGTTTGAGTCCAAATTCTCACCAACGTTTGACTTTTGAGGAGTCATTGAGTTCCTATATCTACAGGAGATTAGATTGGATGTGTATGCTACTAACTTGTTAACTAACAAACGACATTTTTAGGAAGGGATCTCATGTCAAGCTCCGTCCCTGATTTATTCCTACAATTCTAGGACAACCCTACGCATAAAGGGCTAATACCTACGTAGCACAGAAGCGCCGGGAGACCTACGATTCCCGCTTTAGAACCGGAAGCGGCTGGAAGCGCGCTTCCGAAAAAAGTAGAATTGGGAGCGTGCTGGAAGCGTGAGCTTCCGATCTGGAAGCGCGAGCTTCCGACTTCCCTACCTCTGCAAATCAAAACACCTTAATTGAGCAAACTCTATTTGATATCCCTACCCCTGCCAATATCAACAGGGGAGCAAGCTGCCACTTCCTCTGCTCTTGCAAAGCAAATCTATCTCCTGCCTTTGTAAGTCGAGCTGAGCGGTGAGAGTATCGGAAAACGACGTCGTGGGGAGGAAGCTATTGCAAGTGGAATTAGGAGAATTTGAAACAGAAGAAACTCCTAGATTTGGATGAAACTGATGAACTTGTTGCTGCTGATGAGTTTGAGGGTTTGGAATGAGGCCGGAGAAGAAGTCATGATCAAACCCGGAATCGGAAAGAGGAGGTGGGTTGATCAAAGACCAATCTTGTTGCTGCGGGAAGCCACTCATGCCCAAGTTTTCTGAGAAATACATGGTCTGAGCTTGAACAGCCATATTTTAAATCAGAGCTTACTGGATATTGGTTTAGATATTGATGCGTTTTAAACTATGACGTACCAACTTGGTATATTTAATACTAATTGTTCTTCATGTTTGACTACTTTGTTTAATATTATCTTATTTACTAATTATCTAAATAATAATTATAATGATGTTAGTATTTAGAATAAAATTAGGAACGTTAGGAATATGTGGTGATATTTATTTATTAATACATAATATATATATATATAATTATTTTATTTCGCCGCTTCCAAAACGCTTCCGTTTCTAACAATTTTTCAAAAAAACGCTTCGGCGCTTCTAAACGCTTCGCTTCCACGTTTCCGCTTCCGTTTCCATGCAACGTAGGCTAATACCCAAGAAGAGCTTATTGTAGCTTGAACATCTTAAACCAAAGTATGGCCTCTAGAGTCCGGCCAAACAGGAAGCTTGGGCTTGTTACGGCAACCAAGGGCTCTACCCCTCTTCTTCTGATCCGCTCCTTATCCACTGGCGATCGATTGACACAAGCTCACCAAAGGATGATTTGGATCACGACCGTCCATGTCTCGGAGCTAGAAAGTTGATGCACCCACCTCCTAAATGATTTTGTATGGTCTTTCCCATGTTGGGTCGAGTCATAGAGGCTCCGATAAGACCTTTTTGATGACTTGTAGTGTACGAGTTCTGACCTTGGTGTTGTATTGACTTTCAATCTTCCTCTTATCAGCGATGTTTCACAAGGGAGCATCATCCTTGCTTCCTCTACCATATCCACGTTCATATATAATCCCTCCTCATTAGTGTCAGAATCGAAGTGCTTGACCTATGAGCTGGGGTTGTGGGTCTTTACATGTAAGATTGCTTCTATACCGAAAGTCATTATGGAAGGGCTTTCCTCACTGGCACTCGTCCTAATGGCCCAAAAGCGCTAGGCGCTAGGCAAGCGACGACCCATAGCCTAGCGCCTGGACAACCTAGGCGGGGACTAGACGATTTACTTTTTTCACATTTAAATGATTTAATTAATATATTTTATATTATATATAATAATTAAACTTAGTAAAAGTGTAAAACATGAGTAAAAGAAAAAAAATTGGCATGACTTTTTTTTAAAAGTGAGCAACCAGACCTGCAAATTTATAAACAAATATGATATGTAATTCAAAACACCCTCAACTCTTCAATGCTCATCATAATCACCTGTTCACCACACAACAACTTCAAAATAGCATATTTAAAGTGTTCAAAATCAAATGTAAATAACGCAAGCAGACAAGTTTACAACTTCCATAAGTGCATAGCAAATATCTTAATAAAAATAAATCTAGTGAAGAGTTCAAAATAGTCAAAGTGCTTAAAATAACTTGCAAACCTATGAATCCACTTCTTCTTCTTCTTCACCATATCCCTCTAATATTCCTTCATTGTCGGACTCAAAATCAAAATCAATCTCATTACCCTCCTCTTCCTCTTCATCCGAGTCTTTAAGTTCTTCACCAAGTTCTCTTACCTCTTGAAGCCTAGCACTTCTCATAGGTGGAGAACTACTATCAACTCCCGATTCATCTCTAACCATGTCCATGTCATTGGTAAGATCGGAATCCACATCTTCATCACCATCCTCAACAATCCATCCTTGTGCCATACTAACCTCACTAGCAAGTAGCACATCCACTCTCTTCTCCTTTTGTCTTCTCTTTTTGTTGATGATCTTTGAATTGAATTGGACATAGACTAAATTGTTCAACCTTCCGGTATCTAATCTATTCCTTTTTTTGGTATGGATCTACATTTAAAAATAATAGTTAGAAATTTATTTAGACAATAACTAAATACGTACACAATAACTTAGTAAGAAACTAAGAACTAACCATTTCAAAAGTGCTCAAATTTCTCTCACAACCGGATGAACTTGTAGTCAAGGAAAGGATTCTTTTAGCCATTTTTTGCAATTTAGGCACACTATTTCCATAAAGATGTCACCATCCAACTAAAGAAAAAGAAACCAAAAACAATAATAAATGAAAAATTAGTAAACACATAAGCAAAAAGAGAAACAACTCAAACAAGTAATCAATATAATGAAGATAAAACAATTAGTTCTTATTTAGTTCTTAGTTTCTTACCCCGATCATAAGTATCATAATTTGTTGTGCACCCCATCTTAGCCAATGCTCTTCCAAAACCATCTTCTTTCTTCATGTACTTTAATAATTCTTTATTTATCACCTCACTTTGGGTTGCATAATCATCGGGGAAAAATGATTCCACACAAGTGAAAAATCCATTCATCACCACGTTATCATTTTCTATGCTTGGATCATTGTAAGTATAATAAGGGTTCAATAGGTAGGCCGTCAAATGAAGTGGACCATCTAATCGACCATGACCTTTCCCATCAATGATATCCAAAATTGGGCGAAAGTGAAGTTCTTGATTCTTGAATGCCTCTTTAATCTCCTCTTTTGCTCTATGTAACTCTCCATACACGAAACCCATAGAGGGCTTCATATCTCCATCAACAAGGAGAACCACCTTAACTAAAGGAGCAAAGACCTTTAAGCAAAGAGTTACATCATTCCAAAAAGCAACACTCAAAGTGGTATTAAATGCTGCTTTCCCCTTTGCACTCTTTGAATGTTTGCTTGCACTACATTCACTACTAGCAACCATAGCCCTCAACTCACTTTTCTTCTCCATCAAACTTTGTTAAGTTAGAAAAGTGGTTGCAAATCTAGTGACTCCCGGCCTCACTATATCTTTTTTCTTAGTAAACCTCCTCATCAATGATAATATCTTGTGATGTGTATAAATGTAGATGGTGAATGCCTTAGCATTCTCAATCACTCCTTTGAATCTAGGTTGGTTCCCAATTCCTTGAAACATAAGGTTGAAGGTGTGGGTTGCACATGAAGTCCAAAATATGTTTGGCCTCTTCAACTTCAACAAGTCACCCGCTGCCATATTATTTGAAGCATTGTCTGTTACCACTCGAACTACATTTTCCGGCCCAACTTCTTCAATGCACTTGTCCACATACTCAAATATATAGGAACCGGTGTGTGCTTCGTCCGATGCTTCCTTAGAAGAAAGAAAAGTAGTGCATTCTTTGCAATTGACACACAAATTCATGATACTTCTTCTTCTCCTATCGGTCCAAGCATCCGTCATAATGGAGCAACCATTCAAAGCCCACTCTTCTTCTTGCTTCTTCAATAGGCCTTTAGTTCTCTCTACCTCTTCCTTCAATAATGGCTCTCTCAATTGGTATTGGGTTGGAGGTTTGTACCCGGGGCCAAATTGACCAACCACTTCCATAAACCTTTTGAAGCTATCGTTATCAATAGCATGGAAAGGAATAACAGATTCATACACCCAACGAGCCAAATATTGATGCACTTGATGTGTTCTTTGCTTCCAAAGTGCATCATTAATATTTTGCTGTTTTGTATTCTTACTTCCACTCAATGAAGAATTCGGATTGATGATGGATGCAAAACTATCCATAGGCCCTAAAGTACGGAGGGGGGGGGGGGGGTTTTCCTAACCCTAGACACCCTTTAACTTCTTCATCCCCTTCACGAATAACCTCTTGCCTCACTTCTTGTTCACGTTGAAACTTTTGTTTCTTCTTACTTTTTGCTTCTTCAATAGCCTGCTTACACTTCTTCTTAACCTCATCCGAAGACTTATTACACGAAGTTGCATTCCTCTTTATGTGGGCAATATGTTGCTTAAGCCTATGTATTCCACCACTCAGTACTTTCCCACATAACTTGCACTTCACCTTGTCTACATTTGAAGGGTTCACCAATGCCCCAAACTCTCATCCAACATCTTCAGAATTATGCTTCAAAGATGTATCGGCATCAGTCATTGCATTTGACCCTCCGGAAGATGTACCAATACTACCAGCCATTTCCTAACAAGAAACAAGCCAACTCCAATAACTACCAGCCATGTTTCTCAGTTTCTCCAATCACACTAACTCACTAACACAGTAACACACTAACACTATATCACATTATCAGTAAGTCTGCACAACACCAACAATCTAACAGTCTAACACCCTAACAATCTAACACTAACTAATTACCTGTTGTTTGTTTTCAACTATTGCAGATTTAGATCAAATATTCCCTTTAGGTAGCAGATTAAGTATCTCATCCATCACCCTATCTCATTTAAACAACAATGAAATCTAAGATAGATAACTTAAATACGACACTACTTACTTGTTGAATGCTGCCAGATTGGTCTATAAAAATGCAGGGCCTACTGACTATCATCTCATTCAATCATTTGGTGCAGGTCATTGCAATTCTCCAGCATCTCTAATCCTCAATTTTAGCAGTCACCTCTATTTGCTATACAAACATGCAGGAGAAGTGCTAATTAAAAGTTTAAAACATTTATAGAGAAACTAACAATAGGGACTACTAACACAGTAGGACATAGCAAATTCAGCCGTACATAGCATTGATAGAGAGAGAGAGAGCAAGAGACAGTCACAACTCACAACAAGCAACAAGCCAAAAACTCATCGAAGAATTACCTATGAAGATTGAAGACTCAGAGGAGAGTGCGCCACGAACAAGAGACAGAGAGAGAGAGGACTCAGAGGAGAGAGATAGAGAGTCGATGATGGATTGATGGCAGAGTCGCAGAGAACGGCGAGGTCGCTGACGGCAGAGAACGGCGAGGTTGCTGACCGGCAGAGAACGGTGAGGTCGCTCTGTTTGGGAGAGGCGGGGACGCGGAGTCGAAACGGAGGACTAGGAGGAGAATGATTTGGGATTTGGGAATTAGGTTTGGTGGAGTGGCGCGTGTTTTTGATTTGTTGAATTAGTTTCCGCCTCATTCGCCTCGTTCGCCTAGTCCTTCGTCACCTCGGACCCCCCTTCTTCGCCTGGGCGGTCCCTGGGCAGCTGGTCGCCTCCCTTCGACGACTTGGAGAAAATCCGGGCGGTAGTGCTCCGCCTACAGCCTAGGCGGGGCAAGGCGGCACCTTTTAGAAGCCTGGTTTCCAGACATCGTCGAATCGACTAGTTTTGCTGTCAACTTGGAAATTCTAACGTTGTCCCTTGAAAATTCTTAGGCCCACACTCTTTGGGCTGGGTTTGTTGGGGACAACCGACTTCTTGGTTTAAGTTTCTAGGTTGAAAGTCTGCCAATAAGCCCGATTTGGGTTGGAATAAAGGGCTGGGTTCATTTTTTGGTCCCTTCCCTAGGTATTTATTTTCTATGTTATTTTATTTAAGTTGTTTATTTGTTTATTGTGCCTTAGGTGAGAAATAAAATCTTGCATAAGTTTTGTAGGATTGAACGGGCTTCATGCCGGTGTTGGCACTCATTGTGCCTTGTCTGCACTAGGTAGGCGGCGAGTTGCTTGGTTAGTTTAAAGGTTGTTGTCGCTTAGTGGTAGGGTGAAGCTAAATGTTATCGGATCTATTTTCCAGCGGCAACATAGTTGGAAACCTGATTTATTAGACATTAGGATGTGTAATCGTGTTACATATCTAGTGATCTTTCCAGTATGTTACCACTCTCTAAAAACAAATAGAGTCGCCATTAAAGTAGTATTCTTTGTTAGTTGGTGTCTGGCTGAATGCATGTGTATTGTAGATATTCATGCTATTATTTCAGGTCTTTGTAATCAGGGATTTAGGCTCAATATCCCTCCTTATTTTTGATAGTTTTATTAATCAAGGCTCGAGAGCAGCTATACCAGCCCTTTATTAAAAAAAAATTTATGCACAACTCTATCTCCTGGGCCAATACTTTGTAACTGTTTTTAATCAATGGTGACATTAAAAAGATACCTTCCAGGATAAGATATCCTCAAAAGAGCGACTATGGAGTTTCGAGACCTAGGGTTTCGAGAGACGGTGGTGCTCTCCTTCCATGCAGGGTTGATGTGGGATTTCCATAGGTTTAAGTAAATCAACGCAGATTGTGTAGTGGGCAACTTCACATAGTGGATTGCCTTTGCATGTGATCTGGTGGTATTTGAACACGTTGTTGATGAAGGGAAATTCACTCGTTTTATTGTTGGTGGTAAAGTTGTATTGTTACTCTCAAGATTTGGTAACACTTCTTGAGCTTAAAATTGGGTTAGAGGTTGGGCTCTTTTGGCTCATAGATGTTGTCATAGGCGTTGGACCCGTAACTTTGGGCGGTAGGAATGTGTGTCATGGTCTAGGCACCACTACATGTCATTCTAATGTGATATATTTTTTGTTTATCAATTCATCATAATACTCATGAAACCACAAACTCATGTTTTATATTTTATTTTTATAAATTGCACATTGTTTTAGGATATTCTATATCTTTCTAGATATTCTTTATGTGTGTCTTGGTCTTATGCCAATAGGATATGTAGTTTGACTAGATCTATGTATTCATTATCCCTACTATATTGGTATTATGTAATTTCCTATATAAAGGGCTCCTATCAATAAATAAGATATTCATCTTTCAAGATTCTCTATTCTCTTACTATGTCTCTCATTCTCTACACTTTACTCTTTATCACGTTATCATGCACTTTGTTCTAACCCTAGAGCTAATAGTCCACCATTTGTTTTCCAAAACCCTAAAAAGTGTTTTTTTTGGCTCCTCTGTTCGACTACCGCCGCCGCCCGTTTTCCCAGCTGCCGTCCGACATCACCGGCTGCCAATCTCTTGGCCGCCGCCCGCCCACGATTCTTGGTTTCCTCTGACTACAGTTTTCGACTTCTTCAAGCGTTTGAAGTTTCGAAAGGTATGTTTTGAAACCCTAAACTTTTCCAAGTTCAATAACTCAGGGAGGATAAAGTCGTTTCCTCCATTCATCATCTCCATTCTACGCTTGGGATTTTGTGCATGCATGTACCAAAATCCTGGAATTTTATTCGCAGGTCAAGAGTGTGTTTGATCACTCTTGTTTCCTTGTCAGGGTTGTGTACGATCAACCTCGATCTTTCTCCGGATTGTGTTTGATCAATCCAAGGCCTTTTTCCGAATTGTGTTTGATCAATTCGTGGCTTTTCCGGATTGTGTGTGATCAAACCGAAGGACAAACCATTAAAAGCATCGTTTGTGACCTCTATCGAGTCTCATAACAGCTTGGTTTTGTATGCAAGAGCAACGTAACATTCTGCTCCTTTGAGTTTTGATGTACTCGATGCCTAAGGCAGATCTTCGCTAGGTATCTGTGGAATCTTTCATTGGAAATGATTAAACCACATGTTTTGACCCCCAAGCTAACAAGCCTAGATGCCGAGATTTCACATCTCATGCGCTCAAAGTCTTTGACGCGCCACATCGACAAAAGTCTTCAATGGCAATTTATGCAAAAAGTAATGACCACAAATTACTGTGGAATGCACTCATGGAGCGTTTCTTGAAACGTTCATATAACTCTGCTTGTTGAGTTATTAGTCAAGTGGATAACTTACCACCTTAATTGACTACATATCGTCGATGATATTCCATGGCATCATAATCTATAATCTTTAGCGGATTCGATCATCATCAAGTTCTCTTGGTCCTCCAAGTTGGTTTGGAATTACCAACAAGACTTGATTTTGATCATACAATTGCAAATGAGAATTGTACATACACTAATGTGATAAACGTATTTGGGATTATCCCCTAATGTGGGGACAATAATATGGGTCACGGCAACGGCAGAAAACGCCGTGCCGATGTCTAGAAAAGAGGGGGAGGTGTCGCCGACCCTAATGGCGACACTCCCGGTCTAGACACCAATATGTCAAAACTACTCATGTTAGCTTATGATAATGCAACCGTTGTGGATCTCCGGATCACTGGTTCAAGAGTTGTCGAGCTATCCTTCAATTGTGAATGCATACAAAAAGGTATAGAAAATCAACATAAGGACAATAACGTCATCCTCATGATCACGGATTTCAAAGATTTGGATCATGCTCTAGCTACCCATGATTTTGACGTCATTGGCTAGACATTGATTTTCTTTCCAAGCTATATGTAATAAGGCGTCGTATCGATGTACTCACATTAACAATAATAAATGTTTTGAGAATGTTTTCGAAGTTATGAAACTATTCTCCTCTTATGGTTCGTATTGATTTACAAACAAGATGTACATTTTTACATCGTCCTTAGAAGTATGGCATATTAACAATCTACATGATTAGATTGTGCCGTTTTGCTCTCCTCCAAGTGAAGATGGCGCACGGCCTTGCATCCTCAAGGAGGATCGCCAACGTATTTCCGGTTAAGTCTTCTACCCTATAACGGATATTCCATCATCAATTATTCAACTAGGCTCATCCAAGCTCAGTGTGATGTCTTAGAATTGTCTGAAATTAAGGAGATAGTGGTTTCAAGTGTGCCTCGCACTATCGACCCTCCACGGACATGCCTGGTCATACTGACTTGGAGTTACCGAAAGCTTTTGATTTTGGATCCCCCTACGCTATTAAACCAATTGACGTCTTGCAAAAGACGTTGAAGACTTATCAAAACCGGACAATCATCATCATGATCGAATCCTCTAAGTCCTCTGTGTTAGTTTATGTTCATGTCAGGGAGCTTTTGCTAACTAGTCATGCAGTTTATGACCTTAGAACGATCGAAAGGACTTGGTTTTGATCATATACATGTTACTTTTGGCTAAAGGCAAAAGCCTACACGTCATTTGCAAGCTTCACAGCTTCGCACATGACAATTCTGCGAAAAACAGCAATATGTCTCTTCTGGACAGTCAACTTCGTTTGAGATTTGTGAACAGCTTCAAACGAACCAAATAATGAGGTTTATATCATTGGAAAGCTCTATGAGTCTAGTTTTCAGAAACTTTCACGGTTTGTGTATATCTATTTTAACGAAGAAGTTATGGCTGTTTTAGTGGCAAAGGTTATTCTGCGCGGAAATTTTTATGCACTCTCGGGATTGCAGCTTTTCGTAGCTTCTTTCAATCTCTCTAAATGGTTCAAGTGGAACTATTTACTCTCCTATCTACTTTATTTTGTAAATCTGTCTTATAGAGACATTGAGTGCCTCACAGATAGTGGAACTATCCACAACATTTTAAGGAACCAGCAACTATCTTTGGATTTTGTTCTTTGTAAATCCTCTGTGACTACAATGACATACCAGTCATTTAGGGACGCAGTTTAGCTTGCATCTTGATGTCTTATGGCACCATGATCAACGTCACAGATGCCCTCTATGCATTGAGAGACAACCGAACCATGTTGAGCTTTAAAGACATTCTAGCTAATAATTTTCATTTGAAAACACATTGTGAGAATGAACAAGAGTTCTTTTGTGTATACCTTCTCATGAATGCAGACTGAAATGCATCTTAGAGAAGTTTATGAGTCAATCTAGTGGACTGCATGTCACTACGATTCGAATATCGAATCTCATGTTGTTGCCAAACATGATATTTGGGACACCGACTCATATAGGCTTTGGTTTGACCGAATCGGTCATCCTGGAAGAGATATAATGGTCCAAATTTTGAGAAATTCTCATAGACATCCATTGTTCCACTCAAAACGAAGACATTCGGGATTTAGCTTCATCATGAAGCATGATGGTGACACCATGGTTGAAAATGGCGGCACCCGGGGGACATTGATGTCACCCAAACACGGCTCCATCTTCCTAGAGGCCGTTCGGTCAATCCCTTAAACAATTGAGGTGCACCGGTCTTTCCTCGATGTCTCTTTGGCCTTTTGCAATGATCATTACTCGTTTTGAAAGCCTATTCTTTAGCTAAATTAGGAGTGAGACCCTCCTACGCTAAATGACACAAAAGTGAACATTCCATTCTTACATCAAACTATGTAGATAGATACAACCAACTTGCGGACACCTTTTTATGCTTTATGGTGTTGGTTGAAGTGTTAACACATTGGTCACGTGTTACACTATTATCTACTGTTTATGCTGCTTATACTTCTATGGGCTCAATACTCATTCTTTAAAGAAGTTTATCGGGATATAAGTTGAAGTGTCTTGTACCCCATGTTCACATGCAATACGGTCTCACTGTGGCTACGACAAAGCAACTTTAGCTTGTCGCTCGAACATTATTGATGCGCACCAATCTTTCTATTGCGTCTTGGGATTATGCAATATTTGCATGCAGCTGTACTATTCATCTACGACTCACCATCATTGAATATTGTTGTATTTCAGCTTGTGACTGTGTAACATAATTGACACGAAATTACAATCCTTTAGCTCAAATAGGGAAACGGATCTCCAATCCTTGAGCTCGGCTAAATGTTATTTCTAGATGTCAAATCGCAATGTCACTGCGCACAATGATAGGTCATTTAAGATGAATAAGTATTTAGGTTGGATATGAACCTCCACCTATAATCCGCATATGTCACATCTCGGTTCTTAAATTAAATTACGGTCATTTACTTTTGGTATTACTTTGACTTTTACTGTTTTGAGTAACCGGTTACTGTTAAAGGACCCTAGAGTTGACTTTTTGTTGGAAAATTATTTTGGAAAAATTTCTTTAAGGAAGTTGTAGAGGACATTAATATAAACTCGTGGACATGCTAAACGTTAAAATCAGAGTTAACATGAAAAAGTTATCAGACAAAAAGAGTAAAAAATAGTCGGTATTGGGTAAAAATTTTAAGGCTTTATTTTTGGGGTGTTTTAAGTTTGGACCGGGTATGAATTGGGGAAGCCCAAACCTCTCACTCTCTCTCTCTCTCCCTTCTCTCTCCCTCCAGAGACTCCCCCAACCCACCGGCTTCACCACCATCTCCCGCCACCGTCCGCCGCCACAGACCTCCGGACCGGTCTTGTTCGGACCCCCGTCGCCTCCTCTCTCTTCCTGGGCCGGTGTCCGAGCATGTGACACCGCCGAACAGGAGGAAACCACCGCTAGCAAACCGACTGTTCCTTTGCCGGAGCTCCCTCCTCCGGTCACCATAGCTTGTGATTCTTGGCTCATCTTGTAGCTCTCATCAAGGTTAGTAATCCCCCAAAAGGAATTGGCTCAATTCGATCTTGGTAAGGAGAAACGTATAATTGAAGTTCTATGGCTTATTTCATTGTTTGGTTCGATTACCCTATCTAGGTTTGGAATTGGTGTTTGTGCTAGTTAGGGAAGTTGTTGTGCGTGTTGAGAGGATTATTGTGTTAAAATTTGGGAAGCATTGGAGGTCACCGGAGTACGGCTGCCGGCGGAGCCGCCTCTTAGGGGTAGTTTTTCATGGTTTTGAGTTTGTTTTCATGAGAGGAGTTTAATGAAGTAAAGTTTGGAATTTTTGTAGGAGTTTTGGTTAGGTTTGAGATTTTTCAAAGATTGAGAATTTTGGCGGTTGTTAGAATAAAAATCCGGCCGTTGGATTTCCTTGGTATTTATTCTAGAATGTTAGAATTGATAAATTAAGGTTGTGGTGGAGTTTGGTGTGAATCCGGTAAGCTTAACCCTAGTAAGAGTAGTGGGTTAAGAGGAAGAGATTTGGGTGTTTATATTCAATTATTTATTTTCCGGAATATAAGTTTGGTCCTAAGCATATTTATTGTGTCAGGATATGAAGGGAACCTCGCTTAAGTGGTGATGCAGATATCTTTGGGCTTATGCCTAAATTTGTGAGTGGACCTTTGATTTTAATATCATGCATGCGCTAAAGTTTATTTAATTTCAAAGGCTTTTGGAGATTTAATATTTTCTTGGATTAACGAGTTCCATTTATTTTTCCGGAACCCTCTTGCTAATTTTAATTGACATGTGAGACATGTCAAGTGATTTATATTATTAAGTAATATTTTTAAGTACAGTTGGGAACTGTACTGTGCGCTATGAATTTAATATAATTTTTGGGGAAGTGTTGATCTTTTTATTGTAATATTTTACTTCACCATAAAATGGTTGATATATATTGATTATTGCTAGCTAACCATTATTAACGGTCCTCACCATAGGTGAGTAGAGCGCTTAGCGTGAGACGCTATTATAGCATGGGAGGCAACCGATCGGTATTTATATTTATTTGTTAGCTAGCCATTATCAGTAGTCCTCACTATAAGTGAGTAGAGCGCTTAGCGTGGGACGCTATTATAGCTTGAGAGACTCCTTTTACATGGTGATAACTCTTCCCCTTATTATATTTTTCTCAGTTATATAATTGATTAACCAACGGAGCTGGTTTATCTCTTCTTTCGAGATTTCTTTATTTGATTAACCAACGGGGCTGGTTTGTCTATTTTTAAGGTATTCTGGATTTAAAATAATTTGGATTATCAAGTTGCATGCTGTTAAGTTTTACAAGTGGAAACGTAGGAAAGTATACAAGTTATTTATTTGTTAAATTATTTAATTTATTTTTGTCCACTCACTCTAACATTTTTAAATTACTTTCCCCTGGGTCCTTTGGTTTTAAATGCCCAGTATGCAGAATAAGTTTAAATGAGTTCGAGCGTACATTCAAAGGCTGATTCCGTTTATTCTTTATTCATTGTTTTTCGTTCAACTTTAGATGTGCTCTTAAAGTCCAGTAGTAAATTATTAATTGTCTGTTGTTGGTTGTGGAATTATTTTAGTTGAGTAATTTGTTTTGGGAGATGTGATGATCTTGGGGAGTAGGAAGGCTCCAAGTGTTGAGGTTGATTTGTTTGGTTATAGAAATGTAAGTCGGATTTTTCAGGTAAGGGTTGTCCATTTTCAAAGTAGATTATATCGAATTTTCGGTACATTTTCCTTGAAGGTGGACCCCGCAGGATTTACCTCAGGAATCTGGGTGAAATTCGGGGTGGATCCTGACAGCATATGTCGAAACCTTGTCAAGCGATCCCAATCAATGCTAAATTACGGATTGTCACTTTGATGAGACAATATTCCCTCCATTAGGGGGAGATAAGAACACAAGTGTTCAAGTGGAATGACGTGAATTGTTGTGGTTTGTCCCCACTAAGTCTCATCTTGATCTCAAATGCTTAAAGTGTTAAAGTGACGAGATCACATGCTGCAAATATGTGTACAAGGATTGATGTCCTATCAAGAAAACATGGTGCGACCAAAAGAAGTTGGTCTTGGCGCCATCACTATAAATGGTGAAATGGTGACGCCATATAGTGGCAAAATTGGTGTCACAAGGCCGTGTGGCTCCCCAAAAGGTGGGAGGCCCTAAGGTTCGATACTTTCTCGCACTAAAAGGAAAGCGAGTTTGGCACAACCTGATCCATTGATCAGTGATACTCAAATCCGTCTCATGAAGTTTGAATTGTGATTATCGTTGGGGGACACCTCAATATCAAATCCATTCCATGTAGAGATCTCTAAAAGTGTTACACTAGTGTACATGAGGATGTGGGATAATGAATATACTATCAAACCACCTTTCGTTGATGGATATCAACTTAGTTGATTGGCTTAATGGAAAGATGTTATCTAACATTAACAAAGAGATAGGTATTTGGGTAGGTGATGCTGACACCGCAAGCTAAACCCTATCAACTATGTCTTTGTTAGATAGCGTAGTGAGAACAAGAGATTAGACTCACCTTATGGCGCAATGTCTCTCACTAACACGCACTGAGATCGACTACGATGAGATATACTCTCGTAATGGATGTCATTGAACTCCACTACTTTGTCAGTTTGGTAGTTTCCAAATAACTGAACATGCAGCCTATGAATGTGGTCATAATAACATCTCTACGGGATCAAAGATATACATGAAGATCTTAAACGGACTTCATTCATCTGAATCAAGTGGCTCTAGATCACAAGAGCATGCGTTTGCTAAATGTATTAAAAAGCACATGGACTCTACTTGATTTGGAAGGGATATGGTGAATTATGCCTTTGCGTGTTCATTTCGGATTTACATGGACTCTTGATGGATCAAGAGATGCCAATATGTATCAACATCTAAAGAAAATGATCTTGGGAAGACATGGTCTCGATAAGGCACTCGATGATTGTATTGATAATGATTTTCCATCAATTGACTTAGGCGCTCTACAACTAGTGAGGTCTACATATACTCTTATGATTAGTCAAAAATTTTGCTCTAAAGAGAGATCCGTTGTTTTGTCTAAAGCAAGATGACAACTATGTGTTAAGAGATAGAATTCACATCTAAGTACAATAAGACGCATCAATGTACTCAACATAATACAAAAGACTTGACATCTCATTCGTTATGAAAAGTTGTAAAGCTAAGTGTAGCTATGCGCCCACTCAATGCCAATGTAATGGAAGTAACTCCGTTTTCAAATCTTCATGGTATGAAAGGTTGAGGCTTATTCTATCCCTACATAAGAAAGACATTTCAAAAGCGAAATCATAATCTGTAAAGTTTCGTAGGTCATATTCCACGGGACCTACAGGGCATCTCATTCACTGGAAAATGGTAAAATTGGTACCATTGGAAAGGTCTATATGTCTAATTTCTAGGGACACCAACCATTTGATCATACCTATCATATTGAGTGAGTCATGGCCGTTTTTGTAAAGTAGGACGGATCTGTCCGAGAATTTGATTTTGCAAAAATAGTCAAATTTGACGGGACTTTGTGCACAGCTCCTGATGAACCACAATGTGTGTAATATACGGTTGGAAAGCTAAATGAGTATAGTTTTCAAAACTATTTACGGTTCGTTCATATATATTTCCTAGAAGAAGTTACGGTTGTTCTAGTAACTAAAGGTCATGCTGCGCGGAATCTGATTTCTTGCACGAACTTATGTTTTGAGTTCACAAGCAGCTTTCTCCTCAAGATCTAAGTGTAAAAGATCATGTTTGAGGACAATACGGCATGTCTGGATAATCATTGCCCAATGCCATATTTGAAGACATGTTAAAGAGCATTGACATGCTATGTTATTGAAACTTCCGTGATTAGTAAAAATCAGGAAGAACCCTATGATTGATGTAAAGATCAAGGGGAGGTGCGAACTTCAGGAGGAGTCTAGCGCATACATACATGTCAATATCAAATGTGAAGGGTGCGTTGTACTCTTTTTCTCCTACGATCAAGGTTTAGTTTTTCTCCCACAGGGTTTTTGTGACTTGACGAGGCAACATAACTGCACCATCGGCATAGCAGCGCACGGCAAAAGGAGGAGTGTTTTAGGATATTCGATATCTTTCTAGATATTCTTTATGTGTGTCTTGGCCTTATGCTAATAAGATATGTAGTTTGACTAGATCTATGTATTCATTATCGTTATCATATTGGTATTGTGTAATTCCCTATATAAATTGCTCCTATCAATGAATAAAGGTCATGCTACGCGATTTAATTCCCTATTGGTATTGTGTATAAATTGCTCTATCTTTCACGATTCTATATTCTCTTACTATCTCTCTCATTCTTTACACTTTACCCTTTATCACACATAAAGTTATATTTAACTCAAAAGATTACAAAAGTATCAAACTGTCAAGCAAACGAGCACTTGAGATACCCAAATATCTTCTTCTAAAACTGTTTCACTAATAATTCTATTTTATAGCATCAGTTGCATCACAATGAGGCAAAATTAAAAGGAAATCCCACTAAATCCTAACTCAATTTTAAACGAAACTTAAATTGCGCGTAAAAGACCCGAGACCCCAGATTTCAAGGCGAGATCCTAACCGTTGGCCTTGGAGAAACTGTTGTCATGTGGACGCCCCAGATCCTCTTCTGTGACCTAAACCACGTGGTACCCTACCGATTTGAATTCAAAAAAAATAGAAACGTTAGGATTCCCAAACCTGGGTGTTAGGAGGATCCTCATATCTCTCACAAAATCCAAACACCCAGAATTTCATGCTTCTTTCTCTCTAGCATTTTCTACTCTCTCTCTCTCTCTCGCTCTATACCTTTCTGGGTTCCGAGGTTTTAGGGTTTTAGAGAAAGACCCAGATAAAGAATCCGAGTACGTACGTTCTTGATCTTCCTCTGTCCCTCTGTGCTGTTTAGTTGAGTCTTTCTTGAAGATTTTTGGTGGGTTTTGTTCGGAATGAAATGGGTTTTAATGGGTCGGTTCGAATTTGCAGGAAACGAGTAATGGAGGACCGATCAAGAACTGGGTTGCATGATTTTACTAGGGCTTCAAGAAAGGCTGAAGAATCAGGTTTGTCGGTTCATCTTTCAGTCTTTTTCGTTTTGATTTCAGAGCATGTGATAGAAAAGAAACAATTGGGTTTGATTGAATTGACGAATTGAATTTCTTGGTTTGAAAATTGCAAAGTTAGGTTTGTCTCCATTGATTTGTTTAGAATAGAAATTAGGGCATGATTTTTGATGGTTTTGTTTTCTGGGTGGGTGAATTATTGGATTATTGATTGCTAAATTTGGTAAATTTGGCAGCCTGGAGGCGATTCCAAGCTGTGGAGTGGCTTGAAAGCTTTGTGGGTCCACTTAACATACCGAACCAGCCGTCGGAGAAAGAGTTCATTTCTTGCCTGAGAAATGGTCTGATCCTATGCAATGCCATAAACAAGATTCAACCCGGATCGGTGCCCAGGGTACTTCAATTGCTATGCCTACATTTTCGTATTTTCCTCTCTGTTTGATACAATTGAAAGTGATATAATTGCCTTTTATGTGTTAATGGACAAATATCATGTTCTTATATATTTATCATTATTATCAATTTAAGGTGGTGGAAAGCCCATTGCCTTTACAATCGCTGAGTAGGGAATATCAACCGTTGCCTGCTTATCAGTACTTTGAGAATGTCCGAAACTTTCTGGTTGCTGCTGAAGAGTTAAAGCTGCCTGCTTTTGAAGCTTCTGACCTTGAAAGGGTAGATTATCTATTTATAATGCAAGTTAAATATTAACAGTACCTGCATTATTACATGTATTGTTTCGAGGTTGGTTGTTGATTTTGTTTTATGTCTCAGGATACATTGGAGGCAGGGTCAGTAGGGAAGGTTGTTGATTGTGTTTTAGCCCTTAGATCCTATAATGAGTGGAAGAAGATGGGCAACGTGAATGGATATTACAAGCATATAAAATCTCCCTTAGTCATGCATTCAGCCAATAGAATGCATTCAAGAACCCCATCTATGGTCTCCTCACACTCTTGCAGGAACTTGGATATGTCGGCTGGACTGGATAGACAACTATCGATTGAGGATGACAAGCGGAAACCCAAAGGTTTTATTGGTTTCATTTTCTTGAGAGTTTTATCCATTTCAAATACATGCATTTCAACTTATGCTTACCCTCATCTAGAGAGAGGAAAATATCATCAGAAACTACCTTAAATGTTAACTTATTTTTACAGTGACACATGTTATGGTTATTAATGAGGACACATTTGCTATGTTTGATAAGAAATATAAAACTGTAAACAAGTAATAATGTAAACCCCTTGTATGTTCATTTATTGGTCTAGATGCAATATAGTAAGATCTCACAAGAAACATATTGTGATAGTTATTTCTTTTCAGTTTTTGAGGTTCGTGCATATGTAATGCTAAAATATTCATTATTTTCATTTCGTTTAATGTTCTGATACAAGTTTTTTCCAGTTGTAAACGATATACTTGATGATGTAATTCTATGGTTATTAGTAGAGGCCAAGATTAATGCACACTCAGTATGTGAGTTCAATGATTCATGTATTAGCATATATAGGAAGATTTCAATTGACACCTAGCTTTGCAAGTACATGTTTTTGATCTTGATATATACGTTCTTAACTTGGACTATACAATAAGAATTTTTTTTCCTTTAAAGGGTGCATCACAAGAACGAGCCTGTGGTTATTTCACGATGCTAAGAGTTGATGATAAAGTTTCACTATTGAATGATAAAAACAAATTAATCTTCTTTAGCGTTAGTAGATATGACAATATCTACTTCAGAAAGGTTGTCAGGCTTATACGCAATCCGCATGGCCTTTACTTTCTCTCCCTAACGTTTGTCTCATCTGTTTTTTTGTGATGCAGTGGATTCTATAGAATCTGTTGTCAAGTTACTTGCTGCTTCTATGGTTGACATAAAGGAAAATATTGACGATAACCTACTTGCTTCCTACCATAATGGAGATCTGGTAATATTCTCTTCGTTTTTATTTATCTATTTATCTTTGGTAGGGTTTTTTTTTTTAATATTTTTTATTTTATTTTTTCAGTCAGGTGTTGGACTATGGGCATGGTTCAAGTCTATATTTGTTTGTTAATCAAATTTTTCTGCTGCAGGATGCTGTTAGTGTCTTCAGACGGATCATGACAAGTTGTCTAGAGGAACATCTTCACAAGAAATTACCTGAGGTTTGTTTGTTTTGAGCCTTGCTGTTAATTGTTTTTTTATTTTGTTGTGAATGATTTCTAAAACAAGCCATATTGTTATTTTGTTATTTTTGCATGAGGTGTCTGTGAGGTACTTAATACCTTAATTTGATATAAAATATTGTCCAATCTGAACAAAAGTTGCATTTTGTTACGGTTATAAGATTACAACCACTGTTCTATACAACATTTTTTCAGTACACAGCCAACTATATAGAATTCTGCAACTACTATGACCTTTCATCCATATTTGATATTGGTCAAGTTTTTGTTCTGATACTGCCTTTAAATACATGAAGAATGTAAACTTGATAGTATTTGCTTTGTCTTGTGTATATACAGTTGGAGTGCACGTTAAAAGAATCCTCCAAAGGAAGGAGCATCTCAACTACCCATTCAACGTCTATTTGTCTAGAGGATATATCTTCTGATGAAAATTCAAAAGTATGTCTCTCATATTTAAGCATTCTCTATGTAATTAATGTACTTGGAAAGTGGTAATACTTACATACCTTGTTCTGAGTTTTAACTAAAATGCATTGTGAGGCTACCCTTGCATTATAGAGTTCATACTTCATAATGTAGTCTGCAATTATGGGAGCCCATATTGTTTATCTTATAAAGACGGATAGCAATGCCTTACTTAAACACATACATGCATAACAACAAAGCTGATGTAAAGTAACATTATGGGAGCTCATTATGGGTGCGATCTGATGAACATCTCCTAGATTCTGAAGTTTCCTTTTTCTTATCATATTTCCACTAGTGCTGCAAAGCTTGTTTGACAAAGGGTAACTGCAACCACCGGCTACTATTTCAAATGCAAGAGAAAGAACTTTTGGTAAGTTGTTCTTCCTTTTTATTTTTATGTGTTTCTATAAGCCTGCTATCTTTCAGTATAAAGTAATCCTATGTTTTGTTTCGGATGTGCCGTGGCTTTTCAGTATAAAGTAATCAATTCTTCATTTCCATTCCTGATTGACATTACATTCCTATTCGGTGACATACGTTTTTAGCTGATAATTGACTATTCTGTTGGATCCTTAATTGCTATAATCAAATATTCATTGCATTGATCATTCACTTCCTATATAAGCTTTAGCTCATAATTGACTATTCAAAAAACTTTGATTTGTATCATACTGGCTGCTTCTCTTAAAAGTGCTCTAAGAGTATGAACTTTCGGAAATTTTAAGTGAATATATATATATATATATATATATATATATATATATCCACACACACATTATACCAGTGCAAGTTACAAACTCTTGTACAAATTAATTTCAGTATAAATGAAAATATTTTGATCCCACAAAATGATAAAAGGACTAGCTTCTGGAATTATTGCATTATTTGTATTGTTGTTATTTGTAATGCTGTTCACTTGGCAGGATCTAAAATCCTTGTGGTTAAGTGCAAAAAGGGAGTTCGAAGACTTACAGACCCAGCTGCACAGTGATTTGAAAGACTTGGGTAAGTCCTACTTTTAGCAAGCTAAAGTAGTCCGTCCTCTTGGCCAATTATCCTTTCATCTCCGGTCACGAACATACAAATATCTAATCTGCAACAAGAACAAGACATCATCCTTCATTTTAATATGGGTAAACCAGAATGAGATTTTCAGATATCCAAGTTTTACTATCAACATCAACCATGATCTTGTGTAATTACATGCATTAAAATGTTAGTGTGTCGATTTATATGCAGCCATAGGCAATGTCAGATTCACAGGCTTCTGCATGCTCTTTCAAAGTTCCCCATTTTCTGTACGGTGTGGAAACTATGATGAATGAAATATTTTACATGCTATATTATTTGTTTATTGATTATTACTATTATTATTATCTAATTATTTTTTGAACTGGGTCTTGGTTGTTGTTTGTGGGTTCAGGGGCACAAGTACAAGAGCTTTCTACTGCTGCTCTTGGCTATCATAAGGTGGTGAAAGAGAACAGAAAACTATACAACATGGTTCAGGATTTGAAAGGTTGGTAAACTTCATCATAAATCCTAAACAAAAATGTAGCCATGCTGTGTTATACTTTGGGAGTTGACAATGAATAAGATTCAGTAATCTGATCTTGGTCAAAATTTCTTCAGGTAATATAAGAGTTTACTGCAGGATTAGGCCCGCTTTCAGTTGTGAATCCAAAAATGTTATAGATTTCATTGGAGAGGATGGATCACTTGTGATCTTGGACCCCACAAAGCCACAAAAGGATGGAAGAAAACTTTTTCAGGTCAACCAAGTGTTTGGTCCAGCTGCTACCCAAGGTACTTTTTAGTGGGCTTTCTACATCAACCTCATTTTCATTACCAGTTTCGGTTTAACAATTTTGAACTTTCTTTTCAGATGATGTTTTCAAGGACACTCAACCGTTGATCAGGTCTGTGATGGATGGCTACAATGTATGCATATTTGCTTATGGTCAAACCGGATCTGGCAAAACACATACCATGGTAAGATACAATTTAACTGCTTCACTTGGCATGGTTTTGTAATCTGATTATTGGTTTTGTAATGGTTTTTAAAACTGAAGTCTGAACTAACAATTTTCAATGCTTTTATAGAGTGGTCCATCAGGTGGGTCAACTAGCGACATGGGGATTAACTATCTAGCTCTCAATGATCTCTTCCAGATGTCTAAACGAAGGAAGGATATCATACATTATGAGATTCATGTTCAAATGGTTGAAATTTACAATGAACAAGTACGAGATCTCCTTGTACAAGATTCATCTACTGCCAAATATCCTTTCATATTGGTTAATTTATCATACTTTAAACATTTATTTCAATGGAAAGAAAAATTGGCTGCATTCATTTTGTGTACCTTAATAATTCACACATTAGAGATTCGGAGCTGCCCTGGTGACAATGGCTTGTGTATTCCAGATGCTACAATGCATTCAGTGAATTCAACCACTGATGTTCTTAACCTCATGAAATTCGGTGAGGTAAATCGAGTAGTGAGTTCTACTGCAATCAATAACTGCAGTAGCCGTTCCCACAGGTCAGTCTTTAGCAAACAAGTTATTTTAATTGTTTCTCCTATGAGTTATTTTGTCTGACGTTATTGGTTTGGTGTGTAGTGTCCTTACTGTCCATGTGCATGGAAAATATACAACTGGAAGTACTTTCCGCAGTTGCCTTCATTTAGTTGACCTCGCAGGAAGTGAACGGGTGGACAAATCTGAAGTTACAGGAGACAGGCTCAAAGAGGCACAGTATATCAACAAGTCTCTTTCTTGCTTAGGAGATGTTATTACAGCCTTGGCTCAGAAGAATTCTCACATTCCTTACAGAAACAGCAAACTGACACTTCTGTTACAAGGCTCCTTAGGTTGTTAACAGCCCTCACTATTGTTATATTTGTTTTTCGAACATTATTTTTTCGTTTGATTAGATAACTCTGACCTTGCCTAGTGACCCTTCTTCACCACTTGGTAATTGGGATATCCCAAGGGGATGTGCTCACTGATGTCTTGTTTTTGTTCGAGGGTTCTGATCATGCCACGATAACCGCACTGGTTCTCAAGCAATGCTGAGATATTAGAAACTTTATCTTTTTGTTAGATTGGATAACTCTAACCTCGCCTAGTGACCCTTCTTCACCACCTGGTAATTGGAATAACCCCAAGGGCATGTGCTCTTGTTTTTGTTCGGGGGTCTGATCATGCCACGATAACCGTACTGGTTCTTAGGCAATGCTGAGATATTAGGAACTTTTTCCTCATTTAGAAATTAGCGCTTCATGTATTGATCGCAAGACTGCATTTACTGACACAACCTTGTTTTTGGGATTTGTACTTCAGGTGGACATGCTAAAACTTTAATGCTTGCTCATGTGAGTCCAGAAGAAGATTCTTTCGGTGAAACAGTAAGTACCTTGAAGTTTGCTCAGAGGGTTTCCACTGTTGAACTTGGTGCTGCTCGTGCGAACAAGGAGAGTGGCGAGGTTATGCAACTCAAAGAACAGGTGGAAACTTTTTACTGGTTTAGATTGATCAATTCCTCTATTTAAGTTCATGCTTAATGTTTGGACTATCAGCAAGTATCACAGCTGTCTTGACACTAAAACTTGTGTTTCAAATTTGCAGATTGAGAGCTTGAAGAAGGCGTTAGCTAACAAGGAAGCTCAGGGTATACAGTTTAACAAAATGGGGGACAAACCAGGAGTGATGACTGAGAGAACTCCTCAACGTAGTAGAAGATTAAGCATTGAAAATTGCAGTACTGCAAAGACTGAGAAAGCACGGAACCCTGAGGACAGAAAGGGATCAAAAAGTCCTCTCCCCACTCGTTTAAGAAGATTGAGCTTGGAAGGCCCAAGATCTGTTAAGAAGGATAGTCTTCGGATATCACATGATGTGGGGAAGTCCTCCTTACCATCTAAGGTAGTGGAGGAATATGATCAGCTTCAAGGTTCAGAAACAGTCGCAAAGCCAGTTGGGCAGTTCAGCAATTACAATGCCACATTGGAAGTGCATCGTCCTAAAGCTCCTCGAAGTCCCACTAGCGCTACCTATCAGAAGCAAGTCTTAGAGGCTAATAGTAGAAGACAAGACACTTCTGTTCAACTACCGAAAACACCTGAACCGTGTCCCAGGACTCCTCTAAGTCCAACAGGTGTTACTTATCAGAAGAGAGTGCCTGAAACAGATGGTAGAAAAGAAGTTTCTCTTCCTCTGCCACCAAGGACTCCTGAGTCTCGTCCCAAGGCCCCTAAAAGTCCAAGGATGGCTACCTATCAGAAGCCAGGGACACAAATTCCTGTTCTGCGGTTTCCATCAACACCTGAACCACCAAGATGTGCCACCAGTGAGGTACAGATTGTTATGGAGAGTAAGGTCGGTCTTTCAACAGGTTTTGTGACTACTAACTTGACGAGTAGCACAACTGGAAAAGGATCACAGATAAGAAGATCCTTGCGGACAATTGGAAAGCTGATTAATGGCTCTGAAAAGAGGTGAGTTTTGGAATCTGAACCCTCTGCATTTTTCTTTTTATATTATACTTTTTTTTCATGATAATATGACTTTGTCAGTTCAGTAATATATATTGTTTCGATATCTCATAGTACATATTCATATTGGACACGAACAATTTTCTACTGTTTGCCATTTCTTACCAACACTTATCATGTTGCAGGAACCAGCAACCGATGATGGAAACACATTCAACTACCAAACGTGCAGGCAATATGAATGATGAGAACGTATCCAAAAAAAATATGAATGATGAGAAATCACAGATCACTAATAGTGCAAGAACACTGGTGCAAGTATCACCTTCTTCAGCACCATAAACAGAATCACAGACCAGTGGAGCACTCTTCTTCTCTGCAAATCCAACTATATGTACTGAAGAAAATGTAAACGATACAAATGATAAAAGAATATATAATTACTGATTGTAGTTCAGGTCCCAATGTGTATGCACTATAGAGGACAAGATGAAAAATTCTTACCAGCAAATCGTTTGCTGAAATCAGGACAAGAAGAGAGAGAACTAGAAGTAGAATCAAGTTAGGAAACTGGTAATAAATCACAAGCATGAATAAATTCATCCATGTGAATATTTAGGAAACTGGTAATAAATCACAAAAATCACATGCTAGGTAATAAATCACAAAAATCACAAGCATGAATAAATTCATCCATGTGAATATTTAGGAAACTGGTAATAAATCACAAAAATCACATGCTAGGTCTACTATACCAAAGCACAAATAAGCCGCAGCATACTAAGGACAATACCAGAGTATGTATACTCAAGGTCGACACTTTCTTCCTATGAGTATAATAATGCACTATCTGTAGGGACTAGGACCCAGGCTAACTCCACAAATCATAAAACACTTTTACCAGTAATTCACTTAAGCACGAGGTAGTACTAATCACCCGGCTTCACATCTCCAAATATAATTATGTTAATAAAATATAGCAAATTTTAGTAAGTAAGACAATTACTTCAAGACCAACAAAGTATATATACTTTAAAAATTGTCAATAACTTAAGATATGCACAAGTTAAGCAATTTAATAAACTTGAAAGTAAATGTGCAATAAAGTAAATGTACTTTAAATTAAATAAACAGAAAATATTAGTTAGTAGTCAAAAAATTAGTAGTCATATTTCTCATAGTGAGGGAAATTCTTGTCCAAAGAACCCGTCAACTTATCATTTTCATATCTCATTCAATTTATGTCCAAAGTAGGCAAGTGAGGAGTCCATGTCAAAGGATTTTTCGTAAGGAATCCAATGGAATAAGTTATATAATCCAGTTCGAAGTCATAGAGTCCAGAAATGGTGAAAAAACAGTAGCAGTGCAGAAAGCTGATATCCTTTATTTTACCTTTGATGTCTAAGTCTTTACGTGCTTTATATTTTACCATTACTTCTGAAACTTTCCAGATTTAAAATAGAGGTCCTAAGCTTCAATTTGATATTACGTTTGTAGAAAAAGGTTAATAAATGAGCGAGATATGAATTTTTGAAGTTGTGGTAGTTGTAATGGATTTTCAGCGAGTTTATTAGTTTGGAAGTTTGATTAGCCATAACTTGTTCATTTCCAAACTTTTTTCAGTGATTCGAAAGCCTAAACTGAAGAATTTTTCATGAAGAATCTAATTCTGTGATCAAATTTTACAAAGTGATACTTAATTATATACGAAAATATAAGTTTCTCGAAAACATACTCTTTTCCATTTTATCCTTAGTTATGCATTTAGATAATCTTAAAGACAAAAGAGTATAGAAATGTAACCATGTACTTACACTTGAATTTTCAGAAGTGAAGTGAGGGTTTTGGTGTTGATACAAGGTTGGACTTCTTTGACAAAGAGAGAACTTCTCAAAAGAAAAAGAGTGAAGGGTAGGATTTTGGTGTGGGAGCTTTTCTATTCAACTAAGGAAGTTTGTGATCATCTTGACATTTGATCTTGGAGTGTGAAGAAAAGATGTTGCAGCTCCCAAGTATAAATAGGCCATGAAGCATGCATTGTAAATTAATTTCCACCAATTTTATTTGACTCAAAAGACCAAACATTAAGTTTGAGTGATAGTCTAGCTAGTTAGGGTGATTGTTCACAAAGAAAACTAAATAGTAAGAGGGGTAAAAGAAAAATCAGCTAGTACATGAATATATATATGAGGTATACCTTATATATGTATTGACATGAATCTATAGATACACAAATATTTATATATGCATATATAGATATATATCTACTCAAGCTAATAAGTAAAGGAATATGATGTTTCCCTTTCTTAAGATCTTGTAAATGTGTGTAAACACGAAAATATCTGCGACAAATAATAGAACAACACGTGTACAAAGAATAATCTAATTTAATCAATGTGAATGCGGGTTACAATCTTTGTGTACTCATCTGATTCTATCTCCGAATGTAGGTTTAACTCAAGGGTAACAAACACTTGTTCTTGAGGGTTACGCGGGTTGATCACGTAACGAATATCTAGGATTTTGGATTTGATGAAGAACTGGCTATGAGCTTGATAGTTCTTCAAGGATTTAAGATTTAATGAAGAACTGGTTATGAGCTTGTTAGTTCTTCAAGGATTTAGGGGGAGACTTCTGAGCTCGCGGGAGGGATTTTTCTCTCTCTCTCTAGTCCGCTGCTTTCTGCTTCTCTATTTTCTTCTGCCTTTAGTCTCCGCCTCCCTTCCTCTTGGTATGAGAGGGGGTATTTATAGTGTTAACATGCCTCCACTTAAGGCAAGTAATGAAGATTCTGAATCAATAATATTTTCTTAATCGAATCAATGAATCTTGATTGTTTGATTTACTTGCTGATTTTAACATAATCAGATCAATCAAATCTTAAGATTTAGATATGCCCAGATCACTTTGGATTAATGTCCTGTTTTGATCAAGATCATTAGTAAGGGGCGAGCTATCTCGCGGATATGGAAAATATCTCGCGAGGAATCTTGATTTCCAAGCAAGCGGAGATTTCTGATCCCAGTTCGCGGACTCCCCTACGCGAGGCCATATTGCCTCGCCTTCATGTAAATCCACACGCGCGGAGCCATTTCGCTTTGCCTTCATGTGAATCTACGCGAAGTTCGTTTCGCCTCACGACGTCTTGTTCGCCTCGTCAAGTCGTGTTCGCCTTGCGACGTCTTGTTGGCCTCGCCAAGTCTTTTTCGTCTCGCCAAGTCTATTTCGCCTTGCCAAGTCTTGTTCGCCTCGCCAAGTCCGGTTCATCTCGCGAAGTCCGGTTCGTCTCACGAAGTCCCGTTCACCTCACGAGTCAGGTTCACCTCGCGAAGTGTGGTTCACCTCGCGAAAGTCAATCCGCCTCGTCTCGCGAAGGTCAGTCCGCCTCGCCTACTGTTTTCTTCTATGCGAAGTCATTTCACCTTGCCACTGTTTAATTCTACGTGAAGTCACTTCACCTCGCCACTTCACCTCGCCACTGTTTACTTCTATTCGAAGTTATTTCACCTCGCCAAGTCTTGTTCGAATCGCGAATGTCACTCCGCCTCACGAAGTACGGTTCACCTCGTGAAGTGGAGTCCTCCTCGCCTACTGTTTACTTCTATGCGAGCCATCACTTATAAACCCAATTATTTTGTTAAATTTTACATGTCTACAATGTGTTAGTAATATTTAAGATTAGAATAGTATGCATGATAAAAGCAATACTAACTCGAGTCTTAAATTCGATCACGAGTATTGATTATATGTAAAAAATACGGGTTAAGGTATTTAAGTAATTTACTTAAATTCTCATACTTAATAAAAATATATATCTTGTAAGTATGATATTTGGAGTCATTGGCTTCTAAAAGGAATACTTTAAAAGATATTTGGATTATTATCTAAGGTTAAGGGGTCTTAGTGTGCTATATAATTAGTACTAAGTCTTGGGGTACTACAATTTTTGTCTCGACACTCGGCCCTTCCCAGGCTCTCGGAACAACGACTCACGACAAAAAAAAAAAAGAAGAAGTCCATCTTGATACTAGGGGACTTGCACACCCAACGCATCACCACTCTACTCCAACACAGCAGCTCCTCCACGTCCTAGCACAGAAGCTACTCTACACTTCAGCGTGACATCTGCCTTAAGCTCCAACGGTCCCTCCACGCCTCAGCAGAATACCTTATACTCTTCAACAACTCCTGCCATGCCTTAACAGCTTCGCCATGCCTCAGCAACGTTCCCTATGATTACATAGTATCTCCTTTATGCTTCAGCTACTCTCACCATGCCTGAATGACACGATCGCCATGACTCGATGACACCCTCGCCATGCCTTAAACGACACACCTTTGCCTTACACAACACATCTTTGCCTCAATGACACACCGACACCCTATTAAACATAGTGGTACTAGTTTCAAAACCATCAACTTAAAGGAAAAAGTAAACTACGATTAGTTTGATCCCATGAACGGGTACGTAGGCAATCTAGCAACCATTAGAGGCAACCACATTATGTATATCACCATATTTTCTCCTATGAGTATGCAATATCTCCTCTTGTATACCTTCTCCGGGAGATTACTCTTTGAAGAAGTAACTCTATAGTAGAACTCGGTCCACTCCTCTCTTGCATGGGGACTTGAGGGACTAGGGGACTAGTCATCCTGGTAGAGGCCTCTTGCTAGCCGTTTACCATGCACTCCCGATGTTTCTATTTTTTACAAACTTCTCACCTAAGGGAGTTCTTGACCGGGGACTTGAGAGACTTGTTTATACACGGAATCTTTCCGGACCGAAACATCGGGATCACACGTCAAACGACATCTAAATGAGGCCTAAATCATGACCCAACACATATGATAGCCCAAGAGTCCACTCTCAATTTATGGGCAATATGGTAATTTAATTGTACAAGCACACCCTAGCTCTATGAATAGCCATCATAACCCATCTTCCCATCTTCTTTCTTCTTTCATTTCTCTCATATTGGCCTGACTTGGGCGTCAGAGTGGAAGGCCGGGTAACCCCCAGTCTCTTCTCTAACGCCGTTGTTTATGGTTGCAGGAAAGATTTTGGAGGTGATGAGCTTCAAGATTTCCGGTCAACATCGACGGAAACAAATTCATTAAACTCAAGTTCTATGTATTCTTCGATGCTGTGAATATGTTAGGTTCAAATAGAGGAGATGTGAGAAAGCTTGATGATAGAACTGTCTTCTCACCTAACCTTGCAACCTTGCTGGAGATCTATTCATCAATTCTTATAGTTCAAATAATAATAAGGTACACAAACTTAAGACATTATTGATCTAGTTCTGGAAGTTCCAAACATAAAACTTTGTCCTTTGTTGCATTAACTTAAAGTCTCACTCTTCGATTACAACTGGAAAAGAAGGTGTAGTGATGACTCGGCCATGATTCTTCTTTATCGATCCATCTTTTGCACTTGAAGTGCATAATCTATGTCTGTTTTGGCATTGCAGGAGAAATATATGTTTCTTTTTTCAATCTCAATAACACTTATAAATGCCAGTAATTCAGACTTGACTCAGGGCCAAAGGTACATTCCAGAACAAAACTGAGAGCAAAAATGGCACAGGAACATGTAGCAAGAGTGCAAGACTTGGGGATGAAAGGCCATATCATCTGCGGTATCTGCGGGACAAACGCATTGGACTATTGTTTGCTCTGCATTACAATTAGTTGGTGCATGCAGAATCAACCAAAGAGTTTTGAGCTTCATTTTCTATTTTTCAGGCTATGATATTGATCTTCAGCCATGTACAGAGATAAGATTTACAATGACCTATGCTAACAGCAGGATTAAGAGCATGTCTAGAATTCAAATCCATACTAAACTACATTTTGTTTTGTTCTTTTTTCGGACAACTCTGTGTACATAGGGCCTTCAAGAGACGCATCAAATCATCCTCGAGCGCTAACATATGAAACTGCTAGTTGAAGTTAATTACTTGTAATACGAAAGTATTGTTATTAATACGGTCGATCGTCTTACAGATTAATAACACACTAAAAGCCTTGCAAATTTTTAAGTTACACCACCTTCCAT
Source organism: Fragaria x ananassa (assembly GCA_034370585.1). Taxonomy (NCBI): domain Eukaryota; kingdom Viridiplantae; phylum Streptophyta; class Magnoliopsida; order Rosales; family Rosaceae; genus Fragaria; species Fragaria x ananassa. The sequence continues at coordinate 16,284,751 of CP139754.1, forward strand.
TTCCAAGATACTTCTCCAAGAGTAGTATGGTGAATTAAGCATCTCAACCCCACCAAAAAGAACAATGAGTGCAGTGTAATGCCTTGATCAAGAGTCGGGGAAGCAGAGAACTTTGACTAGCTAGGATAGCCTCCCTTATTATTGAAGGGTTTTTGCAGGATTTAATAGATATTTTCGCATTCCAGCCATTAAACTTGTTTGCTTATTGCAAAAACCTCAAAACATATTTCAAATGATGTCCCAAATAATAATATCAAAACTGAAAAAGTGTTCCCTAATAGATGACAAACCAAGTGAGGGCTATCCACTATCTATGTAGATAACCATGTTCTATAACTAGGTATATAATTCAGTGCCAAGTTCCTGGCAGTGGCCATGTGGATTCATGGTCCATTGTGCATTATCTGCCTCCTTGTGGAGCTTTTGTTCCATACTTCTTTTTTCTTCTTTATAAGGTTGTGTTTGGAACCATTCATTACTCTGATCAATCCCTCAGTAGGCTCACCTCATTCTCATGTGACATGAAAAGTCTTTTTTTATGAACCTCACTGCAATCATCATTTTCTTTTCTGCTTAATGGAACTTGAATGTGCTCATCATTGTGAAAGGTAGAACAAGTAGCAGAACCCTTTGTTTCCAAATGTGTGCTTCTTCTCTCCCATCATTTTGGTCCAGTTGCAATAATGCATTCCCACTCTGAAACACCTTCACATGGAGACTTATGAACCTTTCTATGTATCTAGTATATTTCATGCAGATCCCAAACGGTTAGATACTTTGATAGATATATGCTTGACCCGTCATGGGCATGTTTTGGTTGATTGCCAAACAGACGCAGACAACACTCATGTGCCATGTGTGCCTTTGCCAAACACGAAACACACAAATATGGCAACGGTCACTAGTGCCTCAAGATGATGCATACATAACACTCAGATCTACATCTGACAATTTGGAAGATGCACAGTTTGTTTTGGGTCAAGCAACACTAATTTGTAGGACTATAGCACAATGCCACAATGTATAAGATAACTAATCTTATACGAAAGTATAGTCCAGCAAGTTTATCAAGTCAGACTAACTTGTATATCACCGAAAATTCTTGCATACACCAAGGTACAAGTGAACCAAGTATTTATTAGAAAATCTTAACCGTTGATATTTACACTTAACTTTTTATTTAAATATTAAATAATAGGATAAATGTAATCCAACGGTCTATTCATCTTGGTTTAAGTACACCTTGGTGTTTTGAATCCTCTCTGGTATATCACACTGATATACTTGATGAGTGTATAGATGTATCGTAAACAAATCTAAAACCTACCAACTTCAGTCATGGCCGAATTAGTTTGGGAAGTGTCAATATTCAATTTCCCATTGGTATGGAAAACCAAACCCAAAGATGCTAAATGGTTTTTGATTTGCTCAATTCTTGGGGGATCCCGTTTCCCAAGTAGTATGTTTGTTTTTGACAAATTGCAAGTACCAGACAACAAATGGTTTCTTTTTCAATAGACCTTGTGTGAATACAACTACACAAGGCTCCTAAACTTCTTGGTCTAATCAAACAGTAACTGACCCACGAGTGAAGAATCATACTTCTTGTGTAAAATGCATAAAGAAAGACAAGTTTAACTTTAGTCACAGAACCGGTAAAAGAAAAAAATGATTTTGATACAGTTAACAATTAAACAATGAAAAAAATTCCTAGAACAGAGTATTTACCAAAAGCAAGCTTCTTTGTCCAATGCTTAATGTACAGAGGTCGTATATGTTCAACAATTTCTACCAAAGTACAAAGAAACCTTCCTAGCAATAAGCCATTTTACACCATCTACAAAATTCAAAATGATTTATGTAAGGTAAAGAATCAGTGGACCTATGAATCACTGTGAATATTTCAGATGGGGACGCTGGTTCATTCGACTGAACATATAATCATAAGCACGAACCAAACGTTTCCGAAATCTCCCGAGGTCTAATCTCACAGTTTGGCCATCAAGATAGATCTTCTTCGTGTATTCCCATCCCTTTTTGTTTACGCTATGTGGATCTCGAAGAACAGGATCATCTCTATCATATTTGCTATACAAAGAGCTCTCTCTTGCTAGAATTTGATAGCCAATGTATTTTAAGCCAAGCTTCTTTGCAGGTTCTCCATAGTACTCTTCTGCTGCCCATTCAGTTCCAAGAGGAATAACTTGTATGAAAACAGAGTGAGGCTTCATGAAGAGAAAATGAGTCATGGCAGCACCATGAACTCCAATCATGACATCACTTGCATTAAGTGCCCGATATATCTTTGCTAACTCTGTCGTGGGGTCTGGTCTCAAAACCTCAACTTCAAAACCAATTTTCTCAGCCATCTTCACCAATAAATCTTCATTAGTTATCGCTCTTGATCCATTCCGAGATATGATTAGCAGTTTCGGCTTCTTCACAAGTTGATCTCCTTGCACTTCTTTTTTTATCTGTAAGGAGCTTTCAAATGTGGGAGACACTGAAAGCTTCTCTTGTGCTTCTCGTTCCTCATCTTGAATTAGACCTCTAATTCGAGGCCAGTAAGCTCGGTCTAGGAGATCCCTGAAATCAACAATGTCCTTATTCCTCTCCATCAGTGAAGAATCAATAGAGAGCTCGTCATGAATTCTCAGACCAACAATGGCCTCAGGGAAGCAATGTGTTCTCTTATCTCCACTATAGTCTATAGGTGGATAATCAGATAGCTGCGAAAGAATGTCTCCATATTTCATGACCCACCAATTATGATAATCCTGAATGACAAACACAACCTTCTTGTTGAAATGCTGGGAAGTAATGTACAGTGGCAGAATCCCGTCATTGAATTCATGATAAACATTACCGGTATAGCCCCCAGTCGAAAAAAACACAGCTGGAACATCATGTTGGACATGACACTGTTGTTCGTACAGGTCTAGAGTACTGTCTTTCTTTGCAATGAGGTGTAATTCATCAATGGTGTTCATCACACTAGTTTCCCATTTCCGGGTATATGGTTTGATCCTTTCATGTTGGAGTTCCCCGTCTTCATTTTCCCCGACAATACCTGAAAACTGACTATTGGAGCTACTTCTGTCTTCAGATCCATAGACAAAGATCGAAAAGGAAGTAGACTGGGTTCTTACATCCCCTTTCATGATACAAATATCTGAACGAATACTGCTACGATCACAACATATAGCTCCTGCAGACACAAAGAAATTACAATTAGTTATTAGTTAAGCTGAACAAAAGCATGAACTTTATCATGGGACATATAATATGATCAAATTCAAGACAAATGAGAGAGGGATATGATTCAACTTCTACTTAACTACACAGCCTTATTACTGAGAAGAACATACAGAGAAGGAAAATTCAATAGAGTCATTTCAATATGCACTATTCTACTATTGACTTCAACAAAGACAAAGCACTCACTAGTATTAGAGTTTTACTTTTCAACATTCTATTTGAGAATCTTGAATTCTTTTGAGGCGCCAAAAGGAGCACTCATAAGGGAATGTTAACAATCAAAAGGAACACCTTTAGCAGATCAATCATGTTGGACAAAATTTTGAAAGGTAATAAACTCAAAACTGTTCACACAAAACAATCCAAATATAGAAAGGGAGAGGCAGAGTACTAACCATTAGAGATAGAAGAACAGAGGGGAGCATTTATATTCATATCAGCAGCAAGCCCTTCATCTTCTATCAGAGTTGAATCTACAAAACCCAAAAGATCCACCATATTATAAACATACAGATGAGCCAGAACAGAGAAAAGAATTGGGAAACAAAACAAAAAAACAAACTTCGAGGGAGAGATTATAGAAACTTACATAAGAGAGAGAAAGTGGTGCTGGAGCTGAAGAGGTGAGGGGCTAATATGAAGCTGCAAGAGAGAAGAGAGATGAAGAGAAGATAGAGAAGCTTGGGGCTTGATCTTTTGTAATAACCAGAGTTAGCAAAATCCATCAGAAACGTCTGAGACTCTTCATCTTCGTCTATATGCTTTTCACCTTTTCTCCACTGATGACACCGCTGATAGCGCACCATTGTCTTCTGATAAAGCTTCGATATTTCAACTTTTGGTTTCGCCAGTTTTCTCCCTTTTCCTGTTCAGCTTTCTAATCTGGGCTGGTTTTGAAGTGAACCCAGAAAGAGAATGAGAGAGGTTTACGGGTGGTGATGGTTTTGGAAACAAATCCCAGATGAGAGAGATCAAGAACAAGAGCAAAGTCGGGTTCTTTATATTCCTCTTGGATTCCTCTGTTTGAGAGAGAGAGAGAGAGAGAGAGAGAGAGAGATGAGTTTGGGGTTTAGTTCATTGAGGGAGGTGCTTGTGAGTTGAGGCTTTTAAGAGATAAAGAGGGGAAAGAGTCAAAAAAATGGAAAAGGAGCTGTCAAAGACTGAAAGGAGGGAGGCTCATTCATTCAATTTCTTTGAAATCGAATATTTTTGTAGGAGTTGCAGTCAGTCAAATACGTGTAAAGATAGAGGACTTTGGAATATGCATTGCAGAAAAGAGCTGTTTGAGTTGGGAGGGTCGAGTTGTGTTGGGGCTTCTTTCCTATTGCCCTCGGTTGGCTGCTCTTCCTCTTCTTTGGCATCTGGAAGTTTAAATTATGCACTCAACCCATGCCCACGTGCCTTTGAAAGCTGTGTGCAGCTTGGCAACAACGCTAGTCTGCTACACTCCCTTGTCTTGGGCAGCTATAAGATATTTAGATTATGGACTTATTTAGGGTGGGAATGGATTGGCCACTACGAAAAGAATTTGCAGTTCGGACCAGAAAATAAGTGAAGACAAGAATTTGGACAGAGGCATGGTGCATGTTAAGAGCATCTACAATAAAATAAAATAAAATACGTACTCAAAAGTAAGTCGGAATGGATTCTACATATGAAGATGTATTTCTACTATTAATGTGCAAGTTATCAAATCATCGTATACGAAGATTGAATGAAGATTAGAGATCCTAAATTTCTTCTTTTTAATTTCATTTTTGATATGAACAAATTAAACGCCCATAATAAAAGTACATCTTATTCAAGGTCAAGTTCTCACCTCTTGTGTTGGAAACACATAGGACTATTTTTTATATCAATTTTGTTAAAGATATTAAAATACATGCATGATAATACGACGTGGATGACCGGATCATAATATTACATATTAGTTGCTCGGTTCACTTGCACCTTGGTGAAGAATTTTCAGATGTGGATCCTCAAAATCATCTTTTGTTATGTTTTGGAGCATTTTTGTTGCGGGGAGTAATTTAAGGAATCGAAAATTCTTTAATTTTTTGGGCACTAGATGGGTAGGTTTCTCTTGATAAAGTAATTTTGGGTTTACAATCAAAACCAATTAGCAATGGGTGGAGTGGCCCAAACCCTTATAAACCCAAAGGCAAGGTCTCATATTCCCGATGTGGGATTGATATCTCAACATGCCCTCGTATGTGTGGCAAATCTGCAAGTTTAACACGTGGACAACATTTGGAGTGACGTGGAGTTCGTTTGGTCATTGGGCTTCACACGTGGACGTGGGTAACTTGCTCTGATACCATGATAAAGTAGTTTGGGGTTCACATCCAAAACCAATTAGCACTGGGTGGAGTGGCTCAAACCCTTATAAACCGACAAGCAACGTCTCATATTCCCGATATGAGATTGATATTTCAGCATCTCTTTTTACTCAAGAGGTAGAGGATGTGGCCTTCCGGCGACGATCGTCACCAATTGGCTCGAGGAGATGGTTTCTCCTTCTCTTCTAGAGATGGTGAGACTATGGGCGGGTCTTTTGACACCCAACGTATCAAATTTGTTTGTTGTGTTGGGGTTGAGTGTCACATAAATGGTGACCTTAAGAACAAATGGTGTCATGGCACCCTCTGAAATTTTTGAATTATGTCATTTATTACACTAGGAAGGGGTTCTAATAAAAACCATTTGGTTGAAGACTTTTTCATTAATGGTTTATTACACCCACTTTGCAATCGCATTTTTCCATCTCAATCGTTTATTTTTCATATTTATATTAGTATATCACTTATACAAATTTTCAGCCAAATTGGTTATCATTAAGGAATCAAACTAAATCATATATGTCAAACAGGGGCCATTAAAGACTAGTTTGAGTTTGGACTATACAATTTCCTTCCTCGTAGCCTCTTGCCATATACATCACCACAATCAATTAGTTATTAACTAATCATTTTACATACAGGTAAATTTTCAATATGTATAGGCGTGTAGCCATTTACATGTACATAAATGAACCCTACAACATATAATTTTGTTTATAGATTATGAAAAACAATAGGTTCAATTTCAATTAACACATTTGTCAAACGATTTGAATTTTTTTTCCGTACTTCCCCCCCCCCCCCTCCCTCCCTCCCTCCCTCCCTAAACCTACAGTTATGGTCCGCCCCTAGTAGGGTTATGTATAGCATCAAGGCGGTATGGAAGTTTTTTTCCCTAACGGTCAATTATGGAAGCCTAAATCCCTTGATTCGTTTAACACCAAGGATGGTGGTGATTCTCCGATATGGGCTGCTTGTATGCCGGCATGGTACGTGGATTAGTTCGTGGGCATAGGCACCAAGGCAGTTTCTTGGGCTCAGCCAATTGGTGGGAGTTGGGCCTTATTAGGGTTTAGCTTTTGATTTTGGGTTGTTCTATTAACACACATCTTTTTGTTATTAACACATCCTTATATGATGAGAACCAATAATCAATTAAATTCAAGTGACAAGTTTATAAATAAAATAAAAATGTGTGGATATGAAAATAAATAGGGTGTGTTAATATCCGCAGGAGATTCTTAAATCTTAATTGTGTGATTTTAATTGAATTCTTGAACTATGTTTTTGCAGGATTCATTATGATTTTTAGTGTTTTGAATTGTTGTGTTTTTCTTAATTATTTCTTTTGAATTCTGTTGCTTTTAGGCGATTCTTGTACTAAGCTATCAATGCAAGAATTACCAGTTTTATCTTTTGTAAATTTGTTGGATTGGTAGATTTAATTATTGTTCTCATTTGTTCATGTGTTTTACTTTGTTGGTAGAAGTATTGAGTTATTTTGGGATTTACTCATGCGGGCTTTTTTAGCTTACCCGGTTTGTTGTTTACAACCCGGTACACCATTTCCATGGTGTAGAGATTGAATTTGCAGGTGAGGAATTCCAAGTTTGAGACGTAGGGATCTAGAAGCCGCTTTTTAGTAGTTGAACATCTTTATTTTGATTGTAAAATTGTAGTGAGCTCTTTAGAGTATGACATTTACTTGACTTCCCAAGTTATGTAAATGTCAGATTGTATTATTTGATCATTTTATTTTTGTTATCTTGCCTTGAATTTGGAATTTTTATTTATCCAAAATTTGAGGTGTAACAGGATTGTTGGATTCCTTCAATTTTTTCAGGTTTCTTGGCTTTGGGATTGCTTGGCTCGGATTCTTGTTGTCGGATCTCTCCACGAGTTGTCTTTTTGAACCAAGACACAGTGCAACGACACACGTCGTCATTTGTGGCGACTCTCTCTTTCCGGCGGCGGTGGAGGCTGTTAGTGCTAGGGTTTTTAAGTTAGTAGTTATGTATATGGGTTTTTTCATTAAGGCATGTAATTTGTATATTAGTGGGCCTAGCAAGTTAGGATTTAGTGGAGATGGACTTTGAACTTTTTAAATTTTGAAAAAGTTAAATGCAAATTTCTATTTTATAGGTGTCTTGTTGTAATATTTACTGATTAATGAAAATCTCAATTGTCCTAAACAAAAATCTTCATTTGAGACTATGAAAGAGACATCTAACAATAATGAGTTAAAAGCATAGTGAAATTGGATTTTATCGAACTTCTTTTATTTTCTCTGAAAAAAAAAATAAAAAAAAACTTCTTTTCGTTTTCTTTTCCTGAATTGGGAACATTATAAATTAAACGGACAACTAGAGTTTCTACTAGAGGGTAAACAAAAACAAATAGAATATGAGAAAAATTCAGCAATAGTCCTTAAACTATTGTGTCCAGCCAGTTTGATACCCAAATTTTAAAAAATACTAATGTGATACCCAAACACTGATTACTACATGTTAGTATATAGCCAAAATACTTGGCTGAGCCGAGAATAAGGTGTAATTACCCGGTCACCGAAGATCATTCCAGACAAGATAAGCCCCTCACGGATATCCAAGGAGTGAAGGGCTGGTAACAAACCGCTTGCCAAAATCACTCTAGCGGCAAAACACCCCTAAAAGGGGAAACAACACAAAGACTAGCAAGTAATCCCACATTGGAGACTAAGGCCAAAGTGCCCAACCTTGGCCTATAAAACAAGCACAAACTACCATAAAAGGTATATACACTTCTCTCTCCCACACTCCTCTACCTTGCAAGTGCTCAAAGCTAACTTAAGCATCGGAGAGTCGAAGACTGAGCCACCCCAGTCCCGACTTCTTGACGCTGTCACTTGTGCAGGTTCCGAGTGCAGGACCTAAGAATTCTACTTCGCTCCGACTCGCGACCCCTTCCCGGCTCGGGACGAAGCAGGTAGAAACAATTGGCGCTAGAAGGAGGGGCCCTATCTTGTGGAACTCCCATTTGACTCGGCACCATGGTGGAAATCATTGACGACCCTACGGACCCTGACACTCAAGCAGAGGAGGAAATTTTCCAACCCGGTGACACATCCCTTCCCCAAACCAGCGATGCAGCCCCCATTAGCCATCCCGACCCCACCACAGCCCTTGAAATCCTCAAGTGGGACTTCCATTTGTTCCGCGAGCAAGCGACGAAAGAGAAGGCAGAAGTGGAAGCGTGCCGGGTACGCATCGCCGAGTTGGAGAAAGAACAATTCTCGCTCTGCGCCACGTTAGAGCATCGTAACGTGTACGACAGCTTGGACCGCGCGGCGCGAGTTGACGGAACCCCGGACACCCTTCCTAATCAAGGCCAGACTGGTTCCATGCTCCCGGGAGGGCCTAGCCAGATCATATACGTATCTCATCCCCTAACCCACCCCTCATTTCCATTGCCAGCCCCCCAACCATCTCCAATCTCCAATGACTCCCCCTTGCAACATCAGCCTAATCCACCTGCTCTACTTATCTCCACTATAATCACTGCCAACCCCCCTAACCCCCCTTTTGACATGCCAACCCGCCAGACAGTCACACAGTTGGCTTCCAGATGGAGAAGTATAAAGGCAAGAGGGACCCTCATCTCCACCTTGAAACATCCTCGCTATATAGCTCCACTAGCCACCAAGGCACTATGGTCTAGAATAGGCAACTCCACCAATATTATGCTCCCGCTACAGGCGCTAACGCCTTTGCAGTACATCGCCAGATTCTAACCCTGCTTGGTGAAGCCCCACAGTTCCCCCCACGCTAGCCTTCTGTAAAACGGCAATGCACGACACCCTCGGTAATCCTAAACATCCAACGCGGTGTCACGATCACCCCATCAACGTGGGATCAAGCGACATTCCGCAGAGGTGAGGATACCACAAATTGCCGTCATTGTGAGCCATTCATAATCAATGTGCAGGAGGATCATTTCAGGTGACACAGAGCTCTAGTGGACACAGGGGCCGCCTTAAGCGTCATGTTCTCTGACTGTTACAAAGGACTCCGGCGAGACCGAAATAAACTGTACAATAGCCACGACCCCCTGGTCAGCTTCTCTGGCGAGATAGTGCAACCGTTAGGCTCAGACCGCCTAACTATGGTGGTAGGAACGACTCCTTGCCGCTCTTCTATTACAGCCCGCTTCCTCATTGTCGATTGCCCCTTGTCCTATAACCTCATCTTAGGCCGGGACATCCTTTGGGGGCTGCAGTGCTTCATAGCCGGTCACATGCTTCTCATGAAAGTTCATACCCCAGGTGGCATCCTGACAATTCAAGGGGACCGAGCAGCCATTGAGCATTGTCATCTTAAAGCCATCCAGCAGGGGCGCGGAGCCTATGAGATGTTGCCTCTCAGCCCCTCGGAGCCCATAGATGACCCACGGGACGACCCAGAGGGCAGTGGAAAAAAGAGAGCCCCGCGGCCTAATCCAGCAGAAGACACAGAATGGGTGTCCTTATCACCCACCGACCCGGAAAGAAAAGTCCGCATTGGCTCAAGTCTCAGCCCGGAACTTCGCCACAAGCTCATTGCCTTCCTCCAAGAAAAGCAAGTAGTCTTCGCTTGGTCCTATGCCGACATGCCTGGGATCTCCCCCGACATCATCACCCATAAACTCAACATCCTCCAAGACCATCCCCCTGTCAAACAAAAAAGACGTTCTTTCCACCCAGACAAGTATCGAGCTATCCAAGCCGAGGTCCAGCGGCTCAAGAAAATCAAGTTCATACGCGAGGTCTCTTACCTGACATGGGTCTCCAACGTCGTCATGGTCCCCAAACCTAACGGCAAGTGGCGCATGTGTGTTGACTACACGAACCTTAACAAGGTCTTCCCCATGGACAGCTTCCCCTTGCCACGAGTCGACCAATTGGTTGACTCCATAGTTGGCTTCAAAATGCTCAGCTTCCTCGATGCCTACTCGGGCTACAACCAAATCAAAATGCACCCCGCCGACCAAGCTCATACAACCTTTGTCACCGGCCAGGGACTGTATTGTTACGAGATCATGCCCTTTGGCCTCAAGAACGCGGGGGCGACCTATCAACGGCTAGTTAACTCCCTGTTCGAAGATGAAATTGGCGAGATCATGGAAGTATATGTCGACGACATGTTGGTCAAGAGCAAGGCAGAGGACGACCACATTGCCAACCTCAACAGAGTATTCACTAAACTCCTAGAGCACGGGATGCGTCTCAACCCTCAGAAGTGCATCATTGCCGTGAGAGGCGACAAATCCTTGGCTTCATGGTCAGTGAAAGAGGCATTGAAGCCAACCTGGAAAAAGTCCAAGCCATCCTGGACATGACTGCCCCGACCTCCAGAAGCGAGGTCCAGTGCCTTACAGGACGCCTGGTAGCCCTGGCACGTTTTATTTCCCGCCTCACAGACAGGTGCAATCTCTTCTTTCAACTGCTCAAGGCACAACATAAAAAAGATATCACTTGGGGGCCGGAGCATGATGACGCCTTTAACAACATAAGGGCATACCTTGCCACTGTCCCTCTCCTGTCGAAACCAATCCCTGGCGAGGTACTTTACTTGTATTTGGCTGTTTCTGCTACTGCCGTCAATGCGGCGCTCACACGCCATGCTCAAGATAACGAACTCCCAGTTTATTATTGTGGCAGAGGATTTGCGGATCCAGAAACTCGCTATCCAGACATAGAGAAACTTGCTCCCGCCCTCATTACTGCCCCCAGGAAACTCAGGCCATATTTCCAAGCCCACACAATCCATGTGCTCACCAACCAACCTTTACGGCAAATATTGCAGAAACCTGAAACCTCAGGCCGCATGGTAAAATGGGCGTTTGAGCTGGGCGAATTTGACTTGCACTACAAGCCGCGAGTGGCAATCAAAGGGCAGGCAGCGGCAGACTTCATTTCTGAGTTTATCCCCCTGGCCGAAAGTAATCCCCACCCAGACGCCCCCATAGGGGACGCCATCTGGGAACTCCAAGTTGATGGATCCTCTAACAACAGACTCAGCGGAGCAGGAATCATAATCACAGACCCAGAGGGTCACTCGTATGAGTATGCCCTCCGGTTTGAATTCAAAGCCTCCAACAACATCGCTGAATACGAAGCTCTTATCGCAGGCATTCAACTTTTTCGAGAGCTCGGAGCCCGACACCTGCACATCTTCAGTGATTCTCAACTCGTAGTTAGTCAGGTGGCAGGGGACTTCAAGGCCAACCAACACAACTTGGAATCCTATAAAAGTCTCGCGGGGGCTCTTCTACAAAACTTCACCTTATACAAACTCACCCAAATCCCGCGAGCAAAAAACTCCAAGGCCGACGCCCTCGCGAGACTCGCCACAGCTCCTCCCGAGTCCACGCCACCTGATGTGCACATCGAAACACTCGACAAGCCTAGCATCTCAAGAGCTTATTCAGAAATTTTTGCCCTCGAGCCCATGGAGCAACCCTCATGGATGGACCCTTTCATCGCTTTCCTTTCGGATGGCACCCTACCCCAGGACAAGCATGAAGCACAGCGGCTACGCCGCAAAGCCTCCCTTTACTTACTCAGAAGTGGAAAGCTATATCGCCGGGGGCAGTCATGTCCCCTATTACGATGCCTACCCACGGCAGAAGGGCACAAAGTACTGAAATCGCTCCACAGCGGCATTTGTGGGAACCACGCGGGGGCTAGGAACCTCATGTTCAAAACACTTCGCGCGGGGTATTATTGGCCAACCCTAGAACGCGATGCCAAGGCGGTCGTCCAAACATGCCTTCAATGCCACAAATTTGCAGATTTTGCACATCACCCCCCAGTGCCCCTCTCTATCATCATCTCGCCCGTCCTTTTTACCTAGTGGGGACTCGATTTCATAGGACAGCTCCCCACAGCCCCGGGATAGTTCAAATACGCCATTGTCATTGTGGATTACAACACAAAGTGGATTAAGGCAGAGCCTCTCGCCACAATCACCACTGAAAAGGTAATCAACTTCCTTTGGCGAAATCTGTACTGTCACTTTGGAGTACCCAAGGCCGTGGTTACCGACAACGGAACCCAGTTTGACAATGACACATTCCGGGGATTCTTGTCCGCTCAAGGCACGACAATCTTTTATGCCTCCCCAGCACATCCCCAGACCAATGGCCAGGCAGAAGCTATAAACAAGCTCATCAAGCAAAATCTGAAAAAAAACGCCTGGAAGAGGCCAAGGGTTTGTGGGCAACAAAGCTCCCAGACGTTCTTTGGACACTCCGCACCACCCTCACAACGGCCACAGAGGAATCCCCATACCTCTTGGCTTACGGCACCGAGGCAGTGGTACCGGTGGAGATAGAAGTCCTGAGTGAACGTATCACAACCTATGATCCCGAGACAAATGCAGCAGGGATACGACTTAACATGGACCTTCTAGAGGAACGCCGGGACAAGGCATACCTCCAGACCATCAATAACAACCAGAAAATAGCTCGGTACTACAACAAAAAAGTCGTCCCCCGCCCCTTGAAGATAGGCGATTGGGTCATGAAAGAGGTCATTCCCCACCCTACTGGTCTCAAAGCAAAATGGGATGGCCCACTCGAGATAATTGACGCTCCTGGGCCCGCCACATTCTATCTCCGCAATTGTGATGGTCACGAACTACGCCACCCCTGGAGCGCTCGCCACCTCCATCTCTATCCCACTTAACCAATTTTAACCTTGGTGTCGTAGCCGTTACTTCATTGTTTGTGCTTTCGCCCACTAGCGGCTCCAACAATGTACACTTCGCCTATTAGTGGCTCTAACAATGTACACTTCGCCCACTAGCGGCTAAATATAAATGCAATGAAGTACTTTGTCATTCCAACATGCTACACTTCATTCCCGCAATGCAGGGCCACAAACCCATTCGCCCCATAGCGGCCCGTCACGCCATAAGCGCGGTTCATCTCGCCCACTAGCACGACCTGCCCCGCTACCTTAATCCTAACTAGCCCTTAGAATTCCTACCAACATCACAAACATGTGAACAATCTCACTCACCCCAAATAACCCAAAACAACAACACCACCACATACAAATCCAAAGACAAAGAAAGAGACAAATTCATACCTTGAAACAGCGGATCCGCGTGGTGGCAGTGAAGCTGGTTGCAAACAGCCGAGCGCTCGCACCCACTCGATCGAGGATGAAATTGGACATTTCCCAGTCTGAAGATTGTAAAATTGCCGAAACCCTAAAACGCAAATTGCAGCTCGCCCAATTTTCAATTTCGAAAGCACGAACTCCCCCTCCAGCTATCCCCAACCTTAGCAGCGGCCCGCCACGCCGCTAGGGTCTCGCCACCTAACGCGGACTTACTCGCTCAGCAGCGGCCCGCCCCCAAGAGTCTCGCCAACTAGCACGGACTGACTCGCTTATCAGCGGCCCGCCACGCCGCGAGAGTCTCGCCACCTAGCGCGGACTTACTCGCCCAGCATCGGCCCGCCGCTCGAGAGTCTCGCCAACTAGCGCGGACTGACTCGTTTATCAGCGGCCCGCCAAGCCGCGAGAGTCTTGCCACCTAACGCGGACTTACTCGCCCAGCATCGGCCTGTCGCTCGAGAGTCTCGCCATCTAGCGTGGACTGACTCACCCATCAGCGGCCCGCCACGCCGCGAGAGTCTCGCCACCTAGCGCGGACTTACTCGCCCACCATCGGCCCGCCGCTCGAGAGTCTCGCCAACTAGCGCGGACTGACTCGCCCATCAGCGGCCCGCCACGCCGCGAGAGTCTCGCCACCTAGCGCGGACTTACTCGCCCAACATCGGCCCGCCGCTCGAGAGTCTCGCCAACTAGCGCGGACTGACTCGCCCATCAGCGGCCCGCCACGCCGCGAGAGTCTCGCCACCTAACGCGAACTTACTCGCCCAGCATCGGCCCGCCGCTCGAGAGTCTCGCCAACTAGCGCGGACTGACTCGCCCATCAGCGGCCCGCCACGCTGCGAGAGTCTCGCCACCTAGCGCGGACTTACTCGCCCAGCATCGGCTCACCGCTCGAGAGTCTCGCCATTTAGCGCAGACTGACTCGCCCATAAGCGGCCTTCCACGCCGCGAGAGTCTCGCCACCTAGCGCGGACTTACTCGCCCAGCATCGGCCTGCCGCTCGAGAGTCTCGCCAACTAGTGCGGACTGACTCGCCCATCAACGGCCCGCCACACCGCGAGAGTCTCGCCATCTAGCGCGGACTTACTCGCTCAGCATCGGCCTGCCGCTCGAGAGTCTCGCTAACTAGCGCGGACTGACTCACCCATCAACGGCCCGCCACACCGCGAGAGTCTAGCCATCTAGCGCGGACTTACTCGCTTAGCATCGGCCTGCCGCGCGAGAGTCACGCCAACTAGCGCGGACTGACTCGCCCATCAACGGCCCACCACGCCGTGAGAGTCTCGCCATCTAGCGCGAACTTACTCGCTTAGCATCGGCCTGCCGCTCGAGAGTTTCGCCAACTAGCGCGGACTGACTCGCCCATCAGTGAGAGTCTCGCCAACTAGCGCAGACTGACTCGCCCATCAGTGAGAGTCTCACCAACTAGCGCGGACTGACTCGCCCATCAACGAACTTACTCGAATGCGCGCACTAGGTCGCCCTATAGTGACATGCAACGCCAATAGCACGTTTCCTCTCGCCAATTAAACTCGGAACTTCACCCCCGTCACCTCGCAACCCTCGCGTGGGGACTTGGGGACTTGGCACCATGCCTCCAGCACCCGGGTAAAACCTATTCTCGGCATCTATAGAATAACTCCCCACCCAAGAGCTCTCTCGTACTCGTACTGGGGACTTGGGGACTTGTTAGTACATAGCCAAAATACTTGGCTGAGTCGAGAATAAGGTGCAATTACCCGGTCACCGAAGATCATTCCAGACAAGATCAGCCCCTCACAGATATCCAAGGAGTGAAGGGCCGGTAACAAACCGCTTGCCAAAATCACTCTAGCGGCAAAACACCCCCAAAAGCGGAGACACTACAAAGACTAGCAAGTAGTCCCACATTGGAGACTAAGGCCAAAGTGCCCAACCTTGTCCTATAAAATAAGCACAAGCTACCATAAAAGGTATATACACTACTCTCTCCCACACTCCTCTACCTTGCAAGTGCTCAAAGCTAACTTAAGCATCGGAGAGTCGAAGACTGGGCCACCCTAGTCCCGACTTCTTGACGCTGTCACTTGTGCAGGTTCCGAGTGCAGGACCTACGAATTCTACTTCGCTCCGACTCGGGACCCCTTCCTGGCTCGGGACGAAGCAGGTAGAAACACTACATCAGCTTGATACATCCGTCAAATTTTCTTAACAGTTCTGTTAAATTGATGATGTGGCAATCATATATCGGACATGTGAAATTTTTAGCAAGGAGTCTTTCACTACTGACCTCTACTTAATCTTTCTTAAAAAAAAGAAAGGGGAAATCACATCCCACTACCATAAACATTAACAAAACACAAAAAACCTGCTTTTTAAAAGATTTAGACAAATAAGGACACAATCTAGTTCCACAAAACCACGTGACAAATTTAACCCATCAACCTTCACATGAATTTACAATAATACCATTGCTGACATAAACCATCTCTCTCGTCTCTCTCTATCTCTCTTTTCCATCTCGATTTAATTCGCCTCGACAACACCAGTGTTACCGCCTCAAAGACGCCTCTATAAAGCCTAGATAGCGCTGATATGACGGAGATGAGATCCAACTCCAACACCCACCATAGCATGCTCTGAAGATCCGGCTCCGGCTCTTGCCATCGATACGCCTCCGCGGAAGCCTGAGGAAACGTCGGCGTTGAAGAATCTGAGATCGCGAATTCTTGCAAACGAGACGATTCAAAAGTGTAGATCTTGACAGATCTTGTAATCATAGATGGAAAGGTAAAGGGCGAGGAGCTTGACGATAGGAGAGGATGGTGGTTAAGGATTCAATCTCGTTGATGGTGAAATCACTGAATCAAATGGTTGCGTGGTAGGCGCCTAAGTTGAAGTTGTTGTTGAAATTGAAGAGGTGAGCAAGTCATGTTGCTAGTCCTTCATTTGCATTTTTGATTTGCAGTTGTAGTTATTTTTGATTGGGTTGCTTATATCAGAATATCTGAAAAAGGGGAATTTGATGGTATTATGGTTTGGTTGTTGTAGTGTTATTCATTCAGTTGGAAGTAATAGAAGCAACAGTAGCAGCATATGTAATTTTGTTGCTTAGTAGCAATGATATGAACAAGTGCAAATGGAGTAGGCAGTAGTACGTCTGTACGAGTAATAGTGCAGTAGCAGCACTGTACGAGTAATAGTGCAGTAGCATGTCTGTACGAGTAATAGTGCAGTAGCAGGTTTGAATGGATATTGTAGCAGAAAACTCTAAAACCCTGCTACTACAGGTGTAGTAATTATTCTACTACACTAGCTGAACCACTAAAACTCTACTACTACATCTGTTGGAAGTGTAGTTTTCTAGCAAAACATGCTACTATATTAGTTGAGCCACTTAAAACCTACTAGTACACTTACTAAAGTGGTTACTACACTAGCTGAACTAGTAAAACTCTGCTACTACATCTGTTGGAATTGTAGCTTTCCAGCAAAACATGCTACTACATTAGTTGAGCCACTGAAAACTTGCTACTGCACTTACTGAAGCTGCTACTACACTAGCTGAACCACTAAAACTCTGCTACTACATCTGTTGGAAGTGTAGATGTAAACACGAAAATATCTGCAACAAATAACAGAAAGACACGTATACAAAGAATAATTTAATTTAATCAATGCGAATGCGGGTTACAATCTTTGTGAATTCCTCTGATTCTATCTCTGAATAGGTTTAACTCAAGGGTGATAAGCACTTGTTCTTAAGGGTTACGCAGGTTGATCACGTAACAAGTATTTGGGATTTGGATTTGGATTTGGTGAAGAACTGGCTGTTTAGGGAGCTTGATAGTTCTTCAAGGGTTTAGGATTTGGATTTGGATTTGGTGAAGAACTGGATGTTTAGGGAGCTTGATAGTTCTTCAAAGGTTTAGTGAAGAACTGGCTATTTAGGGAGCTTGATAGTTCTTCAAGGATTTTGGAGAGACTTCTGAGCTCGCGGAAGGGATTTTTTTTTCTCTCTCTCTCTCTAGTCCGCTGCTTTTTTTATGCTCCTTGGTTTCGCTCCTTCCTTGGCCCGTCCTCTTGGTATGAGAGGAGGTATTTATAGTGTTAACATGCCTTCGCTTTTGGCAAGTAATGAAGATACTGAATCAATGATATTTCCTTAATCGAATCAATGAATCTTGATTGATTGATTTACTTGCCGATTTTAACATAATCAAATCTTAAGATTTAGATATGCCCAGATCGCTTTGGATTGAATGTCCTATTTTGATCAAGATTTTTAGTAAGGGGCGAGCCATCTTGCGGATATGGAAGGTATCCCGTGAGGAACCTTGATTTCCAAGCAAGCGGTGATTTCTGATCCCACTTCGCGAACGACTTATCTTGGACGTACATTTGGATTGAATGTCCTATTTTGATCAAGATTTTTAGTAAGGGGCGAGCCATCTTGCGGATATGGAAGGTATCCCGTGAGGAACCTTGATTTCCAAGCAAGCGGTGATTTCTGATCCCACTTCGCGAACGACTTATCTTGGACGTACATCCCCGCATGCATGCGAACTCTGTCGTCTAGCTCCTTCGCGAGGTTCCCTACGCGGGGCCATCTCGCCTCACCTTTATGTTAATCCACGCGCGCGGAGCCATCTCGCATCGCCTTTATGTTAATCTACGTGCGCGGAGCCATCTCGCCTTGCCTTCATGTAAATCTACAAGCGCGAAGTCATTTCGCCTTGCCTCTGTTTACTTTTACGCGAAGTCCGTTTCGCCTCGCGAAGTCTAGCTCGCCTCGCGAAGTGCGGTTTGCCTCACGAAGTCCGGTTCGCCTCGCCTTCATTTATTTCTACGCGAAGTTCAGTCCGCCTGACTTCTTGCGAGCCATCACTTATAAACTCAATTATTTTGTTAAATTTTACTTGTCTATAGTAGCTTTCCAGCAAAATATGCTACTACATTAGCTGAGTCATTGAAAACCTACTACTATTTCTACTGGGATGTTAATCTCTGCTATTACTTTCTACTGGAATGTTAACCCATGCTACTACTTCTACTAGAATTAACTGCTACTACTACTAGATGTTAACCCTTGCTACTACTTCTACTGGGATGTTAACCCCTCTTACTACTTATACTGGAATGTTAACCCATGCTACTACTTCTACTGAAATTAACTGCTACTAAACTAAATTATTGAAAATCTGCTATTGTATTCCATTTGCTGAAAAATCTCAAAATGAGAGACTTTTCTCTTCTAAAAGTATATTTAATTAGTGTAGGGTTAGTTTGGTAAATTAAATCATGACACATGGCATGTAGAGAAAAAATTGTCCTTAATTGTTAAAAACTGTATTTATTTGTTTAACAACACAAATGGATTTATTTGTGTTTCAAATCCCTTTTGGAAGATGTATATATGATTTGCTAAAAAAAACACCCTACTTCTACTGTGATGTTAACCCCTACTACTACTTTTACTGGAATATTAACCCCTGCTACTACTTCTACTGAAATTAACTGCTACTACACTAAATTATTGAAAATCTGCTATTGTATTTCATTTACTGAAAAATCTCAAAATGAGAGATTTTTCTCTTCTAAAAGTATATTTAATTAGTGTACGGTTAGTTTGGTAAATTAAATCATGACACATGACATGTAGAGAAAAAATTGTCCTTAATTGTTAAAAACTGTCGTTATTTGTTTAACAACAACACAAATGGATTTATTTGTGTTTCAAATCTCTTTTGGAGGATGTATATACAATTTGCTAAAAAAAACACCCTACTTCTACTGTGATGTTAACCCCTACTACTACTTTTACTGGAATATTAACCCCTGCTACTACTTCTACTGAAATTAACTGCTACTACACTAAATTATTGAAAATCTGCTATTGTATTTCATTTACTGAAAAATCTCAAAATGAGAGATTTTTCTCTTCTAAAAGTATATTTAATTAGTGTACGGTTAGTTTGGTAAATTAAATCATGACACATGACATGTAGAGAAAAAATTGTCCTTAATTGTTAAAAACTGTCGTTATTTGTTTAACAACAACACAAATGGATTTATTTGTGTTTCAAATCTCTTTTGGAAGATGTATATACAATTTGCTAAAAAAAACACCCTACTTAACAAAAAAATGTGTTGGCCTTCTCTAAGCAAATTGGTCATTGAGCCATTTTTTGTTATGACCGTTAAGAAATTTAAACGGGGGTTTCACGCTGATGTTATAATCCGTGTTTAGGTATTACATTGATACATTTTAGAGTTTAAGTATCAAACTCGCCTTGACACAATAGTTTAAGCACTGTTGTTGAATTTTTCTTATAAAATATTCCACAACCAGTATCATGAGAAATTCAAACTAAGCCTTAAGAACAATATCTCAAGTCATAATTTACCAAAATAAGGTAGGAAGGGAGGCAAGGCAAGGCTTCACATTACCCTACTCCTTTTGGATTTAGGCCCGTCAGTCTCTTCCTCAGTTGGCATTGAATACCGGCAAACTGGACATAAGTGCTGAATCTTCAGCCACCGGACAATGCCAATATCCATGAAAATGGTGTGAGCACGGTAAGCGAGTAATCAAAGGTTGATGATCAAGATCAAGATCAACTACCCCTTCTTCTTCTGCAGCATTATTGTCAAAGTGATCGAGGTTTTCGTGACATATAACACACGACGGCGTCTCTCTAATAACATCATCATCTACTCTCACTTTCTCCAAACCCACAAGGCGATGTTTCACCAACATATCTGCGACTGTCTACTGTACGAAGAATGGCGGTGTCCCCTATCCCTACAAGAATAGCCATCCCGGGAACAGCATCTTCAGCCGCTTCAAATATACGTCGGATGCCTATTTTCTCGCACACCCATCCGAAACAGGTAATAAACCAAGGTTGATCTCAACGGGGGCCTTTCCGGCGAAAAGATAGACATTTCCCGACAGAGCTTGAAATCAGAGAATGAGCATAATTTCATTTTCAGCAAGAAGTTGCTCTCAAGCATTGGATGCTCAGTATAGAGGCGGCAGCCGTTTTGCCTGATTACCCAAAACCTGATCGAGAGCATGTCCTCGGGGGCCGGGGTTCCACCGCAGACTTCTTGTTGGCACACACATTTAACGAAATAATTAAACAGCCGAGAACTGATTCCTTCCGCCGGTTGTCTAGCAGGTCGAGGTGTTTCTGTATAAATAATCAACGCGGAGGACAGAAGCCTTCTCCTACAAGAAGTTGTGAGTTAGTCCCTACTCCAACTCGAAAAAGAAGAGATCAGAACCATTCAGCGGTGTTGCTTGGTCAGGTCTTTCACCCTTGTGG
Organism: Fragaria x ananassa; assembly: GCA_034370585.1. Classification (NCBI taxonomy): domain Eukaryota; kingdom Viridiplantae; phylum Streptophyta; class Magnoliopsida; order Rosales; family Rosaceae; genus Fragaria; species Fragaria x ananassa. Next base: position 16,305,798 of record CP139754.1, read on the forward strand.
TGGTTACTTGGGTTTTAGAATCTGGGGCTGCGATTGTAAAACAAAAACAGAGACACAAGTCGAGGAGATAATAATTGAGGATTTACCATATATATTTTGCAAATAGTGAATAAAAATTAACCTTAACCTTGGGCCTTCACGTTTCAAACCAAACCAAACCAACCCAATCCATTACAGATGCTTACACGCGTCTCCCAAAAGCAAGACCATGAAACCTTCGTGTTTGTCCTAACAGATCCCCTCTGCTCTATAAATATCCTCAGCTTCTCCCTTTTAATCTTTATTCCCTTTCAGCTCCATCCCGCCGTCTCCGAACTCCTCCGCCTTCAAATGTCCGATGCGTATTGCTCCGACTGCAAGCGCCAGACGGAGGTGGTGTTCGATCACTCCGCCGGCGACACCGTGTGCTCCGAGTGCGGCTTAGTCCTCGAGTCCCATTCCATCGACGAGACCTCCGAGTGGCGAACCTTCGCCAACGAATCCGGCGATAACGACCCCGTCCGTGTCGGTGGCCCCACCAACCCGCTCTTGGCCGACGGCGGCTTGTCCACCGTCATCGCCAAGCCCAATGGAGCTTCCGGCGAGTTTCTGTCTTCGTCTTTGGGTAGGTGGCAGAACCGCGGCTCCAATCCCGATCGCGGCTTGATACTCGCCTTCAAAACCATCGCCACCATGTCCGATAGGTAACCGTTATGGCCCGAGTTTTATGTTTGGTGTCCATTTTTCATATTTGAATTGGAAATTTAGGGTTTGTTTGGGAGTTGGAGTTGGAGTTGGATCGGTTTGTTCCGTGTGGAGCTGATTGGGGATTGGAAATTGAATTTGAAGGAGGCTGGGTGCGGATTGAGAATTTAAAAACTCTGATTTAGGTTAGTCAGATGGAAATGAAGATATTATAATGGATCCTTAGGAGAATTGATTAGGTGTGGCAGTTCCTCAAACTTATCATCAATTGTGCCAATATCTGAAAATAGGCCTCTGATTGATCTACTTCCAATCAATTGGTGGTACGGTTGAGTTTTTAATCTATATGTCTAATCGTTGAAGTTTGGTTGCCAATACATAAACAATTTGTTGTCTATAATATGAATGTCTAATCAAATAAGGGCAGTAAGTTTTGTTGTTTCACTGAAACTACATGCAGTAGATAACTGGATACATGATTTGCTCCTCTCCACAATGTAAATATATATGAAGCTCTTAGTCAAAATAAATATTTTCTTCTGTTAAATCTTGTTATGGCAATTAGTGGAGGATATTACTACGTGAATTTGTATTGTGATCTTTGGTTTTTGTGGGTTTCTTATACTCAATTTGTTTCTTTGATGGAGATAGTTGTTATATGTAAATCTCACTGACTAGAAACATACATCACATTTCATAAATTTTGAGCAAATGTAGCAGCTCCTAGGTTTAAGTGCACAATTCCTATCAAGCAATGCTATATAGCTCAAGTTTGGCTACTGCACTCTGGTTATAGCCTACTAGCATTTACCAGATTGTAATAATCAAGTTTTTCTTAATCCTGCAACTAAATGCCCACACCACTCTGCATTGGCTCTCCTTTCATTGTTAATGGGTTATTTGATTTACTTTAGTGGACACATTTACAACCTTGCAACTAATTGTTAAGTATTCTGTTCCAGCTTGACTGATAATTTGAGACTGATTTAGAAGTATGATAGTAGGTTTATTCAGATATAACACTTCTGATATCAGTGACTATGATTTTTATTATTTTATGCGTGAAATTCTTATGTCTTCCCTTTCGTGATGAGGTGATGTATGAAGAGTACTAAGCATTTGGATATTTTCCCTTTTATGCCACAATTCTTTAGAAATGGGACTGTAAGCTACTGCAAAGAAAAATATCTGATGTGAAAACATTGTGTTTCAGGTTGGGCCTTGTTGCAACCATCAAGGTATGCTATTTCCTCACTATTAGCTGCTTCTTTATGGGAACATCAATGTTTCTAGTACATCAATCTGCCTATACAGTTTTATAATAATTTATCTATACTGTGGAATACGACTTGGCATATCCTAATTAATTTGGATGAATGTATGGTATCGAGTGATTTAGTTTTGTTTTAAGGATTTCTTGTGATCTATTGTAATGTGATCTGTTCTTCTTACAAATTTACTTGTTCTTTTAGAAAAGAAGAAAAATTATATATGAAAGGACTTTCATATATAAATTTCTTAATTGTTGTTTGTGATTGTGAGTGATAGGACTTTCATATTATAAAACAATATACGAAAGTCATTTGAGTTAAGGAAAGTTGTTGTCTAGTAATCTGTATCCATATGATATTTACAATATTCTTATAATTTTCAGAGAGGCGAAACTTAGTTTAGTTCTACACATTTTCATTTCACGTATGCATATTGACCTTTAAATAATTTAATTTCTTTTTCCAATGTTCAAGTATACATGATAAATAATAGAACTGTAGCAACTACAACACCACAAATGAAATAGATTTAGATGTGCCTAGATGTTCAAATAGTTGTTTCCTTGGGAAGAATTTTGTTTCAGCTGCCCATTACAGTTTTGGGCCTCCATTTTGAAGCAAATGTATTGAATGGGGAATTGGTTGGATAATAATATATGGACAATCACTGGATCATATATCTTTTCACTGTTGCTTCCTGTGGCATATTTAGTTTGAGAAGAATATTTGGCTTTTGAAGGAAATAAAAGAGTCGAGTAAAATGGGTTTCCTTAGATTTTTAAGGTTGGCAGAGGGTAGAACTTCTATAGACACATAAGGAGTTTGAGAACAAGTTGAGTTCATATTGATTATTGCTTTTACCATTTTACATCATCTGTTCCTTGTTGATAGCTGTAAAAACAAAATAGTTTCAACAAGAGCCTATAATCGCAAGTTCAGTTCTCAGTACATGAATGTTGAAGTTAAATAGTTTCACTAATCTTGCTTATTAGTTTCTTTAATGATTTGAGTGTTAATCATACCTAATTGTGCTTTTATGATTGATATGAAGGATCGAGCTAATGAGATATATAAGAGGGTTGAAGATCAGAAGTCTAGTAGAGGAAGAAATCAGGATGCGTTATTGGCTGCTTGCCTATACATTGCTTGTCGACAAGAAGACAAACCCCGCACTGTAAAGGGTACAGCTTATGATCTTTTCTAACATCTGGATGCTTCCTGAATTATCTTTCCCTTTGTGTATGAGCTTCCCTGAACCTGTGGATTTCAAATAGAAATTTGCTCTGTCGCCAATGGAGCCACAAAGAAAGAAATTGGGCGAGCAAAAGAATACATAGTGAAACAGCTGGGATTGGAGAAGGGTCAGTCAGTGGAGATGGGAACAATACATGCTGGGGACTTTATGGTGAGAATTGTTTGCCCTCTCCCTTGGGTCTTTTTGATTTCAAGTAGCAAATAACCCTTGAATCTGACTCACCTATATAAGGAGCTAGAATTCATAGTTTTTCTCATTGTTATATATTGCCACTGACATAATATTAACTTGCAGAGGCGTTTCTGTTCCAACCTTGGTATGAATAATCAAGCGGTCAAAGCTGCTCAAGAAGCTGTTCAGAAGTCTGAAGAATTTGATATAAGGTAGTTCTTTTTATGTATGGATGATGATGAAAATAGTCTATTATTTCACTGCTTTAACTCGTTTCTACATAAGAAACCGAAAAAGGCGTTAAAGGTAGTTCCTTTCTTATTGTGAATAGCGGTAGCATAGTCACCTAGGTTCGTTACACCAAATGTCTTGTTCTACGACTAATATATTAACTTCTTTTCAATATAATAAAGACCATGTTGCTCTCAAAAAAATAAAAATAAAGAACATGTTATGTATGCCTCACATATGATTTTTTGTATCACATATGATTTTGTTTTTGAAAAAAAATAAGAATAGCCTGGACAGTATGGTAGTTGAGGCAGAACCGAGAATACCAAAGTAGAGATTAAAATCTGCTTGTAATTATTCAGTAAAAAGGGAATGATGACGCATCCTAATGATTGGTTGGAACAAGTACCCAATGAATTGTGTTCTGTATTTCTGTTTCAGCTATAAAAACTTCCCTTACATGACTCATGAATGGTGAATCATGGGTTTTCTTATTCATTTTCCATCTGAGCCTATCAATTTTGACTGGTGCCATGAGATTTGATGAGAATTATGGTTTACCTTAATGTTTTCCTGCACTTTATTTGCTTTTTTGTTGGACAATTTGGAGCCAAGGATTGACTGTGAAGTCTTTCAGATTGGTGTAATGACTTGTGCTTTTTAGTACTGGCTACTAACTATAGCATCATGTTTCATCTCCGAATTTCAGGAGGAGCCCTATATCAATAGCAGCAGCAGTTATATATATTATAACTCAACTTTCAGATGATAAGAAGCCTCTGAAAGGTTCAATATTTTGTCCCTCTTTTGGTCTATTATTTATACGTCTTCATTATTTATATTGTACAGGTCATGTTCATGTAGTCTAAATATGCACCAACATATCTTCATAACATGTGTTGAAGTTGAGCAATGGCCATTTTGTGCAGATATCTCACTTGCTACTGGAGTAGCAGAAGGAACTATCAGAAACTCATACAAGGACCTTTATCCTCATGTATCTAAGATAATACCCAACTGGTATGCCAAGGAGGAGGATCTGAAGAACCTTTGCAGCCCTTGAAATGTTGGCAAGCCGATAACTTGAGAATTGAATTGCATTGGAGGGTTTTTCTTGGTTGTACTAAACTCGGATGTATGATCAACGCGCAAGGCCTACGTTATATTGAGGTTTTTTTTTCCTTGCAGTAAATTAATGTTAAACGAAATACTGAACTGAATTGAATGCTCGAACTAGGATAAAAGTTTTCAAGGTTTTATTAATTATTTTATATTTCAAGCTGCTGATATACTTTCAGTACATTATTACCAATAATATGACAGGCAATCGTTGTCTTCTCCTACCCGATAATCTACATGCCCTCGCTATAATAAAAGTGCGACACACGAACTCTACTGAAGATCGTAGGATGGGACCTCAATAATTTACTAAGCCTAGCTTAAATTCTAGCTCATTCCGATCACTTGAACAAAAATTGGATTTCAAATTTAGAGAACATGAAGAGAAGTATGTAGATTGCCTGGGGAAAGCGAAGTAGAAGACCCAAAGCGTCTGGGTGTGCTTCTCGATGGATCCGATGTAGGTATCGGGTCGGAGCAAGATGTGCTCCAGCTGGCTCTTCTTCTGGTACATTTCCTCGATCGTCTTGCCGTCCATCGCCGCCGCCGTGTTGGTGTTGCTGCTACTCTGCAGCGGACGCTTCTCCACCACCATGGTTTAGAGACTGAAACGATGTGTTTTAGGGTCAGAGAGGAGAGAGAGGGAAATGAAATTGAATGTCAGAGAGTGTGTGTGTCATGCTCTGTAATTTTGTCAAAATTCTGAATATTATGATCATTATGCATTTAGAATTTGGATTAAGCTTGATGTTGTATTGTTTTGGGTTTGAGCTTCTGTCCTTATTTGTATAAATCTTTTAAAAAGTGGGTTTTCTGTGTTTTGCAACTGTTTATGATAGTGAGATGTAATTTTCTTTAAAAAATATTCAAAATATTACTATTCCACATTTCCGCTGACATATAAATTTTAGTTATTTTTTTTACAAATATGACAACCGAGTGAGCTGTTCGGGGTGGAAAGCAGGTTGGATATGGCCCTCCTAAATGGATATTTTTTCGACACAAGCGCCCGCACCACTTGTGGAAATAGAGACATCTTTTTCTTGAGAACTCTACAACACCCGCTCCACTTTCAACCTAGTATGGTTTCACTAAATCAACCACATTAGGTTTAAATTCATTTATTTTGAAAGACGCCTTTACTTCTTATCAGCGTTCTCTGATAAAGCCGATTTTCAAAGCTTCAACACCGAATTCCAATTATGCACACTTATTCAACAAGTAGACTAAAACCCCCAAGCAGGATAAGAAAACTGGGACACAACAATGACGGCTGATTTTGGATGGAAGATGCCTACAACTAGGGACAATATCATCAACGTTGAAATTGACTGTAATGTGTCCTTCACAACTACAAGTCAACAAAATAATAATGCACCCAGCTAACTTGCAAGTAGATTAATTTTACATCACCTTAATTAGCTTTCTTGCTTAGTTTGGTCTGGGTTAGAACTTTGAAGCGTGAAATGATTGACTTGTGAGTTGTGACCAACTGCCAGCATAACATTCAAAACACTTAACGCGCTCACAATCTGACTATTTCACCTTCTGAAAGGAAAAGCACAAATAAATTAAAAAAAGAAAAATATGAAAACAAGACACTAGGGTTAATTTCTTGATTCACCGTAGCTTGATGATAGAGGTAAGTTTGATGCTTAATAATGCCTTTTTAAAGAATTTCAGTTCAGAAGCAAGATTCGGCTCAACATGCATCTCATGTTACTTTGTCAAACAAAACAAACAGGAGAGAGCTAGCTAGTCTACTGGAAGTCCTGCCTTCACATGTCACAAGGTCCGAGCAAGTTTTTCGTATAAATCACGCGGCCAATTTCTATTGGAATTATTTGCAATGAAGCTAGCAATCTGCAAAAACCAAATGGCTCATCAATCATAAACATATACTATAGATCAACTTCAGCTCAGACAACATTACAAGTATCCTGATGACACCTCAATTTTTCTTTTCAATTATATATATATATATATTATTTTTTTTTTTTTTTTGCTACTTTGAATAGCCAACTCCCAAAAGATAGAAAAATAAAAAATAAACAATAAAGCTACAGGTAGTGGCCCCCTTTTCCATACTTGAGGCAATTCTTAAATGCTTAAACATTACGAGAGATTGGGAGAGAAGAATCAGAAACCATGGCAGCTCTCATCCAAGCCATGGCTCAAACTGGCAAGGTCTGAGCCAAGTAATTAAGCTGAAGAAAAAGTAATGGCCAACTACCAAGCATACAACAGTAGGACCAAAACAAAAACAAAGAGACCTTAATATCACACCTCAATTTTCATACAGCAACAGTCCAGGATTAGGACCTTAGTTGCTTGATTTCTATGAAACACCCACATTAAATAAAATAAATTGCATTAAACAAATAACTGACTAATAAAAGAGATAAAGACCAAACATATATAAGTTATGCAAAATAGGTATGCAAAATAATAAATGATGAAACCAATTTTTAAAGCATACCTTAGCCCTCAAGGCTCGGAGTGATCCATCAGAATCCACCATGTTATCCAGACAAGCAAGTGCAACTTTCAAGAGGTCCGGAACACAAGCTTGGACATGGGGACTTAGGTTCTTAAACACATCAGTGGTAGTATCTGGTGTTCGAGGATCTAAAGGAAGGAATTGAAGTCGGGCCACCTCCCTCAAAGCATCAACATAATGACCGAGTCTTGCCAACTTATGTATCGACAGTATGGCTTCAAGTTGTCTTAGAACAGTCTGCTGCTCTAAAACACTCTCCCTTTCTTGAGGACTGCATGGTACATTCAAATGGCTTTCATCAGCTAAATCGGATACAGATTAAGAGTGAAAATCTATTATATCACCCATAAAACAAAATGCACATCCTATCCTAAATAAGCATGACCATGTAAACACTGCAGAAATTGTTAACACATTGTTAACTCTATGAATATGCCTGGGGAAGTCTGTTGCTAACTCAGATATTGAAATAGGGTTTACTTCGAATCAGTAAGCATTACAATTCTCTCTTTACAGTCAAAACATAGATTACAAGACATGCATTGTGGGAAGGTCTATCCATTTCTTTATATTACATGCATCTCATAATATTCAAGCACCAGTGTAAACACATATTGAAATAGGGTTTACTTCGAATCAGTAATCATTACAATTCTCTCTTTACAGTCAAAACATAGATTACAAGACATGCATTGTGAGAAGGTCTATCCATTTCTTTATATTACATGCATCTCATAATATTCAAGCACCAGTGTAAACAGAAACATTATTTAAACTTCAAACGAGCTAACATCATGACACAAAGTAAATAATGTGAACAGAAGATGGTAGTGTCAACAAACCTGACTCCAGAAGAATATTTATCCATCTCCAAGATCTCATTTCCGGAATGAATGAGACTGGCAGTTCGGCTCTCCCCATCTGATCTACCACGTGAGAAGGCACAGATTGCTTCTGAGAGGCACTTGTTAATGGTATCCAATGCCATTGAGAATGCCCCTATTCGTTTCTGAATTTCAATGGACTATAAAAAGAGAGATGAACAAGGTTAGTGCATCTAAGAGAATAGTTATTAATGACAGCATGAAGATGAGAGGGAACAATACATGAAACATCAAAACAATATCAAAGTGTTGAGTATACTAAGCTTTCCACAATGAACCCAACTTGGTTTTTAAGGTGACTATTGAGCTGCCAAGAAATATATTATACTTCATTGTAACCCTCCCCAAGAAAAAATAAAATAAAATTTGAAGCAATGGGTCCCAATGTTGCTCAAACAAGAAGTCAAATTTGTAATCATTTAAACTCAATGCAGTCCAATTGTACCAAACATGAACATAGCACAACCCCAGTATTACTAGCCACACTTGAGTGGAAGAATATATTCTTTCAGACCACTAAACAGTATCTCAGGTAGAAAAACTTTAATACAGCTTCTAAAAATTTTGAAAGCAAGGAGGACAGGGAAAGAAGCATTACTTTTTCATACAACCCAGTTTCCTGACAATGGTAAGCAGCTTCAAGCAGAAATTGTTGTCTTGTTTTTGCATCAATCAAAAATCGTCTCAGTTCACCTTCTTCGCCAGCACCTCTTGAACCAAGTAAAAGATATACCCCACCATCCCGTAACAACAGCTCTGTAAGTAGCTGCTTCAGCATCAAATTTCTCTGCCTTTGCTGATCCACATTACCTCTTCCAGACCATGACAAATGGCCACCACCAACTGCAGCAGCAGCCTGTGCATAATATTCTAATGCCATTGATAGTTTATCAACACGTAAATATGCAGATCCATATTGCCTGATGATGCTAGATGCCTCGGCATACGCATCCATCACTCCCATCTTTTGTCCAGCTCCAGCACTTTCAGAAAGAACCCCATGGTCTGCTAACACAATTGATATGTGGGCAGCATCAATGTTGTATCCCTCCTCTCCAGATTCTTGGGACAAGTATACTACAGCTGGTATCAATTGGATGCTTAAAAGCAGAATGTATGGATATACCAGAGGGTCCTTTCCATTCTTTGTATAATATGATGGCTCAAATTTATTCAAGTAAGCTTGCAAATCTTCCAACGTATATGGTACCAGGCTCTCATTCATAACTATGCTGGCAGCTCCAACTGGGCAGTCTCTGACAGCTGACAATTTGAACCACAAGAAATCCTCTATAGTGTTGAAAAGAGTTGGCAGATCACGTAGCAGGCGGTCAATTTGCCTACGAGAACCGGATATGAGAGCATACAGTAGCAGCTTTTTCTTGTCATACACAGGTCGACCAGCACGATCACCAATTCTTAGAATTTTCTCACATTCCTCAGATGCCGCGGTTGCAATTTCCGCAGGCACCATGCCTCCAGTATTGATCCACTCAGTTAACTGTCCAAAACTGAAATGATCACTAAGGCTACTCCATATATAGTAGTTTATGCATATGTAATTAGGGAAAATATATTTACCAGAGGAGCAAAGTGGTTTGAAGCACGAGATGACAACGCAACTAATCTAGCTTCATCATAATAGCCAGTCCTCATGCAAAAGTAGATCTGGCACACATAGAAAGAACACAACTATGAGTTGAATGAATTGCTCCTCTAAGATGGCCTGGCAGCCAGAGGGTGAAATTTCTAAGAAATTGCCCATCCCATATTACATATACTTTGAAACTTGAAAGATGAGTATCTAAAGATTATATATCTAACTTCAGACATGTAAAATATTAAGAACTAAAGACCTGTTGCCAAGTGGTATCAACAGGAGGCTGCCTACGTGCATCGACTGCATCAAAATCTAGAACTCCATAATCTCTTAAACGAATCTGCAAAGAAACAAAATAGATACCAAGCAAGATAAAGATCTGGAAGGATAGCATATCATGTAAAAACAAGCAAGTTCTCAACATTTAAACATGATTACGAACCCGAAGGAAGGCGTGAATTCTTTGTAAATTTCCAACAACCCCTCCAAGGGCAGCCTGCATGGTGATGAAGAGAAGACTATTAAGAAGTGACAAAGAGTACAAAGAAAATAAACTAATTATTGCACAAGTAAAACAGGTAAGGAAAAACACATTTGAAGATTAAAAAATCCAAGAAATAGAGACACAACGTTGATAGGCCAATAAGTTAGCACATAAACATTGTGAAGGGAACTCATTTTAGCACATTTGTTAACGATTTAAGCAACTAATATACAACACAAAATTTTCTACCTGAGCAGGGTGACTTTGAATTGTATCCATGATGTATTTTTCATGCCCCCATTCCAGGTGGCGCCTTGCACCGATAACTAATGACATCTTTTTTGAAACACTTCGTTGAATGGTCATATCTTCACTCAACAATGTCTGTCAATAGATTGATATAGTCAACAGTTGATTATCTTATACAGATAGCAGTCACCAACCCAAAATAAATCATACATATTACGTTTTATTTTATGAGCAGATGATTAGAAGTTACCTGAAGAAGGTGCCATATCTTCTGCATGTTCACTGATTTTCCACCGGATGCATGAAGGTCTAAACTTTCATACGCACCCTTGAAAGCTGTAGCAGGCTAAGTACAAATAAACAATAATATATCATAAGTATATCTAAACTCAGCAATATATCATAATTATATCTAAACTCAGCCTACAGTAGCATCCCTTTTCTGCAGAAATTGCCAAAGAAAAAAACCGCAAAAGATCAAAGCCACCAAAAAAAGGTGGATGCCATAAAAAAGCAGCACATATCTCGTGTGTTGGAAATTGGATCAAGTTCACAGCATTTTATTTTACGCTGTTCTTCCGATTCAAACATCCAATTGAGAATTTCTTTTTTCTTTCTTTCATCCCTGGAAAAGCCCACAAATAAGGGCTCAACACTGTTCCAGCAGATGATTTCAGAAGTCCCTCAGCATGAAATATGTTTCAGAATTTTAAGAAAAAAAAAACGCTAAAAAGAAATAAGCTCACCTTAAATGGTAAACCACGCTGCCTTGCATTGTTGAGATTCTTTACAACTTCGGCATAAACAGAGGCTTTTCTCTCATGGATGGGCTTGCTATCTAGGGGTACAAGCTCCATGCTGGATGGACCGGATGAACCATGAGGGCTGGAAGCTATGGGTGTTAATTGACCAGGACGACTACCAGCGCTGACTGTATAAGTGACATTAGTCCTGGGTAATGTTGAAATATGGCTTAGGCTTTGGAGGAAATCACGTTTTTCCATCTGCCAATCCTCCTGCCAAATATCAAATTTCACCAACAATGAATCTTGAAAATAGAATAAATCCATAAGCTCAACTGTGACTTTTAAACAAGATCGTCTCAATTACTTGTTACCTTCTCTATGCAATTTTTTTTTTTTGACAATAATAAAGGTCACAGGATTACCCTTTGACACTAAATCAGATTTGATGTCATCCATAAAGAATAAAAATTAAACATGAAGAAAGAAGTTCAAATGCTACACCAAGGATAGGAATACAATTTCAACATGATCATATACAGTATAGTATAAATCTATGGAAAGTAAAATTCAGTGATAATTGCATCACACCAAGATCATTTCTTACACTAACCTCCAAAATTTTTAACATGTGATCATTAAAGCTTCTAAGGTTATCCTTCTGAGCTTCCTGAACAGCTGAAACCATTGCCATTTCATGGACCTAAAGAGAGAAGAAAAATTATATATAATACGGTCAAGGTAACATTATCAATAACAAAAAAGTGGTACAACCATGCATCTGAAAAGCGGATGAAAGCATTTTAGGGAATTTTCTCATTAATCAATATAGACGTCAAAAGCATGTCTCTAAAGGCATTGTATGAAATGAAAAATAAAGCAATCATTAAAGCTTCCAAGGTTATCCTCCTTATGATGATGTTCACAAAACTTCATCCAATTTCAGGAGCCTCACTCTGACAGCACGATACATAGATTTAAACACAAAATTAAGAAAGATGTCAACTATAACATAATCGACCACTACTCTACAAAGGAGCAATATTGTTCCTCAAAGCTAGACATGCATACTTTCAGAAATAGAATAGAAGCCTTTACTCTTGAAGGTAAATGAATGCCATTAAAGGGGGGGGGGGGGGGGGGGGGGGGAAGAAATGGTACTAGATTACTAATAAAAGTCAGCTAAATTATCCCACATCATAAAATCAAGAGTAATTATCTGAAATATCTATAAAAGAAGTGAAGAGAGAAATCCTTCTAGTAAATTGTAACATATCTAACAGCAACCCTTTCCTTCCATACACAGCTTAAAGCTAGCAATGACGTATATCATCTTTCAGCAGATCAAAGAGGACAGACTACTAAATATTGAGAGGCGCATAGCCGCATAGTAATCAAATCACATCATCAGTGAAAAGTTCATAGCTAAAAAAAAGTTACCTGCTGCAGATAGTCTTCGATGCTCGTTGCTTCAGCAGGAAAAACATCTTCAAATGTTGTCTTTCAGAATAGAAAGAAAGGAACAGATCGCAAAAAAAAAAAAAAAAAAAAATTAGTGACAGAGGTGAAGAAATTGTAATGCATTTCAGAGTGTCAGAAACAATTGTTCCCTCAAGATATAACCCAGAAAATAAGATATGCAAAAGGAGATGTAAAAGTATAGAAATTACAACTTTGAACTTGATTGAGTCTGAAATCAAGAGAAGCATGATTTACAAGTAGCTGAGATGATATCAATAAAAACAAGGTATAACTGCCTTTTTTTTGTTATCATCTATATGGAGAAGCCCCTCATATCACACACACACACACACACACACATATACACACACACAACTTTACATAATTGTGTTATGAATTCTTTAAGAAGAACATGGCTCGATTAATTAGTTTTCTTCTCTCATTACGTATTTGTTTGACATAATGCCTTGAGAGTTAAGAACGAGCAAGGTTTTAGAATGAAGATAAAAAGTAATCAACTGGTATGAGGCTGGATTTTGATACAAAGAACGGAACATAAAAGTATAATTACCTTCAATTCAAAAGACTTGAGGTCCCGTGCAAGCTGCTCTGCGTTCAGACCCTCACGAGCAAGAAGCCTGAAATGTATTGATATGGAAATGTGAACACATAAACTTGCTTAAAGTCAATCGCAGAAACAGAACTTCCCATATTTAAGACAGCTCCAAACCCCAAAGCAATTTGCAGTACCAATTTAGTAGCTCCTTATGCTATGTAAGCAACGCGATGAAGTAAAGTAAAATTATCAACAACATAAGATGCTCTATCAATGCGAAGTAAAGTAAACTCGAGAAGTATATTATGAATTGTGACAGAAATCATTTCGGTACCTGGTGGCAGCAATGGACTGTTGAGGAGCCTCATTTCGCAGAGTTTTGGCCTTGAGTTTCTTTGATAACGTTTCCAACTGATCCAAATTCCTCTGAAACACCAAACAGAAAATCAAATTCAGATTCCACAAAAACGGCCTAGATAGATTGAAGCAAACACTAACTACGTCCGAGTTCACAACACCGAAATCTCTAAACAAAAACCTAAAGACGCAATTGAACAGTGGCTAAGCCGAAACCCTAACATTGAGTTCCCGGAGGAGCCGAATTCGGCTTCGGAAAAACGGAAACGGAAAAAGTGAAGAGAGAGGAGGAGGAGGAAGAGAACCTGAAGAGGGGGGAACTGAGCGGAGGGAGCGGCTTGTTCGAGAAGCTTGGTGGAGGAGTGGAGGAGATCGGTCCAGCTGCTCATGTTTTGATCGGTCGCCATGGCATTAGCTCTCTAGCGCGCTATGAATGTGAGAGAGGGAAAAAAGAAGGAAAAGGGGTTTAAGAGAGCTCAAAGCCCTAACACACCCTCTCACTCACTGGTACAGACTACAGACCCCTTTTTCGTTTGGAGCGTTTTGCACTTTTGCTCTTCTATTGTCAATTTCGTTTACAATTTCGTTTATTCTATCATTTTTTTTATCTTGTGTATTTTTGAATTCTAAACATAGAAAGATTGGAATCCCTATGAATCCCGGGAACGGCTGGAATATACGCAGTACGCAGTGTACTGCAGCTGTCGTTTTACTTTTCAAACGAACCACGTGCCAAGCGCGCGTCTCGCGTAGGCACTAATTTTGTTTCCCTCAACAACCCGATCCACCTATCGAATTCGCAGAAGCTTCCCTCGTTAATCTGGAGGAGAGGGTGAGGCGAGGCGAGGAGGAGACGGGCAAGGAGAGGAGAGGCGAGGTGAGACGGGCGAGGCGAGGAGGAGACGGGTGAGGAGAGGAGAGGCGAGGCGAGACGGGCTAAGAGAGGCGAGGCGACACAGGCGAGGAGGGGAGAGGCGAGACGAGACGAGACGGGCGAGGCGAGGAGGAGACGAGTGAGGAGAGTAGAGGCGAGGAGGCAGGCTAGGTGAGGTCATCCCAACAGAAGACTGCCGAATCGCCGAATCCAATTTCCAGATTTCGGTCTACCTCTTCATATCTTCAGACACGATTCTCCACTTTCATGTAATTGGGTGATTCTCCCGCCAGGCAAACATACCTGATCGGGTATTACCCGCTGCAAAGCTTCCCTCGTTCGCGGAGGGAGAATTAGCGAGAGTCATCTCTCTACGCGCCAAAACTACTTGAATCAGTGCTTGATACGTGGAATAGACACCCGCAGTACTCAACGTACTGCGTACATTCCAGAACACGCCATGAATCCCAACTCCCATCTGTTTGTGGTAGGGCTGCATGTTTGGGTTTGGTCCAAGACGATCTCTAATAAGGTGATTCGAATCAGATCCTCATCCGTTTAAACAATTTTTGAATGAGGTATTAAAAATGTAACTTTTATGGACATGATCCGTATAAAGAAGTTCGGATTCGGGCCAGATCTTATTATAAAAAATAAATAAATAATCGAATAACCGTTGGTCCGTTGGTTTAGGCTATTGCTCATGAATTTTGGAGTTTTGAACATTTTGTTTAGGTTGTGATTGGCTTGTTGCAGTTTGTTATTGGCTTGTTGAAGACTTGCAGTTGTTTGTTTTTTTTTTAATATCTTGTCATTGGCTTAATGCTTATTGTTGTAATATGTCCAAGTTGGTCTGAATTGTCAAAATCTTGAAAATATCTTTGCTTTTATGAAAATTACATGAGTTGAGACTTGAAAAAGTTGTATGGTATCGGAAAAAATGCTAAAGACACCAAAAAATTATATAAAAATTCTATACCAAATGATCATCATCTTAAACCTAATATTGTCCAATGTACATGTACATACTCTTAATAGACTTTTTGATTTTGAATGGAAATAAAAAATAAAAGGAATAAAAATCACAAATTATTTTCATATGTTGGTTTCCAATCCCCATCTGGTGTTATCGATTCTCAATAGCCAGACCTGGCTTTGCCACTCTGAATCCAAATGGATAACCGAATGAACTCAACAAATATAGTACATAGCTGAGATATACATCTCTGCTTCTGATCTTGGTATGACTGGGCGTCGAACCCTCCCTCTTCGTTGATGAATATTCTGGTGTACGATGGACTGCCGTGTCCTCATTAGCAGTCCCTGCCCCTGTTTCTTTTCTTTTTATCTTTTGTCTTTTCCCTTGTCTCTTTGTATTCCCCTCGCCAAAAAAAAAAAACTCAAATATTTATTAGACTCACCATTTCTAGCCCACCCTTCTCCACCAGGGTGCGTGTTGTGAAGAGAAGGAAAATGAGGAAGGCGAGGGGTCTAGTACAGAAGGGTTGCAAAGCTATTCAGGATCTCAACTTGCTCAAGCTCCTCCAGTCCGAGATTCAGCACGAGCTTTCCTCCGACCCTTTTCCGGTTCTTTCTCTCTTTCCATCTTCATATTTCATGTCAAACAAAAATCATATTAACTTTGAAAATAACAAATGGGTATTGATACACAGACAAGCAGAAGCAGTTCGTTGGGAGATTTTGTGGTGGAGTGGGATTCGCCGCAGACCCAAGATGTGGTGTTGAGGAGAAAGCTGGAGAGTGGTGAAGAGGTTGCTGTTTCAGCTATGTTGGGGCCCATCAGCCCTTGGGCCTCTGACAAAGAGGACAGTTTGTATCCAAGGCATGGTGAGATGAAGATATGTGTCAAGAAACCTGGGTTGAGCTCTCTACTGCAGTTTGACTGTGTTATTTTGGAGGACGGTTCTGGGTTTAGAATCCGCGACTGCTATTATCTTCACTCACCAGCTCGTATCGGCCCTTCCGTCTATAGAGGTCGCTGCTTCCAGTAAGTAACACATCAGCTTCTATCTTGCATAATGTCAACATATGAATTCTCCTTCAATCTACACTTATGTTGTTTAATTGTTGGCTAATAGATTAAAGTTTGTGTTTACAATGTCCAGTTGCTTACTTATATGGAAAAGGGTCTTTAGTGAGTCTAATACCTGTTGTTGGGCAGATGTGCTGTAATTTCTGTTTTTTTTCGTTGTTTGGATGGATAGAATCACAAAAATAAGAGAATTTTTTAGAATGAATCTGAGAGAGGGAGAACTGGTTTCTGTGACTAATACTTCAGTTTTGGGCATTTATTTCCTCCGGTTTTAGACATAGTTCTTTCCATACTATTATATTCTTAATGATTGGATTGGTAGTGGACTACTGTATCTAGTTATTTGACTTCATCTGTTGTCTTACTTGACGCTTTCTTAAGTTGCAGCCTTGATCTTTCAGCTAACATTGTCAGTTGACATCTTGTCCCCTATGTTTTGCTTAGTTTTGTCTTTTTGAAAAAGTATGTTCTTATTATTTTAGGCAAAGAAGAGAGGTAGAGTATATCGATATATCTTATTAATACTGAAATGTACACACCCTTACCAATTCCTTCTTCATCTACGGTTTTCATTGCGTGGACTTCATAGGTTTTTGGACAAAAATGGGACATGAGTTCATATGTGTAGTCTGTTTTGTTTGTGGTATTGTCTCCATTTTGCTTTACAAGTTTACAGTAGTCTTTTTTTCCTTTCCTTGTATAAGGGGGAATAACATGTGACTGAATCGTTGGTGTATTTTATTTATAACTTTATATATAGTCACTAGGTCTGATCTCCATGATAGAGTTGCAAATTTCTTAGAAACTATAGGGTGGAAGTTGATGAGATAGTTCGGAAGTAATTGCAGTACTCTAGCACTTTCCAACCACAAGACTATGGCTAAACTAGCAGTCAATATATAGTACGGTACTGGTAAATTGTTGCTGTGCATTACCAAAATTATATGAAAATTATGCACAAATGATTCACTTGCTGTGCACCAAGTGAATTGCATACCTTGCTTTGGGCTTTTGGGCCTGCTGTACTGTTTTCTTGGCCTTCTCTCTCATTTTCACCGCACCTCGGGTTTTCTCTTTAAAAGAACAGGAAGTGCAATATAGAAAATAGAGGACTCCTTATAAGGTTGATTGTGCGTAGAAGCTGCAATATCCGTTGTATTTTGTTTCTTAATTGAAGAAGTATACATTATGAAGGAGGAGATGCCTATGTTGCTCATGTAAAACACTGCCTCTCCTAGGAATATAATGTTAATAATGTTTCTGATTAATAAACACTGCCTCAAATTTTCAGTTTATTTGAGGAAAAGATTGATTTAACCTCTTAAGGCAGTTTGCCCGGCCACCCCAAATAATGAAGGCGTACAATCCTGATGTAGTGGAGTTACCATAGAATTAGCTATGCTTTTGATGTTGCATATTTTTTTTTTGATTATCAAGAGTTTTTAGGGTGGAGTTGGAGCAACCAGCAGCCAAAGGCTTTGAGGGAGAATAGAAGGGTGTGTGTGGAGATGTGTGATGGCTGTGTTTTTGAGTGGTGTTAGAATGAAAGAAGAGTATCTATTAATGCTTAGGAAAGCACAAGTGGACATTTTGTGGTATAGAGATAGAATTTTGTTATCTTGCTGCCATTATTAAGGTGAAAGGGCTTATTTAATGATACTGTGTTGTGACAGTGCTCTAGCTTTCCTAGTTTTGTTTTGTCTTCCTGTTCTTTTATCTGCTGTCATTGTTATATAGGCACAGTCTAATTATTTGGGGTTATTATAGTATGACTAACGGATATTTGGTGGCTGAACCAAATGACTTGTATGCTTTAGTTGGTTGATGGGAGTTTCCTATGCACATCCATCTTTTTTGGCTGAAGTGCTGAACCAAAAGACTTGTATGCTTAAGTTGGTTGATGGGACTTCCCTATGCACATCCGTCTTGTTGTTGTATCACGTAAAATAGTATTGATCTACCAAAAAATGTGTTGGTTTTCCTTCTTTGAATAATGTAACTTCAATTTATAATTGTTTTCCTACTCTAATGTCTTATATTCTGTGTATATTATCTGTGGCAGCGATCTGGATTCTAAATTACGTAGCGCACTCAAGGGATATCTTGCGGCCAAGGGTATTGGAGAAGAGCTTACGAACTTTCTCTTGCATTACCTACACAAAAAAGAGCAAGGTCAATATGTAAACTGGCTACATAAGCTCGAATCATTTGTTGCAAAAGAAGCAAAACCAGAGTGATAGCTAGACCGGAATCATCAAATTGATCTTTTATAATTTGGTGTAACTAGAGAATTTAGGTAGGTAATGCGCTTGGACCATAAAGGTGCCTTCATTTTCCGTTACTTTGGATGGACCAAAGATGACTTATTCCATCCTCAACACATGCCACTTTGACTCTTGGGCAGGGTTTAAAATGTTGAATTCCGTTTATGTTTGGACTGGAGGATTTTGAGTAAGTAGCCTAGTAGGTGCTCCTCTATTCCAAGAAGTGAACCTTTAACAAACTATTTGTAGCAGCAGTATGTGGTTTAAGGAAAGTTGGTGGAAACCAGCGTCAATTTCAGTGACAATTCCAGGGAGTTGCAAAACTGCCATTGATGGGTGCTGTTTATTAGAATCGTGGAGACGTGGAGTGTTCCTCAACTTGCGACTGCTGGATACTGTCTAATCAGTGAAGGGTTTTAACACTAGCAAGCTGTGGGTCTGCTTTAGTTTGCAATCAAACCGTTCGGGGTTACTTTGCAGTGTGTTAATTCAACCCTCAATGTAGATCCAGTCAATTTACGTCAAACCTGACTCTCAAGTATTCGACACAGAAGAAAAACACAGCCCATTGCTGCATTGATCATGTGACAACCCTACAAGAGTACAAGCAGAAAGAGTCCGGGTCATGGGCCAACCCATTTTATTTCGACCCGGACCCTCTTTAGATTGAAAGCTCACCTCTCTAAAACCCTCTTTACTATCACACTCCGCCGGCGACGCCCTCGAAACCCATCGCCGTCGCTCTCTGCTACTCCACTGAATCTCTCACACTCATCCTCTTTTATCATTTGTGAGTCTCAAATCTTCTCCTCCTCAAGCAAAATCTGTTGGTTTTGGTCTCAGAGAAAGATGAGTTTTCGGTACTTAGTTTCTAGGCAAACGGTGTCCAAAATCACCGCCAGGCTTAGGTCCCGCTACGCCGCTGCCTATGGTTTAGCAACCCTCACAGACCCAATACCCATTTCCATTCGTTCGGCAACTCATGCTGCCTTTAAACCTCTCCAAAACCCTAGGTCCCCAATTCCCTTCAATAGAGGGATCCACTCAGCCCAAGTGGTTGACTCCGTGGATTCGGAGGAGGAAGATGACGGAGGTGTCAACGAGTTCTTGTCCCGTTTCGTGTGGATTATGCGGCAGAAGCTCAATGTGGCCTACCCGGGTTGCGATAAAGAGACTGTTGATGGGATGCTGATGGTAATTGTGCAAAAGGTTGTGGAGGAGATGGAGGGGGGCGGGTTTGAGCACAAGCTTGGCCAAAGGCAGGCGGCGTCGGAGGACTTCAGTGAGGATTTGTGGACAACTGTGTGGGAGGTGAGCAATATGGTGATGGATGACATGCACAAGGAAGCCAAGAAGGAGAAAATGAAGGGGTTTCTGCACGCCGAGGAAGTCAAGGAGATGTGTAGGTTTGCTGGTGAAATTGGTATCCGAGGGGATATGCTTAGAGAGCTCAGGTTCAAGTGGGCTCGCGAAAAGATGGAGGAGACTGAGTTTTATGAGAGCTTGGAGCGTCTTCGAGAACAAGAGAAATCCCAAGAGAAAGGGGAGGGAGGAGAGGCTGTGCAGCAAGCTGAGGAGGAGGCTGGTGGAACTGAGGTGAATGCTGAGGTTGCCTCTCTTCCCAAGAGGCGTGGGAAGATAAGGTACAATATATATGGTCTCGATCTTTCTGATCCTAAGTGGATTGAAGTTGCTCATAAAATCCATGAGGCAGGGGAGGTCATATGGCCCAAGGAACTGAAACCAATATCTGGGAAATGCAAATTGGTTACTGAGAAAATTCTTCAATCAACTGAGGCAGATGATCTGTGTCCACTTTTGGCTGAATGGGTAGAGTTGCTTCAACCTAATAGGATTGATTGGATCAATCTTCTTCATAAGTTGAAACAGCAGAACCCCGGGTTATACATTAAGGTACCCTCTACACTATTTATCCTTCCATTCAGTACTGTTTCCGGGTTTATTAGATATGTTTTAAAGATACAGTCTTTTATTATCTACTGCTTATATAGGAGTTCTGTATAAAGTTCATTGGAGGTCAATTATACTTGGATATAATTACGCTAAGTGTGTTATTGAGAGGTTTCGTGCATGCCTGTGGCATAAAATGAGTCCTGTAGATTTGGTATTTACTTTTAGGATCCGATTTGTAGCTCTAATCTTTAACTGATGACTCTACATCTTGTTAAAGATACAAAATTTATGAGTCTGTATGTTATTTTACATTGGATATATAGATGTAGTGCTTGCTGAAGAATTTTGTTCTTAGGTGGCAGAACTTGTATTGGATGAGAAATCATTCCAGGCGAACATCCGTGACTACTATACGCTTATCGATGCTTATGCCAAGAAAGATCAGCTAGAAGATGCTGAGAGAATTTTAAAGAAGATGACTGAAAATGGGCTTGAACTAGATTCTTTGACAGCCACTATTTTGGTCCACATGTACTGCAAGGCAGGTAATCTTGAAGGTGCCGAGCAAGCACTTGAGTCATTGAGGAGCCAGGGCTTCCAACCTGATATGAAGGTTTACAATTCCATGATCAAGGCATATGTAAATGCTAACAAACCGAACTTGGGGGAGGCATTGTTGAGAGAAATGGAAGCGAGAAACATCAAACCCTCAAAAGAAATTTACATGGCATTGCTTCGATCATGTTCCCAACGCATTGATGTGAGAGGAGCGGAACGAATTGTCCAAACTATGTTGTTGGCAGGTTTTCAGCAAGATTTAGAATCTTGTTCAGTGCTTATTGAAGCATATGGGAAAGTTGGTGACCCTGATCAGGCAAGGTACCACTTTGATAACATAACAAAAGTTGGGCAAAAACCTGATGACAAGTGCACTGCGAGCATGATTGCAGCTTATGCAAAGAAGAATTTACTCGATAAGGCACTAGAGTTGTTGCTGCAGCTTGAAAAGGATGGCTTTGAGCCTGGAGTTGCTACTTACACGGTTCTTGTAGATTGGCTGGGAAAATTGCAGCTAGTTAGTGAGGCTGAACAGCTACTGGACAAAATTGCTCAGCTGGGTGAGGCTCCTCCAGTTCAACTTCATGTAAGCATTTGCAATATGTATGCTAGGGCTGGAGTTGAGAAAAAGGCACTACAAGCTTTGGGAGTATTGGAGGCTAAGAAGGAGCAATTGAGTTCACATGAGTTTGAGACAATTATCAGGGGGCTTACAGCTGGTGGATTTTTTCAGGATGCTGAGAGGATGAGGAAAGTGATGGAGGCTCAGGGTTTTCCGTCAGACAAACTTATGATGAACCTAATGGGTAAAAGTTTATTCTCAAAGAGGCCATCGATGAGATAATTAGATTGCCGTCTATGAATGCTTGCCAATCTATTTGCTGTGAGACCAGCGTTATGCTTTTGTAGTTTCAGGAATTCATGGTGTAATGTGCTGTTGGTGACATGTAATCGATAAATGGAGTTACTGTAGCCATCTCAAGTTTACCGACTTTATGGTATTTACCTTGTTTACCGTGCCCAAATAAACAGATTGCAAGTCTGATTTTTCACCTGAAATTGATAATAAGTTGGTTGGAGGTTTTAAATCTAGTTGCCGCATACTCTCATCCTTTCAAAATTGTAGAATTGTGGATTTGTCTAGTGCCATTTGATACCTCTGAAAAATATTCTAATTCTTCTGGAAGGACAAATATACATCTATCTGTGTCGGATATATTTATGAATTTTTATTCAGCATTTTAAGGTTGTTTTTAGCAGTTGAAGAGGATATTATTTCTTGAGCATGATGTCAAAGAAAATAACTGTTGTCTGCTTGCAGTTTGACAAGATTGGAACAATAAAAGGTAGGTGTTTCTTTCTGGCCAATGTGATTGCTAGAATATTAGCATGCCTATAAATAGTACATTCTTACAAATTCTTGCCCGGTTCCTTAACATTTCAGATCCCTCCAGGCACCAGTGACCAAATATAATGCTTTTTGGAGACCTCATGCACCTCCTGGTTTTGCAGTTCTTGGGGATTATCTGACACCATTGTAAGTAGAAATTCCTGTGGAGGTTTGTACTTTTCTATCCGAGTTGTGCCTCATGGTGATTTAATATTTACTGTAAGAATTTTGTGTTTCCTTTCTTGAAATATTGATATACCATGCCCCTTATTTCAGGGACAAGCCACCTACAAAGACAGTTCTTGCTGTAAATACTAGTTTTTCCCGAGTCAAGAAGCCCCTATCTTTCAAACTGCTTTGGCCACTTTTACCTTTTGCTGAGTCTGTCTTCTCATGGTGTAAATAATTTCGATACAATACCAAATGGTGTCCTTTCTGATGAAAGTAGGCAAGTAGCTGCTCCATCTGGTTTCCTGAAGCGCCTGCTGGATATGTTGCATTGCACTGTGTGGTTTGTCCCGGAAGAGCACAACCACCATTATCTTCTGCTTTTTGTATCTCAGCTTCATTAGTTTCTCCTTGTTCCCTAAGGTACTGCGTCGCAATTAACACCAACGATCTGTATGTCCTATCTTTTTCAACTAAATTTACTTTGATTAAGTTCTGATTACTCTGTTCCTGTTAATGGGTCATACATAGATTCAAATAAGTCCTAAATTTGACTGGATTTGAATTGGGGTTGATGGGCTATGTTTAGTAGATTTTTTCCATCGAATGTTGGGATCACTGTAAAGCGATCAAGTAGGATTCAGTTATTCTGTCTAGAATGAGGGTCAGTTAAGCATCTTGCTCTGTTGGTCAAACTACTCTCTTTCTTATGTGATTTATTGGCCACTTTTTTGTAGTATTCTTTTTTGTTTAGTCAATAAAAAGCTGTTTCTGTTCAAAAAAGAATGAAAAAAAGTGTTTTTTTTTTTCCTTCTACTGATCTGTCTGATCTAGGCTTGATATGTCAGTGAAAGTGTCCAGATCTGGAAACAATGATCTGTTTATCTTTTAGGTACAAGGGAGCCAATGAAGCTAGGAGTTATATTCATCTTATTGTATGGATGGAAAACTAAGTGCTTGCTTCTTTTCACTCCTTTACCTTGATAAGGGATGTTGGAACTCTGAGTTTTGCTTCCAATTTAAAATGCAGAAATCAGTCGAGTTTAGCATTCTGGCGAGTGGATAATTCTGTTGGGACTTTTTTTTCCAGCTGATCCTAATATTTCTAGCATCATTGGTAGACCATATGATTTGCACCATTCTAGAGACCCATTACAGACTTAAATTTTGCAGAGCTATATGCTGATGATTTAGGAGGACATCCAAATTGAAAATAGTTAAGGCATTCATAAGTGTGATTTATCAATTATAAACTTGAACGGCTTATGTTTTGACAGATTTGGATTGTCCATTGATTTGATTTAGTTCCATCCCTTAACGATCACCAATTTGGGTGAAAATTTGAAGAAGTGATCTACTTATATAGACCTAAAAACTGAACGATTGAGATGGAAAAATGTAATTGAAAACTGGGTGTAATAAACCGATTAATGAGAAAATCCTCAACTAGTCCTTAACTTAGTGGTCCTCATTAGAACCCCTCCCCTATTACATTCTTAATGATTGGACTGGTAGTGGACAACTGGGTCTAATTATTTGACTTCATCTGTTGTTTTACTTGGCGCTTTCTTAAGTTGCAACCCAGATCTTTCAGCTAAAATTGTCAGTTGACATCTTGTCCCCTATGTTTTGCTTGGTTTTCTCTTTTAGAAAAAGTATGTTCTTATTAATTCAGGCAAAGAAGAGAGGTAGAGTATATTGATATATCTTATTAATATTGGAATGTACACAGCATTACCAATTCCTTCTTCATCTAGGGTTTTCACTGTACGGACTTCATAGGTTTTTAGACAAAAATGGGACATGAGTTCATATGTATAGTCTGTCATGTTGGAGGTATTGTCTCCATGTTGCTTTACAGTAGTCTTTTTTTTTTCCTTTCCTTGTATAAGGGAGAATAACATGTGACTGAATCGTTGGTGTGGTCTGTTTATAACTTTATATCTAGTTACTGGGTCTAATCTCCATGCTCAAGTTGCAAATTTCTTAGGAATTATTGGGTGGAAGTTGATGTGGAAGTTCGGAAGGAATTGCAATACTCGAGCACTTGCCAATGACAAGGATTTGCAATACACTAGCACTTGCCAACCACATCAGAAGGAATTGCAACGATAGTCAAGTCGCATACCAGAAGGACTCCTTCTAATGTTGATTGTGCATAGAAACTTCAGTATCCGTGGTATTTTGTTTCATACTTAAAGAAGCATAGATTATGAAGGAGGAGATGCTTATGTTGCTCACGTAAAATACTGCCTCTCCAACGATTCACAGAAGATGATAAATTTTCAGTTTATTTGAGGAAAAAGATTGATTTAACCTGTAGTGGAGTTGCCCTGGGCTTTGAGAAAGAAAAGAAGGGTGTTTATGGAGATGTGTGATGACTGTGTGTTGAGTAAAAAGAAGAGTATTTTTTTGTTGAAGTTTTGTGGTATAGAGATAGATTTTGTTATCTTGCTGCCATTATTAAGGTGAAAGGGCTTATTTAATGCTACTGTATTTTGACAGTGCTCTAGCTTCCCAAATTTTCTTTGGTCTTTCTGTTCTTTTATCCCCTGGTATTGTTTTTTAGGCACAGTCTAATTATCTAGGGTTATTATTATTATGAATAACGCATATTTGGTGGCTGAACCAAAAGACTTGCGTGTTCTTAGATTGGTTTATGCGACTTTCCTATGCACATCCATCTTGTTGTATTGTATACCCTAAAATGGTATTGATCTAGCAACACATGTGTTTGTTTTCCTTCTTTAAATAATTAACTTCAATTTATAATTATTTTCCTATCTCTAATGTCTCATATTCTGTATATTATATATGGCAGCTATCTGGAATCTAAATTACGTAGCGCACTCAAGGAATATCTTGCAGCCAAGGGTATTGGAGAAGAGCTTACTACCTTTCTCTTGCCTTACCTACACAAAATAGAGCAAAGGTTGATATGTGCTGGCTACAGGAGCTTGAATCATTTGTTACAAAAGCAGCAAAACGAGAGTGATAGCTAGACAGGAATCATCTAATAGATCTTCATCATTTCAAAAGGAGTCAATCCTGACCAAACTATTTTGTAGCAGAACTAGCCCCTAAGTTTATGGTTAAAGGAAGTTTCGTCAAAACCAGCTGCAGTTTCAGTGACATTCTTTTCCAAGTATCCAGGGAGTTGCCAACTGCCATTGATGGCTGTTTATTAAAGGAATCCTGCAGTGTTCCTCAACTTGGAGAAGACTCTGAAGCCCTAGCCCTTGTGTAATCAGGAATTCAGGATACTATTTGAAGCCTGTCGCGGCTCTGCTCTATTTTGGAACCAAACTGTTGAAGTCGGTCTAAACAAAATGCTGGGTTAGGAGGTTGCCTTTCCACTTGGCCTTGTGTTTACTGTGTTAATCCAAAACTTATTGTAGATCCACTCAGTTTCCGACCGTCGACAGAGCTTGCTCGATCTGAAGAACTCAACCTTCAAAGAAGAAAGAAACACAGCTAAGTATTAAATGAATTTTAGCTCTTTAGTTTAGACCTAAAGAGCTAAATTCATTTTACTAGCACTCAAAAATGGTTTGTGCTCCGAACTTCGAACTTAAACGTTTGCCCCTTTACTCTCCAGTTTGATCAATCATTAGCCATCTATGAAATAATCTATCAATTATTTATTATTCAATGTTTTGTTGTGGCATCACTCAGACTTCAGAAAGCACACTTTTCATCATCAGAGCTGAAAATTGGCCCAAGTGCATAGAAGTTTGATCGGTAAACTATAAACCGTACTAAACTTCAGAGTACCTCTGACGAAGTGCATATATCACAATTAAGATCAAAGATATAAGTCAGGATCTTGAAGCAGTAACAAAAGTATCGTCAAGTAATATCAAAATCAGACAAGGACGAGTACTTGCAGTAGCATCACATCGAATGTAGGCAGCATTGTTGGACGAGTAAGAGTACAATAGCAGCACTAGATGGTTTGTTTTGTTAGTCTGATGTGGTTTCTTTTTTTCCTCACCCATTTGAACAAAAAAGAATTTAATTAATATTTACTTATTCATCTGTGAACGATAGATTTGTAAACGTGATATTGATGATACATGTCCTTAAAATAATTAATTTCCTTGTTGCTGCTCTCTAGAATATGGAAAGGATTAGGGTTTCAAGCCCCTTTTCAAAAAACAAGAAAAATTTTCATTTTCCTTCGGTTTCCCACTTTCCCATCCCATGAAAGAAAGGTAGAAACATAGTAAAAAGGAGCACAGTAAAACTAGAAAATGAAACTGGAAGAAGAAATGAGAAATAAATAAATTAAAATATTTTGTTTGAGTCCAAAAGTAACCTTTTCCGGTCATCACTATTTGCATAAAAGCAAAAGGGCTCCCTCTATATAAAAAGGAGCGACTCCACACCTTCTTGTTGGTTTTAGTCGCTTGGCTTCTCGTCGAGCCAAACAATAATGGAGAGCTTCCTGCACAAGGACTTCGACGTGCAGCCCAAGCACCTCTCGGCGGAGGCTTCCAGCAACTGGAGGAGGGCCGTCGGCCGCGTCGTCAAGAACCCCGCCAGACGTTTCCGCCATGTCGCCGATCTCGCCAAGCGCGCCGAGGCCGAGAAAAAGAAGAAGCAAATCCAGGTCCGAATTCCTTATCGCATTTTTCACTTGTTCGTCTTAAACGCAGCGTTTAATAGATCTATATTGTTTGTTTGCGCATCATCATCATCACTGCATTTTTGTTTTTGTTTTTGTTTTTTATGAAATATTTGAGGATTGTTAGGCTGAGATTTGGATGAGCATTTGAATTTAGGAGGACTGAGAAGACGAAAAGAAAGAAAAATAATTTGTGCGTGTTTTCTCCGCTCTGCCCGCTTTAAAAGATTTTTATTTTTGTCAATATGCTTTAAAAAGATAAATAGCCAGCGGTGGTCCTACCTTTCCGCTATGGTCTTCAACAACACCATAAATTTCCTGTTTAAAAGTCTCCTGTTACCGGAAATTGATTTCGGTAAAGTTTATATAGCGGTTCTAGATCTCGTCTCACTTGGCTAACACAGTCAAACATGGGCGTGAGAAGATGAATCACACGGCTCTGCATTTTTCTTTTCTTTTTCTTTTTTTTCTTTCCCTTGAAGACCCAAAACAGATTACATTTATAGTGCCAGATTGATTCTAAATACAATACAAGCTACTTTTAATTTCTTTTTATGGAAACAAAATACATGTTATTCTCTAGAGTTTCTCCCAAAAAAATATATTATTTTTTGGAGTGTACCCACTTGATGTTTTTTTTAACACAATTTGGTGATAAAACAAATAAAACCCATAGCCGTATTGAAAAGGGTGGTGGTGGTGCTGGGTCAGTTAGTCCCCATGTTAGGTCTAACATGGGTGGCATTATAATAAAGATTTTCTGACATCTTTCCCAATAATGGCAAGCTTGGAAATTTCCTTGAAACTTCGTATTTATGGCAAAACTTTGAAAGAAATAAAGACGTTAGTATAGGGGTAATATCTTAGAAAGAGACTTGATGACAATGAGATTGACCATTGTATTCGTAGGGTAAATGAATGGCTTAAATTAGTCTTCACACCCTTTTTGATCCTTAAAATCTTTTTTTTTTTTTTGGCAGTGGATCCTTAAAATCTTGAATGGGTAAATGAATGGCAGGCTAGGCAACTAGTTTCTTGTTTCCTTTTCACAATGTGCTTATCCTATTTCTTTTACTATATTTTCTTGTTTACCCACACAACATTAAGATAAGCTTCTTTCAGTCATGGGATTCTTTTACAATAGCCATCAGGGTTGATACTTGTCTTCCTACCCACTCACATTATACGAATTATTCATACTTTTATATTACATACATCTGTTGACTCTCATAATATATAATGTACATGGGCAGTACCCTCTTGAAAGTTTTTATCCGCCACTAACAAAAACTTCATTCCATATTTGTGGTGGACCACTTGTTGTTTTCTCTTCAAATCTGTTGAGGCCATCGATCTTATGATATTGACTCAAACACGGCCTACACGCTTTGTTAGGCTATCCATGAAAATTGTTTTCATATCAATGTCATGTTTAGATTATAAGCAACGAATAACTGGTTTCACTAGTTGACTCATTCTCAGCACCTTACATAGGTTTTTTAAATTTCTATCATATAATGAATTTCTTGTCTTTGTCAACATCTAAATTTGATTCACTTTACAGAAATAAAAGAAATATATGCTACGATTTGTTTTATACTCATTGAGCTTGTCTTCTGGTCTTTGTTTGTTTTCTTTCTTATCCATAACATACAGTAGTTGTCCATTCACTCAAATATAGAAGGGTTGGGTAGAGGGCAGGAGTTACTTCCCTGTTCTCTGTTTCAAATTAAAACTGGGACAGCATTAGCATCTTTTTTCTATCTCTAATTTTCTTGTGCTGTATCAATTGATGGTCAATTATCAATTCATCATATGTATTATAAAATGTGGGAAATGACTGTTGGCTGGAAGGACTTTGCCATGTTCCCATTATTCATCTCTTTTGGTCTGAGTTCCCAATATTTCTTGAACAGTTTTTATTTTCTCTGTTTGAAAGCAGCAGCTTCAGAGTTACAAAAAACTATGATCTGAAAAATAATAAGGTGCAACTGGAACATTTTGTGGCCATTTCTGATAAATTCTTGAGTGGTGACAATTTTAACACCGTTTCTGACACCCCACTGGAAATTACCGAGTTTGGGGTGACCATTACATGACATGGACTTGTCTGTTATTCTGTTCACATTCAATTATATCACCCGTAATACCTGTATTACTACCTAAAGATTAAATCAACTTTTACGAGGAGTGGAAGAACATTGGAAAATTGAGTTCTAGCTCATTTGTTTTGTATCAATATTCGATCAATGAATCCGTTAATACACACACATGCACATATATCTTTTTAATTTCAACTTTCATCTTCATCTACCGGCACCAATTTGTATTACATTGCGAACAAATATTGTATCCTAATGACATTTCTCTAATATAGACAACATTTTAGACAATATGAGAGTTGTCTAAATCGGATGTAAAAACTGAAATAGGATGCTGATATAAAGATCTTATTGAAGAACCTTACTAGAGAAACAACAGTATACATGTGCGTACACACACACAAATGTTGCTTAAGCCATGTATTTACTGGTATGGAAAATGTGAGGAGGTGTGTGGCTGGTTGTTGCAATGATTCTCAGTTTTATTCGCAGCTCATGAACTCTTATTGCAAGTTCACAACTGATTATTATTCTTATTTGCAGGAAAAAATTAGAGTTGCTCTTTATGTTCAAAAAGCAGCTATGCATTTCATTGAGGGTACCATCTTTTAACTATTAAGTCAATATTGTGTATATGATTTTATATATTTGATCCCATTTTTTATTTTGTCCTTTAATCTTATGAAGCTGGTGATAGTCAGCCAGCTACAGAAAAGCGTGATCAACTTGAATACAAACTGTCTGAAGAGGCCGAAAAAGAAGGTTTCAGCATTCACCCAGATGAACTTGCATCAATCATACGTAGCCATGATACCAAGGTCTTGGAAATCCATGGTGGAGTTGATGGGATTTTAAATAAATTAGCTGTCGCACCAGATGAAGGTGTAAAGGGTAGTAGTATACCAACAAGGCAAAATGTTTATGGTTTAAATCGCTATACAGAGAAACCTCCCCGATCATTCTTGAGGTTTGTATGGGAAGCACTACAGGATTTAACTTTAATTATTCTTATGGTTTGTGCCGTGGTTTCAATTGGAGTGGGAATTGGTACTGAAGGGTGGCCAGAAGGCATGTATGATGGGGTGGGAATCTTACTCAGTATAGTTTTGGTTGTTTTGGTTACTGCCATTAGTGACTACAGGCAGTCCATGCAATTCAAAGATTTGGACAGGGAGAAGAAAAAGATTTTTATTCAGGTCACTAGGGATGGGAAAAGACAAAAAGTTTCCATTTATGACTTGCTGGTTGGAGATATTGTTCATTTGGCAGTAGGAGACCAAGTTCCGGCAGATGGACTTTTCATATCAGGATACAGTTTGTTGATTGATGAGTCAAGCTTGACAGGTGAGAGTGAGCCGATGAATGTATATGAAAAAAAGCCTTTTCTTCTTTCAGGAACCAAAGTGCAAGATGGGTCTGGTAAAATGCTGGTAACAACAGTTGGTATGAGGACCGAATGGGGAAAATTGATGGAAACTTTGAGTGAGGGAGGCGAAGATGAGACCCCACTACAGGTGAAGCTGAATGGTGTTGCTACAATTATTGGTAAAATTGGTTTGGCTTTCGCTGTGGTGACATTTATGGTCTTGACAGTGAGATTTTTGGTGGAAAAAGCACTTAGCAATGAGATCATGAATTGGTCTTCAACTGATGCAATGACACTTTTGAACTACTTTGCAATCGCAGTAACTATAATTGTTGTTGCAGTTCCTGAAGGATTACCATTGGCAGTAACACTGAGTCTTGCATTTGCAATGAAGAAATTAATGAATGATAAGGCACTTGTGAGGCATCTCTCAGCCTGCGAGACAATGGGTTCTGCTAGTTGCATTTGCACGGATAAAACAGGAACATTAACCACAAACCATATGGTAGTTACCAAGATATGGATAGGTGAAAGATCTATAGATGTAAGCGGTAATAAAAGTACAGACATAGTAAAATTAGAAATTTCTGGAGCACTGGACATCCTTTTGCAGGTTATATTTCAAAATACAAGCTCTGAGGTCATCAAGGATGAGGGAAAGACCTCCATATTGGGAACACCAACAGAGTCAGCATTATTAGAATTTGGTTTACTTTTGGGTGGTGATTTTGATGCCCAGCGCAGAGAGTTTAAGATTATTAAGATGGAACCTTTCAGTTCTGTTAGGAAGAAAATGTCTGTGCTCATTGCTCATCCTCATGGTGGGGTAAGAGCTTTTTGCAAAGGTGCATCTGAAATAGTATTGGGAATGTGCAACAAGGTTATTGACTGTAATGGAGAAACTGTTAATCTCTCCCGAGAAGAGGCAAATAATATCACAGATGTCATAAATTCTTTTGCTTGTGAAGCACTGAGAACTCTTTGCTTGGCTTTCAAAGATATCGATGAATCTTCCATCAACAATGACATCCCCGATGATGGCTATACATTGATTGCAGTTGTTGGAATCAAGGACCCTGTGCGTCCAGGGGTGAAGGAAGCAGTCCAAACTTGTTTGGCTGCTGGGATAACTGTACGAATGGTCACCGGTGACAATATAAATACTGCTAAGGCCATAGCTAGAGAATGTGGCATACTCACAGAGGATGGTCTGGCAATAGAGGGACCAAAATTTCGTAACTTGTCTCCTGCAGAGATGAATGCTGTCATACCGAAGATACAGGTTGGTAAAAAATTATATTTCAGATCTTTGGCCCTCAACCCAGCCATGTACAATCTTGCAGATGGTTCAGTTTTCTTATATGTTGTTGTATACAGGTGATGGCTCGGTCCTTACCATTGGACAAGCACACCTTGGTGAAGAATTTGAGGAATACATTCCGGGAGGTAGTTGCAGTTACAGGTGATGGGACCAATGATGCTCCTGCTTTGCATGAGGCAGACATTGGACTTGCTATGGGCATAGCAGGCACAGAGGTTTGTGTCATAGCTACTTGTCTTGCTACAATCTCAATTCCGGACTATCTATCTATGACTTGCTATGGGATCCTTTTTCTTTACCTTTTTTTTTCTTTTGTTTCTGTTTTTTTTTTCTGTTTTTCTTTTTTTTCATTTTCTTTTTTAATTTCAAACATCTGCCACATAATGTTATGTTTGCATCTTTGACTGCTTTCATCAAACTTCCAAGAGGGCTTATGTTTGAAGCTTTCAGTTTCCCCAAGTAAAAGACATCGTAAGATCGATTTTATCATTTTCCACTTTTGGTGGCAGTGTCAACTTTTAATCTTTTATTGTCTTATCCATTTCATGTACCGGTTAATATAAAGTGTTTAAGTTGTGTCTACTGTTTTGTAAGACTGGTATCTGATCTAACTTAACCTTTCATAAACAAGTGTCTCGCTTTTGTGATTTTATATTTCCTCTTTTTCTGTGGGTGTGTGATCATCTTTTATTTATGGCTCTCAATGCAAGAGCTGCATAAGAGAGTTCTTCTCTCATTTATCAATGGAATGTTTATTTGACATGCACTGTCCATTCTGTGTCATTTAGCAAGGGTCTTATATGCTCTAGAGTGTTGTTTTATCCATTCTTGTTTTTGCTTATTTATTATTCTGAATTCTGAGTAGCCAATTCATGCATAATGTAAACAGGTTGCAAAAGAAAGTGCTGATGTCATCATATTGGACGACAATTTTAGTACTATAGTGAATGTGGCCAGATGGGGACGTTCAGTGTACATAAACATTCAAAAGTTTGTGCAGTTCCAGTTGACGGTTAACGTTGTTGCTCTGATGATCAACTTTGTTTCTGCATGTGTATCAGGTATCTGTGCTCTGGCCGGTTTTCTTCCAGGCGATCCCTTTATTTTGAAAAAGACACAACTGATGATAAATTTGACTCTACTTTCAGGAGATGCTCCCCTTACTGCTGTGCAATTACTCTGGGTCAACATGATTATGGACACTCTTGGGGCTTTGGCTTTGGCTACTGAGCCTCCAAATGACGGACTGATGAGAAGGCCCCCTGTTTCAAGGGGTACAAGCTTCATCACCAAGGCCATGTGGAGGAATATCATTGGTCAGAGCATTTATCAACTGGCTGTTCTTGGAGTTCTCAATTTCCGTGGGACACAGCTGCTAGGACTTACTGGTTCAGATGCAACCGATATTCTTAATACTGTGATATTCAATGCATTCGTGTTCTGCCAGGTACATTCACGCATTTCTACTTATTTATTTTTCGATTTTGGTGTTAATGCATATTCCTTCAGTCATGCTCTTTAGGTTTTGGTTAGAAACTTGAGCTGAGAGTATTTAGCCAGTATATGTTGTCTCCCGACTTCTATCTTTTGAGATATGTGTAGCGTTGATTATAATCATATTTGTAAAAAACCGATTATTACAAAAGGGTAGGACTATTGTTTGAATTCCGCATATGAACCATATCTGATGTTTCTCGGCTTTTTCTATCAATCAGGTGTTTAATGAGATAAACAGCCGTGATATAGAGAAGATAAACATATTCCGTGGCATGTTTGACAGCTGGGTATTCCTGGGGGTCATGGTTTGCACAGTGGCCTTCCAAATTGTCTTAGTAGAGTTCTTGGGCGCATTTGCTAGCACTGTACCATTGAGCTGGCAACTGTGGTTACTCTGCATTATAATTGGATCGATTGGCATGCCTGTTGCAGTTGTCTTGAAATGCATACCCGTTGAAAGCAAAGTTAAACCCCCTGAGGGCTATGAAGCTATTCCTGATGGTCCTCCAGCTGACCTTGTTTGAATAAGGGTGTGTAAAACCTTTTTTTTTTTTTTTTTTTTTCCTACGATTTCCGGAGGTAGAAACCAATTATACGGACTGAGCTACTGACAGCGAGATTTAAGATAATCTCTTAGGTAACTGTTTTTAGATGGTCAGACAGCGACAAGTGTTTCAGATCAAGAAGTTTTGTTTCTTAGAAGAAAAGGTACTGTAAACATTTAGTTTGGGTAATTTGCGATTACAATTCAAGATTGAAGGTAGGTTTTCATGTTATGTCCCTTCAATTCTTCAAACAATAAGATGCAGTTTCCTTAATAAAGCCAGTTAGCCTTTGGTCTAGTGGTATTTCTCTTCACTTTAGTGGAAGAAATCCAAAGTTCAAACCCTTCGCCTTTGGTCTAGTGGTATTTCTCTTCACTTTAGTGGAAGAAATCCAAAGTTCAAACCCTTCTTTTCCTCCGAAAATTATACAGCGTACCCGGGTGCGCATTTAACGGTAAGATGGGCGGTGAGATGGCCGGGTGCGCTGAATAGGCTCTCCTTTTCCCCTTGCATTGAAATAACTTTTGGTGTCTTAGAAACACATCTCTGAGTGAACACATCATTGGTTTGTGAGGGGAGATTCGTAATGTTCTTGATCACGCATTGTAGAGTGATTACAAGAGCATCTGCGCCTCTGGTGTGTTTATTTCAGGACTCTTTCTATTTCAGTTGAACAGCGATAACTCACTTCTTCTTCATTGTTTTATTCCTTTTTTCCTGCCATTCTTGATAGATATATAGACATGATTACATATGACATGGCACTAGCTAGAAGCTCTGGTTTTTGTAATGAATTGCATATAAACAACGTAGCATAAGAAATCCAACAATTACTGGTATGTATATAACTGAAGGGTGCAAACCTCTCTTTTAGTTATTTGTAAGACAAATAAATGTTAAAGAAACTACAACGCACTACTCCCTAGTATTCTCACTTCATTCCCTTGAGAGTAACAAGGCTTGCCTTGACCAAGTATATTTTTTGCTCTGTGGACTTTGTACCCGTCGCCGTAATCTTCTCCCGTTCCATATCATATTCAAGAATGTCATTTCTCACAGGATTGGTGAACTGGAGTTTACCAAACCTAGTAGCTAGGATAGGTTTAATTTGATCTTTCAAAACTGGGTCATGCTTCAGAAACTCTAAGGGAACAGTGATGTTACTCCATTTGTGCTCCTTGAAGTCTTGTAACACCAAGACGTTAAGGGCTTCCCCTACTATACCAGCAACGGCTATATAATCTTTCCAACGAAGAATAGAAACTCTATGCAAGTCTTTGAAAACTCCTTGGGGCAGAGTGGTAACAGTGAAGCATTCACTCCATAGATCAAAGGATAGAACTTCTAGCTGGAAATCTTTTCCCACTTCAATAAGGTCCACCAAATGAGCGACCCCTTGATTAGGAATTGCTCTAGCAATACGTCTGCTTATCATCACCCGACTTTCATTTTGGCTGGGCAGCTTCAGGGTTCTCCACTCAACATCCTTTCCAATACTTAGAACTTTAAACCCTACTTTATCGCCAAATTCTCCATGGCCATCTTTATAGTTATTGTTGCAAACATATGCTACTTTACACTCACCGTTGGATGAAAATCAAATGCAAAACCCACATGTACACCGCCGGTAGAATCATGTGCATCCGGCAAGTAAAGTACTTGGCCTGTTGCAAAGTTTCTGATTCGGAAAACTCCAGTAGTAAGACTCTCCTCCATAAACAAGCCAGCCCCACTTGCTACACATCTGAAGTTTTCAGCATAGAGTAAGGTAGTGACCTGTTTGCTAGGACTAGCAGTAGGTTCCACTATACGTTGACAGGAAAGTTGATGAGATCTAGCTCGAGCCATATGTTTTGCAATGAACTTGTAGTCTCCAAGCAAGAAACGCCAATTTTTGCACACACATTTGAACCTGAGCAGAGACTCTACTGGCAGCCAACTCAAAATCTCAGTGATGATATCGAAGGGAAGCTCTTGTACCGCTTCATATGTCTGCTATATGCATCGGAAAATTTGTACAAAGCATTCACCAAAATTGCTAATGGAGTAATAATTCAGGTACCACTTATGATGTACTAGTTTTAAAATATATATATATATATATATATATATATATATATATATATATATATCCCCTGTCTTGAGCGCGAAGGTTCGTTTTAAAATTAATGTGTGAAGTTTTTTATTTGACTAACTTATCGGTCATATTTCCACATCTTTACCGTTCAGTTTATTGATACTAATATATAGATCATTCCTATAAAATTTCATTCAGATTGATGATCGTTTATGTACCAAATTAGATTAAATCAATGAACGGACTATAAATATATCTAACCAAAACTATCATGTAAAACAAGATATGGATCAAGACAAAGGGAAGTTGTTGACAGTATCAAGAAACTGTCATAAAACTAACTGCAACAATTGAATAACTGCATAGCAGCCCTATAAAGTCTATCTAGATTCCTCGTAGAATACTAATCATTCTCATAAATACTATCCCGTCAATAGAAAGAAATCTGAGTGGATCTAGGAGAAGATCAAGATGGATGCGAACACAATTCAATCAAGTTACTGCAGTAAAACTTAGATGCATTTGATCTATATTTGACATAGCTTAGTCTAAATATATGTTTATGTAGTATATGAAAACTTACAGGTGCAAGGAGGGCGGTTCAACGAGGGTTTGCGTTGCAGTTTTTGTTGTTTTGTTTCAGTCATTAAAAAAAAAAAAAAGAACTGAAAGATGCAAACCTCTAGAGATATAACAGTTAGACGATTAGTTATAACAGAAGCTATAGTGCATTGCTCCCTAATATTCCTACTCAATTCCCTTTAGAGCAACAAGGCTTGGCTTCATGAAGGCTATATTTTTCTCTCTGGACTTTGCAAGCGTGGCCTTAATCATCTCCTGTTTCATATCATACACAAGAATATTCTCTCTCACTGCATTGTAGAACTCCAGTTGACCAAAAATAGCTACGGTCGTAGGTTTTAAAATTTGATCTTTCAAAACTGGGTCATCCTTCAGAAACACCAAGGGAAGAGTGATGTTACTCCATTTGTGCTCCTTGAAGTCTTGTAACACCAAAACGTTAAGGGCTTCCCCTACTATGTCAGCAACAGCTACTCGTTTTTCCCAAAAAAGAAGAGAAACTCTTTGCAAGCTAGTCTGTGAATACTTCTTGGAGCAGAGTGGTAATGGTGAAACATAACACTTCATATTTCTAAAGATAGAACTTCTAGCTTCCATTCTTCTCCGACTCTTATAAGTTCCACCAAATGAGCAACCCCTTCATTAGGATGTGCACTAAAATTATGTCTTCTTGGCACACATTTTCTTATTTTGGTTAGGAAGCTTCTGGTTCCTCCGTTCATCATCTTTCCAATACTCAGGACTTTAAACCCTACTTCATGGCCAGTCTCACCAACCATGGCCCTCCATATTATTGTAAAAATATGCTACTGTACACTCACCGGTGGATGAATCAAATGCAAAACCCATACCGCCGGTAGAATCATGTGCCTCCGGCAAGTAAAGTACTTAAAGCGTTGCAAAGTTTCTGATTCGTAAAGCTCGGGTTGTAAGACTCTCCTCCAGAAACAAGCCATTCACACTTGGTAAGAAGTCTGAATTTTTTTGCAAATCTGAATTTTTTGGCATAGAGAAAGGTGTGCTGTTTGCTAGGTTCCCATACATGTTGAAGTTGCAGTGGCCTGGCTCGCACCATATGTTTTGCAATGAACTCGTAGTCTCCAAGCAAGGAACGCCATTTTTTGCACACACTTGAACCTGAGCAAAGACTCCACCGGCAACCAACTCAAAATCTCAGTTATGACATCAAAGGGAAGCTCTTGCGCTTCAGATATCTGTTATGTGCATCGGAAAATTTGTTCAGATCATTCACCAGAATTACTAATGGAGTAATAATAATTCAGGTATATTCTTATAAGACAGAAACGTATCTGGTTATGATAAAAGCATTATGGGATTTGTTATTTCTTAATTATCAAATATCAAGTAATGAAGGATATGAAGTAATTGAGATGGACTAAAAAGAGTCGCCCTTATGGAATGGAGACTCTGATCCTATTTTACTGTAAGGGGTCTCTGCACACACCAGGACAATGACTACATGACAACAAGTATCTTTCGCATATAGAGTTTGCAAATTTGGGTGCAAAAGACTCCATTTTCCTCAATAGAAATGGGCCAAATGGCTTCACAAGGTTGGTTTCCAGAAGGCAAAATCATGACTGGAGTTATGTTTATGTTCATGTATCTCTCAGTATATGTAACATGATGATTATGTATATCTGCTTAAAGCTTATTTCCTTCAAGGAGGAAAGTAGAAATGCTGTATATATATAATGTCCTATAAATAATAAGGGCAGAATCAGGTACAAAAGAGTTGCTTGTATACATAATAATACAACATCACAATCAATAAGTCAACCTCTCTCTCCCCCATCAAAACAACACTCACTAAGAATCTAGTCGAAAATAATCTCACTAAAGTCGTCAAAATAATTAGTGGTAAATGGATCAATTATCTAAACCTTCGCTTTGCTTCTCCATAAGCAACAACCCCCATAACAGTTATCATGTAACCACCAATGCCGATAACAGTGACAGGGTTCTTAAATAAGAGAATTGAGATAACAACAGCCACAGCACCTTTAGCATTGCCTAAAACCTGATTGAAACATAATTTCAGCAGAGGAAATAGTCTTGAGTTCAAGAACAATTAAAGAGAGAGGCAAAAAAAAAGAAAAAAACAATCAATTGACATGATGATGTCTGCATAGACCAGAATCACCAGATTGATTCAACTGGATTTGGTAGTCTTTTGTACAATTTGATCTTAAGTTCCTAACTAGTTCAAGTGGTGGATTATTTTCAAGTTATTAACAATGTCCTCCACCCAATTTAAAAGCAACATGCTTGTCTGATCTCAGTTTGATTTGTTTCAAGTCATCTGTGACTGCAACACGGACTTCTGACAGCAGAAGTAATTCACAGCTCCTAGATGGGTACTTTTAGTTTGTGCATAACAACGAGTTACACACATACACATTCACATATTTGATCCTCTGAAACTAGTTTGAAAAATAAGGCAATGTACATATTTATATGGGATTAATAGAAAATGAAAAAGATGTCAGAACCTGAAGTGTTAGCGCACTTGTATGCTTCGTCACCAAGAAATTTGACAAATTAGCAGAATAGGCCATTACTGAATTAACCAAAAGAAGTAACCACATGAATTTATGCTCCCTTCCAAGTGACAAAGTGACATCTACAACATTGGGCTCCATTATAAGTGCAGCAGGCAACAATACAAGAATAGCAATTGGTGACATATAAAGCAGCAAATTCATAGAGTTCAACTTTTCCCTGTCAAATATAAAGACATGAAAACAGCCCAAGTAGTAAGGAAACATCAGAGCAAGAAAAGAGCACTTGGCTTTGAGAATAAGATAGAGCATACTTAACAAGGACAGGGGTTTCAAATCAGACAATCAAAATTCTATCTTTCTAAATTCTAATTAATCAAAATTTATGGTACTGCAGATTGTTCATTCCTTGTCAACCCAATCAAGCAAGAAGGAAGTATAACTTAGAAAACAACTACCTCAATGTTAACGAGAATGTGTGTGTGTTTGTGTGAGCGTAAAGAAATAAGATAGATCGATTCATGCAATTCTTATATCTTTATGTAGGGAAAAAGATCAAGCATTCTGATAAGGGAAAGATATATGTAACTGTGTAAGCCTCTGGTTATTTTGGAAATGGTCATCTTCAAGGACACCTCATTCTAGTCATGAACTAATGATTGAATAGTCTGTAATGGTCCATTCACCAGAATACGTAACAACTAGAATGCTGGCATTCGATGATTAGGATAAACTACAGCAAAAAGCGGTGATCATTGCATAATTATTCCCGGTCCACATTCTAACCAAAAACATGAATTCTAAGTCTCTAGGTCAAATGGTTGTGCCTGAAGTAATCAAAGCCTCAAAGGACTGCCGTAGTTCTTTATCCTGCCACAGAACAGTTCTTGTGCTAACAGGCTTATCACTTGCTTGATTCTCTTATGAAGAATGAATATGTTGTACTAAAGTATATCACTGACATCAATACAGTAAACATCCTTCATATATAATTCCAGCTTTTTACCTATTCCCTAAATTAAGCTTAACACCAACCCCCCCCCCCCCCCCCCCAAAACCCATAATAGGGCATAAGTGGTGAGAAAACTGAAAGTAAAGACTTAGATACAGTAGATTAATATATGCAATAAATGCTTTCAGTAGTGTATCCCAGTGCATATCATGACTCAAAAATTTTCATATCAACACTATTTTTAGTACATTTGATAATGATGAGAAGAGTTCACGGTAATTGTTAATCAGCAGAAATTATCCCAAGTGCTCAGATGACAGATTATACAGAGAAAGCTCTCAAGTTTTACCCGTCAGAAGAAAGTAGGATACCCTGAAGAACAGATTTAAATGCCCTTGCAGCAGTTGCACTAATACACATAACAAAGCCAAAGAAGTGAAAACTCGGCTCACCCTGCCATGAACCAAGAAAATCCTGTAAGTTCACTGAACTTGAAAAAGAAAAACACATTCTGTTTGCAAGGATGAAAGACCAACAAGAAAATGAAGATCAAACACATTAAGAGGCAGGGAAGCTAATAGCCCATAGTAGTCAATAAGTTGATTAGTTAATTCTATTTCTTTTCATCTCTTTTGTTAATGAATCTTGCAATCAGTAGGAGACACTATGAAGCAGGATATTATATTCAATCAGATATAGTCGCGTGCCAACACATCAATTTAAACACAAACCTCGCATCACCACACTCCCAAACACAGTTTTGTTTAGAATGTTTCAGTTATTCTCCTCTGCTAATGTTCTGATACTTGTTTGGTTTACTTAGAAGAAAGCAATTACTACATTACTACAAATATAAAACCCAACCATGCATCGCTAAATTAGGCAAACATAGATTTTGTCTTGGGGGCCCTCCTCGTCTCTCAAATTGCTTAAATCAACTATGAAAATCCCCTTATAAGTTATAACATTATCAATCACATGTGATCTAGTTCAAATTCACAACACTGATAATTCATGTTTCAAATCACGAGTATCACTACGCAATGCATTGTATACGAGTTCAGATCTACATTAGTAACACATTTAGCAAATTCCCTTAACAGGAAAGTGATCAAAATAAGCATATACCGAATGAAGCAGGTACGAAAATGCATTATGATCCAATGCTGGAAAGAAAATAAAGGACGCGCATTACCCCGCTAGCAATGACAACTCCAGTGACAACAGGGACAAGAGCAGCATAGGTAACCCAGGCTTCCCTCTTAAGGGTAGCCAAATAGGCAAAAAGGGCAGTGAAAAACGGCGTGGTGGCACCGACGGCCTGATTAAAAGAGACGGCGAGGTATCTGAGGGAAATGTTGCCGCCGACGACGGACCCACAAAAGACGACACTCAAAGTGGCAATCTTGAGGAACTGGGACCTGGATTTGAGGGTCTGGAGAGGGACCACCTTGAGGAAGACGATGGAAATGTAGCTGAGAATGGCGCAGGCGGACATGTGGCACATTGTGAGGAAGATTGGGAATCGGAAGCCGTAGTTGGAGAGTAGGAACTTGTTGAGTAGGAGGACGCCGATGTTGGATGAGTACCAGAGGACTATGAGGGAGCAGATGAATATGGCTTCTTTCTTTGACGACATTGTGTTGTTTTGGATTTTGGGTTTAAATCAGAGTAGTGATTACGGATTGGATTTGGTTTCAGATTCGGAAGCCTCCAATCTGAGAGCTTCAATGGTAAATGAATCAAATGATGATGCGCTCGTTCTTTCTTTCGTTCTTTCTTTCTTTCTTTCTTTCTGGTTTGTGTATTATTGTGAGACGTGTGTTGTGCAAGTTTAGGACACTAGTAGTAGGTAATTGGTAAGTTTTTTTTATTTTTTTTCCCCAAGAGAGTTTAAATAGAAAGTCTAATTAGGTGCAAGAGGAAGAGATATATTCCAGGCTTGCGTTCCAAGTTGATGTCCTAATTTTTGGAATTTTGCTAAGTTTTTTTTTAATTTTTTTAATTTTTATGAATTGTTTACACTCAAATTAATATTTTACTGGACAGTAAATGTCTAAGTGAATATTAATTAAATTCATAGTCCACGTCACACCGGCAAGCCCAAAATAATTCGGTTCACAAGTGATGGCCCGCCAGCGAGATCATGCAAGCTGGATAGCAGAGTTCGCATGCGAAAAGGACTTCGCATAGTGTCAAGAAATGGACTTCGCGTAGAAGTAGAGTCCTAAAATATGAAGGCGAGGCGAGATGGCTTCGCGTAGGAGACTTCGTGAATAAGCAAGAAGAGGAGTCCACATACACGTGGAGGTGTATCTGTTGGTTAAGAACTCAATTCCTTAATTGGATTTGCATGAATCACCTACGTCACATTTAACGTTGAAGACTTCTACAAGTCTTTAACATGCTTTGGGCCAATACATGTGGCCCTAAAATACCTTTATATAAAGGAGTTTGACAAACAACACACGACACTCAACTACTCAACAAAAATACAATACAACCTTCAACACAGTTGAACCTTTAGACGCTCCACGGAGCTTTGCTTTCGTTTCTCTTCCTTACCAGTTGAAAATCTGCTCAATCTTACGTCGAGTATCAATATTGTGACACTCAGGCAGACTACTGTAAGTCCTTGCCCAGTACGCAAGGCGAATCTGAAGAACCCTGCGGTGGAGTTGGTGCTCTCTCCATCCTCAGTCGCTTGATTAGAAGCAGAAGGCTAAGCGCACCCCGCTACTACAACCACTACATTCCGCGTCCGCGCGGTGGCACGCCCGCGACAACTAAAAGATACTTTCTACGCCCCTACTGAGGATTGTGGCCAAAACATGAATAAAGATTGTATTAAACACAAAATGAGTGCAAATTTGCCACTCAAGTTGGTTACATCTGAGATCAGAGCATCAATAGTACATCCTGGAAGAGTATATAACCAAACTACTGAGTTTGCAGCTTCATATGTTGTGGCTGAGTTACATGTTCTACTAATGTGCCTTATGGAGATTTCAGGTGTAGAGGAGAGGTTTCTCTGATATCGTAGAGCAAACCTTCCAGTCTCGCATGGGTTCCTTGCACATCAGATATAGCTTTCACTGCCTCTAAGCAATCTGTTTCAATAATGCCCCTAATAATGTTCAAGGTTTTCAGGAGTTCCATACCTTCTTTAATATCCCATACTTATACTTGCTTAGCAGAGGCTGCTGTACTGAGGAAATAGGAATAGCAAATGATGCCTTAAACTTTCCTTGATAATTCCTCAGTATTCCTCCAGTGCCACCACATAGAACAGTTGGGAGAAAAACTACCATCGACATTGAGCTTCCATTGTCCATTTTCCGGTGGCTTCCATCTCTTAGAGTGTGGTTGAGCAGTTTGCTTCAGTGATGATTTTGGTTGCACCTGTTGATACTCATGAAACCATGCCAAGGCTCCTGTTTGTAGTTCAAGAGAAGTTTGTTTCTTGTCATTCCACAACACATTGTTTCTATTGCACCAAAGTGACCACAACATAATCAGTTTTTATTCAGAGATTGATGCATCATCCAGTCTTTGATGCATATCTTAAATGCAGCACCTTTTAATTTGGATGTTGGTCTTGTGGTATTTTGCTAAGTTAAAAATTAAGAGTCATGTTTTAGTGTATCATGTTTTGCACATATCTAATTTCTATATACACATCCCTAGTTTTAAATATTTTTTAGAGTGATGCTATTAACACATCATTTATTTGCTATTAACACACCTCTATTGAAGGAATTTACATTTTGATCCTTGATGATGTGTCTTGACCAAATCTTCTCCTTATTAGACTAAAATATCTCTTAGATATCTATCCCTGATTTACAG
This sequence comes from Fragaria x ananassa, assembly GCA_034370585.1. Classification (NCBI taxonomy): domain Eukaryota; kingdom Viridiplantae; phylum Streptophyta; class Magnoliopsida; order Rosales; family Rosaceae; genus Fragaria; species Fragaria x ananassa. The sequence continues at coordinate 16,350,024 of CP139754.1, forward strand.
GAATTCTCTATGTAATGCATATATAAAGGTCAATTTATCAATGAATGAGTAGACTTTTTTCTCTCGTATTCTCATACTCTACAACACGTTATCAGACTTGTGCCCTAACCAAGAGATAATAGGTCAGCCATCCCGGAAAAACCCTAAAACCTTCGAAAACACAAACTTTTTCCCAAAACCCTAATCTGCCCGTTTCGTTTTTCCCGATTTCCGGCCGGATTTTCTTCTTTCCAAGGCCAGAATTACATATCCACAGAAAACCCTCGACGTCTCGGTTTCAACCCCACCGGTCTCACCCCGAGAACTGGCCAGAAAGTACCTGAACCGGCTGTCGAAATTTTCCAGACCGCTGCCGACACCAACCACCGGTTCACCGCCTTCTCGTGCTCCGATCGACCTGATTTTCGGATAGCAGCTTCCTCTTCTAGTTGTGCTCCTTCTATCAAACTTTTAGCTCCAAAATCGAAGCATAAGTAGGTGAAAATTTTTTTCTCTCTCGGCAGCCTCTAGAAACCAAAGATCTCAAGATTTTTTATCTTCCAAAGATAGCCAGAAAGGTTCCCAACCCTCGGTCGAAGCCTGCCATCGACTCAAACTCATCAGAGGTAAATTTTTAATTAAGGTTAATGTTTTCCGAATTTCAATTCATAGTTCGAGCTTAGTAGACTTTCCATCTATCCCCTCTCTATGACGAGATTGGATTTTAGGGAGGGGGGAATAGGGTTTGGGAGTTTTGTTGGGGCTCCCATCCTCTATTAAACTTTGTGACTACGATATAAGCATCACCATATATTTGTGACTGCGATTATGCGTCGCTGCGACAGCTGTGAGCATCACCTACAAGGGAAGAATCGATTATGACTGCGCTAACGCGTCACCTACTTTTATTTGCATCAATTTTATGACCACATCCTTGGTTTATTGACTAATTCTGATCTCCTTGTCTTTGGTAGAGTACCGAGCCATCCATGCCCGAGTTCGAGATCCTCAATAACCGAGGTAAGGAATATCACCAATGGGTGTCCGATGTGACGAATACGTTCATCGGTAAGTGGTTGACAACCACCATCTTTTCGTCGCTGAATGGCCTTCTAGAAAGTGACGAGGCCAAGGCACAAACCCACATGTTTCTGAGACGCCACATTCATCCAACTCTGAAGAAACAATACCTGAAAATGGAAGACCCCAAAGATCAATTGGATGTCTTGAAGCAACGCTTCAACAACGTACATGATGTACTCATTCCAGAGTTGACTGCTCGTTGGGAATCCATTAGACTAATGGACTTTGCTAAAGTTGAGGATTACAACCAATCTATGCCTTTAAACAGAACTAAACTTTTGTGGCGTCGACAAGACTGAAAAAGATATGATTGAGAAGACTTTATACACTTTTCTGACATCGATGAGCTTACTTAGCCATCAATATCGCCTTGAGTATGAGCAGAACCGCGTTACGTCATTTAGTGACCTCATATGCATACTAGCAAAGAAAGAGCGGCACCATGAGATTATCCTCAATAACAATGGAAGGCCGGTTGGGACTAAGAAGATTTCTGAGTCCAACCAAACTAGTTGTAATACCCTAGATTTTCATATCATTTTCCTTGTATTATTCCCATATTTAATGAAGGATTATTTATGGAAATTCTTTTTGGTTGAGTGAAGTTGAAGTTTCAGGAGTTTTCTTTCTAGGTGTTTTGTCTTTAAAAGACCAAAAAGTTGACTTTAGTTTCCGTAAGTTATTTACAAAAACTTTCTTCATAAAAGTTGTAGAGCTCGTCAATACAAGTTCGTAGACATGCGGTATACGTGAAACGGATGTCGTATGAGAAACTTATGGTCTGAGGAAGTTTGTTTCCGGGTTTAGAAAGTGTACAAGTAGAAAAATGTGGGGGAGTAATTTTGGAAACCTAAAAATCAGATTTCTCTTTCTCTCTCCTCCCTCTCCCGAGCTTCCCCGAGCTCTTTCTTCTCCAGTCATTTTCTCCCTCATCCGGCCACCAAATTGGACGTCGCCGGTTCCATTGGGTCGGCACGGGTCTCCTCTCCACTACTGGGGCAATCTTGTCACCGTCGCACCGCCACGAAGCGGCGGAGCTGCTGCTGTTCGGCCAGAAAACCGACGATTTCGACGTCGATTCCGGCGAAGCTTAGGTAAGTCTTGCTCTCCTCTCTCTTCTAGAGATGTTTCTACCCTTTGGAGATCTAGAAATCAAGTTTTGGGGCCGGTTTTGTAGGTGTGGATTTTGATTTTTCTGGGTTGGTATTGCGGGGTGTTTTCCGGCCGATCCCGGCTGAATCGGTTGAAACCTCAGGTATAAAAAGTGTCCCTTATGCTTCGATCTACAAGTTTCATGTATTGAGTTTCCTCAAATTTTGAAGTTTGGTGGAGGCGCGTGAGGCTCACTCGCCACCGCCTGTGGCGACACGTGGGAGCGCGTCCGGGCAGGGTAAAGGCTTTGGTTGCTGTGTTAGCTAGTGTGTTGTTTGTGTGTGAAGGCTAAGTGTTGGTTAGTTTTTTTGCATCTTAGGTGCTAAGTTGTTCATGGTGTTCATTAGGTCGGAAGCTTAGAAAGTTTGATTTTTGGAGTTAGTATTGGTTTGTTGTTGAGTGTTTGATGACCTTGGGAGGCCTTAGAGGAAGGATTGCCCTTCTTTGGGCAACATTTGGGTTAAGGGTACTTTAATCCTTGTTGAGAAATTACTAAGGTTTTAATTGTGTAATTTTAGGTGATGTGTGAGGTTGTGGTTAGCTTGACTCTTGTGTTTTTGTGAAGACGCAGCGGGAGTATTTAGGTGAGTATTTTTCACCAAGGTCCACTTTGAGACCAATTATTTATGGTTTATGATGATGATAATTATTAGGATGATTGATTTTTGATAATGTTTTTGATGATGAGGATTATGATGATTGATCTTGATGATGAGGATTATGATGATTAATTTTGATGATGAGGATTATGATGATTGATATTGATAATGAGGATGATAATGATTATGATGATCGATTTTTGATAATGATTTTGATGATGATTATAATTAAAAAAATTATGTTTTTGTTGTTGTAAAATACATGAGCTTGATCGCCAACGGCTCGTAGGTAAGTTAAAACAAGTTTTCCTATTTTATGATTATTTTTAAGGTTTCTGTGATCATAATGTTTTTGGTTATGGATAGATTATTCTTGTGAAATATCTATAATTGTTCATGTAAATATATCTATGTGGAAGGATATCTATGTGTAAATATATCTATGTTGATGATGTTGTGATTGTTGGAAAAATAGTCAAACCGGGTTCCAAGCCTTTAATAGGGTGATTGGTTGCGGTTAAGATGTTATTTATCATTTTTGTGTTTTGATATTAAATAGTCAAACCGGGTTCCAATCCTTTAATTGGGTGATTGGTTACGGTTATAATGCTATTTTTATTTTTGTGATTTGTTATTGGACAGTCAAACCGGGTTCCAAGCCTTTGGCCAGGTGATTGGTTGCGGTTAGGAATAGAGCTCTAGTCCGTCTGTCGGTGTACGTTATGGGGGATCCCTTATCGTATCTGAGACCCATGGGTACACAATTTTGGTGTTGTAGGTCACGAGGGGTATTTATCAATACTTGGGACTCATGGGTACATGTTATTTGAAAGAGTGTTGGAATTGTGGATATATTCATTGATATAAATTGCTTTTGTGAAATTTCTAGATGTGAGAAATATTGTGCTATTTGAGTTTACTCATACGAGCTTTTTAGCTTACTGGGTTTGTTAATTTACAATCTCGGTGCACCAATTCTTGGTGTAGGGGTTAGACCTGCAGATGAGGACCAGCAGGGTTGAGACGGTGGCGTAGTGGCAGAGTCCTTTTTGGTTTTTGTTGTATTATATATAGTTTTGTTAACTGAGTAGATAGTATTAAACTCATGAGATGGTTTTCATATTCTTGAATTGCAAGTTTATGTAAACAAAGAAATGTAATATTTAACTCAGTGATGAGTTGTAGAATATTTACTTTTCTACGATTAAGTTTTAGTTGTGAGATGTTATAGTTGTTGATCAAGTCTTGGAAATTGTATTTTTGTGAGTTATCATGCCCAAATTTTTGAAAATTTATCCTTCAAAAATGGGGGCGTGACACTAGTTGAGGTAAAGCTCCAAGGAAAAGAGGAAACAGAAAACCCGCACCATATGAACGTGAGCAGAATCAGCCACGTGGTCGCGGTAATGGCAATAATCGGCGTGGAAACAACCACAGCAACACTTAGAGGCGTGATGACGGAAATTCCTTCCCTCCTAAGAACAATAACCGCGGCCGTGGCCGCCAAGGTGAGAAATCCGGCCAAGGCCGAAATCCTCCTTCTAACTCAAACCAGAAGAGGCGATCTCCATGCTATATTTGCGGAACTACCGCTCACTTGCATCATAATTGTCGTGCTAGCAAAGAAGCTATTAATACCTACAGAAGACACAAGCAGTACTTGGCTCAGGAAGCTAACTTTACTGGGGGAGATGACATTGGTGCTGAGCCTTCCACCAATCTCACCATAGCAGATTTCGAAGCTAAGAAGCAAACTAGTCCTACACACATGGATGCTGCGGATTGATTAAACTCTTTTGATTAGATGTTTTTTCTCTGCTATTTTCAGTTTGGCACTTGTTTAGCCACAGTTATTTTTTAATTTTCAGATAGTTTTTATAGAATTAGACATCCTTTGATGTATTTTTGAGTTGGCATTAATAAAATCTCTCATTTACGTTTCACAATGTTCAGTTGATTGAGAATTTATTCCCTTATGAATGGTTCAAATTGCACAAAGCTATAAGCTTCATTACATGACAAATATACTAAATCCACATGTTTTCATAGTCTTACAATTGGTTATGGCATAGAGAATGGCAAAACTTATGCAAAAATTGCGAAAAAATGACGAAAAAAACACTAAGGCAGCAAAACTGCCGTGTTTTGGCACTATCACAGCGCCCCTAAAGCGCCCCTGAGCGTCTCTACCGCACGCTGTGCGTGCAGGTGCCCCTAGAGGGCCCCGACCGCGCCCTTTCGCGCTGCTTGGTGCTGTTGCGTGTCACTGAGCCCCTGCCGCTCCCCTGCTGGCCGCCTTGCATTCCCACGCCCCTGACATTGCCCTTGCGCGCTGCCGAGCCCCTGTGAGCCCTTAGCGGGATTCTGCCTTCTGCCAGTGTTGTAAGCGCACTTCCAGCACCTTTTTTTGATGTTACTGCTGAGCCTCTTGGCCAGCCAAATTGCTGTAACTTCATAAAATTAATTTTCATGCTATATAATTGCACTCATTCGAGATTCCAACTTGGTTCAATTCCCGATTAACCCCTCTATGTTTCATTAGAGTGTTCGCCTTGTCTTGATCCAAGACTAATTATTTTCACACATTTATATAGATGTCTCGTGGCGAAATTGAGTGTCTAGCTGACAGTGGGACTACCCACACTATTCTACGAAATTGGCTATTATTTACGGACTTTGTGCTTCACAAATCCTTAGTGACAACTATGATTGGTTCCTCACCTATAATTCAAGGCAGAGGCAATACGCTGTTCTTATTGCCAAATGGCACAATGATACATGTCACTGATGCGCTTTACACGCCTAAGGCTACTCGAACCTTGTTATCATTTAGGGACATTCATGCTAACGGATTTCACGTGGAAACGTTCAATGAGAATGGACAAGAGTTTTTGTTTATCACCTCTAATGATTACGGCCGTAAATGCATCTTTGAAAAGCTCATGAGTCAAACTAGCGGTTTGTATCTTACAACCATCAGGATCATCGAATCCTATGCAGTTTCTCGTAACTTTTGTGACTTTGACTCATACAAGCTTTGACATAATCGTTTGGGACATCTCGGGCGTGACATGATGATCCGAATTCTTAAGAATTCACTTGGACATCCATTTTTCCGAGCACTGAAGCGTGTTGGAGCTCCTCCTTCCACCGAAATAGGTGATGCGGCCATGCATGATGCACCTGCTATAGGCTCGGCCTCCAAGACCATTGCCGAGACTCCAAATGCCTCTATGGCTATCTCTAATGATCACCGCTCATTTTGCAAAGCTTGTTCACTAGCCAAAATTGAATGCAAGACCATCTTTTGCTAGTGATTCTAAACAAAACATTTCATTCCTACAAAGAATCAAGGTGATACTTGTGGACCTATCAAACCAGAGTGCGGACAATTTCGATATTTTATGATTCCGGTTGATGCATCAATGCGTTGGTCACACGTTGCATTACTATCCATAAGAAACGCTGCATTCGCTAAACTCCTAGCTCATATTATTAAGCTCCGGGCTCACCACCTTGATAATCCAATCAAGTCTGTTCGATTAGACAATGCTGGAGAGTTTACGTCTAACTCTTTTCTTTTGACGACTATTGCATTTCTATCGGGATTGAAGTAGAACATCTCATACCCTATGTGCATTCACAAAACGGTCTTGCAGAAACTACAATTAAGCGCTTACAATTGATTGAACGGGCCTTGGTGATGCGCACCAATTGCCTGTTTCTGCCAAGGGTTATGCAATTTTGCATACAGCTGCACTTATTCGTTTTAAACCTTTTGCAACCCAACCATTTAGTGCATACCAGTTGGTAACTGGATATGAGCCTGATATTTCACACTTACGCATATTTGGTTTCACGGTTTATATGCCTATTACGCCTCCACTGCATACTAAGATGGGTCCTCAAAGACGATTAGATATTTATGTACGCTATCAACATCCTACGATTGTCTGCTATTTAGAACCTTTGACAGGAGATCTCTTTACGGCGAGATTCACAGATTGTCGCTTTGATGAGACATTCATCCCGCCGTTAGGGGGAGGCATGACCGTTTCCGTTCGAATTGAACGTCGAGAATTAACTTGGTCTAACCCCACTATGTTCCATTATGATCCCCGAACTTCTGACAGTGATTTAGAAGTTCGACGTATTCTCAATCTTGGAAGAGTTGCAGATTCGATGTCTGACTCTTTTGCCGATATAGCGAAAGTGACGAGATCAATTATACTTGTTGTCTGTTCGAATTGAACGTCGAGAATTAACTTGGTCTAACCCCACTATGTTCCATTATGATCCCTGAACTTCTGACAGTGATTTAGAAGTTCGACGTATTCTCAATCTTGGAAGAGTTGCAGATTCGATGTCTGACTCTTTTGCCGATATAGCGAAAGTGACGAGATCAATTATACTTGCTGTAAATGTTCCTGCAAGGTTAGATGTCCAAAGTAAAAGGACATTTTCGGCCGCACCCGGCCTCTACAATGTCGTCATTGATGTGCCAGATGCCCATGTTAGAGGTGTGGCCGCGGCCTCGGCTCCCACCAGGAAGAGGGGGAGACCTGTTGGTTCAACAGATGCTGTGCCTAGAAAAAGGCGTGATAGTAAGGCACTAAATGATCCACTCATCATCAACACTGTGAATCCTTCACATGAGATTGTCTTTGACTATAGTTATGTCCAAGAATCAATGTTAGCGTATCTGGGGGACGCCTCGGATCCAATGTTGATGTTAGAGAACAAAGAAATCTCACTAAAGTATACCGATGCGCACGGTATGATGGAAAGAACTTCCACGACTATTGATGATGTTTTTGGTTATTCCTTCGCTCAAGATACTATCGACGATGAGATTGAACCACGCTCTGTTGTAGAATGCCAATGTCGAGCAGATTGGCCGAAATGGAAGGATGCAATCCAGGCTAAACTAGACTATCTAGCAAAAAGGCAAGTTTTTGGTCCGGTAGTGTCATGCCCATCGAATGTTAAGCTTGTTGGACATAAATGAGTCTTTGTTCGAAAGCGAAACGAGAAACATGAAGTCATGCGTTATAAAGCGCGACTCATGGCGCAAGGATTTTCTCAACGCCCTGGAATTGAATATGAGGAGACATATTCTCTCATTATGGACGTCATTACCTTTCGCTACTTAGTCAGTTTACTAGTGTCCGAAAAATTGAGCATGCAACTTATGGATGTGGTTACTGCATATCTCTATGGGGATCTTGATTCAGAGATATATATGAAAGTGTCTGATGGACTTTCACTACCCAAGTCAAGTGACTCTAAGCCACGGAGTGCTTTGCAATTAAATTGCGGCGTTCACTATATGGATTGAAACAATCCGGACGAATGTGGTATAATCGTCTAAGTAACTTCTTGATTGGGAAGAGATATAAAAATGACAATCTTTGCCCATGTGTATTCATTAAAAGAAAATGTATCGGATTTGCTATAGTAGTCGTCTATGTTGATGACATGAACATCATCGGTAATCTCAAAGAAATTGATGAGACCGTGACCTACTTGAAATCCGAGTTTAAGATGAAAGATCTTGGGAAAAATCGATTTTACCTAGGCCTAAAGCTAGAACATCGAGAGACTGGAATATTAATTCATCAGTCAGCTTATGTCCAAAAGATGTTCAGGTGATTTAATTTGGACAAAGCTCACCCTCTTGGTACTTTCATGGTCACGCAAAGTCTGGATATCAAAAAGGACCCATTCTGTCCTAAAGAGGACGATGAGAAAATCCTTGGAGCAGAAATTCCGTACCTAAGCGCTATCGGAGCTCTATTATACTTGGCTCAATGCACAAGACCAGACATTGCATCCTCAATAAACTTGTTAGCTAGGTGTAGCTCTGCGCCTACGTAACGTCATTGGACCTGTGTTAAACACATCTTCAGGTACTTGAAGGGTTCAATTGATTTGGGCTTGTTTTTCCCTTAAAAAACTGAAGTGGAAGACATGAATGTCGATGTCCCTGTTGATGGCAACACTGCCGACACATTGGCTGAGCCCTTAAGAGCCCTTGTCGTGCCCAGCAGTGCCTCGGTAGCACTAGGCAGTGCACAGCGCGCCCCTGCCGCAATCTGCCTCAGCCGGCAGCATGCAGCTCCCCTAGGGCGCCCCTACCGCGCCCGCCGAGCCTACCGCGCTTCAATGCGCCCCTGCGCGCGCAGCGCTACAGCGAGACCCCTGCCGCGCACGGCCGCGCCCCTTCGCATCCTCGAGAGCTTCCAATGCCGCAAACAAGCAGATTTTGTTCCCCAACCAAAATCAAGCTTTTGAAGCTCCTTCTAGCTCAAAATTAAAGCAATGCGGTATTGTCCCCTATTCTGAAACACCGAATAATGTGTTAGTCGGATTTGCTGATGTTGGGTATCTCTCTGATCCACACAAAGAACGTTCCCAAACTGGTTATGTGTTCACCATTGGGACTACGGCGATTTCTTGGAGATCTACCAAGAAAACCCTTGTTGCTACTTTCTCGAATCATTCAGATATTATTGCACTACAATGTTTGGCTTCGCTCTGTGGTAGCTCATATTCGAGAGTCAAGTGGGTTGACATCTACCACTGATGCACCAACATGTATCTATGAAGACGATGTGGCATACATTGAACAAATGAAGTTGGGATTCATCAAAGGTGATAATACTAAGCATATCTGGCCTAAGTTCTTCTACAATCAGCAACAGCAATAACAACAGCTTTTGAATATCAAAGTGAACCAAGTGAGTTATGAGGATAATGTAGCAGATTGTTCACCAAGTCTCTACCCAAATCTACTCTTGAGAAGCATGTGTGAAATATTGGTATGCGTCGCTTATCTGAACTCCATAATTTATTTAATTATCAGGGGGAGTTGATTGTGTAGACATCAGGGGGAGTCTACGTCACATGTTTTACATTCAAGTTGTAGTTGGCACGTTGTGCTCTTTTCCCTTCGACCAAGTCTTTTGTTTTTACCCAAGAGGGATTTGTTTTACTTGGCAAGATTTTTACCGAGGCAACGTTCATGCGCCATGTGATTCTGGTACGCGGCACAAGGGGGAGTGTTGAAGGAATTTACATTCATATCCTTGATGATGTGTCTTAACCGAATCTTCTCCTTATTAGACTAGAATATCTCTTAGATATCTATCCCTGATTTACAGGGATTCTCTATGTAATGCATATATAAATGTCAATCTATCAATGAATGAGTAAACTTTTTTCTCTCGTATTCTTATACTCTACAACAACCTCACCAATTTTCTCATCCAGACATTTCAATTTTATTTACAACCTTATCACTTGAAATTGTTTTATGATTGGCTATCATCATGAATGAGGTGTGTTAATAGCACCACCCTATTTTTTAATACATTTTTACCCTTTAGATTAACAACGCCAACTCCTTCCAACGAAGCCTGTGACGGGCAACCGAAGAAGCTCCTACATACATTGCTCAAGATAACGCGGCATATGGGTTGAATGAAATGAGTTTAATTTCTCTATTGATGTTATTCAAGGTCTTGTGTGTGATTGGGATTGAACTAAGGGACAATACTCATTAGCCTTAATTTTAAGAATTTTATTCTCACCAACAAAATCAGATTTTTAAATTCCCAAGAGTCAACTTAAACAGAAAAACCGAAGAAGCTCCTACATACATTGCTCAAGATAACGCGGCATATGGGTTGAATGAAATGAGTTTAATTTCTCTATTGATGTTATTCAAGGTCTTGTGTGTGATTGAGATTGAACTAAGGGACAATACTCATTAGCCTTAATTTTAAGAATTTTATTCTCACCAACAAAATCAAAATTTTAAATTCCCAAGAGTCAACTTAAACAGAAAAAAGACAATTATAGCCTTAATGATTTAAACAAACTACAATAGATCATTATAAGAACAATAGAAGGTTTATCTTGAAATAAATATCTGACCAGATTCTCGCAACCGACGACGTTGACCGGACTCTGGTCACCGGATGTCTATTAAGGGCAGTAGGGGGTTCGTCGGGAGGTCTATTGGGGGCAGTAGGAGGTCATGTCAGGGGTCTATTAAGGCAGTATGGGGTTCGTCGGGGGGGGGAGGGGTCTATTGGGAGCAGTAGGAGGTCATGTCGAGGGTCTATTGGGCAGTAGGGGTTTCGTCAGGGGATCTATTAGAGATAGTAGGGGGTTCATCGGGGGTTCTATTGAGGGCAGTAGGAGGTTATGTCGGGGGTCTATTGAGGAAGTAGAGGGTTTTTCGGGGGTCTATTAGGGGCAGTAGGACCTCCTACTGAGGGCAATATGACCCTTGAACTTAACTGTGTGCTTCAGTCACTTATAACAAGTCCATATTAGGGTCAGTAGGACTTCCTATTGAGGCAACATGACCTTCTACTAAGGGCAGTATGACCCTTTGAACTTAATTGTTTGCTTCAGTCACTTATAGTAGGTTCCTATTGGGGGCAGTATGACCACCTATTGGGGGCAGTATGACCACCTATTGGGGTCAGTAGGACTTCCTATTGGGGCAGCAGGACCTCCTACTAGGGGCAGTATGACCCTTTGAACTTAATTGTTTACTTCAGTCACTTATAACAGGCTCTTATTGAGGGCAGTATGACCTCCTATTGGGGTCAGTAGGACCTCCTATTGGGGTCAGTAGGACCTCCTATTGGGGTCAATAAGACCTCATACTCGGGGCAGTATGACCTTTGAACTTAATTGTTTACTTCAGTCACTTATAACAGGCTCTTATTGAGGGCAGTATGACCTCCTATTTGGGTCAGTAGGACCTCCTATTGGGGTCAGTAGGACCTCCTATTGGGGTCAATAAGACCTCATACTCGGGGCAGTATGACCTTTGAACTTAATTGTTTGCTTCAGTCACTTATAACAGGTCCATATTATTGGGGGCAATAGGACCTCTTATACTCACAACTACAATTTCATTAAAGCTTCTCTAAGATCTAATTCATCATTCCGTGGAAAAAAACCCCAATTTTCATTTTTGAACCATGGCTGGTCTTGCCCCAGTGCAGGCCGTACAACAGCACGGGGCCCAGCACCAAAGGGGGCCTAAACTTTTTTGTTTTGTTTTGACATATAATAATATATAATGAATGAAAAAAAAGTGTAATAAAACATTAAAACACAATTAAAGTGGTTATTTAATTTCAATCTTCTTACTTAATGCTTCTTAATTTTCCTTTGGATCATTAATTATGTTCTGAATGTCCTTTTTTAATATTTGTCCATTCCCCTCCCCCCTTTCCATCCTTAAATGTCCTTACATAGTATATATTTCATTTTTTTTATTAATCCTTGCAACCATTAATCAAACATTTTGTTTTGCACCCAAATCATGTTATTGAACTGAACGCGAAGCACCTGGTGTCATGAAATGCATTGTAATTTTTTTTCTTTTATTTCCAGAGGTATTGGTTTATATCCCCATCCCTTTCCCCTGATTGTATACTCATGAGTTAACATATTAATGAAAAAATATAGGCGTGGAGATGAGTCTTCTGACATTATACTTGGTTAGGTTCAAAACCTAGGGAAAAAAAGTTTTTTAAAACAAAATTTATGTTAGGGCTATTCTTTTTTCTTTTTTTCGCATGGGGCCTTAAATCCTTCAAGACCAGTCCTGTTTTGAACTATGACGGAATTGGGATGACGTTCTCATAAAACCCGATTACTATGCTTTTTTTTTAGCTTTCAGTTTCAAATTATGGAAAGCAAAACCAAAGCAGTGAAACATGATGAAAATTATCAAATTAAATTTCTTTGACAAAAAGAATTGAAGCAAATTGATACCTGTCTAGCTCAGCATACCCAAAATAATTGAGAATGAAAATGCATAATTTCTTCTGGGCCTGTCTTCACTTGCGTCACTGGCAATACCTTCACCCCCTTTCTATTTTTCTTTTTATTTGGTTACCTTGTTCTCAAGCATTTCTTTGCCTGAGAGTTACCTGGCTATGGTAGATGGACCTTTCAACGGATTCGGAGGTGGGATCCTGGGGATCTCTCGTGTCTGTGGACGAGATCTGGTTTGCTGGTTTCTCCAGATTATGGCAAAATGGATGGCTTCTACTTGCGGTGGTCAGCCTAGTGTCGGCGGTAACATGACGGCTGTAGTCCTCACTCTAGTAGTGCTAGGGTTTCCAATCTGGTTTAACTTATTTGGGCCTGGTAGTTGTGGGCTCTGTTTATGTATTTTCCCCTGTACTTGGTGTCATATATGGCCCAAGTATGGGTATGTAATTGTTTGTTTTTCTTAATTGAAGAATTTACTTTTACCACCAAAAGAAAAAAGTTTTCACTTTCAACTTTATTTTGTGGTTAGATGTCATAAATGACTAGTAGTGGAATTGTTTTACTTTAAATAGAAGATTTAATTTTGGCATTAAGGCATAATAGTGGATGAAGCAATCTGAACCTGGCAAACATACATTGAAATAACTGAGTTGTATTTGAATGATTCAGGTAGTTAGGGTTAGACATAAATCCATTTTTGACCTGAAAACTGGAAAAAAAAAAACTGCCCGAAAATACGGGTCAGATACCGAACCACATAAAACCGGCCAAAATAAGACCAAAACCGGCCAGAACAGATTAAACCGGATTGGTTCCGATTTAGGCTGTTGAACCGCCCGAATATAACTGACCCGACCCGAATATATAACATATAAGATATTTTTAATGAGTTGTCAGTTTTCTATTGGGTAAGCTTTAGTTATCGTGGACCTTGTCGCATAGAATTTAAATCCCTTTATATAAATTCTAAAAACTCTACTCACTCTTTCATTTCTCTCGCCATCTCATCTCTCTCACCGCCTCTATATCCCTCTCTCATCCTCTTATAGTCTCATCCTCTATATTCCATAACCAAAACCATGTTACCATGATTTTCCTTGTTGCTGTGAGAACCTATGCTAAGCCTTCTACTTAAGTCTTGCGCATGTGTTCTCAACAATCAACTCGCATGCTGAGTGCCTCTCGGCCGAAAACAAGGACGCGTGTGTGCGGTTCGATCCGAGACACACATTTGGAAGCTTCCTTCCGTGCGAGGCCGTCGCCAGCCTCAAAGACAATCGCCTCACTCCGCTCTTATAAATAGATGTCTCGCCTCAATCTCAAGGTAACTTAACTCATTCCCCACTTCTTCATTCCAATTTGTCTGCAAAATGTCCAACTTGGGCGTCTGAGGGCGATTATCCAGATCCATCTAGACATTCACCTAACCACTTGTTTGTTTTGCAGGAAAACTCGTAGAATTGCTCTCTCGAATAATTCCATCTCACACGGATTTCTCTGTGTGATTTCACCTTTTCCCCATTTAATCCTCTACCCCATTTTTCTATCCTTAACAGTTGGTGCCCATTCGCGGGTCTCGAACGCAAGACCACTTTCGATCACAATAATCCGACACACTAACAGCCACGTCTCTTTCTCTTTTCCCATGGCTATTTCTTCCACTAAATGACGCAAAACATTGAAACTGATAATTCCGTGGATATGAAGGCGGAAGAGTTGTTGAAAGATCGGGAGTGGAAACCTAGATCGGGTATGGGAGAAAGATTTCGGGTTGGGACGAAGGGTGGAATGGTTGAATGTATCCAGTGACATAGCTTGTAACATATCCAGTGAGATGGTCTGGGGACATAGGGAAACTGATAATTCAGTGGACCTGAAGGTGGTGAAGTTGTTGAACGATCGGAGGTGGAAACCCGGATCGAGTCAGGGAGAAAGATTAGGCATTTCAAGTTGCGACCAATGGAAGAGGGGTTGAACGTATTTAGTGACATAGCCTATGACATCACCTGTGATATCAACTATTAAACTTCCTGAGACATACAAAAACTAATAATTCCGCGGACCTGAAGGTGGATGAGCTGTTGAAAGCGGGTTGCGACGAAGGGTGGAGGGGTTGAATGCATCTAGTGACATCTCTAATGACATCTCCAGTGATATTGTCTGGGACATAGGAAAACTGATAATTCAGTGGACCTGAAGGTGGTGGAGTTGTTGAAAGATCGGGGGTGGAAACCAGGATCGAGTAGGCGAGAAAGATTAGGGATTTTGGGCTGCGACGAATGAAGGTGGGGTTGAACATATCTAGTGACATCAGCTGTGACATTGCCTGAAACCTACAAAAACTGATAATTTCGTCGGCCTAAAGGCGGAGGAGCTGTTGAAAGATCTGGAGTGCAAACCCAGATCAGGTCTAGGAGAAAGATTTCAGGTTGCGACGAAGGGTGGAGGGGTTGAATGCATCCAGTGACATCACCAGTGACATGGTCTAAGACATAGGGAAATTGATAATTTAGTGGACCTTTAAACCAGTCTCATGATTTTAGAACAGAAGACTTGTTTGAGTTGATAAAAAGTATTTTATCCAGAAGATAACAAGGCTTGAATCATCTCAATACCTGAAAGTTGTGCCTATAAATTGAGGAGTCTAAAACATGGACAATCATCAAGCAAAAACCCTGAAAACACTCAAACATAGCCTTCAAGCACCCAAGCATTCATACCTTCATGCTTTCAAACCCCAAGCCTAGTTAGCCACCACTTTTAAACAACCATTCCCAAACATCACCAGTGACATAGCCTATGACAACACCAGTGACATGGTAAGTGACATCAACTATGTCATTGCCTGAGACATACAAAAACTAATAATTCAACGGACCTGAAGGTGGAGGAGTTGTTGAAAGATTGAGGGTCGGGGAGAAAGATTGCGGATTAGGCTACGATGAATGGAGGGGTTGAACGTATCTGTATTCCAGATGAAAAACACACCGTTCGATTGAGAGAATACATGGTTCCACATGGAGAATACCTTGTTTGACCATAACCATTGCTCGCAAAGGTCTTTGGCCTTGCGATCGTAACTGTTCAGTTATGGATGTACGTTATATCTGAAAGAACACCCTGTTCCAAGCAAAGGCTGGGAATTCGTAGATCGTAATAGTAAGGTTGTGGATGACTTACGTTACTCCTTAGTTGAGAGGCTTCTTCGACGGACCACACAATGATACCTGACATACCTCATTGATGTAGCCAAGTCCATTAATGTCGCGAGGAAAAAGGCTAGGACTTCGCAGTTTGTAACAGTAAGGTTGTGTGGAGTAAGAAATTTAATACCATATTCGACGGACCACACAAAGATGTCACTAAGAACCGTATTCCACAGGAAGAATACCCCGTTTGACTGACAGAACACACCGTTCGACTGAGAGAATACATGGTTCCACTTGGAGAATACCTTACCTAACCATAATCATTGCTCGCAAAGGTCTTTGGCTTCGCAATCGTAACTATTCAATTGTGGATGTACGTTATACCTAGAAGAACACCTTGTTCCAAGCAAAGGTTGGGATTTCGTAGATCGTAACAATAAGGTTGTGAGGTTGTGGACGACTTACATTATTCCTTAGTCGAGAGGCTTCTTTGACGGATCACAACGATGCTCGACATACCTCATTAATGTAGCCAAGTCAAGTCATGAGTGTTGCCTTAAATAAATAGATGTCGATTTTGTAGGATGCACAAAACAACAAACGAACACCGCAATGTGCGGTTCTATACGGCTTCCATAACCGATGGCCTCGTTTCCATCTGTTTAGATTTCTCAATGTCAGTTTGGTACGGTTTTGGTCATGGATTTTTTTTTCAGGGCTTAAATAAATATATGTCGGTTTTGTAGGATGCACAAAACAACAAACCGACACCGCAATATACGGTTCTATACGGCTTCCGTAATCGATGGCCTCGGTTCCATCTGTTTTGATTTCTCATTGTTAGTTTGGTACAGTTTTGGTCGAGAATTTTTTTCGGTGCTTAAAAGTTCAGCTCTAGGTTGTGGAAAAAATTCGGACAGAGAATTATATGTTAAAATGAAAAAATAAAAAAATATCCCATTTTTTAATACATGTTTCCCACTCACTCTCACATTCCAAAGGAAGTAGTTGGTCGCTTTCAAGCGGCAGCTTTGATACTTGTGTCACTTTCTTCTCTCTGTTTTTTTTTTTTCGATTACACTTTCTTCCCTCTTTGCTAACTTCAATATCACGGAACCCTAGGTGCCCTCTCTCGCTGCCTTTCGCTTTCCCTCAGGTACCCTGTCAATTTCCCTTTTCCTCCCATTTTCCCTTTCGTTTCTCTACTCATCTTCTCCCATTACATTCCCTGTCTCAGTTCAGACCTTGAATGCCTTTTGTAAAGTTGTGTAATTTGTTTGATGTTGACGCCATTTGCATAGTTGGTATATAATTTGTGCGACTCTCATTGCTGTTTAACTACTGTTGCTTCATGCTTTTTACTTGTTTACTGGGTTTTTGGTAAAATAAGTTACTGGGTATTGTGGAATTGATTAGTTTGATCATTTGAATATGTTGCTCTCATGCGTTTCAGGGTATTTCTTGCAATTCATGGCTTGGGATCTGTGGGGTCCATCACATCCTCAAGGTTTGTGAAAACCTCTTTTGCACCATCTTGTTTCGACAAACTGTGAATTCCTTTGTTGTAGATGCTTATCTTGTTCTGATAATGTGTTGCTTGTAACGGAACATGCTTTGCAGTTGAACGTGAGACTACTTACTTCCCTCAATCGGAATGGCATTGTGACTTTTACTTTGCCTATGGACATGGTATGTGTATTTCTTTCATGTCTATTAGGTTGGCGGCATCCCCTGCTCTACTTGCTGTACTTTGATTTTTACACTCCCTTTTCATATGGTTGTAGATGTCATAGAAGAAAATGCGCTAAACGAGAAATTTTGTTTAGAAGTAGTGAAGAGATTGCTGGCAAAGGCCGAGACAGAAATTGATGATTTCAAAAAGGATTTGGTGTCTCTTCAAAGTGAACCAGCGTGGGCTAAACATGAGGAATGGAATGACATATGTTGTGGTGCTTTGAGTGAAAAGTTTGCTTTCGGTGACGGTTCTATCAAGAATTCGAGAAATAAAGATGAGAACAATATTGAGGCTCAATCCCTTGTGCATACAGAACCTGCAGAGAGTACAGATGAGAAAGATGAGCAGGTGACTTTTAAATCTAGTCTTTAATTGAAAATATTGATATGCAGACAACTCTAAACATGCAAAAAAAAAAAAAAAAAGAAGGTTATATGGGTGCCTTTGTGAATTTATATTGGAACATGATCTGCCAATGATAAGTTAGTTAATTGATTCTTTGAGACCTTTTAGTTATGCATTCACGTCATCCGTTCTGAACATTAGTAATTTCTGTACCTGTTTTTGGTTGCTCATACGTAGAATGAGTTTGCATTATTTAGCACCATCTGTATGCATAGACAGCTCGCAGTAGAACACAGTCTCAAATAGACAGGTATTCAAGTTCCCAAGGCAGCCTCACACTAAATTTCGGCCTTAGTTCAAAACCTCTTTTCTCCAAATTGATATTGTCTAGAATCTTGATGGGTCTGCATCAATCCCGAATTGAATCTATATGGTGGTTTAGCTCAGTTTCTTTGATTGCATGGCTGATAGATGCAAGAATGACTGGAGTAAAATTTCATAACAAAGAATTAGTAGACTTGATTAAGAACACAATTGACTGATTTCTAGAACATTTTGTAGGCAGCTTTGTAAAAATTAGATCATCAGAGTCATATTTACTGATTAGTAGCTTTTGTTATGGATCTGTTGTAGGACTTTATACTATTCTTTGTGCATTTGCGTCCCTGTGCACATGCGCCTTTAATTTTTTTACTGTGGTTAGATGTCACAAATGATTATTAGGGGATGAGATTTCCTTGGGAAAAAAAAATCGAGTTTCTTTTACACACCGTGGTTTGTAAAGCTATCTATACCTGACAAACAGACTAAGCTGATCTGCATTTGGTACCTTAAACCCACTCATCTGCTTTATTACTTTTAAACATAGGTACACTCCATCCACAGAATGATGTTTGTATTTATTAATTTTTATTATTCATATGATCTACTTTCTTGTTAATCTACCTTCAGATCGGATATATTATTCACTAAAGGTCCTCCTTACATCCCACCCTATATATATATATATATATATATATATATATTGTGTATATACTTGTCTCTCTCTTTCTTGTTTTGAATTACTTTTTTGTTTTTAATGCCCTTGGGTTTTTGGTTGTTTTTTAATGTATGTTAGCAGCTATTGTTTATCCATACATACATTGACTATATGATCCTCACTTTTTTACTTCTATTGGAAACACACCTGTATTTTCTCTAGAGGAAAAATTTTTAAGCGTTTGACATACCGCAATTGAACTGAAGTATTCTTCTCTAAAAAATAATTGAAGTGAAGTATTAAGTTGTCCTATATTCCACCTACTACTCATAGCTGTGCAGCAGATCCTAATTTTTTGTATCTCTTTCGTGGTGTCATTTCAAATTGAACAGCCTGCAGATGTTATGGCCAAAAGTTCTCTTATCTATGGAAATGGCTGTTCCAGTGAGGTGAAAAATCCATGCATGCCTATTTTGACAGAAAATGGATGTGATGAAATAAGGAAAAAGCCTTCTACTAGAAGTCAAACCTTGATGTCATCTTTAACTCCTGAAATTAAGGCAACCCTTCAACAAACCAATAAGGTATGACCAGCTTTCTCTTCTCTGTAAATGATATATACTCAAATTACTTTGGTTTTTTATGGTACTAAAAGAGTTGAAACATCTGAGGGAACCATCCTTGTGTATACACCTGCACTTTATAGTACTAGAGTGACTACACTGCAAGGTGATCACAAGTTATAGTTCTACTTACCCTTGTTCTTATCATTCGCTTGTAAGATGTTTCTCTTTCACTCAGCAGCCTCCATGTTCCCTTGTTAAATATGGTGGTCAAGACGCTTTGAGACAATCAGCTGGCATCAAGAAGAGTAATGGATGTCCGGAATCCAGCTTGTGCGCTTCAAGTCCGACAGAATGTAATGTAGAGCAAAAGCTGATTGACTTTGTTCCGCAAACTGCACGAAAAGTGGGCATCAGAAAATCAAAGATGACTATGGGTAACAAGATTGGCTGTCCAAATGAGTCTTTAAGTACCACTAAAAATGGAAGAAATCAACGAAAAACAGTCGAGTTTCAATGCTGGAGCACTGATAAGGAAGATTCTGATCAGTTCACAATAGCAAAAGAAACTCAAAGCCTAAAACGAAAGGGGAAATCACCATTGAGTGCACAGAATGTCCAAGAAACATGTTTTCCTTCTACAGAGATCAGTTCATATACAAAGGTTATTTCAAAAGCTGAAAAGGAACAAAAATCCAAAGTGACTGATGACAATACTAGGTTGAATCAGATTTCGAAAAAGTGTGAAAAATTAGGTCATCTTGAACAATGTGAAGACAAAGAGCATGGCACCTCTCATGGTAATAGTAAAACTTCAGCTTCACAGTTGCAAAAGAAGAGGAAAAGGACTCCAAGTTCCCCACTTACTGCAGACACTAGAGAAAGGACTGCATGTTTAGGCTCAAAAGACTTGAACAGGGATTTGCGAAAGAAGAGGAAAGTGACTTCAGCTTTCACATGTACTGCCGAGGTAAAAGATTTGTCTTTAAGTTTGCCATTGCTAGATTTACACAGAGACGCCACTAATGGTTCTATTGAGGAAGATCTTAAGCATCCAGAGAGGGAAGATTCAGAAATTGTAGAGGCTTCAAAGTCACAAAAGCAGAGAAATATGACTTCAACTTTCACAATTCCTGCAGAAATTAAAGATCTGTCTTTAGGTGTGGGCATGCAAAATTTACACAAGGATAGGGACGCAACTAATGGTAAGGCTGTGGAAGATCCTCTGATCGTCAAGTCCTATTCTGGAGATGATTCTCACGCTAGGAATTTGGTTCCATATGCAATTCCAACTCCTATTCCAAGTCAGAGGTTGATGGAAATGACTGTAGGTAAACTGAAGGAATTGGAAAAGAGACTTGAACTGAAAAGCATTCACGAGCTACGGAAAATGGAGCTGGTTGACCTACTAGCCAAGACACAGGGAGGTCACTAATTTTAGATGTAGGTTGTATATATTTCTGTTCTTTTGTTTTATGGCATCTCCATCTGTTCCTTGGGCATGTATGATGTCCTATGGGCCGACTATAGTACGAACGGCGATGAACAGAGTGATGCCCTTTTAGTTTAGGAAAGAGAATAGTCATTCCATCCTATAGGTTTTAGTTGCAGGTAACCAGGTTTGCATGAAATGATACTTCAGGTGTTGCAGGTATATTTGTGTTGAAAACTTGAAGTAGAGAATTTCACGAGGATGTTAGATTTGTTCTCAGGTTTCAACACAATCTTTTGGTTTTTGCATCTGAATATAAGAGGAATGAATTAGATGAGTTTCTTATGTTATGGATTTATGTCCTTTCAGCATGCATGGTCCATTTTTTTTTTATCTTCAGTTCTTGTTTACTTATCGAGCAGATTCTATGGCTTGATGATTTACACCTTCAATACTGTTCATGAATAGAGACTTAGAGAGACCGAGGGTAGTTTTTGGTACCATTGATACACTCGCTCAAAAATTCCAAGCTTAAAGTTTCAAGTGCTTTATAGCAAATTGTAATATCTCCATGTGGTTTGACGAAACGACCTTCTGATTTGCAACTATAATCAAATACTCCCAAGTCCGATTTACACAAATTCTTCATTATTTAACCGAAGAAATTTCATGCCGCAAATGATTATTAGCAACAATATCCCTCAACTTTGCTGCTGCACGGGTAGGGGAAAGTCATTTTTCTTGGCCAAGGATGTTTTGTTCAAGGGTTGGAGATGGCACAATGTTAGACATTCGGGGAGATTACTGGATTCCTGATCGATATCCAAGAGGGCTGCTTTGGCTTCTTCCAAGGTTTGTATCTGAGCTAATTGATTCGGAGTTGAGGTGCCGGAAAGTTGACCGGCTGGAAACATTTTTCTCACCTACAGACATAGAGCTCATTTTATCCACACCTTTGGTAAGGAGTACAATGGATCTACCAATTTGACATTTTAACATCATGGTACTTCCGTTACTAATAGTGTGCTTATTTTGTTTCGAAATATATAAATTGGGGATGTCTTGGCACCTCCACCACTGGTTGACCCTTATAAACGGGTTTGGAAGCAGTTATAGGAGGCCTGAAGGTGACTTTGCGTGTTTGGAGGTGTTGGTGCTAGTATGCTTCCTACACAGGAAAGCTGAGTCGTAATGGATATGTAGGAGATGAATTCTGTTGTGTCCTCATCGCCATGAGAACCATTCTGCTGCAGTGGAGTCTGGAATGCTGCTTCGATTTCACCAGGGTTGCATGGTGATGTCTCTGTTGATTTCATGCCCTATCTGGTATATACACTATCCGATGGAAACTTCGCTCAAGCTTTGGTGGTTGTGGTCGATTTGGATACACAATTATGGGAAGCAAAGCAGAAGAGGCCTTTGGAGGCTGCTATGCTTAGTGTGGAATGGCGTAATGAGTTTTTGAAGGCAAACGTGGTTGCGTCGAACAGCTCTCCAAAGGTACAAAGCTGGCTCAGACTGGAGAATGATTGGTGCAAATGCAATTGAGATGTGGGGTTTATGGTGTTGTCCAAGCATGCAGGGAGTGGGGTTGTGTTCCGGGATGCAAAGGGCCAATTTCTGACCGGAGCTTTTTGCAAGCCCTTTCAACAATTTACCTCCCCATTCATGCTGAGCTGATGGCTTTACTTGAGCGTATGAAGCTAGCTGAAAATATGAGGTATGACGTATGAGAAGGTGATCCTGGAAACAGATTGCAGTATATTGGTGCAAGCTTTGGCTAGAACTGAAATCAACTTTATTTACCATGGGTCTCCTCATAGAAGAAGCGCGATCCTTTATATGTAGGCATGGTGAATTTTTAAGGTGGTACTTACACCTCATGCAGCAAATAGAGTTTCTTCTCCAAAAAAAAAAAAAAAAAAGAGAGAGCTTATCACTTATTGACATATCATGCTTTGCACTCGCGTGAGACTTAAACATGGTTGTTTCTATTAAAAAGAGAAGAAAAAAACAATACATCACCTCAACTTTGTGAAAGTAAAATCGAAAATTTTGTGCACTTTGGATTAAGATTGCAACAACATAAGTATGGACAACATTGATTATCATCCCACTACAACAGGGGTCACACACACACACACTACACAGAGACATAAAAGTAGCTATAATCAGCACTCATACGAAGAGCGGGTGAAAGGAGGCAAAATTTTGGTAGTAAGATAAAACTACTTATCAGATAGTCCATAAACAAATATACAGTAGCCATATCAGTTCAGCATAAGCGTCCTTTCTCATCTAAGCGTTTCATCACAACTCCTTCAAGGATTCCATCAGTACCAAAATTACCCGAAAATTGTTGGGGATTAACTGGACCAGGCAGCTGGAATGAGATCGAAAAATGCCCTGTAGGGCAGAGATTTTGCGTTTGCATTTCAAAGATCTGAGAGTACCTATAGACTGTCTTCTCACCTGTTATAGTGACCCCTCTGATCAATACTTGTCCTTCATTTTCAACTTCACAGCTAAATTCCCCTGTAGTAAAAATTGAAACCATCATTTTAGAACAGTTAAATGGAGTATACAAGTGCCATAGCATGAAAGAGAGACTCATGGATATTGTACTCCCAATTATGAAATGGAAATACAAGTGGTCGCAGAGTATGAGCCAGGAACATAAGGTGTGAAAGAGAACAAGCCATGATTGATTGTTAATGAAATACGAGTCTTGAATGAAACACTAGGTCTTGTGTCTTTAAATGAGGCTTTACAGCAGTATGCATGCATGTGTGCATAGATTCTGTCCTGAGGGAAATTTTAGAGCATGAATAGGTATTATGTGTTTCTGTAAGTTATAAAGTTTCTTTCTAGCATACAGAAACTTACTTTCATCTCTTCTCACCCCGGGAAGCGATACACGAAACAGGTAGGAGTCCTCAGACTCTCCAATGTCAATGAGTCCTATAGTTGGTCCTAGCTGTCCTGTTGCTGCACTCCCAGTCAATGCAAATCCATGTTTGGTTGCAGCTACAATATTTGACCACTCCTTTTCAGTTGGAGGGGAAGGAAGAAAAATCATAGCAGGATCAACTTTCTGCATATCATCAGAGCCATTTCCCGTTGGCAGAGGAGCCATATAACTGTACATAACAGGTGTACCATTATATTCAACACTACCAGTAGGAGCCACCACATGCACTTGTTTCAGATCATCTACATGTTTTGTTATAGTAGAGCTTCGAGAAGATCTAATGGAAGGTGGTCCTCCATTAGACTTCTGCTCATGGACTGTTGTATCATAAGAAACACATCCATCAGTATTGGCATGCAACCTCTCAGAATCTCTATCCAGAAAAAGATCTTTCAGCCCAGTTAGCCTCTTAAATCTTTCTAAGTCTCCTGGCTTAATGTAAGATATTTCCGGATTTCTGATAAATACAATGTTCTCAAAGAAGTTGAATCTGGTTCTTGACTGCGAATTGTAGTGAAGTAGGGGAGGAAAGATATCAGGAAACTGAGGGTAATTGGGTGTGTCTTCTTGTCCTTGGATGAAGAGATTACCATGGAAGAACTGGTGCAACAAAGGTAATTGAACAATGGCAGATTGATCAGCCTTCCTAAGAACATAATAGTACACCTGCTGTACCTCTGCTGTAGTGATTTGGGACCCAGCTAGTTGTTCAAAAGTATATGGTGGAAGTCCCACGGCTATTCTCTGCAAGACTGACTTAGGAGGCCTTTCTCCTTTAACATCAGGGGCAAAGTAGGTACCCATTATGAAGTACAAGAGAAACATGTGATCATCATTTGCCATCCCGCTTTGCTCTTTCTTAGAATCTAACCAAGTGGCTGGATTAGACTCTGTAGCCTGAGATGAATCACCCTAAACTGGTGCACATAAAGTGTTTAGTAAGGGCAAGAATTTAGAATACATCAGGATAATGTTAATTCCAGAAAAGCCGAAGAGCATTCTTGCTCTTCCCATACATTCCTCCTCTATCACCGTAAATTTACGTTCTCCAATACCTAAAGCACAATAACTAGGACGCCTCCCCTCTCCACAACAAAAACAAAGATAGCTGGGTGCAAAACAATGTTGCACAAATCACCGTACCCCTCATCAGTTCAGCTACACAGCACAAACTAACAGCAATGCAGCCTTTAAGATTTACGGGGGTCCTCTTCATCAATTACTATCCTGATATGTACTTCTATATTATGAAGCAAATTTATATATTACACTCAGAATCAAATGCATAACATTCAAACCCAATTAAAAGATTGAATCTTGCGACGGTAAAAGTAAGTAATTGAAAGCACAAGTGAAGAGGATGAACAACTTCGAAAAATCACAACAGTGGATAGATAGAGTGGATACCACGCAGCGACAACAGGTTGGGCTTTGTTGATGGAGATTACAGAACGGACTTGGAGGATGCACCGCTGCAGATGATAGCAGAGATATATATATATATATTTTTTTTTCTTTTTTTATTCTTTTTGGAAAGGGTTCGGTTCGACAGTACTATATTAATTGTAGAGTTTTGCCAGCAGGACGGGGGACATAAAACTTGGACTATGACTAAAATGATTTACGATCTTAATAAGTTTTAAGATTTGTGACCTAACATGTTATATATATATATATATACATATATACTATATATATTAATTACTACATAATTTTATATTTAAAAAACATCGATTTCTATTTTTTTTAGGAAGAAAATTGTTAGTGTTTTTGGTGTTTCAAACTTAGCCAAATGCAATTCGGAGATCAAAAACGAAAAATTTAGATATGGAAAAATCATAACGTGTCATCGAGTCTTAAAAAATTGAAATTTATGGAGAGAGGAGATGCGAAATGGCTCAAATTTAGGGACGGTCAATTTCTTGTCTAAAGTTCCAAAGCCAATAATCACTTATGTTATGTGAGTTCATCTCCCATACACCACCACCATCATCACAACTCATTATCGCATCAAACATCACCTAATCTTGACCGACCAAAAAAGAAAATACATCACCTAATCTTGAAGGTCCTGCTGATTCTGAGTCTGCCTTCTTGATCAATGATTTGCAGTGTCTGGTAGCTCTCATATGACGAATCAAATAGAAAACGGTCGTCACCGTCTCTAGGGTTTTTTTATTTTTTATTTTTTCATTTCATACTATTTTGTGAATATTTTTCAGATTGAAGGAAAGGGTGTAAATGGTTCATTAAGGATCTTAGCTAAAGACCTCAACCCCTAACGAAATTATCTCCAAGCAAGCACCAAGAAACGAAAACAAAGTTAACAGCTTAACCAAAAACTGTTTGAATACAAGTTCTATGATTTCAATCCTGCATAGCAACATATCCACATATCCAGTGATCCCAGATTGCTCCTACATCTACCTGAGGAAATAAAAGCAATTACTTGTGGAATCACAAAGTAACTTGATAATCAAAACATAATAGAATCAATGTCGAGACATATTTGTACTACCCGACGAAAAAATGTCCAAACTACTCACTTTTTCTCTAAATTGAGATCAGCATCTCTAACTGCCTGAACAAGATGGTGGATGCGGTATTGGAGCTTTGCATTCTCTGCAGCGAGCTTCTTGATCTGCAAGTCGCAGGAAAACAAAAAACAAAAAGCATGTCTAGCTTGCCTTCCTAACTTACACAAAAGCAGATACGTTGATGCAATACCTTTTCTTGAAGTTCACTGTTCAACTTTGAATGATCCTTATTTCCAGAATCTGTGAGATTTCATAACCCCGTCCACCAACGGAAAACAAATATATAAATAATTAATAAGAACCTCCCTTTTTTAAAACATTGTTGGTGCAATGGAAAACCTAAATGTAAAAACCCACCTTGCTTGCTAGCAAGAGCAGCTTCAAGTCTTGTTAAGCGATCCTAACATAAAAAAAAGAATGATAAAGTTAGCACAATCACAGTGGGCTAAAAATCATTGGTTTCAGCCATCAGTGGAAATGGATAAACTTCATACACTTAAGCATATATAAGTTTCAATTTCAGTACTTTCAGATAAGGAAACCAAATCTAAATCGTTTCACCTATTTGGAAGCAGTACAAGGATATATTTGTGTATCAATGCTCCATATTGGAATCGGATATATGACATACATAAATACATAGATATATGTACATATTGAGAGGAAATGACCCAGTAGTAAAATTTATTTGAACTATAGTAATATGCACCCAAAGAAAATCGAAAATTCTACATCAGTATCATTTGCACCCAATCCAATCAAAGTTATCATACCCAATTCACCCATCAATATTATTAGTCAGTTACTGACAGCCTTTCACCTATGTTGATTTCATGCATGAACTGTTTCACACTGGTTGGAGCAGCGGGGATGGCATGTGGTGGTAAAATATTAAGTCTCCAAAGTTAGCTTGGCATCCTTAACTCTAACTCTAACTACGATTGCACACCTATCATCTGAAAAAGAAAGGAGAGAGCTTCTTGTGCCCTTCTCTCATAAACGAAACTACTGTATCCGTTTTCAACCAAATTTGCTATGAAAATTTATGAGTTTCTGCTTCTTGAAGTATGGGACTGGTACAACTAAAGAGCTTATTGCCAATTATAAAGTTTTGGCATATAACTAAACATTCTTGGAGATTTAAACCAAATACAGAAATCATGTTACCAGAGCAGTATCTTAAACTCTTAACCCAACGACTGAGAAACCGCAAATAGATAGAATACTAGGGAAGAAATTGGTTTCTTAAAGGAAAACCATATTGGTACTGATCACATGAATCAATTGAGAAATTAAAAGGAATCAGTGTTCCTTTTCTTCTTCTTTCGTATTAGATAAGGAATTAGTGTTTAGACATAGGCCTTCAAGTCTTAAGAGTAATTATAACCAATAACCATTCCATAGTCTAACAATAGAGAATTGTTCTTCTTCCTCAACTATCACGAACAAATGAAAGACGAAACATTGGAAACAAGTATTATCAAGATAACGGAACTAAATATCCACAAATATCTAACAACCCAATCAAACCCAAGAGACCATTCATACCAACAACAAAAACCAAACTTTACAATTCAGTGAAAACCCATCAACTATAACACATAGACGCACCATGTATAGATTGTAAAAGTTAAGAGCAGCAAGGTTTTGAGCTCAATGGGAGTGGGAGACATACCTCGGCTTCGGAGGCTCTCTGGTAAAAGGGCTTCAACGTCTGGTCAAGGACTCCAGGATTCTCAGGCTCCGCCATCGTGGGAGATTGCTACACTTCTCAACCAAACCAGCAAATAACTTTCCAATGACAAAAGTCAAAACAGAATCGGCCCCAAATAAGTGATAATTTTAATAATCAATGACTAAAACCGTCCCTGACATCCTCGAAATTTCGGCTCTCTAATATCAAGTACATTACTTTTTTTTTTAACTCAAAAAACAATTTTATCATTAGTACTAAAGTAGAGGGTACAATACGAATCAATCTGTTGTCATGTGTACAAAGGACAAGCAAGATCATCTGATTTGTATGAGAGTTGCATCCTCATTACAAATTTCGGCTCACAAGGAGCCTATAATCTAATTGTTTTGGCCACGATCCTCAGCGCGCGTGCGAGAGGTGAATAGCGAGCAAAGAAAGGGGAGATGTTGAAGGCGTGCCACCGTACGGACGAGAAAAGAGTTGTATGCGAGATCTTGACTTCTTGATCAAGCGGAGGGGGTTTCCAGGTGCCACCTCAGATGAGGAATTACGAGCACAAGGCGATTCGATACTCACGGTAAGACGCGAGCAAAATAACAAAGGGAATCACGGTGATCGGGGGCGAGTCCAGGAGGGCTCTGAACTAAGGCGCGGACGCTCTTAGGGTTAGGGTTTCGAGTAGCTCGAAGGGTAACCAGGTTGCAGTTTGTCTATGTTGTTTGTAAAGAGATTATGTGTTTAGAGATTATGTGTCCTGTAGAGAGAGCTTTCGACCCTTTTATATAGTAGTTTGACTTGCGGCAGAAGAAAGATAATCATAGTTCAAGTCGGATTCTAAAAACCCTAATCCTACAAGAACATTGCTAATCCGCGAGGGCCGCGGATTCAAACCATCTCGCGGGCCAAAAGAAGGCTTTTTAATTAATGAGGGCCACTAGGATTGGTTCAAAGCATGTCAAAAACTGGTGAGAGTCTTCAACGATTATTGTAGTGCGGACTCCGCCTATGGCTTCTTCACCAAGTTTCCCACGTGATCCAGTTTGCCAGCTCGTCTCGATGTACTCCGCCTTGCCTATACACGAAGTCCATTCCGCGTGCGAGATCTGTATTCTGCGCAAAGTCCATTCCGCGCGCGGATTGTATAATTCAGTTCACGTGGTCCATTCCACACGCGAACTATGTAATTCAGCTCGTGTGGCCTCACTGGCGGGCCATTACTTGTAAACCCAAAGAATTTGGGCTCGTCGGTGTGACATGGATCAAGAATTTAATTAATATTCACATATACATTTACTGTCTAGTGAAATATTAATTTGGGCGTAAACACTAATAGCAATAGATCATAGGCAATTGTATATAAACAAACTAAAACGCAAGAAAATAAAGCTTCCCCATGTAAAAAGCATGGACCAAGAGCAATTGTGGTGAAATAAACAAAAACAAAACTGAGAATGCGGAAAGGGAAATAGAAAAAAAAAAAAAAAAAGGACTTCGATCAAAGAACCTTCTTGCCCTTCAAGCTAGGGTTCGAGGGCGCTGCAGGTGGAGGGTTGATGGTGGGAGGCTTCTCTTCCTCTTGCACCTTCTTCTTCTGACCCTTTCTGTTTTGTGAACAAATTCTCTTCATCTTGGGAGAAGCAAAACCATAATCTGAGAGATTGACAACCTTCAAGTCTGCTAAGGCTATAAAGGCAGCGAAGGATCGTATAACCTCATCAATGGACAAAGTTTGGGTTGTTGACGATGCTTGGCTAGGGTTTTGAAAACCCAAAGAGGATGCCAAGTCGAGTGCAACAAACAATCTCGTGACCTCGTCAATGGAAAAGGTCTGGGATCCCACAACAGAGTTCGACTTAAAGTTATTTGAACAGGAGGAAAAGGAGACGCCAGGAAATGCCATGCTAGGGTTTCCTTCAGATATGACAGTGATGAGGATGCAGATGAGCTTTTGGAGGCTTTTGAAGATGAGGCGATGTTAAGGGATGGCAAGGAAGAAACCATGGCGTTGATTTAGATGCAAAGTAGCTTGGAAACGCTTCAAGGGAAGCTAGGGTTTGGCCGTTCTCCGATGAGAGAGAGACAACTTAGGTATTAGGGTTTAGGTGCTTGTTTTGCCGCTCCAACAACAAGGAATTTCCATAAGTACATTACTTGTAAGGCTAAGATGCATGTTTATTAAAATTATTTATCTCCATAATTAAATTACAAGCCATTTCATCATTTTCACTTTTTTTTTCTCGAGTAAATATTACCATAGATATAGAGATATTGTCACGTTGGTTGGATGTTACTATTACCTACAATCTCTTGCTCTCTTGAGTGTTTTTTTCAAACACAAGTAATTATGAGCATAATTTGAACTTGGGATACCACTTTTTGAGACTCTACCTGCTTTGTACTTTGTGCAGACTACATGAAGATAAAGATGATCTTTTATGACCAAGACTTATTATTGCTTTGTTTGTTTGTTTTTTGGACTCATCCCCTCCATGTAACCAAGAATATCGACCCTCTCAGTTGGTGAGCAACACAAGTTGAACAATATGCATATAATTGGACTTTGATTTTGTCTCAATTCTCAAATATGTAACGATTGACCAGTAATTAGTAGTTACACCCAACCAGTTGGAGACTAAGGGTAGATGGAGTTTGAAACAAGAAACCCTGCTTCATATGATTGAATGCATGATTGAAATCCATTCGCAAAAGGCCAAAACCCACTCCCATGGCCAAATTAATGGCATATCGATCTAAAATGTTTTTATTTTCTTCTTTTTCCTTCAATAGTTGATTGAGACAGTTTGGACATGTAGAAATTCTCATCTTGTTCTATCTATATAAAATTTTGGATACCGACAGGTCTGCAACACTGGTTGTGAATTATATCTCTACCAAAATGGAAGAGCAATGGTGAACTGGGTTTCATGTGATATGATATTATAGAGCAACCAAGGAAGGTCATCTAATATTAATGACCGTTGGAGAAGTTGGCACAGTCCAAAAGTAACACCAATATTAATGTTTTTGTCACCCCAACTGTACCTCAACTACGCTCCATCAATGCCTCATCATCCTCAAATTTTAATCACAACTTCATATTTAACCGAAACCCAAAAACATAGCTTTATTTTTCTCACCAGAGTTACAATGCCGCCGGTTCTTCTCTCGTAGTTTCCGCTCAAGGTTGGTGAATTTTTGATTTGTCTGTTTTCTTTATTCAGTGTCCTACTTTTACAAGTGTTGAAGTAGTTTAGTTGGGTAGATTGGATGAACAACCTAAGACGGAGATAACAAAGATTTATGCTATTTCGATACTTAGGTTTACATGTTTTGGCATTTTCTCTTTGGAACTCATAAAGAGATAGAGATCACTTATAAGTTGGCACAAAATCACTTTCGTGTTTGTTTCAGTTTCTGCTGCATTTGGGTAGGAAAAAGAGGAAATCTTGAGTTTCTGGGACTGGAAATCGGGGTGATAAAGGTGTTAATTTAGTTTAGAAGAAAGTGATTACAAATTTGAAGCAAAAGTGTGAACTGGGAGAGGTGGGTTGTTGTTGAAATCTTGATTGGTTGAGAAAATTTTCAGCTTCAATTGGAGTTCCAATTGGAATTAAAGAACTTTGCTTAGAGCAACTTTAGTTTGCTTTGTTGTTGTTGTTGGTAGTGATTTCCTTGAATAGTAAAGATGGTGGGGAGCATTGAGGCAATGAATGGAAGTTTGCTCTCACATGGGTCTGTTCAGAATTTCAATGGTTTGGAAGAGAAGCTTGATGAGCTGCGCCGCATTGTAGGCAAGGCTGATGGTGATCCATTGAGAATTGTTGGTGTTGGTGCAGGTGCGTGGGGCAGTGTTTTTGCAGCTGTTTTGCAAGATAGCTATGGTCAGTTTCGGGACAAGATTCATATAAGGATATGGAGAAGAGCAGGAAGGCCTGTGGATAGAGCCACAGCTGAACATCTTTTTGAAGTGATCAATTCCAGGGAGGATGTGTTGAGGAGGCTGATCAGGCGCTGCGCATATTTGAAATATGTGGAGGCAAGGCTAGGGGACCGGACACTTTATGCAGATGAGATTTTGAGAGACGGGTTTTGCTTGAACATGATTGATACACCACTTTGTCAACTGAAGGTGGTGACCAATTTGCAGGAGGCTGTTTGGGATGCTGATATTGTGGTAAATGGCTTGCCTTCAACTGAAACACAAGAGGTGTTTGAAGAGATGAGTAATTATTGGAAGGAAAGAATCACGGATCCCATTATCATATCTTTGGCCAAAGGAATTGAGGCTGCACTCAAACCTGTTCCACATATTATAACCCCCACGCAGATGATTTACCGAGCAAGTATGTTTCTCTTTTCTTTTTTAATAAATTTTTTTGTTGCAGCGTATATTGCATTAACTTGATTCTTATAGATAATGGTTTGTAGATATTTTTACAGTAAGCTGGAAAAAAAGATAGGAAGATTTGGTATATATATACTTTTAAAATTCCTTACTGCTTGAAGCTTACAATAGAAAACTTTAAGCATAGATCTTCCATTTATTCAAGGCAGTTATAGAAGTAGAATTGGTTGATGACAAGTGATGAGGGTTTCAGGAGTGGAAGAAGAATATAAAATTCTTAGTTAAGGCCCTATAGATATGATTTCTTTTTTCTTTCTTTTTTCATTTTTCTAAGGTAGTTAAGGCCCTATACAGAAACATTTTTTGATCCCCTTCCATGTTTGTTTGCAATGGTACTTTTATTTCTTGGGAAAAATGTTTCTAGGATACTGATCTCCATTATGAAATGTTTGCACAAAAGAAAGTTAAAGTCTTTATATTAGATTTTATGATTGCAATCTTTTTTCTTTTCTTTTTTTGACCAAAAAAAAAAGATTGCAATCATAAAATCTAATCTATAGGAAGAGTTTCCACAGTATTTACCTACCGTACAGCAGGAAAAATTGAGAGATTCTTTTCTTCTGCTAAATATCTTAAAGAAAAAGATGAGCTTTCCAGAAAGTCATTCATGTGACTCAAGTTCTTCTTTGTCACTTTTGCATGATGAAGTGAATGGCTTTTGTTCTTTTATTCTTTTAATCCCACCCCACCCTACCGTTGATGGGGCTCGTATAACCTCCCTGGAGAAGTTGTCACTTTTGCATAATGAAGTTAATGACTTCTTAAAACACCCAACATTTGAGTGTTAATGTACATATTGCTTTGACAGAACTAATTTAGTACGAGCAAGTTATGCACTATTATCATAGTCCTTTGAATTCCAAATGACATAAACTGAATCATAGCATATAGACCTAAGATCATATGCAATCTATACTTGGCCACATTAGGATTAAACTTCCCATAATTGCAACTTTCAACTCAACATTGCTTGGAAGTTGTGGTTGCAGTACCGCTATTTGCTCTGTTCGGTTAATATTTCTACTTCCACTTCACTATTCTCCTTCGTTCTCTAAAGCTTTAGCTTATATGTCTGGCAGCTGGAATCCCTATGGAGAACATACTTTATCTGGGGGGACCAAATATTGCCTCAGAGATCTACAACAAGGAATATGCAAATGCTCGAATATGTGGAGCTGAGAAGTGGAGAAAACCTCTGGCCAAGTTTTTAAGGCAACCCTATTTTATTGTCTGGGACAACAGCGACCTTGTAACGCATGAAGTCATGGGTGGTTTAAAGAATGTATACGCCATTGGAGCAGGTAATTCTCAGTTTCATCCTGATCATTATAAGGAGATACACAATACCTGGAGAACGAGATATTCCTACATCTGAAACCTAATAAAAAGAAATGTATTATTAGATGTCTTAGGATTTAATGACCTCCAAGAACTTTATGGTGTTAATCATGTTTGTGATACAAAAGGAGGAAACTTGTTTTTAAAGAAACAACATTCTTATAGAACTGACAGGCTACTAACAGGAGCAAAATTCATCTGTGCTAAGAGAGATTACTGTCAAAATACAAGGCTCTTCCTAAACAAACAAACATGGAACTCTTGGGTATTGTTGGTGACAAAAATTGGTTTAAAAGATCTATGTGCTTCACCCTTCAGACTTGTATTTGGTTTGTGACTTCACTTATAATCAAGAGTTTTACGTGATGCCATAAAAAAAAGTGTCCCTTTTTAGAGTGGGAAAGTTGAGAACCCTTTCCTTTTTCCAATCTGGGATATGTTGGTAGCTTGACCAACATATAGCAGGAACAGATACTATACCAAAGTAACAATAGTTGGTCCCTCTCCTTGTAAAGCTTCTATGAATTGTGGTAAGCCAATAAGTTAATGCAGCTACATGGATTTTCTGATTGCAACTTATAATCGTTTTTCATTGAATTTCGCAGGGATGGTAGCAGCCCTCACAAAGGAGAGTGCTACCAGCAAATCTGTATACTTCGCACATTGTACCTCGGAGATGATCTTTATAACTCATTTGTTGGCAGAAGAGCCTGAGAAGCTTGCAGGGCCTTTGCTGGCTGACACATATGTTACCTTATTGAAAGGAAGAAATGCATGGTATGGGCAAATGTTAGCCAAAGGTGATATCAACCGGGATATGGGTGAGAACATCAGTGGAAAAGGAATGATCCAGGTAAACATCAGTTGTTATTTACAGCATACCTAAAAAGAAAAAAGATGTATTCATTTCAAGTTACACCATGCTTTGAAGTTGAACTAACGTACTAATCAAAGTGTATGCAACAAAGAAACAAATGAATACATTGAATTTTGTAGAAGAGGGAAGTAGAAATTCAGATGAGGCATATCTGTTTTAAACATCAGACATATATATATATATATATATATATATATATATATATATATATGTCTTTATTTTGAACTGTTAAGAGAATTGTTGAAGAATTAATGTAATTGCTCTTTAGTAGAGGGCCTTGAAGTATTAAGGAAGATCTGGGATAGAGGCCCTCTGTCAATTAGTAGAGGGCCTGAAAAGCTAAGAGCCTGTTCCGTAATGTTTTTGAAAACGATTTTCAAAAATAATTTTTAAAAATAAAAATGAGAAAATGTGATTGTAATTTTCAAAATTAGGAAATGTATTCGGTAGTTTATTGAAATATTTTCCATATTTTATAGGAGAATGAAAAACTGAAAACGTCAAATTGTTGAATACAGTTGTTCTTTTTAAAAGTTGAAAATATTCTCATTTTCTATTTTCCACTTTTTGAGAAATGTCTTACCGAAAACACATTTCCATTTTCAAAAATTAAAATACAAGCATGAAAATGTTACGGGAACTCTACCTAAATGTCTTTTCATTGATTTTTCGATAGTTTCATGTTTCTCCTAACTTCCAATTTACTGACGAAAACTGCCCCGAGTGGGTGTATCCTCTGCTTTAGGGTGTTTCTGCAGTCCAAGCATTTTATGAACTTCTCAGTCAATCGAGCCTGAATGTGTTGCATCCTGAAGAAAACAAGCCTGTCGCTCCAGTAGAGCTCTGCCCCATCTTGAAGACACTTTATAAAATATTGATAACAAGGTATCTCCAACTCGCAAGCGATTTCATATCCATGTGCTTATCACCTAACTAAAAGGCTGAGATTAATACTTTGCTATATATGTGTATTGGTTGATGTCCAGGGAGCAATCATCACAAGCTATTCTTCAAGCATTGAGGGATGAGAATTTAAATGATCCAAGGGAACGCATTGAGATTGCGCAGAGCCATGTCTTCTATAGGCCTTCACTTCTCGGGCAGCCTCAGAATAATTTAAAATTGCAAGAGAAAGTGGTAACATAACTCTAGAAGCATCAACTAATTGTATTCTTGGAGTGCATTGGCGAATTTAATAAGCACTCATGTTGCTCTTGAATTTTATGTTTGATATAACAATATATACATGAATTGGATATTTTTAGCTTTTGCTTCATATGATAGGAATAATGTGTAATTGTGCATATATGAGTTAATGTAATGCAAGTTCTGCTGAAGCTAGGTTTGCCTGAGTTTGCCAATTTCATAGTTTTACTAATATTCAAGCACTGGATTCCAGCTGCATGCTTTTTACTATTGGGGGTTGGTAATGACCGAGGGATATTCTGTAAAATGTAAAGAATGGAAGCTGATGCAGTCGAAACTGGATAACAATATGCGTGTGTTTGTTGTTTGTTTTGAATGGAAGAATATTGGAAGTAAATATGATATCATTGGTTTTAATTTCATATTTCATCTCTGTGTAACCTAAAGTATAGCACACTCGACTAGTTTTATAAGTGGTAAAACAGCAAGAGCTATATTAATGGGTGATTGGCAATTACTGTATGTCCACGTCGTTTTTATTTTCTCGGAAATACAAGAAATCTGCTTTGCAAGATGTTTCTGTTATTTGTGTGTGTTGAAGATGTACCTTTCAGAACTTAGCATTATTGAAGAGGCACATTTGTATGGATTTACTTCAACACCAGTAAAAGAGGAAGCATCAATATTTTGATTGTAATTTCATGCTCAGCTTCATATAGATTCAAGCAAAGACAAGGCGCAAATTCATGAACTGCCCAAAGTACAAATGAATGTAATAAGAAGACACAACATTTCACATTAGAAAGCCCTGCAACATTTAACATGAACTTAAAAGGCAACAATCTCAGGGATTAACCCCAACACTATTGCCTCAATGAGGTCTTTGCTGGAACATATCCAAAAAAATGCAGTACAGAATGGTTTGAATGGTTTAATACCAAATGCAGTTTCAAATGACAACAAAACTCCATCTTTTTAATTCTTGGGGACTGGGCAACATATCCAGAAATATGGGCATCGCGGCTACAATACCAACACTAGAGAATAAAACGCGAGGACATTTTAAAATCGCAACCAACAGATACCTATCAATAATGGTAAACCATTTATGGGGTAGTCAAACAAGAGAGGCAACAACAATACCTCTCTTTTTTAAAGGCAACAATATTCTCTTTCCCACTCATCCAATTCTCAGAAATATTGCTTAGTGAAGAAAAGAGTTAAAGCTAAGAGGCAACAATAATATCTCTTTCCAGCTTAGTCATAGCTCATTACTATGTATTACGCAGCGACAAATCGAAGTGTCTAATGCAGATTATAACATATAAATAACTACCAAGTAAACCTTTTAATTGGTAAACCATTCTTACATCTTACAGGACAATTGGGGACAACAAACAAGAGAATCATCATCTCAGACACGAATCCAACCACCACGAATACCAATCAATATTCCCATTTCCAATTCATCTGCAAAAAGAAAGAGTTGAATGCTTGAATCAAAATCAGAAAAGTCCTTATTCAATTCTTTACAGAAACCTAGTTTTCGGGCATTTATTTTATCGAAGAAAAAAGAAAGGGGAAAATGTTGAGAATTTACCTGTTATGGTGTGGTGAAATGGGTCTCTCAGTTCTTTAAAAAAAATGAACGATATTAACTTACAAGGCAACAACTCAGAGGCTATAGCCTCAATGGTTCTCGTCGGAAAGCCAGTTTGTGCCAGCTTACTTGAATAGTTCAATACCAACTCAAGTATCAAAGTGCAGAATCATAAATTTTGAAAGGCAACAATAATCTCTCTTTACGAGCTCTCTATGTGAGCTCAAATGACCAAAACTGAGGTCAGATTCGCTAACCATGATCTTTAAAAGGCAACAGTAATCTCTCTTTCCAACAATCTCTTTTTTTTTTTGGTCGTGAAACAAGTTATCATAAAAGCCATAAAGCAAATAGAGGCCCAAACAAAGTCATGGGCAGACCCAAAACAAGTCTCTCAAAGTCAGATTCTTAGGGAATCAAGACAAGAGTAGAGCAACTAAATAAAACAAACAAAAGACATAAAGGCCAAGCAGCCCAAGAGGTGCAAACCCTAATCACAACTTTTTATTCAGATCTGTCTTGCTGCCGCCATAGAAGTTCCGTCACCATCAAAGCTCCTCCGGAAGACGCGAGCATGAGGGAACCAAGGGTGGTCTGTAGAGGTGAGGATACAGCCGGAGCCGCCATACATTCTCCAGATGACCAAGTACAAGACAATCTCGCATAGAAGAGTAACCACAACCAAACCAAAGAAGATCTCTGTAAAGAAAACTGAAATCTAAAGAGGTGGTTGCAAAAGGGTACGAATCCTTCAATGGCATGGCAAGACAGAAGAGAAGAAAGAGTTGTGTTCGTGGTTTGAAGATCTTGAGGAGCAAGGGAATACAACCATCTGGGAATCATGATGAGATTAGATCTGGGAGTATATCTTAGGATATCAAATCTAAGATATGAAAACAGATCTGATCTCTGATGACCAAAATCAGATACAACCGAAGAAAACGAAGAAAAAATCACCACTAAGGGGTGAGGAATCACCACTATGGATGAGGAATCACCACAAGGATGAAGGATCACCACAAGGATGAAGAGAAAAAAGGAGAATAGCTTGCTGGGAGATGAGAGGGAGCTGGGGTTTTAGAGAGAAGCAGGAGCATGAACTATTTAACAGTAAGAGCATGAACTATCAAGGCAACAATGATAATCTCTTAGGCAACAGAAACATGAACTGGGCACCACCAATTCTCGTGCAACAATTATTGGGTAAAAATCGGGGCAACACCAGAGAATCAAGGCAAAAGAAAGACAAATCAAAATTGGTACTTCAACCCCAAGAAAAGAGGGAGCACCAACATTTTGATTCTAGTTTCCTGCTTAGATTCATATAAAATTCAGAACGAACAAAGTGAACCTTAAAGAACAGAGAGAGAACCGCTTCTTACATGGAAAGGAGGACAGAAAACGATCCCAATGACGAAACCAATCCAGCTTAATTCATAGCTCATTGCTTGGTGAAGAAAAGAGTCTTAAAGCTTAGAGACAACAATAATATCTCTTTACAACTTAGTCAGACTCATTACTATGTATTAGGCAGTGACAAATAGAAGGGTCTAATGCAGATTATATGACATATTTATAACTAACAAGTGAACCTTTAAAAGGCAACAATAATCTCTCTTTGCTACAGCTCACTGCATTAGAAATTCGCAAGCTCAAATGATCAATTCTCAGATCAGATTTGCTAATCATGAACTTTGAAAGGCAACAAAAATCTCTCTTTTCAAGAATCTCTCTTAATACCCTTTTTTAAGGGATCAATTGTTACTTTCAAGACAACAATAATATTCAATTGTTACTTTCAAGACAACAATAATATCTCATAGGCAACATAATCATGAACTGGGCACCACCTATTAATCGAAGACAACTCATAAATCAAAGGCAACATATTAACCGAAGGCAACTCATAAACCGAAGACAACATATTAATCAAAGGCAACTTTTAGATAGAATAGAAGATATTATATCAACCGAACGCAACAGAATCATGAACTGGGCACCAGTAATTCTGGGTAAAAATCGAGGCAGCACCATAGAATCAAGGAAAAAGAAATACAAATAAAAAATGGTACTTGAACCATTTTGATTCTAATTTCATGCTCAGATTCATATAGATTCTTGGGACAGGGCAACATATGGGCATCAACGCCGACACTATCAAATGAAACAAGAGGCAACTACAACCCCTCTCTTTTTTCAAGGCAACAATATTCAAGGCAAATCGGGC
Organism: Fragaria x ananassa; assembly: GCA_034370585.1. Taxonomy (NCBI): domain Eukaryota; kingdom Viridiplantae; phylum Streptophyta; class Magnoliopsida; order Rosales; family Rosaceae; genus Fragaria; species Fragaria x ananassa. Next base: position 16,389,644 of record CP139754.1, read on the forward strand.
ACCACCAATTAATCCAAGGCGACACCAATACATTGTCAGAAAACAATATGAGAATCAAGGTAAAAGAAAGAAGAGAGAGAGAGAGAGAGCACCCATAATTTGATTGTGAATCCATGCTCAGATTCAAGCAAACAAAAATTCACATGGAACATAGAGAGCGAGAGAGCCACTTCTTACATGGAATTGAGAACCAGAAACGATCCCGGCCAGCGACCATCGAATTACCGAAACGGAATTAGGTCTCTCATCTTCGCCCTTCTCTCTCTATCTCTCGCATTCTCTGTCCTATACCCCCAACGGACTTGGTTTGAATTTTGAAATAAAGCTAGGCTCCTGTTTCTTTTTTCTTTCTTTTAATCTAGTAATAAATTCTTTTTCATAAATATTTAATTGATAACTATTTGTTGTTAAAGAAAAAAAAAAGTTCTTATTGTAAAGAAAGATTAAATATATCTTTCAAAATAAAAAATATAGTTTTAACTTTTAAGAAACAAGGGACATGTCCGTACACCCTCATGTCTTGTTCATTAATAAAACTGTATAATATATGGGAGAGAGATTATATACAATAAGAGAACCATACCGTACCATTTGGGTCATATTTCTATCAAAAATATTGGCATATAGTTCATCATGATGTGTGCCTTGTAGTGAACAATTTACTTGTGAAAGGGGATATAAATGTTCAATCAAACCACACATATTTGTGTCTCATCCTAAAAATAGAGAACCCTAAAGAGGCTAGGTCATGCATTTTCGACCAGTTGTGCTGTGCAATGTTGCGTGTCGTCTGAGTTCCAAAGTTTTTGCAAATAAACTTAAAGTTTGGCTTCCTGAAGTGGTCTCACTATTACAAAGTGTTTATGTTCCGGGAAGATTAATTTCATGCAATACGGTTGTTGCAAATGAAACGGCTCATTTTACGCGTAAACTCAAATACCAAGAGACATGTTTTTTCCTCTCTCAAGCTTTGACATTAGTAAGCCTATGATCGTTTGGCCCGAAATTTTATTCAAGCAATTCTTACTAAACTGGGTTTTAAGTCACATTAGATTAGAGTGGTCATGCGGTGTATTACTTCAGTTCACTACTCCATTCTTAGGAGAACTTTCTCCAATCATTTTTACATCGCATCTTGTATGGCTCAGCTGACAGAGAAGAATGCCTGCAATACAGGAAAAAAAAAGTCTTAACATATATGAGCAAGCTTCAGGTAAAAAAAAACAAAAAGTAATGTTGTTTTAAGCAATAATGTGGATTTGGAATTAAAGCAGGAACTCACAGATCTTGTAGAAGTGAAATGTGTATCACAATAAAAGATCCACGAAGCTTCGAGGAACTACTGCTCTTACTTGATCTGTATCTTTCTACTATTTTTTGACATGTCTTTATATATTCTTGATGACATAATTACTTGCATGGTGACCTATTTATTTGCTTTGATCTATAAGTTATCAGTTTATGATTTTATTCTGAGTAATAGAATGAGATATAATTGAAAAGGTATCAAGCTAATGTATTCATGTTAGACCCAGGAAATATTCAAGTAGGGTGAAAGATCCAAAACCCGATCGGTTCCACTTAGGACGGACTGTGCTCGGTGGCCTTAATATGAGCAAAAAGTCCTAACTGGAAATGAATCTGGTTTTTGATGCTTACAATGAATTGATCAAAGAATGGAGGGTGTGCAGAAAGAGGAGACGAAGGCGGAATCAATCTGGTTACGCACGTTAAATGAAGTTCAAAAATGATTTTTGAATATAAAAATGGGAAAATGGAGACTAATTTTTAATTTTGAAAAGGTATTCGGTAGTTTATTATAAAAAAATATTTTTCATATTTTATAAACTAAGAAAATGAAAAAGTTAAAACGTCAAACTGATGTCAGTTTTTCTTGTAAAAGTTGAGAATATTTTCAATTCTCATTTTCTACGTTTTGAGAAATGTCTCATCAAACACATTTTCATCTTTAAAAATGGAAATACAAGCAAGAAAACGTTACCGAACGTCACATAATTCACTATGAATAAAGAACGAGTTAATTACAAACTATATAGCATTGGTTGCGGCTACCATCACTAGACCTGTAAATGGACTGGATCTAGAGCGGATCGACCTAGATCAGATCCGGATCCGTAATCAAAATTTTAGATCCAGATCCGACCCGTTACCCGCCGAATCATTGATAGCTCGATCCAAATCCGGATCCGGCGGGTTAACAGATACCCGATCCGTGTATAATAAAATATATTTTCAAATTTTAAATAATAATTTCTTAATTTTATCATAAATTTTCATAAAACACTAATAAAATATTATAACAAAATAAAAATTTACATCAAAACTTGAATTACATGGTCAAAATACTCCTTAACAATAAGCTAATATAATCAAAATACTAGACATCCAATGTTTTTAGCAAAGAGCATAAAAAGAACATGGACATCAATAACCTTCAACTTCATCAAATCATACTTTAGACGAAATTTAGACGTTTTGGTTATCCAAATAATTATTATATTATTTATTATTTATCAATAATATTATATTTATAAAAATATTATTTAATTATTTTAAAACGGATTCGGGTCCTTAACGGATCAGATTAACCTCGATCCGTATCCAAACCCGTTTAAAACCCACGGATCCGGATCAATATCCAGTCCATTTACAGGTCTAACCATCACTAGAACCTTATTTGATATGTTCGAACCACTTTTCTTCTTCAATCTCTAAGGAATTGACATCGTCTTTGGCCCTTCAATAATTCTCTACTAGCCTTGAGATAGTCTCAATCACATAAACAATATGTTCAATTTAATATGGAATAGTTGAACTTCGACATTTTCACTATCAATAATATTTTGCAACACAAGAAAACCTCTTTGATAATATGTGTGCATAAAGATAGTCTCAATAACACATTTGCGTCTCCCTTTATAGACGACCAAACTTCTCTATCATCAGCGTCACAAATCAATTTGATCTCTTAAAAGAAATATAATAAATAATAAATAAAAATATTAGTTAATTTAATGATACGATACGATATACGGTTCTTTGAAAATACATACTATTGTCGTACCAACATAAGACAATTGGTACAGCAGCTTCGTTCCAAACTTTGGGTTACTGAACTGTTTGGTTACCAACTAGTTTGGTTTGGTTGGTTTCGACTGATTAGGTTGGTTTCGGGACAAAAATGCCAAACCTAGAGGTATAGCTTATTTCATAGCTTGTCTGTAAGTTTTTTTTTTTCTTTAGACTTAGCTTGTTTGTAGGAGGTTTGAGGAAAGGGAAAATTGCCTAAACAATATCTCACTTTTTAAAGAAGCAAAGCTTTGATATCTCATTTTTAGAAAACTTCAAAACAGTATCCCACATTTGTACCTTGACTGAAGTTTGGTATCTAGAACCATTAGCTCTGTTAAAAAGACTGACGATAGCCATTTTTATTCATGAAATGACCGATTTACCCTTGATTTTTTATATTCATTTAATATAATAAAAAGAGAAATTTGTCATAAAGACACCTCATTTTCTTAGTTATAACGTTACGGGGGTTGTTATGACGAATTTCGCTTTTTATTATATAAAAAGAATAACAAAAACAAAAACTCAAGGGTATATTGGTCATTTCATGAATAAAAATGGTTGCTGTCGGTTTTTTTAACGGAGTTAACGGTTCTAGATACCAAACTTTGATCGAGGTAAGAACGCAAGATACTGTTTTAAAGTTTTCTGAATGTGAAATACTAAATATTTGCTTCTTTTAAATGTGAGACACTATTTTGGACTATTTTTTTCTTGCGGATAAGGTTATTGAGGTTAAAAAGAAGAAGAAGAAAAAAATTATAAAAGAAAGACCTGACTACTGTAGGGTGTAGGTTGTGTATTATATATACGGAAGTGGCCAGCAATTAGAAGTAGCAGTGCAAAGATGGAGTGTAAGCCCACAGAGATCAGCAGCTCAAAGATGTTCGAAGGGTACAACAAGAGGTACAAGCACTTCAGTACTACTCTCGGCTGCTCCATGACCTTCCACATCTATTTCCCTCCTTCTCCTTCTCCTTCTCCTTCCCACAAATTCCCCGTAAGTCCTCTTTCTCCATTTCCAAATTTTCATTATTTTCATACCCAAATTCACTGACTATCTGGGTTTTTATCTAATTTCGCTACCCTGAGAGTGATGTTGGTGAAATTTAATGTATCAGCTGATATGGGTTTTGCTCTGTTTGTATCTACTGTCTTCCGGAGTTGTGTTCTTTGTGCATGTCTTCTGTTCATTATGTTGATGACGTATGCACAACTAAGGACACATTGTGACACAACCCAGTTGAGAAAACTGGAACTGTGGCTTTCGATTAGTTTATGTTCATACTTCTTTCTGCACTTAACTGACAATATTGTCTTTGTTGAAAAAACTCGGTTACATTTTGTGTCACATGTCATTGTTGATAGCTTAAAACCTTTTGACTAGATTCTTGGGAACCTTCGGTAGTTAAAATATTTCAGATAACTCTTCATTGAGGATTGCTTGGTTAGCATTTGAAGACTACTTTCCGGTACTGCTGTAGTTGATGCTTTACGATGAGCAACAATCATAGTGAACAGATCTTGTTTGCATTGATGAGTAGGTTCTTTACTGGCTCTCTGGCCTCACCTGTACGGACGAGAATTTCATAATCAAATCAGGAGCTCAGCGTGCCGCGGCAAAGGAGGGTATTGCTTTGATTGCCCCCGATACATCTCCTAGTAAGTCGGGTTCCTACCTTGATCAAATTAAGATTTATCTCGTGAAACTTTGGTGTTAATCTTTGCAGCTTGAGTGAGGCAACATTAGATTTCACTTTGTTATTTTCTTCTGATTTTTTTTTCTTTTCTCATTTCTTTATCTCAAACAAAAGGGTATGCTATAGGTTTATGTTGGAAATTGAAATTCTAATGAGAAGCCACAACGGCAATTACGAAAACTCTTGTTCACATTAACTCCTGCTAGTAGTTTCCATTTAATCTATATTTTTCATTTCTTATAATAAGTTCAGTGTAAACCACCATATGCTGACTTTGTCTTCATGCAAAAACTTTTATAGGAGGCTTGTCTATTGAAGGAGAAGCAGAGAGCTGGGATTTTGGTGTAGGTATGCAACATTGGACTGTTATATATCATCTTGTGAAGTGTTTGTGATAATTGTGTTACATCCTTGGTAAACTTTTATCACCTTACTCAGAACAGATAGCATCTAAGAAACTGTATTCCATTTTCAAAAAAGAAAAAGAAAAAAGAAACTGTATTCCAAAATAAGCTCTTTTTATATTAACCATGTAACATGAAGTCGTGTGTGTGTGTGTGTGTGTGTTTTGTTTGTTATATTGAGAGCCCTATATGTAATATTTTTCCTTAAATAACTCAGGCCACACAACTATCATACATACACAAATGTGTGTGTGTTTGTTATATTGAGAGCCCTATATATAATATTTTTCCTTGAATAACTCAGGCCACAACTATTGTACATACACAAATCTACCTCTGAATGCTATATGCCTTGCAGTGCTTCCTTGGTACAGATGTTCAACCATTACGAAACATTCCAGATTACATGTTTGGCATCAAGGTGTTGAGGTGCATGAGTGGTCATACTGAACAATCGGTGGGGATTTAGTATTAATGTACGGTAGTCTCTTTTGAGGATAAGATAGTTTTTATCACGTTTTAAGTGGAAGGACAAATGTTTATGTTCAGAAGAGGGAGAAGAAGTAAACATAACCAGTAGGACAGGATGACAAGAATCTAAACAGTGCGGAACAATATTTTTATACCTTTACTTGCCTGTTAGTGTATCTGGCCTCCAACCTCATGACCCCAGAGCAACCATAGGCCATCCAAACTGTATACCTTTACTAATGAAAGCTTGTAATGCTTTGCATTGGTCCATGTGATGTATGGTAGGTAGGTAGGGTGGTATCATCTTTTAGTTGGGGTAAAGGTGAGTTTTGTTTTCTTGCTGTGTTTTTTAGAATGGGGAGACTACAAGGATATCCGATATATTTAAAAAATTCTTACTCCCGTACTTTATTATTAACATCCCAATCATTTAGCAGCAGTTTTGTTCAATGTTTGAACCAAAGAAACCCTGTAGCCAATGTTAAAGTGCCTGGTTTTCTCTCATAATGTTTATGGTGCCAATAATGGGTTGTATAGGTTCCTGCCAAACTTTTTAGATGGAATAGCCCTGTACCCTGGGTATAAAAGTTTTTTTGAATGAACTTGTCCCAAGGTTTTTTGTTTCTTTGAGAACCCAAACTGTTTTTTTGTAGTCAATCAAGTTTAATTCGTAAACAAACTTTCATGTTCATATTTAAAATCCACTTTCTTTAAATGTTTTTTTTTCCTAAAAGAAATCGGCTTTACTTATTTTACTTTTGTTAAAAGAAATGTTTCCACTTAGAAGGTCACTAATACAAAAGACTTGATTTCCTTCGTAAACCTCTCACCTCAATTGTGCTACTTGAGAGTTGAGACTGAATTTATTCTCCATGAATTATGTATACCTCTCCATGGGTTTAATTAATGACGTCCCTTTTCTTCAGAAGTATTTTTCATCTTTTTGTTTCTTAATTGAGGTATAAATGAAATTTTGGAGCTAATGGTTCTTACATGTTCTTCAAAGTTTGGCAAATGGGGAATGTAAATATATCACATGAGCTGAAAGCAATCTCTGGATCTAGCAATTGTATCACCCATTCAAACTTTTAGAGCTCTTTTGTGATCCATTTCTATAATGGTGAACAAACTTGTATGCAGAGTGCATTTATTGATTCACCCGCTTCTATGATGAGCGAAGCATGAAAGAGAAGTTAATTATTTCTCAACCAAGTCATGAGCATGCTGATTACATAGAATATATAGATGTTGAGTGATTCCGTTAGTACATAACCTAATGGTAATTTTCTATTGATAATGGGTTTTGTCTAGGCTATCTTTGTATGATTATCATATTGAATAACATGAAAATTGTTCTCATGGGCTTGTAGTAATTTTGGCTGTGTTTTTCCATAGCAGAATTTTCTTGAGGACCTAGAGTTCTGTTCGTGCAAAATTTTTGACCTTTTGATCTTTCTTAACTTTAGTTTTTTTTTTTCCAATGCAGATGTTAAACACCTAATGCTAAATTATTTTTCATAAATCTTCCCATTAACAAATCATTTAAAATAAGTGACATTTCTTGCAGCGACTTATTGCATGCAATACATAATAGACAAGCTTGGCATGGTATTTTGTGAGATTAGTCATTAGTGATATGTGTAAAGAGCCGTCACTGAATTATTTCTGTGCATCCCATTATTTTCTCCACCAGGTGCTGGATTTTATCTCAATGCTACCCAGGAGAAATGGAAGAACTGGCGTATGTACGATTACGTTGTGAAGGAGTTGCCCAAACTTCTAAATGAAAATTTTCCACAGCTTGATACATCGCGGGCATCTATATCTGGTCACTCAATGGGTGGACATGGAGCTTTGACAATCTACCTGAAAAACCTAGACAAATATAAGGTAGTAGATCTATACATTCCACAATTGAATTCATTTAGAAAGAAAATAAAGAAGAAACTGATTTTTGTTTAATGACTTTATAAAATGTTGTTTTCTACATCTAATGCAATTTATTGGAATCATCCTGTTGGTATCACCGTTGAATGTCACATTGGTTCTATCTCTTTTCTGTGACTTTTTATTCACTTATTTTCCAGTCAGTGTCTGCCTTCTCACCAATTGCGAATCCTACCAACTGTCCATGGGGCCAGAAAGCTTTCTCAAATTATCTAGGTGGCAATAAAACTGACTGGGAGGTAAGTCAAGAAATCAAGTTGTATCAATTATTTTTATGATCTTCTGATCCCTACTTTGTAACAAGCTGCACACAAAAACTGCAGGAATATGATGCCACATGCCTAGTTAAGAAGATCAAGGATGTGTCAGCCACCATTTTAATTGATCAGGTATAATTTGTGTCATGCAATCTTTGTCGGCCATGATCTTCTTTGTTTGGCCTTGATATGATAGTTGCTAAATTTTGTTGGTCTACCATGGTTTCTAACACCTTAAGAAGCTGCAAACCCACTATTGATTAGAAGATGCATCACCGAATTAGCATTTGTGACGGCCGTCTATTATATTTTAGTTATCAATCTTTTAGAAACGTTAGGTTAGGGTGTGAGCCAATTGCACTATAATAGAAGAAATTTCCTTGGAAGTGCTATTGATTAGAAGATGCATCACCAAATTTGAATTCAGCATTGTAGGTGAATTTTACATGCTACAACTTTGGTAGGCAATAATTCACCAAATTGTAAGTAACAAGAAGCCTTTTTGTTTTTCCTAAAACCTTTAGAAAACAGGTGCAGTATTGAATTAATGTGGTTGATCATTTCAATCAAGTACATGATTGTTTACATTTCTTTACTACTATTCCCAATTCCCATACTCATCAATGAAAGCCTGGGTTTGATCACATCCAATGTTATTAAAAACCAAAAAAAAATATAGGTTATATGGCCCAGTGATAACGGAAGCCCAAATTTATAGTCATCCGAGGCATAAGCAATAGCGTGTTAATTATGGGCATACCAAGCATTACAAAATGGGATTTGGAATCTATAACAGAAAAATTAAAAGGATAAACTGTAATGTTATTCCCTGTCAAACCATTTTATCTACTACGTCGGAAAGGAAAAAATGATAATAATACATCTTTCAAGCAGGGAAGCTAAATGATCAATCTCAGTCCAGTAACTGTACATGAATATATATAGTATGTAGATGTATGTGTGTATGTACTTTTTTATAGATTTTATGTGTTTTGAACCCAGTCGAGCTAAATTACTCATTGTTATTTTGGTGCAGGGAGAGGATGACAAATTCTTGAATGATCAGTTGCTGCCACACAAGTTTGCAGAGGCATGCAGCAGTGCTAAAGTTCCACTTCTACTGCGTAGCCAGCCCGGTTATGATCACTCGTACTACTTCATTTCTACCTTCATAGACGATCACATCAGTCACCATGCTCAAGCTGTTAATCTGCCTCCTCAACCATGAAGGTTGTGCTTGTTATGAATCTAGAACCTGAGAAAGCTTAAAGAACTTTGGATCATATCTGCTTCCTGTACTCTTATATTTGGTTCCAGTGACGATGCATGATTTTCAGAACTATGTATTTCCATGTCATCTGCAGTCTGTGCGAGTCTAAATGGTGAAATTTTCTAATGTTTATAATGAATGGCATTATCCTGGTATATATTTTGGAGCATTTTTTCATAATGAGAACGGAGGATTCAAGCTTGCGAGATGGGTCAGTTTATACTCATTAGCAAAGTTGTGCAAAATGCTAATAAATGGAATAATACAGTACTCCTACAAACTTGAAAACATTTAGCTCATATTCAACTTCACATTTTCCTTGTTCTTAGCCCTAAACCTAGTCTATCCATGATACTTTAGAGAAAATTTGGATTGCTGATGTTTCCTGGAAATATAAGGGTTCATTTCTAGTAAGTTTGCTCTGTTGTTTTGCCTACAAGCTCTCAGCTCCGGTTAGGCGGTTACACGGAGTTCCGGTGGAGGATGGGTGTTTCTTTTGTGATGCATGTTGAGGAAACGATTTTGCATATTTGCTGGGAGTTCCCTTTTGTGAAGGAATTTCTAGGTTTGTTTCCAGTTCGAATGGTTGTAATGTAGCTACATCTGCCTGCGTCATCGTTTGGTTTGTCTGGAAGGAAAGGAATGGACGTCTTTGGTATGGCTAGTCTGTATCTCTCACCCAACTTGCATTCCAAGTTAATTATTTTCATCATCTGCACATGTCTGAGGTCTGTAGCGAGAAGTTCTAGACCTAGGCGCACTGCCCAATGGCGGAGTCTGGCCCCTGGATTGCTCAAGGCCGGTTGTGGTGGTGCTTTCAATCAGACATCTCCTAGGTGGTGTCTGGGTAATTCTGGCACTGTGGTGTTGTGCGTGCTTGAATGTTGGGTCTGCGATGACACCGGAGGCTGGGCTGCTTGTCAATTGGTTTCTGAGATACCTTACTCCGGTCGCTTTTGAATCAGATTGTCAAGGGGCATTTTCTATTACGTCTTCTGAGAATATGTGTTAGGAAGGATATTTTTCTTATGTTTGACGACATGCTACCAAGTACCAACGCAGCATCCAAGCTTGCCAGGTTAGCACAACGTCAGAAACTAGTGAGCAGAACAACTTTGATCATCAAACAAAACAAAAAAATGTCTGTCCATACACCTCTTGTAGCATAACAAAACATATCTAGCCTTGACGGAACACCAGCATAATGTTCAGTGAACATTATTATACAATAGCAGTTGAGCAAATACAGCTGTACCACAAAGTTCACTAGCAAACCAGCACAAATATTACACTAGACTCTAACGGAGAGAATTTATAAATTCTTTCTTCATTAACACCATCTATGCGATGAGGAAAGGCAAAACAATCAACATGAACTCCTCATAACTGAAAGTTGCATGACCAGTGTATGCTTTGTCCTTCTCCTTAAACTTCTCAGTTAATCCCTGCAAGAGACACAATCAAATGAATTTCCAGCAACTATGAACTTGTTTGTTAACCTGTAAATTAACAAATATTTACTACATTCTTTTCTCTTGTCGAGTTAAACTAGTGAATAATGAAAGCCTGTTCTTAAGGTTATTAATATCGGAAAGTTTAAGGAGATGTACAATGCGTACGAGGTGTATCCCAGATGTGAAAAGATAAAGCAAAGAAATACAGGATTCCTCTTTTTAAATTGAACTATAAGGTAAAAAGTTGAACACTTCCACAATAGTGCAATCCCAAAACCGGATTAATATTAATATTACGTGCACAATCTCAGTAGTAGTAAGTGAATAATGCAAAGAATCAGCAAAGTAAGCTCACCTTAACAGTAAGACAACACCTGCATTTCCCCAAAACAAAAAGAAGCAGTGATTCAGTATCAGTTATCGAGGGGTTAAAAAAGATGAAATTAAGCCACCAAAATAAAAAGGAAATGAAATAAGTTAAGAAAAGAGAAGAGAACGTACTCGATGAAATTATCATATTCAATGGCCTTCATGTGACCTCCAGTCTTATCAAACTTGGACACCAGCAAATCCAAAACCGCAGGCGAGACAGAAAATCCCAGACTCCCCAATGCATCTCTCAACTCATTCGAGTCAATCTTCCCACTCCTGTCTCTGTCAAACTTATCAAATATTCCCTAATGCCACCCAATTACACAACAATAAGTAATCCAAATTCCAAATTACCAACTAAAACAAAACAAAAGTAAGAATAAAGTATAAACGTATCAACAAAACAAAACAAAGGACTACGGAGATTACCCTCCAGTTCTGAAGACTGTAAAACACCGCGGTGAATTCCTTAGGCCCTGTATATTCAACAATTTACCCAACACGAGAAATCAATAATAGTTACCGGCTAGGAATAATATCAAAAGGTCAAACTATGTAAAAAAAAATTAAAAATTAAAAGCATGAGAATATGTCATAATATCGGTGGGCCAGGTAATTTATCCGTTACAAAAATTAACGCGGTTGGGTTACGCGGCCACGAGAAACGAGAAATGAGAATATGTTATAATATCGGTGGGCCAGGTAATTTATCCGTTACAAAAATTAACGCGGTTGGGTTACGCGGCCACGAGAAACGTTATTCTCGTGGGCGAGATATCAAGGGGCAACAAGGACATTTCATACTCCAGTGACTCGACTAAAACGCTGCCGTATTGAGATTGCTCAGCTCCGCAGAGCCGATCAAAATCACCGGCAGCAGCAACCCTAATTGTAAAATCGGAGAGGAAATCGATTACCGATCTTTCTGGAGTTGGACTGGGTGAAGAGATACATGAGAAGATGAACAGTCCTCATGCTGAAGCTCTGGTTGTACGACGACAGCGCCTTCTGCAACTCCTTGTCGTCGATGAACCCGCTCCCGTCCTGATCGGCAATCTGGAAGCAAGCCACCACGTTCGGGTCGGTTCCTGGCGGGAACGACGACGGCACCAGAGCCGCGAACGGGCTTCCGTAACCCGGAGCCGGGGACGGATATCCGCCTCCTCCTCCGCCGCCGTGTGGTGGGCCAGGGGCTGGAAATCCGGCGCCGCCTTGGGGTGGGGCCGCGTAGGGAGCACCGTATCCGCCGCTGCCTTGGGGAGGAGGAGGAGGAGGAGAGGCGTAGGGGGCGGAAGGGGCTCCGTAGGGGGAGGGCTGGTGCTGGTGTTGGTTTGGAGGAGCTGAGCCGGGAGGAGGGGCGCCGTAGGGAGGAGGGGCGGAGGGGTAGGGTTTTCCGGGGGGAGGGGCGCTGCCGTAGCCGTAGTTAGGCGGTGGGTGTGGGTGTGGGTATCCTGACATGGTGTTTCTTTGGGTCGGTTGCTCTGTATAGACTGAGAAACTCAGAAGAGTGAAATTGGGAATTTAATCCAGCTCTGTGCGACTCTATATAGGCTCGGCGTTCATGTGGATTTACGATGTTGCCCCTTGTTTCAAAAGAAACCCGACTTGGGTGACGAGGCTTGGTCACCTTAGCCAATGAACATGGGACATGTGTCTATTTTAAAAAACTTAGCTGTAATTTAAGGATATAACATTAGGGTTTTGGGTATTTGGCATGTTTGTTTATGATTATTGTTGACACTTGTTTATCTCTCATTGGTGTTTGTTACCCATAAGTGATCATAGCTGATCAACCAAGTTATTTCCGTTTCAAAATATATATTTTCTTCTTTTGTCAGTCTTGATATTTTTCCTGGCCCAACAAAACCAGAAGTTGTTCTATCAAAAAAAACAAAACAAAACCAGAAGTCTTATATTTTTTTTCTATTTATATATATTTTCTAATTTTTAGCTACCCCATATATGGGAACAAGTCGAAAACGTGTTCAATCGGTCGGTAACAAAAAACAGATTATATATAAATAAATAAAACATATTATGTACAGTTATTTTTGGATGAAATTCAAATATGAAAAACAAAATAATTCAAGTGAGAAAAACGTTGCAAGGATTACATTTTGGTAATAGAAGGTTCTTTGTTCGATCCCCAGCTTGTGAAAAAAAATCATTTGAGGAGCGGTCAGACCTAATTGGTTCAGGTCCCGGAATAGGCCTTGGAGCGGTAGCTCACTTAGCTCCCTTTTTGACGTTAAAGGTTTTTAGTGCTTGAGTACGTTGTGACCAAACTAAATATTAGTGCTGGGCTCGGGTCGGGTCGGTTCGGTTTTTTGGAAAACCCGACCCGAAACCCGAAAATATCGGGTCGGGTCGGGCTTTTTTTAAATATGAACCCGATTGAGACCGGCCCGATTCGGGCTTTTTTCGGGCCAAAAAAGTTTCGGGCTTTTTACGGGCCCAAAGATGGATAAAACATTGATAATGCCACAACTTCAATAACTAGGCTATTACATTATGGACTGACACAAAATAAATTGATGACAATGAAAACATCAAAACAAGATGATACTGCCATCCATCGTGTTAGTGTTCTTCCTCCAAGTTCGAAGCAGCATGATACCTAAGAGCCATCCAACCCCATGACACTGGCTCACTCTTTTCCTAAAACTCTGAGCTTCACTTTGAATAAGGCAACTTGAAGCAGCAGTCATTTTCGGATACCTAAGAGCCATTGGAAACAAACAAAACATGATGAATAGGTTTTCCAAAATGGTTTACACCATACTTCTTTCTCAAACTGGTTTTTCAAAATCAGTAACACTGGTTTTTCATACAACACTCATACTACCAAGTTACATGGGTAACAAAACAAGTGACGAGAGTAAATTAAAGAAGCTACTCACCGGATATTCCAAAACCAAGTACTATAGACACCTGCAACCAGAAGCATAACTAGCATTAATTTAAAAGAAGGAAACATGGTGATCATTAGCTGTGAGAGTAACATTTTGATTGCATAGGAAACTCACCACTCAAAATAGATGAACATACAGCTAGCTAAACTCACCAGTTCGATGCATGCTTTGAAGCCTTCATTTGCAGCATCATCGATCAAAACCCCTTTTATCTGGATTGAACTGAGCAAATACACATCCTCTAGATCAGATAAATTCAACTGAAAATATATTCACAATATTATAACATTCAGTACACAAATAGATATCAAAGTCAAAAACTAAACAGATGTGAATATTACAATGAAAGGTAAGAAAACATTCAAAGAAAGAGCATAGGAAACAAATAAAGTGAGAGAAACCCAAAAAACCCAGGTTGGGATTATACCTGAAATGTGTGAATACTCAAACCCAGAAGCTGAAAACTCAGAAATCCCAACTTTACATCACCCAACGCAAACCCATCTGCCTCCACTCTCCAAACAATCGACGAAACAATCGCAAATTAGAGCTTCTTCTTCATCATCCCTTTATCCCTTATTGATCATCCCTCCAGTCACCGTTGGGTTGACGACAAAATCGAAGAACGCAAAGAGGAATAAGAGAGTTTAAGAGATGGGAGGTGCATAGACGAGAAGAGAAGAGAGAGAGAAAGAGGAGAGGAAGAAGAAAGTTTAAGAGAAGGGAGGCGCAGAGAAGAGAAGAGAAGAGAAGAGGGAGAGAAAGAGGAGAGGCGCAGAGAAGAGAGTTTAGGTATTTTAGTTTTAGGGTTTTTTTTTTCAATAAAAAAATTATATGTACCAATTATATGCTGACACGTGGCAAATTTTTTATCTCGGGCCTGAATGGGCTTTCGGGTCAGGACCAAACTAGAACCCGAACCCGAACCGAAATGAAAGCATTCGGGCCGGTCTGTGGCCCGAACCGAACATCTCTCATTTTGGACCGGCTCGATTGGTACCGATCGTGCTTTTGGGTCGGTTTTTCCTGGTTTTTGGGCCCGAACGCCCAGCTCTACTAAATATGGAGGTCGTGCATTCAAATCGTACTAACATAAGCAATTGGTAAGGTGGGGTGAAAAAGAAAAACAATAGGTTTTGTAATTGATCCTTAGATCTCAATAAATTTCATCGTAAAATAGTTTTCCCATCATATTTACTCTTTTTTTCAACAACTTAAAAACAATTGAAGTATTAAACAAACCATTGTGACTCGCATCCTCCTCTAGCTGATCTAAATAGAACACTGGGGAAAAGACCATGACAAGATTTTAACAGAATAATCCTCTCATCATTCACAACAACTTCCATAATTAGCACTTAGTCCAATTCTAGGGCTAACTAGGGTAATCGAACCGAAACATTCATAAAATCCCTATAACTTCAATTATATATTTCACCCTAACAAGATCGAATTAGACCGATTCTTTTTGAAGGATTACTCACCTTGATGATGACTACAAGTTGAGCTAAAAATTTCGGCCTATGGTAGCCAAAGGACGGAGCTCCGACGAAGAGACAGTTGGCGTTCCGGCGGGGTTTTCTCCTCTTCGGCGGCACTACCGGCTCGGACACTAGGCCGGGGAGAGAGAGGAGGTGGCGGGGGTCCGAACTGGGCTGGAGCGGCGGCCGGTTGCTGGCTGGACGGTGGCAGCTGGTGGCAAGGCTTCCAGACAGGAGGAGAGCTCAGGGAAGAAGAGAAGAGAGAAGAAGAGAAGAGAAGAGAAAAGGATGAAAATTTGGGCTGCCACACCCGGCCCATCACTCAAACCCAACTAAATAAACCCACTTTAAATTTTACCCATTTTTACCAACTTAAAAACTTTACCATTTAATTGATAACTTTACCATGCTAACTCCGATTTTCACACATAGCATGTCTACGAACTCGTAATCACATTATCTACAACTTTTATGAAGAAAGTTTTCCCAAATTCCAAACGGAAGAAAAAGTCAACTTTAAGGTCCTTAACAGTAAACGGTTACTTTATACGGTAAAAGACTAAAATAATACCAAAGTAAATTACCGTAAAAATGACTTAAGGACTGGGGTGTGACACATATGATGGCTTCTTTTCATCATTCATGGTAAAGTACACCCTGAGAAGATCATGTTTCTGTACCAAAATATTTGTGACATGGAACATTTGAATCGGGGTTAGGGATTCCATTTTGCTCAACTCCCCATCAAGTCTTGATCGAATATCAGTTAACTCTTTGTCTGTGGATAGAACATTGACCAATCCATCATTGGTGAATTAGAATCAATACCAACCTCTTCCTCCGGAATGAAAAAGGGAGAATGAATCCGAGTTCAAGGCTAGGACCCACACACATCTGATCCCGCCTAATGTTAGTAAACATCCTATGAACCTGGAATGAGAATGAATCTCAAGAGAACCGTTCCCTTGCTTGATGAGACTCGGACAATCTCAAATTCTCAATAATCATCGGTATCCTAGAACACAGAATCACTTTCTTATTCTGTATTTTAATAGAGAGAGCAGACTGACTATTGTTTAGTTTTAAAATAGGAATTGACTTGAAGAAAGGAGTGGGCAATAGTTTCCTTTAAGCAGAATTTAGAGCACGTCGTAGAATGATATTATGAGACTCTGCACATGAAAAACTTCCATAGTTTCCTTCTAATCCGGCACGTAGCTCATCAAGTCAACTTCCATCTAAACTCTGCTTGTATTTCTATATGGGGATCTTCTATAGCTGTTAAGTTTCATTGCATTCTATTTATTGACTTCATGTAAATAGAATGTACAGTAAGTTTATTTTATTTTGATCCACAAACAACTGAAATGCTAGACTCACGTCCTCTTATTTTAGATATACAGCTTGGATATACAGTAGGCTTATGCATCTTGTACATTGATAACTTGTTTGACGTAATCGATCAAGGGTGAAAATATTTGTATGGAATCCAATAGTGTGTAATCGTAAACCACCACCCAACTTGTATGTCCTTTTTATTTTCTTTTCTTTTCATATCCCAGTAGTTGTGAGTTGTAATCTATTGACTCAATCGATCGTCAGCCAAATGACTTTGCTTCTTATCGTCATTGACCCGACGGAATTATTCTTAATTTTATGATATCATATGGATGTGCATATAAATGGTATATATATATATATTAAGTTAATGCAAATTGAACGCAGATATTCATGCAAAACTAAGTCAAGATGATACAGATAATCAAAACCTAGTTTTCTTGAACCTTTCTTTGATTGGAGAGTCTGGTATTGTACCAATTGACATTGGCGTGGCAGATCCATCGAAAGATTGAGCTAGGCTTCATATTATGAATATCAGGTGAGATTTCAAGTTTACATTTTGTTTTAAAACTTGACATCTCAAATAAGTATTTCGTTACGTTTGTTTCTATGCTCTTTTCTTATTTGGTATTTAAAACGTGAGGTGGAGAGTTTACATTTTAAACTTGAGACGAGATCTATAAGCTATTTGTTTATTGCTTCTTCTTGTTTAATTTTTTTGTTACACCCTTCGGCCTTCACCACTTGGACTAAACCCAAGTACATATGCACTTTTTTTTTTGGATAGAAAGTATATATACTCTTTGCTAAAATGGAAACGGCCAGTTTTCCACCCATTTTTCTTGAGAGAAAAAAAAAATGACATCCTACTACTATAAACAGTTGCAAAATACAAAAAACCTACTTTTTAAAAGATTTATACAAATAAGGACGGAAGTTCAAACCTAAAACAATACAACATCAAGCTTGATCAAAATTCTAAATATATAATGATCATAATACTTAAAATTTCAACAAAATTACGGTCCATGCCACTCACTCACACACACACACTCTCTCTTTCTCTCTCCCTCTCCCTCTCTCTCTCTCTGACGACCATGTTCAACAAGACTCGGACTCCGGGCCTCACCGGTCACTTCTCTGATCAGATCTACCAGCGTCAAAATTTCAAGGAGGCGAGGAAGGGAGGAGAAGCCGAAGAATGAAAGGATGAACAAGACTAGGACTCCGGGCCTCGCCGGTCACTTTTCCTATCAGATCTGCCGGCGTCGAAATTGCAAGGAGGTGAGGAAGGGAGGAGAAGCCGAAGAATGAAAGGATAAATAGTGATCAAGGCTTCAATGAATCAGACCAGATCTGATTTGGTTCTTCTTCTTCTTCTTCTTCTTCTTATTCACCTGATTAGAGAGGAAGAGATGAAGAATGAAAGAAACTTCAACGAATCCGACTTTAATTCTTCTTCGATCTCTACAACTTGATTTACTCAAAGAGTCATTGGAATTAAAACTCATAGCTTTGAATTTGACAGCAAAAATTTGATCCTTTGTAGCTAATTCGTGCTCCTGCTTCTTGCTGCTAATGCGTACTCTTTGTGCTGCTATTGTGTGTTGTTATTGTGTGCTGCTACTACGTGCTCTTCGTGCTACTATTGTGTGTTGTTGTTGTGTGCTACTACTACATGTTGTTGATTCATGCTGCTACTGTGTACAACTACTACGTGTTGTTGATTCATGCTGTTGTTGTGTGATGTTGTTGTGTGCTAACACTACGTGTTGTTGATTCATGCTGCTACTATGTACAACTAATGCGTGTTGTTGATTCATGTTGTTGCTATGTGCTGGTATTGCGTGCTCTTCGTGCTGCTACTGTGTGGTGTTGTTGTGTGCTGCTACTGCATGCTGCTGTGTGTTGCTATTGCGTGTGATGTTGGTGTGTGTTGTTGTGTGCTGCTACTGCATGTTGTGTACTGATACTGCGTGCTGTTGTGTGTTGCTACTGCGTGTGTGTTATTGTGTGTTGCTACTGCGTGTGTCACACCCCAATTTTTGAAGGATAATTTTCAAAAATTTGGGCATGAAGACTCCAATACCTGCTTAACAAATCCCCACATAAACCCAAAAGCTGGAAATGTAAATGTCAGCAAAACTCAACAACTGAGTTAAACATTATATCTCCTTAATTAAAACAACTTGAAAAGTCTAGTAAAAATGAAGACGCTCACATGAGCTTAAAAACAAACTGCCAAAATATGCAAATAAAATGTATATCATCTAAAACCCAGCTACTATGCTTCTGCCTCAACCATGTTGATCATCATCTACATGTCTAACCCCTACACCATGAATTGGTGCATCGAGTTGTAAAAAAAACCCGATAAGCTAAAAAACTCGTATGAGTAACTCCTAAAAAATAACTCAACATTCCAACATCCAAATAAAATAATTAATAATAATAATTAATTCCACAAATCCAACAACCAACATTTCCAACAACCAATAAAAACACATAAAACAATATAAAAACAAATATTAAAACCACATAACCAACACTTTTACAAATATACATATTGATAAACTCTACAACTTTCAAGATGGAAGTTTTCGAAGATAACTTACGGAAAATAGAGTCAACTTTTGGTTTCTTAAAAGTCAAAGCACTTTAAATAAACTCCTGAAACTTCAACTTCGCATAAACCAATAATAATTTCCATAAATAATCTTTCATTAAATATAGGAATAATACAAGGAAAATGATATGAAAATCTGAGGTATTACAAAAGTGATTAATGTGTTAAAACTCAGTTACTATTTGTAATATTTTGTCATTTTGATGAAGGATAAAGTGTAGAGACATAGATAAAAATAAATCATCATCTTATTCATTGATATGAGCCCTTTATATAGGGAATTACAAAGTATCAATATGGTAATGATAAGGAATATATAGTCTTATTCTAACTACATATCTTAATAACATAAAACCAAAACATACATATGAAATATCCTAGAACATATTTTTCTTTTTTTGGAACCACTTTTGCTATTAGATTTCGCAATCCAAACCTTCAGCTACTGATGTTGGAAGGGAATTAGATAGTGACATAAAGGTTAACGACGTTATTGACGTCGTGTACATATATGAAGTCAGGTTTGGTTTAGAGTGTAGGACTTTAGGGTAACGTACATAATGTTGACTTTTAGGGGATTTAATCACGGGCTGATTACACCCAAGCCCAGCCCAGACTCCTGAGAAAGAAAGTATATAAAGCAGAAAGACGTCGGGTAGTGTAAGCATATCCACAGCTAGAGTCGGCGTCTCCGCTCCTCTTTCCTCGAGTCGACTAATCTCCCCAACTCTGTAAGTATCCATTTCATTTGGATTCAGATTGCCGAAAATTTTATGGGATCAGTTTAATTTTTGTATTTTCGCTGCGATTCTTGTCTGTTTATTGATCTAATCTGCTCGAGTTTGATGATTCATCGATCATTGAGTTCAGCTTTAGTGACTCGTAGGGTTAGATTTAGTTTTTTTTTTTTCCTGAGTGTTATGTTGCATGTCTATTTGTTGTTTGTTGTCTTAGATTTGAGGAGTAAGACTTACTAACTGAGTATGTGTATATTCTTTGGAATCAACAAAGTTCTCTCGTTTCGTTTTCGGATTATATGTAAATTTTTTGATTCAATCTACTAAGAACTTTTAGCCCACCCCGCCCAGGTATTCATTGTTGGATCTGCCACTTGTAGGACTAGTGTAGAATGTTTGTTTCATTCAGACCAATTGGTTTAGGGCTGAGCACAAGCGTAACTCTACTAGTTTAATCGTAGTCAATGTTGTTGGGGTAGCAACACATACAAATTTGGCATTCCTGGGGAATATATTTGGATTTCTGTTTGTTGATGGCTTTTGATTTATACATATTACCGTGAGGAATATGATTGTTGCTGAAATTTATTTCAGATATTAGAAATTTCCAATTCTGGGGAAAATGGCTTTCTATATATTCCAAAGAAGCACAAGTTTCTGTGTTTTTTTTTTTTAAGGAATGTTATAAAACTATTTGTTTTTCATATATGCTAACCTATGGGATTTGTATTCCATGTGATTAGGTAACTTCCCGTATTAACTACTTGACAAACTAATGATTCCTTCTAAATTATCTCCAAGAGCACAAAATTTTTCTTCTTCTTTTTGTTTACGGAATCTTATACAACTATTCAGTCTTGATAGATGATAACATTTCAGATTTGTATTCCAAGAGATTAGGTAATTTACCATTGGTGATATTTGATGAACTAACGATTCCTTCTAAATTGTGTTTTCACATGCAGAAAACTCAAAGCCGCAAAGATAGAGCCATCCGACCGTAAAAGAAAGAAAGCAGCTTCTTCCCTCTCAGCAGATCGTTCGGACACTAACAAAGGCAAAAGGCAGGGACACACTAAGAGCAAAAAGACGAAAATGTCCTCTTCAAATCAGGTCAGGGCATCCCACATACTGATCAAGCACCAAGGTTCGAGAAGAAAGGCCTCTTGGAAGGATCCAGATGGTCTAGTTATCAGTAACACCACCCGAGATGCAGCTGTCACTCAACTTAAGTCACTTCGCGAGGACATTGTCTCTGGCAAGTCCACATTTGACCAAGTTGCTACTCGTGTCTCTGATTGCAGCTCTGCCAAGCGTGGTGGTGATCTCGGTCAGCTCCTTACTTAACTCTCAAGTTTTAAAAATCATGGTTTAGTATTACATTTGCAAGTTCACGCAAGGTATTTATATTTGGAATAGCCGTATTTACTTGACTGTGGAGACTATAGTAAATTGAAGCTTCTTTTTACTATATATTGTAGTTTTGATAGAAACCACAAAGCAGCTAATACAATTTAGCTTTAGCTATCAAACAACAACCATAAAATCTAGTTAAGAAGAAACGGAAAGCCTGATTGATATCTATAAAGTTTATAGCCTACAATTTCTCTCCTTGGAAGTCTCTCAAAGACCTGTCAATCTTACCACAAAACTAAGCGTTACACCTCTCTCCTCTATCTTCCACAAAGCCTTGTGCGGTTGTGCCTAACACTTAAACAAGGCACAAAATTTTAGATTTCACATAAAACAGTCCATTCTGGCTTTTATTTAGGGCATATAGTTTTTACTTGTTGAGATATGAATTAAAGGTAAACAGTTTGAAATTCTTTATGTACATTACGTTTCTGAACTCTGTAATAGCTGGATGATATAAATAGTCTTCTCTCACAACCAATTTCTTTTAGTCTCACAAGTCATCAGTTGGTTTTGTTGTTTTAAAAAGCCAGAAGGATTAATGGATTGTTCCTAGAGCAAGCATGTGTTTCCATGATTTTTATTTCTTGGCAACAGTTCCTCATCTTATATAAATAGATAGCATTGATAATGTATGGTGAACGTTTTTTGCAGGCCCTTTTGGCCGTGGCCAGATGCAGAAGCCTTTCGAGGAAGCAACATTCTCTCTCAAGGTTGGAGAGATAAGTGAAATTGTGGATACAGACAGTGGAGTTCATATTATCCTGAGGACTGGTTGAGTAGTTGAAAGTGAAACTTGTTCATTTTTGAGCAGCCAAGTTATCAGTAATATCTGTATGTAGGGTTTAGTGAAACCCTATGGATTGTTGCTTTTTATTTATTTATTATTATTATTGCCAATGACTGCTGAAATTGAGCGCTAGATGGATTTGAACACTTATTTTGATAACATGTTATAATGGGAATTTGGTGGTTGTGATTTGGAACTTCGGATTTCCTATGAAATATCAACTTCATGTATTTCTGTTTCCCATTCGGACTGCTTCTGATATGTTAAGGTTAATCATCATTGCTGGTGATTTTCAGGTGGGCTTTTGCATATCAATGTGGTCGCCCAATTATGGCTTGGTCGACAACTTGATCACTATACTTTTAGGGCAACTCCAACAATGGTCTTGGATTTGGAGTCCTATATCCATTATAGGACCTCTTTATTACACTATTCATTTAGGACTCATTTTCTTATCTCCAACAATGAGTCCTATATGAGGACATTTATTTATTTTTGTTAATTAAAATAAGTTATAGGTAGTATATTTATAAATATTATATTAAATAATATGTTAATAAGCTTATTAAGTTAATAAAAGTTCACAATTTTTATTTTTATCACAAAATTTTAAATTATTCTTATAATTAAATATAATTATTTTAATTAAAATAAATAAATACATACTAACTTTTTGTCGTTTTACGTCGGCATATATGACAAACAACCAACACCGGCAGATCTGCGACGGCTGCTCGACAAGGCAGCAGAAAGAGGATTTCTGGGAATGATCGGGAGCCTCGATTGTATGCACCGGCAGTGGAAAAATTGTCCTACTGGATGGGGAGGGCAGTATACTGGCTATAAGGGGAAACCAACAATCATCTTGGAGGCAGTGGCATCCTATGATACTTGGATTTGGCACGCCTTCTTCGGCCTTCCAGGTTCCCTAAATGATATTAATGTTCTTGGACAGTCACCTTTATTTAATGATGTGTCTCGTGGTGAAACTCCTCAGGTGAGCTATGAAGTACAAAATAGACATTACGGGCAATGTTATTACCTTGTTGATGGCATTTACCCGAAGTGGGCCGCATTTGTTCAAGCAATCAAAAACCCGAGGACATCGCAGACAAAACATTTCACAAGGATGCAAGAAGCATACAGAAAAGATGTGGAGAGAGCTTTTGGTATTCTTCAAGCTCGTTGGGCAATCATAAGAGGGCCTGCTCGTGGATGGAGTAAAGAGAATCTTCAGTTCATCATGATGACGTGCATTATCTTGCATAATATGATTGTTGAAGATGAGCATGATGAAGATGCAGCTGAGCCATTTGATCTGAATGACATTCCCACCATACCAAAAAAGGCACATATATATGACAAAATCCCTGATCAAGACACCTCTGTTCATCGCAATCCGAATCGGCTAAATCAATTCATGCGTCGCTATAGGGAGGTAATGAGCTTTAAATTTAGATCAGTGATGAACAAAAATCTCCAAGATGATCTTGTTGAACACCTATGGAGCATGAAGCTGCAAGCTGATGAGAATAACCAGTGATGAGCTTTAAATTTATTGCTTTCAATAAGTTGCCGGTTTCTCATGGCCTTTAATGTGCGGTGTGCGATTGCTTTTATATTCTTGTGTTGTGTGGTGTGCATTTACTTTTGCTATTCAATAAAATTTAAATGTTTTTATGTCGAGTGATTGCTTTTTATGAATGGTTATCATGTGGCATAATAAACGTTGATAACTTTTTATTCATAACTTAAAAAAACATTACAACTAGAAACAAATAACAACATTTATTTAGGTTGGATAGTTCCTAATTGATGATTCTAGTTGATCCAATGTGTTTCATGAACCGGAACATAATTGGCCAAGTTACGGTTGTCTCCTTCTGTTGATGCTTCATACTCGATGGAGCCTTGATCTTGAGGGTTCAGCGGAGTGCTTGAGGTTGCTTCCTCCCTATCAATTATCTCTTGTTGTCTCCTTTCCCAATAACCCTCTTTCTTGGAGTATCGAACGTTGATAGATCAACCATCATAATACGATCATCCGAAGCGCGTTGCTCAAGTTGTTTAACTTGCTCAAATTGTTGTTACCTTTGTAGATATTCACGCTCACTTTGTTCTTGAGCCTTTTGCATTTGAATGCGTAAGCCATCCGCATCTTGTTGCTTGTTTTTTTTTTGCTAGCTTTTGAGCTTTTTGTCCTTGAGGTCGTGCTTGTCTTGTTGTAGTTGGCTCCGCTTCATTGGCTTGTGTCCCATCTTCTTCCAAATTGATATGAGTAGGAATACGCGAGTTCATGGCTTCGGTGAAAGGCGTTTCCCCAAACTTGATAGTATTTTTCAAGTATCGCCAACAATGATCATAGACAAAATCCGTGCCAACTTTGTCGTAGAAAATTGACCTAGCTCTCATGAGCTAAACATAAGTAATAATTATTAGTACTCATGAGCTACATAACAAATTAACTAATTTATATATTACATACACTATAATTTTCTATAAATTAAATAACAAAGAATAAATAAAACATTTTGTTAACTTATGAGTAATATACTTACATCGTCTTCCTTATTTTCGCCGCTTCGGTGGTCCACTTCGGCTTGGGTAAGAGATTCGCGCCACTTCATACATAGCGGACTAAATACCTTCCAACGAGCCTTGCAACTATCCGATGATCTCTCTACGCAAGTTGCCGGTTTTGTGCATTGTACTCGACCGATATACGCTCCCACATTGTATCCGTCGATTGATTTGTTCCGGTGGCACCGTCGGTGGTGATGGTGATCCAAGCTTGACAAAGAATAGCTTCTTCATTGTGTCTCCATGAATCCTTTCTTTTGCCCATTTTTTCTCTTGGGAAAAATTTGAAGAACAAGAAGTATTGAATATAGGAAAAATTTGCAGGGGGAAGATGATTTTGGTGTGAGAAAGTTGTGAGAGTTTGGGTTTCTATTTATAGACTTTAAACCATAAATTGTTGCAACGGATCTATAACTTTTTCTGATATATTTTTTTTGTGTGTGGTCAAAACATGTTTAATTACTATGGAATAATTATGGGCCGTATATTTATTTGTTACCGTTGGAGCCAAAATTATCAAACCTCCCATTTCAAACTGAGACGCAATTGTTGACTACACGCAACGGTCAAATGCAGTAGCCCACGTGACTTGCTGCGGTAAACACGCGTTGGAGCGCATGTGCAACTCACCACTGAAGCAATTCGAGCGCGTTTCCTTCTGCTTCATTCCGAGCGCGTCGCGCGTTTGACAGCAATGGCCCAGCACAATCGAATGTGGCCCCGAGTCCTGGTCTTGGAATTGTCTCAGATTTGAGACTGAAAATAGGACCTGGTCTCAAAATTCTAAAACCAACACCACCATTTTTTACCTGTTGGAGATGAAAAGTCTCAATATGAGACTAAGACTGAGTTTTAGAACCACGGTTGGACTTGCCCTTAATTTTGATCCTTCTACATTCTTTGATGAAAGTAGCAAGTTTTGAGGATTAATTTTTTCTTCTTCTCTATAAGGTGGGAACTATCATATGTTCTCAACTTTCATACCTCACTTATAGAAACTATCACAAAGTACCCAAGTTAGATTTTGGTTCTCGCCGTCTATGACAGTGTTAGGTGACATTTTCCCGATCATAATTCTGACTGCGAGCTACATCATGGAGGCGAACAAGTGCGCCTTTAAACTCAGAGCTTCAAAGCTTTCAACTTTCAGATGATTCTCAAGCATTTTTCGGCAATTAGGCGATTAGCCATGCATGATGTATGGATTTATGAACTTCGTTTACCCGGTATGCTCCACATAATGGTCTAATTAGTTTTCAATTTCGGCTAATTTTCCGAGGCCTCTGTTTCCAGTTATTCTTTGGACCCATTTCAATAAATCTGCTGCATCAACAACTGCCCATTGGACATTGTTTCAGTCATGTGGTCATGTGATGGTTAACATAAGGTAACCAAGGCAAACTTCAACTGATCACAAATGTTGGTGGTTATTGGGCACATATAACTTACGAGCGCGTTTTAACAGCAATGCGTACCAGAATTTTTGGACTTTCTGTGATAGGATATTTCAATATGGATACATAACGACGAGCCTGACCGGGAAAAGAACGCCGGTGAATTCGATTTCCTATTGTACATAAGGTTCTCAAGAAAAAAGCTAGGAAAATAAATGGTGCACAAGTAAAAAATAAAAATAAAATAAAATAAAAATTACCGCAATAGTGACTTGGAGAAATTTTTCAGTGCTTCCGGAAGACTCAATAAGAATCCGCCATATGGATATTTTAACACGTAAGTTAACAACAAAATAACAAAATGACACCGTCTCTTCGTTTTGCCAACCCAGATCAGAGTACACACTGATCCACATATATCGATTCTGAATGTTAGAAACTCATACGCGCATATAGATGTATTCACAGTATAAATCTCAGTGGCAAACACCTTAAGAAATTTCTATCCACCACTCAATATTCAATTTACACAAAAACCCACATCCATTCTTAAGGTTTTTTTTTTTGTTTTGGTCGAGATTCATTCTTAAGGTTGGAGACCCATATATGACGCAACCTAGATGAAAAGCTTGATGTGTTTATCCAAAGTCAAAAACTTGCTGTGCTTTATCATCACCATTATTCTTTATGAAAATTTGAAAAGCTCTTGGATTGAAGAATATTAATCTGCAAATCTGTAAACCATTCTAAAATTAAACAAAATCACCCATCCTTTTCGCTAAGGATTGAAACTTTGGCAGCCTAGAAGGCTCAAATCACCAAGCAGAGGTGGAATTGCAGAATTAACAGAGGGTTTTCAGTTCTTTTTGGGAAATTGCAACCCAATTGCTTCTGTATCTCTGTCAAGGAGGAAGCTATGGGTTTCTCTGTGTGTTTTGTACTGAACTAGTCTGTATTTACTCAATAATTGATTGCCTAAATTCTGCAAAATTTATTTCATATTGATTATGGATGGGACAATGGAAACAGATCAATGGATGGCTTTGCAGCTTGTAACGGCAAAAACTTAACGGTAGTCTCAACCATTAGTTGACTGCTCATGTGAAGTGTCAAAATATCCACATGACGGATTCCCATACATGCGGAGGACCACTAGGCCATGCCATATGGTCCTCCAGGAGCAAATTTCTCTACAAGTTGCTCAAAATTGGCCACCCTTTTTTAATAATGTCGTTGATCTTTACATCAATCTTCTTCTGAATATTTGGAGGGCAAAGCTCTGCTGCATAGCTATTCAGTTTCGCTGCCAAATGCGACCTCTCTAATTCCTCTTCAGGCAAGTTTCCCATTAGTTGAAGAAGGAATGGTCTACGTTTCAGCTCAAACTTCTGCATATTAAAAATGATAGGTCTGTCATTCAACAATTCGGGACTACCAAGTAGAAAATGCAGATCTGACTTGTAAATGAAAAAAAAAAACCAGTAAGCAACCAAATTTTCAAGTATAGCAAAGAATCCATTTCAATATGCTACACTACCAGTCTCATCCACTAGACTGTTAGTTTCCAACACATAGTAGCATTACAAGACCAGATGATTTGGCACATCTATTTCTCTTAGTGAAATAGCAGCACCTTGAAAAATGGAGGTCAAAATTTAAATTCACCTTCGGGACCAACCATGCTATTATCTCTCTTTTTATTTTTGTAGTTTTCAGATTCCCAAGCATGCTCTCAGACGCCAGGACTAAAGGAACCCACCCGCAAACAAAAAGAAACAATACAAGACCCAATAATTTGGCACACCTATTTCTCTTAGAGATATAGCAGAGCAGCTTGAAAAAGGGAGGTTAAAATTTATGTCCACCTTCAGGACCTACATGTTATTATCATTTTTTTATTCTTTTCCCCCGATTGCCGAAGCATGCTTCTCAAAATGCCAGGAACCACCCCCAACCCCTATTTCTTTTCAAGCAAGTTGATGATAGAATAAATTATCTGACATAATTCCCTCCTTACCACTAGAGTATGAGTGAAAAATAATAGGATCTTCAGGGTACCTGATGTTCAGGCTCTGCAGGATAAAATGGTCCAAGTGGCTGGATTTGAGTAGTGACAATGCTGCTCCTTGACTTAGTTTGCTCACGCTCTTTGCTTACAGAAGCCAATCTAAACTCTTCAGTTCCATTCGTAAAAATGATAGATCTATTTACATAATTAGTGGCAATGAGTTGATTATACAAGGATGAATATGTTATGTGTTGTCTGTCAAAGCTTTTACCTGTATTGGTTACCCACATCAGGACCTTGCCCAAATACTTGTCTATAATCATGACTAGACCAGAAAACCTCCAAAAGTTGCTTGTAGCTGATTAGCCTATCATCATATACAACCTGCAAATCTTTTACAAAACATTAACAACTATAATTGCAACAAAAATTGAAACATACAGGTAGCAATGTTATAAAAAGCCAGGAATGTAAATATAAATCACATGAAATGAAAAGAAGTGAAAGTTATATGCACGCAACCAATCTGCAGCCCACCTACTCATTGATGCCATAGAAAACAAAAGAAAGAGAGAAAAAAGAATAGGGAGATCAGATTTTGCACAAGATCAAATAAATGATCCAATTCGGTCGAATACTTAGAACTATCCAGATAAAATTCTCCATTTAAAAGAGACCAGTTTGAGATGTGAAAGCTATCCAATTCTGGCTTAAATGCACAGATGAATGTAGAAAAGAGGAAAACAAAATCAATCACAAAAAGAAGGGAAACCACCTGCACAGACTTGGCATGATCACCCAAACTTCTGTACTCAGGATTGGTTTTGGATCCTCCAGCATAACCCACAGTGGTCTGAAGAACCCCATTCAAGCACCCAAACACAGCCTCCGACCTCCAAAAGCTACCAAGAGCAAAAACTGCTGATTTCAAAGACGGGGCGGCGGTTGTTGGGTGGATCCCTAGCCTTGTAGTTTCAGTGATCTGATCCGGGATCCGGATGCACACCCGTTTCTCAGCCGCTAGAATTGTCATAAGCACGAGTGTTGTTAATACACGGCTAAGGGAAATGTTGCTGCAAATAATAGCCATTTGCTTTGTCCAGAGTGTTGGGATCCAGGAGTAAAAACCTAAAACTTCTTAGTGAAACGAAAACAAAACAAACAAATTAATCTTGACTGTGCTAGAGAACTTCATCAATTTCAAGAAAAAGATACTAATCGGTGAGCATTACCCCAGAATTGTATATCTAATCCTATAGAGAAAACTACAAATTTGACAAGTAAAGAACAAATCACAGTGCAATACAATGAATATAACCCCAAAAGCTTCAAACTTTTGTAATCAATGAATCATGATCCTGGGTGGCTTTCAGCATTAATACTTACCAATGGAGAGATGGGCAATTACGAATATCAACTAATTCCTGATTTTTGTTTATCCTAAAGCCAAATTAGATAAGAGCCCTGGTTCTGGTTCAAACAGAGGCAAAGAAATGCGTACAAGCTTCACAAATGAGATGAATGCAAGGAACAAGAAGAAAGGAATTCAAATAGAGAGACTTACAGTTGCGGAATTTGGAAGAAGAAAAGGAAGAAGCAAGGGCTAGTCGGTAGCTTTAGCTACGCAGGGTAGATCGGTGGAAATCAGACACCTTGTGCTCAATTTTCAGGTTCAATTCTAACATTTCGATTTTGTTACTTGACCTTTTTTCTTTTTTTTTCTTTTACTACTTTTTGTGTTTGTTTTTGTTTTTTTACTTTAAACATTATATCTCTTCCATTTAAGTAAGTTTGGACACCACGTAATACTGTGAAAAATACATCACTGCCCCATTTTGGTGTTCAGGTAAAGTTGATGCAAAAATTCTCGACTTCATCTGTCAATCTTATGGGTCTTTTAACCTCTATTCCTTCTCCTTTATGCCAAGCAAAAAGTACCATCCAAATCAAAGTGAAATCTCTGAGGCTTTGAAACTCAAGGACCTCTCACAATTCAACACCACACCACCTGACTCCTCAAATATGCTCAAAGATCCATTCAATTCATATCCTCAACCAAGAGATGCAAGCCCATTTAACAACCTCTCTTCTCCCTAAACCCATCTTTTATAAGTTATGACTCAACAAGCAAGATTCCTTCAACGAGCAACCCTCTCTCCACCCAAATCAATCACCGGCCTCCCAACAGTTGCAACCCCGGTGGCTACGGTGCTCCCTACCGTCGAGCAGATGTTGAAACAATGTTCTAAAAAACGCTAGGCGCTAGTCGGGCGGACAGCCAGCGCCTAGCGCCCAGAGAATTAATCGGGCGTCTAGGCGGTTTTTTATTTTCTATATTTTTTATTTATTTAATTAAAATAATTATATAAATAAAATTTATAAAAAGCATTATGTTGTTCTAAAATAGCAAAAATACTTCCAACGATAGACAAAATATTCAACAACAATGTTCTTAGAAATTATAAAAAAAACAATTTGAAAGAAACAAATTAGATTCTTCATTCTTGCTAGCCTATGCGGCTATGCCTCAAATTCTTCTTCTCTATATTCCTCTTGTACTTCTTCTGTGTTGGTCTCAAACTAAAGTCTATTTCATCTTTTTCCTCTTCATCTGAATCCGATACTAAATCATCCTCATAAAGTTCTCTAATTTCTTGAAGTCTAGAACTTCTCCGACACTCTAAGCCACTACCCACTCCCAAATCATCTCCAACCATTTCACTAGTAATATCCGACTCAACATCTTCATCACCACCATCAACAATCCATCCTTGTGCCATAGTTGCTTCACTAGCAAGTAGTACATCCACATTCTTCTCTTTCTCTCTTCTTTTCTTGTTCATAATCCTTGCATTGAATTAGACATACACTAGATTGTTCAACCTTGTTGTATCTAGTCTATTCCTTTTCTTTGTATGTATCTACATTAGGGAAAACGAATTAATCGATAAACTATATTGCTACTTGTTTGTATGAGTGCATAACTATATAAAATAAGTACTTACCCCCTCAAAAGCACTCCAATTTCTTTCACATCCAGATGAACTTGTGGTCAAACCAAGTATTCTTTTAGCCATTCTTTGCAAAAGTGGTACTTGGTTTCCATAAATACTCCACCAAGCAACTAGACAATATTAAAAACAAGCAACATTTATGAATTAGCAAAAACTATAAAAGCAAAAATAACATAAGAATTACAAATGAATTAGTAAGTATTTCTTACCCGGATTATAATTTTCATTATCTTGTGCGCATCCCACCTTAGCCAAAGCTCTTCCAAATACACCCTCTTTCTTCAAGTACTTGTGCAATTCTACATTTGTCACCTTACATTGAGTTTCAATGTCATCGGGAAAGAATGTCTCAACACAAGTAAGAAACTCTTCCATGACAATATCATCATTTCCAATGCTTGGATCGGCATAAGTGTAGTAAGGATTCAAGATGTAGCCTGCTAAATGCAAAGGAGAATCAAGTCGATCCCGGTATTTCCCATCAATAATGTCTATGATTGGACGATACTGAGTTTCTTGATCTTTGAATGCCTTTTTAACCTCCTCCTTTGCTGTAAGTATTTCTCCATACACGAAGCTCATTGATGGCTTTCTATCCCCATCAACAAGGCGAAACACCTTGACTAAAGGGGCAAACACTTTCAAGCAAAGACTAGCTCCATTCCAAAAAGCAGCACTCAAAGCAATATTCCCCGCCGCCTTCCCTTTTACACTCTTTCCATGTTTGCTTTCATTCCATTCATCACTAGTAATCATACCTCTCAAGTCATTCTTCTTCTCCATCAAGCTTTGCAAAGTGAGAAAAGCGGTTGCAAATCTTGTGACTCCCGGCCACACTATGTCTCTTTTCTTTGTGAATTTTCTCATCATTGCCAAAGTTTTGTGATGTGCATAAATGTAGATGGTGAAAGTCTTTGTCTTCTCAATTACTCCTTTGAATCTAGGTTGAGTGCCAATTCCTTGAAGCATAAGATTGATGGTGTGAGTTGCACAAGAAGTCCAAAATATGTTTGGCCTCTTCAACTTCAATATATCTTTTGCCGCCATATTATTTGAAGCATTGTCGGTCACAACTTAAACCACATTTTGTGGCCCAATTTCTTCAATACACTTGTCCACATATTCAAAAATATATGCCCCGGTGTGTGACTCATCTGATGGCTCCTTAGAAGAAAGAAAAGTAGTGCCTTCCGCACAATTGACACACAAATTCATGATACTTCTTCTTTTTATGTCACTCCAAGCGTCGGTCATGATAGAGCAATCATTCAAAGCCCACTCTTCTTCTTGCTTCTTCAATAAACCTTTAGTTCTCTTTACTTCATCCTTCAATAATGGCTCCCTTAATTGGTATTGGCTTGGAGGTTTGTAACCCGGGCCAAATTGACCAACCGCTTCCACAAACCTCTTGAAGCTATCATTATCAATAACATGAAAAGGGATCCCGGCTTCATACACCCATCTAGCCAAATATTGATGCACGTTTTTTATTCTTTCCTTGAAAAGTGCATCATTAATATTTTGTTGCCTCATCTTCCCACTTCCATGCATTGAGAAGTCAAGGTCGATAGCAGATGCATAACGGTCCATAGGTCCAAGATTACGCCGCTTTCTTCCTCCACTCACACTATCATCTTCATCTTCTTCAATGATAACTTCTTCCCTCACTTCTAAATCATGCACATACTTTTGTCTCTTCTTAATTCTTCCTTCCTCAATAGCTTTCTTGCATCTTGCCTTTTGATCATCCAAAGAATTCCTACATGTGGTGACATTCCCCTTGATGTTGACAACATGTTGCTTGAGTTGATGTATTCCACCACTCACTATTTTTCCACACAACTTACATTTTAACTTATCTACATTTGTAGCATCCGCCAACTCCGCAAATTCTCAACTATATCATCTGACTTGCGTATCAATTTCGCAGTCATCTCCGACATTGCATTAGATGCCGAAGAAGAAGTAGTTCCAGCCATTTTTCTGTATGTGTAAATAACTAAAGTCTAAATAATGTAATCACAATTTATACACTCATTAACCTCATAATTCATCAAAATTGGCAGAATAACACATCTCATATTCCAAAATTGCAAATCCAAAGATAACAAACCACTTAAATAGATGCATTGATTCACATGATCATATATTCATATTGCATATTATGTATGTGGCCAACTAGCCATGTAGGTAAACGTCAAAACCACATAACCAAAATTGCATAATCTTACATGTTATCTAAAAAAAGAACCCGTAGCAAGCTTTGACTGCTAATAGATTCTACTCATTCTCACTTGTGTTAATACCTACACATCTACACTGAGAACTCCATCGAACTAAGATGTAGAAAACTATTCACCTTTGTTCTTGTTTTATTTCCAGAGAAAGTTACAGTGTGTGTGTGTATGCAATTTGTTAATGCAATTTGTATATGCAATTTGTTAATGTACTAGAAATTTGTATAAACTATGTGTTCATATTTGATCCCAGTTTTTGTAAGCATACTTCTCTACTAAAAGTACTGATTTTGAGAGACAATAAGTCACATATCAATCAGCAAATGGTGGCTATTCATTATACAATATACATGAGCAACTCAGCAGTCTCAGACTCTCAGCTCTAATAAAAGGTTTCGATTACCACATAGTTAGAACCCAGAAAAGTACATTTTTCTATTCTTCTGCCGAGAATGAACTTGTCCAAAATTGAGAACCCTTCAACAGTTCAACACCAGAAAATCTACAACTGAAAAGTGAGAACCCATAATTAGATTGAACTCATTGAACTAATTAATGTAAAGAATGAGTGAAGAACAGAAGATTGAAAAAAAAGTATCTTGCGTCCTTGCCCGAAAAGATCAAAAGAGATTGAGAGACTGAGAAACTGAGAGAGAGAGAGAGAGAAGTTGTGCGCTGCCGCGTTGGGGTGTTGTGCGCTGGTGGGCGGCCAGGCAGCCGGATATGGATGGCCAGAGAGGCAAGCACGGAGGAGATTGAGAGGACTTTAGAGTATTGGTTTCTGAAAGAGATAGAGGCATGTTCGGACATTAGAGTAGAGTAGAGGGAGAGATAATCGGGCCAACAAAAAAACCATAATTGGGCCGCCCAGACCACCCAGCCCGCCCAACCCGCCTAGGCGGCCGTTTTTTGCCCAGACGCCCAGCTTCGACGATTTGGGCAAAATCGGAACGGTCCCCTGCCGCCCAGCGCCTAGGCGGCCCTGGGCAGCGTTTTTTAGAACACAATGTTGAAATGATGATTTTTTTTTATTGAAATTATGATTTATTTTTTGTTCGGAGAGGGGTAAAATAGAAATATATAATTTAACAAAAATTTGGGATGTGTATCTACAAAATAACCATGTGTGAATAAAGTTTCTCTTTGATCAATGTGTCTGTTTTTGTCATTGGACAGTGCCATATCAGATTTGTGTTACAGTTTACCAAATGGTTTATTAACGGTTTGGTTGAGTTTATCAATCTCAATACACAGTTTACCAAACACTAAACTGATTATTTTTAAGCTGATTATTTTAATAATTGAGTTTTTTAACCGTTGCATATTTTCACTGCAATACCAAACTGAGGTTTCATAGTCATACATTCCTCCACTGAAGCCTTCCCAAGAAGTAAGCTGTCATCTAGGAATAATAGATGATTAATAACGGGGGCACCTTCACAAATTGTTATCCCCTACAAGGAACCATCAACGACTTTCTTATCTAGCAAAGTTGTATAGACTAAAGACCCCGCACATGACAAAAACAAGTAGGGAGAGACAGGGTCACCTTGCTGGAGACCCCGAGAAGGTAGTAGTAAGGAACCACATGGCTAAATCAATGGTGTTCACATGGTCACCTAGTGACCAAGAAAATTATAGTCAATCATCGTTGGATGTAAATCTAATAGTGGAAAACAAAACAACTTAACTTTAAAATAATAATTCACACACTTGAAGGACAAATTAACTACGAAGGACACTAAGAACATGAAGCTTACTTGAGCAATCACCCAAAAACAACCAACGCCCACACCCACATTCGACAAAAACAAAATGAAGAACCAAGAAGCAAATTTAGAAGAAAAAAAAATCAAATCAAATGCAAACCAAAATAAAAAAATTAGCAGAAGTAAAGCACACCCGGAGAAAGATCACTCCTCTCGAGCTCAATCACAACAACTCTCTAGTAGTTTCAGATCCGACGAAAGCAAGAACAATAACGACAACGATCGAGTTTACCGTCTCCTTCTCTTGTTTCCTTTGTTCTGTCTCACTCTCTTTATGTCAAGCAAACAATGGAGACGTAGAATTTGAAGCTATGGAGAATAGGTGGAGGCTCTGCACATCAACAGTTGACATGGCAAGAAGAGTAGAAACCCAGAAAACACAGGGGCAAAATCGCCCTCTTAAAAAGTTTCCTTAGGAACAGTAAGACGACGCGAAGACAAATATCATTGGATGTAAATTATTATTTTAGAGTTAAGTTGTTTTGTTTTCTACCATTAGACTTGCATCTAACGGTGATTAACCATAATTTTTTTGATCACTAGGTGACCATGTAAACACTACTGCTTTCAAATTCATGTCTTTATTTGTGTATTTAATATTTTTCAAATTTGGTACAACGTAGTTTGCTAAAAAAAATAAATCAAAATTCCAATATGTTGGTGCGACCTTTTCGAAAAAAACTAAATAGTAAAAAAGAAAATCGAGTAATCGACATGAAAATGGTGTTTACATGTAACTCGGGTCAAGGGAAAAAAAGAGCAAAATCTAATGGCGGACGAAGCTCGGAGGCGAGTTCGCAAAGAAAACGGTATAAAACAAACAATGGAGTCTGGGTTGTTCCTAGAGCTTTGGGTTTCTTGAACTCCTAGGGTTTGCTTCAGCCATAACCACATGGACCACCACCGGCGCCAATCCAAGGATTCTCTCTCCTACTCCAACCTCTTCAACCTTGAGGTACCTCAATTCTCTTCTCCTTCTTTGCTTTCTGATTCGCCGCGGCGTTCTTATTAGACTCCGTATTCTCGAATTTGATTGTAATTGTTTGATGTAATGTAGCCTTTGATGAACTTTCAACTTCCACAGCCTGATGATGATTTTGATTATTACGGCAACAGTAGTCAGGATGAGAGCAGAGGTAGCCAAGGTTCTGTAATTCCTCCTCTTAATCTTTAGCTTAAGCTTAATCAGACGAATTCGATTTCAGTATTTTCGAGTAAATGCACGTTATTTTTGCATAATAGAGACTGTGTGTGTATGTGTACAAGTAGAGAGGTTGGTTAGAAAAGTTGAGCAGGAAAGGTGTGGACATTGTATATATGCTGATAGTTTGTATGGGTAGGCGGAGCTGCTGGTAATGGGATGATGTCCAACCGCGAACTGAGTTCAGTAAAGAAAAGGAGGCGGTCGCAGAATAGTGATTATGAGGAGGATGACAGTTATTACCGGACACACATTACAGAGGAGAAGTACAGATCGATGCTTGGAGAACACATTCAGAAGTACAAGAGAAGGTTCAAGGATTCGTCGTCGAGTCCTGCACCGATGCATATGGGGATTCCAGTTCCCAAGGGGAATAAGGGTTCAAAATCTAGAAAGCTGGCGAATGAGAACCGAGGAGGGTTTTATGAAATGGAAACCACGTCCGAGTGGCTCAATGATGCTATTGCTCAGAAACCAGGGAACTACCACGATGCTGATTTTTCACCTCAAAGTACCGTTGATAGGTTTGCTTTCTTCTTCTGGTTATCCCTGTGAGAATGGCTTATATTCTGCCATGGGCCATATGCCATTATATTCACATAGGTTAATTATCTAATTATTGTATCTTCATTTACTTATGCAGAGTAATATATGAACCTCCTTATCTCGATATTGGAGATGGTTTCACATACAGGATTCCACCAATTTATGATAAACTGGTGACAACTTTACACTTGCCTAGTTTTTCTGATTTTCGGGTGGAGGAAGTCTACTTAAAAGGCACATTGGATTTGGGATCCTTAGCAGAAATGATGGGTAGCGATAAGAAGTTTGGTCCAAAAAATCGGGCAGGAATGGGGGAGCCCTATCCCCTGTATGACTCCCTTCAGGCAAGATTGAAGGCCTTGTCCACTTCTACCTCTGATCAAAAGTTCAGCCTCAAAGTTTCTGATATTGGGTTGAATTCCTCCATCCCAGAGGGGGCAGCTGGAAGGATAAAGAGGCTTATTTTGTCCGACGGTGGTATCTTGCAACCCTACTATGTGAAGGTTTTGGAGAAAGGAGACACATATGAGGTTTGTATTCTGCTAAAATTATGATTGGTTCGTATATATATATATATTATATGTTTTCATGGGGGCGGGTTTTTAATAAGCATTTTGCAGATCATTGAACGAAGCCTACCCAAGAAGCAAAAGGTAGAGAAAGATCCCTCTCTGATTGAGAAGGAGGAAATGGATAGGATTGGAAGAGTATGGGTAAACATAGTAAGAAGAGACATACCAAAGTATCAGAGATTTTTTACTACTTTTCACCGCAAGCAACTAATTGATGCCAAGAGGGTCTCAGAGAACTGTCAAAGAGAGGTACTTATGATTTTTAAGGGCAATTTAGTCTTCTGATTATTTTTCTTGCACAGGGTTTTTTGTCCTGTCTGACCTTGTTGAGACTGATTCTCTGAACTTCCTGATGAGTGCTTTTTATCACCTGACGGTTGTACAATCTACTGAAGCTATGATTTTTTTTTTCTCTTAGGTTAAAATGAAGGTGAGTAGATCACTTAAAGTGACAAGGGGTGCTGCAATTCGCACAAGAAAATTAGCCAGGGATATGCTACTGCTTTGGAAGAGAATAGACAAAGAAATGGTATGCTTTCTTTCTTTTTGAAAAATGCTTATGCTCGAGTACAAAGTGATACATTGCTAGAACATATAAAATGTGCATTATCCTGCTGGCCTTAATCTAGTTACATCTATAGATATATGTTGGTTTGAAAGTGTTATTATTATTATTATTATTATTATTTTTAAATTATGCATAAGGTCATGTCCTGTTATATCTCTGGAGGCTTCTTTGACTATATTGAGTAGTATTAGTGTGCTATCTTCTGTTATTCAGCATGACACTGAATGCATATGTTTGTTTCTTTTTTATTAAAACTCAACTGATCTTTCATTGTTCTATTTGTGTTGTTGAAACTCTGGCAGGCAGAAGTGAAGAAGAAAGAGGAAAGAGAAGCTATTGAAATTCGCAAGCGTTTGGAGGAGGAAAGAGAAGCAAAGAGACATGAGCAAAAACTCAATTTTCTCATTCAACAAACTGAACTTTACAGTCACTTTATGCAGAACAAGCCGAGTTTTCGGCCAGCTGGAGACCTGCCTGTAGAAGATGAAAACCAAGAAGTATCTCCTTGCTCCTCAGATGTTAAGAATATTGAAGAAGATTCTGAGGAAGCTGAACTGAAGAAGGAGGCATTGAAAGCTGCTCAAGATGCAGTTTCAAAGCAGAAAAAGTTAACTAGTGCATTCGACGATGAGTGTCTGAGACTGCGTGAAGCTGCTGAACCTGAGGCACCGCAGGATTTTGCTGGAGCTAATAACATAGATCTGCATAACCCGTCAGTCCCTTGGTCTTTTCTTCTTGTTCATCTTATTTTTCTTCTTGGTTGTACCAGGAAATTAATGGCAAGCGTTTTTAGTCAAGCTGATTAAGTTTCTGTTTCTAATTGCAGATCCACTATGCCCGTCACATCAACTGTTCAGACACCAGAGTTGTTCAAAGGTTCCCTTAAAGAATACCAGCTAAAAGGCCTCCAGTGGCTGGTTAATTGTTATGAGCAGGTTAGTAACCTGTATGGACACAACACCCATACAATAAATCAGTTGAATTATTATTATAATTTTTTCCGATAGACTGTTTAGAAGTTTTTCTTGTCTTTCAGGGTTTAAATGGCATCCTTGCTGATGAGATGGGCCTGGGTAAGACAATTCAGGCCATGGCGTTTTTGGCTCATTTGGCTGAGGTAATTATTTGACTTGGTATTTTACTCCTATCATTTGTTTCCGTGGTAACTTGGTTTGGTTGTCTCATTCAGGAAAAAAATATATGGGGGCCTTTTCTTGTTGTTGCTCCTGCTTCTGTCTTGAACAACTGGGCTGATGAAATTAGTCGTTTCTGCCCTGACTTGAAAACTCTTCCATATTGGGGTGGTCTTCAAGAGCGTATGGTACTTAGGAAAAAGATCAACGCTAAGAAACTTTACCGTAGGTAATTTCTATGCCCTTACCGTTACTTTCACATTTCCAAGAACGAGAAAAATAGTGATAATTAACTGGTTTACTAGATATAAATCTAAATTTAGTTTCTCATATCTGAGAATCTGAGTCCTGCTCTCTTGCAGACATCTTTATGATAAAAAGGCGCCTTTGCAAAAGAATTTGGAAGTAATATAAAACTATAACCTATAAATGGGTAACAATCACAGAAAAGTAAGTTCCAAAAAAATATATTTTTTTCTTGCATTTATTATTCATTTAGCTCTTCAAAAGACGGTGTTATAATCAGTCTCATATACAATTTCCATCAATGGAAAGTAGCCTCTTTTTTCAGTCTCAGTTAGCATCTTCTTAAGTCTTATGTGTGAAATAATTTTAATTTTTAATTTTTTTTTTCTAATAATATATTTGAATACAAAAAAGTCATATTGCCAACTATCTCCCACTTCTAAATAACCTGTTTTCTTTTTTATTTTACAATTTTATTTGATTCTATTTTCAATTTTTTCCATCTCTACCCATGCTTAAGTTTAATCCACGAAGGGCATTATTTGGTATTTTGAAAATTTAACCTTAACCTCTATTTGCTTAAATAATACTCGTATGTTTGTTATGAAAAAGAGTCTCAGCTATGATACTTAGAGATTATAGGAATAAAAATTTATGGAACTGTTAGCAGTAATGACGGTGGAAAGAAGATTTGACAAGGGGTGGAAGAGTCATTGTAATTCATTGTTTGAGCAGAGATGACACATAAGCTCTTACCTCCATAAAATTATAAATGGTGAAAATTTTGTAGAAGAGTTCACACATACAACAACCTCTATAAAATTACAAATGACAATAACACAGATGAGAAAGAGATGGAGTTAATGTAAACTCTGCAGTACATTAAGGGTTTCTTTGGTACAGGGTTTTAGATGGCACTGCAGTTGACAAATATCAACTCGGTATGCAGAACGGGTACTTCAGAAATTGTATGAGGTCTAACCAAGAGTTTATCCTGTCTTCACAAACAAGGAAATGAAAAAACTTGTTTTCTCTCTTAGAGATGGAAGAAAGAAAAGTAGAAGCAAAACACTGTCCATCATCACACAAAATATACCCTAAGATAAGTCTAGCTGAAGCCTCCCATTTATCAAGGGACAGTCTAAG
Source organism: Fragaria x ananassa (assembly GCA_034370585.1). Classification (NCBI taxonomy): domain Eukaryota; kingdom Viridiplantae; phylum Streptophyta; class Magnoliopsida; order Rosales; family Rosaceae; genus Fragaria; species Fragaria x ananassa. The sequence goes on from CP139754.1 coordinate 16,430,326, forward strand.
GGAGGTACATGTTTGTGGCTGTACCCTTGCGCTGGCTATGAATGTTGTCATGTTCGATAATATAACTTGTTATGTAGATTGGTTATCGTTATGGATTCTATGTTACTAGGCCTAACTGCATAAAGATATTTAAAGCAATACATTGTTCCTGAAACTTTTTTGTTGGCTTATTGGCATATTTTATGCAGAAAAAAAATGTCAAGATATGAGATTGTCTTTTCAGTTTATAACTTGGGATTATCGATGCCTTTGAGCGAAACTAAAGATGAATTTTTTGGAAATGAGATCAACTTTTAAGTGTTTCATAGTATCTTGAAACATGTTAGTACCTGCATAATGCCATGACTTGGTAAATTGTAATTTATATTAAACCTTGTGTTCTATTTCTTGTTAGGGATGCTGGGTTTCACATTCTCATTACCAGCTACCAGTTGCTAGTGGCTGATGAGAAGTGTTTCCGGCGTGTGAAATGGCAATATATGGTATTAGATGAAGCACAAGCTATCAAAAGTTCAAACAGGTTCGGTCTAAAATTTTGCTTTATGAATTACTGCAAGGCGTTTGAAACTGCTCATTCGGTCTTACATGACACTATTATGTAATAGTAACATAACAATATTTTTTTAATAGCAACCGTTGACAAAAATGTTGCATAGCCAATTAGATTGTTTTTTCATATATTTTCTCAGTTAAAAACTTAAAATCATATTTGTTCCTATCTCATCCCTATGTTGTATATTCTTATTTCACAGTATAAGGTGGAAGACACTGCTTAGCTTTAATTGTCGAAATCGTTTGCTGCTTACTGGTACACCTATCCAGAATAATATGGCAGAGTTGTGGGCCCTACTACATTTTATTATGCCAACCTTATTTGACAGTCATGAACAATTCAATGAGTGGTTCTCGAAAGGGTATGCATTTCATATCACAAACTCCTACCTACTCAGTAAGTATTCTTATTAACATTTTAATATTATCAAATTATCAGAATTGAAAACCATGCAGAACATGGGGGCACTTTAAACGAGCACCAGCTTAACAGATTGGTTAGTACCCTGATTCTGATGATTGCTTTTATTAATTCCTTCACACTTTATTTATATTCTCTTGACCTGGTGTAATGTTGCTGATGAGCTTCTGTGGTATTGATCCTTGAAATATGCTGCTTTGTCAAATATTCTCCAGTTAGTTAGAACTGTCAATTGTGATTGGGCTGCATGTTTACAATCAATCTAGTCATGTTCTGTTTAACCTGTGTGTTATTTGAGAGCATTCAAACCCAGAGAGGGATTCAACATGGCGTTTTGGGCAAAATTGATCCAAAGAGAGGACCAAAGGATACTGATTGGTTTTGTGTGGCCGGTCAGTTTAGAAAAGTGAAATTGTTGCGTCAGTGGGTTATTTTGATGGAAGGATAATCATCTAGTGATTGGAGACTTAAATTGTGCCTGGACAAAGGTTAAGTTCTGCATTGAAGTGAGATATTATAGCAGGAACATATTGGATAATGTTGTTTTTCTGACCGTAATGCCTGACTTAACTTTTAGTAATTGACAAATCGTTAGGCGACCTACTATATTATTTCATCATCCTGTAGCCCTGAACATCTTGGAACTGTGATATTTGAAACTTTCTCTTATTTTTTATTTTAATCTTTCTGACTTAATACTACTGTCATTTTTCTTACAGCATTCCATATTGAAGCCATTCATGCTCCGTCGAGTTAAGACAGATGTGATTTCTGAGCTGACCAGGAAAACTGAAGTTACTGTGCACTGCAAGTTGAGTTCTCGGCAACAAGCTTTTTATCAAGCTATCAAGAACAAGATATCTCTTGCTGAGTTGTTTGACAACAACCGTGGGCATCTTAATGAGAAGAAAATTTTGAACTTGATGAATATTGTCATTCAGCTAAGAAAAGTATGCTATCTATTCCATTGCAATTTTCTTTTGGCAACAACCAGAATCATTAGTACACTTTAGGGTGGGACGCAATGTTATTGTGATGTTTAATCTTAACAATTATCACAAGTATTTTATTTGTTAATGATTAGGTCTGCAACCATCCTGAATTATTTGAGAGGAATGAAGGAAGCACATATCTTCACTTCGGTGTAATTTCAAATTCTCTTCTCCCTCCTCCATTTGGGGAGTTGGAGGACGTACACTACTCGGGAGGTCAAAATCCTATAACATACATGGTAAAATCCAGACCCTCTTTCCCTCGTATGCACTCTGCACACAGAATTATCTTTGATCATTGAATACCTGGAATGACCACCATCTTGCCTATTGGTTGTGCTGGTGTGTATTTGTGGGTTTTCAAGTACTGTCTAGGTTTAGCTAGCTGCTGCTGTAGTTTGGGTTTGGGAACCATTGTTTTCCAGCCATGGAGTCTAGATCAATTTGGGTCATAGTTTCCAGACTAATTTGGATCCATTGTTCAGTCATAAGTTTTGAATCTGTGCTATAATACCTCAATAAACTCTTAAGAAGGTTTGAAGTTTTTTTCTTCCATTAATTATATTTTAACAACTGTGATGGATTATGAAGATTGTAAAGCTACTTGAAAAAGTTGTTATGATATCTTAGATTTTGTTCCTATTTAAAATTTTGTAACGCACATCAGAGACCTGTGTAGAATTGTGAAGACCTTTCAAAGCATTACTGAGAGGACTGCTACCTTGTAATAAAGCTCCATTTACGGGTTTTGAACCTTATTTACTATAGAATTGTTAGCATATTCATTGCTTCAGTAACCCATATACCTTTGATCTGTTTATTCCCTAGAAGAAATTTAACTTGCTGCACTTTTATACTGTGCTTAGTTTCAAGTAACTGAACTACTGAACTGAATGTTAATTGGAATTTCTTTGTTTCTCCAGGTCCCCAAACTCTTGTATCAAGAAATTCTCCAGAATTCTGAAACGTTCTGCTCTGCAGTTCGGCACGGGGTCTACAGTGAATCTTTTCAGAAACATTTTAACATATATTCACCACAAAATGTGCTTCAATCAATATTCTATCAAGATAATGACTCTGATGAGTTGTCAGTAAGAAGTGGAACATTTGGTTTTACTCATCTGATGGATCTGTCCCCTGCAGAGGTTGCATTTGTAGGCACTGGTTCTTTTATGGAGCGGCTAATGTTTTCCATTATGAGATGGGACCGGCAATTTTTGGATGGATTGATAGACACACTAATGGAAACTGTGGATGATGATCCTGAATGCAGCTATCTTGAAAGTGGAAAAGTGAGAGCTGTTACACGAATGTTGCTGATGCCTTCAAGATCTATAACTACTGTTGTTCAGAAGAAATTGGCAACCGGTGCTGGTGGTACTCCATTTGAGGGTCTAGTTGTCTCTCATCGGGACAGGCTTCTCTCTAATATTAAGCTTCTCCGTTCGACATACACATTCATCCCCCGTACTAGAGCTCCCCCAGTATGTTTCCAATCATTAATCGTGTATATCCAGATGTGTGTGTCTTCTTCTTCTTCTTTTTTTCTTTTTCTTTTTTTGTGGTGAGGCAAACAGACTCTCATATGGCAGAATAAAATCTCTGTGAACAGTTTGAAATTATTTCCTTTCTCAAGAACTTGTTTTATGTTTCCAGGTTAATGCCCATAGTTCAGACCGGAACTTTGCTTACAAAATGAGTGAAGAACAACAGTACCCCTGGGTGAAGAGGTTGTTTTCTGGCTTTGCGCGAACATCCGACTACAATGGACCTAGAAAACCCGACACTCCTCATCATTTAATACAAGAGATTGATTCTCAACTGCCTGTTTCACATTCAGCTCTTCAGTTAACATACAGAATTTTTGGGTCTTGTCCTCCAATGCAAAGCTTTGACCCAGCAAAAATGCTCACTGTAAGAGTGCTTACTATCTTTTAATTGTATAGTTACCAGTTATTTTTTAGTATGTGTACGTGTATATATATCAAGATGAGCTTATACTGTTTTTTATACAGGATTCGGGGAAACTTCAGACACTTGATATATTATTGAAACGCTTGAGGGCAGAAAATCATCGCGTTCTCTTGTTTGCCCAGATGACAAAGATGCTAAATATTCTTGAGGTATAAATAATTCATTTGTTAAATGTAGACTATCTTGGTTAGTTGGAATCAAATGCGATGGCTTTTGATTTGTGCTTGTTGACTGATTACTTGAGAATTCCATAGACCGAAACCTCAATTCCATAATCCAAATCCAAAAGCCCAGAATAGAAAGTAGAAGGAAAAAAAAGGGGGGGGGGGGGGCCGAGAAGCTTATACCTTCATCAAATCTTTTATTTAAGCTTGTGTTATTCCAGTTACTCACTTGCTAACTTGTTTTTTTTTTTTTGGAAAATATTATGGAACGCCATAGGGGTGATAGTCTATAGAGAGCTTTTTTCTAATGATTCTAAATGTGCAGGACTACATGAACTACAGGAAATATAGATACCTTAGACTTGATGGGTCCTCCACCATAATGGATCGTAGAGACATGGTTAGAGACTTCCAGCAACGGTAGGCTTTATCACCCTGAAATGGTTTTGAAGAGCTGGATCTGTTCCAATTGCTATTATAATGAACTACTTCATTAATGTCTTTTACATGATTATCTCGCAGAAATGATATATTTGTTTTCTTGCTGAGTACAAGAGCTGGTGGACTAGGCATTAACTTGACAGCTGCAGATACTGTCATATTTTATGAAAGTGATTGGAATCCAACCCTTGATTTACAGGCAATGGATAGAGCTCATCGGTTGGGTCAAACCAAAGATGTGAGTTTCTTTTTGCTAAAATCCAAAAACCAACCGCTCCCAAATGGTTGAGCTGTCTGTATGGTGCTTCAAAAAATATATCTTGTTTATATGGATTCTACATAAGAGCTTTTGTTATTCCTAAACGTACGAGTTCTCTGCTCTATTTGGTGTTAGTATTCAGCTTTTACAAGTTCTCACTTCCTCATGTGTAGGTTACTGTCTATCGCCTAATTTGTAAAGAAACGGTTGAGGAGAAGATTCTGCAAAGAGCAAGTCAGAAAAATACTGTCCAGCAGCTTGTAATGATGGGTGGTCATGTTCAGGGTGACCTTTTGGCCCCCGAGGATGTCGTGTCTCTACTTCTCGATGATGCCCAGTTGGAGCAGAAATTAAGAGAAGCTCCCTTACAGGTGCTGCATTCTCCCCCAAATTTAACTACTTCTGGATAGAATTGTTCATTGAATTTTGTTTGGTACAAGTGTTTCTCTGTAAGCTCTCTTTGTTTTCAGAAAACAGTTTTCTACAGATTTGTAGCCTTATCTGTATCATTTTGTGTTGCCAGGTTAAGGATAAACAAAAGAAGAAACAGACAAAGGGTATACGGGTAGATGCAGAAGGTGATGCCTCTTTGGAAGATTTAACAAACCCTGCTGCATCACAAGGTACTGGAAATGAGGAATCGCCAGATGTCGAAAGATCAAAATCCAATAATAAAAAGGTACCAAGTTATTCTACATTCTACTGTTGTAGTCATGCTTATATTGCTAGCTGGGGAAATAGAAGTGCTACAGCTATTACTTTATAGTTTCTATCAGTTGTGCTTATGATAATAACATATGTGCAGAAGAAAACTGTGCCTGACAAGCATACTCCGAGGCCGAAAAATCCTCAAAGTATGGATGAGCCAGAGGGCTATGAATTGGAGGATTCCTTACCAAATACTGATACACAAGATACAAGACCCAAGAGGCCAAAGAGATCAAAGAAGAGTGTAAATGAGACTCTTGAACCTGCATTTACAGCAGCATCCCCTGTGGTCCCGAGGCAGACCTGATATCAGCGTGGCATTAGTTTGGATATTATGGGGTTTTAAACCAGAAGCTAGGCAAGGCATCTCAAGGATCGCAAGGGCTTTATCTGCTTCATAATATCATGCAAATGAAGAAGATAGTATTTATGTAAAGAGTGTGAGCATCACTTGCCAGAACTCTTATCACTGGTCCCAATGGAGCTGGGAAACAAAGGAAGCCGAAAGACGGAGAAGCCAAGGCAGCTGTATGGTTGTATATACCAGTATAACTCGGTTCAAATGTAGAGTTGGATTATTCATTTTGGTTACTCTAGGCCGTGTATGGTTGTATATACCAGTATAACTCGGTTCAAATGTAGAGTTGGATTATTCATTTTGGTTACTCTAGGCCGTGTAAAGGTAACTGTCACTCTGTCAATATCAAACACCTCCGGTCTTTGCCTAATTGGGGCCTATAATGGTGCGGAAGTTTTAATGACGAAGCATAGAACATGAGAACCAATGAATTGCAGGCCAAGGGTATTTACGCATTTATATGCAGAGGGAATTTTGGGTGGCAAGGGAAAGTTTAAGGTAGTGAAAGATGCAAATGGACATGTAAAACCAACAGTAATGTTCACATGCTTACCTAGTGACCAAGGAAATCATGGTTAATCACCGTTGGATGTATAGAACAACTTAACTTTAAAATAATACTTTCCACTCTTGGATTTACATCCAACAATGATTGATCATGATTTTCTTGGTCATTAGGTGACCATGTGAACACCACTAGAAATTTATTCGAATGGTCTATGAACTTTGATATATTAAGTTTTGAAAATATCAGAATGATATCTCATGTATTCATCCTGACCTAAGATTGATATATATATATATATATATATATATATAACCATTAAGATGACCAATTTACCATTAAGTTCTTTTTTTTCTTAGTTTTTTATTTATTTATTTTCATATTCCAGAAATATTAAAAGAGGTTCTGGAATTTAATGATTTGGGTTAACTTTTATAAACTTAATGAAAATTGGAATATGAAAACATTCTCAAAATATAAAAAGCCAAAAAAATAAAATTGGAATAAGAAAACAAAGAAGGAAAACTAAGAAAAAAGAAGAAAGAATTTAAGGGTAAATTGGTCATTTTTTTGTTGTTCTGAGGGTAAATTAGTCATCTTAATGGCTATATATATCAATCTTAGGTCGGGATGGAAACATGAGATACCAATATGATATTTTTAAAATTTGATATGTCAAAATTTATAAGAAGTAAAAGTTTGTATACTATTAAGATGAATTTCCTTAATCTGAATTGATAGTATACCCTAAATCTGGTATGGGTAATTTTATTGAGCGATGCATCCATGGCCATTTGAGACCACTAATAATTGAGCATTATGGAGTCGTATAAAAGAGTCTTCCACAATACTCCCTTAGTGAATGGAAGTTTTGTTTAAATACATTAAAGTGCTCAATATTATAAAAAGGGGAATTTTCATATACACTCAATTTTAAAAAGTGGTTTTAAATAAAACTATCTAATATTCATATCTGATAGACATCTAAAATATATCAATTATGATAAATATTATGTCCTATTTTTTCTAAATTTTACACAATTGTCACCATTCAACTATAACATATTAATATAATAAATAAGCTTAATTGATGTTGTCTTAAATACCTTGATTATGAGTTTTTCTTCTAACACTAACATTTTTCAATCAATTTGTAAGAATCATGTAGTTTTCTTTATTTTTATGAAAAAAATCTAGATTAAAGGAATTTATTGTCTAATCTATACATAAGGTAAAATATAATATGAATAAGATATATGATCTAAACCCTATACCTTAAACCCTAAACGCTAAACCCTACACCTTAAACCCTATACCCTGAACCTATACCCTAACTCTATACCCTAAACCCTATACCTTAACCCTATACCCTAAACCCAATTTTGGGTTTCTTCTTTTTAGGTATATTATCATATCATGCTCTACTTAATAGGTACATTAGAAACGTAAGTAATAGAGTAAAATGTTATCTCGATTAAGATGGGAAATGATACAATAATATACATAAAAAGAAGAAAATTAATCAAAGAACAAGAACGTGTACCTTATAATTAGACATTTTTCGACTATGTAGAGAGACACCAAATATGAGCTTAGGAATGAAAAATATCATCCTATTACAAATGACATACTTATGTATATAGCATATATATATACAGGGCCCTTCCACTAAATGATCCATTTTTTTGACATATATGAGGGATGGGGGATTACACCAACTTTTAGATTATATTTTTGAATCTCCACCGTTCAATTTGTTGGTCTTTAAATATAGATCAATTTTGTAAATTTTCAGCCAATTTGGTGATCGTTAAGACATTCAAAACTACAATTTATAATTATAAGCATGAACGGTTCAGGTTTGGCAGATTTGGTTCGTTCATTGATTTAACCTTGTTCGACACTTTAACGATTACCAAATTGGCTGAAAATTTGCAGAATTGATATATAAGGACCAACAAATTGAACGGTCGAGATTCAAAAATATAATCGAAAAGTTGGTGTAATCCTCCATTCATCATATATGTCAATATATATATATATATATATATATATATATATATAAACTCAAGTTAGTAATAACAAGGTAATAAATTAAAGAATGTAATTGATTATGACAAAGTTAAATCTAAAATTGAGAAATATACCAAATTTAGTTTTCTATTGTCTGAAGGGTAAATTAAAGAAACCGAAAAATGAAAAAAACTATTAATTATAGACATTTGCTCTTATATGGTATGTTTGCTTATGTGAAATGAGTGTAAAATAAAAGAAAAATATGTATGAGTTTATCTTAAAAGAGGTCTAGTATTTTGAGTTTTTATCTAATTTTCTCTTATAAAAATGATATAGTTTTATAGTTGGATCAAGGAACTAACATCCATCATTTGAGAAGGAATTGACAAAAGGGTTATAGATTTACAAATCGGAGTATTGGCAATCTTCAGTCTTAGTTGTTGCTCAATACACAAGATATATGCCCATATGAGAGCAGTGGGTTAATATAATATTAACGTTCAATGCCTTGCCTAACTAGTTCTTATAAACTAGTGTAAAGACTGAGACCAAATGGTTGTGAATTTGATATGTCGTTCGGGGTGGTATTTCGTTAGGAATGTGAATAAACGCTCTACCCCTAATCTACTAGGACAAAAATATGCTCAGCACCAATCAGCTGCCTCGTATCTTAACACCATCATTAGCCTTCCTCGAGCACAACAGAAGACCACGGCAAGACTTGTACAAACTGGTATTAATTTCTTGTTTTCCAAAAAAAGAAGGCATAAGTAGGATATCTTGTTGCAAACCCGAGTTCCAAGTTCCAACTTTCTTCGAAGTAATTGGGATTGTTGTCCAACGCGTACCACTCTTTGCTGGAGACGTCTTTGAGGGACTAGCACACATCACTATAGGCTATAGGTAAAGAAAACAATCCTAGCACTTCTTTAAGAGGAGTAAATCAATTCAGAAAGTAAATTACAGTTTGATCCGACAAACCTCATGTTACTAATGAAAAGCTCTACTTGCAAGTCAACAAAACCTCTACTAATTCAAATCTCAGTCTAGATCTGGAAAATGACAGTGAAATAACTTTGAGGAAATCGACCGCCAAACTTAACGCGCAGCCTGTGTCTGAGCATGTTCCCTAATCTGACCAACTAACTTGTAAGTACGCCCAGATAATGCCTTAGTGTGGTCTATCAGTTGCTCATACCTGGAAATCAGTGAAGTAGGAAAACAAAATTAAGTCATAAACACAGTAGAAGTATTTTATAAGTGGCAAAATTTATATCAATGAACTTACACATTTGGATGGTTAGGTTCCATGATAACAGTTCCCAACTGTGAGTCGATCTTTGCATCAAGCTTTGAGCTCCGAATAAGATTCACAATCCATCTCTCAGCCTCCTCATAATTCAAATTCAATTTTTCAGCAAGCACTCTGCCGAACAAAAACTCAATTAGAGAAATGAAGAATGATTATTTTCTACTGACGATGATAAGAAAGAAAACAGATAACAGTAAGGATGGTAAGAAATCATTTGTGTAAAGAGAACTTCTTGTTATGGTAAGAAGCCACAAACCAGAGCTAAGAAATTGCTTTTGACCATATTTTAAATTACAATCCCACATAACCCTTTGTTGCCCAAGTTCCAGACCAAGAACATACAAATAAGAAAAATGCCATGAACAAAGTCTGGGGGAGGGGGCTAAAACACATCACTTCTCATAACATATCATAGTGTAATGATTAGAATACTAACGTAATGATTAGAATACTAACCCCATGTCAATGCGCTGATGTATGCGGCAGTAAGTCTCAAAGATAAATAGACGAGCATTTTCAAGGAATTCATCCCTCAATGGTACAGTAGTGAAATTGCCTTCTTCAACTCGCTTTCCAAGGAAGGGATCATTCAATATCACCTGCATTGCCATACCAACCACATTATCACTTGATTATCAACTGGTACACTATCACAGATTTTGAGCAAGCATGGCAATCTACTTACTTCCTGACACTCCCACATCTTCTTTTGTGCTCCATCAAAGTCGTAATTAACATAAACACATGTCAAAAACTCAGTGATAGGATCTTTGTAAGAATGCTGCTCCTGCTGAATGAGCTTTATAAAATCCTTGAATTGAGGTCTCCTTCTCTTATTGACAATGAATGCGGTGGCCAAGTAACGAATGAGATGGGGAGCATTGGTTTGGATGGCATTCAGATACCTGCAAGTAAAAACATTTCAACAAGGAGATATAATAAAAATCAAGCAACTAGAATTTTCACAAGAGAGGGGGGGGGGGGGGGGGGAGATAGCACATTTTATACAGCTTTAAACATGAGATATGAGCACGCACCAAACCAAGATTAGTTCAGAAAAACATGCAGACACTAGTTATGAGAACTATCAAAGCTACTTTTCATTGACAAGAGCATAAGCAAAAGTTATTGCATTTGCCTAATACATTAAAACCATAATATAACAACAGAAGTAGCAGCAACAAATAATCGTGAATAAAGTTATAGTTAGGAGCCAAGTTGATTTTCCATTCCCATTCTCATTATAATAGTATTGATACGACAATCTTAAACTTTCAGCGGTACAGGGGATGGAAACAAATACGTCTTTTTTTAGCAGTGTAGTTCAAGCACAGAGTGATTCCAGTAAGAGCCAAAAAGAAAAATAGATGAAAGCTGATGACGTACTTGTCCTGATTAAACAGGTCAATGATTTGAGTTCTTCCATTGTCATTGTTAAAAAATATGAAGAGACTCCAATGCATCAACCATATTCTGCTTTGCACCTGATTCATGGGCGAACTGAAATTCTGCACACACAAAAAAAGCATCACCTGGTGCCCATTTTAATAAACACATATCTCCTTGCATTTGTGAAATATGAAGACAAACCTTGGAATCAATAATTTCCTTGAGGCGGTTAAGCTCCTCATGAGCAATATCCCAGTTTTGCATCAGTATCTCAGCTGCCAGCTTTCCCCACAAAGCACTGAGACCCCTCTCGCTGTTGGTGCATAAAGCCCTGTACTGATACAGATAATCAGCAGCGCCAGAGTAGTTACCGCACTCAAACTGAAATTTGGCATACTGATACAATGCCTCTATTTGGTCTGGACCAATCTGATAATAAAACAATAGAGTTGTCAATACAATTGCTAATGATATGCTGCAAAATTAGGGTTTGAAAGAGAATAAAAAACAGACCTGGTAACGGTCATTGAGCATCTGGAGATTGTACTGTTTGTCAGCCCGGAGCTCCTGGACGGCAGAGGGGTTCTGCAAGAAGTTGACGAGAGGCGCCGCCGACTCCTCGAGAGCCTTGAGGCGGGCCACCACCTCAGCTCGCATCTCCACCATTTCTAATTCAAAGCAATCCATTAATCCAATGAACTCAAATACATACCTACGAATTGAATCAACAATCATACCCTGAGGGACGTCATCGGTGTGATAGAGGGACTTGTGGATGTCCATGGCGTAGTCGACCATGTTGGTCCGGTTGAGGAGGTCGATCTTGCACTTGAGGATCAGCTCGTCGGGGTAGAGCTGCCTCTCCTGCAGAAACTCCATAAGAGGGAACACAAGGTGCCGGTCCAGGTTCGGCGCGATGCGCGGGGTTAGGTCGTGCTCTGCCATCTCTCTCTCTCTCTCTCTCTCGATTTTGCGGCACCCAAAGATACAAGAGAGACGAGGGGTTTTTATACAAACTCTTTCACTCTTCTTCTAGGTTTAGGATTACGCTCAGCCCTTTTACTCTACTTTATTTTATTTTTATTTTTGTCCGTTGTCATCTTTCTACCCTTTAATTTTGGTGAATGTCCCCGTATCATGTATATGAATAATGTTGAAAACAATAAAAAAAAATTTATTACTTTCGATGAGTTGTTATATAATCAATAAATCGATACATGTTTTTTTTTAAATAAAAAAAATCAGTTTACGAGAAAAAAAATATTAAAAAAAAACTCTCTAACCGTCATCGGCTTCTATGTGCACGATATGGAGGATGAGCCTATTTTGTTGTGAGCCTAGCAAATTGGATCGATTTCGACGAATGTTCTAAGTTGAAATTGTAGGGGTATACCATTCAAAAGATTTAGTCGTGGAATTTGCTCAGAACTCTGGGTGATGAAGATACAATGACGTGGGTGCTAGTAGGCAATTTTTGTCACGCTCCGACCCTTAAATTTTACTTTATTTACTAGCATGATGTTAATAAGAATTTTACCGTCTTCGTCATTGAGTTTTATTTCTAAGGTCCTTAAAGGTGTGTTGAGGGACTAATATTTTCGAAAGAATTATTTGTAAGAGAAAAATGTGACGACGGTAAAAATAGTACATTTTATCTAGTAAAAAGTAATTTTTATTGAGGTATTATTTTTAGTGTTAGGTTTATTTTGAGTGTGGGCTTAAGGAGTTGGGCCGGTTTAGGGAGGTCCAAGCCTTCTCTCTTTTCTTTCTCTTCTCTTCTCCCTTCCGCTTCTCTCTCCTTCTCCCTCCCGCGAGCTCCCCGAGTGCCGGATTTTCTCCACCGCGCCAGTCGCCATCCGGCCGCCCAGGGACCGCCAGACTGGTCCCGTTCGGACCCTTGCCTCCTCCTCTTTCTTCCTGGGCCGGTGCCTACGCGCGGGACGCCGTCGAGCGGGGGAAATCCGTTGGGAGACGCCGACTGTTCCTTCGCCGGAACTCTTTCCTCCTGCCGCCATAGCCGGCGAGCCTTGGCTCAAAAGAAAGCCCTCATCCCGTGCAGCAATCCCTCCAAATGGCTCACTCCATCTCGAGCTAGGTAATGAGAAATCGGTAATGGAAATTCTAGGGCTTTTTATGTGTTTTCGTTCGATTGACATGGTTAGGCTTAAAATTGGAGTTTGTGATAGTTAGGAATGTTGTAGAGGAGGTTGAGAGGAAGATGCTGTCAAATTTTGGTGAGCATTGGAGGTCGCCGGAGCTGGCCGCCGGCCGCCGTTGGAAAAATGTTTTTAGTGGAGATTTTTATGAGGAGTTTAATGAAATGAGTTTTAGAATTTTTGGAGGAGTTTTGGATAGGTTTTGGAATTGTTTAAGTTTGGTATTTTTGGTGGATTAATAAGTTAAAATCCGACCATTGGATTATTTTATGATTAGGACGGTGGAAGGTGAATTCTCAGGATGTCGGTATTTATGGAGAATTGTGATTGACAGTGAAGTTAAGATTTAGGGCGATATGCATGGTTGAGCGCGAGAAGCTCATATTTAATTATGTCTATTTTCTTTAAGCGTCGGTGTTTTATTTAAGGATTTATTTATGTTTTGGAACAGGACGCGAGGAGGCTCGAGTAGAGGAGACCTTTGACCGACATCAAACTTAGGCCTAAGTTGTGAGTGGACATTTATTTTAATTAATGTGCTTGAAATGTTTTATTGTTGAGTAATTTCTTTTGTTGGAAATTAACCGAAGTTGGGAATTTCGGTGATTATACTCATATATAGAGATTTATGAGAATAGTATGTATATAAATAAACGCTAGCTAGCTATACGTGATTTCCCCCCATAATGAGGTACAATTCCATTATGGGGAGACGTGAGAGTTAGACACGAGCGTCGTAGCCTTGTACGACTTTCTATTCTTCGTATTCATTCATAGAATTCGTACAAGAAATCAGCACGTATATATCATAGAATTCGTACAAGGAGTCAGCACGTATATATATATATATCAACTCGTGCGTTTCCCCCATAATGAGGAAAAATGTCATTATGGGGTGACGTGAGCGTTATACGCGAGCATAGTAGCCTTGTATGAATTTCTGTTTTTCTTATTTCTTCAAAGAAATCATACAAGGTGTAGACGAGTGTATATACATACTGATATATATATATATATAAAATTCTAGCCTGAGATGCCATTTTATTAAGTTTTCTTGGGGAAATATTATTGTTCTGTCGAAATTACTTTTGTCCACTCACTCTGACGTAATTGAGTATTTTCCCCTGGGCTTTTCGTTTTTAATTGCCCAGTTTACAACGTTCGGGTGGGGTCTAGAAGGAGACGTCGAGGCATAGTCACCAATCTTTCCGCCACTTTTCGCCAGTAGGTTATCTGTTTAATCTACTAGGAGTTTATCAGCTTCCGTTGTCTTTCTTGTAGTAGCTCTGAATACTTTCGGAAAAATAATTGTGTATTATTTTATTCGGTTATTTGGATTGAGTTGAAACTGATATTTTGGTTAAGAGGGTGGTTCTAAAATTTTTCAGGGTTAGGGTTGTCCATTTTTAAAGGAGGTTTGCCGAGTTCTTCGGTAAATTTTCCTTGGAAGTGGTCCCCGCATAACTTATCTCGGGTTTCAGGATGAAATTCGAGGTGAGTCTTGACAATTTTAATAAAACTTTGAATTTGTTAGAGAATTTGGGAGGACAGTCCGGGCCGAATCCTAAAATGCAGTTTTTTTTTTTTATGTGTTAGCGTATACTAATTTGATTGATTTGGAGTGTTTTGGCGTCCTTACACATGGAGTGACCCGTGAATAAAGATGCGGTTGGATCAACCCTCCGAACTTGGCTTGATCCCCCATTCTAGATTGCAACTTTTTTCTCGAAGTACATTAGATCATATCCCAATTTTATTACAGGCAAGTAATACTGTTATTAGTCGGAATGATCTTTTTCACCATTTTGAATTTTGAAAGCTTATGGTTTCAAGACGGTTCTTGTGACTTGGTGGTTTAGTTTGGGAGAAAATAAGTATATATGTTTTGTGTTACAAAGAAAATTGGCAAACTAATAAGCTTGGTGGGCGGCAGAAAATTAAAATGACACAGATACATAAAAGGTTTGCAAGATTATGGAGCTTCCTTGTCATCGAGGTCGAAGTGGAGAAAGAGCAGCTTGTGGGTAGGGTTTGAATTTTTATTGTTCCAAGAAGAACTTTAAAGGAAACAACGAGCCATGATTACCTGGTTAAAAGAGGGTGATAAATACAGGGTATTTTCATCGTAGGGTTACAAATAGGGAAAGAAAAACCAAAACTAATAAAGAACACCTATCGAATACGATACGTAGGCTAAGAGCTAAAGCCGCGACCATAAGCAGGGGTAAGAAAAGAAGCAAGCTCCTCTAAAAAATGAGCTTCCACATGCTCTACACCATAGCTTACTAAAACATTAGCATGGAGATAAGCTTTCTTTGTAGACATGTGTCACTTTAACTTGCATATTTCTTACTATAGCTAACCCGGCCACTAAGCCATTTAATCCCCTGTCTCTAAGGAATAAATTTCAGACTAAAAAAGAAAGTTGAGCAAAACAAATATAGAATCTGACTCACTCCGAAGAAGATATTAATTTCTCAATAAAGCAAGCCATATTGCTTCAAAAAAAGAAGAAAAAAAAAAAAGAAGCACAGATTTCAACATCAAAAACATGTATGTCACCGTCACTCTTGAAGCAAAAACACATATAAAGCTTTCATCATGATGTCAGGCTATACCCCTAAAATCCATAACATCAGGATCCCTATTAGCCAACTCTTAGAGGTATAAACGGGGAAATGCAAGAACTTGATTGAAAACACCCCCATCATGCATCAAATTTTTTCTATCCATCTATAACCACCAAACTAAATTGAAAACTGTAATACGTCAAGGGATTCTAGTAGAAGTGTCAAGTTCCCTCTAAAAATTTTCGAACAACATTTAGAAATGTAAATTGTGGAGATGACAAAATTTTGAACATATTAAAACACCATTTCCATACATTAGAGGAAACCACGCACTCCTAGAGAAAATGGCTCCAAGACTCGTAAGCACCACCACATAAATGACATCTAGAGCAAAAAGATCACGCATTTGAAGCAACTCATCTGTCAATAGTCTTCTAAGCAATGTCTTCCAAGTACATATAATCTTGTGGGGTACCGGTAGAATTGTAAGATGCCAGATCATGGTTCCCCATTCCAACAAAGGAGGGAGGTGAAGTAGAGAGATTTAGATAACTTTTGATCAGCAGAATCAATTCACACCGTTTGCTCGATGTTATCTAGGCTCTGTCAGAAAGGTATGAGAAGTAAGAGACTTAGCTACTCCAATGTGAACTTGCATAAAATTATGTCAACTAGCATTTCACACTGACAATAAACTCACAAAGTTTGTTATCTAAGGACATCTCCAACAACTCTACCTAAAATCCATACCCAAACTCATTAGAGCAGGCATGGGCAAAGGCAATCTTTTCTGCCCTTTTCACCAAAAGTCATATGCAACAATGTGAAACAATTGTAGGCAATGTGCTAGGGTCCACCTGCCCAACCAATTCAAGAGGCAAAATTTGCCTCCCTTGTTGCCTGACTTCTGACTTCTCGGCACATGGTGGAGCCCATTTTACACAATTTTATTATTGAACCGTTGGTGGGATTTTAAGATGAGAACCCGACGAAAAAAAACAGTAACAATGTAAATTAAAAATATAAAGCATGTAACGGTAGAAAAAATCTGGCATACAAAATTTCTATATATACCCAATGTTGGATTGGGCATTTCTACAACCTTATTCATCTCTTTCTTGTTCATCTATTTCTTTTCTCTTCCATTTCTTGTTTGCTATATTTTCCTTCTCTTTCATTGTATTCATTTTCATTGCTATATTTTCATTCTCTTTCATTGCATTTTAATGGTTTATCCGAGATTTACACGTGTCAACTTGAGATTGGATAAAATCTTATCCGGATGAGATATTTTGTCAATAGTAATTTATCTTGTATTTGATATATATTTTAATTTAAAGTTTTTTTTAAAAAAAAACTTTTTATTAATAACTCACACAGTTTATATATGTCAATGAGGTTTGAACTCATGACCTCAAAGTTATCAGTTAAACACTTTAACCAACCAAGCCACGGCTCACCGACATTTAAAGATAAAAGCAATATATATCCAAATATAATTCAAATATTATCAAAATGATTTTTTTTTACTTAAAATAATACATTACTTATCATTATTGGCTTCAACAGCTGCATACAGAACATGAAGGCAAAGACAATTTATGTGAATAGTATATGCCTTTATACAAACTTTGGCTATAGGCATTGCATACTGCTGCATATGCTCTTACTATTCAAACTCATATTACATCTCCAACCATTATGTCAAAATCTATACTCGTATACAAATTTTAATCATTTTTAATAATTATTTAACAATAAATGAATTATATAAATCATACATAGAGATGACAATGGGTAGGGTAGGGTTGAAGGATCAAAATGTCATACACTTACCCTTTTTCATTCCTCATTCTCGTACCCGCCTCATTCCTCGTAATTAGTTAATGGGGATTCTCCATACCCGTCCCCTTTGGGGATTACGTTTTCATACCCGTCTCGATCCTCGTTAACAATTATGTAATAATTAATTTTTAAAAAATAATTACGAAATATAGAAATATGAAAATCAAATCAAATACATATATAAATAAGTTTCTTGATTCAATCCAACAAAAATGAATACAAGACTCAGTTAAAAAAGAAGTTTATATAAATATTCATTAAGAAAATCATAGTAAAAAAATATTACAAAAGATTTTACATAAATATCTATTTATAAATATAATATATATATATATATATATTAAAAAATAATATTTATATCCTAAATGGGTGGGGATGAGGACGAGTATCAAAATAACATACTCGCCTCGTACCCGATTCAAAAATCCGAATACTGAAGATCCCCATACCCGTCACCCGTTTATCTCCTTATATCTCCCTCGTTAGGGTCGAATACCCGTGGGCACCCTACCTACCCGCTGGGGATTATTGTCATCCCTAATCATACATAATAATTTTATATAATATGTTTTCATAATAATTCTACATATTCTACATTTTCCTGGTTTTTTTTGTCTTATTTTCAAGTTTTTTGTTTTTGAAAATATGATCATTTATTATGAACCGTTGAAATTAATTCATCAAATGTTTAAGGTCGTAGGATTAGAAATTCATTAATTGTCTACGAATTTTTTTGTTGAGGAGTGATTGATATGAACCTTTCATTTTAAATGAAACAAAATCTCATCCATTCATAAGGATCCCCCCACATGGAAGAATCAGCAACGCGTGCAAAGCGCGTTTGACTTTTTCTTGCAGTTATTTCGTCTTCTAGCGCATGTTCTTCACAGCTCCAGGGATTGGGCGCGTTCGTCTCAGCTAGCTATCACCTTCGTCTGGGTCTCGCGCTAAAGAAAATAGGTTTCCTACTTTGTAATCGACCCATTTTAGGTTGATGGGTTCGTAGGAACCCATATTTCGGTATAGAATTGAATGGTTGGAGATCAAATTTTTTGGGTTTTTACCTTGCTTTGTCAAAGACAAATATAGAAAACTAACTGTGAGACCTCGGATATATTTGAAGTAGTAAAATAGAATGGCTTGATATGTATACTGTGATCTCGTTAAGTGTCGAGATTTTACTAAACCAGCCGCTGCTACTGTCAGGAACAGAGGGCATGACATTACAGTGAGCGATGCCTAAACATGTACAATTAGTATGCCTATTATTCTAATCAAAATTCATCGAGTAACCAGAACGAAATTCCAGTTTGTTGAACTAAAAGTTGACTGTTTCGGTTTTTTGCCATACAAATTTTTTTAGGTGAGGTGGAAAGAAGATGCGGGGAAAATCAACATCAATGATACAGATTATAACCTGGTACAATGTCATTGGCATTCACCTGCTGAACACACATTCAATGGATCAAGGTTCTCATTATTTTCCTGATATATTTTTTTTCACGAAAATCAGCGTAGAAGTGTAATGCTGCATGGACTGCATTAACAGTTGAGATTATAACTCGTGTCATAATTAGTTCATTAAACATATTCTGATCACTGTTGATCTCTGTTTGCCTCAAATCTTCTTTTCAGGTATGCTTTGGAGCTTCACATTATTCATACAAGCTCTACCGGAAAGATTGCTGTTATTGGAATTGTATACAAATATGGCCGACCTGATCCCTTCCTTTCAAAGGTACCAATTCTGAATACAATGAAATAATACATAGAAAGAGTAGTCTGCCTTACATAGCTTCCCCCACTTTGTACAATGTGGTTCAAAACGATTATGCAATCTCAGCTAATCTCTATCTACTTCAAGGTTGGAAATGAATTTCAAAGAGGAGAGATATACTTTAGACATCTAAGCATGGTGAATCACTGTGATTTAGATTTTCTGTTAATATCATATATATATACTCCTAGGTTCTAGACAGTTTCCTTTGTTACTCACTTTAATTTTCTTCTTCTTAACTTGTAATTCTGGCAGCTGTTCCACCACATAAATTCAGTTGGGAAAGAAGAGGTTGATATTGGGGTTATTAATCCAGGAGACATTAAGTTTGGAAGCAGAAAGTATTACAGATATATCGGTTCTCTCACCGTTCCTCCCTGCACTGAGGGTGTAATTTGGACGATAGTAAAAAAGGTCGTCTTTCACCAATCAAAGAGATCATCTCTCCAGTATTCAATCTATTGGTTCTCTTTCTCAAATTTTCTTATTCCGAAGATGCACTTACCAACATATATATTACTTTTGTTTTACAGGTGAGGACAGTTTCAATGGAACAAGTGCGAGCATTAAGAGAGACTGTTCATGATGTAAGTATTTTCTTAATTGACTGTGGAACAAATTTCCTCTTGTTTTAAACTTTAGAGTATGTTCATTGGCGTGGATACCACTTATACGTCAATGTGGCTTAGCCTCAACTTGCATGATAGTCTTATCTCAGCTTTAATCATTATCATCTCGAGGCTTTTTTTTTTTTTTTTTTTAAAACAAAGCCTCAAAGATTCTGAAATGGAAGAATGATCACTTATATGGTGGAGCTTGTTTGAAATTGGTGTTCTAGCGAAGTTAACTGTCGACTTCAAATAACTTCATATATTTTATGATGGAATACATCAGTCACATTTTGTAACTCATAATAGTTCTGAGGTTTAAGAGAATGACTAACCACTATCTCGTCTCTTATTCTTGTACTCTTATATAATGATTGGCTAGGGTTCAGTAGGATTGAAGAAAAGTTAAAAGCATGTTAAAGCATTAAGAATTGAAACAATATATAGTTGTTCTTACATTTCCTTGTTTAAGAGCTCTGTGTATATTCAATCTTGCTTTCTTTTGTGTTTCATTGTTTCAGGGATATGAGGCAAATGCAAGGCCAACTCAGCAATTCAATGGGAGATCAGTGTTGTTATACACTCCTGGGGAGAATGGAGGTTCTGATTAGGTCTCTATATATAAACGCAAGGGAAATGACTTGCTTAATTTGTATCTTACCAATACAGAAGTGGAATTTGAGCCACAAGTTCAAATCTGTTATATATTTTGTGGGAATCGTTCATGAGATATATAAACAAAGTTATATGTTCCCGACTTTTAGATGAATACAACTTGATCTCTGTAGTCTTTTTCTATTTCTCAAGTTTTTCCTCTCTTAACTTCCAATTTTCCTTCTCCATGCCAACTCTTTTCCAAGCTAGCTGTTCTTGCTGCATTTGTCTTGTTAAGAGAGATGGCCATAGAAAAGGATATGGGGTTCTGATCCCACATGATTTTCAAACAAGATATGAACTAGGGTCAGAACATCTGAACATGCACCGGAGGAAGTCATGTAACTCAGAATAAGTAACAATGTAACATAAGACATTTTGCTTGCTAAAGGTGTTGTGCAGTTTTGTTAAGAACTACATGCTTCGTTGTAGTGGTTGCATGGAAACCTCGCCCATCAAGTAAGCTCAATTGCATTAAAACTATACACATAATAAAATTAAAGTTTCCATATCTTTTGACTAGCTTAATATCCCAGATATACATATTGTGAGGGTTCTGGGAATTTTACTTCAACAGATTGCACCACTGCTCAACAGAACAGATCGCTGAGCTCCTCATCTGTCAAGTCAGCCAAGTGGTTGAGTCCAACCCAGAACGACTCCTTGCCATCTTTGTCAATCCATGATCATTGTCTAAGCCAATATGGTTAAACCAAGTATCCGCCAAGTTAAAAAGAGTTCTTCGGACTAAAATCTTATCTAGTGCATCTACCATGCTTGGTATATTCTTGATCCCAAAACTGGTTATTAGTGAGACGGGTGGGTTTGGCGGCGCCGCCGGGACAAAAACGTTGGACCATCAAGTGCTAAGTCTGATTTCAAGCGATTGAGATATCTAATGATTAAGAGGGAAGAAGAGGGACACTAGTTAGAAATATATGATAAAAATAAGCAAATTAGTTAGGAGTAAAAAAAGAGGGAAAAAGAACCCACCGCGGTAGATGAATCAAATGTGGAGGCCACCGGAGGAGGAGGTGGCCAACAATTAAGCATGTCTGATAGGCTCAGGAGAAAGACTAAGTTTGCAGGCCAAAGGCCATGTAAGGAAAAATGATCTTGAGTTGCCTGTTCTTTTGCGGACCGAGGGTTTAGGAAAGATAGTTGCAAATATTGGTAGTAAGGCTCATCAGCATTGAGAACATGGGAATAGAAAAGAGAAAACAGAAAGATTGCTGCAGCTAATGCCATTTTCAACTAAAAGATCGAGCTAAATTGCTTGCAGGTGGAGGAACCAAGGTAGAATGGTGCAAGTATATATTGTGCCATAGTGGCTATGATCAGAAGCACAGGGAAACCAAATGTTGTGATCAATGATCAAAGCATCACAACAGAGCACACTACCTACTCAAATGTATAGGTAGCTGATATGAAACAAAAAGCTTGTAATACAGTGATACTGCTAATACCAAACTAGCTAGGTAATTTTAATCACACACACACACAAAAACCTAGATAGGTAATTTGAAACACAAGTAAAAACGGGGTGCTAAAACCTTGTTTTTTGAGGTGTTATCCTTCATCTTTGAATATTGATACCTCACTAGCATTGAGGGCTCTATGGCATTTGAAAGCTTATGTTTCTTAATTGTGTTTCTCTTGGTTGGTTTGTTCCACTGGTTCTTCCCTTGTTTGTTCATTGGGTTAATTCTTTCTTTTCTTTTTTCTTTTTCAATCACCCATTATCTTTAACGTGAAGAACCAAATACTTTGGAGATGAGAAGCAAATGACTAGTCTACTACTAGCAAGGAACAACTTTTCCATTATGCAGTGCAATTATAATTATAACATTGGTAGTACAAACAAATTACCAATGAAAATAAAATCGTTTATATATAGACACAAATGGACCTTACAACTTGTCCTATTTTTCTCCCAGCAAACTCAAAGAAATCTCTTCTATCCCGGCTAGCTCTTGCTGAAGATCAGAGGTGCGGGCGCAAGTCGTCTGCTGACAGTAGCAAGTTATATATCCAAACATTACTGTGGAATTGAGATAAACTGATTTACCTCATCTGTATTTCTGTAGATTATATGGATACCAAACTCAAGATGTCCATATCCCATATCCATACAAGGCCGGTGCTTTTGGATGGATGCATTCATACATATGGAAGTAATTCTTGATCGGCTGATCACCAGGCCAGAACCAAATTCCCAATTAACTGGCTATGGATCCTAGGGCCACTTCAAAACCAGCCAAAAACTTGTACAGAAGAACTCAATTCTCAAGTTCCTTTTACCAACGTGAAAATGAATCTCCATATGTCCTCCAACTCTCCCTACTGTTCCGACAATAAGAGCTCCTCTCAAATGGAGAGCTATAGAAATCTGGTTTTCTATTACTGCTGCGTCTAGGACTCTGAACATCTGAAGGTTTTCTGTAGGTGCCGTGATCCTTGCTTTCCTTTGCTGATTTTCTTATGTCTTCGTCAAAATCATATTCTGAGCGCTGTTAGTAAAAAAAATAAGATTTTGGTTAGGGCTATGTCTTCATTGAAGTATCTGCACTTCTAACACACTTACTGCACTCAAACAGGATATGCTATTATCGTCATCTATTCTAAACATCAAACTATAATCGTTGCTGACTTATGTGACAGGTATAACACTTAAAATAATGAAATAACATCTAACTCTACGCACGTTTATAAGAATAAAACAAAAAGGATGTAAAATGGAAAAGCTTACTATAAAGGTTAAAAAAAATAAAAAAATAAAAAAAAGTTGCTGGACAATTTTAAAACTGAATCTGTGAAAATGGCATGAAAAAGAGAACATTTGGAGTCTTAAAGAGACAAAAAATATATGCTTGCTAGGACCTGGCGAAATTGATATGTTTGGTAGGTTATTAGATATATGATCTGTAGTATGCAAAGAAGCAAAAAAATGGTTCCCTGGTGCTGGTCAATTATTCATTTATTTTCAATAAATAACTCTCAAGTAAGATTATCAAGGGAAGAAACACCTTGTTGGGATCTGAAAGTACTGCATATGCCTCTCCAATCATTTTAAAGAGTCTGTCAGCATCCTTGTGAACCTCAAGAGAGATTTCTTTCCAGAGTCGCCGTTCATCTCCACTCTCACTTCTTGCCAAGAACTGACCAGCCTACATCAATAAAGACAGCAAAAGGAGAAAGATAAGAAAAAGAATCGTCAATAACATCATCAAGCACAACTTTATCAAGGAAGATTATATAGAAGTTTGAAACCTTGTCAGGATGATGCTTCAGAGCAGCCTTACGATAAGCCTTCTTGATGTCAGCACTTGAGTCAGATGGTTTAATTCCCCTGTGAATTGAGATTAAAATAAGCAGAGATTTACATAAGCCTCCAAAAAATAAGATTGCACATCGAACTCAACTAGTCAACAATAAAAATCTGCTTGTAAAAGTGCAACAATTATCTCGAATTTATATCTAAAAGTTACCGTTTTAAAGTTCTAAGAAAACTCTTAGTTAGCTTTAACAATGACATAACTGCTCACAACCGAAGCATAGAGTTCTCCATTTATACTTTTGGACCTTTGATTTCTTCGAAGGAATAAAGCTAACCGCTCTAGTGTCATAAAAGTTTAACGTTTTGAAGCCTTTTAGCTTCAGTTTTCAAAAGTATGTTTTTGAACAAAGTTAGTTTTTGATACCCATTCCAGAAATTTCTATCTATTAGTCAGAAATTAGAACACTAAAAACTTTTTATTTAGTTCAGTTTTCTATGAATAATTCTTGAACCTCTAGCAATACAGATTGAATAAAAACAACTAGGTTGTTTGACACAAATATGAACAAGGCATTTCGATTGCCGAATCATAAAAACATTAATGGATTAAGAACTTACAGAATGAGGTAAAAATTGAAGGGGATTCCTTTCTTAGCTTCTTCTTCCATTAAAGGCATACGTCGATAAGCATTCCGTAATTCTTGTGTGCGGCCTGTGGAGTTACCTTGTGAGTTAGGTTCTTTGGCCTTGTCACCAGATTGGTTTTCCAGTATAGATACAAGTCTTTGGAGATCACTAGCAGCCTGTCCATAGTCCCGTATCATCTCATGTAAGGTAGCTCTTCTAGAAACTGCCTGTTAAGAGCAGGATGACAAGTCGATAAAATCACATAACTGTTCACGTTTAGAGCAATTCTGTGCTAGTGATGATCAGTTCATTTTATAAAATCACATAACTGTTCACTTTACTGCACACTGCCTGTCCTAAAAATCATAGTTAAGGTAGGCAAGGGTGACCATGTACAAGGAAACAGTTAAAATCAATTGTATTAACTTGCTTTCACCTTTTTTTTTCTTCTTTTGGAAAAATTAGGAAAAAAAAATTACAAAACTTGTTCCGCTACAGGTCTATAGATCACAGTAATAGCATTGTAGCTCAAACATAAGAGCCCCAATAATGAACTCAATCAGTTACACGCATTTGTCCCGACTGGTATATCAGATATCAGCCTAAGGTCCATCAGCTATCAATCAACAATTACTAAAAGTAAAACAGCATATGACTATAAGGTATACCTTAACGTAAGGACCAAAAAAAAGGTATACCTTAGCGTAATTTCCATCAAGAGCTATTGCAAGACTGCAGTCGGCAATGGCATCAGTAATTTGTCCCAAAGCTTGATGTGCTGCAGCACGGTTGCACAAACAGATTGCAGAAAATGGCCGAGATCCAATATTGCGAGACAAAGCAACAGTATAATGTTCCACTGCTTCTGTATGTTTTCCGGATCTAAATGCGTCATTCCCTGCGTCCTGTGTTTTGAAAGATAGTATATGATTAATTCATACTTCCAGTTTGAACTACAAAAATAAATGAAAATGCTCTAAATGATGCGCAGAAACAATTAGCTGAACCTTATTCAAATTATTATTTTACCATTACATATACACGTGTACATTAACTGTTACGGTAAATTAGAATGACCGGCATTTCTCTTAGGGACGAGACATGGAAGTCACTCAGTGAACTTTAAAGATGACTGCAAATGTTCTATATGACAAGCAGAAACAATTCAGTACACTGATAGCTGAACCTTGTTCAAGTCAATCTTCATCAATATATATACACGTGTACATTAAATGTTACAGTACATTAGAATGACCAGCATTTATCTTAAAGAAGGTTAGACATGGAAGTCAGCAGGAATACTGCAATTAAACTTCTCTTTTGTACTTACAAAAGTCACTCAGCATATGTTACAACTTACAATTAGATGCTTCATAATTGAAGTAACACGTACACCACATATTAAGCATGAGAACTAGGTGAACGTATTCATATGGATGCCTACTGATCCTCCATTCAACTGAGATAATACATTGAAGCAAAAGAGAGCTTACCTTGTGGCTTAACAGTTCACGTATGCTGGCAGCTAATGAAATTGATGATTCCAAGTTCTTACTCGCATACCTGTAGTTAAATTTTGACTCAGTATATTCCAGCCATAATATTAATAAAACGAAAGTCCAGATTGGACTTGAAACTATAGAATTGGTTATCAAAGAAATTTTCTATTACCCACTTTCTTTCAGTTTTAAAACCACCCATTATAGGAATGAAAAGATACCAACTATAGTGGTTGTGAAGACCTCATCAACCAGTCTTGATGAAAAGAGATTACTAGGGTTATGAAATGGAGACTGTCACACTCCCAAGAGCGAGTAGCACTTTCATAATAGAGGACCACCATTCTAATCAAAAAGAGTTGTTCAAGAGATAGATTGTCCATAAATAGTCTAGACTACAGTGTATTACCTGTCTTTGATAGATCCCACTTGCTCTAGCTTCTCAAGTAAATTAAGAGCTGCCTCAAACCTTCCCAAATGGAAGTAAGACTTGGATATGAAGAACCACCTCCACAACCTAGCATACGGATGATCTTCACATCCGGCACCATCCATATTTACTACACTGTTCAGTGAAGAAAAGTTCTTCTCAGCAAAACACATACTATGTTCACACAGTTGAATTGCCTCTTCATATCTCCTCAACTGTAAGTGATCAATAAAAAAATAGAAACTACTTAGGCCACCAATCAGTTACTTCTACAAGAGTAACCAACCACCAAAAGACGAATTGATTTAATAAAATAAACTAAATAAACAAGTAAAGACTAATATGTTCACAGAGACATACCAAACACAGAGCCTCTGCCTTCATTTCAAGTAACTTTTCTGAGTATTCACTAATAGACAAGGCCTCAGAAACTATTTCCAAGGCACTAAGAGCTGCATCTGTAGTTTTCTGTTCAAGAAGCTTGGCAGAGCGATTCATATACTCAGCCACTTTCTGCAAACAAGATATTACATAGATCACTTTCATTAGATTCCCCAAGCATATAAAGACTGTAAGTATATATGAACTGAAGACCACATACATCATGTCAAAAGACAACAGAGAAAGCTAGAGTAACAGGTAGATGCTTTGGCTTTCATTTGAAAATCCACAATGAGAATGCTACTGGGAATAGTTTGCTAAATTGTCTAATACTTGCTCTTGTTGAACATGAGTGCAGATAAGTTGTATTTTGAAGTTCAATTTTTCTTTTGTCTTTTTGGTAACAACAGAATTATTGATTCAAAATGAAAACTCACAATAAGTGGCCCAGGCATCTACTGAGATGAACTCCTAAAAACAACTACACAAATACCAATCAAAGAATTCAAAAGATGCTGCGTTCCATCCAATGAATTGCCAAAATGGAGCTCTTCTTAATACCCAAGAAACTGAAGCCAATAAAAATGCAAGAAGCGGACTCTATCCCACAAGATGTCAAATTCATCCCCACCCCCACCATGTCTCATAATTATGTTTCTCCCCACGCACATGTTTGGCCATTAAGTTGGAGGACAATAACTAAGTTAGGTGGATGTGAAAAAGAACAGTAACAAAAATATTTTTCTTTCTTTGGGGGGGGGGGGGGGGGGGAGACGCTGCATCCCTAAAATGACCTCAATTAAATTGTCCAACCACAGCTCTCATAATTTACACCCCAGACCTATAAACCTACAAGCTCATACTGCATGATACTCAATATCAAACATTTTTAGAAAAATAAATATTTCTCCGTCATTCTTCTCTGTTTTTCCTTGGCATAATACTCACCACACTCGAGCTATAATAACAAATTGATAGACAGGATTAACAAAGTTCTTACATCCTCCATCCCAAAAGTATGACAGGAAAAGATGCAGTACCTGAGCCTTCTGTATGCCATCAGCAGAATCTATTACAGTTCTCCGATCCAAACACACACCAGTTCTGGATTCCAAGCAATTATTGAAGTACCGTTGTGCATTTTCAACTTCGCCCAGAAGAAGATGAAAACTGAGACCCAAAAAACAAATCATGTGAAGATAACATAAACATATTTAATATTGCATCAATCAGAAGACCAACGATGCAGCAAAATACCAGATGATATCTAGCTCGATATGAATAGACCATATACTCCACAAACAAAATGACAGTTACAACCCTCAAATGGAGTATATGAGGAGTTTAGCAATTTGTAACTCAATGTATGCTTCAAAGCTTAAAATTCATAAAAAAAATTCAATATAATAATCAGAAAATGAGAAAAATTCAAGAACCTTTGTTAGCTATAACTAGGGTCAATGTTTTTAAGAAGGGAACCAAGACTTACTTTGCAGCTCTCATTTGAACTTTGAGAAAGTTGGGGTCTAGCGCAGTAGCCATCGTACAGTCCCCTAAAGCTTCCCTTATCTTGCCCATATACATCCTTGTTGCCGCTCGATTGCTATAGCATAGTAAAAGGGGCTTAAGGCAGCTTCCCGACCTTTCACTTGAAGGAACAGAAACTATTCCCTGTGTGTAAAAATCTTCAGCTTTCGAAAAGTCTTTGTTCCTATAAGCTTTGTTGCCCCTGCAAGAAATCAAATTGTTACATATGTGAGAGAACATGAAAACAATCTCCAATTGAGCCAAAAAAAAAAAATCTGCAATATAAATATGACAATTAAAAATCATATCCAAACCGCCAATGGTCCAAGAAACTATTTCAAAGAGATAGTTCTTTTAGGAAATTAACACCAGTCATTAAATATAATCACCTGATTCGCCACTTCTCACAAGTCTCATGAGTTGCATCAGTAGAAGGGATATGCACTTTCATAACTTGTTCATGAGGCTCATGTTTTTCTACCACATCAGAAGACAATGATGTGCTAGAGTGGGGTGCAGATTTGTCAGCTCCAAAGTCAACATTTGGACTTGGAGTTATAACAAATGTATTACAACCGACTTTCTTCTTATTTTTCACTCTGCGAAGTAGACGCCTTGCCACTATTGGACTTCGTTCTGTAGAAGATGACGCAACAAAGGTGAATGGTTTCTTCTCCATATTATCAAAACCAGAAGCAAAACACGGTGTTCCACAATCATGTTCTTGATTCTCTACATTCAGACCAAAATCAGCTCTAACGTCTTGTGAATCCTTACCAGCACGACTGATACTGTTGACATGCTCATTTTTGGAGCTAAAGCAGGGAGTTTCAGCTTCAGAACCAGACCCTTTAGTGGAACAATGGTTAACAAATATTCTTTCACCATAATGACCAGAATTCTCGTCAATGGCCTTTCCATATATGTGATCACCTTTAGCAGCCAATTCTCTCTCATCACCATTATGTCCAATAGTAACTGTTGCATTGGAGACAGAAGGTGCAGTATTACTGCCTAGGTGGATGGAGTCATTAGACGTTGCAGAAGATTCCCTTAAATGTGGATCAACAACTATAGTTTCCCCATAAGGAGAGAAATCCATGGGGGAGCAACATCCAGGAGAGTCTGGGGTTCCTTGGCAACTACTTTCCTTGGGAACATTATCCTGAGCTGGCCGTTGCTTACTCAGAGAAGGTTTCTTCAACTTTGCCCTTGTCTTCCTTGATCTTTTGTCCCTTACTGATCTACCCTTCACATTGATGTTGGCTTTATTTATTTCAGGAATTAGAGTTTCTTTGAGACAAGAAGAAAACTGCAATGGAGTGTTGAAGTCCTCAAAGCACACACCAAATCCGTCTAGAGAGCTAGTAAAGTTACTTCCATCTTTACCTTTCACTCCACCTGCAGATGATGCTTTCGAAGCACAACCATTTGTTTGGACGCCAAGACCCGTCTGAAATGTAAACTGAGCAGAACTAGAAGTCGCTCCGGTGGTACCGGCCGTGTTACTCTCGCTTCCAAAAACAACATGGTTAGTACTTTTATGACTATCTGCATCAGTTACCTCACAACTTTCAAATACAAGCTTACACTTGCTACTGAAATCAGAACTCAGTTTATCATTCAGACTGTTTGACTTGGACTTGCAATCTCCTAAATCTTCATCACTTGGTTTCACCTCACCTTGACAATTAGGTAGCTTGGAATCCGTCAAGCCGGAACCTTCCTTACCGCCACTTCCAAATGCAAAACTTCCCTCCTCATGAACCTTGTTTGAGCACGAGCGCTCCTCGTTATTAAATTTGAAAGAATCAGCTTTCATCTGGCTGCCAACTTCATCAACCGAATTTTCCACATTTCCACTAGAGTGGTTCTTTAGCGAATTAAAACATGAACTTGAACCACCCCAACTGGAACCAAACACAAAACCAACACCACTATAGCTCCTTCCCTCAGCTTCATTACCAATTCCCTGACTCTCAGTCCCCTCATTTGAACTACACTCTGAATCACCAAGATTCTCAACATATCCAGCAGATTCTCCATTTTCGGTACTCAAATTTGCATCAATCTTACCTGCTCCACTCTCCCTAGAACTCGGTCCCGAATCATTTTGATTAGCGACACTCTCAAGCTCAGCCTTCTCACCAATACCACTCAATTTAGCGCCAAACACAAAGCCCTCACCACCACTCGAAAAAGTGAACCGATTAGAAGCACTAGTATCAGCAGCACTTACCGAGCGAAACGGGTTGAGCTCCGGGCCCGGCTCGGCCAGACAAGTTCTCGACCTGGCGTGCTGCTTCCTATGCTTCACCAGCCTCGGCCGCGACCGAGCTGATGGTGACGGCACATTTGGAGCGTCGGAGCCGAGAGCATTGAAATTGAAGGGGTTAGAGGAAGGCGTCTCGTCCGAGGGGTTTTGAGGATGGGCGGAGGGTTTGGATAGTGGGGAGGTAATCGGGGACCGGAAGTCCACCGCCGCCGGGGACATTTCCGGCGCAGTTTGAGGATGGAATATTAGGGTTTCGGAATGGCGTTGGGAATAAATGAGAAAAAAGGAGTTCGGTTTATAGGGTGTCGAAGCTGCAGAGAGAGAGCGGGGGGTTTTATTTGCTTTGGCTTTGCGTGCACTACGTACTTGAGCCCAATGTGGTAAAAGGCAATTTAAATTTGGTGACGTGTTTCTCAATTTTGTTTCGATGTGAAAAAGGAAAACAACAAGAGAGTCAAAATGAAAAGTGTGAAGAGCAGGCTGGCTGAGCAGCGGAGTTCAGTAAGAAAAAAAAGGAAAAATCGTCCAAACAGTGTCTGAACTTTTCCAATCTATTAGTTTTGGTGTCTCATGTTTCCGAAATATCAAAACGGTACTTGACATTTTGATCCCGACCCAGCTTTGATATCTCGAACCGTTATCTCTGTTAACTCTGTTAAATCTCCAGGGCTAAATTTGTCACTTCACTATTCCCGCCAAATTAAAAGTTGTATTCATACATTCCCGCCTAACTGAAAACTTTTGCCATTTTGTCCAACAAATCAAGATCTTGGAGGAAAAACTGACAGCTTATAATAACCAATTCACAAAGGGTAATGTACTGCCAAGAGATACTTGACCATACAATACATGAGTAGAGCTGGACAATAATCTATCAGTATAAAAAGCAGGGTAAACTATCATACTAGTATTCAAAAATGCACCCCAAAGTACTACAAACACATTTGAGGAAGCCATACACACATTTCCAGTATAGGAATCAAACTTCTAATTAATTTATATAGGAAGTGGCACAATTCATTACATAAATAGTCATACACTCATATTACATTCTTCTCAAAGTAATAGTCATAGTAAATTAGACATAATATTGCACATCCAAGACATCAAAATAACCCAAAATAACTTCAATGTTTGAGAACCACCCAAAAACATTATAATCCCAGAAGAACATAGCATCCAACCTGCCCAAAATCCTCTAAAATTAAATTGTCTGTGTGCAATGGCTTTTTACTCTCTTTGTCTAAAACCAGTAGATGACGAAGGCAGTGGAGCTTGAGTAGGCTACATCACCATAGCAAATAATACATATTAATCCATATATATCAACACAGCATCAACTCTAATTCATCTACATATTATATCAACATGACAGCAAATATTAAGCTATATATCACACCATCAAATGTGTATCAGCATTCACCACAACAAATAATACACATTAAGCTATATATAACAACACAGCAGCAAATGTAATTCAGCAATATATATATATAGATAATAGCAACATGACAACAAACATTAAGCTATATATCCCACCATCAGTATCAGCATTCACCATAAAAAGACACCACATATTAAGCTATTTGTACAATCAAATAAGACCACCTAATAATAATTACCTGTGATGGCTGGAAAACATTGCTGCCTTCTTGAGATTGCATCAATGGAATCTCATGCTGCACATTTTGAATTGGAACCTCCTCATGTTGAGCTTGAGGCTGCACATTGTCAACTTGAACTTCATTTACTTGCAGCTGGGGCTAGACATCAGGAAGCTACCAAAACAACAATTTAACATAGATTTTAGTTGTTGAAATTCAAAACTTGCACAAATCACATTTAATTAGTTGTACCTGATTTCTCAAGGGGCATGTCCTCTTATTATGACCTGGCTTGTGGCAAATTCTGCAGTTAATTTGACTATAATACACTTTTGCAAGCTTTTCTGTTCCTGGAGGGGGTGCCACTTCACCTAAAATTCCATCAATGAATGAAAATATAGTTATATCAAACACTTAAGTACAAATAAACATAATTACTAATTAGAAATCCCACCAGCTTCTTTGTTTCTAGCCATTTTAGGCCTGCCAGGCTGTCTTCTGTAGAGAGGTGGTGCAATAGGCCGGGTTATCTTATCCCACTCCTCCACTCCAGTTATTGGGTACATTATCGGCTCATATGCCTTAATGTATTTTTC
Organism: Fragaria x ananassa; assembly: GCA_034370585.1. NCBI lineage: Eukaryota > Viridiplantae > Streptophyta > Magnoliopsida > Rosales > Rosaceae > Fragaria > Fragaria x ananassa. The sequence goes on from CP139754.1 coordinate 16,463,243, forward strand.
CTTGCTATAATACTCATCCACATACTCATCAGGTGTCTTTCCTTTATAGTAAATTGCAGATATAGCATGGCCACATGGAAGACTAGAGATATCCCATTGTTTACAAGTGCAACTCTTCAAATCCAAGGCAACTGAATGTGCAGCCACCACCCCACTTGCAGAAGCTACACCTCTTCCTTGAATTTCAAACCTCCATTCACTTGACTCTCTAGGATAATAATCAGCAGCATATTTGGCATGCTTGTTCAACTGTTTCTCCACCCTTGGACCAACCCTACACCGCCAATTAGGGCCACTATGCCTCCTATTTGCCAACCTAGTCATAGTAGCAATCCTGATACCTTCCAAACATGGTAGAATAGGTTGTTTCCTTTGTTCTAGAATACTTTTGTTGAAGCTTTCATTGTGATTATTGAGCAAGATATCACATTTGAATTTTATGTGAAAGTGTGACTTACTCCAATGAATGGCAGGCCTTTTAAGTGCCCAATCATATGCACCAAATGAACTTTTCTTCAAATCCTCCATTGCACTTGCATAGGTATTCATTGTACAAGCTCTAGCTACTGCCCAAAACTTTTGCTTCAACTCCAAACCTCCATGGCCATCATTCTTAAAATTATTATGTAGGTGTCTAACACAATGCCTATGTTGAGATTCTGGAAACATGTCTTTGATAACCTGCTCAAGTCCCTTCTGCTTGTCACTCATGAATGTGTAGTGACTTGAGTGGTAGATATCTAAATCCTCCTTCAGAAACTCCATAAACCACTGCCAAGAATCTCTGCACTCTGATTCCACTATAGCCCAAGCAATGGGATACATCCCATTATTCCCATCAATTCTAACGGCGGATAAAAGTTGACCCGTATGCACACCCTTGAGGTGACAACCATCCAACCCTATTATAGGCCTGCATCCTTGCTTCCAACCAGTCTTCAATGCAGCAATGCAGATGTAAATCCTCCTAAATCTTGTGACCTCTCCGTCTAACTCAGTTTGAATCCACACTGAGGTCCCAGGATTCCTTTTCTTCAACTCATGTGCATAGGATTCCAATAGATTGTATTGATCTGCATAACTACCTTGAGCTCTTTTTGTCGCTTGTAACCTTGCTCTGTACGCCATTTGATACCCGACTTTCATTCCAAAATCCTTATTCACTGTATTTTGTATTCCTTCAGTTGACCATTTTGGATCATTTAAGAAAAACTCTTCGTATTCCTCTGCTATAAATGGAGCATGCATGTGATATACTTTTTCATTCAACGAAGTGCACGTGTGCTCTTGTTTCAAAGTCCTAATGTATATTGTTGGATTGTCCAGGTTAGTTGATGAAGCATATATCCTCCAAAGGCAATCTTCCGAAGTGAAACACTTAGCTACCATTTTGTGCCTTGAATTTGTTGGAAACCTGAGCTCTTTTTTTGTCACCACATCGTGTTTTCTAATTGCACTCTTGAACTCCTTTGAGTTAGCAAATGCCATACCAATAACAAACTCAGGATTCTTCATGTCATGCTTTTTCTTAAACTCTCTCCACTAAGAATACCTTTTCCTACACTTGACCGGAAATCTGCCTCTATCCACACCTTCATCGTTTGATCCATGCAAACTCTCCTCTCCATCTGAATCATACCTGTCATCCTCTGAAATTGCTCCCTCAAACCCCATCTCCACCAACTCATTGACCAAATCAATATCACCATCAACATTGTTGTTAAACTGCACATCATCATCATCTGAAGTCAGATCCGCAAAATCACTATCAATAATTCCATCAAAATTCGGATCATCATCTGAACTCTCAGATTTAGCTATAAACTCATCCCTAGGTGCAGATGCATTAGAAGACTCCCCTGCAGATCTGGTTGAGTACCTTTTTGCTTTGGACTTTTTAGGTTTCACAGTTTTTTTTTTCTTTTTGCTGGAACTATTTCTTCAACAACTTTTTGTTTTCCTTTGTCAGCAGCCCTTTTTCTCGCAGCTTGCACTCTGATTCCACCATTTTTTGCAACCTCATGTACATCATCAATAACATGCCCCATGAAGCAAACATGATCAATATTGTTCTGAAATACCGACAACTCTTCTTCAAGAAATATCTTCCTTTCAGCTAAGCAGACAATGTAAAAATCCAACATTCTGGTACTTGTAACAAATCCACACATATCTGGTACATCAGGATCATGCATAATTGGTAAGTACCCTGTGCCCAGCTCACTTCCTGGAATCTGAAACCAATATCCAATAGGGCCAGATTGGTAACCCAAATCCCATGCCCAGTTGTTTAACTCTAGGAGAGAGACTTTGTCAGGATCAACACTATCCAAATACAACACTTCCCCTCCTCTATATTCCTTGTTTGAACCTTTGTTGCTGAAAAACCTCCCTCCATGATGAATTTTCAAGGTGAACAAATCTCCTGAAAAAAAAATTAATTCATTAAATTAACTAAACATTCCCCTCTATATTATCTGTTCTCCTTTCCCAGTAACAACACTTAGCATATTAGAATCCTTTTATTGCCTTTATTTATTTAGTTTTAAACTATGTAAATAGTGATGTGGAAAACAATGCACTTAATTATCAAGCTGTGCATTTGACAAGCACGATATGACTTACTTCATTGGTGTACTCTTAAATGGAAATTTCATAATTTACAAAAGCAATATCGTACTGTCCTACTTGTCTATGCTTAACACATGTGCTTATAATTAGTAGGACCATCGTTTTTTCTTTTCAGTAGCATTCCCCCTTTGCTATTGGTGTGTATTGGGAATTATATTTATGCATTCATGTCATTCACATGAACACACTAGCTGGGAATTTAAGAAAACCCTTTAGAAACACATCAACTCACAACACTTCTTTATAAAACCATCACATTAACCAGATTTTAATTAGTAGCTTGGGAGAGTAAAGTCACTTACCAACTAAGCAAAATATTAGAACTAAGTCATTCAACTCAGTTTACACCTTTACATTATTTCATTCCCCACATACCCAACTACTTTAAGCATGATGTATAAACAATTGTGTATGCAGACAAAAGCAAAACATAGACAAATAACAACTTGTCCAATAACTACAGACAACAACATTTGAAAGGGGACCAGTGTTTTACCTGAGGGAACCGGTCGCTCTCCATCCACTCGAAAGTTTCTCCAATAAGTTGCCATGGCAGGTCTTCAAATCTTCCTCTAGTCCATGTATTTCTTCCTACAATACCCAAATTTCGCACCCAGACCTTTATCCTTCATTTAAACCCAGACAAAATTTTCGCACCCAGACCTTCATTCAAACCCAGACAAAATATTTTTCATTCAAATTTGGCGAAATAAAGAAAAGAGATTGGAGGGTTGAGAGTTCAAAATGAAAAACTCACGGATTGGATTTAAGGTGTGATTGTCATGCATGTTGCATCTTGAGGTCGGATCGGGATTGCGTTCACAATATTGATGCTTCTTTGATCTCACATATAAACTAAAAGAGGAAGAAGGGAAAGATAACAGAAGGGATCGAAGAAGATGAAGAGAGAAATAGAGAGAGGGCGGATGAAGGAGAAGGAGTAGTGGGTGCGATAGTGGAGTCCCAAAGTAATGAAATAGATAAGTGAAAATAAGATTTTTGTGTTTGATCGGTGAGAAAGAGATAAGCAGAGTTTGATCTGTGAGAAACTGGGAGAGATAGAATAGTTGAGGGTTTTTGATTTGATATGACCATTTTGCCCTTAAAATATTAACGGAGTTAACAGAGGTAACGGTTCGAGATACCAAAGCTGAGTCGAGATCAAAATGTCAGGTACCGTTTTGATATTTCGGAAACATGAGACACCAAAACTAATAGATTGAAAAAATTCAGATACTGTTTAGACGATTTTGCCAAGAAAAAGAAAAAAAATTCTCTCTACTTAAAAAGTTAAAAGCATTGTTGGTTCGGGTCGGAGCCATACCCGGCAGCGCAACTAAACGTGTCCCAGAAGAAAGAGGACACGTTGAACTCTTCATTTGCTGCCGCCGACCCTATTTCCAATTGCAAAAATATCCATCCATCCATCAACACACCCAGTTTTCAATTACAAATCAGAGCAGAGCAGAGCCGAGCCTCAGTCTCACTTCCACTCCTGCTCCCAGGTACGCATCGTTACCATGTGTATATCCCACTGCTGCTTTCTACTGTTTAAAGTGTTTATATAGGTATTGCTGCTGCTGTGTGGGTTGGGTTGGGTTGGGTTCAGATTAGACTTGTGAGTTTAGAGTCTTTTTGGGATTATACTCGAAGCTTCACAACTAGTCTAGGGCGCACATGAGGGTATAGGAAAAATAAGAAGAAAGAGGAGAAAACTTAAGGTGCAAAGTCGAGTCCAATTCCAACACATGAACTGCTTAAACCAGATATTAGTGTTATATGGTGATATAATCTTTCCAGTTACCGTGGTTGTATTAGGTTTGTTCGGAAGAAACTTTGAAGGCTCTTATAGTGAAGAGAGCTGCAACACAGAACCTCAATTTGATCCAACATGGAGTGCAAGCAAGATAAAGTTCTGCATGCTACTTGTTATTCATTCAAGTATTTCCTGTGCTATTTTTTTTTCAGGCATGGAATTTTTGGTAGGTACTTTGTTCATATTAGAGTGTGAATTCACTTAGTGTACAATTGCATGCACACGTTTTAAGAGAGGACTTCGGTAAGTTTTCTTTTCGTGTAGGAGTAGTTTAGATGTTACGAGGAAGATGAATTTCGTAATATAGATCAGTAGTGTTTACCTTTTAAATCCCTACATTGTCTTTAATGCATGTATTGCTCAAGTTTTCATGGGAGAAGTTCTTTATTAAAGGCATGTTTTCTCTATTGGAGTTGGCACTTTGGCACCTCCTATATGATTAAACATTCGGCAAACACGATACGATTGTCACCGAAAAAGTTTGGTAACTCTTTATAAGGTCAATGTCATCAAGAGAGACATACCATATGCCATTAAAATTAAATTTTCGTGTTCATTTCAAATGCTTAATATGCACTGCTGTTGTATATAAAACAATAAAATATTAACTGCATATTTGAAATTCATGAATTGCCAATATAATCTAGAGTAACGGTAGGAGGAGCTCGGAGAAGATTTTGGCCTCAGTTAGCATTATATAAGGTTTTTTTTTTCTCCTTTACTATTGTACCACAACTATAGTAATGTAATTCGTTTGTAGTTTAACCTAATGCTGAAGGTTAAACAGTACATCAAATTTCATCTTTATCATCGCCATATCCTTACATTGTTCCTAGATTATCAGTCGAGTTTCCAACATTGAAGTCTCGTATTATCATTGTGTTTAAAGCCTTTTGTATTACTCGGTTCATATTAGTCTAGGTTGGACTCTTTTATCATTTCTTTTACATCCATCTCTTGCTTTGGTTATAGGTTAGGTGTGTTTGCTACTCTGTATTAAGTTCATTATGGCAGTACCTTCTGTTATTACTCATCATTACTACCTTTTATTCTAATAGATAGATTTAAACATGTTTTCATTTATCTTTCTATTCACTCTTTTGTTACTATTGCAGTCTCATTGAATGAATTTGTTTGTTTCTTTAATTTAATATTCTGCTCCATAAGAATAATAATACCCAAATAATAGTTGTAGAACTTTCAAAGCTTCTTGTATTGACATAGAATACGGCCAACTTGTTCCCATTTTTCCATACAGTTCAAATTCTACTTGTTACAGTGTGATCTATTTTTCCTCTGTTCTGCCATCTCAAATTCCTAACTGAAAATGATTTGTTTTGATGCTGCTTTGCTCCTCTAGAAGTTATTAAATTATTTTTTTTATTTTTTTTTCTTTATTCAACTTGCAGTTTTGGATTTAATATTTCTGTTTATGTTTTTCATGACGAAATTATTTAATTTTAATGTGAGCCATAAGTTTCCCTTACATGTGTTCATAAACAATATTTCATCTCCAATGTTGGCCAAAAAAACAAATTAATAGATATATATATATATATACAGCCCTTCTCAGCTGCGGACGTCCGCACCAATGGTTTTGGTGCGGATTTTCATTTTTGCACCACTTTTTGATCGAATTTCCTCATCTCCACCGTCTAATATCTAGATAATATTGTGTAGATCATCTCTGCAAAATTTCATCCAATTTGGTAATCGTTAAGGCCCTCAAAATGGCGTCTTTCTGTTATAAACATGAACGGTTCATGTTTGACAATTTTCAGTCCGTCCAGGTTTTTCGAGTTTGAGGGCCTTGACGATTACCAAATTGGCTGAAATTTTACAAGGATAATCTACACAATATTATCTAGATACTAGACGGTGGAAATGAGGAAATTCGATCGAAAAGTGGTGCTAAAATGAAAATCCGCACCAAAACCATTGGAGCGGACGTCCGCAGCTGAGAAAAATCTTATATATATATATAATTTGATGCTCTTCCATGTCTGCCATGTTAAATTGATTCATGTTTGTTTGATCATTCCAGATATGGATGAAAACCAGAAAATGAATGAAGAAGGTGTAACACATCAAATTCCTGATTTGAACCCGTTCTCAAGTTCTCCAGATCCTAAAGCGCAAGCTAATGCAGTTGATTGGGGAGGTGGAAAAGATATTGTACCTTCTGACGATATAGATGCATCTGGTGAAGTAAACATGGAGGCATCAATAACATTTGATGATGTTATACGGGCTGGAGGCTTTGGTGCTAGAGATGATATAAGTAGTTTTCTTCCTGTCGCGAGTGATTCTACTGATTTTGAAGCTACAATACGTGATGCTCGAGACTATGAAGAACCACAGGGAGATATCTGTAGACCAGGTCTAGGCTGGACAAAAAGCTAGATGAACAAGATAATCATGTTGTTGCTGGTTGCTACCAGCCTATCATACATGTAAGTTTTGTTGTACATTATATGTTACTACTTTTTTGTTCTTCAAGTTTTAAGGAATGCTCAGGATATGCTATCATAAAAGTTGGACGTATTTTGATCGTAGACGTAATTTGATCGTAGACATACTTTAATCCTTTGATAAGTTGATTGTATGATATTTCATTGGATAATATCCAATGGTACTCTGTGCGTGGAACCAACAGGGAAAGTAAACGCATGCATCTTTTTCATGATATGATAGGAACACACCTTACAGAATCAATGTCATTAGTTATATTAACAATGTGCACTGATTCTATAATTTCTCCTTATGTAGTTTCATCAAAATTTCTCAGCAACCCTTTGTCCTTATGTTGCATACTACAAATCTGAAAATTCAAGAGCATTCTGATTTAACCGTCATGGGTTCACGGTTTCGCCATTATGAGTTCTGTATGTGAGGCACTCTTTGTGGCTCATATAAGTTTTCAGTCTCATATGATGGGAACCGCCTTTTTAAAGATCCTCTGTCCAGGAGCAAGGATTGCCAAAGGGTCATAAGAAGACTTCCTCTGTATGAAAACTTTCCATTGAGAGCCAAAATGAGCTCGCCACTCTTCTTGGGTTCTATAATGGGGCAGATATTGCCTGATACCCAGGTTAGCTGTAGCAGAGTACTGTAAGATTCTTCTGTTTAGAGTTAAAGTTTTATCAAAGCCATCAGTTCCTGTGGAAGATGGCACCACAGATGATAAGAATGCAACTAGGTAGAATACATGTTCATCTGGGGTTACCAAAGATGTTTTGTTGTTCCACCTGTAATACAATAAGAAACGTCAGGTTTGACATTATGAAAAATCTGAACTTAAACTAGAAATCATAAAACTGTAGAAGAGGTACATGGTTTTGTTGACTGGGTACATGAGGATAGGACCGTTGATATTGTCTGTGAGAATGTTGCCGAAGACCTCTTCAGCAAATTCATGTATCTTGCTTTTAGGAATGAGAAGGTTTATCCAGGGGTGGGGGACCTCCCATAATCCTTTTTCTCGTAGTTTTATCTCAGACAAATGCACTCTCTCAAGGAAGTTTACAAAGGAAACTTCCGAGGTGAAGAGGGTGGATGGGATGTATTGCAATTTTGACAGTAAAATCTCAATTATCTGCATATAAACATAGGTTTGTACAAGTACTTCAGTAATTGATATATTCTTGTCTCATGCGAGAGGGATAATATAATATAGTGTGTGTATAGGCTTTCTTGGCTAAGGAGATCCTTATTTATTCTTACGGTGTGGTCTAGTCTTTAGATACTAATGTATAGATCATCTTTGCAAAATTTCAGCCAATTTGGTTATCATTAAGGCACTCAAATTCGATTAAACCAATAGACGAACATAATTGTGTCGAACTTAAACCGTTTTTGTTTATAACAGAAAAACACAGTTTTGGGTGCCTTAATGATAGCTAAATTGGTTGAAATTTTGTAGATATGATCTATATATTAGTATCTAAAGACTAGACGGTGGAGATGTGAAAATTCAATTGAAAAGTGAGTATAAAGTGGAAATCTGCACCGTAAGAATAAATAAGGACATCCTTACTATATAAATATAAATATATGTATATTTTCTTTTTGTTTCACTTGGAGTGTCTCACCTGATCCATGACATCAGTTTCTTCTGGGTTAAAATATTTGGCCATTTCTAGGCAGTAGAGTGTTTTTCCATCCGAGTTAAATTGGCTCTCTTGAATTGGATCTTTAGGATTGAAGGAAGACCTCCAGTTATTGAGCAGACCTGTTCTGTTAATTATAACAAATCCTTCAATGTAGTCGAATGAATTTTCAGCTGATATGAGAAGCTCTTGGTCCTTTGAAAACAATGAGAAGTCTGAGTACAGCACTCTGATCCACTTAACCTGGGAAAATACAGTGCAATAAGGTACACTCTTAAGACAGTTATGCACCTTATTTTAAAGTGGGAAGTGCTTTATACCATTTTTGGTGCCGGTTGAAGAGAAATTCTAGCCTTTGTAATGATGCCAAACTGTCCCAGCCCTCCCAGAACAGCATAGAAAAGGTCTGGATCTTGCTTCCCTGAACAGGTAATTACGTCTCCTTTTCCTGCAATTAGAGCTCCATAGTGTATTACATATGTTCCTTACATGAACAAAGGTTGTGGTCAAAATCGAAACATGTTACGATGTATAAAGGAGAGTAAGTGCTTCAATTGGTTATATCACCAAAATACCCCTTGCCCTTTTCTCTCTGTCTCAAATGATGACTGCTATGCATTTTTATTGTGATGCAACATAGTACTGTCAGAACATCCTCATTTTGTTGAATATGTACCTGTGACAACCTCCAGCTGATAGACATTGTTGATCTGGGGTCCATGCCGGAACGCCTGACCACTTATTCCGGCATTTGACAAAGTCCCGCCAACGGTAAGGTGAAGATAATCTGTCCAAGATTTTGGTGCTAACCCATGTTTGAGTGTCTCATGCAAAATATTTATCCATAACTCGCCACCCGATACATCCACATAAGGTTGCTGTCCAAGATGAACCTGCATCTCTGGAGATCCCGTAAGTGATTCCATATTGATGACTACGCCTCGATGGGCTTGAGCTTGACCATGAAGGGAGTGACCATGTCCTCTAGCAGCAACTGTAAGCTCAGAACCAGAACCCATGTCAAATATGAGCTTTATTGTAGAGGAGATATCGGAAACAGATTTTGGATATAGTACTGCTGATGGTAGGTGATGGTATATGTTGCCAAAGTCCTTTGCTGTATGATGGTTGTTGTCAAAACTCAAGTAACCATCAAGGCTTAGTGTTTGAAAAGGTGATGCCATATCAGAGGAGTTGTATGGAATAATGGCCGGGGTGTCCAGAAATTGGCTGTAACTAAGGTTGGTTGTATCTGGTACACAGCCCATGAATAAAAGCAAGCAGAGTTTGAGGCAGACAATGTTGTTCTGTTTGTGGAAGCTGCGTGGAGGTGACTCCATTAGCGTTATGAGGCTATGTTATGAACAGATGGAGGAAAAGGAAAGGTGAGAGGTTGTGTGTGGAAATGAGAGGAAGGGATCAGAATTTAAAGGGGAACATTTAGGCGGCATGGTCAAAACATAATAGAATTAATTACAAAACATCACCCGAATTATGATGTTATTTTTATTTTCATACTTAACTATCAAAAACTTGCATTTTCATATTCGAAGTTTTATTCCGTTAGCATTTTGAAACTCTGACCACTAACGTCGTTAAATTTTGATATATTTAAGGGCGTTTATGTCAATTCATGATATCTTTATAATTGAAATTAAAAATTATACATTAAAATTGTTATTAAAATTAAATATTTTTCATTGCTATTGTTCAAACTCGAGAACACAATTTCTTCACCCAAATCAATGAGTAATTGTGATCACAGACTAAAATATCCACGATATCCTTGATATTTTCTCTAAATTTCTGTTTTTTACAAGCATCAATATTAATTTTCATATCTTTCTAATATTTTATATTTAATATATTTTTGGTTAAATATACCATTTTTATATAAAATTTAATAAAATTTTCATCGATATTCGATATTTTTTCGATATAATTTTTTATTTTTTTACTTAACATGTAACTCGAGAAATAAATATACAAACAATAGTTCCACTAACTTTTATCACTATTGTTGCAAAAACAAATACTTAATTTTGGAGTTTTTTTTGTTGAATATTTTTGCTAAATTAAATTGTTCTATTTGTATTTGATAACCTCAAAAAATAAATTATTTTGCTAAAGTAAATGTAAAAAATGATACATTTATTGAAATGACGAAAAGACTCTCAAAATTTAACAGTGTTAGTGGTCAATGTATCAAAATGCTAACGGAATGAAACTTAGGGTATGAAAATGCAAGTTTTTGATAGTTAGGTATGAAAATAAAAATAACATCATAATTCATGTGGTGTTTTGTAATTAATCCAACATAATATTAGTAGTGACTTTGTTTATAACATTTGTATTACTTTGCATACCAAATCTACAATGTTCTTCTATTTTTGTATTTTCTGATTCTACGAATAATGCTCAGAAGGAAGTTTACATGTATCTTCATGAACATACGTACTTTCCCAAACCTGGTAGATTTTCATTTGAACTTAGAGGAACAGGTTTTAACTCTCTATTATCAGACCCTTTTACCTATGTACTAGCCAGCCAGGGATTGGTATCATTTCAGTGTAAATGAATGCTGTGTAAAACGTCAGATATATATGTAAACATAGATGACGTGAGCCACAGCCCACAGCAATGAAGTAGTGTTAGAGATGGACGGAGAGGGATCCGCGGGGCGTCCCCCCCAAGCTGGCTGGTATTGTGTTTGAGTTTAGTGTTTGGGGATTCAGATGGGATTGGGGTCCTACTCCTGCAAGCTAGCTAGCTGCAGCTTTTTTTTCTTCACATATATTGCTGTGTCTATATATTATGGCTTTGGATTTTTTTTCTTAATATGTCCATCTTGACGAAAGCGAGTGTTGTGTTATGTTAGTTTTTGTTTTAAGGAAAAGAAAATTGTAATTGCTTAATTGCTTAAGGTTGTGCATGACAAACCTTCAAGCTTAATTGCTTGCTCTAGCCGTAGTGGGTCAAAATCTAAATATGAATGCTTCAAAATCAATGACTGTGGAGTCATGTAGGTCCTGTTCCATGTGAATTTCACGAGGTCTCTCAGTCTCTCGAGGCCTTTTGACTAACTTATGCACATAGATGTGTGTACCATGCAGCCAATAAGCGAGAATATTGCTAGGGTGAACTTAAACATTGTTGCGGATGGGGGCCGTTTGTGCTGTCTCGACTCTTCCATTTCCATCTCTCTCTAATGTCATTGTCCGAAGAAAGCAATTAAGTTGGTCGTGGAAGTATTCGAGTATTGATTTTGATGGGGAAGTAGGGGCCTGGGGGGCTGGGGGTTTGTATTGGCCTTTTTTCGTGCATGTGTATAGCAGCAGCAAGTAGTGATGGGACTCTTGGAAAGGTGAGATAGTTGATGGTCGAGTGTGACGGTTTGAATATGGAGGCAACACTCAGAAAGGTGGGTATGATTAACTAGCCAACACTCAGATTGGTGTAGGTGTCATTGATCCCAGCACCATGACATCCCTGTAATGATTCTTCATCCCTCACTGCTTCTTGGCTATAGCTAGAAAGCTAGTGCCGTATGTCCATTTGTGGAACAAGATATATAGCGACGAGGAGAAAGAGCTATATATATATACTGTATGCGAAACAAGTTTCATGCACATTATCAATTTGTTCAGGGATAATATTGGTTCTTGGCTCCTCTCTAGCTTGGCATTGCGCGTGCGGGTATGGCAAACAAACAAGGCATATATGTTGTTGGTTCCTCAATTATACAATATTACTGCAACAAGTTTGACTACATGCTTCAGAAAAAGGGCAAACATGATTTTTTTTTTCTTTTTCTTATTACTTCATTAATAATGAATGATATTTTGTAATGAGATATGTAGTGAAAAGTCTTACAATCAAACTTCCAACACAGACGAGAGAGACACAGAAAACATCGCCGGCAAACTCAAAATTCATACAGACTGACCGAGATGGCTATTAATCTGAACCAAGAAAAGACTGATCCCATGATTTACAATTTTGCTAAACAATGTGTTGCTCTATTGTAACGGTTAAGTCCTCACCTTCAATTTTCAAGTTCTCGAAGCTAACATGGAATACAAAAACTAAGTTCTTGTAGAAGCGCAAGAACATCTATAACCTCTAGATAAATCATAGTGAGAGATTCCCAACTTGAGGAACATCTATAACCTCCCTGATAATCTTCCCTTCAAACCACCCTTAACCCACAAACTTCATTCCTTCTCACAAGTTCCAACCAAGTTCAGTTTCCACCTGTTTGACAGGGGAGGATTCCAGGATCACTGTAACGTGGCAGAGGCGACTCTGGCCGTGCACTACTCAAGTTTAGGTTACAGGTCGGCAGCAAACTTAAAAAATGTCGCCGACTACATTACAAATTCACCATGTCTTTGTAAGTTTACCATCATATTTTATTAAAGGACTTGATACTTAAATGCATTAACAACGATGTTCATCTGTTCTGTAACTGAGCGGAAGTTGTATTCTCAATCACCTTTAAGAGCAAAAAGGTTTGCACACCTGTAAGATGCATCAACCATAGTACACACATGAGAGAGATGTAAATTAGATCAACAACATTTTTGGGAAAATTTTTGATTGTTTTGCTCTAACAGATTCCCTACAACTTTCTTCAAAATAGGGAATTTGATGAGAGAGAAAACAAAATTCCTCATATTTGCAACAAACTCTAAAATTTTAGAGAATGATTTGGGGAATAGTTATGAAATCTCTAAAATAGGGAAATCTGTTATAGTTGGAGAAGAAAAATTACTCAAAGTTCTAACTTTTATTTCCCTATAATAGAAAAATTATAAGAAAGTTGTTGGAGATGTTCTTAAGTGCACCCAAGTATTTTCTCCCTACTTTGAGAAATTGAATAGGCTCTCTCAATCGAATTCGGATTCTCACCTGAGCAATGTAATTGCCTAAACTTCATAAGTTTTTTACGAGATGACAACACGTGGCTATTTTAAATCTAAAGGCAATCGGATTCGGATTCTCACCTGAGCAATGTAATTGCCTAAGCTTCATAAGTTTTTTATGAGATGACAACACGCGGCTATTTCAAATCTAAAGGCTTTCGTACAATTTATCTTCTTCAATTATCCTTCCACCTCTCTCTCTCTCATTCTACAATTCTGTACTTTCTCTCCCTTTTTCGTCACTCACTTTCTCGATCTTCTCACCCACTACATCACTGCAATCACTATGTATCATAGATTTGCATTGAATCTTACTCTTTTTTTTAGGAAAAATGGTCCAAACAATATCTCAAATTTTAGAGAAGCTAACTTTGTGTATCCAACTATGAAAAACTTCAAAACTATATCTCACTCTTACCCCGTCTGAAAAAAGGTATCTGACACCGTTAACTTCATTAAATAAACTAACAGCTGAAGGATATTTTTGTCTTTTACCTTAACCTTTTTTTTTTCTTTTCTACTCCCTCTCTCTCTCTCTCTCTCTCTCAGAAACAACCAACCCAGAATTGTCTTCTATCCCTCAAAAACTCAAAACGTCAATTTCTTCAAACTTCACCCAATCACGAATTCGACTATAAGTACAGTTAAAGCTCAATAAATGCAATGGACCAATTTTGATACCTGAACTGAATCCCAAAAGTTGTCGGGAGACACAGAACATCGCCGGAAAATTCAATGAGTTCACTTAATCGATTCTCACTCTTGGTTTCTCAAATGGGCAAACAAACACCACAAGTAGGACGAAGACGGCGAGATGAACCTAACAAAACCGGTCTTGCTTGCCGCCGTGGCCGGAATCAGAAACCCGATCCGGAACCTAGTCACCTTCTCTCCTCATTTTCTCTCTCTCCACAGCTTCCCAAGCAAAACCAATACCACAACAATATCGGGGACGATGAGACGACGTTGTGGCCAAAGGTGCTACGTCGAGAAACGACCAAACGACAGAAGAGCGATTCAAGCTCCATCGCTGCTCAAATCGTCGGTGTGGGTGTCCACTTAAAGAGTAACAAAAAAACATAGAGTAAATTGGTCATTTTAAGAGGAAAATGTGTCTGCCATTAGTTATTTTAACGGAGTTAATGGTGTCAGATACTTATGTTCAGTCGCGGTAAGAACATGAGATATGATTTTGAAGTATTTCAAAGTTGAGATACTAAAAATTAATTTCGATAAAATGTGAGACACTATTTGGATCTTTTTTTTGTTTTTTGTTTTTTTTTTGTTTTAGAAAAGGTAACTCTTTATATACTATAATCCAAAGAGAAATCCATCTGAATAGCTTACGAACTTTTGCTCCTTATAAATTTTGATATATCAAATTTTAAAAATATTAGATTGGTATCTCATGTTTCCATCTCGACCTAAGATTGGTATATATAGCCATTAAGATGACTAATTTACCTGACAAAAAAAAAGATGACCAATTTACATTTAAATTATTATTTTTTCTTTGTTTTCATATTCCAATTTTTATTTTTTTTGCTTTTTATATTTTTGGGAGCGTAGAGAAAAAATTCATCATCACTTTCTCCTGGCTAATAATCAATTTTTCATCTCAATCATCCTTGAATGTCAACGGTAACAACAAGATCCTTGAGTGTCGGCAGAAACAACAAAGATTGAACTTCTGTATGTTTCCCCTCTACAATCTTCTTCAAGTTTATAAAGGTTAACTCAAATCATCAAATTCCAAAACCTGTTCTAATATTTATGCAATATGAAAACAAATAAAAAAACTAAGAAAAAAAGAGAACTTAAGGATAAATTGGTCATCTTAATAACTATATATACCAATCTTAAGTCGGGATAAAAATATAAGATATCGTTGTGATATTTTCAAAATTTTACATACCAC
Organism: Fragaria x ananassa; assembly: GCA_034370585.1. NCBI lineage: Eukaryota > Viridiplantae > Streptophyta > Magnoliopsida > Rosales > Rosaceae > Fragaria > Fragaria x ananassa. Next base: position 16,478,642 of record CP139754.1, read on the forward strand.
GTACCAAAATTTATTACGAACAAAAATTCGTATACGACGAATTTCTAAATTTTTTTTCGATGGATACATGAAGAGTTGAGGACTGAAGCGCAAATAAACTTTTTGCCGAGTGTGGGAAACTACACTCTCTTCCAACTTGGAATTTGCAGAGCTCAAGCTTAAACCCTCAAAACCCTTAAAATCCGACAACACCTTCTTCAAAACCCATTTATTGACGAGAGCCCATTACAGAAAAATGGGGTTACTTCCACACCGTTTTGGTCTGGCGGCGCTCAACCAACCTCGCCTCTCTTCTTTACTCTCCTCCTTCCACCATGTCTCTCTCTCACAGAGAGGAAGAAGAAGAAGACACACAACCACGACTTGTCCTGGTAATTTGGGTTTTTCACTTTTTTTTCGGTAGGCTCTATTGCATACAAATTATGATGTTGCAGCAATTTACAGCTGAATGTGGTGCGCTGGATTATAATGGCGATAATGAGGAAGATGCTAAAGCAAGAGAGAAAGATGCTGCCCTGCATTCGGCTCTCTCACGCCTTTCGGGCGATTTCGGGCACGAATCCATGTTATCATTGCCGCGGTTTTTTCGCTCCAGGCGTGCTGCTGTTATCTCCACTGGTTCCTTGAAGCTTGATATTGCCCTCGGGACCGGAGGGTTGCCCAAGGTAACTAGTTGGCCATTCAGACATTTTGTACCAGGAACTAGCAACTAACTTCGAATATTGACGCATTGAATTCTTCAAGATTTTCTTAAGAACTCTATTGAATGTTGTACATTGCTCTCTGCAGGGAAGAATTGTTGAAATTTATGGGCAGGAAGCATCTGGCAAGACTACGCTTGCACTCCACATTGTCAAGGAAGCTCAGAAGCTTGGAGGTGTGTATTCAGTCCCTTAATGCACTAGCTTAGTTTGTTAAGGAAAGTACTGATTTTCATAGTTTTCTGATAAGCAACTAAACATAGACTATAATATTTCAGTGTTTTTTGTTCTAATCTCAGTATTCAAGTAATTTAATATTTATAGTTGCCAAAAGTACGTAGTTAATAACTTAAAATTCTGTACAACAAAAAGGAATCTATGCCATTACCTAAAGAGGCTAGTGAGTACTAATAGGAAACCAGGATGCACAGGTAGAAGGGCGATTAAATCGTAATTTCTGGACCGAATCCTCATGATTGTAAAAAGTATCCCCACCACTTCTCTCCAAGGCTCGCCAGTTTATAGGATGAGTAAAGGCTGATAGCCTTGCAAATAGAGATACAATTGATTATTCTTAGGTTACTGATTGTCAAGACTATCCTTGAAGTAGGGTAACAAAGACGTCTCATGAAATATCAATAGCCATGAAAATCCTTTTACCCTAGCTCTCTAATATATATATCTGTAATGTGGCTTGACACAGCGTGAGTTCATGTCGAGTTCAGCTCATTGTTTGGTTCTTTAGCTTGGCTTGTAAACGAACAAGCCAGGTCAAGTTTGAGCTCAATATATTTTAAGAGATTCAAGCCTGTGAACCAATGATCGCTGATAGGTTGCTTAGCTAGCCTCTTTGGGAACTTACTGAAAGATTCCCATTTCTGTTATCCCATGTTTCTTCTCCATTTGGTACGTCTACTCCAGGAATTAGATTCGATTCTTCTGTATTTGATTATCTTTGTATATCACCCAATGCTACCTGAATATTCATATATGGTTGCTTTGCTGCCATTATTCTCGTTCTCATAGCCATTGAGATTAATCTCATATGAATGATACACAAAACATTAGTGTTAGTTCTCTTTGTATGGCCAAGTACAAGCATTTTAAGAACACTTGAGATCTTAGTATTTATTGTTTTAGTAATTAAAAATAGAATCTGACATGAGCATAATTATTAGGATGATTTATTTAGGAAATCAAGCTACTTCTCATTCATTTGATGAGATTCTTATGATATTTTGAATGACAAGTGGTCGCAGCAAATATATATATATATATATATATATATATTAATCTGGTTGGAAGAATGAGAGATGATAGAGACCAAAAGTTATTGAAGATGTTTTATTCCAAAAAATTGGGCAGTAAGGTGTTGAGTGAACAGTCTTAATTGCAGCCCATCAGTATTCAGAAAATGGAGTTGTTGGAAAGAGCGTTCAAAGAATATGAAATTGAGAGGATGAAAGGTGCCCAAGAATATTGGAGATGATTTAGGAGAAGATCTGGTCTTGGACTTCTTTATGGGTTCATATCTTAAGAGTTCAAGAAGAGTTCCATTTTCGCAGTTCTTTATAGTTGGACTGCAGTGGTTATCTAGTCTTAGACTCATAGCTTCTTGTTTGTTAGTCTTTCTTCTTGTTGATTGTTACTGTTGCAGCTGTGTCTTGGATAGTTTGGTGGGTGCAAACAGAATGCTCTTAAAGAAGATGAAAATATAGGAATCAAGGATCACTGGAGAAGAATTCGCTATTAGTCTGCTCTTGGAGCTTTCATGGTCTTTTGTTTCATTCTATCGTTTTAGATTGGAATGAATCGATGATTATAGTAATTGGTCTTGGGTTTTTGTAATGTTTTTCTTTGTTTCTTTTTTGGTTAACCTACTGGCAACTACCTATGATGCTCAGGCAGAGGTGCCTTCAGCCTGGTGGCTTTCTTCTTTAGTCTTTGTTGCTGTGGACTTATAGTCCCCAGTTTGTGTTTCCTTTCTTAATAAACTCTGTTTCTTCTGAAGATATGGCTTGTGCCTTGTGGTGCTGATATCTAGTATTCCTACTGGACGTTTGCTTAATTCCAGTAGAGTGATTGCAGTTTATACTAGTTTTCCATTTTGATTAATTCACTAGACTGTCATCACTGTTCTTTTGGCAGGGTATTGCGCATATCTGGATGTAGAGAATGCAATGGACCCTGCACTTGCACAATCAATGGGTGTAAACACAGAAAACCTTCTTGTTTCGTATCCCAATTCTGCTGAAAATGTGCTGAATGTGGTCGACACTTTGACAAAAAGCGGTTCCTTGGATGTAATTGTTGTGGATAGTGTAAGCACTCTAAATGTCTACATACATTCACAGCCAAAAATAAAACTAAATGTCGAAGGTCTACATATGTATTTGAGGGTACCTTGACTTGTGAATACTGTGACATTGGTATAGATTCATTGTGTTGTACTGTTCATTCCAACCAATGAATGTAGTGTTTGATAATTATAGAAACTAAAGTTTGCTGTGCCAAATAGGTAATAAAAAACGAAATGTAGAAAGATATCTGAGTTTAGAGTTGAAATAGAGCAACTAATTAAGCTTAGAGATGTTGTAATTAAGCTTAGAGCAACTATAACGTGTTCTGCTGAGCTTTTTGGATGTAGACGCTCACCATGGTTCAATTTAAGTTTGATGATAAATAACTTAACTGTATTACAATGTATGCTTGGATTTTCAGGTAGCTGCTCTGGTCCCCCAGTGTGAGCTTGATGTTGCAATTGGTAGTGCATACCCAGACACTCAGTCAAGAATAATGACCCAAGCACTTAGGAAAATTCATTCTTCATTAAGCCATTCTCAAGCACTTGTTGTTTTTATAAATCAGGTTATAACCACTGTACTTGACATTTTAATCCATCTGTTTGATCTCCATTGTGGAGAAATGGCGCATACTATCTGACAATTAGTTTGTATCCAGGTTAGATCTGGTCCAAACTCAGGGCAAGGTTTTGGACCCGTGGATGAGGTCACCTGTGGTGGAAATGCCTTGCGATTCTATGCAGCAGTTCGATTAAGAATAAAAAGAACCCAGTTGCTTAAGACTGAGGATAAGGTAATTCTTTATTAGTTTACTAATGAGAAATAATCTCAGGTTCTTTTTTTCTTATTTCTTTGTGATGATGGTTACTGTAATTCAATCATGAAACTGTTTTGGAGAAGTTCTTTCTTTTGGTAGGCCAGAATTTTGGTCTCTTGGCCTATGCTGTCCAGAGTAAACCTAGTTTCTCTGTCAAAAATCAGTTTTTCGTAGCAACAGGTACTATTAAAGAATATACCACTGATGCTCCTGAAGAATGAGAAACTGACAGGGGAAACCCTATGAACCAATGACCTACCGATGAATAGAAAGGAATAAAGGAAGTTGCAATGAAAAGCAAATCGATGATTTTGTAAGTGAAGCATACTATTGTTCATGAGCTATACTGGCTGCTATCTCTTGTAGAGCCTGAAACAGTGAAACCTGTAAGCCAGGACCGTAAAAATGCTTGGTAAATTGCTTTAGTGGGCTAAAACCTACAACTTTAGCCTGGACAATTATGAGATTTAATAAAAAATAAAAGAAACAGAAAAACTAACTGCTTAGTGTGGGCATTGGGTTCAGCTACTTAGAATATGTGTTAGGAAAATTCCTCAAAGCATTGTATATGTGTAATTGAGGCATTCACATTGCCTCTATATTGACCAAGATAATTTTTTCTTTTCTTTTCTCTTACACTAGGCATCTTATTGTTTTTTTTTTTTTTGAGGATTTTAATACTTTCCCTAAAGTGTAAGTTTCTGTTTGTGTTTATTTTATTAGATCACAGGTCTTGGGATTTCTGTGCAAGTGGTGAAAAATAAATTGGCACCTGCAATGAAGAAAACTGATCTGGGGATACAATTTGGTAGAGGGTTATGCTGTGAATCTGAGGTTTTGCAATTGGCTTGTGAACATGGGATCATTGCGAAAGAAGGAAACAACTACCACATAGGAAGACATGTTTTTAGTAATGAACATTCAGCGGAACAGTATCTGTCTAAAAATGATGTGATTTTGAGTAAGATAGTTAGGATCTTGAGGCATAATATATTTGAAGAAGATCTGCACAGTTGGGTAGACCGGGACTGAATCAGCATTACTGAAATTGAATCCCAGCCTGAAAGATCTCAGTGATGACATTTGCTAACTTGCTAACCGCTATGAGATGTCTTCCTCTTGAGGTGGTAGGTTTTCCGCAAAAAGATTGTAGGTTACATGGGATCCAAGGCATTCTGATATGAAGTTCTCTCCATTATATATCAGCTCTCTGTAAGGACATTTGAGCTCCTTGGTTTATCTGGAAACTCAACCACTACACAATTTACCTTGTAAATCATATGTATAAAACTTTCTAAATATGTGCCGGATAATGTACGTTGTCCTTAAAGATGTGCCAAGCTTTTTGAGCAACCGCAGATGTGAGGCTTATAACATGAGAATTCAATGGTCTTGTAACTGAATTTTCACTATGATTGAAATAACTTGAAATCTTTCATAAAGTGAATAATTCTTCGGACCCAAAGAAAGGACAAGAACAGAACAGAACGTAGCTAGGTAAGCAGAAGATTAATTCAACAAAAATATAGAGACTTGGTAGGAATGCTCGATCTGGTCTCTTCTTCTTTCTTTGTACGTCGTCAGAAATACGTTGGGAATATCAGCATATCTTGGACTAACAATAGATTGATCAGACAGTGATGCCTAGAGTGTCGTCGTATACAAAAGTGACTTAGAAGCTAGTCTTCTTAAGCTAAGCGCGCACTTGCCTTTTCCTCAAAGTTAAGTAGGCCGGTGGCTATTCAACTTGCGACCAACGTCTCACACTTGGTTTTGCTACGTAAAAAACTGGAAATCTAGGCTAAGATAATCCTAATTCTTGACTGAAAATTCAGTAATATTCAAAAGTGATGCAGGACGAGATTTTGGCAAAATTCAACAAAGAATTTTGAAATGAAAGAAGCGTCGTCACGTCGTCACATCGTCACATTAAGAAGAATGATTTGAATATTGGAAATTGGTATTCAAATAGAGTGCTTAATGATGGAATTAACAGTAAATTACTCTTTTAGATATATCAGGATTCTCGAGCAAAAAGACAGATTCTGGATTTTGTACTATTATAGGATTTCTAGTACATTAGGTTTTGTTATTTTCTAGTTCTATTTTATATAAGATTTAGTCAGGAGTTAGGGCCTACATAAAAACGCACTCTATGTTGTATTAGATGCAATTAATTCATCAATCATATTGTTATCAATCAGACTTAAGAGATTTTCTCTTATTTTTCTGGTAAATTCTAGAGTTCTACCTAAGAGTTTACGCTTGTGAACTCTTTATTGCTTCTAGGGTTTAACGCTGGTTAGCCCCCCATATTTCCCGTTGTGTTAGTTGGTATCAGAGCGGGTTTCTCCCGTCTCTTTTATCTACTAGATTATCCATGCCCTATGAACCAGTTAGAAGAGCAGATTTGGATTGCCTTTTCGCTCAAATAACTGCTATTATTAACAACCTTCAAGCTCAAATAGGAGGATTTTAATGAAATACCCACAATTGCAAGAGAGATTGAGGAGGAGCATCCAAGTGGCAAAATCAGGTTGCTAATCATGTTTTCAAAACCATGGCAGAAATTCCTTATTTTTCTGGTTCTATGCATGAGGAGGACTTTCTGGATTGGCTGGATGAGGTTGATAGATTCTTTCTGTTTATGGAGGTTCCTAAAAAACAGAAGCATGCAAAGATTGTTTCAAACCGTCTCAAGAGCATTGCTGCTGATTGGTGGGATGATTTGCAAAGAGCTAGAAAGATGCAAGGTAAAGAGTCTGTTCGAATGTGGAGGAAGATGAAAGGTCTTCTTAGAGGAAAATTTCTACCTAGAGATTTTTCTATCAAGAAGTATCATTCTAAGATGGAAGAGAGGAAACTAAAAGTTGACAAGTTTGTTTTGCCCGTTGTGAGTAATATTTTGATTGATGAAAAACCAGAAGAATTTCTAATTCAAGAAGCTCTACAAGAAATCATCCATGAATTCTCAACATAAGAAGCACCACAAAAAATTATCCTTGAATCTCCAACGGAAAGGTTACACAAAAAATTATCCCTGAAGTTCTAACAGAAGAAGTTTCGCAAGAAATTATCTATGAGTCTCCAACGGAAGAAGTTCCTCAAGAAATTAACCAATAACAGACTAGAGAGGAAATTGTTTGTATTGACATGGTTAACAATGATGAAGAAAGCTTGCAGCCTCAAGTAATTCATTCTGAACTAGATGTCATTAAAGAATGCAATTTTGAGTGCCCAGAAGAATCCGTCTAAGTTGCTTATGACAAACTCATCTTTGGCGTTGAGTTTATGATTGTGTCATCAGAGTTCGCAACAGATCGATCATGCTAATAAACCACATGATCAACTGTCGAATGTATTGGGTTTTTTCGTCCACATATTCTCGTTTCTCATTCAAGATGAACTCGAGGTTGAGTTCTTTTCAAGTGGAGGAGTCTGATGCAGGACGAGATTTTAGCCAAATTCAACAAAGAATCTCGAAACGAAAGAAGCGTTGTCACATTAAAAAGAATGATTTGAATATTGGAAATTGGTATTCAAATAGGCTGCTTAATGATGGAATTAACCGTAAACTACTCTTTTAGATATATCAAGATTCTTGAGCAAAAAGACAGATTCTGAATTTTGTACTATTATAGGATTTCTAGTTCCATTAGGTTTTGTTATTTTCTAGTTCTATTCTATATAGGATTTAGTCATGAGTTAGGGCCTACATAAAAACACCCTCTATATTGTATTAGATGCAATTAATTCATCAATCATATTGTTATCACTCAAACTTAAGAGATTTTCTCTTATTTTTTTGGTAAATTCCAGAGTTCTACTTAAGAGTTTACACTTGTGAACTCTCCATTGCTTTTAGGGTTTAACGTTGGTTAGCCCCCCGTATTTCCCGTTGCATTAAAAAGTGTCTCTCATCAAGTCCTCCACCTGAAGTAAAATAAGCGTTCATAAGTGAATTTTCTCACTCTGACGTTCTGATGAAATGAATATCAACACTCTCGATTTGCATCTAATTCACTTCAATTTACATAACAAAGTTAAACAATTAAGTTAATAATTCGTATGATGATCAAGATAGCATCATTATGGAATGTTCCAACTGAATAATAGACAATTATATATGACTTGTTGAAGGAAAAATATATTGATGTGCCTTCATCAAAGTAACTGATGAAGAAAGAATCATATGATTATATGTAATTGAGCAATCAGACGTTATTAGGCTTCATTACATTATAATTATCATTTATAACTGTTGTATTCATCCCCTGTATAATGAGAATGAGTTATATAATAAAATGAGTAAAGAAGTGTCAATTGTCATATTTTCTGTAACACGTTATCAAACACATAATTCTAGCCTTGAGTCTTCTAAAGAAAAAACCCCAAATCTCTCAATTTTTTTTTCTGCCACACCTCGCCAGCACACTCTCCCGTGCTCAGCCCACCGGCGACGCCCAGCCGAGCCTTGCTCGGCGAGGCCCAGAGCCGGACTCGACCCAGCCTCCACGCGCGCGTCCATCCTCCTACCCTCGGTGAGCTAGACCCGGAACCCCGGCGCGCCTCACATTCCTGCTCCGACGAATCCCAGTCTGGCGTGTACATCTCCTTCCCCAATCTGGCTCACCTCAACGAACCCAGATCTGCCAACAGTCCGGTTTTTCCCCGGCCCCGCCTAGCCAGCGCCAAACGCACGCTTAGCAGCGCCGCTCACTCCCGATCCATTCTGATCTCTGACCAGCACCGGCAGCTAGCATTTGGCCGGTCCCCACACGACCGGTGCAGCCCGGGATTGGGAACCCTTGGACAGTTAAAGAGCTAAAAGGGTTGGTGTCCCTAATTCATCCCAAGTTGATTTTTCTTTCTGAAACAAGGTGTACAGTGAGGGAGATGGATGGAGTTAGAAGACAGGTGGGGTGGAAAAATGCTTTCTCAGTGAGTTGTAAATTTGAGAAGAAGAGCCACGGTAAAAGAGTGAGCCGTGCGAGGGGAATTTGTTTACTTTGGACAGACGATATTAGGGTTTCACTCAAGTCTTATAGTGAGATCCATATCGACGTCATGGTCAGGGGTTTGGAGGATGATCAAGAATGGCGATTCACAGGTGTGTATGGGGAACCAAGAGCGGAGAATAGGCATCAGACGTGGTCGCTGATCAAGAAGCTGGGAAGGGAGAAAACAAAGATGTGGGTGATGGGTGGGAACTTCAATGAGATTGCTTCTTCTGTGGAAAAAGAGGGGGGGGTGCGCTCAGACCGGATAGGCAGATGGAAGCCTTTAAAGAAGCTTTGGAGGAGTGTGAGCTTGCTGACTTGCGGTTTGTTGGCCTAAGCTTTACGTGGAAAGGTAAACGTAATGGGGAATGGATTAAAGTCCGGCTAGATAGGTTTGTGGCTACTAATGATTGGTTGCAGTACTTTCCGGCTTCTAGGGTTTGTCATATGCATCCTAATGAATAGGATCACCTCCCGATTATTCTAGAAGTTCGGAAAAGGAAGAAGCGTTGGCGACCAAAACGGAGACGTTTCAGATTGGAGGAGTTCTGGTTGAGAGAGGAAGACTGTAAACAGGTGGTAGAGTCTGGTTGGGAGAGTGGTACTGGTAGTTGCCCATACTCCAAACTTCGTAACAAAATCCAAAATACTAGGGATTTGTTATTAAGTTGGAGTAAGGAAAGGTTCGGTTCGCTTAGAGAGAAGATTGCTAGGACCACAGAGCGACTGGGTGAGCTATATGATAAGGGACAACCGTCTTTCTCTGACGAGGTCCGAGGGGAGTTGGAAAAGCAGCTTCGAGAGTTACTCCAGAAGGAGCAAGCATTCTGGCAGCAGCGCTCTAGGGTTTTATGGTTAGCAGTAGGGGATCTAAATACGAAATATTTTCACCAGAAGGCGAGCAATCGGAGGAAGAAAAATACTTTGAGGGGGCTTTATAATAGTGGTGGGCAGTGGTGTGTTGAGGAGGGTGAGATTCAGGCAATAGTGTTGGATTATTACACTAGCTTGTTTACAACCCCAAACCCTGCAGTGGATTTCGAGGACTTGCATGGGGTCCCGAGAGTTATCACGGAGGAGGTAAACCAGTCTCTGATGAGGGAGGTAATTACAGCAGAAGAAGTTTGGAGAGCTTTGAAGCAAATGCACCCGTCTAAGAGGCCTGGGCCGGACGGCTTGTCCTCTATATTTTATCAGCAATTCTGGGATGTAGTGGGGCGAGATGTGGTTGAGGATGTGAAAGGTTTTTTGTATTCAGAGGAGTTTCTGAGGGATATAAATTGCACATGGGTAACTCTCATCCCAAAAGTGAAGAAACCGGAAAATATGCAGCAGCTGAGACCAATAAGTTTGTGCAATGTGATATATAAAATTAGCTCCAAGCTCCTGGCGAACCATCTCAAGCCTATCTTGGATAGCATTAGCTCTCCGTTCCAAAGTGCTTTTGTGCTTAGTAGGTTGATTACTGATAATTCGTTATTTGCTTTCGAGATTTCACATTGCTTGAAGAAGAGGAGGAGGGGCAAAGTGGGGTATGGAGCATTGTAATTAGACATGAATAAAGCGTATGATAGGGTGGAATGGAGGTTTCTTGAGATGATGTTGTTAAAGTTGGGTTTTTGTATGGAATGGACTCGAATGATTTTGCGGTGTGTGAAGATGGTTTCATATTCGTTTATTATTAATGGTGAACCGGTGGGAGAGGTGGTGCCCTCTAGAGGTCTGAGACAGGGGGATGCCATCTCCCCTTACTTATTTGTGATATGTGCGGAGTTTTTATCTAGACAGTTTGCTATTGTGGAGGATGGAGATGAGTTTCAGGGTGTAAGGGTGTGCACTGGGGCTCCAGCAATCTCCCATCTCTTTTTTACGGACGAATCTTTCGTTTTCTTTAAAGCGGAGGAGCGGGGGTGCCGAAAAGTAGGGAGCATTTTGAGCAGATATGAGACCCTATCAGGGCAACAAGTGAGCTTAGCTAAGAGCGAGATAGCATTTAGTCGGAATGTGCCAAGGTGGAAACAGGATGAATTAACTGCAGTTCTTGGTGTGAAGAGGGTGGAAAAACACAAGAAGTATCTGGGGTTGCCCACATAGCTGAGTTATTTAAAGGAAGAGGCCTTTAGTTTCTTGTGTGAGAGGATCCGAAAGAGAACTTAAGGTTGGCGAGACAAAACTCTCACTATAGCTGGCAAGGAGGTCCTCATAAAGGCTGTAGTACAATCCATCCCTACTTACGTCATGAGTTGCTTCGAACTTCCTAAACACATGTGCTCTGAAATGCAAAGGCTAATGGCTCACTTTTGGTGGGGGGACAAGGGTGATGATCGTAAAATACATTGGGTTGCGTGGGAGAAGCTTTGCACTACGAAGTTCGAAGGAGGACTAGGGTTTCGGGATATGAGTCTGTTCAATATGGCACTGCTTGCAAAACAAGGCTGGCGACTCATTCGACAACCTAATTCCTTTTAGCAAAGGTTTTGAAGGCACGCTACTACCCTTCAGAGAGTTTCAAGGAGGCGGAGGTAGTGAAGGGCTGTTCGTTCACGTGGAGAAGTATTCTGAAAGGCAGAGAGCTTTTGAAGAAGGGCCTTCGTTTTCAGGTTGGTAATGGGGAGAGTATTTCGGTTTGGGATGATCCTTGGATTCCACTGCCATATAGTTTCAGACCGTATTCTCTTCCCATTGGAGGGTATTGAGGAGCTTAGGGTTTGTGATCTTATTGATCCGGACACGGGTGATTGGAATGTGTGGTTGTTGAATGAGCTGTTTATAGCTCGGATTGCTCTTAGTAATGGTGGTGGGGAAGATAGGATGGTCTGGCACTTTGATAACAAAGGATTATACAGTGTGAAGAGTGGATATCATGTAGCTCGGATGACCAACCAGCAAGGGAACATCGCATCTACTTCGGACTCGAACAGCGGTACTAAGGCTCTCTACAAGATGGTATGGGGATCTAATGCTCCTCCTAAAGTTAGAATGCATGCGTGGCGTTTGGTCAGAGGCATTTTTCCTACTCGCTGTGCACTAAATAAGAGAGTTCCGCTCCCAGATGTGAGGTGTGTTTTTTGTGGGTTTAATGGGGAAGATGAAAAGCATGTGTTCATGAGGTGTAGGGTCATTCAGTGTTTCTGGAATCAAGGGCCCTTCTACTGTAAAGTTGGTGAGAGTTGGAGTGTTGAAGAGGTGATTGAGTGGGCAGCTGTGATGTTGGAGAAGTTAACCAAGGAGCAAGCGGCAAGATTTTTGATGGCTCTGTGGGTCATTTGGGATACCCGAGATGATGATCTTTGGAATCGGGGTTCATATGATCTTGGACATATGCAAAGGAAGGCAGAAGATTTGTTAATGGAATACCAAAAATTCCATGGTCGCAAGACGAAGTGGGTATGCCCACCTCAGGGGCGGCTGAAGATTAGTGTGGATGGTGGTTTTCAGGAGAGTCACAAGCGTGGTGGGATTGGTGTTGTGGTCCGGAATGAACATGGAGTATGCATGGCAGCTCTTGCTCAGCCATTGGAGTATATTCACATAGCTTTGCAGGTGGAGGCAGAGGCCTTTCGAGCCGGAATATTAATAGCTATTCACCAAGCCTGGGAGATGGTTGAGATTGAGAGTGATTGTTCTATGTTAGTTGATGCTCTTCATAGAGACGAGGAGGACCTTTCAACGGTGGGTCGCATTGTAGAGGATTGTAGAAGGTACGCTCGGTCTTTTACTTTTTTTCAATGTCGACACATATATCATGAAGCAAATGGGGTTGCTAATAGATTAGCGCACCTTGCTAGTTAGCGTAGTTTAGATGAGTTGTGGTTTGACGAGGCTCCTGTTATTATTCGAGATACTCTCTTTGAGGATGGTTGTAAGGTTGTAATGTTTGACTATCATATTAATAATATGGTTGAGAAACCCGTCTAGGGCCTCATCTCAAAAAAAAAAAAAAAAAACTATGTGTTGGTGCTAATGTAGCTCGAAGTTCAGGTTAGAGGTTACATGTCCCCTCCGATGCAAAATATTGATGTTCTGAACGGTATAGCATGTCTATCACTAAGGAGGGGGAGGTTCAGCGTGGGGGTGGTCCAGCAGGGGGTGGTTGGTTGCAAATTATGCTTGTGTTTTTAGCAGGCATGCTATGCCCTCCGGCACAGCAGAATTTTCCCTCTGTTTTATTAAAAAAAAAAAGTAAAAAGTTTACACTGCTTATCACCGCTAGAATGCCCTATAATAACGTGAGAGACAAGCAAATAAGTGAGTGATTTTCATTCGATTTCTTGTTGCGCTCATAAGTGGATGAAAAATACCATTTTGCAATCCTAAACCCTAATCCAACATCAACCTGGAAGGGGAGAGCATGCAATTTCCATTTTCCAATCCCAACCCGGCCCAGATTGTTATGAATTCCAACTCTTGTACGTAGTTACACCACCATCACTTACCCAGTATATAAAGCACCCCACTCGTTGTTTATAAGAAAGAAGAAAAACCAAGTTTCCTAATTTCTTTCTTGTGCTCTGTCATCCTTCCAGAACCAAGACATGTTGATGTTGGGTTGGGCGAAGGCTTCAAAGTGCAAGAAACTACTCAAACAAGTACGGTCTCGGCTCGAGTGCTTGCAACAAGAGAGGTTTGCTACTTCTATGCAGTTACGGCAAGATCTTGATCAGAAGATAGACTACGAGGCTCTCAACCTCAGGATCGAACAAGAACAACACATCAGAGACGAATCATCGGCGTACGATTTGCTGGACTATTTCTGCAAGCTCATCCTCAAACACTTGTTTTATATACGAACGCACAAGCAGTGTCGTCAAAGAAACCTAGCTGAAGCAGTTTCATGTCTTGTCTTTGCTTCTTCAAGATTAACATGCGGGGTGATTCCTGAGCTTGGGGAGATCAGGGACTTGTTCGGCGAGCGTTACGGGGAGAGTTTTGTCGACACAGCTGTTAAACTGTTGCCTGGGAATCTTGTAAACCCTATCTTCAAAAAGAATATCATCGCTCTCTCCCCGCCAGACTCAACGGTGCCTACTGACGTCATAGTAAAACATAAACCGGTCAAACCCTCTTTTACTAGTTCTTCTCCTGATCAGGCACCAGAGAGATCATCAGAGCAGAAAAAGGATGATGACGTCCAATGCCCTAAAAATGTCCACCCCAAATTGCCTGATTGGGATGATATATATACCCAGTTATCAGTGCTCTCAAGAAGCCTAAATATGTGAGCCCTAAGTTGCCCGATATTGCAGCCAAGATTAACGCTCTCAAGATCCCCAAGAATGAGAACACTGCTGATAATTACCAGTTGCAACTACAGTACCCTGAAGATCATGGCAGTGTTGATGATGGAGCAATATTCAATTTTCATGGCTGTCGAAACTCGATAGAAAGAATTGAATTTGGAATCCAGCAGTACTGTTATTAACAGTCATCCCTTGTTTATTGAATCCCTAGCTTAGTTGTTAGATTGTATATCATATGTATGATCACGTTTATTATCGATCAGTTAAAAGAAGATTTAAATTATTCAACAAATCCCATGCCATTAACTAATATTTATTCAGATTTCAGTTTCTTAATATATATATATATATATATATATATATATATATATATATATATGGTCCTTCCATTAAGGGATCCATTTTTTTGACATATATGAGGGATGAAGGATTACGTACTCCAACTTTTCGATCATATTTTTGAATCTCCACCGTTTAGTTTGTTAGTCCTTATATATAGATCAATTCTGCAAATTTTCAGCCAATTTGGTGATCGTTAAGATGTCGAACAAGATTAGATCAATAAACGAACCAAATCTGCTAAACATGAACCGTTCATGCTTATAATTATAAATCGCAGTTTTGAATGTCTTAACGATCACCAAAATTTCTGAAAATTTGCAGAATTGGTCTACTCATATAGAACTACATATTGAACGGTGAAGATGTGATTTTGTGATCGAAAAGTTGGAGTAATCCCGCATCCCTCATATATGTCAAAAAAAGGATCCTTTAGTGGAAGGGCTCTGTGTGTGTGTGTATATATATATACAGGCCCATTCTGGTGCGGACGTCCGCACTCGGCTTAAATTGCCGACGTCCCTCTGTTCTCCTCCGTCCGGCGTCGACGATGGCGCGCCTCCACAGCTTCACCCCAGCGGACTCCAGCAGCGTCTCTGACCACTTTTCCTCCCTGACGAGTCCGCCGAATTCCAATTTTCCGGTGAGATCACCCAAAACTTCAAACAAGATCGATCTCACCAGAAAACTGGAATTCGGCGGACTCGTCGGGGAGGGAAAGTGGTCGGGGACGCTGCTGGAGTCCTTTAGGATGGAGGCGTGCCATCGTCGGTGCCATTCGGTGGCGAACAGAGGGACGTCCGCTTTGGAACGTTTATATATATATATATATATATATATATATATATATTTAGTTTCTGGTCGATTTACTTCACTAGTAGCTAGCATTCTTCGCCACTACTATTATCTGGTCCAACGTACGTTTAGCTAGATCCCTTACAAAATTGCTCTTTGAAACATTTGGAGAACACAAATTAGAGAAGTACTAAGAAAGAATTTGAATTTGGTCGTCCATGCATGACAAAAATATAGAACGGTGGGTACTTTAGGAGTAAAAACCGTGTAAAAGGGTGATAGGCTAGCTAGGTTGAAGAGACTATAGTCTGCAAAACCAATATGTACGTAGTTGATTCAGGCCGGCCTTGAGTTTTTAGGGGCTTTAAGCGAAGAACAAAAATTGTGCTCTAGGGGAAGAACAAAAATGCAGCCGTAAAAAGTTGAGGATTTATGATTAGTTTGTAAAGAACCAACCATCTGTTGTCATTCTCTTGTATATATATAAAATTACTATTTTTTTTTAATATATAATTATATATTGATATTGGGCTTTTTTTTTGGGAGGCCCTTCTGAATTGGGGGCTTTAGGCGACGGCGCCTATACCCAGGGCCGGCCCTGAGTTGATTATGCCAAACTGTTGTGGGTATAGGAGCCAGCAGTCGCAGACTATCTACTGTACAAACCACGTCTTGAGCTCCAATAATGCTTATTGGTTACTCATGTACATGTTGGCCAAGAATTAACAAAGTGGGGTGATTTGGTTGACATGAGAATTGATTGCCTGTACATACTTAAAAAGTTAACACAATTGAGTCGTGCGTGTCGAAAATAGGGGTTGTAAGCAGTGATAAAATCTTCAGTATGAACTGAGCAAGTGAGCAGATGGAGAAGAAGTCTGAAAAATACACCAACATCTCTATAGCATGCAACAAAGCCGAGCACGGTTGAAGGCCACCGTCATGAATAAGCCTACGTACAATTAACAATGTTTCCACGCAACCCTAGCTGCTACCTCTTCTCAAGTGTGTGTGTAAAGATTTTCGTGTCCAGTGTTGCCCGCAATCGAACTCCTTCTGTGCTTTTGGATCTTTGATGCAATAAGCTAGCGGCTATGACTGTTGTATGTTGCTCATGTTTTCGTTACCTTTTGATCCTAGTTGTTTCTATATATTTAAGGGTTTTGTCTTCATGTCTCCGTTTATGTACGATCTCTTTTATTTAATAAAGTTGTTGATTCTTAGCAGAGAAAAAAAAAAAAAAGTTTAATGCCTTGGCCACTCATAGTGTTGAAAAAACATTTTGATCAAATCTAGCTAGTGCAACTTGCTAATCAATTAGCAGTGAGTAGTGACAATAGGATCTGACTTTATATATAAAATAGATAGATCAATGTAGATCCGATATTCACACAAAACTTATACATTCTCAATACATGTATCATGTATGGCCATCTTATTATGCATTGTAAGTATGTAGAATTACCAATTTCATTATAAAGGTAAGCTGTGATTGTACTGTCTCCGTGATCCTACTCGTTGTTCTGACATGCTTATTAGAGGCCTTTTCTCTCCTTGGCAGATCCTGACATGCATGGCTGGCATTGCAGCTGAAAAGAGCTGCACTGGCCGAAGAAGTTACCTTCAAGCAAGGTCTTAATCTTGAGAAGATCAACTCCTGCTTAACATAAAGAATATTGAAAGATCGATCGTCTTGGAAATGAAAAGCATACACTCATCGACCTTCCACTGAATATTCATTTCTCAAATGTCTCAGTTTAACTTGTGAAGTTCCAAACATTCCACCAGTACTACCATTTGACTCTTCTAACATTTTCTCATTCCTGCTTTCCTGAAAACATTATGTTCGCACAGAGTTACGGTAGGAAACTAAAACACAGCTATAGTTAATTAGTTATGTTTTGGCCAACAAAACATCAAAGTCTAATTATTCTGGATTTATATAAATTACTCTTTTTGTTTTATTTATATCCAACGGAGATTATGAAGAGTTCATATGATTCCAGAATAGAGTACCCGGAGAGAGAAGGAGTATTTCTTCATCCGCTCTCTTTTGATTCTGGCCTCTTGCTTTCTTAGCCATATTGCATCAATGTCCTCTTTTGAAATTAGACTGTCATCCCACCTTATCTGATTGCTGCTGCATAAAATCTGTCCACCAATCCATATAAACATAAATCTTTAGTAAACTTGTATGTGGCATCATAGAAGATTATGCCTCATTAAGCTAGGACCTAGGAGTACAGAATCCAATCATAGGTACATTTAAGAAAGAAGGACTTCAAAAATTGAGCTGCATGCTCTTTTTTCTCACAGATAGTTCTAGCTACTTCAACAAGAAACTCAACATGCAATACCTTTCTGAGGGCCTAAAATAATATATATATATATATATATATATATATATATATATATATATATATCCTTCCATTGTATTTGATATAAAACATATGAAAAGTCAAACAAAGTTCGAGAATTTATAGCTTGGAGATCATCAGCAATTCAGCATACATGTAGAACTGCACATGAACAGATTTATATGCTGGCTACTACTACAGATTCTTCTCATTCTTAGTAAACTTTTCTTCCTCATGCACATACGCACACACCATGAATATAAATTTATTGTAAATAAGATATGTTGCATCACTTACTGTTATTTCTTTCTCATCCAACACCCCTTTTGACATGCTGAGATGCTTCTTTTCGCTACCATTGCATCTGACATCTGTGGTAGAGATGCTCCTTTTCATAAACTCTGTCTGCCCTTTTCTGTTAGATGGCAACCGCTTCAAAGAGATGAGTTGACGCCTCACAGCTCGGCCACGAACTATGGCTTGAAGCCTGACCAGTCCTCGCAAGGCTCGCAATGCTTTCCTGGCCTGTTTCACTTGAAAGTTAGATCATAGCTAGAGACATGACATGATTGTATCCTCATTGGAGCCGTTGCATGATATCAATTCGATTACGTTGTAAATTCATATTTCAGTTCAACTATATATATATCCATTATACTAGGATTACTATACAATAGAACAGCGGTTGTTCCTAACCTTTTTAAAAACCATTTCTCTCAAAGGTTATGTATCAAAACACTTCATGTCAACAGGAATTCCATCTGTAAGTCTAACTCCAATCTAATACAAAAACAAATTGAAGACTGACAGGAACACACACATACACACGACATAATTTTCTCACATGTTTGTCAACTTTTTATAACTGTAACAAGTGTTGGTATTCAGGCTTTCAATCTAATCACCAACTATAATGGGTGATAAATTTACAAACAAATCACACCACAGTCTCAGTCTCACTCACACTTTAAGAAAGAAGCAATAATAACAAAGCAAAGGAATAGAGAAATTGAAAACTATCTGGGCTTCGGATGGACGTCCGCACTTTAAGCCCAGTGCAGACGTCCGCACCAGAACGGGCATGTATATATATATATATACATATTTTCTCAGGTAAGGATGTCCGTATTTATTCTTACGGTGCGGATTTCCACTTTAAACTCATTTTTCAATCGAATTTTCACATCTCCACCGTCTAGTCTTTAGATACTAATGTATAAATCATCTCTACAAAATTTCAGCCAATTTGGTTATCATTAAGGCACTCAAAACTGCGTTTTTCTGTTATAAACATGAACGGTTCAAGTTCGACAGAATTATGTTCATCCATTGGTTTAATCGAGTTTGAGTGACTTAATGATAACCAAATTGGCTGAAATTTTACAGAGATGATCTATACATTAGTATCTAAAGACTAGACGGTGGAGATGTGAAAATTCGATTGAAAAATGAGTCTAAAGTGGAAATCCGCATTGTAAGAATAAATAAGGACATGTGTAGCAGAGAAACCCTATATATATATATATATATATATATATATATATATATATATATATAACGAGTTGCCTAGCATGGATATAATAGTATAGTTTTTAGGAAGCTCACAAGATGCGCGCGATAAGCACTTTGAATTTTAGTGGCAGCAAAGTTCCTGTCCATCATTGTGAAATGGTGGAAAGATTGAGAAGGTCCCGCTAGGCGCACAACCTCAGCCGCAGCTTGGGCAGCAGCTACAGCTGCCTTGGCTGCAACCGCTGTTGCTCTTGCAACAATCAATGCATGTTTTCTCTGCTCTTCTGTAGCTTCACTAAATGCTCTTTCTGATGCTGTGAGCACAGGCAGAGAAGGGTACTGCTGACATTCAAGCCTTCCAAAAATCCATCTGCACTTGTTTGATATCTGCAAAAGTACAGAAAGTAACAGATATATTACCCAAACAAGGACACTAGCTAATAAACAGTCAAAACAATTAAGGGAGGAGAGTGAGCAACCTTTTTTGTGTTTGTCTTTGATTCAGGAGTAAAGAGCCTCTTCACCCAAACAAACCAGCCCTTTGTTCTTGCCATTATGTCCTTGTTAACTTATTATGTTAAACATAAAATACAATCTACAAAGATACACCAGTTCGAGAAAAGTAAAAAGTTATGAGCAACCTTGTGAAACTAGAGATGTTTTAGCTAGACTCATTAGCTCTTCAGATCTCTCAGCTAAAAACACTATAAACCTATGAAAGCCATCACCAACTTCATGATTCTCCAAGTGGACTTCTCTTCGTTTGGATACATCAGTAGGTTCTCAATGGTTCTTGTTTACAGGGAGACAGGGAGACTTAAAGCAATATCAGTAAAGAAAAAGCCTATTCATTCTAATAGGATTGCTGAAGAGCAAGTCTACTTATATAATCAATTCCACAAGCACCCTTGATGATTCAAGTGTCAATGGTAGTCTAACATAGAGATTAACTGATAAATGAATGATTGCACTGTCTACATTGTATGGTATATCATGATGACTTTGGTCCATTAAGAACCATCTCGCTAACACTTTTTTGTTAGATAACTAAACTGCAACTTTAAGATGTATAACTAAAATGAATGGCCCCTCCTCTCTTTATTTCTGTGCTGCACTACTTGATGTGATTATGTGACCATGTTTTGACTTGTCAAAAATGAACTTTCGCCTCCCAAGTGTGACCCAGTAAAATGAGACCAAACTGTCTTTTGAGCTGTTCAACTTTTGCTTTTCTTCCCTGTTTTTGGACCAAATTATTGAACTTCTGCTTAACTTAGATTTTGGGCTGAATGAGTTGTCCAAATTAGAATATAAAATGAACCTTTTCTCAAAGGACCTACCTTGATTCAGAAGAGCCGTTTCAAAGGGTCTTCCTTTACACAGCAAATGATCCTATCTCTAAATCCCCATCAAAGCACCCATTATAACTGTTTCATTTCACAAATCTTTATTTCCAGTTTGCATTCTTGAAGAGACTATTTCTAAAAAAGACTACTTCCTTTAGTTTAAAGAAAGTAATTGGTTCTTCTGCTAAGAAACCGGCTTTTAATTAGATTACTTGAAAACAGGGGTCGACTAATCATCAGCTTGATGGAAAAAAGAGTTCACCAAGTCAGCATGACAATACTGAAATGGAAAGCATACTACCACTGTCATGACTAAATACAATCTCAACACTTGATGCAAACACTTCACTCCTAAATGTTTATGTGAATAACATAATTAAAATAATTAAACTTGTATTTCGGAGTGGCGGAGCTTTGCTTCATGTTCCAGGGACCATAAGATGCATTAAAATTAGGTTTGTTTGCTTTTAGTTGAGCAGTACTTTCAGTTTTAAGGTCTATCAACAAGCAAAAAAGAAAACAGAAAAATAATTATTATTATTGTTAAATATAATTATTGTTTGCTTTTTAATTTTTATTGGGTCACTTTGAGAACTATGTACATTCAATTTTTTGAAGGTTCTATCATTCTTGCTTTAGTATAATGCAGCTTGGTTTGACTGAAGACTGGAAACAGATAACCAAAGCACACTAACATCATTATACTGTTCATAATTCAGATCACCAGCATTGAGCATTGATACATTGAAGCACAAAAAGAAGAATACGCTGCAATAATATTGAAATACTGAACAGAGTGATTAGTGTTCTAGTTTCCGTGTGTGTATACATTTATTTTTTCTATAATTTTGTTTTAGCTTCAAATACTTTGCTTTCTGCCGGTAGCACAGAAAATCAGAAGGAAACAGTTTCCTAAGGACTCAAGATAAGTTCACTATGAACACTACCATCCTCCATTCTTATCCAAGATTTAATAGAGAAAGGCTTCTGGGTGATTTCTACAATTCTAGCTCCTCTAGTCCAGTTTCCATAGCCACCATAACCAGTATGCCTAGCAAAGCATAGCCACAGTTTCTCATAAGGGCAGCACCAGTCCAATCCATGGTTGTGTCCTACAAATATTGCCTGCCACAAGGCCCATGGAAACAAAGTACCGTGAGCTAGTACCATAGCTTTGTATGAAACACAATTAACCTATTACTTCCCAAGGAAACCCAATTCATTCAAGCTTATAATGTCAACAGTATTAATCGGTTTATAGTCAATTGATCATCGTACAGTTCAATAATTTGCACAAGTGCAACCAACATAAGTTACCAGTGGATAACTCTTACCTTAAGTTACCTTAACTCTTACAAAGGAGGTACATGTACCACCAAATATATGTTTTGGCAAGCTTAACCATAGAGCTTTAGCCTTGTACTAAGTTTAATTTTTCGTTCACACTAAATCTAGGAGGGAATCAAATCTCAAACCTTGATTCATTTTCCTTTTTGTTATATATAATTACCATGAACACCAATAAACCACCAGGCCGTGGAAAGGAAAACCAAACTTATTCTGACAGCCTCAGGAAGAAGTAGCGCTAGTCAATGTTTTTCAAATTTACATCCAACGGTGATTGACCATGATTTTCTTGGTCAGTAGATGACCATGTGAACACTACTGTTCACTCATTTGTAGCATCAAATTCTTTGTAATTTATAAGTGCTGGTATATCATTTTCTATATCTGAGCTTCAACAGTTTGTTCCACTTCCACATGTTTATCATTAACCATACATCCATACTTATGCCATATACCAAAAGAACAGGTTTAAACTCACCTTGACAGAAACTCTTTCAGCCAGAAGTTTCATGATACCAGTTTCAGCATCTTGAGTTGCTACTCTCTCCTTGTTAATTGAACCAACACAAGGCTTGTGTATACCAAATCTTGGAGCCACTTTCTTGTAAGCAAGACTTGGAATATGCCAAAAGATTAGCTCAGGTGCCCTGTCAAACATGGTTATAAGAAAATAAGATACACAGATATAGTAATTTGAATGAGTAGACTTCTTTTAAGAAAAAAAAAAAGCAAAACTCATCAAGTCATGTAAAGCTTTTCCCTTCGCTAGAAGTGAATTTTTGCATGTCTTGAGCTCAAAGCAGATAATATGTGCAAAGATATAGAATTCATTTCCTTATGTCATATAATATCAAGTAAATAAGATGACAGATTCCACTTGTCAATTAGGTGGTTTAAATATAATAACAAGGTTCTGCATGCATAATTTCCCACCTTGAATCAGGGTTAATCTCTAAAGCTTTCTGCTGGAACCATTCTGCTTGGGCACTTGATAAAACTTCTGGGTAGGAACCACCACCAGAATCTAGGAAGTATAAAAATGCCACAGGTGACCCTGGATTGTTTGATGAAGAAACTTGGAGGACATAGTTGGAAACACTAGGCCAAAGTTCTTTAGGACCGTAGTGAGAGTGTGAAAGAGAGCTAAGTACAATCTCATTTTTCATTAACTCCAGACGTTGTGTGCCTCTGAAGCTACACTCTTCTTCTCCTACTGAACAGATGGAATGGTCAGAGGGCTACTAGTATCAGAATGCATACAGCATACTGATTATTCTCCTATAAACTTAAGGGTTATTATCATGATATAGTATAATGATATGATTGATATCTTATAGCAGAACCAATTAATATTATTTATGCAACAATAAAAATTTAATCATAATCCAAGGAAACAGAATTGAAAATGATTGAATCAATTGATTAGAGTCGTCCATCTCTAAGTACAAGTTCATCACATACAGTGAGGGTGTCCTGCTTAAATTCTTCAAACAGATTTGAATGTCACAATCAATTTTTGAATAACATTGCTTTAGAAGATAATAGCAAAAAACTTCTGAAAATATGAAGTTGGAGCTAAAATTTCATATACGAATGTTTATGGTCAAGAACTTAAGATTCATTTGAATATTTTCTTTTTATCCTGTGCACTAAAATCAGCAGGAAGAGAGCTGACAGTATCGTGAACAACAGTACTTATGTAATAGAGAACAAAATTAATATTATGTTTCCTTCTGCAGTTAAGTTAGAATTTCTCCATCAGCAATGCTAAAAGTAGAGCAATCTGTCATTGGTCATAATACTCAGCAAAATTTAATTCATCTTATAGAAAACTAACAAACTAACATGTCCGGACCAAAATAAAAAAAGGAACACAACGAACATATTAAACTTCTTATTCACCTGAGCAAGAGGAATTGGCAACAGAGCAACGAAGTTCAGGAATTCCAGGACCTGAAAACCACTCCATTGGCCACTCAAATGCTGCATCATCATGGTTTCCAAAAACACTGGCCCAAGGTATTCCTCTGGCTCTTGTTGGAGAAATTGCCTGATCCCAATACAAGCTTGCATTTTTTATTGCTATATTGTTGGCCGTGACAACATCTCCAAGATAGATAACAAAATCTGCCATGTCATTGGTTAGAATTGATAGCGATACAGCCAGTACATACTTGGACTAGTGGATGCTCATACTAGTCTTACGTAGTTCATAAATTGTATTTGCAATTATTTGCAATTCTTCTTTCGTTCATATATAGCAGGCACACTCTTAAAGGATCAAAATGCAAATAAAATATACAGATGAGATACTCTCACAAGATTCATACCAAATCCAGGGATGCTGGTGAAGCCATCCATCCCCAACTCAAGTTTGTGTTACCTCCCTAAAGTGCCTAGAAGCAGGCTTGTTCTTCCAGTAAGAACAAAATTCCTGGATCCGCCAGTGATAGTATACCGATTGGTTCAATGAATTCTATATGTGAGACCTATATATTTATAAATTTATACTGTCAGCAAGGGAGAGGTTCCATTGAGGACCTTATAATGAGGACTAAGTGAGAATTTTCAGATGAACGGTTGGATTACATACACTGAGATTAACACCACTGAGATTAAACGAATTTGATTTACTTAATTAACCGGTCACATACTCGCATCTATATATACATATATATATATATATGGAATATTCAGAGGTACCAACATTGTACTTAGTGCAACAGAACCAGAGGGGTAAGATATGAACAATTATAGACAAAATAGAATGTGACTTTGTGATAAGTACTCATTTCAATATGAAAATACCAATTCATGTCACACCATAGGAACCCCTCAAAATTGTCATCAATGCACAATTATACATTCTACTATATTCTGTAATTAAAGAGTGCTTCTTTCAGTGTTTTGGGTTGCAAATCAAGCATTGTTACGTCAACATGCTATGGCTGAAATTGATATGCAAGTAATCGTCTGTCCTAGGTGATCCATCGCTCAGAACAACCGCAACCTACATGACCATAGTGATGGTTTAAATCCCTGAGCTAGAAAACTTAGAACTCCTTTTCAAACCCAATATTTAAGTATTGAATAGGTCATAATCAGTTTAATATAACAAATTATCTAAATCCCTAGCTTGAATAGGTTCAATAGGTTCTTTCTGAGTCGTGGTGCTAACTACGCAAAACATAGAACACAAACAAAGATATGGTACGATGATAAAAGAGGATGACATATTTGAGACATGAAAATTGATAACAAGAGACACCTACTACCTGGGGATTCATGATCAAGCACAGTGGACATGACTCTGACGGAGTTAACATCTTGGAGTGGACCCCAGTCGGTCCAGGCGGCCTCTCCGAAATGCAGGTCGGCAAAGAGAGCGATCTTGAAAGGCTCGCCATCGGGGCGTAGCAGACGGTGATCGCCGTCCGGTTTGGTTGGCAGAGCGAGGACAAGGGTGTAGAGATACACACATGTAAAGATGGTGAAGCAGCACAACAGTCTCTGCCTTCTTCCCATCATCATCATCAGCATCATCAGAAGAAGAAGGAGATGACGAAGAGTCGAAGTCGACGATGATGATGATGATGGAGAGAGTGGCGTTGGGGTTAACGAATAAGACCGAAGCCTTTTGGTGGGAAAGATGCGGATATGGCCGCATTATCCCTCGGATTTGTAGTAACAGTTTTCGAACTATAGATGTGGACAAGGAATAAGGAGTTCAAGTTCTTTTTTTTTTTTTTTATACAAACAGCAAAATTACAGAGTGAAATTACACTATCAAGAAATAAGGCACTAATGACCAAGCTTGGAAATATATCGCTCAGTTAGTGGTACCCTTCATGGGCAATGGCGCCACGAAATTAGCTCTTGTAAACACATGCATAGAGCAAAAGGAAGAGAAGGATTATGCAATATCTATGATGTCTTAAAATGAGTTTTGGATCAATATTGATAACACTTGATAAAGAAGTTCATTAAGCACGTATGAATTACAATGAGTTTTGGTCCTTTTGGATCAATATCGGTAATACTTGACCAACATAATAACTATTACCCAATTATTAACTTAACTGGACTTCACGACTGAAATCCATACTAATAGACTCATGGGGGCATATAAGCCTTAACTCTAAACCAAGGCCCTCCTTGGATCAAATGGCGACATTCTTCAGACCGAGAAAACTTAAGCAAAAAAAGGATCCCCCACCGATTGACTTGGAGGCAATTATGGAGCTCACAAACTGAAGTCAGGGTTCCGATCACCGCCTTTGGATCTGGGATGCGCTTTTTCAAGGAAAGAAGCCGTCCAATGGCGAAGGAGGGAGCCCAGACGGCAAAGGGACGTGGAGACACGCCGGAAAGGGTTGGACTGTCCTCACGAATAGCAAGGGCAGCGACGAACTGTTTGGAAACCTCGTTAGACATGTTGAAAGCCGAGGATTGGATGTTGAGCGGCGAGAGAAGGAGAAGGAACTGTTTTGATTTGTTTGGATGTTTTATAACCATTAGATGAAGTAAGGATGACATGGTGGTCTTAGATTATACTCAATCTAATAATTAAAAGTTATCCAAGCAAATTCAAACAACATAAATCCAAGTAAAGAAACCAAATTCATATCAGAAATCCTAGCAACTCTCTCTAATTCAAGATTATTCTTCTTGTAGCTCTAATAGTTAAAAAATAAATAAAGAACAATTTTATTTCTATATGTGTGAGTTATTCCCAAAACAAGGAAAAATTATCAAAATATTAAGGGGAGTGAAATTTACACATCTATTTTTACAATTCACACACTCTGTTTCACTTTTTATACAGAAATGTCTAAATTATTCATGTATAAATCTCTTCAAGTTGTCTAATATTTTAGACATTTTAGACATTTAAGTGGGGGCAGGAGTGTGTGAATTTTAAAAAGAAATATGTAAATTTCAGACCGCAATATTAATCTAGCTAGCGGTTACTTTATCAGTCAGTTACTTGCTTTAAAAATTGAACTCTATGAAAGTAAGAGAACGCTTACGAGTTACGACAGACTAGCTATAGTGAAGTGGCATGGAGTTTGGTTAACACGTCATCGAGTTTCAAATGTCAGGTAGATCCATACAATTTAG
The DNA here is from genome assembly GCA_034370585.1 of Fragaria x ananassa. Lineage (NCBI taxonomy): Eukaryota > Viridiplantae > Streptophyta > Magnoliopsida > Rosales > Rosaceae > Fragaria > Fragaria x ananassa. Next base: position 16,505,520 of record CP139754.1, read on the forward strand.
ATAGACGACCATTACTACTTGTGCGTCATTGCACCTTAATTCACTGAACTATTTGTTATCTAGCAATTACTGTATTTAATGCTTTGAAATATTACTTGATATGTCTGAGTATAGCTGGTGCCAATCTTAAATTGGCTTTTCCTATTTCATTTCTTACCATTTTTTTTTACCAATGCCATTGAATTCAGTCTATCATATCTCATGGAGATTAATTAGTATCAATTTTCTTTTTCGATTTAACTAAACATGCTATCCAAAATAGCTAGAGAGTCAAGATAATGTTGAAGATGTTCTTTAGCTACTTTGGACTTTTGAGCGTTTGTTTTGTTTCTTATATATTTTAACAGTTGCACCGAACTCCTAAGAGCATCTTTAGCAAACTCTATTTTAGTCTGTTAGCTATTTTAGAGAGCGTGTTTAGTTTTTTTTTCCAAACATTTTAGGAGCTCCAATAGACTAACCAAAGTGTAGCTATTATGACTTTAAATTATTCGCTCTAAATATGGAGAACGAGATGACTCAGATGAGACTTTTGATAATTTAATACATTTCTTTTAAAATATATTTAAATTATTTAATCTTCATTTAAAGAATAATATTAATTTAATACTAGCTAAAATAAAGAGCATTTATGCAAACATATTTATAAAATGGCTAGCCAAAATGACATTTTGTCTAATTTGACTAAAATTTTAGTAAAAAATGGCTAGCATTGCTAAAGCTAAAGATGCTCTAAGTGGCTCTCTATTTTAACTTTTAGTTATCTTACTCTTATATATAGCTCTCCATAATTTAAAAAAATTCATTTAAATTTAAATAATTATATGTATGTCACACCCCAATTTTCGAAAAATAATTTTTAAATTTTTTGGCATGATCTAACTTACAATATAAAATATCTCAACTTGTTTCAACAACAAATCCAACAACTAAAACTCAATAGCGGAAAAGTAAATATCATACAACCCATCATTGAGTTAAATATTACATTTCTTTGTTTACATAAACTTGCAAAACAAAAACATGAAAACAATCTCATGAGTTTAATACTATTTACCCAATTCTAAAATTATACAGAGAACAGCAAAACCAAAAAGAACCTGCCACTATGCCTTCGCCTCAACTTTGTTGATCCTCACCTGCAGGTCTAACCCCTACACTAAGAATTGGTGTACCGAGATTGTAAAATAACAAACCTGGTAAGCTAAAAAGCTCGTATGAGTAAACTCAAAATAGCATAATATTTCTTACATCTAAATATTTTACAAGAGCAATTTATATCAATGAATAAATTCACAATTCCAACACTTTTTCAAATAACATGTATCCATGAGTCCTAGGTATTAATAAATACCCCTCATGACCTACAACAACAAATTATGTACCCATGGGTCCCATATATGATAAGGTATCTCCCATGACCTACAACGACAGACGGACTAGAGCTCTAACTCCAAACCGTAACCAATCACTCTGCCAAAGGCTTGGAACCCGGTTTGACTGTCCAATATCAAAACACAAAATAATAAATAGCTTCTTAACCGTAACCAATCACCCGATTAAAGGCTTGGAACCCGATTTGGCTATTTATCCAACAATCACATTATCACAATATCATCATCAACAACACAAGATCATATTATAAATTATATCATTCCACATAGATATATTTACATGAGCAAATATAGATATTCCACAAGAATAATCTATCCAAAATCAATAAAATTATGATCATATGAAACTCCAAATAACACATAAGGAAAACTTGTTTTATCTTACCTATGAGCTGTTGGCGATCAAACTCATATATTTTTAAAAACCAATAATAGCAAAATACTAAATTCACATCATAATCATTATCATCATCATCAAATGACCATAATAAACTTGGTTCAAAAATGAACCTTGGTGAGATTTACTCACCTCAATATCCCGCTGCGTTTTCGCAAAACACAAGAGTAAGCCAACTCACAATTTCACAAAACACCTAAAATTACATAATTAAAAAACTTAGTACAAATCACAACAAGAATCAAAGTACCCTTAACTTAAAGGTTTCCCAAAGAAGGACAATCTTTCCTCCAAGACCTCCCAAGGTCATTGGATACTCAACAACAACCACACTACCTCCAAGATCAAACTTCCCAAGTTCCCGACCTAACTAACATCATGAACAAACTTAGTACCTAAGATGTAAAAACCTAATCAACACTTAGTCTTCACACACAATCAACACACTAGCACTACAAGGACTAGCTAACACAACAAACCAAAGCCTTTACCCTGCCCGAACATGCCGTCACAAGCGGCGGCGAGTGAGCCTCACGCACCTCTATCAACTTCAAAAATTGGAGAAACTCACAACATCAACCTTGACGGTCACATCATAATGAACACTTTTTTTACCTGAGATTAAGCTTGGTTCGACCTTGAACTGCTCCAAACAGCCCCCACAATGCTTGAGCCTCAAACTGAAATTCAAGGTTCCCAACACTCAAAATTCAGTTGTATGACTAGCAATATCATACTTAGAAGGAAGAAGGCTTCACGACTTACCTCTCACTGCCTACTATAGTCACCGAAATTTGCAACTTCAGGCCAACTCTGCTCCGCTTGCTTCTTACTGCCATAGCTCAAGGTGAGGCCAGCCACTTGCCTAGGAAGCTTTGCACGGAGGAGACAAACCTAACTAGGCTAGCGGCGTCGTCGGAAGTCATCGAATTAGGGTCCGGTGAGAGGTCACTGCTGCAGAACTTTCGCTGACCATAAAAATGGCTACGTGCGTCTCAGGGAGGAGGAGAGAGATAGGGAAATGAGTTTCTAAAAATTAGATTTTCTACCCCAAAAGGCCAAGAACTTCTGCTGACCATAGCTTTCTCATACAACATCCGGTTTATGCATGCCGCGTGTCTACGAACTTGTATCACCAAACTCGATCTACAACTTTCAAGAAGGAAGTTTTCGAAGATAACTTACGAAAAATAAAGTCAACTTGTGATCTCTTAACAGTCAAAGCACCTTAAAAAATACTCCCGAAACTTCAACTTCGCACAAACTAAAAGAATTTTCATAAATAATCTTTCATTAATTAAATATGGGAATAATACAAGGAAAATGATATGAAAATCTAGGGTATTACAATGTAATTTATAAATAATTAGATATATCCAGACTACCTTGTATTCATTCAATAACCAACATAAATTCAAATCTGACTGAAGTTGAGAGAACGGATGTAGATACGTAACTCTAAAGTGTAGCGAGCCAAAATAATGTTTAGCTATTTTGGTTAAAATAAACAGTTAACATTGTTAAAGTTACTCTTAACCTAAAGCCTAATGTTTCGTGTTTAGATTCTCATCAATAAGTAGTGAGCCAAAATAATGTTTACCTATTTTGGTTAAAATAAACAGTTAGTATTGTTAAAGTTACTCTTAACCTAAAGCCTAAAGTACTAGTTTCGTGTTTAGATTCTCATCAATAAGTACAACAACTAATTATAGCATTTAATCCAAAAAAAATAAAATAATGATAGCATTTCTACTCTAACAATATATTTATTGACTTCGTGACAATAAATTATGAGTAAAAGAAGTATACGCTCATTTTTATATTATCTTAAGTTATTATCAATGTCGGCTCTTAAAGTTTTCGTTGTTTGATGTTCTTTCCGATATCTACACATTTCACTGCTCCATTGGAAATTTTCTTTGCACCTATGTACTGTACTCCAAATTGGTAGCTTTCGACCGTCTGTCTAGGTCTAAACCTTACAATTTGATAGCTAACTTTAAAAGTCACCTACGAACTCCTACGAACACGTGCAACACAAAAAACTCTAATTTTTTTGTTGGCTCAATCATATCTTGTCGACATCATGAATTATCCTACTTTAAATATTTCATGTATGTCTCAATTACATATCTTTTATTAAAAGAAGAGAATATTTCACTCGATTTTTTAATAAACTTTCCAAGACTTAAAACACTATATTTGCTCAAATAGTTAAAAAATCATAATCTCAAAATTCAAATCAAATCCAAATTTTGAAAGTGGATTAATATCATATTGAAATTCAGTAGTGTGACATCGCATAACCGAAGTAAATATCAAAACCCGCATGATATACATGGATGCGTTACTCAGTGTGACGTATGGTTCGAACCCGAAACTGTACTTGGCTCGAGAGCTCCCAAGTCCCAACTGCTTTGGTCATCAAAAATGGGAAGTGGGAAACCATTTTAGTAATTAAATCTGAAACCCGGGGGCTTTCAGTTACGTAACCAAAACCAATACCAGGGTGTGCCTTTTCAAGAAGCAAAGATCAAAACGACGACAGTTCTGAAACCTCGGAGTTTTCCTTCTTTGAGAGATAGAAGACATTTATATATTCCCAACAAGTCTCTCTTTCACTTTCTATCTGATCTGCCTCTACAAATTTAGACGCCCTCCTGATCAAAACTAATAACCCTTTTTGGTCTTTGCTACTTCTTAAGGTTAGAACTCAGAAAGCAATCTTGGGTGGATTTTGATTTGGTTCTGGGTGTTTTGGGCTCCCTTTGGTTTTCACTATGGGCAGTTGGGGAAGACAGCCACAGCTGCAGCAAGGTGATACTTATTATCGACGAGGTTCCGGGACTAAATTTCATAACAGAAAGCCTCCGCATCATCAACATGGTACATTTGTTTTCTTCTTTCATCTATTTCTTATATTTAAGTTGCTGCAGGAGCACTAGTTTGTGATCCTTTGTGAACTGTGAAGATCAATGCTTCTCTCTTGAGAGGGTTTTTGGTGCAGGAATAAGGGTTCTTTTTTGATTCTCATATGCACGGCTGCCGCCTCTAATTCTGTTTAGAATTTTTTTGTGTTTGCATTTTGTTCAGCGGCTAGTTAGGTTTTTAGTCTTGTTTTGGGAATTCTGGAATTGCATGCAACCGGGTTTTCTATTTTAGGTTTGCATATTTATGGGCTTCGATTGTTTCTACAGAAAATTGTTTCATTGTAAAAGTTTTGTATTTGTGAATGGCTTTCCCGGAGAATGTCTTAGATATGGGTTCATGGGTAGAGGAATTATAAATCAAAGACCAGAGAAACCTCACTATCTGAGTAGAGGAAAATATTTCGAGAAATCTCTGTTCTTCTCTGTGCTTTTGAAGTCTTGAGTTTCTTTGTGTTCCACTGGTGAGTCTGAATCAACACATACCAATGCCCTTTTGTGCTTTCTCTGAATTCTGTAAAAGCAAGAAGGTATATATGCTGGATTGCTGGAAGTGTTAAACTATGCTTTTGCTTATCTAACAAGAGGAGCAATTGTGTTTTTGTTCTCCTGACTGTTAGGCCCATAGAGTTAGATCATATAGGCATAATTATCTACGTAACTCTAGGTTTTAGAGTTCAGCAGCATTCCTTCTCCTGCTCAGGGTATAAGTGTATTCTCTGTTTATGGAAGGTGACTGTATTGGACTATTGGTGTTTGATATAGAAACTATTATAAAACATGTACTTGCAAGCATGCAAGGAATTTATGGTGTTCTTTGCTTTGAGAAATAGCCTGATACTTTATAGTTGAGGATCGGTAGATTTAATTGCAAAAGATATTGTTTGTCGGGTCTGGTACACTTTTTCTGCTGCAGTTAGTAAGCATGTGTGGCTGGAAGCATACTTTGTCATCACTCTTTTTGTAATAGGTTCATATTCCGATACTTGTTCTCGTAAAGAGGTTATATATATTGTTGTGAGAGTTTCAATTTTGGATAATTTATATCTTTTGTTAGTACGTAATAGCATTTTAGATTTCAGAAAAGGTCCTTGATGAATCTGTTGAGCCATAAATGTATTATTTTGTACGAGTTTTGAGTTGCCCTCATCTTTCCTACAATTCTGCCTAAACTTTCTAATTTTAAATGTTCTGTCAATTATTGGATGATTGCGTTTTCAATATTCTTCTTGCTTATTTGACTATCAAGTATTGTCAAATGTTTAAAATGGAACCGTGTGGATGCAAATTTGGGATATGTGTGCAAGTGTCTAGAAAAGAAAAAAAGAGAAGCATCCAGATCCGCCAAAATTTTTCTTTAGCGGTTAGATTTGTGTTGTCGTTTTCTACGATTCTGTTGGATTTTTCTCTACGTAAATTCGTAACGTTATGTTGCAAGGTTTTTTCGTATTTGAATGTCTGTGATCATTGTTGTATCTCTTTCTCTTGGTCGTATCAATATTTCCTTCTTTGTGGTTGTTTATTCTCTGTGGAACTTTTATCTTTCTAGATATCTGTTGAGCTGTTGACCATTTAGATATTCTCATGGTACATGATGGCTGAACTAAAATTTGTTTGTTTTTCTTTTCCAGATAGTTGGCAGTTCGGTGTGCCTGCCTGGGAAAAGAAATTTTGTTCGTCAGTGGGCTCAGTTCCATGGAAAAAGCTCTTAGATACAAAGAGGTGTATGTATCTGTATGAAAATATTGTTCAATGGAATGATTCTGCAGGTGAAGAGGCATTCCAAAATGCAAAAAACCGTTTTTGGGCAAAGATTAACGATCGTCCTTGTGATATATCATTGCCTGATCCTGATATCTATATTGATGAAATAGACTGGAACTCCAGCATTGATCTTGAACTGATTTTGGACTTGGAAAGGGAACCCAAACCCTCCGACGAAACCAAAGGAGAGGGTGTTATTGTTGGTGATCCATTCCTTCTGAATCAGCCAATTGCATGCACCGGATGGGGGGATGCTGAGGAGGACTTCAAAAAAGATGCCAGTGGAGATGCGGAACACTGGGGTCCTGGAGGGAAGGCAGATGATAAAGAGAACCCTTGGGGACTTGTCTCTGATCATAATAAAGAATCGATAGGAGGATGGGGCAGTAGTTGGAATGAGCCTGTCTCTGATCAGAATAAAGAAGCGATTGGAGGATGGGGCAGTAGTTGGAATGTGCCCCTCTCTGATCAGAATAAAGAAGTGATAGCAGGATGGGGCAATAGTTGGGATGAGCGTGTCTCTGATCAGAATAAAGAAGCGATAGGAGGATGGGGCAGCAAGTGGGAGAACAACAATAACTTAAGTGAATGGAATACCAATGTTGACCATTCTCATAAGAATATGGAGTGGAAAAGGGCTGATCGTGTATGTTGGGGAAACAATGATGCAAGGAACGGAGCGGATAATAGTGGTGCAAGTTGGTACAACTCAAGATATAGGACCTCCAGATTTCAGGGTGATTATCGTCAGAACGATCGAGGGTGGAGGAACGGAGGAAGAAGAAATAGGGTCAATGCTGGTTATCAAAGCTGTGGAACTTGGAATAATTGTCAGCAAGTGTAAAAGTTTATGGAGTTGGGAGGAACCGTATCTAAGAGTGTTGGTTGTCCAAGTTTTGAGGGCATGTATGCTAGTGTTTTCTGTATTCGTTTTGCTGTCCTCCAGAGGACAGAAAGTAAATAACAAGGTTCTATGGCCTTGGTAAAGTTGAACCAATTCAATTGGAATCGGTTCAATTTGTATGTGTAGCAATGTTATGATAATCTATATATAATTTATAAATGTTGCAAGACTCGCCTGAGGCCTCTCTAATTGTGGTAGTGTAGAAACATAACACAGTTATCACTGTTTACTAAGAACTAGTACATTCATGGACAACTAGAGTAGAAACAAAATCTGGAGGAATCAGTCCTAGAGGATTGCTGAGTATGAACTGAAGCATACTGTATGTTCTCTGATGTTGTGAAGCGTAATCTGTTATCTGTGTCAAGAGTAACAATGTTTAGAGTTGTCCAGAACTGCGTAGCCTCCTTTCTTGCTAAAGCCTCAACACATTCCTAGTTTGCCATATTCGGCACAGGTTGAAAAGATCGCCAACAAAAGCAATAATTCCACCAAACCTGATGGAGTATGTCTTTATCAAATGTACCATCAAAGTTGAGCTACTAGGAGGAGGAGGAGGAGTTTGGTGAACGGATGAAATTGGAAATCCTTTATGGCATGGCAGACTTCATCCGTGATTAAACCCTTTGATTCTTAGTTTCTTACCTTCTCATTTCCAATCAATCCAATTCAAGAATAGTAGTGTTCCTTTTCTTCACTGATATGAAGCCAACATGAGAGGATAGAGCAGAAGTCTTTGGATCAAAACAGACCTGAGAACTCATGTGATTGACGAGGCTTTGTTTGTATTGTGCTTCTAATGTTTTCCCTTTAGCCTAGTAACCTAGAAACTAAATTGGCCATTTATTGAGATGTAATCAGAAAAGTGTGATCCTTATTGGCCCTAGGCTCATGTGTTTGTGTGTATGAACCATATAAATTATAATGTTTCTTAGATTCATTTGACCTTATACTTCAATTTAACGTTTTTGTTAGAGCAATTTTACAGCATTTATTAAAAAATCAAGTAAACTTGATTACGAGTAAATAAAATTTTATTGTTGAAGCCATATATATTATTGATTGAAGCGAGTGTACACGGTATCGAGTAAGTTAAGTATAACAAAATAAAAAATAAAAAATAAAAGAAGAAATAAAAAAGTAATAGATTGATGATATATATATTATTTTTTTTTTTGAAAAAAGACCGGTGTCTTGATTAATGAAACTATAGAATATAAAAGGGGGACATAAAGCCTAAACTCTGATTTACAACAAGTAAAGTATCCTAACATGCACGAATTAACAAAAAGTGCAACATTTACGACTCTGTTTGTTTTAACAAAGCGGTGACATCACGAAAACACACTGTTTGTTTTGACAAAGCTGTTGACAAAGCGGTGACATCACGGAAACACACTGTTGTTTTGATGATATATAAAGCAGTGAAGACTGAAGAGGGCACAAGTTTCCCCCCGCTCTACTACTCTTCGAGTTTTCCCCAAAACCAAACAAGATGACCATGGAGGAGGAGGAGGAGAAGCTTCTCTCCACCATCGCCGCTTCCGAGCCAAACGGCGACGCCGCACCGATGACCACCGACTCCGATTCCGACGCCGCCGATCAGGAAGCCGTCGCCTCGGCCGGATTCGAGTACCAGATATCCGAGGAGCAGAAGCAGTTGCAGGAGCGGCATGAGAGAGCAAAGCAGGAGCTTCTGAGGAAGCGCCGCGCTTCTGCTCTGGCCGTCCCCACCAACGACAATGCCGTCAGGGCTCGTCTCCGGCGCCTCGGCGAGCCGATGACGCTGTTCGGTGAGCGCGAGATGGAGAGGCGCGACCGCCTGAGGATGATTCTGGCCAACCTCGATCCGGCGCAGCAGGAGTCGCTGGTCAAGTCTCATGAGGACGACGAGGCTGCTAATGCCGACGATTCTGACTTCGAGCAAGAAATTGAGTATCCCTTCTTCACCGAAGCGACCAGGCCTAAGGCTTTGCGTGAGGCTAGGGTTCATATTGCGCACTACTCTATGCCACGCGCCGCCTTGCGGCTTCAGCGTGGCAGGAGGAGGGAGGAGGATCCCGATGAGGATATGGATGCTGAGATTAACTGGGCTTTAGGGCAGGCCTCGAATTTGAAGCTTGATTGCAGTGAGATTGGGGATGATAGGCCTCTTTCGGGTTGTACCTTCTCACCAGATGGGACATTGCTTGCCACCTGGTGTGTTTTCGATACTCCTCTTTTGCGAAATGTAATTTATTTTATTCTAGGGTGTTTTGAATTGCTTGCTCTTACTTACTGCTATTTGGTTTTTGATGACTTGTTTTACAATGTGATGTTGATGGGGTCTGTGTGACTAGGAGGTGAAAAGGGCTCTTTGGTAGACAGAATGCTAACTAGGTCTGTGTAGCTTTTCGGTGCTTTGCTGTTGTTGTTATATGTGTTTGTGTACCATTGCGGAAGTGGTGGATTGAAATCTTGTGTTGTTTTGGTTTTGGCAGCGCTTTAAGTCCGGTTGCCAAGTTGTGGAACATGCCTCACGTAACTAAGGTTGCCACCTTGAAGGGACACACAGAGCGCTTAACCGATGTCGTGTTTTCTCCCGTGCAAAACCACCTCTTGGCTACTGCCTCTGCTGACAGGACTGCGAGATTGTGGAACAGCGAAGGAGGACACCTGTTGACATTCGGGGGACATTTGGACCGTCTTGCCCGTATTGCCTTCCATCCCTCAGGAAAGTACTTGGGAACAACTAGCTTTGACAAGACTTGGAGACTTTGGGATGTTGAGACCGGTGAAGAGTTGCTTCTTCAAGAAGGTCACAGTAGGAGTGTATATGCCATAGACTTTCACCCAGATGGCTCATTGGTTGCAACTGCTGGATTGGATGCGCTTACTCGTGTTTGGGACCTCCGTAGTGGTAGAAGTATACTTACCTTGGAAGGCCATGTCAAAAAAGTAAGTCTGTATCTTCATATTATATTAATATTTTTGATGATCTGAGAAGATGGGAAATTATGGCTTTGCTTACTTTCCCATGATTCCTTTAACTTTTTTTAATTCTACTTTTCAGGTTCTTGCGCTTAGTTTTTCACCAAATGGCTATCATCTAGCCACTGGGGGTGAAGACAACACTTGTAGGATATGGGATTTAAGGAAGAAGAAATCCATATACATTATCCCTGCGCACTCCAATCTCATATCACAGGTCAAATTTGAACCTCAGGAGGGATATTTCTTGGTAACTGGCTCATATGATATGACAGCAAAGGTATGAACAACTTCTGAGCACCATTGTTTCTTTAGTAACTGAATTGGAGTTGTTACGATTGTTGTTGCCATCTTATTGGTTGGTATATCTACTGAATAATATATTTTATCATGTGTGCCTTTACTAGATATGGTCATCCCGAGATTTTAAGCCTGTCAGGATGCTCTCTGGACATGAAGCAAAAGTTACTTCTTTGGATGTTTCAGGAGGTAAATTACATATTGTTTTGATTTTGCTTTTTCTTTTCTTGCAAGCCTTTTCGTATATGACTAATAAATGGCATATGAAGCATAATAAGAAATTGAGATGACCGTTGAAATATACAGTGCTTTAGTAGCGCTACATTTTAGCGGTCCAAATTTCTCGCATATGTAGGGATATTGTAACTTTCTACTGTTTGCATTGTGCACCAAGTTAGTCCTCGTTTTTCTTGGTGCAACTTTAACTATCTGCTCTAAGTGGGAAACCTTAGGTAATTTTTTATTGTTTCTTTGACGCGTGTTCATTTTTGTTATTCTTGATCGTTATCCCAACCAGTACTATTCTGCCAATCAGAAGATCTGCCTAAGTAGTGTGAAACTAGAGATATATACAGCTGTCTCTGCATTGCTTAGGAAGAAAAGTCCCAGAGGATATGATGCAGCCACTTCAGTATTACCCCAGCACCACTTATCCAATGGAGACAAGTTTTTGAATCGTGACAATCATTTACTTTACAGTGAGATATGAAGTCATAACTTGGACTGATGTTTAATGAACAGTGTTGATGAGTGATGACTTACTTCTGGGCTGTGGCATAAACCATGACAGAAACTCCACTAACATCGGATAATTTGTGTACATCTAATAAACATCTTCCAATAGATCTTGTCAAGTAGTAAACAACCCAGCTTTAACTGTACATACCCAGTTTCACAACCTGTGTTCACTCCATAGCTGTCTCCTTTAGTTAGTCATCTATCATGAAGGATGATAAAGACTAGACCATTGAGATAAAAGGTTGTTTCTTCAAGTATGGTACAATCTTATCTGTCAAGGCAAATCAGATCATCTGTAATGATTTTGTACTATCTGACTGACATTTACTCTTAGAATATCTTTCTTAATGACAGAACGTTGGAATATCACGCAGAAGTTTGGCCTCATATTTGATGGAATATGTTGCTGGTGCCTGTTCCACTTTCACCACTTTTGTATGAGGACATAATGGCCTCGCTAAATAACTGATTGTCAGCATCCTATATTACCTGCATCCTTAATTCTTCTGTGTGAACTATGCACAAGCATCATATATTACCTGCATACTTTAAAAAAAAAAACATTTTGTTGTCAATTTTATTGTCTCTGTTGTGTCATCAACTTGTATAACCTTCGTGTAAGCATTACCAAACACTGTTAGAAAAATAATTGTTGGCATGTGGTGGAACTTTATAATCAAATTGTCTTCTCTTCAATTTCATGTTGTTTCTTTGTTTGAAAGCTAGTTTATGTGGTTAACATCCAATGTATTGTTGTTGATGGCAGATGGACATCACATTGCTACTGTATCACATGACCGAACCATCAAACTATGGTCAAGTGGTACCAGTGAGAAGGACCAGGAAATGGATTTTGATTAAGACAAGCTGAATTTAGAAATGAGGATCATGTCTTGGCTGATTTTGTTTTGGCGATAAGTGGATTATACAAAAAAAATATTTCAAGACACGAGTGCTGGAGACTTACAATTAGATGATGGCTGTATTCAGAGGGAATCCTCGCTAACTGATGAATTTGTGTAGTTCGAATATATTTTCAGTTGTGGAAACAACCAGCTGTTTAGTACCTGTGGTATGTAATATGTAATGCAAAAGGTTTTGAATTTGTCTCATCTTACATTGTTTCTGAATAGTTAGCTAGTACGTATCTGATTCTGGCTTGGCGTCATGATTTAGTGTCTCAGTTTTTAAACATCATTAGTTGTTGAGTTTAGATGAGAGAAACTGGGTCATAGGCAAGCTTATGATGAGATTTAAAACCCAAAAGGATTGAGAGCTGAATGATATGTTGGCTTCTCATTATCATAAAGGGAAAACCCAAAAGGATCATATCACTGGAAAGATTTCGCAAGTTCAGCTGCTTATTTCGCTAGTTTATATTCTCTTTCATCGTGTTAATTGTTTCAGGAATACCTTCATAAGAACCGCAGTTGAGATTGTTGTGGCGTATGATGTTAAATTCTAGTCAATCCTTGTGCAAGACTGTGGCACAAGTGTGTTTGTAGCAAGCCACAACGTAAGGTTCTACACTTCTACTTATCATTCACAACGGTGAAATGTAAAGTCGATTGGGGGGAGAAATAAACGGCACAAGTCCTAACTGCAAGCATAGCCATCCGATCCCAAAGTAGAATGTGCAAGTATCTTCGACTCCATTCTCTGTGACAGACTGTCTTGTCTTGCAACATGTTCGTACTGGTGGTGCGAGTGTGCCACTGTGTGCAAGAGCCATTTTATCTTTTGCACAACTTATCAGACAACTTGGTGACATACGATTTCGAGCTTGATCCAGTCCATGTTGCAATGCAAGCATTCAAGTTCTGTTCATCGTAATGGACAGTATAAATACAGAAGGAATCAGAATTACAAGTGATCTGATTCAAGGATGGTACATAGTGAAATCTAGTATTAAAAAGAAAAAGCCTGGAAAAACGATGCAAAAGGATTATATCTCTGAATCTCTGATGTTGAGTGCAGTCTAAACGTTAACGATTGTTCGAAGTGTGAAATTAAATTTAGATTTTGTCATATCCAATCTAAATTTTGAAATTGTTACCTCGAAGAAAAAAATTGCAGTTGTAAGCTCAATAATTAAAATTCCAAATGGCTATGATGAGTGTCTTTCTGATATGAGTGGAACTATGACCGTTTTACTGTGAAATCAGCCTACCTTTAAAGTGTGAAAGAGGATAGATAGTTTGGCTGGATTTTCCTTGGTCCTTGTCATGGAAGTTGCCCGTTTCTCCTAAATTAAAAGACTTCATTTGGCCTGGCCAGGTGCTTAGTTTCTTATGTTGAAACTTGAAAGGGTGGGTCAAAAGGAGACTGACTGCTGATTCCTTATGTCCTTCATGGTTCATACCATCATGAGGCTGAAGCCTTGCTTAATTTGCTACTACACTGTATAGTGGCACAAGGGGTTTTGGAGTGGTATATTTCTCTGGACTCTGTCAGCTAGAACTATGAATCTGCATTCTCTGAAAAACTGAAAAAAAAAAAAAAAAAAAAACTATGCATCTGGAGTGGTATGTTTGCCTTTCTGCTAATGCACACTGCAGGAAAGCTTGTTATGGACCTTATGGTTGTCTTCAACAGATGGTTCATATGAAGTGGAGAAAGACGATTCATTTTCCCTTCTAATATAAGCAGGATTACAATTGATGAAGCTAAGGAGAGTGGAACGCTGACAACATGGTCAGACCGGTCCTGTGAACCTCTATAAGCTCGATGTGGATAATGCTATAAAATCAAAATTGTATTAATTTGTGTTGCCAATACCATGTAAACAAATCACTATTTCCTGGTAGTATTATATGGACTGTATGATATAACATGACCGACATAATTCCATCAAATTGTGACTAATTTCAGCTACTATGAATGTTCCTTTTTTGTTAAATTAATTCATACAGATACATGTTGTAACCGTCTCAAGAATATCAAAACTTCAAAGCGATTATCTAATCTGTGTTGCCGCTGGTATTCACTTGCTTGCAGAAAAAAGTATGTTTTTGGACGCTTACTTGTAGAAGTTAGTTCCTTTTTGCCTCATTTATACCAACCAGCAAGAAAGTATCTCAACAGGAAACAGAAGCCGCATGCTAGGGCCTGTTGCACGTAGATAAGCATTCACCAAATGAGACAGTTACACAATTAACAGACAAAACATGCCTATTTTATGCAGGACAGGTTGCTTAGGCTACTGTGCAAAACCAAGAAAGAGATAAAAGGACAACATAATGGATTGAGTTCTAGGAAAGAAACACAATAAACCGACTTTTCTGAATATAAAGGATAAAAGATTAAAAGGTAATATATCAAGACTCTTCACCAACTATTTTTAATAAGAATTACAACAACCGAAAATCCAAGCCCTAGAATCCTTCAACACCATACCGAATCATGCATAGCCCTCCAAAAATATTAAAACTCTCACATGACTTCTCATGACATTTAAAAAGGACCAAGAGCATAACAAGGATTCTTAGGCAAAATACGGAGAGATCAACCAAAAATGCTAGTTTTAACTTTTAAGGCTCTACAGGTACATACATATTCAAATTATTGACATCTGCCTATTCAGACTCAAGATGACATGCCTTGGAATTTGCAGGTTATACGCACAACTAAAATAATTCACCTGGAAAACGAGAAGATAAACACAAAGTCTCTTCTCTGTCATCCTGCCAAATTGTCTTAGGAACAAGTTTACAAGCGTCCCATCATTTGTCCCAGTCAGCAGTCCAGTGTCAGGATCAAACCTGAAAAATAAATAAATAATTATTTATAACGATTGTTAACAGAAGATGGCTTCCATAGTCCCAACAGTTACAATTAGCTACCTTGGGAGACGATGCCGTGGACATGGAATGATCCCAGCAAGCTGAAAAAGATAACAGCAGATAAGATGCCTTACATGTCATGAACTGTGATTAATCCTACCCGTCCGTAACCGTTATATGCATAGAGAGGGGAGAGAGAGTAGAGAGAACTAGATCAAACCTGCGGTAGCGACAAGAGAAAGTTCAAGACTTGAGGGATAAAGAAAATCAGGAGTGTTTCACTGAAAAACAAATTCAGAAGGAGAAGAAACAAAGGTCAATAATCACGCAGTAATAATAGAAAATAAATATATTAGTAAAGAAACAACCTGATTCTACATAGCTATTAATGTTATTGCTCTATTCAAAAGAATTCACTTCTGCACTCTTACATTTCTTATGTTTAATTAGAAATCATGATCCACAACCAGATCCACATTTTTCACACTAGTTGCAGCTCAGTTTACAGCCTAAGGTTCAAACTATATAGGCTCTTTAATGTAAGATTCTAAGGGTGCTTGAGGGACCAATCATATTTTATGGCTACTGGAAACAACCAGCTTTTAAGTGAATAATAGACGATATAAAAAACAAGTTTGGGGAGGGGGGGTTGGACAAACAGAATGGTTCCAATAGATTCTTCTTCCTATGCAAGAATGTAAGTTCCACGTTTACATATAATTCTCCAAGCATACGAATTGTCTAGGGAGGAAGCCATAGTCCATAACTAAAGATGCCAAATTGTGGTCTCACATGTGTTATCCATATTACAGTGGAAGTGAGAGATAAGAGGAATGCACCTAAAATGGCCAAGAATCCCGACCACAGCCATAGTCATTCCAGCAAAGTATGTGTAAGTATCTCCAACAAAAGCTGAAGATGGATACCTAAATTAAGGCAGAAAGGAAAATATTAAGGTTGAATACTTTCAAAAGACCAAGCTATGAGCATAAGAAACTTGGTAACTAATACAGGATGAAGCATCACCAGTTATAAGAGAACAATGCCAAGGAGGTCGCCAGTAAGGGTTGGGCAAGATAAATAGAGAATGCATGTGCCTTCTTGTACTCAGAATCTGCAGATGCTCCAATTTGCATGATATTGTGTATTAAAATCTGCAGATCAGTAAGAGAGTAATGTTGAGGTATGCTATGTTTCTTGTGCCTTTTAATAAAGGTCCTTTCTTATCCTAAAAAAAATTGCAACTGTATCATAAATCCTTATACTTACAGCACATGAAATTACAACTGTCTGCCCAACTTCAAGACCATTCAATCCAGCATGAATATTAATTGAGTTCGTACAGAAAACCGCCAAAAGTCCCATGTATAGTTTATACATCCATCCTTCACATCCAAAACAAAAAACAAAAAGAGACCACTTATTTCAACTATTTGGTATATATTCATTCAAGTCTAACTGCATCAATACTAAATATTAACAATATTATTGCATATAACCTAGTTATCTATCGACATCTTCAATTTATTACAACTATTTTAATTTATAACACATAGATGCAGAAGTTGCATATTTCCCAATGCCTTGCTTGTGGTTTCGTTCAAGAGACTAAAATATCCATCTCAGTGAAAGTGCTACTGTGTGTCAAGTGTCAAGGAAAAAACTAGGAGACCATGCACATCCTTTGACAACCACGAACATCCTTTGAAAAGGCAAAACAAATAAAGTACAGCTGCTCAGATTGAGTATCAATGTTTAAGACCTTGAACCTGTTAAATTCTTTGGTTGCCAACTTGCCATACAATCTCACGTTTACTGGATAGTCAGTTTGATATGAAATATCAGATGGACATGCAGCAAGAAATCCAGACGATGCCAACCTTGTAATTAAGCTTAAATAATCCTAGTTAACGGTGTTATTGTAACAATAGATGTGACTACGAGTTATCTGATTCCTTGGACTTCACTACAGGAAATGTAACATGTCCACCCCATACATGGTTACCTTCAGGTACACAAATATCTGTCAGACAACTTGTGTTTATGATACTTCATTACATCATTACATGCAAAACAAATTAAATTAAGAATTTCAATGAATAGAACTAAAAGTATTTTATCATTTAACTTTACTCAGAGAGAGGGTACCTTATTACATTAAATGAGCTTATTATTTACTAAAAAATTATACCAAGTTGGTAGGATGAGCATACCTAGATCCCAGACCTCTAGGCCAACATATGGAACAAGAGGCTTCGGTATGATAATAGTTGTATGTCCAGCATAAGCCATTAGCAGAGGTAAAGCTGCAATTGATGGCAGTATTAATTTCCTGCTCCTCACAAATACAAGAAAGCATACAGGAATCAACATTAGTTTGGATAGCCATTTGCAATTACACAAAATGTAAAGCATAAAGCCAACCCAAATTGTATTTGTAATCTAGATGATGACCAGATACTCACACTCTCCAAGGTACATCAAGGACATCGTCTACAAATCCCAGCAATACCATAAAGCATATGGAGGCTAATGCTGCATTGTACTCAACAAGCCACTGCATGATTGAAATATATGACAGTGAGGTCTTCCAATGATTAAGACAAATATTCACAACTTACAGACAGGAAAGTAGAAACGAGAAGCCATAATAGGTGATGCAAAACCATAAAGGTCAAAAGTTGGTTACCACCTCAGATCTCTCATTATAGTTCTCGACTTATTCTAAGTTTCTAACTCTAAATTCGACAATATGTGTACTCAGAGTCTATCCTTTATTCATTTTAAACTGCTCCATCTCAGCATTCTCATTCCAGTAATCCTCATCACATGGGCATCATCTTGACCATTCGATAGTGTGACGCAAAGCAAGGTTCATGTGGCTATCCTACAAAATTCTAAATTAAAAATTTTGAAATTTGTTTAGTCTCTGTAGTTTGAAGTCAACATAAGTTTAGTCCTTGTGGTTTCATTTTAAACTAAATGGTCTTTAAACTCATGATTTTTCTTTCAAATGGTCATTCTGTCAATTTTCTCTGTTAGAATAATGACGTGGCCATTAAAGACATAACAATTTTTTAACAGTCACGTCAGCAGTCTAACGGAGAAAATTGATGGAGTGACCATTTAGAAGAAAAATATTGAGTTTAAGGACTATTCATATTAAAATGAAACCAGAAGGACTGAACAGATATCGACTTCAAACTACTGGGATTATACAGTATTTAACCCTAAAAAAATTCAAGCATTTAATGCCCAATGAAACATTTAGAAACACCAGTTCTGCACAACTCTAATTCAATCCATTAACTCACACAGACTCGGCCAGCTCTTCCCTAGAATATTGCCTAAATGACCTACGACTCCAGAAATGTGAAACTCCTATCTATTTAATATCAATAGAGGATACCTTTCCAATTTCTCTCCTTTTATCTTTTACATCCTAAAAAGCCTCCTTGAATACTTCCTGTATACAAAATTTTAAGCTGTTTCATATGCTTTTCTCTCCTATATTATCACAATATTTTTCTATCAGAATTTTCTCCTTAGAGAAAGCACACGGGCATCACCAAAAGCTACATGTTTCATCTCATAAGAAAAATCTCTATTACAGAAGTTCCAAATATCAAGGTATAATGTATATTCCTGTAATCAGTATTAAATGAAAGAACATACTTACATTTGAATCTGCAGTGAAGTTGAAATACTGAAATAATATTGAAAAGACCAAGAAGACAACGCCAACAACAATGCCCAATGACTCTGGCCTGCAAAACCAAAGTGCTAAAATTAAGTTGCAAGTATGAAAAATAGTACGAATACAAACTCACGGTAACTTCATATTGCAAATCTGTCTACATGACAACTAACAGCAATATAAATCAATACTTGTTAGTACAATATCAATCATTGTGGCTTGTTAAATTCCATATCAAAAATGTACCATTCGGCTCTTAAACATTGAGAAAAGATTCTGCATTGCAATGGACACTAAAAAGTTCATGAATTTGATTAAAAACAACAACTCTATAATGAAAGACTAAGTCTTGAGGTTTTTATAATCCATATCCATCATCAAACACTAAACCAAGGACATGACAAACAATTATACAACATACCCAATTCAAGTAAGGCAATTAAGTTGAAGAAAGACTCACACTTTGAGAGTACCCTGAGGAGTGCCCTTTTTGTTAATATCGTAGCCAAACAGATTGCGCCTGAGAACGTATCTGGAAGCCACCGGGATCATTTTAACGGTGACGAAGAACGCCGCGAGGCTGAGGCCGGCATTGATCAGAATCGAGTTGCGGAGCTCTGGCTCGATCTTGTAATGGGACAACACCAAGTAAAAGTATGGGACTGAGAAGAAAAGGGCGAGCTTGAGGATTAGACCTGACTTGGGTGCTGAAATTGGGGCCTCTGCTTCTTGGGTTTTGGGTGGTTTGGTGGTTTGAATGGAGGAGGACGAGTTTGTTGAAGCTCGCTTTCGAGCTGCCATGGCTGCCTTTCTCTCTGAAGTCTGATCTGAGTGAAGTCTCTAATTTCAAACTCGCGTTTTGATCCCCTTTTTGTTCTCGTCATGATAACCAATCCCCTTTCGCCAACTCATCACTGTAAAAAGGACAGTTTTTTACTTTTGGTGGCGACAGTAAAAGTAAGCAGTAGAGATATTTCTACCGTGGTGATAAACGCTCTTTCCTCGGCCATCACTCTTTTTTGGTTGAGAGTTTCCGGGTTGGACTCGTGGCAGTATCTTTAGAAATGAGATTATGAGGACATGTGAAAAGAAAAATAAAATTTTGGATAAAATAAGTAAATTAAAGTGAAAATCACACTCTTTAAAATTTTGTCTTTAGTGATTTAATTTTTGTCTTCTTATATAAATAATGATTAAAAATAAAAAATAAGAATATGAATTACCATTTAAAAAGTGTGGATTTCACGTCCCAAATTAAAAAGAACATAATAACACAATCATGTATACGAATCAACAAAAAAAACCCTCATAAAAAAAAACAAAAAAAACCCGAACTCTCTCTCTCTCTGTAAAAACAGTTAGGGTTTTGCCAAAAAATGGATATCCCTCCCTCGTCCGACTGCACCGCGATGCTGGTGCTGGCCTCCGGCCATGCTGACGCCTGCTGTCACCCGATCAAAATCAACAATACGCTCCCTAATCCTTTGAATTTGAAACTTTCCAGGCGACCAAATGGGAAGTTCAATCATGAAATCTACCTCTATAGTGCTGTCTGGCGAAGATTTCCTCGGCATAATGATTAGTTGGGGAAGAAGTCTGAGCAAGGATGGAAAGAATGCAACTGGCCCTGAAGAAAATTGAAAATCGTAAAATCAGTGCCATTAACAAGAGCGGGATATGCATGTGAATTAAAGTTCGACTGCCAAGCTTAGTGTTTTTGAAATTGCTGTCCAGGGGGGCATTGGTGTGCTTTATACGGGTCTTTTCAAATTGGTGTGCTTTATACCAAATTGAAAAATTGGGAAGGATCGATGGTGGTCCGGTTAAGGAGATGATGATCGATGAGGACGTACAAGAGGAGGTACGAATTGAGGTGGGGGTAATATGTCATTTTACCATATCAAAAGGTTATTTTTCAATTGTTTCTTAAATGTTGGTTAAAAATCATTTTGAAGACCAAAACTTGGTCGTTTATCAAAATTTCTCAAAAATGATAATTTATGTCTTGACGACACTTTTAAAAGTAAACGGATGAGCATTGAAGCAAAATTCCCCTGACAAAATGATTTAGGATATAGTGCTAGCTAGAATCCACTTCATGCATGTTAAGAGTTTCACACAAGAGCAAATTCATCAAATATTAAGAGCCAATTCATCAAATATTAACATAAGAGAAAGAGATGGACAACAAAGCTAAGAGGTTGACGCTATTATCTTGTTTTACCTAATAATAGCCGGAGACCAATTTTAAGAGTGTAATCTTATCTCGGTTTAAATATTTATGAACATTTAACTATATATCAAATCAGACACGATCTTTAACTATATATCAAATCAAATACTAGAAACCCGTTATACCATATCAATACCTGAAATCAGATCAGAAACTGGAACTCAATTCGGTAGATGACGGTGAGTCGCATTCATTCTTCCGAGGCTATCTACTGTCAGACCCAAACGACGGCCTCCAACCGGTCAGTGATATATAGGTTGCAAAAGACAACGGAATGTACTGCTCTGCCCTTACCGTTAAACTCCGTCAACCTTCCATGTTTTTTTACTCGGCTTGACGTCCGTTGGTGTAAAGCAGACGAAAACAACCTCTCATGAAAACTTGAGGAAGGAAACAAGATCAGCAATCATGATCGAGTCCAATTCCAATTATCGTGATACAAATTATACAATGAAACCGACCATTCAAAACAAAACAAAAAACAAAAAACGGCAGCCACGATAAAATACTGTCCTCTCAATAATCACTACAGTCAAGAATTGGCTGACAATCGAAACACCATGCGCGGTGGCTAACCCTCCTCCTCCTCAACTCGGTTCCATTTCATCTGGTGGCTACTGGCCATACAGAGAAACAAATTATCGAAAGAAAACAAAGCTCTCTCTCAGTCTCAGACCTGCAGTATCCCAACAAGCGTCTCTCTCTACCCCTTATCATCGCAACCTCTGTAACCTTTGCCCCGCTTTGTTTCTTTGTTATCTTAGTTAGTCCTTTTTATTTTTATTCCGGTCATCTTTCCGTTAGTAATTCATCCCCAAATGTCTTCGTGTTTTAGAGGTGGCGGAAGAACCTATGCATTTGAGTTGGACATAGTCAAATCCCCTTCCACTTCAACTCGGACATCCCAAACATCCTCCCCTTCCACCTCCTCCGAATCAACCAATTCCGCCCTCGCAATCTCAACCCGAAAACCCCCAACTCCTCGGAAACGTCCCAACCAGACTTACAATGAAGCCGCTGCATTACTCTCCACTGCTTACCCCAACATCTTCTCCGCTAAAACCCTCACAAATCCACCAAACCCCACGACTTTTTCCTCGACCCCTCATCCTCCCAATTGCTCCTCCCTCTCCGATTCATCCACAATTCCGCTACTTTCTTCCTCCACAACCCAATTATCCAGAAACCCAACTCCCGATTCGAGCCGAAAGCCATCAATTCATTCGAAAAGTCGTGCAATTCTCCCGGGGAATTCAACTCTCCGGTGAACTTCGACTTCGACTCCAACTCCTCCATGGAGATATGTGACGACTTCGACGCGGAATCGATGCTGGATGAGGAGATTGATGAGGGTATTGATAGCATCATGGGGAGTAGTACAACCAGCATGAGCATAGACTCAGTCGACGAGTCGTCCACTAGTAGTGACCGAATGATGATGAGTTCATGCTATGGCTACCCAATGGGGTTGGGATTTGGCGGAAACTTGCAATTCGGGTTCGGATTCAGACGAGAAGGAGTGAGGCCGTTGAGGCAAGTCGACGACAGGGTGAACTGGTGGAGTTTCCCCACCGTCGATGTTCTTGAAATCTCGCCCAGATTCAACAAATCTCGGCCGTCGCCACCTTCTGCGGGGAAGAAGAAGAAGAAGAAAAAGATGGAGAAGCTGGCGGTGGTGGAGTCGAAGCTGGCGGAGAAGAGTGGTAGTCCGAAGATGAGTCCGAGTATGAAGGAGGAGGAGGAGGAGCAGGAAGCAGAGTGTGGGCAGTTGATGCTGAAGCTAAACTACGACGACGTTTTGAGTGCTTGGTCAGACAAAGCGTCGCCGTTCCCGGAGGAGCTTCAGGACGGCGCTGTTGGAAACGATGTCTCTGTATGTTTCTAATCTCTCGCCAGCAAACCTTAAACAGTCGTTAGTTTCAAAGTCCAAGCCTTGCAACTCAGTTCGTGTTTTTTTTTTTTTAATTTATTTTTGTTTTGTCAGAATTCCCATATAGTTGGTTTGATTTAGCACTTGATGCATCATTTTATTTTAAAGGGGTACATGCTTCATCAATTAACGTTAGTCGTGTTCTAGGATATTCTCTATGTGTGCCTTGGTCTTATGCCAATAGGATATGTAGTTAGACTAGATCTATGTATTCATATCCTTACCATATTGGTATTGTGTAATTCCCTATATAAAGGGTTCCTATCAATGAATAAGATGATTCTCTTGCTATCTCTTTGTCTCTACACTTTATCCTTCATCACGTTATCATGCATTTTGTCCTAACCCTAGAGCCAATAGCCCACCATTTTTTTTCCAAACCCTAAAACCAAAACCCTAAAATCGGGCAGCCTTGTTTTTCCCGATTTCCGACCAAAATTCTGACTGCCCTCCGCCGGAATTTTATATCCCCAGAAAGCTCTTTCCGTCACGGATCCAACGCCGCCGGCCTCACCTTGAGAACCGGCCGGAAAGTCTCTGAACCGGCCGCCGGAAAATTCCAGACCACCGCCGCTACCGACCACCGGTTCACCACCTTCCCTTGCTCCGATCAACCTGAAATTTTGACAGAAGCTTCCCCATCCAGAGCTGCTCCTCTTGTCAAATTTTCAGCCCCAAATTCGAAGTATAAGTAGGCGAAACGTTATTTCTCCTCTCGGCAGCCTTTAGAAAGGTATGTTTTGAAACCTTAAACTCTTCCAAGTTCAATAACTCGGGGAGAATAAAATCTTTTCCTCCCTTCTCCATCTCCATTCTATGCTTGGGATTTTGTGTGTGCAGGTACCAAAAATCCCGGAATTTTATTCGCGGGTCAAGAGTATGGTGGATCACTTGTTTCTTTGTCCGGGTTGTGTTTGATCAACCCCGACCTTTCACCGGATTGTGTTTGATCAATCCGAGGCCTTTTTCCGAATTGTGTTTGATCAATTCGCGGCTTTTCGGATTGTGTATGATCAATCCAAAGGACAAACCATTAAAAACATCGTTTGTGACCTCTATCGAGTCTCATAACAGCTTGGTTTTGTATGCAAGAACAATGTAACATTCTGCTCCTTTGAGTTTTGACGTACTAGATGCCTAAGGCGGATCTTCGCTTGGTATCTGTGGAACCTTTCATTGGAAAGGATTAAACCACATGTTTTGACCCCCAGGCTAACAAGCCTAGATGCCGAGATTTCACATCTCATGCGCTCAAAGTTTTTGAAGCGCCACATCGACAAAAGCCTTCAATGGCAACCTGTGCAAAAAGTAATGACCACAAAGTACTGTGGAATGCACTCATGGAGCATTTCTCGAAACGTTCATATAACTCTACTTGTTGAGTTATTAGTCAAGTGGATTGCTTACCACCTTAATTGACTACATATTGTCGATGATCTTTTGTGGCATCATGATCCATAATCTTTAGCGGATTCGATCATCATCAAGTTCTCTAGGTCCTCCAAGTTGGTGTGGAATTACCAACAAGACTTGATTTTGATCATACAAACGAGAATTGTATATACGCTAATGTGATAAACTTATTTGGGATTATCCCCTAATGTGGGGACAACAATATGGGTCATGGCAACGACAGAAAACGTCGTGCCGATGTCTAGAAAAGCGGAGGAGGTGTTGCCGGCTCTAATAGCGACACTCCCGGTCTAGACACTATTTTGTCAAAACTACTCATGTCAGCTCATGACATTAATGCAACCGTTGTGGATCTTCGGATCACTGGTTCAAGATTGTCAAGCTCCTTTAAATTGTGAATGCATACAAAAAGGTATGGAAAATCAATATGAGGACAAGAACGTCATCCTCATGATCGCGAATATCAAAGATTCAGATCCTGCTCTAGCTACCCATGACTTTGATGTCATCGGCTAGACATTGATTTTCGTTCCAAGTTATATGTACTAAGGCGTTGTATCGACGTCCTTTGTCTATTTGAGACCTCGATGTACTCACATTAGCAATAATGAATGCCTTGAGAATTTTTTCAAAGTGAAACTATTCTCCTCTTATGGTTCATATTGATTTACAATCAAGATGTACACTTACATCGTCCTTAGAAACATGGCATATTGTGCCGATTTTGGTCCCTTCCTTTGAAGGTGACTCTTGGCACTGCATCCTCAAGGAGGATCGCCCACGTGTTTGTCTTAGAATTGTCCGAAATTAAGGAGATAGTGGTTTTAAGTGTGCCTCGCACTACCGACCCTCCACGGACATGCCTGGTCATACTGACTTGGAGTTACCGAAAGCTTTTGATTTTGGATCCCCCTACGCTATTAAACCAATTGCCGTCTTGCAAAAGACGTTGAAGACTTATCAAAGCTGGAAAATTATCATCATGATCGGATCCTCTAGGTCCTCTGAGTTAGTTTATGTTCATGTCAGGGAGCTTTTGCTAACTAGTCATGGAGTTTACGACCTTAGAACGACCGAAAGGACTTGGTTTTGATCATACACACGTCACTTTTGGCTAAGACAAAAGCCTACACGCCACCTGCAAGCTTCACAGCTTCGCACATGCCAAATCTGCGAAAAACAGCAATCTGTCCCTTCTGGACAGTCAACTTCGTTTGAGCTTTTTGAACAGCTCCGGACGAACCAGACAGTGAGCTTTATATCATTGGAAAGCTCTACGAGTCTAGTTTTCAGAACTTTTCACGGTTCGTCCATATCTATTTTAACGAAGAAGTTATGGCTGTTTTAGTGAGCAAAGGTCATTCTGTGCGGAAATTTTTATGCACTCTCGGGATTGCAGCTTTTCGTAGCTTCTTTCAATCCTTCTAAATGGTTCAAGTAGAACTATTTACTCGCCTATCTACTCCTTGTTGTTATGTCTCATAGAGACATTGAGTGCTTCGCAGATAGTGGAACTATCCACAACATTCTAAGGAACCATGTTAAGTTTTAAATACATTCCTGCTAATGGTTTTCATTTGAAAACACATTGTGAGAATGAACAAGAATTCTTTTGTGTATACCTCCTCATGAATGCGAACTGAAGCGCATCTTGGAGAAATTCATGAGTCAATCTAGTGAACTGTATGTCACTACGATTCGAATATCGAATCCCATGTTGTCGTCATACATGATATTTGGGACACCGACTCATATAGGCTTTGGTTTGACCAAATTGGTCAACCTGGAAGAGATATAATGGTCCAAATTTTGAGAAAATATCATGGACATCCATTCTTCCGCTCAAAACGAAGACATTCGAGATCTAGCATCACCATGAAGCATGGTGGTGACCCGGGGGACATTGAGGTCACCCGAACACGACTCCAACTTCCTGGAGGTCGTCCGATCAATTCCTCAAGCAATTGAGATGCACCGGCCTTTCCTCGATGTCGCATTGGCCCCCTGCAATGCTCATTGCTTGTTTTGAAAGCCTATTCTTTAGTTAAATAAGGAGTGAGACTCTCCTACGCTAAATAACACAAAAGTGAACATTCTATTCTTACATCAAACTATGTAGATAGATACAACCAACTTGCGGACACCTTTTTATGCTTTATGGTGTTGGTTGAAGTGTTAACACACTGGTCACGTGTTACACTATTATCTACTGTTTATGCTGCTTATACTTCTACGGGCTCACTACCCATTTTTTAAAGAAGTTTATCGGGATGTAAGTTGAAGTGTCCTGTGCCCCATGTTCACACGCAATACGGTCTCACCGAGGCTACGACCAAGCAACTTTAGCTTGTCGCTCGAACATTATTGATGCGCACCACTCTTTCTATTGCGTCTTGGGGCTATGCAATATTTGCATGCAGCTTTACTATTCATCTACGACCCACCATCATTGAATTTTGTTGTACTACAGCTCGTGACTGTGTACCAGGATTGACACGAAATTGCAATCCTTGAGCTCGGCAAGATTGAAACGGATCTCCAATCCTTGAGCTCGGCTAGATGTTATTTCTAGATGCCAAATCGCATTGCCATTGCGTACAATGATTGGTCATTTGAGATGAATAAGTTTAGGTTGGATATGAACCTCCACCTATAATCCGCATATGTAGAAACCTTGTCAGGCGATCTCATTCACCGCTAAATTGCGGATTGTCACTTTGATGAGACAATATTCCCGCCGTTAGGGGGAGATAAGAACACAAGTGTTCAAGTGGAACGACGTGAATTGTCGTGGTTTGTCCCCACTAAGTCTCATCTTGATCCCAAATGCTTATAGTGTTAAAGTGACGAGATCACATGCTGCAAATATGTCTGTAAGGATTGATGTCCTACAAAAGGACATGGCGCGACCAAAAGAAGTTGGTCTTGGCGCCATCACCATGGATGGTGATATGGTGACGCCATATAGTGGCAAAATTGGTGTCACAAGGCCGTGTGGCTCCCTAAAAGGAGGGAGGCCCTTAGGTTCGATATATTCTCGCACTAGGAAGAAAGCGAGATTGGCACAACCTGATCCATTGATCAGTGATACTCAAATCCGTCTCATGAAGTCTGAATTGTGATTATCGTTGGGGGACGCCTCAATGTCAAATACAATCCATATAGAGATCTCTACAAGTATTACACTTGTGTACATGAGGACGTGAGATAATGAGTCTACTATCGAACCACCCTTCGTTGATGGATATCAACTTAGTTGATTGGCCTATTGGAAAGATGCGATCCAGCATTAACAAAGAGATAGGTCCTTGGGCAGGTGATGCCGACACCGCAAGCTAAACCCTATCAACTATACCTTTGTTAGATAGCGTAGTGAGAACAAGAGCTTAGACTCACCTTATGGCGCAAGGTCTCTCACTAACACGCACTGGGTCGACTACGATGAGATATGCTCTCGTAATGGATGTCATTAAACTCCACTACTTTGTCAGTTTGGTAGTTTCCGACTAACTGAACATGCAGCCTATGAATGTGGTCATAATAACATCTTTATGGGATCATAGATATACATGAAGATCTTAAACAGACTTCATTCATCCAAATCAAGTTGCTCCAAACCACAGGAGCATGCGTTTGCTAAATGTATTGAAACGCACATGAACTCTACTTGATTTGGAAGGGATATGGTGAATTATGCCTTTGCGTGTTCATTCCGGATTTACATGGACTCTTGATGGATCAAGAGATTTCAATATATATCAACATCCGAAGAAAAAGATCTTGGGAAGACACAGTCTCGAAAAGGCACTCGATGACTGTATTGATGATCAATCGGCTTAGGCGCTCTATAACTAGTGAGGCCTACATATACTCCCATGATTAGTCAAGGTCTTTGCTCTAAAGAGAGATCCGTTGTTTTGTCTAAAGCAAGATGACAAATATGTGTTAAGAGATGGAGTTCCCATCTAAGTACAAAAAGACGCATCAATGTACTCAACACAATACAAAAGACTTGACATCTCATTCGCTATGAAAAGTTGTAAAGCTAAGTGTAGCTATGCGCCCACGCAACGCCAATGTAATGGCAGTAACTCCTTTTTCAATACTCAATGGTATGAAAGGTTGAGGCTTATTCTATCCCTACATAAGAAAGACACATCAAAAGCGAAATCAAAATCTGCCAAGTTTTGTAGGTCAACTTCCACGAGACTTATAGGAAATCTCACTCACTGGAAAATGGTGAAATTGGTACCATTGGAAAGGTCTATGTGTCTACTTTCCAGGGACACCAACCATTTGATCATACCTATCATATTGAGTGAGTTATGGCCGTTTTCGTAAAGTAGGACGAATCTGTCCGAGAATCTGATTTTAGCAAAACAGTCAACTTCGACGGAATGTTGTGAATATCTCCTGAGGAACCAGAACGTGTGTAATATACGGTTGGAAAGCTAAATGAGTCCAGTTTCCAAAACCGTTTACGGTTCGTTCATATGTATTTCCTAGAGAAAGTTACGACTGTTCTAGTAATTGAAGGTCATGCTGCGCGGAAATCTGATTTCCTGCACGAACTTATGTTTTGAGTTCACAAGCAACCTTCTCCTCAAGATCTAAGTGTAAAAGATCATTTGAGGACAATACGGCATGATTTAGTTAATCATTGCCCAATAGCACATTTGAAGACATGTTAAAAAACATTGACATGCTAAGTTGTTGAAACTTCCGTGATTAGTAAGAATCAGGAAGAGCCCTATGATTGATGTAAAGATCAGGGGGAGGTGCGAACTTCAGGGGGAGTCTAGCACATACATACATGTCACTATCAAATGTGAAGGGTGCGTTGTACTCTTTTTCTCCTACGATCAAGGTTCAGTTTTTCTCCCACAGGGTTTTTGTGACTTGACGAGGTTTTTGACGAGGCAACAGATCAGCACCATCGGCATATCAGCGCGCGGCACAAGGGGGAGTGTTCTAAGATATTCTCTATGTGTTCCTTGGCCTTATGCCAATATGATATGTAGTTAGACTAGATCTATGTATTCATATCCTTACCATACTGGTATTGTGTAATTCCCTATATAAAGGGCTCCTATCAATGAATAAGATGATTCTCTTGCTATCTCTTTGTCTCTACACTTTATCCTTCATCAAGTCGAATGTTTTTTTGATATTATTTTTTTGATGAATTGTGGTAACAAACTGTTTGGATTTAGATTTGTTAATTATCTTTTACCTGACTATTATCTAGATAGATGATACATGCTCATTTTTTTATTAATAATAAAATAAAACAATTTAAAGAGACATTTATGACCGATCTATATAGTAATCATTAGATAATCAAGTAAAAAGTGGTTGTCAAATTTGAATCCAAACTATTTATACGGGGAGAAGTTACACAAATTTTCTGGACTTTTTATTTTTATTATTAGATCCTTTGTAACGATGAATTATTAGAAAACTAAAGTAATTGTCTTTTACCAAACTAAGGAAAAAAAATTATTTGTCACCAACCATGAGTCATAATAGTTTTAAGGTTTTAAAGTGAATTTTATGTCAATTCCATTGCTATTGCCTTGATGTCGAAGTATTTACTCTAAGAATATGTTTCTTTAATATTTTGCGGCAGCAATGGTCCTTTTCTGGGTCAGTGCAACTTTTGGTTAATCTGACCAGCATTTTGCAGGAATGACCTAATTGTCCTTGTTTAGATTATTTATTTAAGGATTATGAAGTTTTTTAGTCTAGAACGGTGTGTATTTGGGGCAGGACACAGGCCCGGACCTGAGATTTTGAGGCCTAAGTCAAACTTTCAGAGTTGAGCCCATAAATTTTTTTTATATATAAAATAGCATATAACATCCTAAAATATATAAGATTTTTATGCAAAATACTTATTATGCAAATAAGATTCCAAAACCTTGATGGTTTAGTAATCCTAATTATATTATAAATCCTATCTATACAACAATATCTTACCTAATCGTGTTTGGCTGCTTTTATTTAATATTTTAACTTTTTTTTATGGGTACAAATTTAAAGTAGTAAACAGTAATTGATGGTTTGGTCCCCTCATCACGTGTAATTGTCTTTGTTTTAGGATAGTTGTCTTTAATTCATGTCAGATTGCATAGCCAAAAAACTTTTTTTTTTAAGACAACTAATATTTTTGGGCCCTGAGTCCCAATCCTCTTGTGCCTCTATTCAAATCCGGGCCTGGCAGGGCAGGCTGGCGCAGATTGATTTATTCATGGACACCGGTGGGTTGAGAGAGGCTAGCGTCCTCGGTTATAAGGAGAAGCGGCGTGTACCAAGTCCGTAAAGTTAACGTTGTTCGACGACCGAGAATGAAGGTACTTCTCTTGTAAATTATTATTTTTCAGTTTGCATTTGATCAGAAAATGAGATGAACATAGCCAATTCCATTTCGTATGGAATCTTAAGGATTGCTTGATGCGAGATGCTATGACAAGCTTAAAATTATTATTGGAAAGTCCAAAAATACATGATAAAATTAAGTGGCCAGTGGCAGGATAGATGTGATGATTTACAACACAAGTCACATGATATATATGTTTTTTTTTCCCCATTATTTTGTCCCTCTTTGTTTCTGCTCACTATGAGAAAGAAGAAAGTTCAAAATTGGAAGTCGACCAAACTTCTTCAGAAGTTAAGTACGTAGATTAAACCTGTGGAAAGTCATTAGAGTTTAGTGTCATTTTCAGGTTAAAACTATCGGCCAGAAAAATAATTCTCTAATAATATGCATAAATGGTCTTTAGTGTTGTACATAAAAGTCGGCTTTCATTGCTTAAGAAACGAGTTGTAGACTTACTCCTTAGTCTGTAGCTCTGCTATAACTAATTCTACGGTTTCAGTCTCACTCATATGGGTGTTCCTTGTTTTGTCGCAGGGTAGATTTGTGAGAAGGCCAAACTCCAGCACAAATTGCCAAAGACAAAAGGAAATATGAATGGTCATTTTTAGGATTGAGGCCATAAACACTTGCACTATCTGCCAGTTTTCTTTTGTTGTATCAATTAGTTTTTCCAGTTTTTGTTAAGAGAGAAGCCAATGAGATGGATACTAGCAAATTGATCAAGAAGAGGAGCACAGAGAATCCAGCAACTTTTGGAAAAGGTTCTCATTTTTTTACATGTTTCTCTTCGAGTTCTCCTAGTCTTCAAGCAAAAGGACACTTGGTTCCAAGGTCATGGTCAATACCTTTTTGTAGAACTAGGAGGCAAAATGTAACCATAATTCCATATATGAAATCATGTTACTTGAAAGCCATTTTGTTAGTTTCCTAATGCCAACTATTTTTTTCAGAGTTTTCGAAATTGGGTAACTTTGTAAGAAGAGCTTTACTTGATACCTATTTTCCTAATCACCATTATATTTTTATTAGAAAATGATATCTCACTACCCTAAACAATTGCATAAAACAGAAAAACCATATTTCAACATATTTAAACAAATAAGGACATAAGTCCAGACCCACAGTGCATAGTACCACACTCTGTAAGCAATTTTTAAGAAAATACCTAAAAAACCAATCTTTTCTGAAATATCTGCAAAACTGCTACTGCCTCAACTAAAAATACCCTAACCAAAAATATATTCTCTCTTTCTCTGATCTGTCATATTCTCTCTCTCTCTCTCTCTCTCTCACGACGCCGATCGACTCCGCCGTTGCCCGATTGACCTCGCTGATCGACTCTGCCGCCTGCTAGATCAACTCCGCCACCTGCTAGATTGACCTTGCTGATCGACTCCGTTGCTACTAGATCGACCTCGCCGCTCGATCGACACCACTGTCTACACTCTTGAAATCATCATGTTTTGATCGTTCCACTTGATCGGTTTTAGCATCTAGTTCTATCCTTGGGAGGGGATGCTGCTAGCTCGGCTTCATTGTTGAATGTCCAGGTTTTGTTGGCTTGGTTTTCGTCAGAATCGAAACAGGAGGAGTTAGGTATCAGAGTCGTCAGAATTGGTTTTAGCGTCCAGATCTGATGACGAGGAGTTGGTTTGTATTAATTTGTGGAATGTTGAGGTGAAAGGAGTTGTACTACTTTGATTTTCATAATGTTGCTTTCTTTCTGATCTAAAATTTAGGCGACGAGTTTCTGCAAATTGAGTGTCATTAGTGTTGTATACCTCATTATGCATAAAGATTGGACGACTAGTTAGTAGCAGGAAGATTTGGCGACCAGTGTAGTAGAAGGAAGATTGGACGACCAGACAGTGTAGTAGCAGGAAGATTGGACGACGAGGCAGTAGTAGGAAGATTTGACGACTAGTGTAGTAGCAGGAAGATTGGAAAACCAGACAATGTAGTAGCCGGAAGATTGGACGACCACACAATGTAGTAGCATGAAGATTGGATGACCATGTAGTAGCCAAACATGCTACTACATTAGCTGAGCCACTGAAAACCTGCTACTGCACTTACCAAAGCTGCTACTGCACTAGCTGAACCATTAAAACCCTGCTACTACATCTGTTAGAATTGTAGCTTTCCAGCAAAACATGCTACTATATTAGCTGAGCCACTGAAAACCTGCTACCACACTTATTGAAGCTGCTACTACACTAGCTGAACCACTAAAACCCTGCTACTACATCTTTTGGAAGTGTAGCTTTCCAACAAAACATGCTACTACATTAGCTGAACCACTGAAAACCTGCTACTACTTCTACTGAGATGTTAACCTCTGCTACTACTTTCTACTGGAATGTTAACCCCTGCTACTATTTCTACTGGAATTAACTGCTACTACTACTGGGATGTTAACCCCTGCTACTACTTCTACTGAGATGTTAACCCCTGCTACTACTTCTACTGAAATGTTAACCTCTGCTACTACTTCTACTAAAATTAACTACTACTACATTAAGTTATTGAAAACGTGCTACTGTACCATTTACTGAAAAATCTCAAAAGGTGAGACTTTTCTCTTCTAAAAGCATATTTAATTAGTGTAGGGTTAGTTTGGTAAATTAAAACATGACACATAACATGCAGAAAAAAGATTGTCCTTAATTGTTAAAACTGTCATTATTTGTTTAATTAACAACACAAGTGAATTTATTTGTTTTCAAATCCTTTTAGAGGATGTATATGTGATTTGCTTTATTCTTATTTTTTACTTTAGGTAATTGTTATTAACACACCATTTTTTTTATTAACGCATCTCAGGCTAGGACTACCAATATTTGTGTTTCAAGACATTATGACTTGGCGGATTCTGAGTTATGGTGTAAGAAGTGTGAAATTATACTACCTGGATCTGACAAAGACTAGAGAAAAACATATTGATTTTTTTGATCGAACTAATCAGGTTAATGAAGGTGAGAATGCTAAGAAAGACGTATGGTTTTGTCACCGTTGTTTAGGTCATCTACACTTTGGTTATCTCAAAAAGTTACAACCACAATTATTTTCGGGTATCACCGATTCAGATTTCCATTGTGAAATTTGCGAATTGGCTAGAGTCATCATGTTTCATATTCATCAAGCCTTTATAGCAGTCTTGTCCATTTTACGAAGATTCACTATGATATTTGCGATCCTGCAAAAATTCCTTCTTTGTGGCTCCTGGTATTTGGTAATGTTTATTAATGATTGTACTCGTATGACTTGGGTGTCTCTACTGAAGAACAAGAGCGATGTTTGTTCTAGGTTCAAAGAATTTCACAAGATTATGTCTACACAGTATCAATAGGCTATTTGAGTTTTCCAATCTGATAATAGCGGAGAATACATTAATGGTCATATGACAGAATTTATGCAATCTCATGGAATTCAACATCAGACTGCAATTCATATACACCTCAGCAGAATGGATTGACAGAACGGAAAAATAGGCAATTGCTTAAAGTTGTTCGTGCCTCTTAATTTGGCATGAATGTACCTCGTGAATATTGGGGAGAAATTGTGAAGTCTGTTGCCTACCTCATAAATCGTACTCTTTCATGGGTAATTGAATTTCAAAACCCTCAGCAGTAGCTTCATACACTTCTTTTAGTTTTGTCATTACCCAACCTAGAACCTTGTGTATTTGGATGCGTTGTGTATGTTCATATTCCTAATCCTATACAAAGCAAACTTGATCCTCCTGCAGAATGATGTATCTTTGTTGGGTATACCGATTTCCAAAAAGGCTGTAGATATATGATCAGCATTTCATTAAAGAAAACTTGGACAGGAAAACCATATGTTTCCTTTTCGTGTATACGGAAGACCAATTGACAGATGTTCTTACAAACGGAGTGTCAAGGAAAGTGTTTCTGCACAATCCCGCTCGGGGTATGCCGAAGCTAATGGTGGGTCTGATAGGCTGTATCCTCCTGACCTGGTACCCTGCAAATGAAAGGACGACCGGGATCCTCCCGTCTTTCCTCCTTCGACGGTTAAGTCAGCTCCTGATGGGCCAAAGAGTAATTAATAGGGATAGTAAGTGTACCTGACAAGCTGGTGGTTGGGCTGCATTTATAGCCCAACCGATGCTCCC
The DNA here is from genome assembly GCA_034370585.1 of Fragaria x ananassa. Classification (NCBI taxonomy): domain Eukaryota; kingdom Viridiplantae; phylum Streptophyta; class Magnoliopsida; order Rosales; family Rosaceae; genus Fragaria; species Fragaria x ananassa. The sequence goes on from CP139754.1 coordinate 16,540,486, forward strand.
TTTCCCAGGGAACCGATGTGGGACTCCATGTCCAGTTTGAAAATGGATTTCTCTCGTGCCTGCAATCGTCCTGAGCCCAGTGTTACTACCATGATTAACCCGACCCATCCAACTTATGGACGGGATCCTTAAATCGGCCACGGTTGTGGTGGAATGCCTGCGGGTTTACGGGCTAGAGAGGTTATTTCACGCACAACCGACTACAAGTCCCCCCAAGTTCTCGTTCAACACACATCTCTAGTGGGGACTTGCTAACTTAAGCCAGTAAACCTATACTTTTCCGCCCACCGCCCATAGTCCCCCCAAGTTCCGACTCATGACGTGGGTTGAACGGGTGTTATACTTTCATGGACAAGGGTAGCGAGCCCGTTCCATATTCGGTGTTACTACTCGAGTGACGGGGTGTTAACGTCGTCTGTGGTTTATCAAGCCACTTGCTCCGTTTTTAAAGGGAAGATGTCTTTCATGTGTTGCGATCTCAGTGACACTCACCCGAGATGGACCTTATGCCTGATCTTATGCCTGGGTGTTACGAGCTTAGTGACGTTCGCCCGAGATGGATCTTATGCCTGGGTGTTACGATCTCGGTGACGTTCACCCGGGATGGATCTTATGCCTGGATGTTACGATCTCGGTGACGTTCACCCGAGATGGATCTTATGCCTGGGTGTTACGTACAAGGGCGAAACGTATCGGGTGAGCTAAGGAGTTCGCTTCGCACATAAGGACTAAGTAGGTCACACGAGCTGACAAGTGTGCTCCGCGTGCCATGACTACCACGCGAGCTGCGGAGTCCGCTCCACGTGTAATGACTACACGCAAGCTGTGGAGTCCGCCCCGCGTGCAATGACTACACGCGAGCTATGGAGTTTGCTCCGCGTGAAATATTTATACGCGAGCTGTGGAATCCGCTCTGCGTGTAATGACTACACGCAAGCTGTGGAGTCCGCCACGCGTGCAATGACTATACGCGAGCTGTGGAGTTCGCCGCGCATGCAATACCAAGCGAGCGGTGGAGTTCGCTCCGCGCACAATATTTATACGCGAGCTGTGGAGTTCGCTCTTCTTGCAATATCATGTGAGTTGTGGAGTTCGCCCTGCGTGCAATACCACGCGAGCGGTGGAGTTCGCTCCGCGCACACTTTGTCTACTGTGTGTGAGCTGTGATAGATGCATTAAATGTGTCGCCACATTTATGGAGATCTGACGGGCAATTAATGCCCGTCGCTTTTGTCTTGCCTTCTCCAAGAAGCTACAGTTGTACGAGCCACGTGGCGTCATCCTTCGGTGTGATTCAACGGGGAGGGGTGCCTCGTGAACTGTGGTCGAGGTTCAACCGCTCGGCTCGTGGATCGAGGCGTGCACTCGTCGTGCATGTATATAGACCGTCCTGCTTTCCGTTGTCGCTTCCATTTCTGAGAAACCGCTCCTCGTTCTGGGTTTTCTCTGCTTCTCACTTGGCTTCTCTTCTGCTTTGCGCCGTTGGGTTCACTGTTGCGCTTGACACGTTGCTTCTATGGTTGCTCTGTTAGCTTTTTTTCTTGTGCTAAGTCCGGCGTTCTTACGTGCGGTTTGTGTTCTTCCTCCCTTGGTGGCCTTCTGTTTCGCGTGCTCACGCCACGCCAGCTTCTATCTGCAATTCTCTACCATTGCGACGTGTTTCTCAACGTCTTGGTTTCCGGCTTTGCTTTTGCGTCGAAAATCTGGTATGTCTGGCTTGCTTCTGCCATTCTCTGTCTTTGTTTGAATTTCTGTGTTTTTACGCTTGTTTGGTTACGCTAGATGAAATATGAGTTAAGGATTTCTGGGTTGCGGCTGTGCGCTACACGCATGTGTTCGGTGACATACTAATAGGAGGTAGGATTTTATTCTAGGGTAGATGGATTCCCGGAGTACAATGGACTCGATCGGGAAAGCAGTCGGCGAGGCTAAGAGAGGTCACGTACGGCATGCCGACACATGAGGTCGATTGGTCTGCAGGGGTTTTCCATGGCATCCCGATGACCAATGTTGCTGGCTCTTCCACATCTAGAAGGTACATACTGGAAGATGGAACCTTTTGCGACGAACCCGAGATCAGCATAACCCCGGCTGAGATGGAACAATTATGGGAAGACTGGCGGATCCCACCGATAGTTACACTCCGGGGACCGTACGAGGGCGAGCTGGCCTGCTGCCCGAGGGACGGCTTTGTCGCGATACACGACAATATGTTTAGGAACGGCTTCTCCCTTCCGCTGCCTCAGTGCGTGGAGTATCTTCTTAGTATGCTTCAGTTAGCGCCCGGGCAGATATCTCCGAATCAGTGGCGCCAGTTACTGTCACTCTGCTGCTTGTACTATCTGTCGGACATGGGGTGGCCAACTATCAACGAGTTTCGAGCCTTATACCACCTCACATACACAAAGAAGCAGAATTGTGGGGGATGTATTATGTTTGTCGCTCGGGACGTACCTCCCGTTACCGACCTTCCCACGTCTGTGAACAACAACTGGCGTTCGAAGGTCGTGCTTGCAGGCGGTCGATGGCAGAGGAATTGCCCGACGTATGTGGTGCCTAATAGGTTTATGCCTATCCGAGACCAGTCCTTCTCGCTCTCGGAGCTCGAGAAGCGACGTATTGCGCGGCTGTTCACGGCCTGTCCGTCTGACGCGGATCGTAGCTCGTACGATCTGACCCAATGGAGCGTTTTAGTTCACTGTGAACTCGGTCACATGCTTGGTGGGGTTCCTGGTTAAATTCCCTTTTCTTTTTCTTGTACTCGCGCTGCACCGTTATTCATAAATGTTGCACTTCTAACTGTTGTGCTTGCTGGCAGCAAAAATACCCAAGCGCAAACCCCGGACATCACACCCGCGCGACATGGATTCAAACATGGACCTCCTGATTGACCTTTTGGAGGTTGGGAAGGTTGCCGCTCGTACAGATGTTGGCATAGAGGACTCTACCGCCCGTGTCTCGGAGAGCCCTGTATCCCTGGAGATTCAAGACGAAGGGTATGGGAAGCCACCGGGCAACACTGGGGTCCCGGGAGGACCAGCGAAGTAGTCAACATAATTGTTGGCGAGAAGAAGAAATCCTCGTCCAAGAGGTCAAAATCCCGCGACGAAGGAGTGACGCTTACAGGGGTTAGCGTGCCGAGCAGCTCGCAATCCCGGAAGAAGCATAAAGCGGTGGGGCCGTCGGCTGACCAGTCAGTGAGCTTAGTTAGTCTAACTCCAGCTGTGCCCCCGATTCGGAAGACACCCATCCGACAGGTGCTGGACGAGTACGGCTGCGCCGATGAGAAGTTCGTGCACCGCATGGTGGCCGACCTGAAGGGCATCGAGTTGGACAGGATCAAGATAGGGTCCAACTCACCCCAGCTGAATCGACAACACGCGCGGAAAGCGATGATGAAGGTAGATTTCCCACTAACTCTGATTTCCATTTACTGTCCGGGAGTTTGTAGCTTTAACAACATGTCTTGCAGGCTCTTTTTGCTGTCTATGCTATTGATGCCAGCGAAGCCACAAATGAGATGAAGGAGCGCTTAGCCAGCCTGAATGACCAAATCAGCTATCTTCGGGCCGAGAAGAAAAAGAATGAGAAGGAGCTGGAGGCGAGGAAGAAAGAGAATATCGCACTAGCCGACAAGTTGGCCAAGATCAGCCTTCATGCCAAAGAACTGGAAGGGAAGGCCGACCAGGTGGTCACCTTGGAGCGCGACATAGAGGCACTGCAGCGGGAGAATGCTAAGCTGCGATCGAAGTTGAAGGACCGAGACGGCCATATTGTCGATCTACATGGCCAGATTCCCACACAAGGCTACACATAGTAAATCTAGTGTCCACCTAGTAGCTCCGGCTATGTGTCCACCTTAAAAGAGATTTTACCAAAAATTTTGACATAATCTTTTTTGAAAATAGATAACTCTACTTGTCAAATCAAAACATATACTTCTATAATCAAAACAAACCATCATCAACACCTAGAGCTACCCTGCTCTCAGCTCTACATCAACACCCAGAACACAACATGCCTTAGTTAATTAACAACAATCTCAAAGGTCATCAGAGCAATTCTAACAAAGAAAGAAAACATAGATAAGAAAGCTAGCGAAAGCTGTGTTATTGATTATGCCTCAACTCCATGTATGTCCGACCTCTTCTAAGCTAACCTCCAATCTAAGCATTTGAAACTGAAGAGCCCAAGGGAAAGTATTTGAAAAACGTGTTAGCGTGAGTGGACGAAAAATAATCAAGTAACTGATCGCAAAATAAGTATCCAAAACTTTATTACTTTCCCACTTTCCAATAATTAATAAATCTGTTGCATGCAAGTGTTGATAAAACCTTCATAAAGAAAATCTCATGAAAACGGACTAGCCCCGCTAGTCAAAACAACAACAAAGAATCATAAAGACCTTCGGAAAATTGAATATAATAAAAAGATGGACTAACCCCGCTTGTCAAGACCCATCCCGAATTTCACCCTGAAATCCTAAGTAAGTCTTGCGGGGACTACCTCCAAGGAAAATTTACCAAAGAACTCGGCAAACCTCCCTTAAAAATGGACAACCCTAAGTCGGAAAAAGACCGAACTACTCGATTAACAACTAAAACAATCTCCCATTCAACCATAAATATCCAAATAAAGAATATACCAGTCTTAGCACACCACCGAAAATATTTACAACAATCCCAAAAGTATTCAGAGCTACTAAAAAACAACGGAAGCAGAAAATATCCTAGTAGGTTAAGCAGGTAACCTACTGGTGAAAAATGACTAAGAGATGAGTAACTATGCCTCGTCGTCTCCTACTAGATCCAACCCGAACTCTGCAGACTAGGCATTTTTAAAACGAAGGGCCCAGGGGAAAAACATCCGGAAATGTTAGAGTGAGTGGACAAAAATAAATAAAGAAAATGAAGTATCAATATTTATGCTTTCCCGAAATAAATTTCCGAAGAAAACGAATGCATGCTTCAAATGAGAAATCATTTATCTCATACATATCGAGCATCTTCAACTCAAATATATATATATATATATATCAATATACGTATGTATCTACACATGCCTATACTCCTAATATAAATTAATAGATTTAAAATAATCTATATTGGACTACTACGCTTGCGTCCAACGCTCACTTCACGCCTTAATGCGGTGCTACACTACGTCATTAAGGTGGACAAACATGTGTAATAATATGTGCACATACCCCCTATATAAATTAAACACTCATATAGGGCTACTACGCTTACGTCCAACGCTCACGTCACACCAGAATGCAACAATATATTATTGCATTAAGGTGAACAGACACATATGACTAGCTAGCATTTATACATACTCTCCTCATATAAATATTTATAATTTACCGAAAATCTCATTTTCGGTAATTCTCCAAAATACATAAAACCGTCAAATAAAATGACGTCAAATTTTTAAACAAAAGAATTTGCTCAACCAAAACAATTGCAAGCATATTATTTAAAATAAAAGTCAACTCACAAATTAGGCCTAAGCCTGATGTCGGTCAGAGGCCTCCTCTGCTCGAGCTTCCTCACGTCCTGTTCTAAAAATATAATTTAAATCCTCAACTAAATACCGACGCTTATAAAAATAGGCAGAAATAAAAGTGAGCTTCGCACAATCATCCAAGCCTAACGTCCTTAATCTTAAACTAGCTTAAAACCATACTTCATCACAATTTCCGACATCCTCAAAATCACCTCTCACCTTCCTAACCATAAATAATCCAATGGCCGGATTTTAACTTATTAATCCGCCAAAAATACCAAACTTTAAAAATTCCCAAACCTATCCAAAACTCCTCCAAAAATTCTAAAATTCATACCATTAAACTCTTCTTAAAATTTCCCATTAAAAGCACTTTTTCAGCGGCGGCCGGCGGCCGACTCCGGCGACCTCCTTTGCCTACCAAAATTTGACAGCACCTTCCTCTCAACCTCCTCTACAACATTCCTAACTAGCACAAACATCAATTCCAAGCCTTTCTATGCCAATCGAACGGAAACATAAATAAAAGCCCTAGAAATTCAAACACCGATTTCTTCTTACCCAAGCCGAATCGGGAAGAAACCTTCAGAGGGATTGGAGCACGGGAGGAGCGCTTCCTTTTGAGCCTAGTAGCTCCGGCTATGGCGGCCGGAGGAGGAAGTTCCAGCGACTGGACGGGCAGTCGGGGCTTTCGGGCGGCTTCTCTCCCTCACGGCGGCACTAGGGCGGCTCCCACCGGTTTAGAATGGAAGCTAGGTCGGAGGCCGATCGATTGGGACCGGCGCGACGGTCTACGGCGGCGGTCGGGCTCGGGAAATTTTTCCGGGTGGAGGGAGAGGGAGAGAGAATCGGGAGGGAGGAGAGAGAAGAGAGAGAGGGGAATTTGGGCTTGGCCCAATCGATTCCAACCCCATCAAATATAAACCCACTCCAAAATTTAACACCCCAAAATAATACCCCAATAAAAATTACCTCTTACTAGCTAAAATTTACCATTTTTACCGTCGTCACATTTTCTCCTACGAATAATTCCTTCGATTTTATTGTCCCCCACAACCTCTCTGGGGACCAAATAAATTATGAACTTAATGTCGAAGACGGTAAAACTCTTATTAACATCATGCTAGTAAATAAGGTAAAATTTAAGAGTCGAGGCGTGGCACCACTAGTCAAGACAACAACAATAAATAAGAAGCAGATATAGCCATACAAGTGAGCCTTCTAGGCTCGGTTGCTCCCAGGAAAAGTACTCACATGCATACTCCCTGTACCTTCACATCGAGTTGATGGGGAGGGTACAGGGCTTGCGTGATGCTGCCGGCAACATCACATCACCACTAGGGTGGAAAGGGTTTGCGTGACTCTACTCAGAACATGGTAGCCACATCGCCTCAAAAGGTGGAACAACATGCTAACATTAGTAATATACGATCCGACAAGTATGACATAAAGAAGGAAACATAAATCATGCGAGTTTCCCCGAAACTTATAACTAAAGCATAAGTATGATTCTCAATCATACTCGAAGAATTCAAAGAACAAAAAAGTTAATTAAATCCAACGTTGTGTCCCACACGTTAAAATTTTCAATGAAATAAACAACTCAAGTAATTATCATCTTTCGAAAAACAGACAATATGCAAATCTGTATGTAATCTCAAATTTGGAAATTATAAAGAATATCAAAACTCAAATACCAAATTAATAACCCAAGCTCAAATCCATAAATCATGACCAACACTTAATCGATGCATCAAACTCAAATAAATTTCAAGATCATTTCATAAACCAAAATTATAATATAAGCTCGGAAAATAGAAAGATAATTTCCAAAAGAACCATGCATGCTTATTCATTTAAAAACAAAATGTCCACTTACAAATTTAGGCATAAGCCCGACGATATCCGTAATGCCACTCGTGAGAGGTCTCCACGTATCCAAGATCGAATTAAGTTGAATCCTTTTGAGGGTTTGCTATGCAAGGGAAGACCTTCAAGATGCAGGTGGTGGCGCCATCTGAGTTGGCCAGAGGAGAGAGAACCGATCAGGTCGCCGAAACGGTCCCTCACGGACTGTTCTTGACTTGATGCGCTTCACACACCCAGAATCGATTTACATGGCTGCTATAGATCAATAGGGGAGGAAGAGAGTTTTCCAACGCCACCTTTGGCGTCACTAGAGGTGACTTGACGACAGAGAACTCGCCGGAAAAATGATCCGGGTCGGGTCAGCGTCGCAGGTCATGCGGGTGGAGAGGGAGAGAGTTTTTACTTTTTGAAATTGGAAGTTCCCAAATGAGGAAACTCACCCTCCTATTTATAATAGCTTTCTTTAAATAGTAACTTTAGTTTTATGACCACAACTTCCTCATATGAACTCCGATTCAAATGTGCCACGTGTTCACAAACTCGATTCGACGTCATTTACAACTTTCATGAAGAAAGTTTTCTTAAATTTTGGACAAAGAAAAAAGTCAACTTTTAGAGCTTTAAATAGTTCGTCACAACGATAAAAGTATAAATGTAATCGTTTACAGTCCAACTGATGGTAAATGGGTCAATTAAGATCCGGGGCGTTACAATGGTGGTGAATTTCAATTGACATAGACATAATTTATCAGAATGCCATAACAAACCCTCAAATTGATAAATCAATGGGGCATGTGAAAAAGCAGACATTGTATGATTCGAACCTGTTTTCTGCATCTTTCCCCTTTATAGATATGACAAATGGACCATGTTTTCAAATGTCTCCTTTCCACACCACCCGCAACAATATATAATGATACATTTGATTGATTTTTTAAGAGCATAGAATGAAAGACAATGACAATCATAACATACACTAAAAGTAATACATAATTGACTATGTTAGCCATAAGTACAGGTGAAGGATATACAAAATTTCACCTCTAACCTTGGGAGTTTTACTTTAAGCCATTTGTGATGCCCACCTACAGCTTAATTACAAGGCCTATAGGACAATGATCGCTACCAATAATATCAGGCAGAATATACGAGTCATGAACCTTGTCAGCTACAGATTCTGAGACTAGGAAGTAGTCAAGCCGCCACCCTAATTCAAGATCACAATGACCACATAAACAAAACAAAAAAAAAGTTAGAATCTAACTATGGTAACAAATACAATACACCAGTTGATATATTTACTGTGGCTTGACAAAGTTGTCAATTAAGTGCATTTTGTTTTATAACTATTGCAAGGAACATTACCTGCAAATGCATTTATACGCATGCATATACAAGAGCAAAGAATAAATATAATAATCATACATCCTCATATTTTGTGGTCAAGACTGGAAAATAATATTGGTTTATTGAGAACTAATTAGCTAGTATTAATTAAAACATCAAATCTAACTGGAAGAATCAAAGCTAAGAATATAGACGTAACACTACCTCGGTTAAATTTGCGTCCACTGTGTCGATAGCCCCAGTATGTGTAGCCAACAACACCAGGGTGTTGCCATCTAAAAGTATCCACATATCCCCTGGATAAAAAGTTTGTCCTGAAGGATTGCCGTTCTTCATCTGTAAACCCAGCACTTCTTATATTTCCCTATAGATGGATAAAGTCAAAGGAACACCATAAATCAAACTATATGCAAAACCATTATAGAGGCATATACTGCAATATACTAATTTTACTGCCATCATTTTTTTCTTTAAAAAAGGATAAAGACAATGTAGGATAAAAAGCCATAACAATATGGATCATATGAAACCAGTCTACAACTTCCTATCATTACGCTTATAAAAAACACTTGGCATTCTAAATTGGCCAAGTTCAATATTACAGTTGCCCTCTGAAATTTATAAGCCAGAATTTGGCCGAGCTCAACGTATTTGACCAGGGTATAAATAATAAAGGTGATTTCTACATGCAATTGTTGGTTGATAATTGTCATGGTTTTGCGGTGATGGAGTGATGGTCGTAATAACCAATCACTCAAATTTAAAAAGAAGTAAAGTTTGGAAACATGGAAAAACTTTGACCCAGGAAAGGTAGTTACAAGATTACATTGACCCCAAACACATTTTTCTAGCAAATATAAGTGACACGTTGGATATAAAAACTAATGGCGGTTGGGACATCAATATTCTTAATGTCTTGAGGTGACACCCTATGAGTACAACAGGGACACTCTTCCTATGGTTAAGTGACCAACCAAGAAGTCGAAAAAAGTTTGTTCACAACAAAATCTGGATAACTTACAGCTGGGTTATAAATGTCTATCTCTTGATGCGCACAGTTCAGATCACCAGTTAAAATGACAGGCTTCGACTTTTCCAGCTCCTGGATATAAAATGAGAGAATAATAAGCACCATGTAATTACCAGCACATCAAAACCATAATATTCAACGAAAGAGAACCTTTTCTCCCATAAATAGTAAAACACTTAAATGACTATAGCATCAATATGGTGGTTGTGCTATTCAAGGTTACAAGCACTCAGTATGCATATTGTAATTGTTACAACTTAGAAGAGATACGACCAATACCAACCAAAAGAGAAAGCAAATTTCTAAGTTTGAGATGAATTATTAAGGTTGAATTTTGTAATAAGATATACAATATAAAACACAAAAATACTGGTTGTATTTAAAAGCTTTGAGAGAAAAGAATTTAGTCCATCTTGTGGACATCATACTTTGAGAAGTCAATTAAAACATACTTTCATGTGATTACTGAGAGATGGATCCCATTCTGTAATCCTGTATGTCTGGAAACGAACAAAAAAAAACATGTTAGCCGAGAAGGCGTCACCCTAATATTATTGCCTGGAATCAGGCTGCAGTATGCATGACGAAACTTACCAGTCTCCTCAAACCATCTCCAGAATTAGGAACATATCCATTTATCAGGTAAAATGAATCAAACTCTACTGTTACGATTCGGCCCTCACTATCATGATCGGATATGCCAAGTCCATAGCTAACTGAAAGTGGCTTTACCTGAAGTCAAAAGCCAATAGTGATGTGTACATAAGTACATTTCATGTAATGATGTGTAGATAATGAACAGGAACATTTCATTCATAACTCCCTATGAGCTAATCTTGCTGATCAACTTTGTTTATGAACAAGATTTCATTTCTGGCCTAATATTTAATTTCCAATTTTTTAATGAGCATCCATATATTTGTAAACAAATTCATGGAAATAAATAGGTGACCAGGGTATAAGTTTACACTAAACAGCCACAACACTCTGGAACACAGGCATAAATGTAGACAGTAGTAGTAACTAAATGCTAGATGTTCCAGAGATATCAAATTTAACTCATAAATAAGGAATACAATACATACCCGGGAAATAATCGCAGTTCCCGAGTAACCAAGCTTGGAAACACTACATGTCCAGAAGCTATTCTCATAGCCGTCTATGAGAGACCTCTTCACATCTTCAACATCCTTCTCCTGTACCCAAATTCAATTAAAACGAGAATGCAAGAAACAAAAACTGCTACAGAAAAGATGGAAAAAAAAAAAGGACAGAGGTCATGGATGGTAAACAATAGCAAATTTTTTTGGCCAATAAACAATAGTAGATTTAGTTTCATACTAGCAGTTGCATATTTAAGACCGCTAATGGCATACAAATTGTGCATATAGAGGTAATTTCAGAAGTTAATTTCAGAAGGCAAGCTCATAACTCATACAATTTAGCTTGGTAATCTCGAAAAGAATGAAACATTCTGAGTTATTTAAAATGCTGCAAATTCAGATAATCCATTATTTTAGACGGACAAAAACTTGAAATAAACAAAATGGAGCAAAGACTACTTACCAGCCACAAACATGCAAACTATGCTCCAAATTTACAAACAATTTAGATAGGCTTGCTAGTTCTAAGCATGCATCGATATTTAAGTTTGTATGAGTCCAGTACATGCCACTAACACTTTCTAATTTTTGGAAAAATCCAAGTACCTATGAATGCCAGCCAGTACAGAAGAAACCTCCATTCATGTGATGTACAGAAAAGAAACCAGGGAAAATTATACACCTTCATTTCCTCACAAGTACCCAATTCTCCTACTACACAAAGCTTCTTGAAAACGAATTTCAGGCCTTGCATAGGCCCATAATGTTTAGCAGTAATATATCATACGTATATATACACATATAAGTATAAACACACTCACACACATATTAGACAACTAATTCCATCATCAACAGTACTGTCACTCAACACTCGTCAGAGGGCATTAAATTTCACAAGCCAAATCACAGAGCAGTACCCTGACAGAATCTAAAATGTAATTATACAACAACCATTTGCCTACAATGAACAATGATTTAACCTTTAAGAAGCAAATAAAACACTAGCAAATAAATATAAATAAAGAAATGCATGCCTGCAATTTGGTCTCCTGCAGACATAATACATCAAAATCTTCTCTTTTGGCAAGTTGCAAAGCAGAGAATCCCTCTAACTTTAATAATGCCCTTAAACCATTGACATTCCACGACATAAGCTTCATAAATTTAGTCTCCCTAGTGAGCTCTCGGGGCCTCATGGTTTTAGGATTATAAGGAATCCAATCTTTCTGAGGTTTCTTGTGTGCCAGAACTGTCCATGGTTCAGCTACCTTATCATTGGTTATGACAGCAATACTTGCAGCTTTTGAAGATACTTTCCTCCTTGTCCTTGATAGGTTCTCAACTAGATAGACAACAGTACAAGTAAATACAATCCAGCTGGATAAGCATATGAAAATACACTCAATCAAGAGAAACCAGTGAAGCATTTTACGGTACCTGAAACTTCATCTGATTCATTCGATAGCTTCTCTTTCTTTACAACCTTAGTATCACCCTCAACAGTTTTACTCTTAAATGATGACCTCCGCTTATTCCCTTGGCGTATCTGAACATCTGAAACAGTGTTGACATTCTGAACTTGGTCTCCATTGGATAAAGTTTCAGTCTCAGTGTTGGCTGATACAGTTTCAACACAAATGGTGGAGGATACATGCTCTTCTATTACCTGAGAACTTTCACCTGGAAATTCAGAGGAAATCTAAACATTCAAACTGGAGAATAAGGAAAAAGTTCAGAGCAGTACATGACATAAATACATACCATCTATCTTATTTTCCAGAAAGCACTTCAAGGAAGACACAAGTTCGCATTTTCGACCTTTGGCAGAAGCCCCTATCTTCCTGACAGGAGAGTCGAGTTTCAAATCATTATAAAAAAAACAAAAAAAAAACTAATACCATTACAAATTAATCAACACCAGAAGTTGCGTGTAACTATAAATGAAACATTCCGCATTCATTCGAATAACAACCAAGTCTTAAAGAGTTGAATGTTACCTCAGTGTTGTCCTGAGTTGTTCAACTGTCATTGCCTCAATCTTAGAGAGATCATCTCTCAAACTCTCAATCTCCTATAAACATTAAACAATCAATAAAAAATCTAAAACGACAAAAGCATGGAGAGGGAGATAGTTAAGTATAACCTTTATAACAGGTTTCTGATGAATAGGGTTTGAACCCATTGCTCCTTTGAGCACGGGCTTCTTTGTGGAACTGGAAACGGGTCGTTGAGGCAACCTAGCTATTGTCGCTTTAACTCGAAGATTCCTGGGAGCAACTGTAAGGCTATGCCGTAAGTCATTTCAACTGTAACTGAAAATTACGATGAAACAGAAGCGACTGAGAAGAGGAAAAGGTACTTGTATAAAACCTAGTGAGATTGAGAAAAAACTCTTCAACCCTAATTGCAGTGATTGGATTTGGTTCATTGCCTAATCGGAGAAGCGGCAAACAAGACCCTGTTTGCTCACTGAAACAAATATAATGTTGAGGAAATAGCCAATTTTTTATAGTGGTTTTGAGAAAAATCCATACATACAATAAAACCTTAATAAATGAATGTTTGATAAATTATTAACTTTGATTAGATAATAAAAAATTTCGGTCCAGACTCGAGACGAATATATATTACTATAAACCTTGCTAATTGCATAAGGTGTGGGGTTAGACGTGCAAAGGCGCATCGGAGGTGGAGGCTCTCTGCTACAAAAAGATGGCTCTCTTCCTCGCTTCTCCTCTATCAAACCCTAGCCGTCATAACTTGAGTCTCTATCAATGGTGTAATCACCATCACCATGCAGTAAATAATGTTAATAAATTTTTTCAGTCTCGACTAGAAACCAGTGTATATTACTATGAACCTTGCTAAATGCATAAGGTGTGAGGTTAAACGTGCAAAGGCACATCGAAGGTGAAGACTCTCTGCTACGAAAAGATGGCTCTCTTCCTCGCTTCCCCTTTATCAAATCCTAGCCGTCATAACCTGGGTATCTATCTATTTCTGCATAAACCCGGAGGCTATGTAGAATCATGGTGGAACAGACTATCATGTACAAATGACGCGAGGACATATTGTGGTTCACCATGCCATCGGAGGACATTGCTACATCCACTTAATATTCCACTATCATGGCCAATAGGCCTTTGGTGTTACAAGAGCATCCATCCTCCGGGATGGAGTAATAGAGGGGGGGGTGAGTGTGTTTCTACATAGGGAAGCCTTCCTTTTATAGCTAAGGAAGATTTCCTCTTATTGCATGTTTCCGATGTGAGACTAACTATACATATATCTTATCATGATGTCTTCTTGTGGAGTTTGAAGGAGCACCTTCCCGATGTGGTACCGATGATCTTTCACCATGGCGAGGTAGGATATACATCGTATCTACAAGTTTCCTGACTGGTCTATGGGCGGGGAAGGTAGTTTCCAACTACCGACTACAAGTCCCTCCAAGTTCCCGTTCAAGACACATCTTGAGTGGGGACTTTCTAAAATAAGCTCATAGACCAGTCATTTATCAACGGGTACCCGTTCCTAGTCCCCCCATGTCACACCCCAATTTTCGAAGGATAAATTTCAAAAATTTGGGCATGATATAACTCACAAATAAGACTACATGACCTGCTCAACAATTCCTTACTAAACTTAATGCTGGAAATGTAAATGTCCACAAGACTCATCGACTGAGTTAAACGTTACATCTCTTTATTTACAACTTCAAAAGTCTAGTAAAAAGAAGATGCTCACACGAGCTTAAAAACAACTTACAGAATATACAAATAAAATGTACATCATCTAAACCCTAGCCACTATGCCTCTGCCTCAACCCTGTTGATCAACACCTGCAAGTCTAACCCCTACACCATGAAATGGTGCACCGGGTTGTAAACAACAAACCCGGTAAGCTAAAAAGCTCGTATGAGTAATTCTCAAAATTTACTCAACATCTCTAACACCACACAAGATAAAACCGGTAATTCCTGCTTTAGAACTTAGTTCAGGAATCACCTCAAAAAAATAAAATTCAAAGAGTAAAACAAGAACACGCAACAATTCCCAAAACAATCAAATCATAAGTGAATCCTGCAAAAAGGATAGTTCAGGAAATTCACTCAACATCACACAATTAAATTGGAGAATCTCCTACATTAAGCATAGTTCAGGAGATACTCAAAACAAAGAATTTCATCGACAACAATTAAGAACAAGGTTAAAAACCACATAACCAATACTCTTACAAACACATGTACCCATGAGTCCCAGATATTAATAAATATCTCTCATGACCTACAACACAATTTATGTACCCATGGGTCCCAGATACCTTCAGGTACCTCCCATGACCTACACTGACAGACGGACTAGAGCACTATTCCTAACCGTACCCAATCACCCGGCCAAAGGCTTGGAATCCCGGTTTGACTGTCTAATATCACAACAATAAGAATGATAAATAGCATCAGAACCGCAACCAATCACCCGATTAAAGGCTTGGAACCCGGTATTGGCTATTTAATACCAAAACACAAAAATGATAAATAGCATCTTAACCGCAACCAATCACCCGATTAAAGGGCTTGGAACCCGGTATTGGCTATTTATCCAACAATCATAATAAATTTCACAACAATAACCTCACAACACTTTATCACAATTATCCTCATAAAAATCATCATCATCACAATTATCTAAAAAGCATAACATTTAAATCATCATCATTCTTTAATTCAACATCATCGACAACAACATCATCATCATCACAATCATCCTCATGAAAATCATCATCATCACAAACAACATCACAATCATCATCATAATCATCTCCAAAATCAACATCATAATAATTATAATGATTGGTCCGAAAGTGGACCTTAGTGAGATGTTACTCACCTCAAATCCTGCTGCGTCTTCGCACGCACAACTCAAGCATATCACACAAAACCACACCACAAGTCACCTATTAACAAAACGTTAACCTTAGTAACTAAGAAAGCAACATTATTCGACTCGAACCGAAACTCAAGTCCTAACCCACAAACTTGTCACTCGAGACAAAACCTCTCCCTATACCTCAGAAAGGTCGCCTGAACATCCTACACAACCTATAAAACCACAAACCAGATTTCTAAAAAATCAGAAATACTAAAAAAATGGAAACCGAACGAAACCTAGCATTCGAGAGGGAAACCTTAGCATGCATCATCGATAACCAAAACCTACAAACCACATATCAACACACTCGTATTGAAGAGTACTATCTAACCAGCACCACAAAACACCCCAGACACTACCGGACGCGCCGCCACGCGCCACCACAGGCGGCGGCGAGTGGGCCCCACGCGCCACCACGAAACATCCGAATTAAGACAAACTCCCAACACAAAACTTGAAGATTAAAGAGAGGGGAGCATCTTTTATACCTGAGGTTTCACCTCAATCGGCCGGAAACATGCCGGAAACCTGCCGGAAAGATTGGGATCCACCACCGCCACTCTACGCCGTGAATCGAGCTTCAACACCACCTGGGATCGAACGAGGACGTCCAACACTTCCTATCCGGACCGGTTTCAGCCTAGCCGCCGCCGCTAGAGAAGAGAAAACCGGTCGGGTTGCAATCCGGGTCGCCGCCCTCACTGTTGGCACTCGATCAACACCGATCCGCCCGAGTCGTCTTCCCTCACCAACACAGGGAGCCTTGCGCCGAGAAGAGGAAGATTTTCCGACCGGTGCCGTCGTCTGGGTCGGCCGGAGTCGGCCGGAAAATCCGGGTCAGGTCGGGCGGGTTCGGGTCGGGTCGGCTGGGAAACTTGGGCAGCGAAGGTGTCGCGAGAGAGAGAGAGAGAAAAGAGAGGAGGGATGGTTTCCGGAAAAATGAAGGAGAACCCTATAACTTCTCTTATTTAACCCGTAAAGCCACGAACTTCCGCTTACCATAACTTCCTCATACGAAGTCCATTTTACGTGTGCCACATGCCTACGAACTGGTATCGTCGTGCTCTACAACTTTCGTGAAGAAAGTTTTCCAAGAAACCCAATAGATTAAAAAGTCAACTCTTGACCCTTCAAAATAAAGCATAAAACCCTTTCGGGTAAAATTACGCGTCCGAACACTTCCGCTCTTTCTTGAAACCTCAAAAACACACTAACTTCTAACTCGAAAACTCCCAAATAATATTTGAAACTAATATCAATTTTCCGGGGTATTACACCCCAAGTCCATACTTAAGACGTGTGTTGAACGGGTCTTGTGCATTTCGGGAGTTACTTTTCTTGATATCTTCAAGTCCGCAGAGTCCCTCCTGACCCCCAGCCTCAAAACTGATTCGACCGGGCGAGGTCTTATAACGAAATATGCTAGCTAGTCGGCACAGTTCGCGTGCGAGCTTTGTAGGAGTTCACTTCGCACAGGACTGAAATTGTCACGCGAGCTGAGGAGTTCGCTCCGTGCACAATGACTACACGCAAGCTAAGGAGTTCGCTCGCGTGCGCGCACAAGGACTATTACACAAGCTGAGGAGTTCGCTCCACGCATAATGACTACACGCAATCTAAAGAGTTCGCTCGCGTGCGCGCACAAGGACTATTACACGAGCTGAGGAGTTTGCTCCGCACGGAAGGGCTGACACTATCGGGTGAGCTGTGGAGTCCGCCTCGCACAGAAGGGCTGACAGTCGGGCGAGCTGTGGAGTCGGGCGAGCTGTGGAGTCCGCCTCACACAGAAGGGCTGACAGTCGGGCGAGCTGAGTAGTTCGCGAAGCGCAAGGACTGAAATTGTCACTCGAGCTGAGGAGTTCGCTTCCTGCACAATGACTACACGTGATCTGAGGAGTTCGTTCGCGTGTGCATACAAGGACTATTACGCGAGCTGAGGAGTTCGCTCCGCACGCAATGACGATCTTGGTGACTCACCCAAGATGGATCTTGTTCCACACGAGATGGGTCTCGGTGACACACACGAGATGGGTCTCAGTGACACGCAAGATGGAACTTGTACCTGGCCAACTAGGTGTTATGATCTCGGTGACACGCGAGATGGGTCTTGTACGGTGTTACATCATGTGTTACTACTTAAGTGACGGGGTGTTAATGCCGTCTGTGGGTTATCAAGCCACTTGCTCCCTTTTTAAAGGGAAGATATAAGTTTTATGACTTTCGGTCGAATGCCTATCCCGCCTGGTGTTACTAGGGGTCTTAGTAACTTATGTCTCTCGGTGGATTACCTATCCCGTCTGGTCTTACTGGGGATTTCAGTAACTTATGCCTCTCGGTGGATTACCCATCCCGCTTGGTGTTACTATGGATTTTAATGACATGCCTTTCCTATCCCGCTTGGTGTTACTGGGGATTTCAATGACATGCCTTTCGATGGATTACCTATCCCGCTTGGTGTTACTGGGGGAAAACTTATGCATCTCGATCGAATGCCAATCTCACTTGGTGGAATTCGGTGGAACGTCAATCTCTCGGTCGATTGCCAAAATCTACTGACCAACATGCATACTCATATATAAAGGTTGACTTGCAAGTAGAATATTATGAATTTTCACAAACCAATGAGAGAATGGACTTTTGTGAAAATTGTTGCCGAATTGGTGCACATAGGAGGTTCAGTAGTGTGAGCATTTTCACGTTAGCATCCGAGACCATAAAATTTGTGCCCCAATGTTGTATGTCTGGCTTGCCAAAGATTTTTTTCCCTCTTTTTCCTTTTTTTCTGTATCTTTCTTTCTGCCTACTATCTTTCTTTCATCTCTTTTTGTGAAAGCCATCAAGACTCGATGGTTGCCGACTTCTCGTACTTCATCGAGACCGTATACCCGAAGAGTTGCTTCCGGGTTTGCGTTTAGGAAACCTTGTTGTTGGTTCAACGGTTCACCAGATCAGCGGGCTAAAAATGTTGCCAAAATGGGATGAGCCACCGGTACTCCCAGATATCCCTCATGATCTGTCATCATTCCCGGGTGCCTATAGCAGAACCATTTTCTCTGTTGATGAAGCCATCAGGTACTGAGATTACGTGTATCCTGATCGTGACCACAAAATTTAAATGAACAGTGTTTCCAGCTTTCCATAATGGTGTTCACGTGAATAATGCATGTTGGTGATCATCGCCGGGAGAGACAGCTAGCCTTGAATGGATTCCCTCTGCTTGAATATTTGAAACGTAGAGCTCTCTCTAGTCCCGGATGTCTAGATGTCGATCGATGTGAGAGAAACCTCTTCGAGTGTCCATAGCAATTTTTGTGCAGGCGCGCGCTAGACAGATCAACTAGAGGGGTTGTCGATGACAGCTACCGGGAAGAGATGGCATTTCCGGTTGGTTGTGCACTTGTGCTCGACTCAGTTGCTCTACTCCTGGAAGATGAATCCTTGTTGTCAGTACGGTCGGGCTACCTTTGAGATATGTTGACTTTCTCCAGGTAAATAGCTTCGGGTATCCACAGCTTTTTTTTGCCACCGGGACCCGCTGCTTGTAGATCAGATGATCCCGACTGGTTCCACCGATACCTCATAAAGCAGGTGTTGCCAGAGGGAAGTGATAACCGAACTGGACGACCGGGACCTTGCTTCTTGATCGAGATTTGAAGTTTCAAAGAACTCTCCTGCCAACGGGACCCATGCATACTGTTTTGGCCACAATCCTCAGCAGGGGGCAGAGAGATGGTAGCAGTTCAATGCTTCTAGGGATGCAAGGCGTGCCACCGCACGAACGCGGAATGTAGTAGTTGTCAATGCTTCACAAGGTCCTTCTCTCATACGGAGTCCCATGCGCGAAGTCATCACTTCGCGTAGCACATCTTCTCATGCATCCAGCTCGCATGCAACTCATGTTACTGTTTTGATAAGTGCGAACTCCTCATCTCGCCTGATAATTTCCATCCTCCTTATATGTGAAGGCCTTTGTGCAATCAGGCCCTACATCCAGCTCGCGTGATAGTGTAGGCGAGGTAACCTGCGCGCCTCTAACCCTAATATTACTCAGGCTCGCCGGCTTGACGTGGACTATATGATTGTCCAGTAAAATATTAATTTGGGTGTAAACACACACTCGGCCGAAACCCCGTCCTAACGTGAATCTCTCGGTGGAACGCCAGCCTCGGTGAAATGTTAATCTATCGATGGAATGTCTCTCGGGTGGAATGCTTATCTCTCGGTGGTTTCTCAATCTAGTCATGAAGACTTACTTTCATATCCTGATTGTGCTTCCAATCTAATGCCATCGGGTGGCCAAAATTGATGTTTGGGTGTATAGAGCAAACTCTCGGTGGTTTTTTTTTTCAAAGAGACTCTGGCGAGCTGCTGCCGAGTGGGATCTCGATTCGTTGCTTCATCAACCATCTCAGTGACTGCAAGAGAGCCCTTTGCCCTCTCTATTGCCACACTGGCCAGAGAACTATCCCTTCCCGGAGACTGCTTTACGCTACCAGTGAGTACTTTATGGATGCTCGGCTCATCTTCCCATCATGAATAATGCCAGCGGGTTCCTAGTGAATTACTTTCTCGGTTGAGAAGACAATGATATGGATTGGGTGTTATGGTTGATGGAGTCTCCGGGTAGACCAATCTCAGGGCAATGAGTTAGAACAAGATCACTTGAGTGCTACCAACAGGACCCCGATAACGCTGGGCAGATCCCTTCTTCCACAAGAACTACTCCTCCGGACGAATTCTCATCCCGAGTGGGATCTACTCCTCGGGATCCCGGCTCGTTTCTCTGTTACCTTGGTGGATCATTCCGATTAAATTAGACCCAAATCACTAAATGTTTTATCAATCCTCCCGGTGACCCTATCGGGTCGTGCAAGAGAGCCCCTCATGAACAAGGCCAGCGAGATCCCGGAGATGGACCAATGCAAGTGTCGCCAACGGGACACCGAGGATACTAAGCAGACCCCTTCTTCTACATGAACTATCACTCCCTGACGATTATTCATCCCGCCCGGGTTAACGATGAACGATGCCAACCAATGTCCCCCTATGATAGAAAATGACCGGCCAGCGGGTGGTGATTGCATGGACTTACTGGGTCCCGCTGATTCGTCTCCGAGTGTTGCTTGGAGGCATCAGTCGAGCCATTGCGGTTCGGCCCTTGGATATCCTGATGACAAAGAGAACTCGAGCGGGTCGGGCGATGCCTCCTAGTCATCACTTCGCATTGGCAGTCGGACCTGGCAGGGCACTTGCTGACCCGATGACAGCCTTGGGCCTACCGGGGAGCATGTCAACCCGCTGACTAGGTAGCCCTTTTGATGGGCTTGAGCACCTCCCGATGGACCTATTGCTCATGGACTTGAATGAACTACCTCTCAGTGGAATGCCTCTCAAGTGGAAGAGCAACATGACTTTTAGTAATGATTCCCACAGACGGCGCCAAATGTTTCTACATAAACCCGAAGGCTATGTAGAATCACTGTGGAACAGACTATCATGTACAAAAGACGCGAGGACATATAGTGGTTCACCATGACATCGGAGGACATGGCTACATCCATTTAATATTTCACTATCATGGCCAATAGACCTTTGGTGTTACAAGAGCATCCATCCTCCGGGATGAAGTGTTAGAGAGAGAGGGGGGGTGTGTGTTTCTACATAGGAGAAGCCTTCCTTTTATAGCTAAGGAAGGTTCCCTCTTATTACATGTTTCTGATGTGGGACTAACTATACATATATCTTATCATGGTGCCTTCTTGTGGAGCTTGGAGGAGCACCTTCCCGATGTGGTACCGATGATCTTTCACCATGGCGAGGTAGGATATACATCGTATCTACAAGTTTCCTGACTGGTCTATGGGCGGGGAAGGTAGTTTCCAACTACCAACTACACTATCAATGGTGTCAATCACCATCACCATGCACATCATCACCCTCTACCTTTCGTTGTCCCCATGCAACAATCTATCCATGACCAACACCAAGCAGATTAATCTTTGGTGTCTCTCATTTCTTCACAGCAAGTATACCTTCGGCAAAGATCCAACAGAAGGATCCATATTTCTATAATGGAGGTATCTATGGGATTTTCTTTTCCAGATTCTCTCATAGATCTGAAACCAATACAACATCAGGTTGGAGTGGTATTGTTAGTATGAAGCCATGGCGTGTGAAAGCAACGTATGGAATTTTGGATGGTAGCGGTGATGCTCAGGTCAATGGCTGCAATGACAAAGCTTGTGGAGGCGACAAAGGAGGATGCGACGTCGGCGTTGATGGTTTTGTTGCTGCAGTCTGTGATGACGGCGAAGTCTACGCTACTGTCATCAATTCTGCTAGAGTTTTCCTGGGCCTTAGCAGATTGGGTTTGGCCCTACTGGGTTTTTTTAAAGTTTTTCTATTTTAAACCATTAGCCTATTTTTTTTATGTATCAAGTAGTAATAGGCTTACAGAATAAGTGAGTACGATTATTAAAGAGTAGTCTATTATATGTACTAGGTGAGGAATGCCTCATAACTAGTTGTCTATTTATAGATGATAGCGGTATAGTATGTAATTGCTACTTTTAGCCTTCGTTTTACCCAAATGTATGAAAGTCGTAATTGACTTTTTAGACTCCCTTTAGGTCCCAACGAATATATAATGTAATATTTTTTTTTAATCAGATAAATTACAACTGTGTGAGTCGAACTCACAACCTCTCACTTACTAAAAGGGAAGACTATGTCACTAGACAAAATGATATTAGGCTATAAAGTAAGGGAAATTTTATTAACACATCCCTAAATACTAGATACACATTTCGTACTTAATACATCTCCTGTTAAATTTTTTGTTTTAACATTTTACTAAATACACATATCCAAATAATAATTGATTAAATATATCTTTAAAAAAATCACACAGAATTATTAATAATTGATAACATTCATAAAAGAGAGAGTAATTAATGTTCATAATACAAATTAAGGAAACTTTTAACAATTTTCCTCAAATCGCCATATGCGAAGATCAAATGAAGACTAGAAATCTTAAATTCCTTCGTTTCATTTTCATTTTTGATCCGATCAAATTAAACGCCCAAAATAAGAGTACATCTTATTTGACCTCAGGTCCTCACATTCTGTGTTTCCAACACTTAGGACTATTTTTTTTGTTCAATTTTGTTAACGGTATTCATGCATGTCCTCAAATCGTCATATGCAAATATCGAATGAAGACTAGAGACCTTAAATTCATTCTTTTCATTTTCATTTTTGCATCATTAATGTGCAAGTCCTCAAATCGTCATATGCGAAGATCGAATGAATACTAGAGACCCTAAATTAGTTTTTTTCATTTTCATTTTTGATCCGATCAAATTAACCGCCCAAATTAAGAGTACATCTTATTCGACCTTAAGTCCTCACCTTTTGTGTTGGAAACACTTAGAACTATTTTTTGGGGTTTCAATTTTGTTAACGGTACATGATAATACGACGTGAATGACCAGATCAAAATATTGCATATTAGTTGCTCGGTTCACTTGCACCCAACGTAGAAGAATTTTCGACTTTTCAATACCAAAATCTCTCTTTTGTCTACCCCTATCCCGATGAGCCGAAACCAAAGCCTCTTGGATCCATACTCCATTGGATTATTGATGTGGAAGCAAAAGACATCTAATATCAATGAAATGGAAACTGAGAATTTAATGTTAAAACAGGTCTAGAATTTGGTTCATGATTGCCCACACTTTCCTCGGATCATTAGACTGCTGTATAAAAACGATATCTATACTAAAATAAAAGTGAATTATTACTAGTGAAGGACTTGTTATCTCTGAAGTCAGAAGTTTTCTTAAACCTTGTTTTACTCACAATCAACAGAGAACTTCAGAATCAGTTAGCCTTGTTTCTAAATTTCTATCTCCATTAGAGCAAGTCCACCCATGCCTTAAAATTCAACCCAGGTTAGATGCCATCTAGGAATCTAACCCAAGTAAAAAAAAAAACCCCCTCCTTCCACCCATGAATGAGTTTTCTCCCCAATCCAACCTAGGTGAGATTTTGGGGGAGAAAAGTGACCGAGGTTGGATGAGAAATTCAGCCCATGTTACTTCCTCCACGTCAGCCCATTCCTCTCAACATGGCTGACGTCAACGCAGGGACCCCAGACATAGACGCTCCAAACGAGCGCGTCTCCCGCACGAACCAATCGCGCACCAGGCGTCTTGCGTGCAACCCAGTTTTTTGTCGCAATGCGCGACCTGGTTTGGCCCACAGAGACAGACGCTCCAAACACGCGTCACATGCACATAGGTGGCTGACGAAAATTTAATTTTTTGTGGTTAAAAAATAAAAATATGACTGAAGGTGAATTAGTGAAAATAATTTAACCACTCTTTTTAAAAGGGGGAGAATAATAGAAATGGTAATTTATTTAAAAATTTACGAACTTCTCTATTTTAAAGAAGAAAAGTCGTATATATAATATATACCTAGCACCATTTTGTATACGACACATGAAGTCATAAAATTATTTCTAAATTGTAAGTCTTTGTAAAATTATTTATAAAATTATAAGTCTTTTAAAAATTATTGTAATATGTCACATTGTTGTTTTCACCATCATTTATTTGCAACTAAAATCATTATTCATACTTAAAATTAAATTCAATAAACAGTACGTGACAGCAATCCCGCAGGGTTTAAGCATTACGTTCTCCCAGTGTAATCCTCTTACCTAATGATATTGGCGAGGCCGCGAGGGGCATATCTTCCCAGCTTGACTGGGTTCCGAATCCCGTTCCAAAAGAAAAGAAAAAAAAAGACATAATTAATTCCAAATGTGACGCCTACTTGCAGAAAAGTAATGACCAAGGCATTTTCATTTATGTGTCAACGATTTCTCTGTATAGGAACTAACACTGTAGTTTTAATCCCATGTAATGTGTATAAACACACAAGTATGATGATGGGCGAAAAATTGGGCAATAAGTATAGCATACCAAGTTGAAAGAATTAAGAACCTGCAATCGAACTCCACCTCTAATTTCTAACTCAGCAAAAAATCTAAACTAGATCGTAACGTACATCAGCGCTTGGGTAATGATCGGGAATACTACCACGAAATGAAAAGCCGAAAGACACATCTCAACAGCCACTCCTGCTTCTTTCAGTCGCTCAACTTTCTCTTCTACAAAATTTCATTTCTCGCTGTGCTTGATCACACAGGAAGATGGACTTTTGAAGAGGCTACATCATTGTGGTTCAGAAAACATTTCTGTTTCAAATGAAAAATCATCCAAGCCAGGCGGAGATAATGGTGCAACAGCCAAAGGGTGAGAAGTGTTGCCTGTGAATTCCAAGACCTTTCTAGCAGTTGCTTGAGAATCATATAATTTACCAATCTTCCTCGAACTGATTGTGCCAGATGTGGTTTCCCTAGAGGAGTTGCTACTCTCAACAGACAACAAGAACTGATCTTTAGAGAGAGTTGCTTGTTCAGCTGATGCAATTAGGGAGCTGAAAACGCCAGATTCCCTCAAACCTTGTATGATGACCTGTGGCAGAGAAATGAATATATATCAGGACTCTGAGGCTGAGCATGATATATACATACCAACATATCAATTAAAGCAATAAAGAAAGAAGAAAGGACAGTTGTACAAAACTACCATCGGTGCATAAATCCGAGTCAAGATGCCCTTTCTCAGTAATTTTAAGTTCAGAGCTTTGTCAGTCCACACAATGCGTTCCCGGTACCTAAACCAACAAAATAAGAGTTTTTGAGGAAGCTTATAAACTAAGGATTACTTGCAACTTTTTGTTTAGAGAAATACTTTTTGATGAGTGGAATGACAATTAATGGTAATCAAAAGCTAGAAAATGGATGATGATTTGTTCTAGTCATGTAATGCCTACGGTTCCAGTACAGTCACTGAAAACCTGATATCAACGAATCTTCTGAAAATCATCGAAGAAACTATTACCAGCTAAGCATTTCGTCCTGTGTTGCAGTTGAAGCAATTATGAATGCCTGTAGCAGAAAAAGGAAGAGAGAAAAGTAGTATAAATAAAGCTAATCAGCTCAAAGACTTGCTGTCATTGCATGAACACCATTTATTCATTAGTTGCACGTTTAGAGTAGTGAAATGCTTGAAAGTACTATAATCTCGGCACCAACAGATCTTCAAAACACCACACTACAATGGCCGCAAAAGATTGACAAACATGACAAACATATATGAAGAGTAAATAGCTAGTCTCTTGTCAAGTTGACATGATACATAACTAGAGCATAACATATGAGACCACATGAAAGAAATCAGTATATCAGCTGAACTGGTGTACCATCATAACAAAGAACAGTGCAGAAATAAGAACTCACAGCTCTGTCAAATTCCAACATAAAGCATCTTTTAACATCCTCCTTCGTCGGTTTGCAACCACACCGATCACGTCTAGAGGTCAAATCTGAAAATTTGGGATATGTATAATGCAGAATAGCAGCCTCCTCCAATTTGACCTCGCTGGAGAATATTAAGAGGATGGCAATAAGCTTTTATGTACATGCGAAGTGATCTAAAACAAAAATGATAAACTCTGTCCTCTAATGAGAAGGAACAACTGATCAGACTATAAAAAGTTAATAGAAATTTTATATAGATAAATATGTAAAAGTTGATTGATGTTACAGAATGATCATACTTTGGTGTCTTCATATAATTGTGCCATCTGTGTGCACCATTAGGGCGGAGGTGATCTTGAATTCGAGCAGCTGATTTTCCATTTCCATAGGTTAGAAAATAGTTTGGATTACCCCGGGTTGCTTCTCTGTAATTGCCAAAATACACATCTTTTGGAAGATGGTCATAGTTCTTCTTGAACATTGAAACCTGAAACAAGATGAAATGTAAATGATACTGGTGGTTATAATAGCAAATGATGATATCTTGCGTTGTTCATACAAGCAAACAATCTCCAGGTTATAATAGCAAACAAGATTAGCAATGTCACCAGGTTCTGGTTTTTGCCTCAACTAGTTAGAGAAGTACCAGGCAGTTATTTTTACAAATCATGCTTTTGCACTTACCAAAAACACAAGCACCGAACACAGATCAAATTTATATTTAGAAGGAAACTGCACAATACTTGAAGAAAGAAAACAGAAAAAACTTGGGAAAATAAAGAATGAAATTATACCTCACTGAAAGGTTCCTTGACATCGTCTCGCTCAACACTACTTTCCTACAAAGAAAAGGAGCACACGTCAACTCATTGTCACGTTACCATCAGTAGAAATTTGAAATGCAATGAGAAAACTATGATTTCTTAATATCAAACAAATGCACCAGATGAACACCACTAAATACATATAAAAGGATGCACAGCTAATATCAAATCCTGTCTCTCCCATAAGGTTGGGGCTCCAACAATTGAATGCAGCTACTCTTTACTATAAATATTATAGAGTGCAGATCTGCGTGAATGGAAAATATATACATGTATACACATAAATTTGACTCACATAATTAGGAAAGATAACCATATCAGCATCTCCAGGCACTTCGGACAACAAATGTCTCAACGAGTACTCTCGAGTGCCAGCTGGATAAATTAGCTCATCAGTGTCAAGATGGAAAATCCAATCCATTCCAGCTTCCTAAAATAGTAGAAAGAAGACATTAGATACTATATCAATATGGAGAAGGAGTAAACTTGAGCCAAGTAAGGCAAGACAAATTCATACCCTTGCCATGACAATAGCCATCTCCATGTTAAGGGATTGCTTCACAAACAACTCATAATTACATGGTTTATAGAAGAAGGTTGACAGCCAAGTCTCGTTCCAAATCCGGCTACACACATATACAAATTCAGATAGAAAATTAAGTTGTGAAGATACTAGTAGCACATAGTAGTAAGCAACATGGAAGGACAATAGGGCTGTCTCTACCATCTACAAATGTTCTATAACTGGCACTGAGAAGACATTTAAAAAGGGAAGAAGTGAATATTGATTCATCTATTTCTCCATCACCTAGCAGCAATTTATAGTGACTTCTTTGTTTTAACAATGTTGAATTGAGTAATTTCGGTTTCTTGTGTTTCAATGACTTTTAATATAGCAATTTTGGTAGAGTATAAAACAGCAAACCCACTGTGGCCTTGGTTAGCCAGAAATGATGCTATATTTAAGGGATAATTGGAAAACGGCTTGTGAGAAAAGTACATCAGTACTTCCTTGGGGGATTTGCCTCTACTGATTTTAGATCAATTTCACTTCCCAATTCATGGAATATAGGAGCTCTGCTATGCCAGTTTCTTCATAATTTCGTTGAGAAATTGAGTTTATCCAAAAATACGACAGTGCTTTCCTTTTCTTTTGTCTTGGTTGACAGGTGAACATAATATCCACAGTGCAGGACAATACTATCGTATGCTCGATTTTATTAAGAAAGGCTTGATATTTCTTTCTAAATAGTTTAAAGCACATCTACCTCATGGGTAGCATTTCACTTGACAGCCTTATACATTCTTTTTCCTAATCCTAAAAATATTCAACATGAGAGGTGCTCCAAATAATTTTCCCACCAAGTACCCCTAAACCCTTACAAATTTCAAGATTGATAGGTTCTTTAATATTTGTTATTCTTATCCTTTGTCACAAAAATTAGGAACGTGAGTCTACCCCGAATGTTGGCATTCAGCATTGAAAGTGGAGTTCTATATCTCACACTTACCCATCCATGATGAGAAGTGGCACAAATAAAATGATGTATTAAAACACAATGGGTACCAACCTTTTAGCTTGCTGCTCCTCTAATTCCCTTGTCCTGTGTATAACCTTCACTCCCTGTGATACATGTCTAGTATCTCATGAGAATGATTACTTAGATAACAAGACGTGAAAGGAAATTAACTTGATAGGTATCAACTGAGATTGCTAAGTTTTTCACCAGTAATACTAAAAAAGGTGAAGCATCTGAATGAGACTTACCGGAATGGTTTCTAAGACTTTAGATACATTTGGAGATGCAGCCTTCCCTTCCACAAAAAGGAGAAAGTTTGAAACTCCAATAACCTTATGATAGAAGATCCATGGCAAAGTTTGCTCTAATCCAGCAGAAGTGCTTGTTTGAATACATATCTGGCAAGTAAAAGATTATTCATGGATCATAAAATGCTTCTGAAAACTTGGTTGTATAGATAAGCACAACTAATTCATGAAAACTAATCACTGAACAATGTGTTACACAAAAAGTAAACCGGCAAGTATGACATACATAGGAAACAAAAGATTTGGCCATAAACTGGACAGGAAAAAAAAATTCCCTTTGCATGTCTCTAAGAAATGTCTATAATCTATATATATATATATATATATATATATATATATATATATATATATATCTGCTACACGCATTTATTCTTACAGTGCACATTTCCACTTTAGACTCACTTTTCAATCGAATTTTCACGTCTCCACTGTCTAGTCTGTCTAGTCTTTAGATACTAATGTATAGATCATCTCTACAAAATTTCAGCCAATTGGTTATCATTAAGGCACTCAAGAGAGTCATGACATTGCCTATTCCAAGTATAGACGCTAGCGTATCGCAATTTATAACATGAACACTGCACATATCTTCGAAAATGACAACTTAAACAACACGAGGTCAACCAGGCTTGATTGATACATATTGTAGAAATTATTAATCAGAAATGATCGTAGAAATAATGCTTATATAATCAGGGCACGCAGTTGATAAATCAACAGAATTGCATGGAAAACAAACCTTGGGAGTGAGATCGGAAGGCGAGAAATCAAACTTCCAGTCGCGGAAGTAAGGGAAGGACGGGGAGTGGCTGCGGCCGAGAGGATCGGCGCAGTCGGAGGAGGCGTGGAGGACAGGGCCGGGGAGGCTGGCCATGCCGGGGAACTCAGGTGACCAGCGGGTGACGGGATCGTTGAGACCGCCGCGCCATTGGAGGACGAAGGCGAAGACGGCCAGAGTCAGCGGCAGGACGGTCAGGAGGAGGAGGAGGCGGGAAGCGAAGGTCTGAAAGGATGAAGCCATGTTGCGGTTGACACAGAGTGTGGCGGTCTCATAAGACGGAGGAGGAGACCTTGTCTCTGTTTTGAATCGCAACGAAATTGCAGAATGAAATGAAAATCCTCAACCTCGAGACTAGAGTACTAATGAAAATGTAAACAGCCCCCAAAGTTTATAAACAAAACAAGAGTTGGACTTGGCAAACTACTCCGTAGGCCATGCGCTAGCTCGGTATTTCTGTTCATTTCCAAACCCAACATTTGGATTTTTTAATTTTATCCTACAACTCTAAAATACTATTGATTCACTCGTATAAGAATTGTTGCATTCTACAAATTGCGATTAAGCACTGAAAAATTGATGTTCATGAAACTCAGAAGATGAGGCATGAACCACAAAAAAGAACCAACGCTGCACATCATGGGCACTGTTAGGTCGCAACCTGAATCGAGTTTTGCATGCCTCATCATAATTATTCGTCTCCTTATCAAAAGACGTCCTTGAGTAGCTTTAGGTCACTCTAATGCATCTCATGCTTTTGGCAAAATGGTTCATGGTTGTACCCTAAATGTCTCGAGTGAATACTGGCCAAATTTTACAAAGGTGATGTGTTTTGATGCACATCTTAACATGATATTTGAATCTTTGATGATTCAAATCAGAAAGAATATTTGTAGAAGAAGCTGGAAAAAAAAAAACAATAACAAAAGAAAAAATATATATACTTTGGGGTATTGCTATTAACACACCCCATCTATTTTCATATCTACACATTTTTATTTTATTTACAAACTTGCCACTTGAATTTGATTGATTATTGGTTAATAGCATCACCCTGATACTACTTTTGAAAGGTACATTTGGTTTTTTTGTCATCATGAAAGTGTTATATGTGGTCAAATTAACAGTTTCATAATTATAATTGTTTTAAGATATGACGAATAAGTCTAAATATCGTATAACATTGTAGGTTTAGGTCATCAGTTTGTCGCTAACATGACTTACCCTTTTTAGGTTTTCAATAAGAGGGTCATCATCATTCTCGTCAAGCAATTATATATCGCCGTGAGAGCGAGTGATTTGCTTCATTCGCTGGTGATTTCTATGTCCTCGTGATGGCTTCATCTGTCACTTTAGCATTGGAGTCCATTGTTTTATTTTCATCTTCTCTCATATTTTTCTCATTATAGCCTATTGAAAAATCGAGTTTTACATGCTTGATCAGAATTATTAGTCTCCTTATCAAAAGACGTCCTTAAGTAGCTTCAGGCTACTAGTCTAACGCATCTCACGCTTTTGGCAAAATGGTTCATGGTTGTACACTTTGTTTACACCCAAATTAACATTTTACCGAACAGTAAATGTCTCGAGTGAATACGGGCCAAATCTGTGGTCTACGTCGCATGTTATCGACGAGCCCGAAATATTGGGTTTACAAGTGATGGCCTACAGCGAAATGGTACGAGTTGAACGGTAAAGTTCGCATGTGAGATGGAGTTTGCATGCAAAGAGACTTGCGAAGTTGCCATGCGAGTTCGACAAGGCTTGCATGCGAGGAGGTAGAGTTCGCATATGAGTTCGCATAGAAGAAGGACTTCACATGTAAGGACTAGGAAACATAAGTTATCCAAATTGACTGGTCGACTACGTTTAATTGCTTGGTGGAGGACTTACGAAGTAGGTATGCATGCGAAAAGCTAGCAATATTTGCATGTGAAGAGTTGGCCATAGTTACATGCGAAAAAGGAGATCATTATCTTTGGATTTGTCATTAACATGTTGCCAAGGTCTGATCATTATCCCTTGTCTATGTGTGCAATATATGTGCATGAAAAGGGCCGGGCTCGCGCATGCGTTTAATATATCAAACATCGAAATTAAGGGCAATATATGTGCATGCAAAATAATTTTGTGTAAAATGTGCAAACTGTTCTAGGATATTCTTTATGTGTGCCTTTGTCTTATGCCAATAGGATATGTAGTTAGACTAGATCTATGTATTCATATCCTTACCATACTGGTAATGTGTAATTCCCTGTATAAAGGGCTCCTATTAATGAATGAGATACACATCTTTCACGATTCTCTATTCTCAATTTATTTTCACTTCATCACGTTATTAGCCCTTTGCTCAAACCCTTGAGCTAATAGTTTTTCCCAAACCCTAAAACCAAAAGCCGAAAACCCTCGGCCCTTCCTCGGCCGCCGCCGCCGCTGCTGCCGTCGCCGCCGTTGCCTACGACTGCCGCTCCCCGGCCGTCCGCTCTACTGCTTCTTTTCTCGTCTGATCAAGCATCCAAGTTTTACGGTATGTTTACTTTACAACCCTAAAACTCTTCAAAGTTCAATAACCTCGGGGGAGATAAAGTGTTTTCTCCTCTTCTTCTACTCCATTCTATGCTTGGGACGGTGTCTTTGCAGGTTTAAAAATCCTGGTTATCCTCCCCGGGTCCAAAGTTGTGTTTGATCAACTTTGGTTATTGCTATTTTGAAGGTGTGTTTGATCACCTTCACATAAGTTTTTTCCGGGTCGTGTTTGATCGACTCTGGACATTTAGGGTTGTGTTTGATCAACCCTAGCGAGACAAACCAAAAGCATCGTATTTGAGTACCTTTTTCAGGGTCTCCAACAGAAAACTAATACGACTTGTTCTCTCTTGTATGCAGATGGACATAGGCATTGAATTTGACGTCCTCGACGCCTAAGGTACTGAGTACCATCGTTGGATCTCGGACATAGAACAGACCTTCATTGCTAAGGATCTGACCGAGACCATATTCCCCGATCCAGATCAGGAACCGCCTAGCAAGAGAACAAAATCTCAGGCGCTAATGTTCCTTCGTAAGCATATCGATCCCACACTGCGCAGGCAGTATCAATCCAAGCACGATCCAAAAGATCTGTGGGATGCCCTTGCCGAACGCTTCGGCAACATTCATTCGACCTTGCTCCCAGAACTAATTGCTCGCTGGGATGAAATCCGACTTTTGGATTACAAGAAGGTCGATGACTTCAACAGGGATATGCTTTGCCTACAAGCTCAACTGAGCTCATGTGGAGTCGAGAAAAGTGATGCCGACATGATCGAAAAGACTTTCTCGACCTTCCCTTCAGTCGCTAAGATCCTCATGAACCAATATCGGCTTGAGTTCACAAATAAGAGGATTACTGCATTTAGCGGTTTAATGACGCATCTCCTTATGGAAGAAAAGAATAATATGATCAATGATCAGCAAAATTTGCGTCCTGTAGGCACCCGGAAAATTCCGGAATCTAATTACAATTGCAACCGGAGTAAGAAAGCTCTGAAACGCAAGGATCAACGTAGGAATGAACCTTATGCACGTGGGAATCATCACCACCATGCCTCTAGTTCTCGGGGACAAGGTAGCGGCTTTAGTGGCCGTACCAACTCATGGCGTTGAGACACCGGTGCCGCCGGCCCCAAGGGCGGCGCCGCTCCTCCTCAGAAGCAGCATGCTCGCTCTTCTGCCTTTGATGGTCAATGCAACAGATGTGGGTCCAAGGACCACTGGTCTAAAAGCTGTCGCTCTCCTGCAAATGTTGTTGCCGCATACAAGAAATACAAGGAATTGATGGAAGTCAATTCCACTGAAAACAATGGAGTTGAACATAATGTTACCTTCAAGGTCGCTGACCCTAATGAACAATGTTCTGACTTAGATGCCCCTGAATTTGACGTCACCGGCTAGATTGTTTTCCCTTTTACAAGTCATAATGTAATAAGGCATCGTCAGCATGCCATGCTTAGTTTTATTCTCAATTTTTTTTGAGACCCTTATGTACTCTTTTTAGCGTATTAATGAAAGTTTATTTCATGGTTCTTCTTGTCTCTACATGGTTCGAATTGATTTACATCTACCTTAGAAAATATAGCATCAATGCCGTCTTCGGTCTCTCCCTTAAAGGAGGTGACGTACGGCGCCGTGACTCTCAAGGAGAGTTACTCACGTGTTTTCCGGTTCAAGTCTTTTACCTATAGCAGATTTTCCATCATCAATTGTTCAACTAGGCTCACCCAAGTTAGTATGATGTCTTAGAATTGTCCGAAATTAAGGAGCTAGTGGTTTAAGTGTGCCTCGCACTACCGACCCTCCACGGACATGCCTGGTCATACTTAATTTGGAGTTACCGAAAGCTTTTGATCTTGGATTCCTTCTACGCTATTCCTCCAATTGCCGTCTTGTAAAAGACGTTAAAGACTTGGCAAAAACCGGACCATCATCGAATCCTATGGGTTCCTTGATCAACAACACGTCCCTATGGCTGAGTTTTCGTCTCCATGCCACCAGCAAGCTTCAAACGCTTTGCTAATGCCAAATCTGCGAAAAACAGTAATATGTCCCCCCTGGACAGTAACTTCGTTTGCGCTTTGTGAACAGCTCCGGACGAACCAGACAGTGAGCTTTATATCATTGGAAAGCTCTATGTGTCTAGTTTTCAGAACATTTTACGGTTCGTCCATATCTATTTTAATGAAGGAGTTATGACTGTTTTAGTGCGCAAAGGTCATTCTGCTCGAGAAATTTCCAGCACTCTCGGGATTGTTACTACTTTTAGTTTTTTCAATCCTTCTAAATAGCTCGATATCGACCTATTTACTCATATATCTACTCTTTTTTGTAGGTATGTCTCTTGGAGAGATCGAGTGCCTCGCAGATAGTGGATCAACCCACACAATTCTAAGGAACCGGCAACTATTTCTTGAGCTAGTGCCTTGTAAATCATCTGTGACGACAATGATTGGATCTTCCCCTGTGATCCTCGGGCATGGAACCGCTCGCTTTTTTCTGCCTCATGGCACTATGATCCACGTCACGGACGCTCTTTATGCCCCAAAAGGGCACCGAACCCTGTTGAGCTTTAAGGACATTCGCGCTAATGGCTTTCACTTGGAAACTCATTGTGAAGATGGAACTGAGTTCTTGTGTATCACTTCTCATGAATACGGACGCAAACGTATATTGGAGAAACTCATGAGTCAATCTAGTGGTCTTTACCTTACTACAATTTGGATTATTGAATCTCATGTAGTCGCCAAACAGGATCTTTGGGACTCTGACTCATACAAGCTTTGGCATGATCGACTTGGTCATCCTGGAAGGGACATGATGATCCGAATTCTGCGTAATTCTCATGGACATCCCTTCTTCAAATCAAAACGAAAACATTTGGGAAATGATGTCACTTTGCATCATGGTGGTGACGCCTCAAATGGTCACCACGGCCCAAAGAGGACTTTGATGTCTCCCGGGCTCGGCACCAACTTCATGGCTGCCGCTCGGCCGCTCCCTCAAGCAATTGAGGCGCGCCGTTCTTGCCTTGATGTGTCGTTGACTCTTTCAAACACTCATCGTTCGTTTTGCAAAGCTTGCTCTTTAGCGAAAGTAGTATCGAGACCGTCTTACGCTAAAGATAACACCGAGAACATTCCATTTCTACATCGTATCCAAGGTGATATTTGTGGACCCATCCATCCTGAATGTGGACCATTTCGATACTTTATGGTCCTGGTGGATGCTTCAACGCGTTGGACTCATGTCACGCTCTTGTCCACACGTAATGCTGCATTTCCAAAACTCCTAGCACAAATTATTAAACTTCGGGCTCACCACCCGGATTATCCAATTAAGTCAATTCGACTGGATAATGCTGGAGAATTTACATCAAAGACTTTTGATGACTATTGCATGTTTATCGGGATTGAAGTCGAGCATCCCGTACCCCATGTTCACACGCAAAACGGTCTCGCCGAAGCTACGATTAAGCGGCTTCAGCTTATTTCTCGAGCGTTGGTAATGCGCACCAACCTTCCAATTGCGTCATGGGGCTATGCAATATTGCCTGCAGCCTTACTTATTCATTTCAGACCCACTGCCAAACAACCATTCAGTGCGTACCAGTTTGTCACTGGATATGAGCCTGACATTTCGCATCTACGCATTTTTGGTTGTTCAGTTTATGTGCCAATTACGCCTCCACTGCGTTCTAAAATGGGTCCTCAGAGACGATTGGGTATCTACGTTGGTTATGAATATCCAACGATTATCAGATATCTCGAGCCATTAACAGGTGATCTCTTTACCGCAAGGTTTGCGGATTGTCACTTTGATGAGACACTCTTCCCATCGTTAGGGGGAGATACGAACAAACATGTTCATGTGGAACGACAGGAATTGTCATGGTTTGTCCCCACTCTGTCTCATTATGATCCCCGCACCTCACAATCTAAAAGTGAAGTGAAACGTATTCTCGAACTTCAGAAAGTAGCAGATACGATGCCTGACTCTTTCTCCGAGATTGCGAAAGTGACAAGATCAGATATACCAGCTGCAAATGTTCCTGCTAGGCTCGAAGTCCCTAGAAAGGGCACGGCCATCCCCGGGCTCGGTACTGCCGCCGTCGGCGGCGCCGCCCATGGTGGAGGGATGGAGGCCGTGGCTCCCCAAAGGAAAAGGGGGAGGCCACCTGGTTCGGTTGACACGCGTCCGAGAAAGAAACGGACCGACAAGGCACAAGTCAATCCTTTAATCATCGATGTTGAGAATCCTTCTCACGAGATCATCTCTGATTACAGTTATGTCTACGAGTTGATATTAGAATCCATGGGGGACGCCTCAGGGTCAATGTCAACATCAGAGAACATAGAGATCTCCATGTGTTATGATAACACTTATGAATTGATGAACCGGTCATCAACCCATGTCGATGATATATTTGCTTATTCTGTGGCTCATGAAATCATTGAGCACGATGACATCGAACCACGCTCTGTTGCAGAATGCCAAAATAGAGCAGATTGGCCTAAATGGAAAGTTGCAATCCAGGCAGAATTAGACTCTCTAACAAAGAGACAGGTCTTCGGCCCAGTAGTGCTAACTCCGCCGAGTGTAAAGCCTGTTGGACATAAATGGGTCTTTGTTAGAAAGCGTAATGAGAAGAATGAGGTGCTTCGGTATAAGGCCCGCCTTGTGGCGCAAGGTTTCTCACAACGCCCTGGGATTGATTACGAGGAGACTTACTCTCCAGTCATGGACGTCATAACTTTCCGCTACTTAGTCAGTTTGGTAGTGTCCGAAAAACTTGACATGCAGCTCATGGATGTGGTTACGGGATATCTCTATGGGGATCTAGATTCAGAGATATATATGAAAGTGCCTGATGACATTACGTTACCTAAATCAAGTGACTCTAAACCACGGAGTGCGTATGTTATAAGGTTGCAACGCTCACTTTACGGATTAAAGCAATCCGGGCGAATGTGGTATACTCGTCTAAGTGACTACTTGATTAGGGAGGGATATAAGAACGATGAACTATGCCCGTGCGTGTTCATAAAGAAGACAAGTTCCGGATTTGCAATAGTGACCGTTTATGTCGATGACATGAACATTATCGGTACTCTTGATGAAATCAAAGAGACCGCGGCTTATCTGAAATCCGAGTTTGAGATGAAAGATCTTGGGAAGACTGGTTTTTGCCTAGGTCTTGAACTAGAGCACCGAGTCTGTGGGATTCTTATCCATCAGACTGCATATGTCCAAAAGATGCTCAGGCGATTTAATATGGACAAGATGCATCCTGTTAGCACTCCCATGATTGGTCGAAGTCTGGATATAACTAAAGATCCATTCCGTCCCAAAGAGGACGACGAAGAGGTCTTGAGCGCAGAGGTTCCATACCTTAGTGCAATAGGCGCGTTATTGTACTTAGCTCAATGCACTCGACCAAACATTGCATTCTCAGTCAACTTGTTAGCTAGATTTAGCTCAGCGCCAACCCAACGTCATTGGACCGGAGTTAAGAACATCTTTCGATATCTTAAAGGTACCATTGATTTGGGACTGTTCTTTCCCTACACTGATTCAAGAAGGACGGAAGATGGTCCTATGGCTCATGGAAGACACGGCACCGAGATCCACCAAGGGACCGGATTGCCGCCATGGACGCCGCCGGTACGGCTGCTGGACACGGGTCCAATGCCGTGCATGCCACCGCCGCCTTGTCCTATGCCGAGACACCCAACAATACGTTGGTGGGTTTCGCCGACGCCGGATATTTATCTGATCCTCATAAAGGACGTTCTCAAACTGGTTATGTTTTCACCATTGGGAATACGACGATATCTTGGAGGTCTACTAAGCAGACTCTAGTGGCGACATCTTCAAATCATGCAGAGATTATAACTTTGCATGAAGCTGTTCGGGAATGTGTTTGGTTGAGATCAATCATTAAGCACATTAGAGGAACTAGTGGATTAAGTTCTACAACTGATAGACCTACATGCATTTATGAGGACAATGCAGCTTGTATTGAGCAAATGAAGTTAGGTTTCATCAAGGGTGACAATACAAAGCACATTTCACCTAAGTTCTTCTACAACCAACAACAACAGGCGTTTCTCAACATTCAAGTGAACCAAGTTAGTTCCGAAGGAAACGCAGCAGACTTATTTACTAAGTCTTTGCCTAAGTCTACTTTTGAGAAACATGTGAAAAGTATAGGCATGCGTCAGCTATCAAGTCTCTCTGAATAATGTTCACATCAGAGGGAGTATCATCTCAATGAAGTAGGCTGGTGCGTTGTACTCTTTTTCTCCTACGATCAAGGTTCAGTTTTTCTCCCACGGGGTTTTTGTGACTTGACGAAGTTTTTGACGAGGCAACAGATTAGCACCACTGGCATATCAACGCGTGGCACAAGGGGGAGTGTTCTAGGATATTCTTTATGTGTGCCTTTGCCTTATGCCAATAGGATATGTAGTTAGACTAGATCTATGTATTCATATCCTTACCATACTGGTAATATGTAATTCCCTATATAAAGAGCTCCTATCAATGAATGAGATACACATATTTCACGATTCTCTATTCTCAATTTACTTTCACTTCATCACAAACATATATTTTAAAGATAGTCATTGGGAAAGTGTTAAAAAGTTTGTATTGAACACATAATTATAAATTGAGCAACTCATTATAGTAATTTGATGATACAGTTTGTAATAAATAAAAAAAAAACTAATGATACAGTTTATAAATTGTGCAAAATAATATATGTGCATGCAAAAATATAAAAGAATAAAAACTAATGATACAGTTTCAAATATAGCCCATTTATAATAAAAGAATAAAAACTCTTTATAATGAAAGAATAAAAACTAATGATACAGTTTCAATGTCAGCAACATCAACATGTTACCACATCCGTACATGTATAAGGTCTTGCTTTTTCTTCAAGTTCCAGAGCTGTTGGTACCGATTCCATTCTGTATTTGCAATTGGTTAATGGTTGTTCATAGTTGTTATTTGAAGGTATCTTAGTGCAAATGATTGATTTCTTTTCTTCCTGGTAATCGTTGCTCCGTGCACTCCTGTTTTCCTTTTGCATCTAACTGAATTTAATTACTCTTTTTTTTTTTTTTTTTTGGTTACAGGAAGGGATCAAAACAGACCCAAAACAAAGAATTTAATTACTCTTTCAATTCCACATTTTCTATTTATTCTGTGTCATCAACTTTATGTATATTTTGTTTTCAGATTGGTTTACTTGCCTTGGGTTTCTATTTGTGTTCTTAATCTGTTCCTGAATCATCTCTTGCTTCCATTTCCAATGAAGGTTGTATCGATGACCTCTGTAAGATAGGAACGCTTCAATGCTTGGCCTATAGAAATCAATGGCTATATATGTAATACATCTTTTTCCAAATTGGTTTGGTTTAATTAATGGAGACTAGCTTTCCTGAGAACTATAAATGTGCTATATATATTTGGTTTCAATTTGAGAACTATAAATTCACAATTTTTATGCATTACTTTTTCTGTATTGTAGTAATTTGATATCAGAGAGCACGATGAAGATGATTCAGAATTCTCCTTCATTGGCGGAGTCCCCTAGAAGCTGTGGTGCCGAATTTTCATCGTCCAATCCGTAGTTCCAAAATGAAAAATAGGTTTGTTTTGTGTGATTGTAATTCTGGATTAATGAGTATTCGTACTGTATGAGATCTTATTGGTTCATCGATATGAGTTTTTTGTATTTGGATAATTAATGTAGTTTTTTTGCTGGAGATGCTCTAAATGTGTTTTGTTTTCATTCGAGGTTCTCCGCTTAAAACTATTTTAAATGTATTTTTAATGTATGCTCTCTCATGAGATAAACAAAATTGAACTTTCGTGATATTGTCTTTCCTTCTGGCATTTTGTTATTAGGTTTTGGATTGATGACTAAGTTATACATTATAATTGTTCTAAATGTTAGCTACCTATAAATGACTACCCTATTTCTTTTTTATTCTGTAGTCATGAAACTAATGTTTTTCTTTGGATTTTTCAGGTAACAAGCTTTGAAGAGGGCAAATGAGTTTTAGCAAGGTACACCGTTTCTAATCATATTACGTCTTCAGTTCTTAAAATGAATTTTAGTTTTTTAATGATAGTGCTTGCATTTCATCCACGATGCTGCCAAGCAGAACCTGCAAGACCGCAGACTTCACTTCTTAAATCACACCACAAGTGCAAAGCAGAGACCAGACATATGCATTTGAAAAAAAGTGTGGAAACAAATATATCATCTCAAAATAGGTAGACAATATAAACCTGACGATGCTAATTACGTGTTAAGCTGTTTTTGTTTTCATATTGGACTCTTAATTGGCCCTTATACCTTATGACAATGCTAATGCATTTGATCAGCTTTTTCTATACAACAATGCAAACATTCTAGATTATGACATAAAGTTTTGAAAATGTTATCCCCTCAAGGTATGAGGTCCCGATGTGGTTCAGAACTTATAGGGGGGCTCATTTTGATTTCATACAGGTAGTATATGAAAAATGTTTAACTTTGATGTATATGTTCTTAGATTGATTTTCCATTTCAAGTAGTAAACTAGCTCTGCCAAAAAAAAAGGTAGTATATTAGGAGGAATGTTTATACTTTCTTTTCTTTTTCTTCCATCCTTCTAATATTTATACCTTCTGACTTGGACTTTCTATTTATCAGCACGATCTCATTTGTATTAACTAATGCTAATGTCAAAATCTCGAATACGCAGTATTACAGTACCTAGTTGGTCTCATAGCCAAGATTTATAGTTCTGCATTGTTATGTACCCGTTCAATATTTGTAGCCAAGGTTTATATCGTATTTCTCTTCTTTTGCATTTCATTAGCTCATAAGCCCTTCATATTGTACTACATGGTCTAGGTCAATAGGCCCTTCAAATTGTCCTTGATGCTACAATACACAGGGAGGATGTATTTAAGTCTTTAACAGGGGAGGGGCATACACTGGCAGTTTGGAACATAGATCTATTCAAGTTATAAACAGTTTTTTGGCACACAGATCGAGCTGCATCTACCTAAAATGTTCAATGAATATGTGTGATGTGCAATTTGTAGTTGAGATGCTGTACTTGGGAGAATCACTTGAGCAACTCTTACAATTAGCTCTACGGAGGAAGTTTGTAATGTTTTCTAATAGTTTATTAATTATTTGACCGGAGACAATTACATTTTTTGACTGTATTGTTGCATGTAACGTAAACTAATGTTAAAAGCGAAAAAATATTAAACGCACGCGCGAGCCAGACCCTTTATAACTAATATATTGCACACATAGAAACTTTCCTTGTGATATCAAACATATATTTTTAACTTTCCCGATGACTATCCTTGTGATATCAAACATCGAAATTTAGAGTTTTTGTAATATAACAATATTTCATTTCCGTAAGGAGAAATTTTATTCACACGTACTAAATTTCTTAATGCACACCATTATTTTTTGGAGTCACCACGGCTGGAACTGCACAAGGGCTTAAACTTTCTCTGATCAAGCCTTTCTTCATTGCTCCCCCTAGCCCCTGCAGTTAAGCAACAAAAACCCAGCCTGCCTCATCAGTATAACCGTTTCTAAAGTTCTTGAGAAAAAAAAAGAAACCAACTGCTCCTCAAACTACTCAGACCTCATTTAAATCAATAATAAAGTAACATGAAATTAGACATAAAAAAATAATATTTAAATAAATAAAATCAGGACATCACACAAATGATAACCCATAACAAAAAGTTTTTGAAGCCCTATTATTCTTCTCCGTTTGTTTATGTTCTAGTTCACACAAAAAATGCAAGCAGATGATGGAAATATGATATATTCAAAGATGGACAATAGGAAATGCATAATTAGATGTAAATATAGATGTGATTCTCAGTATGCAAATGTCATCCATTAACATTCTACTACATGATCATCACCAAACCTATCAAATTTGAATGAAGCTAAAACACATATACATACTCATAATCTGTAAAACTATCCACATATGTTACAATATCTTTCCACTCCTTTCATTTCCTTTTTATTCAAATCAAAAAACACTAAATCAACAGAAGAAAAAAGTAACCTGAATTACAGAGACCATCCACAAATAGGCACAGCAACAACAACCAAAATCTACCAGCAAAATCAAAAAATAAATAGTTAGCCTTAAAAGTTTATACAGTATACAGTGAACATAAGGAGACAAAATTTTCTTATCTAATTTCTGATATACATACTACCCCCTCACCTTCTAAAACAGGAAAAACCATGAATGATGATAAGCCAATTGAGTATGGTAACACTGTAAAACACACCATTCAAATCATAAAGCCAATTGACCAGCTCACATCCACAAACATTAAAAATGAAATCGAGGGAAAATTGAAAGGATTACAAAGACCTCAAAAAGAGACGAAGTCACTCACTACCAGAAAATGCATCTTGGGCGACGAAAAAAAATCGTCGCCCTGTTAAAAAATTTCGTCGCCTAAGTACTTAGGCGACGACATGTCGTCGGCCAAGACGTCGTCGCCAGAAGTGCGTCGGCCAAGAACTTGGGCGACGAAACTTCAGTCCGTCGTCGCCTAATAGTAATTCTTAGGCGACGTCACGAATTTCGTCGCCTAAGATATACTTCTCGTCGCCCAAAAATATTCGTCGCTTAAGATGTTATAACCTGGGGCGACGAAACTAAATATTTCGTCGCCAAAGATCACTACATCTTAGACGACGATAATTTTTTTTCGTCGTCTTATATGGTAAGTCCTTGACCGACGATTTAGAAATTTCGTCGCCTAAGATATATTTAAATTTTTTTACTTTTTATAGATGATATTTATCCTTTATTTTTTCTTTATTTTTTTTCTTTTTTTTGATATTGAAATTAAAGATATTGTAAAGAGCAGAACTTAGAAACAAACAAACATATGGATAATATCAAATAATATTTTTCATTGATGAACACAGATCATTTTGAATTGAATCATACATTTCAAACCACAACACATCCTATTTACAAGTACCATATCCTTT
Organism: Fragaria x ananassa; assembly: GCA_034370585.1. NCBI lineage: Eukaryota > Viridiplantae > Streptophyta > Magnoliopsida > Rosales > Rosaceae > Fragaria > Fragaria x ananassa. The sequence continues at coordinate 16,583,698 of CP139754.1, forward strand.
GCGTTATTCATTGTTATGATTACACCGATGCAATCTTGAATCATTACATAAACACATTACATAAACACATTGTTTCTCAAAGATACAAACTTTCTTTGAATCAAATCAAGGGGCTTTTAACCTGCATACAAAAATAGAAACAAACTCTAGTACAAGAATGAATTGAAGCTCTTATTAATGAGATCAGATCAAACAATCCAAGTCGTCTCAGAGAACCCAGAGTTGGGTTGCAGACTTGCAGATGGACGTCGGATCTGGGAAGCGGAATCGATCGATTGAGAGCGAAATGGATTCGGCGTCGGATCGGGGAAGCGGAGTCGATCGAGAGACAGAGGATCACCGTGATCAACGATTGAGAGAATTTCAGAAACAGAAAAGCAGAGAGAGAGAGAGAGAATGGTTAGGGTTCCGAATTTCTGCCTTTTATAATGGCGTTCTTGGGCGACGATTCTATAAAAATCGTCGCCCTGTTTTTTGAAAATCGTCGGCCAAGATCGTCTTGGGCAACGATTTTCGAAGTCGTCGCCTAAGATACTCTACTTGGGCGACGATTTTCTTCACTATAAATCTCGTCGCCCAAGATAAAGAAAATCGTCGGCCAAGAGTTATCTTGGCCGACGATTTTTGAGGTCGTCGCCTAAGATACTCTACTTGGGCGACGATGTTCTTCACTATAAATCTCGTCGCCCAAGATAAAGAAAATCGTCGGCCAAGAGTTCTATCATAAAATTCAGAATATCGTGATTTTGGTGAACGGAGAAGAGGAACTGAAAACTGACCGTCAGATATGACCAGCATAACAAATTACGTGGGTGGGAAAAAATTCAGCTCCATCGGACAACGAAAAGGGCTCGATCCGTCCGGTCAAACCCCTAAACAGACGGAAACGGCTATTCGACCCTCCAAATCACGTAATCTGGCCGGACCTTCAACTGAGAATAGTTTCCAATCAACGAGACGCTTACGGGGCTATAAATATTTGGTAAAAAATAAAACCCGGGATAGGGCTACCACTAGGTATAAATAAGAGAAATTCGTTGACCGGAACAACCGGCACCGAAATTTTACCGAAATATCTTCATTTTTCACGGGTTGACGTATTTCACCGTTCTGGTCATATCTTATTTCACGACTTTTTTGCGTTTGAGGCTTCTACGTATATGTTGTCTTCAAAACGACACTTAAACTCAACACTTATATAAAAAAGATATACAACATTAGTACATATATTGTGATTTTGGTGATCGGAGAAGAGGAACTGAAAACCGACCGTCAGATATGACCAACATAACGAATTACGTGGGTGACCAAAAATTCAGCTCCATCGGACAACGATAAGGGCTCGATCCGTCTGGTCAATCGGCGTGGTCAAACCCCTAAACGGACGGAAACGGCTATTCGACCCTCCAAATCACGTAATCTGGCCAGACCTTCAACTGATAATAATTTCCAATCAACGAGACTCTTACGGGACTATAAAAATTTGGTAAGAAATAAATACCCGGGATAGGGCTACCACTAGGTAGAAATAAGAGAAATTCGTTGACCGGAACAACCGGCACATAAATTTTACCGGAATATCTTCATTTTTCACGGGTTGACGTATTTCACCGTTCCGGTCATATCTTATTTCACGACTTTTTTGCGTTTGAGGCTTCTACGTATACGTTGTCTTCAAAACGACACTTAAACTCAACACTTATATTAAAAAGATATACAACATTAGTACATATATCGTGAGTTTGGTGATCGGAGAAGAGGAACTGAAAACCGACCGTCAGATATGACCAGAATAACGAATTACGTGGGTGGGCAAAAATTCAGCTCCATCGGACAACGATAAGGGCTCGATCCGTCTGGTCAATCGGCGCGGTCAAACCCCTAAACGGACGGAAACGGCTATTCAACCCTCCAAATCACGTAATCTGGCCAGACCTTCAACTGATAATAATTTCCAATCGACGAGACGCTTACGGGGCTATAAAAATTTGGTAAGAAATAAATACCCGGGATAGGGCTACCACTAGGTAGAAATAAGAGAAATTCGTTGACCGGAACAACCGGCACATAAATTTTACCGGAATATCTTCATTTTTCACGGGTTGACGTATTTCACCGTTCCGGTCATATCTTATTTCACGACTTTTTTGCGTTTGAGGCTTCTACGTATACGTTGTCTTCAAAACAACACTTAAACTTAATACTTATATAAAAAAGATATACAACATTAGTACATATATCGTGAGTTTGGTGATCGGAGAAGAGGAACTGAAAACCTACCGTCAGATATGACCAGCATAACTAATTACGTGGGTGGACAAAAATTTAGCTCCATCGGACAACGATAAGGGCTCGATCCGTCCGGTCAATCGGCGCGGTCAAACCCCTAAACGGACGGAAACGGCTATTCGACCCTCCAAATCACGTAATCTGGCCGGACCTTCAACTGAGAATAGTTTCCAATCGACGAGACGCTTACGGGGCTAAGGGTAAAAATAAAAAATCCTGTACAATGAAATTTAAATGTGCTTTATTTATTTTAATTATTCGGATTATCTTGGCCGACGAAATTAGGGTCATTCGTCGGCCAATATAATACTTGGGCGACGATATTTGTTAAATTCGTCGCCCAAGAGTAAAAATAAAAAATCATGTACAATGAAATTTAAATGTGCTTTATTTATTTTAATTATTCGGATTCTCTTGGCCGACGAAATTAGGGTAATTCGTCGGCCAAGATAATACTTGGGCGACGATATTTGTTAAATTCGTCGCCCAAGAGTAAAAATAAAAAATCCTGTACAATGAAATTTAAATGTGTTTTATTTTATTTTAATTATTCGGATTACTTTTGGCCGACGACATGAGTGTAATTCGTCGGCCAAGTAAAAATAAAAAAATAAAATACTTAGGCGACGATATATTTGAGTTTCGTCGCCTAAGGATTAAAAAACTTAGGCGACGATATAAATATCTTAGGCGACGACATATTGTTTCGTCGCCCTAGTTTCTATATTAGGCGACGAAATTTATCCTTAGGCGACGATTTTAATTTCGTCGCCTAAAATTGAACTTTAGGCGACGATTTTTTTTCCTTGGGCGACGATTTTTTTTGTTTCGTCGCCCAAGACTCATTTTCTGGTAGTGACTATCTTCCAGAGCCAACCAAATCCAAAAACTCTCTAGTCTTCTTCACCATAGTTTCAATAGCTGATACTGTAACGACAATAAGAAAACCCATAATCAGAATCCAATTTATACAAAACCCTAACTAAAAATGGAACAGGAAATTTGTTGAAGGTCGCCATATAATCCATAACAACATTCTTCCGCAATTCGGTAGTAGAATAGAATGCAGCTGCTACATATATAGACAATTGTTTCCCCTCGAGCTATAGAATTTCAAAATGCATAATTAGGGTCATATAAGTAATAGGCCATTAACCAATAAATTCAGCCTGTATCACTGTCATTATCTTGATATTCAGTTTGGATAGTTTTTGACTAACCATCTATATAGAAGCATATAGAGAAATTAGAGTTACCTTTACCACCTTAATGCGCCGTTTGCTTCCTGCGTGCAGTTTATGCATCTTAGAGCCTCAAATGGTGCCTACTCCGCCAGATGAAAACGACAAATAGAAACAAAACTTCATGAGATTGAAGAATTGAGTAGTAAAGAAAAATTGCATACAAATTAAAACAACCCAACCGCATTTAAATGACATCACCAGATCACACCTGTAAGTTTGTAACCAAATATATCCGGTTCCTTCAGAATGGAGATAGGAAGAAAACTTGGAACTAATTAACTTAATGAGGTCACAAAATTATAAATGTAATCAAATATATAGGATTCCTTCAAAATATATAAAAGTTAGAGCAAACTACTAAAGGTAGTAGAGTTTAAGAACACCCAGAGAAAAATAATTGAAGCAAAGTACCCAAATCGATTCGCTGGTTAAATAGACGGTTGAATCTGCAATCAATGATTCTGATACCAATCTTTTACTCTCTCTGGGTTTTAGTTTGCTCTGCTCCTCAATCTGTGTGAGTTCCACATAAATTTATCACCAAAGGTAGTAAAGGAAAAAGAATCATATACCACAAAATAGAAATAATTGAACAATACCTTTTATTAACAAAGACAGCCAAATTGAAAGAACAGTATCTTTCTTTCTTTCATCACACAATCCCCAAAGAAGTACCCTTTAAGCTTAATTGATTATGATCTTCTCTTTCTGCAGACCAGCACTAACCGAAAAAAAAAAACGTAGATTAGAAACGCAACTAAAACAAACTCCGATTAATCTTAGTTTCAAATTCTCACATTGCAAAGCTGCACAAGTAAAATATAAAGATACATTTGTTTTGAAAATAAATTAAAAGTGTCCCTCAAAACTTCATCCAATCCCGCCCTCTTTCATCATTCAAAATCTCGATCTCACTTGCTCTAAAAGAAGAAGAGGATTATTTGATAGAACTAAAAGAAATGCATGTGAAATTATGGACACTGTAATCTGGGAAGCCTAAATGGCTACACATTTGCAGATAACAAAAAAAGAAGCTGTTATGCCCCTTTATAGGTTAATTGATCAATCAATAAAGTTAAACATGCACAAAAAAATGCAAATCGTTTCAGTTAGTTAACAATCGAAAATAGTATAGATGGAACGATAAACAAACTCAGGATTATAAAATCACTTACTCATAGTTTACATTACTTTCTCCATACCTTAAATCAAAGAAAGAAGACAATATACATATATGATCCACATATTAAAAATATAATAATAATAATAATAAATAAAACTCTATCAGAAAAATGTAAAATTAATTTTACATGCTCAGCCACACTCAAGCCTGAATATACCCCCTTTCAAGCTTCATTTTCAGCCAAAACTAAACAGATATATATATATATATATATATATATATATATTTTTATTGGACATGTACGTTAAAAATTCACTGATAGTTCACATGTGAGGTCCATGCGCTGCTTTGGTAACTAAAGGGTTGGACCCCGTGCACATGCAATCATCCTCCAAGTCTCAATTTGCAAACAGATGGAGGAATAATTGAGTTTGGCCAATCGAGAGACTGATCATTGTGATCAAACGTGGAGGTTTGTCCGCGCTCAGCTCTTTGGTAGAGAACGTGGCTTTTGGTGTGTGGGATTATGTGGTCAAACGTGGGATGAAATTTGTCCAGAGAAAGGGTGTGCGTGACGTGTCATTTGTCCGTGCGCGACGACATTTGTCTGCGCACGATGGCCATGCGAGACCAATTTGTCCGCACACAATGGCCATTCTAGACCAATTTGTCCACGCACAATGGTCATGCGAGACCAATTTGTCCACGCACAATTTGCCCGTGCGAACTGAATTATCCGGAAATGCCCATGCGAAATGATACATGTTTGAAGAAAAAAATATATGATTTCACATATAATGTGTTGTGCAAATACAATGTATAATTGATTCACAACACTAACTGCACTATATATTTCTTAATTGATATTAGAGCTTATTCACAATAGTAAATACCCAATGTGTTTCCTTATGGTTATTAGATTTGATTCACCATGTGCTTCCTTGATAATTATTTTCTAACTAAAGACTATTGCCATTGTTCATCACCAACACCTTTGAAAGATGATACCTGCAAAGAAAAGGGAAACACTACTAGAAACCAATAACAGATAACCAAATTGATGCTTGCAAGCTGCAACACACTATACTTTAAAATGACTTTCATCATCTGCTAAGGAAAATGTCATTACTCTGTAATATCAGAACATACAGATACAGTTTATGCATCCAAAAAATGGAAATCCAGATCAGGGTTGTACTTTTTCTGGTCTGACAGAGAAGGGTGGGATTGTAATACCCCGAAAATTTGATATTAGTTTCTATTATTATTTGGGAGTTTTTGAGTTAGAAGTTAGTGTGTTTTGGAGGTTCAAAGAAAGAGCGGAAGTGTTCGGACGCGTTTTTTACCCGAAAACGGTTTTATGGTTTTGAAGGGTTAAGAGTTGACTTTTTATTCGGTTAGGTTTCTCGGGAAACTTCCTTCACGAAAGTTGTAGAGCACGACGATACGAGTTCGTAGACATGTGTTACGCGTAAAACGGACTTCATATGAGAAAGTTATGGTCAGCAGAAGTTGTGGCTTTTCGGGAATTTTTAGGTTAAATAGAATTTTTCGTTTTGGGTTCTCTCATTTTTTCAGAATTCCTTCTTCCCCTTTCTTCTCTTCCCCCCGACCCCGAGAGAACCCAAGCTTTCCAGCCGACCCGACCCGGACCCGGTTAACCCGACCCGGGTTTTCCGGCCAACTCCGGCCGACCCAGACGACGGCACCGGTCGGGTTCTCTTCCTCTCCTCCGTCCGAGCTGACCTATGGTGGTGATGTGCGCTGTTTCGGCCCCGAGGTGGTGACCCGAAGCTCGGAAGTTCGGGTTAGAGACCCGGTCGGATTTCTTCCTCCAGCGGCGGCGACAAGGCGGGAGACCGGTCGGGAAAGAAGGCCCTTGGCATCCTGGTTCGACTTCGGGTGGCCTTGGAGCGCGACTCACGACAGAGAGTGGCGGTGGTGGATCCCAAAATTTTCCGACGAGTTTCGGTGATTTCCGGCCGATTTCGGCCGAACTAGCTGAACCCTCAGGTATAAAAGATGCTCCTCTCTCCTCAATCTACAATTTTGATGTTTTGAGTTTGCCCTAATTCGGACGTTTCGTGGTGGCGCGTGGGGCCCACTCGCCGCCGCCTGTGGTGGCGCGTGGCGGCGCGTCGGGCAGGATATGTAGGTTTAGTTGCAACGGTTAGCTAGTTCTTGTTGTTGTGAGCACGTTGATATATTATAAGACTAGGTTGAGATCTTGTGATGCTTAATGTTGGAGTTGTTTTCGTTGAGGTGTGTTGATTTTGTGTTTCAAAAGTAAGAGCCGTTTTGGCAGTTGTAAGAGGTTTAGTTTTGGGTGATCGAGGACCTTGGGATGTCTTGAAGGAGAGTTGCCCTCCTTTGGGCAAACTCTCGGATTTTAGTTTTGGGTTAAGAGGGCAAATGTTACTCTTAGTTTGTTTGGTTACTAAGGTTAATATTTGTTTTAATTAGGGTGACTTGTGGAGTTTGCCTTTGAGCTAGACGCTTGCGTTTGTGCTTATGAAGATGCAGCGGGAGTTAAGTTGAGTAACATCTCACTAAGGTCCACTTTCGGACCAATCATTATAATGGTTTTGATGTTGATTTTGGAGATGATTATGATGATGATTGTGATGTTGTTTTTGAGGTTGATGTTGATGATAATTATTATGATAATTATTAGGATGATGAATATGATGGTGGTCTTGATGATGATGATTTTGATGATGATTTTGTTGATGATAATGATAATTATTGCTAATTGTGAAGTTGTCCTTGAAAGAAAATGATTTGTTTTTAAATATAAATGAGCTTGATCGTCAACGGCTCATGGTAAGTGAAAACAAGTTTTCTGTTAAAAATAAATCTTTCAAAAGGACTTCCGATCATGAGTAATAATTAGAGTTGGTAGAATTATTCTTGTTTTAAATATTTATATCCACGTGTTTATGTGTGGAAGACACGTTATGATAATGTGATAGCGTGATGTAGAATTGTTGTTTAAATAGTCAAACCGGGTTCCTAGCCTTTAATCGGGTGATAGGTTACGGTTATGATTGTATTATTATTTTGTGAATTGATAAGTGTTATGTTGGGAGAGAATTGGAATGTATGCCTTAGTGGTGATTGATTGCATTCGTTGTGGATTAGTTGCCTTAGTGGTGAATGTTGCATTAGTTGTGAATATGTGTGCCTTAGTGGTGAGTGAGTGCATTCGTTGTGGAATTGTTGTCTTAGTGGCGAATGTTTGCATTAGTTGTGGTTGTGTGCCTGTGTGGTGGTTTTGAGTATTAGAATAGGAGCCTTCGTGGTGGACCGGGAACCAAGCCTTGGTCGGGTGATTGGTTACGGTCAGTTTTAGAGCTCTAGTCTGTTGGTACTTCATGGGGGATGACTATGTGTTGACGAACCCATGAGTACGTGTTTTGTCTAGTTACTTATGGGGGATGACTGTGCGTTGACGAACCCATAAGTAAGAGTAGAGAAATGTTTGGGTGCTATTCTTATGTGATGTTGTTTAAATTCCTTGCTTTGAGTATCTCCTGAACTATGCTTGTCCGCAGGAGATTCTTTAATTTTAATTGTGTGATTTTAATGGAATTCCTGAACTATACTTTAAGCAGGATTTCATTTATGACTTTGAGTGATTGTGAATTGTTGTGTTTTTCTTAATTTCTCATTTCGTTTTCTCTTGTTTGTAAGTGTTTTTCTGAATTTGTTTTTAATGCATGAACTCTTGGAGTTTACCTTATGTGTTGTTGGGTTGAGTATGTTGTTAGAGATTTACTCATACGATCTTTTAAAGCTTACCGGGTTTGTTGTTTACAACCCGGTGCACCATTCCATGGTGTAGAGGTTGTTTTTGCAGGTCAGGTTTAGCAGAGTTGAGGCTGCGGCAGATAGGCATAGTTCTTTTGTTTACTTTCTAGTTTGCAGTGAGTTTGAGGGAGGTTTTATTTGGTTCAAGTTATTCTTTCAGAAGTTGTAAAACTAAAGAGTTGTAAAGTTTGTTTTCTTTTAGTTATCATGCCTTGAATTTGGAATTTTTATTTATCCAAAATTCGGGGTGTGACAGGGATGGTCAGGAACAACACCATTTGGCACTTGAATTGATTATGGGGTTCTATCATCCAATATCAAAAGGCCAACACAATATCTTGTTATGCCTAATTGCTATATCAGTGAAGCTTGTATTTTTAGTTCAAAGTTCAAACCAACCTACCTAATATATCAAGTCAATACTAATTAGCATAACAAAATTTACCAAGAAGCAAACGCACCAAACCTAGCGCTTCTGCTGCTCTTTTCTGGCTCTCTTCGCTGTAAATGCCAACAAGCATGCTCATAAGAAATTCCCTCTGATCCATTTCAAGTGTTTATCCAAGCCTTGAGCCACCATCTCCATCTCAGGCTGCACAGAAAAAACCAATCATCAAGAAACTGATCCCATACGCAACAACAAAGTTAGGAAGGAAAGTCAATTTCTCATGATGCATGTGTACATTGATTAGAGGCCAGCCAGGTCATTAAAAAATATTATGTCTTTATATATATATATACAGTCCGTCTCTGCTAACGGTGCAGATTTTCGTCCGTTCGCCACAGCACGAGGGTGCGCCTCCACCCCAGCGGACTCCAGCAGCTTCCCCGACCACTTTCCATCCCGGCGAGTCCGCCGAATTCCAGTTTTCCGGCCAGATCACCCAAAACTTCAAAAAAAGTTGATTTGGCCGGAAAACTGGAATTCGGCGGACTCACCGGGATGGAAAGTGGTCGGGGAAGCTGCTGGAGTCGGCTGGGGTGGAGGCGCGCCCTCGCCGGTGCCGTACGGTGGCGAACGGATGAAAATCCGCACCGTAAAACGGTGCGGACCTCCGTACCTGAAAAAGTTCTATATATATATATAGCTACAGAGTCGCAATGTTTTTGATTCAAAAAAAGACTCGCAATGTCGGTTTGAAGTATTTACTCGGATTGAGCATAAGATAATTTTCTTAACTAGAAAATGTAAAACAAAAACCATTAAACAAAGAGAAAATATATTCTTAATAACACCGTAACAAAGGTAAAAAAAATACAGGTGAAGAATATACTGAAAATCTATAAAGCAAATGCCCTAAGAAAAATAGCTCTCAGACAATATAGGAACATGAATAGAGGCTGTTAGTGCTATGAGTCAAAAATTGTTGCTTTGTTGTGGTAAAGTTGTTTGATGAATTATAGAGCACGTACCGAAGACTCCTCGGGAGGGAAAATCCGCCAAACAAGGCATATCTTTGACAGTTCCACTACTGCTTCTGCGTGTTTACCTTGCATCACTAAAGCTTGCAATCAACAAGAATAAAACATTAAGTGCCAAAAATTCACAGTTATGTTTCCAACTGTACTCCATGGTTTTTGGATCAGTACATAATTGATATAATTTTCTAAATTGATTTTAGAGTTCTAGACCACTGACATTGACTAACCCAACTCAGCCGTATGACTACAATTAGTGATAGCCAACATGAAAGGAACAATCAAATCTGAAAAACTGAAAACTCCAAATATAATAAACTTACCGTCTACGAATCTGATCCAGCCCTTCAGCCACAAAATTTGCAGGGAAGCTTTTCACAAAAAGTTCAACATTCTCAAAAGGATAGTGGATTTAAGCACAAGGCATGGAACCACTCATGAACCATTGTTCAAAGGCATGAAAAGATAATTAAACAAGTCAAACATCTATATCATTAGGCAGACATCAGTGGTTGAGAAAATTGGTTCACTACAGAATACTCTTTATAAAACATGAAAAACCATGAATTCATAATTGGCGATATACTGAAACTACTCCCCCAATTTATAAAGTAGGAAAAACCATGAATGTATGATAAGCTAATTAAGTATGGTAACACAGTAAAACACACCATTCATACCATAAAGCTGAGCCACAAAGAAACAATAACATTGTAGGCCAAGTTGAAAGAAAAGACGATACATTTTAGAATAGCTGCAATGAGAATAAGCAAGCCTGAATCTAAAACTACATAAAAACAAAAATGTGCAATTAATCAAAAACATAATTATCGAGGAATCTGAAGAAAATAGACAACAACATTGTAGAGATAAGCCGGCTACCTGAATTTGTTCCAGATGAAAAAGTTGAGCATCTTGGATGGCATAAGCTCCTTCATCCAAGTAGTCCGGCTTTTGACCAAGGAAAATAACAATAGGGCAGGTAATTAGATCAGAAACAGTTCGGATGTCAAAAGAAGATCAAAATTCAGACTCACAATATAAAAAATGAAATAACAAACTTAGGACCTGAAAAAATATAACCCCTTACAGCCTCACACACACAGAGCACCACCTTCAATCTAAAATCCAATTCCAAAACACATGCAGAACAACAAACCAAACAGTTAAAGTAAAAAGGAAACGAAATACTTATCAAAGTTAAGGAAACATTCGAGTGACTACAATACTCAAACTCGTACTCCATCAGTCAAACTTGTACTCATTCTTCAGGTCATCTCTTTACCTCAGGATAATCCACAAAACAGATGCTTGAATTAATTTTGGTTTAAAGAAAGGATTGCTAATCTAAAAGTGAAAATAAAATTCAGTGTGAAAGACGAATTCCTTACCAGATTTATAGGATCTAAACGCGATTGTCTTTCCACTAAGCTCCAGAGCTGCACATTAATCACCAAAAAGAATTTTAAGCACATTTAACAGCAAACTCTAATAGGTTTTTTAACCTTTACAATACTAAAAACAAAAGTAAAGAAGCAATTGTCACCTTTCCAGCAGCATTGCCCAGTACAAAAGAAAGGAATAAATTGTAAAATTGATACAACAATAATGAACTTGAAGAGCATGACCAAGTTGAAAAATCCATGTTGATAATAAGTATCATTGCAGTAGGCAGCTATTCATATATTCAAGTGCATCAATCATATTGCATCAAATAAAGTATTCCAAGCAACCAATTTTAATTAAAATGCTTATCAGACTGCGCTAAACATATAATGAAATCAGAAATTACTCACAGCATTGCAAGACTGAGGCAATAGATCAGTGACATCAATTCCCCTGATATATTGTTGTACTCTAACCTCCTGCAATAATTTTCATCAGTGGCAACAATATCAAAACGAAAACGTCAAGTCTCAGTACCTAAATATCCTAATCTTTGGACCACAATTGACATGGGCAGTTACAGTGAGAACAAAAAAATTTCACAGTTGGGATAAAATCAAGCTATCCATATAGATGCAACAACATCTATATCAAACCTAAAACTCACTTTCCAAGCTTCACTTTTCATATCTAGTCAGTCCCAATCCAATTTAAGACCAGCTCTTTATATTCACAAACTTTCTAAAACAAACACCCAATTTATAACCAATGCACATTGCACTATCAACGCCATATATAATCTGAACCTACAAAAACCCACCAAAAATTGAAAAGCAACATGCTTTAGTACAATAACGATTGGATCGAATACACCTTATAAACCCCAATTGGATCAAATTTGTATTCTGGTGGCACTCAAAACCAAAAAGAAGAAAGAAAGAAACAAAAATCATATTGATACTCAGATTAAGCAAACATGAAAATTAAATCAAGCAGAAGAAAGCAAAGTTTTCTTTCTTTGAAGCCACTATATAATCGATACAGTTTTTCTTTATTTGAGTTCCATGTAAAGTTTGTAACTCTACCTGAAAAACTGCTAAAAAATGAAACTCAAATCAGCAAGCTATATACTGGAATTCGGTGCAATCCATCATTGAGGTGCTAGACTGCAGAACAGACAAATGCCGAATCAGCTCAAATGAGGTAATGGGAACATTTATCTTTCTTGAAATGATAAGCTCAATCTCAAACAGTATAAAAAACCACACAAAAACGGAATGAAAAAATTTGAAAATTCAAAAGCACTAAACTTATCTATTCGATCTGAGAAGAGGATTGGGAACTTCCCAAATATATAGTCCCACGAATCCACCTTGGGGAAAATTTATATTGCACTCTTTGCATTCAAACACCAAATTTCATGCCACAAAAAAAAAATTCAAATGCAAACGCAAAAACCAATAAAGTCAAGCATAACAACGTCAAGAATATACCTGAGAAACTAACAAATTGGATCCCGCCCAAAATCAACAAAACTCAAACCAGGCACATGTTAAAAAATCCTCCATAGATTTTCACTCAAACATATCTCATCAGCTCTACACCGAAAATGGAAAAAAAAAATATGGATAGAACCAAAAGAAAAGGATAAGAAATACTGAGACATTAAAACTGCTCAAAATATGGACAAATATGAACAAAATGGTCTTCAAGGGTGGGATATTTTTTTTTACCAAGATCAAAGGCCAAAGCGGCTTGAACTCTATTTGAATCACATAACACAGTTATGGGAACAAATTAAACCCTGGACAAAGAGCAATATTAGAATCTCGAAACAAATCCGAAAATAAAAAGCATACAAAACATGCACAAACCCAAATACTATTCTCTCTTTCACTTTATCAATGGTAGTCTCGCTTTGAATTTTCTGCTGGTATCATTTACTCACGTTATTGCTCGTTACAAATCATATTCAGATTATAGAAATAACCCAATAGCACAGAGTGGAGAACTGTAAAGTACTCACCAGAGCTTGCACCAATTGTTGCTGGGATATCAATAACTAACTTGGAAAATATGCATACATGATTTTCAATGGGAACTGTGGCCATATGCATAAAATATTTGAGCAGAAACTATCTCAACGGCATTTCATGTCATCTGACCGTCAATCTAGACCGTTAAAAAAATGAGGCTCCCATCTCCCACTTATGCAATGGCACTCTATATTTTGAGCCGCCTCTAGGGAACCGGTACTTTGTGAGCAAAGTACATGCACACATTCCTCTTTTGTTAAATTGCTCATCCGTTCAGCAACATATTACAAAAGAATATAACCAATCTTCCCCATATCCACAAAATGACGAAATAAATAAATAAATAATTGAATAGCTGACTTTACTGTTGAAGATAAGTTATAAAACTGTTCATGATAAGTTATAAAACTTCATTACCAATAGGACATAAAACAAAAACATGAATTTTCAAAACCTCGATCCAAGGCTATACTAACAAAGGCGCATGTGTCACTATCAGAAACACATGCAAAAAACCGTCATTTAGTAAAAGAAACCTGCATGGAAAAAGCTTGTGCAAGTTCAAGTTGTGGTATATCTAGTATTTGTGTCAATTTATTAAACTTGACCATTACACGAAATGTATCTCTTATTTTTAAATGAAGAGCTTGTGTGTTGGGCTAACACATTGGTATTAAAAGTATCTCTATTAAACTTGACCATTACACCAAATGTATCCCCAATTTAACAAATGTATATCTTATTTGCACAACGCAGTTCAAGTGATTGACAAATTGACCAATGCGTTGTTTGATTTGGTAAAAGAATAAGTACACCAGATTTGACAAAATATAATTTCAACTCAAAAAGAAAGAAATACAGTTTTCTTTATTTGAGTATATTGCATGTAAACTGTAACTTTACCTGATAAACTGCTGAAAAATGAAAATCAAATCATCAAGCTATTTACTGGAATTCGGTGCAATCGATCATTGAGGTCCTAGCTGCAGAACAGACAAACGCCGAATCAGCTCAAATCAGGTAATGGGAACGGTTATCCTTCTTGAAATGATAAGCTCAATCTCAAACAGTATAAAACCCACACAAAAACGGAATGAAAAAATTTGAAAATTCAAAAGCACTCGACTTATCTATTCGATTTGAGCAGAGGATTGGGAACTTTCCCAAATCTATAGTCCCACGAATCCATCTTGGGGAAAATTTATCAAATACACAATATCCATGCTCCTCCTCCTCACATCAAAAACCCAATATCACAACCCTAAACTCCCGCACCATAGAACCCCAAATCAGTCATACAAACCTGAAGTCTTATTTCGACAAAAAAAAAATGCAGAATGAAAAAATAAAAGTGAAATTGAAGCCCTGCCCTTCATCAATTTGAAGATGAATAAATACCTTTATAGGGAGGCCACATATTTTTCTATTGTTACAGCGTTCATGAGGCATCTTCATAATTAGACGCTGGAAAACTTGTGCCTATGTTTCCAGTACTTAAGTCCTGCTAAATAAGATGCTGCTGCTACAAATTCTTGGTCATCAGAAGTGCCTGCATATACATCAGATCAAATTAATGTGCTGTTAAAATTTACCGAGTAACCAACAAATCTCATATTGGGTTGAAAAAAAATGCTAAAACATAATGATAACTACTTGTTCTCTATCCCAAAACTGACCCTGTAAACACTCCCAACTCCTCAATTCCCTAAATTTGCCGTCATAATTGAAGTTGTTTGTTGCTGTAAGTTCCCTAAAGGTAAAGAGCATCCACGTCGGCTGCTTTTTTTCTTTTTCTTTTTTTCCTTGTTTTTACCTATACAACAGATTACAATCATCAAAGCATGCGGTTACTAATATTTTATGACGATCAATTTGTAACT
Organism: Fragaria x ananassa; assembly: GCA_034370585.1. Taxonomy (NCBI): domain Eukaryota; kingdom Viridiplantae; phylum Streptophyta; class Magnoliopsida; order Rosales; family Rosaceae; genus Fragaria; species Fragaria x ananassa. The sequence continues at coordinate 16,598,885 of CP139754.1, forward strand.
ATGTATAACCTTCTATTCTACATATCAAACATCAATGGCATCAAAAGGTCATACCTTCATATTCCAACGAAAACTATTCCATAGGTCTCCAGCCTTCTTCCATTAATTAACAATACATGTATCTAAAGCCAAAGAAAAATTGTTAGGACAAAAAAGAAAATACAAAGAGAAACCATAGAACTTTGGTTATCTTATTTTGATCTTGTTGTATTATGAGACTTATAAATAACCTTAACATTTTCTGACCATAATAGACCCATCAATATAATAGAACAGCTCTGAGTAAACACAAAAGGTTCCCAAAAATACCTTTCAGTAGACCTAATAAGGTCTCCACTCAATTTTTCTTTAAATTGAATAAAATAAAATAGACCTCTTCCACCATTAACATTGCTCACATTACCCTCCCATCTACACACCAGAAATGCATACTTCAAAACTGAATTGAATAATTTCCAACAATGACTAGGACACAATTGCTTTCAACGGAACTCACAATTAATACAACTTCTGTAATAAAAGTAAGTTCATTTCAGTACCGCTATTTTTCCCCAATTTGTAAATTTTGTTCTCAGGTCTGATCTTAACTCCTTTCCTAATTTAATTCCAGGGAAATATATGTATCTAAAGCCTTACGACTGGTAAATGTTCAAGTTCATGGTTTATGTAATACACATACATAAAAAGAAGTTGTGCTCTTACGGCTAGTATTTGTAGTATTTCCTCCTCCATTCTGTGTGGCATTAGCAATACTTGGAGCACACAGTGTACCACATGTAGTACATGAGACAAATATTTGCCCTACTATAAACACATTATAAGAGAACACATTAGTTGGACCAAGTAAGGGTAGAAGAGATTCATAAAAATCAGTAATGCATAGAGTGCAAGATATAAATGAGTATATTAGTCTCTCTTTCTTTTGGTCTTCCTTAAAGGAAAATAAATCTTCAGTTCCATTATATTTCATGATATGGCAAAATACAAATCAGGGCAGTGCAGAAATAAATATCTATCAAATCCTACTAACCAAATTTTGAACCTTTGACTGAGTTCCCTCACACTGGTAATCTGATATAGACCCTAAACATATTAGAAGTCATTATTTCTTTTCTTTTCTACAACTTCTGAAACTATCACTTTGATTAACTGAGCATAACAACTTGGTAAACCAAAAGACAAATAGGTCATCACCTACCTTGTGCATAAGCATATATAAATGTAGCTTGCTTTAGCCTAAGTTGGACCAATTTGATAATTAACAAAGAATAGTAATTTTAAATTATGGAATTTGGCGTATTTCTGCTTGTGATAGCTCCAATGTTTCAAGCAACCACAAATATACTTGAGCTTGTTAATAGACAGCAGCCCATTCACACTGATTATTAGGTCGACCCAAAAACTAGGAAAAAAAAAAGAAAAAAAGAAGAAAAGAAAAAAAAAAGAGTGACTATAAATTCCATGAAAGCGCATCTAACAAAAAGAAAAATATGGAAAATCATGAAATCGGCTGAATGAATTTTTAAACTCTTTATCACGCAGTAGCTTTGCTAAGTAGCTCTTTCAACTTCTTGCAATTCCTTCATTTAGATTTGCTGGATTTAGTAGCTCTTTCAACCTCTTCTTTGCTCTTTTTTTTTTGTGTAAACTGTGATCCCAAGTGTCTTGGACAAATCAATCTGCATAATTTTGTGAAAGATTATATAGTGAGAATGATGAAGTGGCTGAAGAAAAGTATGTGGAAGATGCAGAGTCATTTATCATTCTTGCAGTTTTTAACGTATGTCATACTGAGGAAATCTTATAATGATTTCCACATCAGTTAGTTGCAAGAGGTTGGCCCTCTACATCAGTCTTATTTGTCTGAGAGTCGAAATTAAACAAACACGGCGCAGATTACAGTCTAGTAAAGCCTAGGGGTGACGAAGGCGCAGAAGCAATCAAATAGACGGGAAAAAAAAACAGAAAGAGGATAGAGTTAAGCGCACTACTTGAATTTGTTTGAGATGAAAATGTTGACCTTCTTGGATGGCGTAAGCTCCTTAATCCAAGTAGTCTAGCTTTCTATCGAAGAAAGAGTTGACAACAAACATCTTTGGAAGGAAAATGAATGCCTTTCTGTAGCTGAAGCTTGGGCTTTTCTAAATCTCAGACACCGCTCACAATACCTATACAATGAAATAACAGTAGACATGTGAGTTGATCTTATCATGATTGCTCATAAAACCCCATATACATATATATAAACCAATGTCAATTTTGCATTCCTTTTTTTTTTTTGGTAAGAATGAGGCCAAAGGGGCCCGGAACAAAGAAACTACAACAAGAAACTAACCAGTACTACTGGTTCTAAAACTTCTACACCTAGCAACTCCCACAATATCATCAAGGAGAGCTTCAGTAACAATAGCAGGGGGCTCATAGAGATAACAGATGCCTTGAGCATTGAGAGTACTGTTCTTGGCCAGCAAATTAGCAACCATATTCCGCTCACGGTGAACATGCTTAACATGGACTGAGGCAAAATGTTGAAGCATAGACCTGCAATTTGTCACAATGGTGCCCAGAGGGTGATACTCACTATCATAATTCTGCAGAAGATTGATGAGAACAGCAGAACCTGACTCCACTTCCAAATTAGAAATTTGCATGTCTAAAGTCAATTGAATGCCATAAAAAAGACCCCAGGCCTCAGCTTGGAGCACATCTCCAGAACCAATGTTAATCATAAAGCCATTCTTCCAACAACCACTTCCATCCAATGTCCCCATTTCTTGATCTTGAACCATCCACATTTAGCTTGTAAAACCCATCAGCAGGCTTAATCCAAGAGAGGTTTTTAACATGTTTCAGCAGCTGCATATTAGGCTTAGCCATAGCCTTAGTCCAATCAGTAGCATAACCGAGGATGATATCAGCAGGATTACAAGGATATTGGTACCTATCATCAAAAATACTTTTGCACCTCTATTTCCATATAAACCAGCAACAGAAAACAAAGAAAACATTTCAACTTAAATTGTGAATGTGATAGCCATTTTGCATAAGATTAGCAAAAAGCCATCCATCCCAATCTAAAGTAAAGGTGGCCAACATGTTTGTAGGAATATTAAAAGAGCTCCAGATCAGCCTTGCCTTGGGACAATCCCGAAAAAGATGAAGCATGGTTTCAGGAATACCAACACAATGCTTACAAGAAGAATTACCAGTCAATTCTATGAGATCTCTGCACATTAGTTAATAACTTACTCGAACAAACGTCCATAGGAAAATTTTCAGCTTTGGAGGGATATGCATAGACCAATTCTTCATCCATACATACTTCTGGTAACCAGACTCATCACAGATTAGCTGATAGACAGATTTAACAGAAAAGATCCCAGAGGAAGTTTTTCCCCAAATAATCTTGTCCAGCAAATCACCAACAGCAATAGGAATAGTAGTAATAACATGCACCACATCAGTAGATAACTGAACCATTAACATATCCACATTCTTCCGATCCAAAAATCTTTCACAACATTATGTAAATCAATAACATCATGATTAAAAGCAAGATTTTTCAATATACCACATGGGGACCATTTATCAGTCCAGAACTTAATAGTGCATCCATTCACCAAGTCTGCACCAAACACAATACCAGACCATGTACTGGAGCACTTTGTTGGCTTCTTATAGTTTTCCTGTAAAATAGAATCAGAATGGAGGTATTTTCTCTGGTAAATTTCATTCCATAAACCCTTATCATTTTGTATCATTCTCCAACTAGCCTTTGCAAGCATTGCCTTGTTCATGTCAGTCGATTTTTTAATTCCTAGGCCACCAAAACATTTTGGCCTACAAACCATATCCCAATTAGTTAAGTGGACTTTCCTCTGTTGATCAGTATCACCCCACAAGAAATTTCTATTCAGTCTATCCAAACTATCACAAATACTAATGGGGAGTTTAGCAGTTTGCATAGCATAGACAGGGATTGAAGAGGCTACAGATTGGATTAGAGTAAGTCTACCTGCCATATTCAAAGTTTTAGGGTTTAGGAGAAATTTCTATTCAGTCTATCCAAACTATCACAAATACTAATGGGGAGTTTAGCAGTTTGCATAGTATAGACAGGGATTGAAGAGGCTACAGATTGGATTAGAGTAAGTCTACCTGCCATATTCAAAGTTTTACTCTTCCAACTAGCAAGTCTAGATTGCACCTTATCCACCAAGTTGGCATAAGCGGAAGCAGAAACTCTAGAGTGAATAAGAGGGATTCCAAGGTATACACCAAGGTCTGCAGTCAGGGGAGAGCCACAAATTCTGCTGATATTTTGGCAAGAGAGGATCTTACATTTGGAGAGCAATAAACCATGCAGACTGACCTGAGAGACTGCAAAATAAGTTCATAACCCCCTTCATCACAGTAGCTTGAGTAGAACTAGCTTCACAGAAAAGAATCCAATCATCCGCAAAGAAAAGATGAGAGCTACGAGGACCAGAATGAGAAGATTGAATGGGTTTCCAATGCCCCATTTCAACAGCATTCTGAATAGAGTGGGATAACTTTTCCATGCAAAGAACAAAGAGGTAAGGAGATAAAGGATCTCCTTGCCTGATACCTCTACTACCACTAAAAGAGTTAGATAGCTCCCCATTCACAATGATTTGGTAACTAGCAGTAGAGACACAACTCATGATTATTTTCACAAAATTTGTAGGAAGCTTTACCTCATTCAAAACTTGCTCAATGAAGTTCCAATTAAGCTTATCATAAGCTTTTGATAGGTCAACCTTCCAGACCATAAAACCTTTCACACCCTTGGAGTTTTTACACTTATGCAAAAGTTCTTGAGCAATCATAATGTTATCAGAGATATGCCTACCAGGGACAAAGCTTACCTGATTAGGACTAATCCATTTTCTAAGCAAGGGTCTCACTCTATCCACAAATATCTTAGAGATGATCTTGTAAACAGTACAACATAAGCTAATAGGTCTAAAGAACTGCATGTCCTGAGGAGAAGGGAACTTAGGAACAAGAGTGATTAAAGTATGATTCAAACTAGGAGGAACAGAACCAGAAGAGAAAGCCTGAGTAACAACACTAATTATCTCAGCTGCACATAAGTTCCAGTGTCGTTGAAAAAAGAGAACAGGAAAACCATCAACACCTGGAGCTTTAAATTTACCAATTCTAAATAAAGCACTGTGAATATCATGCTCAATGATAGGTCTGTTCATTCTTACCATATCAGCATCAGGGATTTCAGGGAACAAAGAAGGAATAATCACCCTTAAATCTTCAACAGGCTCAACAGTAAAAAGTTTCCGAAAGAAATCCACAGCAATTTGTTGTATTCCAGTCATATCAGTTGTCCAGACACCATTAGCATCGTAAAGACCATCTATTTTATTTCTTCTTCTCCTAACAATAGTAGTTAGATGAAAGAATTTAGTATTCCTGTCACCCTCTCTGAGCCATTTATCCCTTGATTTTTGTTTCCAGAAGATAGCCTCAGTATCTCTAATCTTTTCATAACCAGCAATAAGCTTCTTTTCAAGATCCTAAAGAAACAGGTTATGCCCTCTTCCTAAGCATTTCTGAATACCACAAATTCTTGCGTTAAGAATTCTTTTCTGCTTAAAAATATTCCCAAAAACATTTTTGTTCCAATCACCATGTCAAAGTAATTCTCATGGTTCAGCCACATAGCTTGAAATCTGAATGGAGAATTCTTTCTGGACCCTCTAATACTAGGAAAAAGTTAATCAAGATAGGGCAATGGTCAGATTTCATTCTAGCTAGGTGAATCAGACACGCATCAGGAAACAAAATCCTCTAATCACTATTGCAAAAGCTTCTATCTAACCTCTCCTTAACAACATTGTTTGACCAAGTATAATCAGCACCTTGGTATCCTAAGTCCACCAAACCATTTCTAGAGACCCAATCTCTCATTCCTCCAAATCTATAATGGTTAGAACCACCAATTTTATCAGCATAAGAAAGTAACTCATTGAAATCACCCAATAAAACCCAAGGAAGGCCAAATTTCTGAGAAATAGAGTCAAAATAACTCCACAAGCTGCTCCTAGAAGTATTGCAAGGGCTGGCATACACACCAGTTAAAAGCCAAGGAGAGGAACCAATCCAAGAAACTTTAACAGAAATAGACTGAAAGTTTGAATCCACAATATCAATATCCACTTTGTTTTTATTCCATAGAAGCCATATTCCTCCAGAAAAACCATTGGCTTCTCTCACAACAAAATCAGTAAAACCAAGAGAGAGAAGGAATTTTTTAGCACCTTCGAACTGAATTCTAGGTTCACAGATAAATAAAATGTCAACATTGTTCATCTTAACCAGGTCTTGGATAGAAGACCTAAATTTGTCACTACCAGCACTTCTAGAATTCCAAAAAAAGATGCCATCCATTAAATCAAGAGGAAAGGGTAGGACAAGGTCCAAATTAAGCATTGACCATCTCCTCCTCAAGAGAGGAAGAAAGGTTTTCATCCACTGTCAAATTACTATTATCAGTAAAGACTTTCTCAACAAAACAAGAGGAATCCTGATCAGGATGTAAGGAAGTATTACTCTCAACCATATGGTCATCAGGGGGGCAATGACCAAAAATACCAGAAACTCTAGAGCTAAACACATTATCAGCATTCTCAAGAGAAAGCTTTTTAGAAATAGAAGATTGGTGTTTAGCAGAGGGAAGGGTAGAAACTTTCACTTTTCTCTGATACTTCATAGAAGACTTGGCAACAATACCAGAATGAACATTTGACAGGTCAACCAAAGGCACTTTAGCAGTAGAATTATCATTACCAGGAAAAGAATTTTTTCCAGAAGAAGCATTCATAGTAGAGGGTTTAGACATACCAGTAGCTGAGGGAGTAGCTTTAGAAGTAGATGGAGCTTGCATTTTCTTCTGCTTGTCTTTGAAGCTGGTCCAAAGTTTAACAATAGGAGAAGCTGGAGGGTTTTTTGAAGAGTCAGCAATGGTTCCAGGTTCATTAGTAGCATTGGCAATTTCATCGTGAAGGACAGAAAATCTTGAGCCCTTGATAGGACTTTTCATAGTACCTCCATGCTTAGAGGCTTTCTTCGTATTTCTGTAGTTCATAAGCATCCAGGTGCCCATATCGTCCTTAATTACTGAGGGTGTCTCATTGCGAGCCTCCATCTCATTAGTCATCTCAACATTTCCAGCAGAATTAGAAGTACAGAAGAGCAATTAGGGTCACCTGAGGAAGGATTCACAGCAGGAGAGACAATAATAGAAGGACACTTATCTTTGGAGTGACCAAAGCAACCACACTCAAAGCCAATAAGAGAAATGCCTTCATAAATGACACTGTAGGCAACTGACTCCACTTCCACAAAAGGCTTATTAAGAGGTTTACCTAAATCCACTTCAACACAGACTCTCGCAAACTTGCCAATAGCTTGGCCTAAAGTGATTGGATCAACCTTAACAACATCACCTAGGATTTTGCCTATTTTCTCAATAGCATAGGGTATAAAAAATTTAACAGGTAAACCACATATTTGAATCCACAATGCCATTTTGCCAATAACATCAGTTTCAGGATTAAAATTTGAGCTCCATTTCCTAACAATCAAGGTCTGACCAGCGATAATCCAAGGCCCTCCACATAAAACCTCATTCATGTCATCTTCTAGATTAAACTTGACAATGAAATAATCATTAGGCAAGTCCACAAGTTGCCAACCTCCTTTAGTCTGCCATTTGCGCCTTAGACTCTTAAGAATGAAATCGAAAGTATTTGTAGAGTTAGGCTTACCCATAAGCTTGATGATGACAGAGCAGCGCCATCCAAAATCCAGTTTGTTATGGACCTTCTCAGAGAAGCAAACATTCAAACCATGCTTGCCTTGAGGGTAGCTGCAATCAGCATCAGAGAAATTGAAGTCCTCCGTCATCGTTGTTTGAAATCGGTCAATAGGATTCTTGATCATAGATGCGTAGCTCAGATAGGGTAGAGACTGAGGAGGTTGAACACAGGAAGAATCCAATTCCTCCATACGTAGATTTTCTAGATCTGAAGAAATATCATTTCCAGATTTGGTACGTTTGCGCTGTAACATTGAAGTATCAGAAACTCCGCCGCTTCCGAGTGGAAGGGCGGAGAACGTGAAGACCGACGTCGCCACCACTTTAGAAAAGAAGACTAAGGAATTCGCCGGAAAACGAAGGAAGAATTAGGCCAATCGATGCAACTAGTAGGGTTCTCTCTCTTTCGCTAGGCTCTCTAGGTCACATATTAACTAATGCGCGCAGGTATGCTATGCATTATTACTTTGCGTTCCTTTTATAGTGTATGAAGCTACCCTCGATTTTTCAATTCAAGAAAATGCCAGAGTAAAACTAAGAAAGTAGATCCTTACACTGGTTGACTGTAAAAGAAACCAATCGATTGATATAACTAAAAACACATATTGCTGCTTTCCATATTACATGCACAGTAATATAATTAGAAGCGCTGAAGTAAAAAGTAATGTAATATATACCTTTTCGGAGTTGATATGCCAAGAAGGATCCAAAAGTTCACACCTGCAAAACAGATGCACATTGAGATTTTATCTAAACCAGAAATTGAAAACAGAATGAAAATAAATGAAGCCTAAAACTGTCTTCACAACGACAAAAAAGTGATCTATTATGCCCCTGACTTAACTGTTCAAATCATGAAAGTCGATCTTGAAGAACTATTTCATGAAGCATCATCAAGAAAATACACTTTCATGTCCAATTCTAAGGTGCATTTCAATTCAATGACATAACGATGTGCTCTACTGTTGATAGTATGCCATGTTGGATCACATGGCCGGTTGAGAGGCCGCAGAGAACCTCAAGTTCTTCCATTGAAAATTGAAACTCTCACAAAATGTAATATAGTGTTTTCATTATATGCAACCACCTAGCATTTAGTTAGAAAGGAACCCCAGTTTTTGAAGGACGGAAGGAGGCGAACAAACTAAGAAAAAAAGGGATGTAATTACCCTAACGTCTGCTTGTTTCTTATGTTCACCAATTGGAGCCTTATGTTCCCAATCCATGGCACCAGATTTCAGATTCTTCTTAAGGACATTTCATTACACCAAACCAAATACTCGATTACGCAAAATTTCACAAAAAACACACCTATTGTACGACCAAGATCTTCGACCTATATCTACCCACCCAATCATCATCAGTTCAAATTATGTGACCATCTCAGTCATTCAAACAAAGAATGACTATGCCCTTTAAATAGGAAATACTAAAACATCTATATATAGTTTCCAATATATAAAGCCAATGCCAAACCTTAATCGAAGCCTTGAGTCTCCTCTCAAATATATCATTATTTCTATGGCGAAGTATCATGGTGCTTTACAGATAATTAGTTTCATTATCGTGTATGCATGATCAGAATAAGGAACATACAAAAATCAAGATTAACTGGTTAGTAATTTTCGGTCAGCATTTTACTGGGCCTACCTATATTCTCTTCCAAGCTCGCATAAGTAAGCAAAATCATTAAATGAATTTTGTAGAGCTTCTTGATAATATGTAAGGTTTATACTTTCTGAAGGAATTTGTAATCTAAGAATACTAACTAACTATCAAGTAGGTGTTTAGGCATTCATTTGTATAGTGGGCGGTATAGTGAAAATCAATTTCTTTTTAAATCTGCAAATAGTATACATTCGCTCACATTTCCAAATAATATATGAAATGCAGGGCTCACATTGTGCATCTCACACAGAAGGCATGTAAATTGCAGTCTATGAATTGGATATACCTGTGAGGCAGACCACTTTTAAACACTTCTTTTCAAGCAACAACAGCTTGTACCTGAAGCAACGCATATAGAAAAAAGAACATAAGCATAAGACCATAGACAATTATAAGGGCACTTTAACAGTTAAGAAAAATTAACAATATCATTTCCATAGGGTTTTTACATCTGATGAAACTTCTACCCTAAGATTGGGTAATGTAAATCATATACAGAAAAGCTGAAAACTAAATAACTCAATGCAACGAACCAGGTTCTTTTTTTTCACTTCTTGTTTTTCACGGACAGTTTTTTCTTTTCACTTTTATGACACATAGAAATGAGTCTATTCCTATATAACCCCTTAAAATACAATGATTGATATAATAGGCCAATATTATACTAATTAGCAAGAAAAAAAAAGAAGGATGATAAAAAGAAAACAGATCCAAAACAGTTTATCCAATATAGAATAGGTACAGGTTATACTTATTTGATTGGGAAAGGAAAAAAAAATGAAAGTATCTTGACCAAAGAAATGAAGAATCAATGCTGACCCTCTATTCATTACTATCAATATAATAAACTAATTGAGTTCACATCAAGACTTATATCAAATTGGAGTCTTTATTAGACTAACGCATACTTTATAAAAGCAAAATTGGAACTTAAATCAGATAAAAAAAAGAACAGACTTCTAACAAGACTCATCTTTACTGCACCCTTGTCACCAATCTGTCCAAGCTCTAGTCTTTGCTTGAGCCACACAGCTTCCCCAAAAGTACCAACCTGAGTACACAAACATGAATTACATTTAAGGGAATATTTAAAAACCCAATAAAAAACTTTCTGATACCCCAAGAATCTACACACCGTGAGCCATGAGAACACACCATATCTAGCTGCCAGTAACACTCTTCACCTGAACAATTCGCTAGGAATCATGAAGGACAACACCAATTTTAGATGCTAAAATTAATAAGAAAAGTATTTTAGCAATTCCATAAGAAATTTTAAATATTTTAATCCACATATTAACTCACCTTTATCTAACACAAAGGATTGAAACCATCAAGATTGTGATTGCTTTTGTTAAATAAAAAATCAGTGAGCTGCATGCAACTTCAATGATAAAATATGGTGCTCTAAATTACATAGTTTTAGATAATAATGAGAAAAGAATAGTTACTCTAAATTTAGTCACGCACCTTTACCAAAAGAAAATTCACAGAAGTAATTGAGAGGATAAATATGATACTTCCAGACAAAAAGAAATACAGAAAGTGCATTTCTCATGAGCTTGGTTTGGTCTGCTTCGATAATCCTCCTGCTCATGCTGCCCAGGCTTTCCTGGATGATTTGAGTTCTGTTTCTAAGGCCAGAAGAACTGGCAATTACTTTAGCATTTAGTTTCTTTCTTCCTTTTTGCTGTGCCTTTTAGGCACCCATTGTAACAAAAAAGAAAAGAAAAAGAAATACAGAAACTCAGAGAAATTCCACCTCCTCAGAAGTAAAGTACTATTACAACTGTAAAACATATCAGGCTCCATGCAGATACGATAGGTATGTCAATGAAATCAAAAAGCCAACAATGGACATCCCGTTGGCTTTCAAATGAAAATTTGCCCTCAAAATGAGCTATTGACGTAAATATTGCGAAACAATGGTAAGAACAGGTAAATTTCCTCAGAAGTTTCTCCATGGAGAATTGGACACATCCGGGGAAAAACAAAAGGGTATATAAGAAAGATAATATTTGTTTAGAGTTTTTACACGTTTAGTATGTGATTGATGGTATGCATGTCACTTTCATGCAGTAGACAACATACGGACATGAAACATTATTGAATCCCGAACTCAGACCCAAGCTTTTTTTAAAACAGACACAGGAACATGACCAAAACACAAACAAAAAATCATAATCAATTTCAAATTGAAATGCAAAAGCCCAAAACCCGCTATGTTTAAACGCACCAACCTTGCAATCAGTTTATCATTTACTATATCATTGAGCATGTCTTTTACAATTGATTCATTCTCCTAATGGTTCAAAAAATCATGTGAACGTCATATTTTGAACAAAACATTAGTAGCCATTGTCACACCCCGAATTTTGGATAAATAAAAATTCCAAATTTAAGGCATGATAATTAAAAGAAAAACAAACTTTACAACACTTTAGTTTTACAACTTGTGAAAGAATAATTTGAAACAGGTAAACCTCCCTCAATACTCACAAAAATCTAGAAGTAAACCAAAAGGAACAAAGCTTATCTGTCGCAGCCTCAACTCTGCTAAACCTGACCTGCAAAAACAACCTCTACACCATGGATTGGTGCACCGGGTTGTAAACAACAAACTCGGTAAGCTTTAAAAGCTCGTATGAGTAAATCTACAACAACAGACTCAACCCATAAGATAAAAACAAGAGTTCATGCCTTAAAAAAAATAAATTCAAGAGAACACTTACAAGCAAGAGAAATCAAGAAGAAATTAAGAAAACACAACAATTCAAAATCACTCAGAATCATAAATGAAATCCTGCAAAAAGGGGTAGTTCAGGATTCCAAAAATCACACAATTAAAATTTAAGAAATCTCCTGCGGATAAGCATAGTTCAGGAGATACTCAAAGCAAAGAATTTAAATAACATCACATAAGAATAGCACCCAATCATTTCTCTACTCTTACTTATGAGTTCGTCAACGCATAGTCATCCCCCATAAGTAACTAGACAAAACACGTACTCATGGGTTCGTCAACACATAGTCATCCCCCATGAAGTACCGACAGACTAAAGCTCTATACTGACCGTAACCAATCACCCGGCCAAGGCTTGGTTCCCGGTCCACCACGAAGGCTCCTAATCTAATACACTCAATCACCACTAAGGCACACATCCACAACTAATGCACAAAATCACCACTAAGGCATACATCCACAACTAATGCACACAATCACCACTAAGGCAAACATCCACAACTAATGCACACAATCACCACTAAGGCATACACTCCAATACTCTCCCAACATAACACTTATCAATTCACAAAATAATAATACAATCATAACCGTAACCTATCACCCGATTAAAGGCTAGGAACCAGGTTTGACTATTTAAACAACAATTCTACATCACGCTATCACATTATCATAACGTGTCTTCCACATATAAACACGTGGATATAAATATTTAAACCAAGAATAATTCTACTAACTCTAATTATTACTCATGATCGGAAGTCCTTTTGAAAGGTTACACTATTAACAAAAAACTTGTTTTCACTTACCATGAGCCGTTGACGATCAAGCTCATTTATATTTAAAAACAAAATCATTTTCTTTCAAGGACAACTTCATAATTAGCAACAATTATCATCATCATCAAAATCACCATCACATTCATCATCATAAAATCACATAATAATTATCATCATATCATCAACATTTCCATCAACATCATCATAAATCTCATCATCATAATCGTCATCATAACAATTATCATCATCAAAATCAACATCACAATCATCATCAAATCATGATCAAAATCAACATCACAATCATCATCAAAATAATTAGGCCACAAAGTGGACCTTAGTGAGATTTTACTCACCTTAACTCCCGCTGCGTCTTCATAAGCACAAACGCAAGCGTCTAGCTCAAAGGCAAACTCCACAAGTCACCCTAATTAAAACAAATATTAACCTTAGTAACCAAACAAACTAAGAGTAACATTTGCCCTCTTAACCCAAAACTAAAATCCGAAGGTTTGCCCAAAGGAGGGCAACTCTCCTTCAAGACCTCCCAAGGTCCTCGATCACCCAAAACTAAACCTCTTACAACTGCCAAAACGGCTCCTACTTTTGATAACACAAAATCAACACACCTCATCGAAAACAACTCCAACATTAAGCATCACAAGATCTCAACCTAGTCTTATAATATATCAACGTGCTCACAACAACAAGAACTAGCTAACCCTTGCAACTAAGCCTACACATCCTGCCAGACACGCCGCCACGCGTCACCACAGGCGGCGGCGAGTGGGCCCCACGCGCCACCACAAAATTTCCGAATTAGGGCAAACTCCCAACACAAAACTTGTAGAATACTACAAGGGGGACACTTTTCATACCTCAAGGTCCAACCAATTCGGCCGGAAACGGCCGGAAAACACCCCAAAACTCCAACACGGTCCCAAGCTTCAATCTGCAATTTTGGCACTCAAAACCTCAATATCTTGCTTCAAACTATGCCTAGCCACAACCAGAAGGAAGAGATGATCAAAACTCACCTAAGGGTGTTCCTCATCGCCGCCGCAAACGGCGGCTCCGATCAACGGCACGGCGGCAGTGGCTTTCGGGCTAGGCTGCGCCTTATACGCCGGTCACCGGCGTCAAAGACCAACACGGTTGGGTAGGTGAGGACGAGACCAATCGAATGGAACCGGTCACGGCCAAAACGATGGCCGGACGACCGACCTCTACTCCGGCGATATGCAGCAGCTCCTCCACCTTGTGACGGCGTTAGGCGGAGCGACGGCGAGCGGCAGTGGTCCAGGAATGGAAAGGGCACCCGTGCGGACCGAACGGGACCGGCGACGTCTAGTTTGGTGGCCGAACGGCCGAGTTCCATGCCGGCGAAGGTCCGGCTGTGAGTGCAGCTCGAGGAGAGAAGAGAGAGAAAATGGAGGCTTTTCTGAATTCTAGGGTTCCCTCTTTCTATTTATACACTTTCCATACCCGGAAACTAACTTCCTCTGACCATAACTTTAACATACGAAGTCCGTTTTACGCGTGCCACGTGTCTACGAACTCGTATCGTCGTGCTCTACAACTTCCGTGAAGGAAGTTTCCCGAGAAACCCAACCAATTAAAAAGTCATCTCTTAACCCTTCAAAACCATAAAACCGTTTTCGGGTAAAAACGCGTCCGAACACTTCCGCTCTTTCTTCGAACCTCCAAAACACACTAAATTCTAACTCCAAAAACTCCCAAATAATATTAGAAACTAATATCAATTTTTCGGGGTATTACAGCCATAGTCGAGCTCAATCTTCGATAGTGCTTGTCTTTGTATGTTTAACAGTTGTCGTGCAGAAATGAAACTTTAGCTCATAATCAAAGCAATATATATTTTTTCATGATCATAATTAGGAAAATGCATATGTGAAGATTAAATGTCTAGTATTTATTCAGCTAAGTGTAGGCATTGTTTTTTTAAGAGACAAAAAAAACAAAAATGAACTATAGTTTTCTCCCAGCCTTGCAAACTTTCATTTAAATCTGCAGACTTGAAAAGTTTAATAGAACTTATTTATTTTAAAAAAGATAATTAGCCAGGTAAAAGCATTTAAAACCATAGGATAACAATGCCTAAACTTATACCATTAGAAGTGGAACCAATTTAAACTCCATGAGATCTTAATCATTCAGTTGTGCCTGCATATACATCAGATCAAATTAATGTGCTGTTAAAATTTACCGAGTAACCAACAAATCTCATATTGGGTTGAAAAAAAAAAAGCTAAAACATATTGATAAACTACTTGTTCTCTATCCCAAAACTGACCTTGTAAACACTGCCAGCTCCTCAATTCCCTAAATTTGCTGTCATAATTGAAGTTGTTTGTTGCTGTAAGTTCCTTCAAGGTAAAGAGCATCCATGTTGGCTGCTTTTTTTTTTTTTTTTCTTGTTTTTACCTATACAACTGATTACAACCATCAAAGCATGTGGTTACTAATATTTTATGACTATCAATTTGAAACTATGTATAACCTTCTCTTCTACATATCAAACATCAAAGGCATCAATAGGTCATACCTTCATATTCCAACGAAAACTATTCCATAGGTCTCCAGCCTTCTTCCATTAATCAACAATATATGTATCTAAAGCCAAAGAAAAATGGTTAGGACAAAAAAGAAAATATAAAGAGAAACCATAGAACTTTGATCATATTATTTTGATCCTGTTGTGTTACGAGTGTTCTAGATAACCTCAACATTTTCTGACCATAGTAGACCCCTCAATATAACAGAATAGCTCTGAGTAAACACAAAAGGTTCCCAAAAATACCTTTCAGTATAAGGTCTCCACTGTCAATTTTTCTTTAAATTGAATAAAATAAAAGAGACCTCTTCCACCATTAACATTGCTGACATTACCCTCCCATCTACACACCAGAAATGCTTACTTCAAAACTGAACTGAATAATTTCCAACAATGACTATGACACAATTGCTTTCAATGGAACTCACAATTAATATATCTTCTGTAATAAAAGGAAGTTGATGCAGGGCAGAAACTGAAAGTTTCTGTCTTGCGGCTGGATCAGGGGTAAAAACACTTGAGAGCAGAAGTTCTTAACGAAACAAGCAATTGCAGAGAAATACTTGCTGTAGGATTAAAGTAGGAACGATATATTGAGTTCTAGGGCAGAACGTCCCAAAGAAACTCTATGTATAATTTTATTCAAAACAACAAAGCTGTCTTACTAGATATATAGGCAATAGCAAACCCTAACAAAACAGGAAAGACTTAAAGAAAAATAATAAAAACATTAAAAAATAATAATAATATCCTCATTTAGGACTTTCTGGATGCTCCTGCATCAGACTCCCTTGGTTGGAAAGAATTCGTCCTCGAATTTGAACCTTTAATTGTAGAAAATCCAGACAAAATCTTCCACTGCCTCAGATCTTCTTTTGAGAGATTAGCTTGCAATTGAATTCTTCCTCCCCAAATAAATAAATACTTGGAATACCTTCCTTTTCTTGACTTGGGAGATCTGCTCTTCATAATAAATTTAGCTAACCCAAAATTGCTCTCACATCTCTTGATACGATTAACAATCTCAACTAAACCTTTGGGATTACCCCTAAGAATTGCATTAACTCCAACAAAATCAACAAGTTTGTGCCCAGTATTTTTCCAAAATACAGACTTTACTGTGCCTTCATTGTCATCTTCATCTTTGTTTCTTTTCCTGCTGTATATGAGATCATCCTCGACTGCATCCTTATTGGTGTCTTCATCTTCTTCCACACCGCAATTGCCACAACAAACCTCACACAGACAATCATCATAAATCGGTGGCTTACTAAAATCCACAACACCATCTTTTTTTTCTTTTTCTGAATTATTATTGACTGAAAAAGTAAAGATAGAATTTGAACCTTTATAGTCGAAACTAACAGGTTCTCCCTCTCCAGCAACATCATGAAAAGGGTTGTGAACATCATGTTCATCCTCGGACCTACCTTCCAGTTCAGCCTCCGAGGGGTTAGGGTCGCCATCCGGGGCTTCCCTACGTTCCTGACCCTGAAGAGCTTGCACTGCCCTTGTCAGGTCTTCAATCATACGGCGCATCTCAGCCATCTCTGTTTGTTGATCCTCCAAAGCTCCTCTTCCACGACCTCTACCACGTCCAACCATTTTGCAGGCCTAGAGCACGGCTCTGATACCAGCTGATGCAGGGCAGAAACTGAAAGTTTCTGTCTTGCGGCTGGATCAGGGGTAAAAACACTTGAGAGCAGAAGTTCTCAACGAAACAAGCAATTGCAGAGAAATACTTGCTGTAGGATTAAAGTAGGAACGATATATTGAGTTCTAGGGCAGAACGTCCCAAAGAAACTCTATGTATAATTTTATTCAAAACAACAAAGCTGTCTTACAAGACTCTAAAAGGCTAGTTATATAGGCAATAGCAAACCCTAACAAAACAGGAAAGACTTAAAGAAAAATAATAAAAACATTAAAAAATAATAATAATAATATCCTAATTTAGGACTTTCTGGATGCTCCTGCATCAGAAGTTCATTTCAGTACCGCTATTTTCCCCCAATCTGTAAATGTTGTTCTCAGGTGTGATCTTAACTCCTTTCCTAATTTAATTCCAGGGAAATATATGTATCCTGCCAAAAAAAATGTTCAAGTTCACGGTTTATGTAATACACATAAAGAAGTTGCGCTCTTACGACAAGTATTTGTAGTATTTCCTCCTCCATTCTGTGTGGCATTAGCAGTTCTTAGAGCACACAGTGTACCACATGTAGTACATGAGACTGATATTTGGCCTGCTATAAAACACATTATAAGAGAACACAGTAGTTGGACCAAGTAAGGGTAGAAGAGATTCATAAAAATCAGTAATGCATAGAGTGCAAGATATAAATGAGTATATTAGTCTCTCTTTCTTTTGGTCTTCCTTAAAGGAAAATAAATCTTCAGTTCCATTATATTTCATGATATGGCAAAATTCAAATCAGGGCAGTGCAGAAATAAATATCTATCAATCCTACTAACCAAATTTTTAACCTTTGACTTAGTTCCCACACACTGGTAATCTGATATAGACCCTAAACATAGTAGAAGTCATTATTTCTTTTCTTTTCTACAACTTCTGAAACTATCACTTTGAGTAAATGAGCATAACAACTCGGTAAACCAAAAGACAAATAGGTCATCACCTACCTTGTGCATAAGCATATATAAATGTAGCTTGCTTTAGCCTAAGTTGGACCAATTTGATAATTAACAAAGGACAGTGATTTTAAATTATGGAATGTGTTGACCTCTTCTTTGACACACCGATAGTGCTCAGAGATGCAAAATGTCTGATCTTCTACCATGGCACCTTCTATACCCTTTATTTCTTCTCCAGTGCCTTCATGATCTGCAGCACATTATTTTTGCTAATAGATATATGATGAAACATGTATGTGAATTCTTAATACATGATAAATCCTCACAATATGCAGCAGACTTCACTGCCCAAATCATGAAAGTCGATCATGAAGAACTATTTCATGAAGCATCATCAGGAAAATACACTTTCATGTCCAATTCTACTGTGCATTTCAATTCAATGACATAACGTTGTGCACTCCTGTTGATGGTAGGCCATGTTGGATCAAATGGCCGGTTGAGAGGCCGCAGAGAACCTCAAATTCTTCCATTGAAAATTGAAACTCTGGCACCTAGCATTTAGTTACCTACTATATGACAGAAAGGAACCCCAGTTTTTTGAAGGACAGAAGGAGGCGAACAAACTAAGAAAAAAAGGGGATGTAATTACCCTAACGTCTGATTGTTTCTTATGTTCACCAATTGGAGCCTTATGTTCCCAATCCATGGCATCAGATTTCAGATTCTCAAGGACATTTCATTACACCAAACCAAATACTTGATTACGCAAAATTTCACAAAAAATTTCGCAAAATTTCTATGGCGAGGTATCATGGTGCTTTACAGATAATTAGTTTCATTATCCTGTATGCATGATCAGAACAAGGAACATACAAAAATCAAGATTAACTGGTTAGTAATTTTCTGTCAGCATTGTACTGGGCCTACCTATATTCTCTTCCAAGCTCACATAAGTAAGCAAAATCATTAAATGAGTTTTGTAGAGCTTTTTGATAATATGTAAGGTTTATACTTTCTGAAGGAATTTGTAATCTAAGAATACCAACTAACTATTAAGTAGGTGTTTAGGAATTCATTTGTATGTTGGGCGGTATAGTGAAAATCAACTTCACTCACATTTCCAAATAATATATGAAATGCAGGGCTCACATTGTGCATCTCACACAGAAGGCATGTAAATAAAAAATGAATTATCTAGAGGACTTCAGTGTTAAGCCAATAGAATGAAGACAGAAAAAAAACCATCTGAAGTTCTAATGCATTTAAAAAATAAAAAAGTATTCGTGAACAAAAGGAAATAGAGATAACAATAATATCTACCATTGATATGCAAGACCTACACTTATAATTATAGACTTTTCAGCTGTGCAATTTACAATGTATATTGACAGCATGATTGAAGTGAGGGAACCTTACCAATCTGGATCAGTCTTAAACTCTTCATCAAAGTCATATTCAACGCACTGTGTGCTGCAAAATCCAGTAACCACTGAAGACGAAAGAAATGCAACTGTAAAAATCAGCAGAGTTGTAGAGTTTAGTGCATATATAAATGATATGCACATTAATCATCCAAATATTAGTACCAATTAAGAGCGATCGGAACCCTAAAAACATCAACTACACATAAAAGCATAGAGATATTCATTGTAATTGTAAGCTAAAAAATATTAATCATTCGATAATGAAGAGCGAATCAAATATATAGAAACTGACCATATTACATATTTTTCTCATAAAGATAGTTTTTAGTTGCGTGGATATTAACCAAATGCAGTTATAGATCAAATATTCATAAATATTATGCTGACCTTCAATTCCACTTTCTACTTTGATTCCAAGGCCTCATACCATATGGAAGCACCAACTGTTTATAAGGTATATGAAGCCTTGAAAACGCATACTTGATTTCTCATTATACAAAGCCGATCTCGATTTTCTCAAGACGTGGTTGTTTCAGAATCCAAAGCAAACCCAGCATAAACTTCATAACTGGAAAAAAAAACAATGAAAAAGAGTTTTGATGCTGAAGATACATATCAAAGTCTCCCAAAACAAAATAAATAAGAGCAATTCCTACAAAATGATATATCCAGATGCACAAACCCAAGAAAAAAAAAAGTTTACCTTGTGCATTCAAATAGCCAAAAAATCGAATCAAAAGAGATAACTACCATATTAAGCGATTCCTACTAGCTATACTCAGCCTTGGACAAACCATAGTGGTTTTCCACTGGTATTCATCTAGGAGGTCCTTACTTTTTCACCTAAAAACGGTCACAGACCATCAAGCAATCTAGTAATCCTCTTGTTGTTTTCAATGAAAATACACGTACAGCTTAATAAGCATAGAGAGGATTGCATAAGATACACAATGTTGTCATGGAAGGCTGCAATTATCAATATCTAAGTAATTTTAAATTGTTTCTCCAATCGACCTGCCAAGAGGTATGAAATACAAAATGGGGTTTAATACCAATTAGCCGAATTCAACATCATATATTACATGGCGAGCTCTCACCTTGACAACACCGTGTAAAAGCAGGAATTGAAGTCACAGGAGGTTGATCCTCTACATCAGTCCTATTAGCCTGAAAATCAAAATTAAGCAAGTTCAGGTTACAATCGAGTAAAGCCTAGGGGTCTCGAAGGCACTCCATGATCTGAAGATTGTCAGCAGAAGCAATTAAAAAAAACAGAAAGAAGATAGAGATAAGCCGGCTACCTGAATTTGTTCCAGATGAAAAAGTTGAGCGTCATGGACGGCGTAAGCTCCTTCATCCAAGAAGTCCGGCATTTGAACAAGGAAAATAACAATATGGTAGGTAATTAGATCAGAAATAGTTCGGATATCAAAAAGAGAGCAAAGACGATCAAAATTCAGATTCACAATATAAAAAATGAAATAACAAACTTAGGAGAAGTAAGCACACCTGAAAAAATATACCCCCCTTACAGCCTCACAAACACAGAGCACCAACTTCAATCTAAAATCCAATTCCAAAACACATGCAGAACAACAAACCAAACAGTTAAAATAAAAAGGAAGCGAAATACTTATCAAAGTTAAGGAAACATTCGAGTGACTACAATACTCAAACTCGTACTCCATCAGTCAAACTTGTACTCATTCTTCAGTTCATCTCTTTACCTCAGGATAATCCACAAAACAGAAGCTTGAATTAATTTTGGTTTAAAGAAAGGATTGCTGATCTAAAAGTGAAAATAAATTCAGTGTGAAAGACGAATTCCTTACCAGATTTATAGGATCTAAACGCGATCGTCTTTCCAGAGCTACACATTAATCACCAAAAAGAATTTTAAGCACATTTAACAACAAACTCTAATAGGTTTTTTAACCTTTACAACACTTAAACAAAAAAGTAAAGAAGCAATCATCACCTTCCCTGTACAAATGAAAGGAATAAATTGCAAAACTGATACAGCAATAATGAACTCGAAGAGCATGACCAAGTTGAAAAATCCAAGTTGATAATAAGTATCATTTCAGTAGGCAACTATTCATATATTCAAGTGCATCAATCATATTTCATCAAATAAAGTATTCTAAGCAACCAATTTTGATTAAAATCCTTATCAGACTGCGCTAAACATATAATAAAATCAGAAATTACTCGCAGCATTGCAAGACTGAGGCAATAGATCGGTGACACCAATTCCCCAGATATATGTTGTGCTCTAACCTCCTGCAATAATTTTCATCAGCGGCAACAATATCAAAACGAAAACGTCAAGTCTCGGTACCTAAATATCCTAAACTTTGGACCCCAATTGACATGGGCACTTACAGTGAGAAGTCATGAAAAGGTTAAAGCTCTTCCCTTTTTTCTATTTTCCTTTTGCTGATTGGTTTGATCCGAATTGAGATATTGTTCGGTATCATTGATAAGTACTATCAAAATCGGGTTTACAGACTTGGGCTTGGGGAAACAAATTCAAACAAATAGGAACTAAGTTTGAAGCACAATTTGCACAATTCTCAAGCACGATTTGCAAAAATTTCTTATCTAATTTTTTATAGACATACTACCCCCTCACCTTCTAAAACAGGAAAAACCATGAATGATGATAAGCTAATTAAGTATGGTAACACAGTAAAACACACCATTCAAATCATAAAGCTGAGCCACAAAGCCACACAGCAGAGCTCTTCATTAATTAGCATGAACAAAAGAGAGAAGAAAATGAAAGGAAAATCAACTTCAAAGAAAAACAAAATCCGAACCCCAACTGAAAAGCAAAGAAAACAAGGACCAGCTCAAATCCATAAACATTAAAAATGATATTGAGGGAAAATTGAAAGGATTACCAAGACCTCAAAAAGAGACGAAGTCACTATCTTCCGGAGCCAACCAAATCCAAAACCTCTCTAGTCCTCTTCACCATAGTTTTAATAGTTGATACTGTAACGACAATAAGAAAACCCATAATCAGAATCCAATTTATACAAAACCCTAAGTAAAAATGGAACAGCGAATTTGTTGAAGGTCGCCATATAATCCATAACAGCATTCTTCCGCAATTCAGTAGTAGAATAGAATGCAGCTGCTACATATATAAACATTGTTTCCCCTCAAGCTATAGAATTACGAAATGCATAATTAGGTTAATACAAGTAATTGGTCATTAACCAATAAATTTTCAGCCTGTGTCACTATCATTATCTTGATATTCAGTTTGGATAGTTTTTGACTAACCATCTATATAGAAGCATATAGAGAAATTAGAGTTACCTTTACCACCTTAATGCAACGTTTGCTTCCTGCGTGCAGTTTATACATCTTAGAGCCTCAAATGGTGCCTACTCCGCCAGATAAAAACGAAAAATAGAAACAAAACTTCATGAGATTGAAGAACTGAGTAGTAAGCAAAATTGCATACAAATTAAAACAACCCAACGGAATTTAAATGAGATCACCAGATCACACCTGCAAGTCTGTAACCAAATATATAAGGTTCCTTCAAAATGGAGATAGGAAGAAAACCTGGAACTAACTTAATGAGGCCACAAAATCATAAATGTAATCAAATATATAGGATTCCTGGTAGCTTAATCTTCGATAGTGCTTGTCTTTGTATGTTTAACAGTTGTCAGGCAGAAATGAAACTGTTTAGCTCATAATCAAAGCGATATATATTTTTTCATGATCATAATTAGGAAAATGCATATGCGAAGATTAAATGTCTAGTATTTATTCAGCTAAGTGTAGGCATTACTTTTTTAAGAGACAAAAAAAAATGAACTATAGTTTTCTCCCAACCTTGCAAACTTTTATTTAAATCTGCAGACTTGAAAAGTTTAATAGAACTTATTTAACTTAAAAAGATAATTAGCCAGGTAAAAGCATTTAAAACCATAGGATAACAATGCCTACACTTATACCTTTAGGAGTGGAACCAATTTAAATTTCATGAGATCTTAATCATTCAGTTGTACCTTTTTACAAAACAATAAAAAAATAATAATAATTCATGATACAAACATCAAGATCAACTGGTTAGTATTTTTACTCAAGCTACCTAAATTTTCTTCCAAGTAGGCATAAGAGGGCAAATAATTAAATGAGTTCTGTTGAGATATTTTGATAATATGAGGTTTGTATTTTTTGTAAGAATTTGTAATCTATTAAAGCTGACTAACTATTATGTTGAAGTTTATGCATTCATCTGTATGTTGGGTAGTATAGTAAAGTTGACCCTGTTTTAGGGAAGAAAGAAACACAAATTTCACATTCCCAGATAATATATGAGATGTAGGGATTTCAAAATTTAATATCACTATACAAAAAGAAATTTTACACAACTTTAGAAAAGAAACAAACCTGAGTAAAAAGAAAAACCCAAAAAAAGAAAAATGGAGGACTGCAAACAAAGGAATAGCAGTGGAGAACTGAGACCAATAAACCTTTACATGAAATCTGCAAATAATAAACAGAAAACGATGAGATTCTGCAACTAATCGCTATAATTTTACAACATTGTAATTTACCCTCTCACTCACTACCATCATAACAGAACACAAATATAAACTTTCCATAAAAAATTTCACAGTTGGGATAAAATCAAGCTATCCATGTATATCAAACCTATAACTCACTTTCCAAGCATCAGTTTTCATATCTAGTCAGTCTCATTAATCTAGTTAATACCAGCTCTCTATATTCACAACCTTCCCAAAGCAAACACCCAAATTATAACCAATGCACATTGCACTTCAGATTAGTATTGTATTTGTTCTTAATTGAGCTCACATCAATACTTATATCTAATTGAAGTCTTTATTAGACTAACGCATACTTTATAAAAGCAAAATTGGAACTTAAATCAGATAAAAATTATAAAAAAAAGAGTTCTAACAATACTTATCTTTCTGCTGGGTGGTTTTTGTAACTGAAGATTCTGCTGGCCTTTTCTGCAAGCAGGAGTGGTGAAGATCAAAATTCTACCACTACCCAGATTTTGCGATCACTGGAAGCTGATGAAGTGGCGTGAAAACGAAAGAAGAATAATGATAGTGAGCGGAAGAATAAAGACAGGGAAAGAAAGGTGTCGAGATATCTGGAAGATTCAGAGTCGGCAAGAGAGAGATGCCCAAAAAGTTCTGATATCAAAACCCTAGCAAGATGTCCGCACGTTGCAGCGGGACTTTGGCGTATTTCTGCTTGTGATAGCTCCAATGTTTCAAGCAACCACAAATATACTTGAGCTTGTTAATAGACAGCAGCCCATTCACATTGTTTATTAGGTCGGCCCAGAAACTAAGAAAGCAAAAAAGAAAAAAGGAGTGACAATACATTCCATGAAAGCGCATCTAACAAAAAGAAAAATATGGAAAATCATGAAATCCGATGAATGAATTTTTAACCTCTTTGTCACGCGGTAGCTTTGCTAAGTAGCTCTTTCAACCTCTTGCAATTCCTTCATTTAGAATTGCTGGATTTAGTAGCTCTTTCAACCTCTTCTTTGTTTTTTTTTTTATGTGTAAGCTGTGCTCCCAAGTGTCTTGGACAAATCAATCTGCATAATTATGTGAAATATTATAGTGAGAATGATGAAGTGGCTAAAGAAAAGTATGTGGAAGATGCAGGGTCATTTATCATTCTTGCAGTTTTTAATGTATGTCATACTTAGGAAATCTTATAATGATTTCCACATCAGTTAGTTGCAAGTGGTTGGTCCTCTACATCAGTCCTATTTGTCTGAGAGTCAAAATTAAACAAACGCAGATTACAGTCTAGTAAAGCCTAGGGGTGACGAAGGCGCAGAAGCAATCAAATAGATAGGGGAAAAAAAACAAAAAGAAAATAGAGTTAAGCGCACTACCTGAATTTGTTTGAGATGAAAAGGTTGACCTTCTTAGATGGCGTAAGCTCCTTAATCCAAGTAGTCTGGCTTTCTATCGAAGAAAGAGTTGACAGCAAACATCTTTGGAAGGAAAATGAATGCCTTTCTGAAGCTGAAGCTTGGGCTTTTCTAAATCTCGGACACTGCTCACAAAACCTATACAATGAAATAACAGTAGACATGTGAGTTGATCTTATCATGATTGCTCATAAAACCCCACATATATATATATATATATACACAGTTGAGATCAGAGGCGAACGTCCGCACGCCCTTAAAGTGCGGACGTCCCTCCGTTCTCCACCGTACGGCTCCGACGACGGCGTGCCTCCACCCTAGCGTGAGAGAAAGTGATCAAGGACGCTGCTAAGGTGGAGGCGCACCGTGGTCGAAGCCGGACGGTGGTGAATGGAGGGACATCCGCACTTTAAGGACGGTACGGACGTCCTTTTTGGAATGGCTCCGTATATATATATATAAATATATATATAAACCAATGTCAATTTTGCATTCCTTTTAAACTGTATGAACCTACCCTCGATTTTTCAATTCAAGAAAATGCCAGAGTAAAACTATAAGAAAGTAGATCCTTACACTGGTTGACTGTAAAAGAAACCAATTGATTGATATAACTAAAAACACAGATTGCTGCTTTCCATATTACATGCACAATAATTGTAATACCCCGGAAAAATGGATATTAGTTTCTAATATTATTTGGGAGTTTTCGAGTTAGAAGTTAGTGTGTTTTGAGATTTGAAGGAAGAGCGGAAGAGTTCGGTTGCATAATTACCGAAGCGGTATTATGGTTTTGGAAGAGTCAAGAGTTGACTTTTTATTCTGTTGGGTTTCTCAAGAAACTTCCTTCATGAAAGTTGTAGAGCTCGTCAATACGAGTTCGTAGACATGCGGCACGCATGAAACGGACGTCGTATGTGGAAGTTATGGTCAGCAGAAGTTCGTAGTTTTCGGGAATTTTTAGTATATCTATGGAAAAGTCTAGGGTTTCCTTTTATTTCCGGAAACCATCCCTCCTCTCTTTTCTCTCTCTCTCTCGCGACACCTTCACTGCCCAAGTTTCCCAGCCGACCCGACCCGAACCCGCCCGACCCGACCCGGATTTTCCGGCCGACTCCGGCCGACCCAGACGACGGCACCGGTCGGAAAATCTTCCTCTTCTCGGCGCAAGGCTCCCTGTGTTGGTGAGGGAAGACGACTCGGGCGGTTTCGGTGTTGTTCGAGTGCCAACAGTGAGGGCGGCGACCCGGATTGCAACCCGACCGGTTTTCTCTTCTCCGGCGGCGGCGGCTAGGCTGAAACCGGTCGGGATAGGAAGTGTTGGATGTCCTCGTTCGATCCCAGGTGGTGTTGAAGCTCGATTCACGACGGAGAGCGGCGGTGGTGGATTCTAAGCTTTCCGGCGAGTTTCCGGCGACTTCCCGGCCGATTTGGTTTCGACCTCAGGTATGGAAGTTGCTCTCCTTGCTCTGAGCTATATTTTTGGTGTTGGAAGTTTGTCCGTTTTTGAAGGTTAGTGGGGCAGCGCGTGGGGCCCACGCGCAGCCGCTAGGGGCAGCGCGTGGCGGCGCGTCCGGAGGTGGTTGTGGTGTTTGTGTTGTTGGTTAGGTAGTGCTTGTTGTTACGATCATGTTGTTATATGGTTTAGAGGTTTTGGTTACCTATGATGCATGTTAGGGTTTCGTTCGGTTTCCATTTTGAGTTTCTGGTTAGTAGTTCTATAGGATGTGTAGGACGTTTCAACGACCTTTTAGAGGTCAAGGAGGAGGATTTGTCTCGGGTGATAAGCTCGTGGATTAAGACTTGAATTTCGGTTTGAATCGGATAATGTTGCTTTCTTAGTTACTAAGGTTAACGTTTTGTTAATAGGTGACTTGTGGTGTGATTTTGGTGTGATATGCTTGAGTTGTGCGTGCGAAGACGCAGCTGGATTTGAGGTGAGTAAAATCTCACTAAGGTCCACTTGTGGCCTATTTATTTTGATGATGATTGTGATGATGATTTTGATCATGGTTTGATGATGATTGTGATGTTGATTTTGATGATGACAATTGTTATGATGATGATTATGATGATGAGATTTATGATGATGTTGATGGAAATGTTGATGATATGATGATAATTATTATGTGATTTTATGATGATGAATGTGATGGTGGTCTTGATGATGATGATTTCGATGTTGATTTTGTTGATGTTGATGATAATTATTATGATATTTATTTTGATGATGAATATGATGGTGGTCTTGATGATGATGATTTCGATGACGATTTTGGTTGATGTTGATGATAATTATTATGATAATTATTAGGATGATGAATATGATGGTGGTCTTGATGATGATGATTTTGATGATGATTTTGTTGGTGATAATGATAATTATTGCTGATTGTGAAGTTGTCCTTGAAAGAAAATGATTTGTTTTTAAATATAAATGAGTTTGATCGTCAACGACTCATGGTAAGTGAAAACAAGTTTTCTGTTAATAAAATAATCTTTCAAAAGGACTTCCGATCATGAGTAATAATTAGAGTTGGTAGAATTATTCTTGGTATAAATATTTATATCCACGTGTTTTGTTGGGAGAGTATTGGATGTATGCCTTAGTGGTGAATGTTGCATTAGTTATGAATTTGTGTGCCTTAGTGGTGAGTGAGTGCATTCGTTGTGAAATTGTGGTCTTAGTGACGAATGTTTGCATTAGTTGTGGTTGTGTGCCTGTGTGGTGGTTTTGAGTATTAGAATAGGAGCCTTCGTGGTGGACCGGGAACCAAGCCTTGGCCGGGTGATTGGTTACGGTCAGTTTTAGAGCTCTAGTCTGTCGGTACTTCATGGGGGATGACTAAGTGTTGACGAACCCATGAGTACGTGTTTGTTTAGTTACTTATGGGGGATGACTTTGCGTTGGCGAACCCATAAGTAAGAGTAGAGAAATGTTTGTGTGATATTTTTATATGATGTCATTTAATTTCCTTGTTTCGAGTATTTCCTGAACTATGCTTGTTCGCAGGAGATTCTCTAATTTTAATTGTGTGATTTTAATGGAATTTGAGTGATTGTGAATTGTTGTGTTTTTCTTAATTTCTCCTTTCGTTTTCTCTTGTTTGTAAGTGTTTTTCTGAATTTTGTTTTTATTGCATGAACTCTTAGAGTTTACCTGATGTGTTGTTGGGTTGAGTATGTTGTTAGAGATTTACTCATACGAGCTTTTAAAGCTTACCGGGTTTGTTGTTTACAACCCGGTGCACCATTCCATGGTGTAGAGGTTGTTTTTGCAGGTCAGGTTTAGCAGAGTTGAGGCTGCGGCAGATAGGCATAGTTCATTTGTTTACTTTCTAGTTCGCAGTGAGTTTGAGGGAGGTTTTATTTGGTTCAATTTATTCTTTTACAAGTTGTAAAACTAAAGAGTTGTAAAGTTTGTTTTTCTTTTAGTTATCATGCCTTGAATTTGGAATTTTTATTTATCCAAAATTCGGGGTGTGACAGTTTGGTATCAGAGCCTTGTTGCATATTTGGTGATAATCAATATCTTTGAGTGATGGCCCGACTGCAGCGGATCACCATTACTCTTAGGTACTGATTTGTCATTGGGTATGCGGGAGGCAAGGATGTTGTCTCGAGTGTTAGGTTTCTAGAGCATAGGTTTGCTCTGTAAGTAAGGAGTGCAAGTGTTGGGTAGCGTTTCTTGAGGATTAGTCTTTTGAGGATTGAGAATCACTAGATTAATTTCTCTTCAGCTGCCCTTGGTAAGCTGGAGGATTTGTGATTAGTGAGCAAAGTTTAGGAGTGAAGGGTACTTTGTTCTCCTTTCTTCTTCATGAGAGTGAGCAGTGATTTTGGTGTCATTTTCTGTGGTGTGGTGGTGTGGTGTTTCGATTTAGTTATGCAGTTAAGGTCTTGTGTTTGACTTCTATTGTAGATGTGATGTCCTTGTAGTTTGTGACTCATACATCTTTTTTCTTATGGTGGTAGAGTGTTTCTACATGCGATTTGTGTGTTTGTTTTATGTGTGAGTATTGTTATGCATTTTAAGAAGTTGTTTTCTGTTGTGTGGCAAGTTCTTTTAAAAGTTTGTAGTGTTATGGTGAGTAAACCTCACGTTCAAGCTAGTTACCTTGGCGGTAACTAGGCGAGTTTCGTTTTAAATGTTTGTTGTTGTTGTTTATTTTGAGAGTGAGAATATATTTGTGGTGATATATATATATGTATATCTAATTGGTAAAAGGATATGTATATATATATTATCATTGTTTATATTTTTGGTTATGTTATGCATATTTATCGTTTTAAGATATTGTGCAATTTTGTTGGATTATATTGAATTGAGGAGAATGGGACCCAGAGGAAATAAAATGTACCTCTCGGTAAATTGGAGGTTTGTGGAGGATAATTGTATAGTTGAAGTGATGTTTGCTTGTTTGGCCGGAAGGGAATAAAATGTACCTTTCGGCAATATTATGGATTGTTGTTGAATGTGTGTGTGATGTTGCCCGAGTGGCAAATGTGGTGTGAGTTTGTGATTTGCTTTGGCGGTGGCCATTTGGCAAATGTGGTGTGAGTTTGTGATTTGCTTTGGCGGTGGCCATATGGCAAATGACATGTGAGTTTGTGTTTTGCATGGCGGTGGCCATTTGGGAAATATGTAGTGAGGGTGTTAACATAGTCCAGGGCCATTAGCCACCTAAATCTTGTTAAAATATGTTTTGTTTTCAAAATAAATGGACTTGATCGACTACGGTCCATAGGTAAGTAAAACGGAATTTATTAAGATGATTTTAAAAAGGGTTAATGGTTAAGGACTATGTTAAATGGTTGTGATGTAGGTTTCTCATTTTCTTAGACTTGTTTGTATGTTTAGTGAATTCCTGAACTATGTTTACCTGCAGGATTCACTAATTATTTTCTTGTATGTTCTTTCTGGTGTGTTTCGTATTTAATTTTGTGATTCTAAATTGATTATCTTAGTGTTGCTGGTAATCACCTGAACTAAGCTATGCGCAGGGATTACTATTCTTTCAATGGTTTATTTTATGTGTGTTGGTTGAGGTTTGATCCTAGAGGGATGAGTGTTTTTGGTGTTGTTGAGCTCTTAGTGTCATAGTGAGTTGACAATGATGCAATGCAGATATTGTTTTGTTTTGAGTTCACAGTCTTCTGTAGTTTGTGTGTTGTGTTATGGCTTGCGACTTAACTTAAGAGTGTTAAGTTTGGCTTGTTAGTATGAGAGTTTAAAATTCATGAATTTATTTTGAAATTATTACTTTTGTTGAGGTGGTGGATGTTTATTTGGGGGAGCGAGTGGCTCCAGGAGATGTGGATTAGTTTGTTTTCGAAGTGTTTGGGTTTTGATGAATTTTCTTTCAGGTTGGATTAACCATTTTCAAGGGAGGTTATGCCAAAATTTTGGTAGAATTTCCCTTGAGGTGGCTCCCGTAGAGTTTATCCCGGATTTCAAAGGGAAATCCGAGGTAGGTCCTGGCATTTAGCAATGTAGTGGTGGTGTAATTTGTAGAGATGTGGTTTGTGAATCACTCAGTTACCACCAGGTGGGGTGTGGGGTATGTGTGTATTCAATGTTACGTTTTTACTTGGGTGACTTCTTGCTCGTGATGCCTAGTAGACCTTGAGGTGTCTTGTGTAAAGAGCTGTTGTGGAAGAGTTTGATGTTGTTTTGGGGGAGTAGTTAGCAGCTCTTGGGTAGAGTAGTGCGTTTAAATTTCGGGGACGAAATTTCTTTAAGGGGGGTAGAATGTAATACCCCGGAAAAATGGATATTAGTTTCTAATATTATTTGGGAGTTTTCGAGTTAGAAGTTAGTGTGTTTTGAGATTTGAAGGAAGAGCGGAAGAGTTCGGTTGCATAATTACCGAAGCGGTATTATGGTTTTGGAAGAGTCAAGAGTTGACTTTTTATTCTGTTGGGTTTCTCAAGAAACTTCCTTCATGAAAGTTGTAGAGCTCGTCAATACGAGTTCGTAGACATGCGGCACGCATGAAACGGACGTCGTATGTGGAAGTTATGGTCAGCAGAAGTTCGTAGTTTTCGGGAATTTTTAGTATATCTATGGAAAAGTCTAGGGTTTCCTTTTATTTCCGGAAACCATCCCTCCTCTCTTTTCTCTCTCTCTCTCGCGACACCTTCACTGCCCAAGTTTCCCAGCCGACCCGACCCGAACCCGCCCGACCCGACCCGGATTTTCCGGCCGACTCCGGCCGACCCAGACGACGGCACCGGTCGGAAAATCTTCCTCTTCTCGGCGCAAGGCTCCCTGTGTTGGTGAGGGAAGACGACTCGGGCGGTTTCGGTGTTGTTCGAGTGCCAACAGTGAGGGCGGCGACCCGGATTGCAACCCGACCGGTTTTCTCTTCTCCGGCGGCGGCGGCTAGGCTGAAACCGGTCGGGATAGGAAGTGTTGGATGTCCTCGTTCGATCCCAGGTGGTGTTGAAGCTCGATTCACGACGGAGAGCGGCGGTGGTGGATTCTAAGCTTTCCGGCGAGTTTCCGGCGACTTCCCGGCCGATTTGGTTTCGACCTCAGGTATGGAAGTTGCTCTCCTTGCTCTGAGCTATATTTTTGGTGTTGGAAGTTTGTCCGTTTTTGAAGGTTAGTGGGGTGGCGCGTGGGGCCCACGCGCAGCCGCTAGGGGCAGCGCGTGGCGGCGCGTCCGGAGGTGGTTGTGGTGTTTGTGTTGTTGGTTAGGTAGTGCTTGTTGTTACGATCATGTTGTTATATGGTTTAGAGGTTTTGGTTACCTATGATGCATGTTAGGGTTTCGTTCGGTTTCCATTTTGAGTTTCTGGTTAGTAGTTCTATAGGATGTGTAGGACGTTTCAACGACCTTTTAGAGGTCAAGGAGGAGGATTTGTCTCGGGTGATAAGCTCGTGGATTAAGACTTGAATTTCGGTTTGAATCGGATAATGTTGCTTTCTTAGTTACTAAGGTTAACGTTTTGTTAATAGGTGACTTGTGGTGTGATTTTGGTGTGATATGCTTGAGTTGTGCGTGCGAAGACGCAGCTGGATTTGAGGTGAGTAAAATCTCACTAAGGTCCACTTGTGGCCTATTTATTTTGATGATGATTGTGATGATGATTTTGATCATGGTTTGATGATGATTGTGATGTTGATTTTGATGATGACAATTGTTATGATGATGATTATGATGATGAGATTTATGATGATGTTGATGGAAATGTTGATGATATGATGATAATTATTATGTGATTTTATGATGATGAATGTGATGGTGGTCTTGATGATGATGATTTCGATGTTGATTTTGTTGATGTTGATGATAATTATTATGATATTTATTTTGATGATGAATATGATGGTGGTCTTGATGATGATGATTTCGATGACGATTTTGGTTGATGTTGATGATAATTATTATGATAATTATTAGGATGATGAATATGATGGTGGTCTTGATGATGATGATTTTGATGATGATTTTGTTGGTGATAATGATAATTATTGCTGATTGTGAAGTTGTCCTTGAAAGAAAATGATTTGTTTTTAAATATAAATGAGTTTGATCGTCAACGACTCATGGTAAGTGAAAACAAGTTTTCTGTTAATAAAATAATCTTTCAAAAGGACTTCCGATCATGAGTAATAATTAGAGTTGGTAGAATTATTCTTGGTATAAATATTTATATCCACGTGTTTTGTTGGGAGAGTATTGGATGTATGCCTTAGTGGTGAATGTTGCATTAGTTATGAATTTGTGTGCCTTAGTGGTGAGTGAGTGCATTCGTTGTGAAATTGTGGTCTTAGTGACGAATGTTTGCATTAGTTGTGGTTGTGTGCCTGTGTGGTGGTTTTGAGTATTAGAATAGGAGCCTTCGTGGTGGACCGGGAACCAAGCCTTGGCCGGGTGATTGGTTACGGTCAGTTTTAGAGCTCTAGTCTGTCGGTACTTCATGGGGGATGACTAAGTGTTGACGAACCCATGAGTACGTGTTTGTTTAGTTACTTATGGGGGATGACTTTGCGTTGGCGAACCCATAAGTAAGAGTAGAGAAATGTTTGTGTGATATTTTTATATGATGTCATTTAATTTCCTTGTTTCGAGTATTTCCTGAACTATGCTTGTTCGCAGGAGATTCTCTAATTTTAATTGTGTGATTTTAATGGAATTTGAGTGATTGTGAATTGTTGTGTTTTTCTTAATTTCTCCTTTCGTTTTCTCTTGTTTGTAAGTGTTTTTCTGAATTTTGTTTTTATTGCATGAACTCTTAGAGTTTACCTGATGTGTTGTTGGGTTGAGTATGTTGTTAGAGATTTACTCATACGAGCTTTTAAAGCTTACCGGGTTTGTTGTTTACAACCCGGTGCACCATTCCATGGTGTAGAGGTTGTTTTTGCAGGTCAGGTTTAGCAGAGTTGAGGCTGCGGCAGATAGGCATAGTTCATTTGTTTACTTTCTAGTTCGCAGTGAGTTTGAGGGAGGTTTTATTTGGTTCAATTTATTCTTTTACAAGTTGTAAAACTAAAGAGTTGTAAAGTTTGTTTTTCTTTTAGTTATCATGCCTTGAATTTGGAATTTTTATTTATCCAAAATTCGGGGTGTGACAATAATATAATTAGAAGCGCTGAAGTAAAAAGTAATGTAATTAATATACCTTTTCAGAGTTGATATGCCAAGAAGGATCCAAAAGTTTACACCTGCAAAAAGGATGCACATTGAGATTTTATCTAAAACAGAAATTGAAAACAGACTGAAAATAAATGAAGCCTAAAACTGTCTTCAACACAACAAAAAATTGATCTATGATGCTATTATGCCCATGACTTCACTGTCCAAATCAAGAAAGTCGATCATGAGGAACTATTTCATGAAGCATCACTGTGCATTTCAATTCAATGACATAACGATGTGCACTACTCTTGATAGTAGGCCATGTTGAATCAAATGGCCGGTTGAGAGGCCACAGAGAAACTCAAATTCTTACATTGAAAACTGAAACTCTGGCACAAAATGTAATAGTGTTTTCATTATATGCAACCACCTAGTATTTAGTTACCTACTAAATGACAGAAAGGAACCCCAGTAGTTTTGTGAAGGACGGAAGGAGGCGAACAAACTAAGAAAAAAAGGGGATGTAATTACCCTAACGTCTGATTGTTTCTTATGTTCACCAATTGGAGCCTTATGTTCCCAATCCATGGCACCAGATTTCAGATTCTCAAGGACATTTCTTTACACCAACCCAAATACTCGATTACGCAAAATTTCACAAAAAACACACCTTTTGTTCGACCAAGATTTTCAACCCATTTCTACCCACCCAATCATCATCAGTCCAAATTATATGACCATCTCAGTCATTCAAACAAAGAATGACTATGCCCTTTAAATAGGAAATACTAAAACATCTATATATAGTTTCCAATATATAAAGCCAATGCCAAACCTTAATCAAAGCCTTGAGTCTCCTCTCAAATATATCATTATTTCTATGGCGAGGTATCATGGTGCTTTACAGATAATTAGTTTCATTATCCTGTATGCATGACCAGAATAAGGAACACACAAAAATCAAGATTAACTGGTTAGTAATTTTCGGTCAGCATTTTACTGGGCCTACCTATATTCTCTTCCAAGCTCGCATAAGTAAGCAAAATCATTAAATGAGTTTTGTAGAGCTTTTTGATAATATGTAAGGTTTATACTTTCTGAAGGAATTTGTAATCTAAGAATACTAACTAACTATCAAGTAGGTGTTTAGGCATTCATTTGTATAGTGGGCGGTATAGTGAAAATCAAATTCTTTTTAAATCTGCAAATAGTATACCTTCCCTCACCTTTCCAAATAATATATGAAATGCAAGGCTCACATTGAGCATCTCACACAGAAGGCATGTAAATTGCAGTCTATGAATTGGATATACCTGTGACGCATACCACTTTTAAACACTTCATTTCAAGCAACACCAACTTGTACCTGAAGCAACACATATAGAAAAAGAACATAAGCATAAGACCATAGACAACTATAAACGCACTTTAACAGTTAAGAAAAATTAACAATATCATTTCCAAAGGGTTTTTACATCTGCTGAAACTTCTACCCTAAGATCGGGTAATCTACCCTAAGATCGGGTAATGTAAGTCATATAGAGAAAAGCTGAAAACTAAATAACTCAATGAAACAAAGCAGGTTCTTTTTTTTCACTTCTTGCTTTTCACGGACAGTTTTTTCTTTTCACTTTTATGACACAGAGAAATGAGACTATTCCTATGCAACCCCTTCAAATAAAATTATTCATATAATAGGCCAATATTATACTAATTAGCAAGAGAAAAAGAAGGATGATAAAAAGAAAACAGATCCAAAAGTCTAACAGGTTATCCAATATAGAATAGGTCCAGGTTATACTTATTTGATTGGGAAAGGAAAAAAAAAAGTATCTTGACCGAAGAAATGAAGATTCAATGCAGAACCTCATTTCATTACCATCAATATAATAAACTAATTGAGCTCACATCAATACTTATATCTAATTGATGTCTTTATTAGACTAACGCATACTTTATAAAAGCAAAATTGGAACTTAAATCAGATAAAAAAAAAGAACACAGTTCTAACAATACTCATCTTTACTGCACCCTTGTCACTAATCTGTCCAAGCTCTAGTCTTTGCTTGAGCCACACAGCTTCCCCAAAAGTACCAACCTGAGTATACAAACACGAATTACATTTAAGGGAATATTTAAAAACCCAATAAAAAAACTTTCTGATACCCAAGAATCTACAAACCGCGAGCCATGAGAACACACCATATCTAGCTGCCAGTAACACTCTTCACCTGAGCAATTCCCTAGGAATCATGAAGAACAACACCAATTTTAGATACTAAAATTAATAAGAAAAGTATTTTAACAATTCCATAATAAATTTTAAATATTTTACTTCACATATTCTTTCTCACAAACTCACCTTGATCTAACACAAAGGATTGGAACCTTCAAGATTGTGATTGCTTTTGTTTAATAAAAAATCAGTGAGCTGCATGCAACTTCAATGATAAAATATGGTGATCTAAATTACATAGTTTTAGATAATAATGGGAAAAGAATAAAATGTTACTCTAAATTTAGACAACGCACCTTTACCAAAAGAAAATTCACAGAAGCAATTGAGAGGATAAATATGATCCTTCCATACATAAAGAAATAAAGAAACTGCATTTCTCATGAGCTTGGTTTGATCTGCTTCGATAATCCTCCTGCTCATGCTGCCCAGGCTTTCCTGGATGAAGTGAGTTATGTTTCTAAGGCCAGGAAAACTGGCAATTGCTTTAGCATTTAGTTTCTTCTTTTGTAACCAAAAAAAAAATGAGCCAACAATAGACATCCCGTTGGCTTTCAAATGAAAATTTGCCCACAAAATGAGCTATTGACGTATATAAGAAAAGATAATATTTGTTTAGAGTTTTTACACGTTTAGTATGTGATTGATGGTATGCATGTCACTTTGATGCAGTAGACAACATACGGACATGAAATATTATTGAATCCCGAACTCATACCCAAGCTTTTTTTAAAACAGAGACAGGAACATGACCAAAACACAAACAAAAAATCATAATCAATTTCAAATTGAAATGCAAAAGTCCAAAACCCGCTATGTTTAAATGCACCAACCTTGTAATCAGTTTATCATTTACTATATCATTGGGCATGACTTTTACAATTGATTCATTCTCCTAATGGTTCAAAAAATCATGTGAACGTCATATTTGTTCAAAACATTAGTAGCTCATAATCAAAGCGATATATATTTTTTCATGATCATAATTAGGAAAATGCACATGCGAAGATTAAATGTCTAGTATTTATTCAGCTAAGTGTAGGCATTGTTTTTTTAAGAGACAAAAAAAAAATGAACTATAGTTTTCCCCCAGCCTTGCAAACTTTCATTTAAATCTGTAGACTAGAAAAGTTTAATACAACTTATTTAACATAAAAAGATAATTAGCCAGGTAAAAGCATTTAAAACCATAGGCTAACAATGCCTACGTTTGAATAGATAGTGACTACCGAAGATCAAAGCAATTGAACTGGTACTTACATTCACCATCTTTAGATTCCAGCCAGGTCCGGTTATCTCTCCAATTTAGTATTCGGGTGGCACTCGATAGCAAAAAGAAGAAAGAAAGAAACAAAAATCAGATTGAAACTCAGAAAGAAAGAAATACAGTTTTCTTTATTTGAGTATATTGCATGTAAACTGTAACTTTACCTCAAAAACTGCTAAAAAATGAAAACCAAATCAGCAAGCTATATACCGGAATCGATCATTGAGGTCCTAGACAGCAGAACAGAAAAACGCCGAATCAGTTCAAATCAGGTAATGGGAACGGTTATCCATCTTGAAATGATAAGCTCAATCTCAAACAGTATAAAAACCACACAAAAACGGAATGAAAAAATTTGAAAATTCAAAAGCACTTAACTTATCTATTCGATCTGAGCAGATGATTAGGAACTTCCCAAATCTATAGTCCGACGAATCCATCTAGGAGAAAATTTATATTGCACTCTTTGCGTTCAAACACCAAATTTCATGCCACCAAAAAAAAATTCAAATGAAAACACAATAAAAATTCAAACGCAAACGCAAAAGCCAATAAAGTCAAACATAACAACATCAAGAATATACCTGAGAAACTAACAAATTGGATCCCACCCAAAATCAAACAAACTCGACTAGGCACATGTTAACAAATCCTCCATAGATTTTCACTCAAAGATATCTCATCGGCTCTACACCGAAAATGAAAAAAAAAATATGGATAGAACCAAAAGAAAAAGATAAGAAATACCGAGACATTAGAGCTGCTCAAAATATGGACAAATAAGAACAAAATGGTCTTCAATGGTGGGATTTTTTTTTACCACGATCAAAGACGAAAGCGGCTTGAACTCTATTTGAATCACATAACACAGTTATGGGAACAAATTAAACCCTGGACAAGGAGCAATATTAGAATCTCGAAACATATCTGAAAATCAAAAGCATACAAAACATGCACAAACCCAAATACTATTATCTCTTTCACTTTATCAATGCTAGTCTCACTTTGAATTTTCTGCTAGTCTCATTGACCCACGTTATTGCTCGTTACAAATCATATTCAAATTATAGAAATAACCCAATAGCAAATGTATCCCCAATTTAACAAATGTATCTCTTACTTGCACAATGCAGTTCAAGAGATTGACAAATTGACCAATGCGGAGTTTGATTTGGTAAAAGAGTAGGTACACCAGATTTGACAAAATATAATTTCAACTCAGAAAGAAAGAAATACAGTTTTCATTATGTGAGTATATTGCATGTAAACTGTAACTTTTCCTGATAAACTGCTGAAAAATGAAAATCAAATCAACAAGCTATATACTGGAATTCGGTTCAATCGATCATTGAGGTCCTAGACTGTAGAACAGACAAACGTCGAATCTGCTCAAATCAGGTAATGGGAACGGTTATCCTTCTTGAAATGATAAGCTCAATCTCAAACAGTATAGAAACCACACAAAAATGGAATGAAAAAATTTGAAAATTCAAAAGCACTCAACTTATCTATTCCATCTGAGCAAAGGATTGGGAACTTCCCAAATCTGTAGTCCCACGAATCCATCTTGGGGAAAATTTATATTGCACTCTTTGCATTCAAACACCAAATTTCATGGCAACGCACAAAAAAAATTCAAATGAAAACACAATAAAAATTTAAATGCAAACGCAAAAGCCAATAAAGTCAAGCATAACAACATCAGGAACATACCTGAGAAACTAACAAATTGGATCCCGCCCAAAATCAACCAAACTCGACCAGGCACATGTTAACAAATCCTCCATAGATTTTCACTCAAAAATATCTCATCCGCTCTGCACTGAAAGTGAGAAAAAAAATATACGGATAGAACCAAAAGAAAAGGATAAGAAATACCGAGACAAAAGCACTGGTTTTCAAAACACTATCTCTTGTCTTTTAACATACCCATCTCAGGAGGGTGGTAACCAAGAGTGCCACACATGGTCCGCAATGTATGCACTGACCACCCAAAATCTGCTATCTTGAATTCACCCTGACATTAGAGATCTACATTGACATGAAGAGCAACAAGTATGCATCAATAAGTCATAAAAAGGAAACTTATAACAGCATAGTAAGGCATTCAGCACCTGTTGACCAATGAGAAGGTTTTCTCGTTTGATATCTCAATGAATTACGTGCTTTCCATGACAGTATATAAGGGATGGGGCCAATGATGCAACATACTGCAAATACCTCGTACGAAAAAAAATCAGAATTTCTATTCTATAAACAACTGAAAGAGAATGAATTCGACACCACAAAAAAACTTACGGTGGCTGCACGTCTTTCACTAAAGTATTTACACTTCTGGAGTTCCTCTTATAGTTCACCTTTGGCGGCATATTCCAATATCAAATAAACTCGTTTCTGCAATAATTAAAATTCCACTACAAGGGTGAGTGACTCTGTACCATAGTGGTTCCATTAACTAGGAGACGTTCAATTTGGTGCAAACATAAACCACCTATGAGCACTATACCTGATCATAAAAGTAGCCATAAAGACGTAGAATATTGGGATGGCCAAGATGACTTTGTATTTCAACTTCCCGGCGAAGCTGATGCTCAACCTGAGATTGTTGCAACTGGCTCTTGAAGAGGACTTTGAGTGCCACTATGTGATTGCTCTGTTTCAGGCATAGATACAAATCAAGAACTGTGTATACACACCACTAAAAGCAGGTAAACAGAGAGATACAACACCACGATGATGCATAGCAAACACTCATTTCCAACTTAAAATTGCAAAAGGACACTCCACATCATTTGATAATAAAGCACATTGTCGAATCAAGATCCTCCTTAGTTATAACTCTTTCCCATACATCTTTAGTCACAACTCTTGCACCCGCCAAATCTGCCATCAGAGAAGCATTCAGGAACATCTAGTCATGATATCTGCAAATTCCGAAGGTGATTATGAGTTCTCCTTTGAGCAAAAAACAGGCAAATTAGGGCCATTAAGAACATCATCAATACATGGTTGATAGTGGGCATGTTAGATTAACACAGAAGACAGTCTCATACAACATGAAAACAAAATCAATATATTAGGTCTTATTATGATCATATTAAAATACATGCTTTGCGCTAGATACAAATTCAACGCAGTACTCTCTAACTGGAGCGCACACGCTGTGATGTCTCAAATTCTGGCTCCTTTGGTCTTGTTAAGGTGAGTTTAGGCTTCATCTGGATAATAGAAACAACATCAACCTCTATAGCAAAAAAAAATTTATTAAACCTGACCAAATAAATATATATGTGTAAAGAAGTGAAAGAACTTTAAGCAGGGTGAAGCTCCTTTACGTGTGAGAGAGAACCATTAGCATGCGGCAGCGGCAAGTCTCTGGTACTTGATTGGAACCTGTTCATCATTTCTTGCATTGAAACAAATGGTGCTGCAGGTTCCCGAACATCAATCTGTAGATTGGGAAAGGATCAACTACTCAATTCTGATATTGCATAACAACATGGAGTGCAAAAGAAGGATGAAAAGCACAAACCGTCCTGTCCTCTTTTTGAGTTTTAATAGCAGTTGAAAAATGTGTGGCACTGGTATGAGCCAGTTTTGACTTGTGGAGCAATGTTTGGGGTTTGGGATTAAGAGTCTGCATTTTAAGGGCACACAAGGAAAAACAGTCATGGGAAATGTCTAGAAATAATCTTCACCAAACGACAACAAAGAGGCTTCTAGATGTGAGTCAACACAAATTACAGAACTAAAAGTAACCTGTCTAGATCTTCCAGCATCCAACTTCTGCCGTGATTCTCCTGAGCTAACATGGATGTGCCAGTTGCATTTTTCACGTTCTCTTCTTTGTAAGTTTCAGTCAAATATACAATTAGGACATAGCACTGGCGTATAATGAATTCAAGAGATACCAGATAAAGTGAAGCACGCCAACCTTTTCATAGTATACTGTTTAACATGTGAAGAGTGCAAGTGACTTTTTCCCCTTAGCCCTGATGGGTTTTTGACCATACTTGATATCTTTTTAGCTGTCTGGTGGTTTTTGAAATCACTTAGAAGATCTCCCTTCTTGAAATGCATAGGAGACATGAACAGAAAAAAAAGTTCCCACTGATTGAGAACAAAGAGCAAGTACAGAACTGCTGAATTGAGAACAAAGAGGTATCAATGCTGGTAGACAGTGACGGTTTGGAGTAAGTACAGAATCTGGAAAAAATACTGAACCTGGGAATTATATTGGCAAATGAACACTAATAATTGAAAAGCTTAAACCTTTGGGTGATTGGGAGGGAGAGGGAGATGGGTTTTACCTGAGGAACATCTGAAAGTGATTGTGCTTGGAGTGCTCTGCGGCTGCTGCAACTTACACCACAATGGCTCTGCTTTATGGTTTCTGAAATTGTGGCGAGGTATAGGTTTTAAAGGCGCTTCAATGGGCCTCCCTCGTATCTCTAAAGCTCATTCAAAGGATTTGGACTACCATGTCGATAAGAGCAGCGCTTTAATCAAAACTCCCAAACTCCCAAGGGAGGTGATCAGCGAAGATTGCCCAAAAATTAAACAAATAAGGCTAAGCCCATAAACTTGAATTCAGCAAGAACAGAAGAAAACATTCCCACCAAGCTTACAAAAATCTCAATTGAAACAGTTTACTTGACTAAATTATGGCTCCCTATGCTTGATCGAACACCTCCGGCATTAAAATCAAACCAAAAAAGATAGGCACAAAAACCTGAATTCAGAGGAGACAAAGCTTTACCGAAAACACCCAGATCCGTCAGGCCACAATCGCAAAGAAAAGGAATCGATAGGAAAAAGAAAAAAAAACTACAACACAGGAAGACGCAAATTACCAATCAATTAAAGTTGAGGAAGACGCAAATTGAAGCATAAGATGAAGTGCTGCATAAGATGCAAATTACCTGGATCCATAAAAAAAGTCAAGTTCCTGCACCCCTGCTTAAATTAAAAAAAAAAAAGCAAACACATCGGTAGAATCCATTATAAACAATACACCAGAAAAACTATCTCTTCTAATCAAAATCCTCAAAACACACTTAAACCAAATAAAGTACCAATAAACAAATCTCAAATGCAGAAACACACCAGGGCAGTGAAAAGATGTATCCCTGAATGAAATCAAATCAAATCAGCAACAGATCTTTACTTCAGAAACTGATATCTGCATATCCAAAAGTTCATGTCTCAACCATCTTTGAACAACCTGCAACAAAAACTAATCACAATTACTAAATGGTAGTAATAACAATATAGAGTAAATTGCTAGTAATAACAATATAGAGTAATAACTAATCACATATACGGTTAAAGAAATTACCACCAAACAGAAGAGAATCAAAACCAAACAACCCACAATTATTATCCAAAAGGACATCCTAAATATTCATCAACTGTTCATGAACACCTACTCTGTTTTCATTGTCATTTGATGTATCTCCAACAATGAGTTCTTTCATTTTCTATGAAGATTTGTTTGATCACTTCGGATTCTTGAATTAATTAATGGTTCTTCATCTCTAAAATGCTAAAAAGAACACTGTTCTATTTCTTCATCATTGTTCGTTCCACCATCGAATTGGTCCAGTATTGTGTCTGCATCTTTATCTTGAAAGGCATGTCAATCCACTGTTTCCACAATTGCTATCTTCTTGGCGAAAACATGCTCCTGATGTTCTTTCATTCTCCAAGTTCTGAAAAAGAAAAAAAAAATCCATTTGTTGAGCATATTCGATTTCCATATGCTGCGTACATGTGCAGTGCATCATTCATTTTAAAATGCATGATCAATCAAGCTCAGTGGGAATACAACTGAGGACATTGTATCATAATCCACGCTGCATAATCTAATGAAGAAGTTTGCAACATTTTCTCAGTTGTCATTTGCAGATACCGTGAAGTCAACTTCACATTTACTTTCAAAACATTTCGCCAGTTGCTTAAAAAACTAGACAGTAAACCCGCGCTTTGCTGCGGGTTCATACCTCTTTTCTTCCCAAGCTTCAAATGTAATAATCACAGTAAAAGAAACATTGCTACTTGCTTGAAATGAAAAATGTTGCAAAGAGAAGTTACAAAATGAATAACAAATAAGAGTGAAAATAAAGAGACCCAAATAATAGCAAGAAATGTTACATATTATTAAGGTAGTCAACTTTTTACATGGCTTACATTTTAGTTACAAAATGCTAGTGTAGAACTGCAGAAG
Source organism: Fragaria x ananassa (assembly GCA_034370585.1). Classification (NCBI taxonomy): domain Eukaryota; kingdom Viridiplantae; phylum Streptophyta; class Magnoliopsida; order Rosales; family Rosaceae; genus Fragaria; species Fragaria x ananassa. The sequence goes on from CP139754.1 coordinate 16,642,803, forward strand.
AAACTGGAGTTAGTGGGCAGAAGCTGTAACTGTAGTTTGTTGAGAAAATAACTGCTCCAGTTTTGAGATATTCCCACCATCAAATTGCATGAAAGAAACCATTGGAATATAAGATGAAGAGAGATAAGTGATATAATTTGTTACACTAAATGAATATGAGATCTGATGGTCATATGAACAGTAAAAAATCCCATTTGAATGCCAAGAATACCAACATAAAAAAAATCCAAACCAATCAAAATATATTTGCGTCATTACCTTATCTTATCCTCACTGCCAAAGAAGATAATTAATAAGGAATCAACATTATTCTGATAAACAGACTTAAGACTTAAAAGATTGTAATAGAAGACAAAGTCAGATATAGTTGTAGTTTTTAACATCATACAAAAGATATAAATTGCAGGTCACCATATAATTCACCTCATAATACATTACTGTTGTATAATTGTAATGTAGGCAAGCCTCTGTTAACATGAATAACCGGAAGATGTTTAATTACATAATGAATATATTTTATATTGAAGTGAAAAAAGAAAGGCCAACAACTCTCATATTTAGTAGTTAACTGTATAAGGAAATAAAAGAACAATAAAGTAGTATTTAATATTAATTTGTTAATAAGTCAAGCACTGTGAGATTGAAATTAGCACTAAACAAATGACTGTTGCATCCAAATCTGGAAGATGATGACAGTGTATTAATCTGTGAAGCCTTCTTACCAAATCAAAGATCTCAGTTATGTAAAAGAGCAAAAGAAAAAAGCTGAATCAATAGTGTGTAGTCCTGACTTCTAACCATTGACATGTTGTTAGTTCTAATACAAAGGCAGTGAGCACAAACGGATTAAGTTCCCCAATAACTCTTGTTTCCATAACTTTCCTCACTATTTATTCCAATCAGATTTCATCCCAAGTGCCAAACATAATCATAATAGTTTGATAAAAATAAAGAGAAAGTTGTCATTCAATGGTTAAAAATCATGATGAAGATTACCACATAACTATGGAAAAAGGTCGGGTTTGAGCAACAAGTGAAGAGATATCAGGATGTTGGCATTACCTCATTTGCTTCTTTGTTCCTTCTACAACCGGAAGACGGTTACTGTGATTATCTTTCATCTTCTTGAAAGCTTCCAATATCAAGTCTTCACTGTGGACACTAATAACCTGGCTAAGAAAGCAAAGGAATATTAAAATTGAGACACCAAATTTACCATCAATCAAGCATAGTAGTCAGGAAGACTTACCTCATCAGAGGACATAAAACGAAGTCCCATGCGGCAACGCAGTCGAACTAATCCTAACTTTGCATTGCTTCAAACCATGAGTAATGTAGTTATTTATAGTGGCTCGGCCACGTTCTATCACAGCTACATTCCTCAGCATATATTTTGGAAGTAGTAGCAAGGCGCTCAATATTTGAGATGGCTTCCCAAATATTTTGCCTCTGTAATAGAACAACAATGTCAGTCAGTCATTCACACATGCATTAAAACAAATGTTCAATTATTCCTGCAGATCTTTTTTGTAGATACTACAACATTTACCAATATAACAAAAATCTAAGAGAAAAAGCGGTCTCCACAAAAGTTATATTCGAGCAATATTTCTTGCACTTGTATCAACCTGTCCTCTTTCTTGGTTCACAGCAACTTGTCATCAATGACGGAGCTTAATTTCAGCTACAAATTCCAAACCATTGTTGCCAAGGAACAAAATTGGAAGTAACCCAAGAAGTTCATGAAACATGGAAATACAATTTAATAGGCATTATTTGTCTGTTAAATTTCCCAAACTGCACTCATCCAGGATCTCTCGAACTAACTATATGATACTGTACAAATGAGAACCCAAAAAGCAATCTTATTTCGACAAAAAAAATGCAGACTAAAAAAAATAAAAGTTAAATTGAAACCTAAAAACGAATAATGAAGCCCTCCCCTTGATCAATGTAGAATCATTGAGCTTCTGAATCCCATAACCTGCAAAACTGCAAACTTCAAATCGCTGCATCAACAAAGCTCAAAATCAAGTTTCATCTCTCACTCTATCAATAAGAAAACGCAGAGGAATCACATGCAACTTATATTCACTTTACAAATTTATTGTTGTAATCAAAGCCGTATTGATCCTTTTGGGGGCATGAGAGCAAAGTTCAAGTTCTTTAAGTACTGTACACTCTGTGTTCAAAGTAAATTTCATCAAACATGCATACTACTGTGTAAAAGCAAAGAAAGCAGCTATGCACGTGTTCCACAACCAATCAAGGTATGCATGTGTTCCACACCTGTCATCTTAAAAATTTCTCACTTCTGAATGACATTATCAACTGGAAATTGAAATGCATAGGAGACATGAACAGAAAAAAAAGCTTCCATTGATTGAGAACAAAAGTAAGTACATAACTGCTAAATTGAGAACAAAGAGGTATCAATGCTGGTATACAGTGACGGTTTGGAGTAAGTACAAAATCTGAAAAAAATACTGAAGCAGGGAATTATATTGGCAAATGAACACTAATAATTGAAAAGCTTAAACCTTTGGGTGATTGTGAGGGAGAGGGAGATGGGTTTTACCTGAGGAAGATGAGATCTGAGAGTGATTGTGCTTGGAGTGCTCTGCGGCTGCTGCAACTTACAGAAGCATGGAGAAATTTAAAAGACCAACAATATTCTTGGTTCCTACAACCATTGGCATCTCCAATAGTGTGTCTGTCAAACCAATAACAATTTGAAGAATTTCAGAAGCAAAATTCAGTTCACTCTACATTATACATATTCATTTGAAAGCTAGGTTCCTTATTTGTGATTGACCGATTGTCAACCAAAAAGGTAAATATCAGTAAACTTCAATCATACTAAATCACTCTATAACGATACAGCTCGCATCTCATTATCTTCTATGGCTACTTTCAGTTTGCCAACATACTACAAACAACGGAGCTTGTAAGGCAAGTAAATGTGTGAACACCTTGAATTTTAACGACACCAATGCATTCAAAATCATGGCACACAAATTCGACATTACATCGATAAGCTCAGTAACATTCAAACTATCTTCTTTGGTCACTTTCAGTAACATTCAAACTTTAAGTGAATATTTCCAACCATGGACATGAATAAAATTTGAGAAAAAGAATTGAATTTTCAATCAAGGAAGCAAAGCAGTGCAATCCAGATAACATCCAAACAAATAATCTGATAGGTAAAATTCAGCACCAACAAATTCAGAAAAAGTAAATGAAACCCAGTAAATAACCAAATATCACCCATGACTAAAACCAATCAATCAGTACATCAAACGATTATAACACCCAATCTGCATCATAATAATAAATAGCTCGAAAACCCAGTAAACGCAGAAGCATAACTTGATGTAAAAGATTGAAACTTTGAAATGTTCAGTAGAAACAATTCAGTACCTGAAAGAAGTCAAGGGAAGCTGGATGCTTTTAGGGAGTATATGACGCATGTCGGAGACCCAATAAGCCGCCATTGACGGCTTTCCGTCTTCCGCAATTAGAATCTCATATTTACCCAAGTCCTAATCTCATATGTAAGTAGAAATATAAACAACTTGCAGAGGATCAACTCTCTTTTCTCCTTCTCTGCAGTTAGTCGGAGTCTGCCTTTCACTCCCTCTCTCAGTCTCACCCGGCCTCTAACTCATCTCCTAAAATAAAAAAAAACAAACTCAAATAAACCCAACATTGAGATTCAAGAGAAACAAAATCGAACTACCACTCACCGAAACAAAAAACCACCAAAAGATGCAGAATCAGAATCGATGCTCTCGAAACTTCAGGATAGAGCAGAACGAAGAGATGAAATGCAAGAGGGAAGAGAACAGAAATTGAAATTGAAAACGATAATAGAAATTGAAAACTTACCAAGAAGGAGAACGAAACGATTCAGCTCCGATTAACACTGTTCTCTGATCTCCTCTTCCTCTCTTCCTCTCTCTTCCAAATCGCCTCTTTCTCTCTCTCCCTACGATTTCTCTGATCACCTCTTCCTCTCTCCTTCTCTCTTCCCAATCTCCTCTTTCTCTCTCTCCCTACCATTGAAAACCAAGCTTTCCGCATCCACCCCCTCTCTCCGCTGCTGCTCTTCTCTCTCACCTGTGGCAAGAAGTCGCGAGAAGACTCACGAAAGGGCAAAGGAATTAAAAATACAGGAAGAAAAAGCCCAAGCCCGAGCGAGACAGCACTGTTCTGAAAAACAGTACCTCCGCTGACGTCATCTCAACAAATATATATATGGTATAATTGGCAAATCACGTATTCATTCAACTGTAAATTTGGTTCATGTTTAAAAATTGTAAATCTAAATTTTTTGACAGAATAGCTAACTAACTTACTAAACATCAAACACCATAAAATCTTGATAGAAACTATTGAAAAAGAATAATTACGACAAAGATTCTGTATGCACTAATTAGTTATAAGTTCCATTTGATTTGGATGACTTCACTTTTGGTGTACATAGTATATTCTCATCACTAAAATTTTCTGTTGCTGAATTCAACTGGACCTTGCGACATAAGCCAATATGTTTTTTTAAATATTTTCAAAAAGCACGGAAAATATTGTTATTCATGGCTACAAATTTCAATTAAATTTTTAGAGCTCTAACTTGTAACTTATTATCAGCCCTGAAACAGCAAATTTGTTATCAGCAAATTGAGGAAAATTGGTTCATTTCTTACATAACTTGAAGTCCTGACAGAGCACACATAATTTAAACAGTGAAGATACAAAAAAAGACGCACTAAGCTCGAAGTCCTGACATGAAATTAGAGGAAACTGATAGGCAAGCTTTTGGAGCACAGCAAGCAATCCAAAACTGATATTGATATTGATATTCTAGCTATTCTGCAAACTGTATCCCAAATCGCTCACAATATAGTATCAAGTAATCAGATGTAATCATTTTATGCATTAAAAGTTTGGAAACATTAAGACTGTGAAAAAGATAGATACATCCAAAACAAAACAAAAAACTAACAGGGACATAAATACTTCATTCTAGCTTGTGAGAAGTAAAAGAAAAGATGAAATACTGAACATTTATATAAAACCATTTGGTTTATCTAATTGGATAAAAAATAAATAAATAAATAAGAAGTGTACCACACCAAACAAATACATTATCAAAACCGATCAACATGACAAAATCCCCTCATAGAAAGAAAGAGAGAGACTTACAGTTGCTTCATTCTGGCAATAACTACAGGAAAGATATGAACTCAGCAAGTCATGCGTTGTACGTGAACACATAAAGCTCAAATTAGCAGCTGAATTCTTCAAAAGAGAATAAATATGAAGAAACTGACCAAATTCATTTTCACCTGACTATGCACAGCTGACCAAATGGGTTTGCAATGAAACTCAATGTGATGATGATGGCATTTTTCCCCTAAATTAGGCGATTATTCTCTTTCTCTCCTCCTCCGTCAGTTGTCCCCGAAAACCAAAGTAAGCAGAGAAAGAAGAGATTAAACAAATTTGAGAGAAAATTGAAAGCCAATTACCCTTAGCAGAAGCAAAACTCGAATCAACAATTCACTGTAAATCGGTACAATCGCTCATCGAGGTCTCCTACTGCAGCATGGAGAAAACCTGAATCAGTTCAAATCAAGGGAAACAAAAAAACCCAATCAAAAATTCGAATAACCCAATCAACTTTTGAGAAGGAGACTATCGAAATGAGAAGAAGAAAGAGGAAAGAGCACACCCTCTCCACCCATGGTTGAGACGAAGGAGACCGGACTTGCCACAGAAAGTAGCTAGAGTTTTCTATGGGTTTAGTGTATTTTCAGAAGAGCGAGAGTCAGAGAACAACGTACATCCTCTGAAAAGAGGAATTTGCACGGCAGTCAAGGGCTCTTGGAGGATATCCATTTCCATCTATCTCTGGAAGTTTAGGGAGAGCGCAAGAAGACGCAAGAGATGAGAAATAACACGCAGCAAGAGCCAAGAGACCAGCGAATATCAAGGCCCAACACCAGGTGCATCACTATTCAGAATGCGAACAGTAAGGCGACGCCAGCGCCTATAATAGATAGTTAAATATCCAACACGCTTCTGTGCACATTTTGCAGCCTTAACCTGTTACAAGGACCGATATGGAGATGAATATATAAGCCATGTTGCTGTGCCAGCTTGATGAACTTGATCACATCATATCTATCCTCAAAAATACTAACATTTTGAAAGCTGTTCATGAGTATAAATGCATATATATCTAGAGGGAAAAGTACAATTTAAAATGCTTTTTCAAATTACCTTTCCTGGGTTTGGATCTTGCCCATCCCAAAACACATAGGTTTGTATCATGTCCAAGCCTTCATCTTTGGCCTTCTAAGTCAAATCCGGTCACATCTGTCAAACCCAGAACATCAAATATTTAAGCTATAAAAAGGAACAAAAACTATACAAAAATTAGAACTCAGCTATCAACAAAAACACCATTATACTTGGAGGAAGTAGGAAACTGGCAAAATCGATTAGAAAACCTGCAGACATGAATGCAATTTAAAAGAAAAATCCTAGCAATTAGACAGAATTAAATAAAGAAAAGCAAATATACAGAACCACTTACCCATATTTCTCTCCTCCTGTCTCAGCCCAAAATATGTTGACGAATATTCCGTTCTCTTCCTCGCAACAAAACCCAACCCTGAATCCCCCATGTTCGGCCTCTCTTACAGAGAAGATCTGTTTGATGAACCTCTGCATGTAATTAATGTCCTTTGTATCAAAATACCAATTTTACTAATTCAAAATCAGAAATGAAAATTCATTCTTTGAAGTATAATCCACGTGCATCTGCATTGATCACAGTTTTCACATAAACACTCTTATCTCTATAAAGGAGAAGTCTTTTTAAGCACCGTATGTTTTTGTACATTAATTGTTTACCTAGAAGACTAAACCCACATACACATAGAAAAGGTAGCAAATCACCTATACAAAATATGGAATCAACTAATACAAACAATTTTGGCCAAATCTTTTTTTCATTGTTACAAAAAAAATAAATTAAAGCAGAAGTCCCCAAAGATTCCCAACTAAATGAATAATATAGAATTGTTTGAAATCTTGAATGTAGAAGAAGTAGCACATACCTATGAACCTCCTCCCTATTCAAACACCAAAATGAAAAAAGTCAGCGAAATATATTCACAGTGGAAAAAAAAAATTCAAAGATCTAAAAGATTCATGTACATGCATATAACTATCTGATTGGGAAATCGGTACTAATAGTTAGAAAGGTGAAGACGAATGGTATAACTATCAGACTGATATTGATCGACACCAAAATTTTAGTGCTGACGGAACCTAAATTGACCCAAAACCTCATTATCTTGATGCTTGATTGAAACCCAAACTCGCAACCATAGTGATCAGCGAAATCGAACACCTTCTGCATTAATCACCCAAAAATCGGACCAAAGGAGATGAGCGACCATATTGAGCGACTCATAAACCCATAATTCAAGATCCAAATCAAAAAAATAAAATTTCAAAGGATGATGCTTACCTTAGGAAACCTGAATTCACCCAAAACGGTTACCTTAGTTTGATCTCCTCTCTCTGATCTCCACTCTCTTTCAGACTCTTTCTCCTCTGTTGTGACTTGTGCCGAAACCAAGACGTAGAAAAGAAAGAAAAAGAAACGAAAGCCAGGGAAGAGACGCGCGGAGACGATAGACACACACGTGGAAGTAAATAGCTAACACCTCTCATGCCAGAATTGTAAATAAGCGGAGAACGGAAGGGCAAAAACGGCAGCCCAATGTTCCCTTAGAAATAGTAGGTCGGCCCCAGGCCGCATAATAATATAGTAAATTGAAAAACAAAAATGAATGGAATTGAAAACCCATTACCCATAGACACCATAGACATCTTCTTCTTTCGCAGCTTCAAAACCACTCACAACTTATTCGAAAACCTCAGTAAAGGTTTGAAATTGATTATCCAACCCAACCAAACCCTGCATAAAATATGAGGAAAACATGACCAATCTTACCAAACCGGAAAATCCGAAACTCATTTGCACCACCAAAGCTGCATGTGCCAGATAAGAAGCTTACCTTGAGCCGAATCCCTCAAAAGATCATACACTACATACCTGAACTCTATAATAGTATAATTATCCTAACACATAATTACAACAAAATAGGAACCCACAGCACTAAGATGTCGTATTGAGCTCACCCCTCCTTTTTTTCCCAAATTCAGACCTCCTCTTTTTCCTTCATGAAAACCCAGAAAACTAAACTTTTTATAAGTCGTATCATAGGAAGTGAGAAAGGGAAGAAAATGAGAAAAACAACTTACCGAAACAAAATACCATATGTAGAACTCACCAAGACGCATGCCAATACACCAATAACGTACCTGAAACTCTTTGTTCATCAAATCCATTAAACCTAATAATGTTCCACATGAAAAAGTTGAGCTTCTTGGATGGCGTAAGCAGCTCCTTCATCCAAGTAGCCCGGCATTTGAAAGAGGAAAATAACAATAGGACAGGTAATTAGATCAGAAACAGTTCGGATATCAAAAAGAGAGCAAAGAAGATCAAAATTTAGATTCACAATATAAAAAACGAAATAACAAACTTAGGAGAAGTAAGCACACTTGAAAAAATATAACCCCCTTACAGCCTTACACACACAGAGCACCACCTTCGATCTAAAATCCAATTCCAAAACACATGCAAAACAACAAACCAAACAGTTAAAGTAAAAAGGAAGCGAAATACTCAATACTCAATACTCAAACTCGTACTCCATCGGTCAAACTTGTACTCATTCTTCAGTTCATCTCTTTACCTTAGGATAATCAACAAAACAGATGCTGGAATTGATTTTGGTTTAAAGAAAGGATTGCTGATCTAAAAGTGAAAATAAATTTCACTGTGAAAGACGAATTCCTTACCAGATTTAAAGGTTAATCGATCAATCAATAAAGTTAAACATGCACATAAAAAATGCAAATCGTTTCAGTTAGTTGACAATTGAAAACAGTATACATGGCACGATAAACAAACTCGGGATTATAAAATCACTTATTCATAGTTTACATTACTTTCTCCATACCATAAATCAAAGAAAGAAGACAATATACAGATATGATCGACATATTAAAAAAAAATGCAAAATTAATTTTACATGCTCAGCCACACTCAAGCCTGAATACCCCCCATTCGAGCTTCATTTTCACCGAAAAATGCATACCATCAACTTTGGAAAAAAATAATTCCAAAGAACCCAACAAACTTAGATTGACTAAAGGATCCAAGAAAAAGCAGCCGGAATGAAACAAAACATAGTAAAGTGGGAGATAAGAGTATCAGCCTTTAAGAACAGAAGCAGGTTCATAAGGTCTCTTCTTAATGGTTGCAGGAGTGACAGCAAGTACTTCATGCTCAGCAGGAGCATCCTGACCTTGTAGAGATGGAACTTAACCCTCAGCAGTTGAGCCATTCTCCTCACCTCCTTAATTCTTAAGACTGTCCTGGACTAGTGTGGACGGCCTTAAATTGTACTAATACTGGGCAACGTTTGGTGTTGCATGGGATTAGGAAAAAAAGTTCTAAATGAGAGATATCTCATGTTTGGTGATGCATTGGACTGGACTACTCTAACATAACAATCTAAACAATCTTAGTCTAACAATCTAAACAATCTAACATCTAACAATCTTGGTCATTGAAATTTTGACATGAAATCGAAAAAAAAAAAACAAAATTGACATTAAATACACAGAACAAGTACCTCAAATATGGATATGCCCTTAACAACTAATAGAAACATGTTTGGTGATGCATTAGACTGGACTACTCTAACATAACAATCTAAACAATCTTAGTCTAACAATCTAAACAATCTAACATCTAACAATCTTGGTCATTGAAATTTTGACATGAAATCGAAAAAAAAAAACAAAATTGACATTAAATACACAGAACAAGTACCTCAAATATGGATATGCCCTTAACAACTAATAGAAACATGTGAAAGAAATATGCAGAATCCAAAAGAGAGAAAGGAAACCTGTGAAAGAAATATGCAAAATCTCCTAAAGAACATAGAAGCTGAGTTGAAGATTCTAAAGAAGAAAACTGGAAGCTTTTACACACAAAAAAAAAATCAGTTTACCTGCTATGGACTTCAGGCAAATTGTACCTGAAACCTTGGTTTATTAAACAGTAGGAAACTAAGCAACATTGTCTGTTAAACAAAGGATCTAAACATCTTTGATACCACTACAGCTCTATAAATTTTATCAATCCATAGCAGTAACTGTTTTACCACCAGTATCTATAGACCAAACCACACTTCCACGCTACCCTTATCATCAAACACACACACAAACTTATTTGCAGTCCACACTATCTTCCTGTTGTCCATGTGCATAACACAAAGCATGAATAAAGTGACATCTTGAGTGGTGACAAAGCCAAAAGAAAAATCAGATTGATTAGACAAGAGAAACAGCCCATCATTATCAATCCAATTAATCTGAGCCCCTTCAAAACCCAGACTAAGTTTCATCAGCGGCAACAATATCAAAACGAAAACGTCAAGTCTCGGTACCTAAATATCCTAAACTTTGGACCCCAATTGACATGGGCACTTACAGTGAGAAGTCATGAAAAGGTTAAAGCTCTTCCCTTTTTTTATTTTCCTTTTGCTGATTGGTTTGATCCGAATTGAGATATTGTTCGGTATCATTGATAAGTACTATCAAAATCGGGTTTACAGACTTGGGCTTGGGGAAACAAATTCAAACAAATAGGAACTAAGTTTGAAGCACAATTTGCACAATTCTCAAGCACAATTTGCAAAAATTTCTTATCTAATTTTTTATAGACATACTACCCCCTCACCTTCTAAAACAGGAAAAACCATGAATGATGATAAGCTAATTAAGTATGGTAACACAGTAAAACACACCATTCAAATCATAAAGCTGAGCCACAAAGCCACACAGCAGAGCTCTTCATTAATTAGCATGAACAAAAGAGAAAAGAAAATGACAGGAAAATCAACTTCAAAGAAAAACAAAATCCGAACCCCAACTGAAAAGCAAAGAAAACAAGGACCAGCTCAAATCCACAAACAATAAAAATGATATTGAGGGAAAATTGAAAGGATTACCAAGACCTCAAAAAGAGACGAAGTCACTATCTTCCGGAGCCAACCAAATCCAAAACCTCTCTAGTCCTCTTCACCATAGTTTTAATAGTTGATACTGTAACGACAATAAGAAAACCCATAATCAGAATCCAATTTATACAAAACCCTAAGTAAAAATGGAACAGCGAATTTGTTGAAGGTCGCCAGATAATCCATAACAGCATTCTTCCGCAATTCAGTAGTAGAATAGAATGCAGCTGCTACATATATAAACATTGTTTCCCCTCAAGCTATAGAATTACGAAATGCATAATTAGGTTAATACAAGTAATTGGCCATTAACCAATAAATTTTCAGCCTGTGTCACTATCATTATCTTGATATTCAGTTTGGATAGTTTTTGACCAACCATCTATATAGAAGCATATAGAGAAATTAGAGTTACATTTACCACCTTAATGCAACGTTTGCTTCCTGCGTGCAGTTTATGCATCTTAGAGCCTCAAATGGTGCCTACTCCGCCAGATAAAAACGAAAAATAGAAACAAAACTTCATGAGATTGAAGAACTGAGTAGTAAGCAAAACTGCATACAAATTAAAACAACCCAACGGCATTTAAATGAGATCACCAGATCACACCTGCAAGTCTGTAACCAAATATACAAGGTTCCTTCAAAATGGAGATAGGAAGAAAACCTGGAACTAACTTAATGAGGCCACAAAATCATAAATGTAATCAAATATATAGGATTTCTGGTAGCTTAATCTTCGATAGTGCTTGTCTTTGTATGTTTAACAGTTGTCGGGCAGAAATGAAACTGTTTAGCTCATAATCAAAGCGATATATATTTTTTCATGATCATAATTAGGAAAATACATATGCGAAGATTAAATGTCTAGTATTTATTCAGCTAAGTGTAGGCATTATATTTTTAAGAGAAAAAAAAATGAACTATAGTTTTCTCCCAGCCTTGCAAACTTTTTTTTAAATCTGCAGACTTGAAAAGTTTAATAGAACTTATTTAACTTAAAAAGATAATTAGCTAGGTAAAAGCATTTAAAACCACAGGATAACAATGCCAACACTTACACCTTTAGGAGTGGAACCAATTTAAACTCCATGAGATCTTAATCATTCAGTTGTACCTTTTTGCAAAACAATCAAAAAAAAAAACAATTCATGATATAAACATCAAGATCAACTGGTTAGTATTTTTACTCAAGCTACCTAAATTTTCTTCCAAGTAGGCATAAGAGGGCAAATAATTAAATGAGTTCTGTTGAGATATTTTGATAATATGAGGTTTGTATTTTTTGTAAGAATTTGTAATCTATTAAAGCTGACTAACTATTATGTTGAAGTTTATGCATTCATCTGTATGTTGGGTAGTATAGTAAAGTTGACCCTGTTTTAGGGAAGAAAGAAACACAAATTTCACATTCCCAGATAATATATGAGATGTAGGGATTTCAAAATTTAATATCACTATACAAAAAGAAATTTTACACAACTTTAGAAAAGAAATTTTACACAACTTTAGAAAAGAAACAAACCTGAGTAAAAAGAAAAACCCAAAAAAAGAAAAATGGAGGACTGCAAACAAAGGAATAGCAGTGGAGAACTGAGACCAATAAACCTTTACATGAAATCTGCAAATAATAAACAGAAAACGATGAGATTCTGCAACTAATCGCTATAATTTTACAACATTGTAATTTACCCTCTCACTCACTACCATCATAACAGAACACAAATATAAACTTTCCATAAAAAATTTCACAGTTGGGATAAATCAAGCTATCCATAAGGATGCAACAACATGTATATCAAACCTAAAACTAACTTTCCAAGCATCAGTTTTCATATCTAGTCAGTCCCATTAATCCAGTTAATACCAGCTCTCTATATTCACAACCTTCCCAAAGCAAACACCCAAATTATAACCAATGCACATTGCACTTCAGATTAGTATTGTATTTGTTCTTAATTGAGCTCACATCAATACTTATATCTAATTGAAGTTTTTATTAGACTAACGCATACTTTATAAAAGCAAAATTGGAACTTAAATCAGATAAAAATTATAAAAAAAAAAAAGTTCTAACAATACTTATCTTTCTGCTGGGTGGTTTTTGTAACTGAAGATTCTGCTGGCCTTTTCTGCAAGCAGGAGTGGTGAAGATCAAAATTCTACCACTACCCAGATTTTGCGATCACTGGAAGCTGATGAAGTGGCGCGAAAACGAAAGAAGAATAATGATAGTGAGCGGAAGAATAAAGACAGGGAAAGAAAGGTGTCGAGATATCTGGAAGATTCAGAGGCGGCAAGAGAGAGATGCCCAAAAAGTTCTGATATCTAAACCCTAGCAAGATGCCCGCACGTTGCAGCGGGACTTTGGCGTATTTCTGCTTGTGATAGCTCCAATGTTTCAAGCAACCACAAATATACTTGAGCTTGTTAATAAACAGCAGCCCATTCACATTGTTTATTAGGTCGGCCCAGAAACTAAGAAAGCAAAAAAGAAAAAAGGAGTGACAATACATTCCATGAAAGCGCATCTAACAAAAAGAAAAATATGGAAAATCATGAAATCCGATGAATGAATTTTTAACCTCTTTGTCACGCGGTAGCTTTGCTAAGTAGCTCTTTCAACCTCTTGCAATTCCTTCATTTAGAATTGCTGGATTTAGTAGCTCTTTCAACCTCTTCTTTGTTTTTTTTTTATGTGTAAGCTGTGCTCCCAAGTGTCTTGGACAAATCAATCTGCATAATTATGTGAAATATTATAGTGAGAATGATGAAGTGGCTGAAGAAAAGTATGTGGAAGATGCACGGTCATTTATCATTCTTGCAGTTTTTAATGTATGTCATACTTAGGAAATCTTATAATGATTTCCACATCAGTTAGTTGCAAGTGGTTGGTCCTCTACATCAGTCCTATTTGTCTGAGAGTCAAAATTAAACAAACGCAGATTACAGTCTAGTAAAGCCTAGGGGTGACGAAGGCGCAGAAGCAATCAAATAGATAGGGAAAAAAAAACAAAAAGAAAATAGAGTTAAGCGCACTACCTGAATTTGTTTGAGATGAAAAGGTTGACCTTCTTAGATGGCGTAAGCTCCTTAATCCAAGTAGTCTGGCTTTCTATCGAAGAAAGAGTTGACAGCAAACATCTTTGGAAGGAAAATGAATGCCTTTCTGAAGCTGAAGCTTGGGCTTTTCTAAATCTCAGACACTGCTCACAAAACATATACAATGAAATAACAGTAGACATGTGAGTTGATCTTATCATGATTGCTCATAAAACCCCACATATATATATATATATACACAGTTGAGATCAGAGGCGAACGTCCGCACGCCCTTAAAGTGCGGACGTCCCTCCGTTCTCCACCGTACGGCTCCGACGACGGCGCGCCTCCACCCTAGCGTGAGAGAAAGTGATCAAGGACGCTGCTGGAGGCCGCTAAGGTGGAGGCGCACCGTCATCGGAGCCGGACGGTGGCGAACGGAGAGACATCCGCACTTTAAGGACGATACGGACGTCCTTTTTGGAACGGCTCCGTATATATATATATATATATATAAATATATATATATATAAACCAATGTCAATTTTGCATTCCTTTTAAACTGTATGAAGCTACCCTCGATTTTTCAATTCAAGAAAATGCCAGAGTAAAACTATAAGAAAGTAGATCCTTACACTGGTTGACTGTAAAAGAAACCAATCGATTGATATAACTAAAAACACAGATTGCTGCTTTCCATATTACATGCACAGTAATATAATTAGAAGCGCTGAAGTAAAAAAGTAATGTAATTAATATACCTTTTCAGAGTTGATATGCCAAGGATCCAAAAGTTTACACCTGCAAAAAGGATGCATATTGAGATTTTATCTAAAACAGAAATTGAAAACAGACTGAAAATAAATGAAGCCTAAAACTGTCTTCAACACAACAAAAAATTGATCTATTATGCTATTATGCCCATGACTTCACTGTCCAAATCAAGAAAGTCGATCATGAGGAACTATTTCATGAAGCATCACTGTGCATTTCAATTCAATGACATAACGATGTGCACTACTCTTGATAGTAGGCCATGTTGAATCAAATGGCCGGTTGAGAGGCCACAGAGAAACTCAAATTCTTACATTGAAAACTGAAACTCTGGCACAAAATGTAATAGTGTTTTCATTATATGCAACCACCTAGTATTTAGTTACCTACTAAATGACAGAAAGGAACCCCAGTAGTTTTGTGAAGGACGGAAGGAGGCGAACAAACTAAGAAAAAAAGGGGATGTAATTACCCTAACGTCTGATTGTTTCTTATGTTCACCAATTGGAGCCTTATGTTCCCAATCCATGGCACCAGATTTCAGATTCTCAAGGACATTTCTTTACACCAACCCAAATACTCGATTACGCAAAATTTCACAAAAAACACACCTTTTGTTCGACCAAGATTTTCGACCCATTTCTACCCACCCAATCATCATCAGTCCAAATTATATGACCATCTCAGTCATTCAAACAAAGAATGACTATGCCCTTTAAATAAGAAATACTAAAACATCTATATATAGTTTCCAATATATAAAGCCAATGCCAAACCTTAATCAAAGCCTTGAGTCTCCTCTCAAATATATCATTATTTCTATGGCGAGGTATCATGGTGCTTTACAGATAATTAGTTTCATTATCCTGTATGCATGACCAGAATAAGGAACATACAAAAATCAAGATTAACTGGTTAGTAATTTTCGGTCAGCATTTTACTGGGCCTACCTATATTCTCTTCCAAGCTCGCATAAGTAAGCAAAATCATTAAATGAGTTTTGTAGAGCTTTTTGATAATATGTAAGGTTTATACTTTCTGAAGGAATTTGTAATCTAAGAATACTAACTAACTATCAAGTAGGTGTTTAGGCATTCATTTGTATAGTGGGCGGTATAGTGAAAATCAAATTCTTTTTAAATCTGCAAATAGTATACCTTCCCTCACCTTTCCAAATAATATATGAAATGCAAGGCTCACATTGAGCATCTCACACAGAAGGCATGTAAATTGCAGTCTATGAATTGGATATACCTGTGACGCAGACCACTTTTAAACACTTCATTTCAAGCAACACCAACTTGTACCTGAAGCAACACATATAGAAAAAGAACATAAGCATAAGACCATAGACAACTATAAACGCACTTTAACAGTTAAGAAAAATTAACAATATCATTTCCATAGGGTTTTTACATCTGCTGAAACTTCTACCCTAAGATCGGGTAATCTACCCTAAGATCGGGTAATGTAAGTCATATACAGAAAAGCTGAAAACTAAATAACTCAATGAAACAAAGCAGGTTCTTTTTTTTCACTTCTTGTTTTTCACTGACAGTTTTTTCTTTTCACTTTTATGACAGAAAATGAGACTATTCCTATGCAACCCCTTAAAATAAAATTATTCATATAATAGGCCAATATTATACTAATTAGCAAGAGAAAAAGAAGGATGATAAAAAGAAAACAGATCCAAAAGTCTAACAGGTTATCCAATATAGAATAGGTCCAGGTTATACTTATTTGATTGGGAAAGGAAAAAAAATTGAAAGTATCTTGACCGAAGAAATGAAGATTCAATGCAGAACCTCAATTCATTACCATCAATATAATAAACTAATTGAGCTCACATCAATACTTATATCTAATTGATGTCTTTATTAGACTAACGCATACTTTATAAAAGCAAAATTGGAACTTAAATCAGATAAAAAAAAAGAACACAGTTCTAACAATACTCATCTTTACTGCACCCTTGTCACTAATCTGTCCAAGCTCTAGTCTTTGCTTGAGCCACACAGCTTCCCCAAAAGTACCAACCTGAGTATACAAACACGAATTACATTTAAGGGAATATTTAAAAACCCAATAAAAAACTTTCTGATACCCAAGAATCTACAAACCGCGAGCCTTGAGAACACACCATATCTAGCTGCCAGTAACACTCTTCACCTGAGCAATTCCCTAGGAATCATGAAGAACAACACCAATTTTAGATACTAAAATTAATAAGAAAAGTATTTTAACAATTCCATAATAAATTTTAAATATTTTACTCCACATATTCTTTCTCACAAACTCACCTTGATCTAACACAAAGGATTGAAACCTTCAAGATTGTGATTGCTTTTGTTTAATAAAAAATCAGTGAGCTGCATGCAACTTCAATGATAAAATATGGTGATCTAAATTACATAGTTTTAGATAATAATGGGAAAAGAATAAAATGTTACTCTAAATTTAGTCAACGCACATTTACCAAAAGAAAATTCACAGAAGCAATTGAGAGGATAAATATGATCCTTCCATACAGAAAGTAATAAAGAAACTGCATTTCTCATGAGCTTGGTTTGATCTGCTTCGATAATCCTCCTGCTCATGCTGCCCAGGTTTTCCTGGATGAAGTGAGTAATGTTTCTAAGGCCAGGAAAACTGGCAATTGCTTTAGCATTTAGTTTCTTCTTTTGTAACCAAAAAAAAAAAAATGAGCCAACAATAGACATCCCGTTGGCTTTCAAATGAAAATTTGCCCACAAAATGAGTTATTGACGTATATAAGAAAAGATAATATTTGTTTAGAGTTTTTACACGTTTAGTATGTGATTGATGGTATGCATGTCACTTTGATGCAGTAGACAACATACGGACATGAAATATTATTGAATCCCAAACTCATACCCAAGTTTTTTTTAAAACAGAGACAGGAACATGACCAAAACACAAACAAAAAATCATAATCAATTTCAAATTGAAATGCAGAAGTCCAAAACCCGCTATGTTTAAATGCACCAACCTTGTAATCAGTTTATCATTTACTATATCATTGAGCATGACTTTTACAATTGATTCATTCTCCTAATGGTTCAAAAAATCATGTGAACGTCATATTTGTTCAAAACATTAGTAGCTCATAATCAAAGCGATATATATTTTTTCATGATCATAATTAGGAAAATGCACATGCGAAGATTAAATGTCTAGTATTTATTCAGCAAAGTGTAGGCATTGTTTTTTTAAGAGACAAAAAAAACAAAAATGAACTATAGTTTTCCCTCAGCCTTGCAAACTTTCATTTAAATCTGTAGACTAGAAAAGTTTAATACAACTTATTTAACATAAAAAGATAATTAGCCAGGTAAAAGCATTTAAAACCATAGGCTAACAATGCCTACGTTTGAATAAATAGTGACTATCGAAGATCAAAGCAATTGAGCTGGTACTTACATTCACCATCTTTAGATTCCAGCCAGGTCTGGTTATCTCTCCAATTTAGTATTCGGGTGGCACTCGATAGCAAAAAGAAGAAAGAAAGAAACAAAAATCAGATTGAAACTCAGAAAGAAAGAAATACAGTTTTCTTTATTTGAGTATATTGCATGTAAACTGTAACTTTACCTCATAAACTGCTAAAAAATGAAAACCAAATCAGCAAGCTATATACTGGAATCGATCATTGAGGTCCTAGACAGCAGAACAGAAAAACGCCGAATCAGTTCAAATCAGGTAATGGGAACGGTTATCCATCTTGAAATGATAAGCTCAATCTCAAACAGTATAAAAAACACACAAAAACGGAATGAAAAAATTTGAAAATTCAAAAGCACTTAACTTATCTATTCGATCTGAGTAGAGGATTAGGAACTTCCCAAATCTATAGTCCGACGAATCCATCTAGGGGAAAATTTATATTGCACTATTTGTGTTCAAACACCAAATTTCATGCCACCAAAAAAAAATTCAAATGAAAACACAATAAAAATTCAAATGCAAACGCAAACGCAAAAGCCAATAAAGTCAAGCATAACAACATCAGGAATATACCTGAGAAACTAACAAATTGGATCCCACCCAAAATCAAACAAACTCGACTAGGCACATGTTAACAAATCCTCCATAGATTTTCACTCAAAGATATCTCATCGGCTCTACACCAAAAATGAAAAAAAAATATGGATAGAACCAAAAGAAAAAGATAAGAAATACCGAGACATTAGAGCTGCTCAAAATATGGACAAATAAGAACAAAATGGTCTTCAATGGTGGGATTTCTTTTTTACCACGATCAAAGACGAAAGCGGCTTGAACTCTATTTGAATCACATAACACAGTTATGGGAACAAATTAAACCCTGGACAAGGAGCAATATTAGAATCTCGAAACAGATCTGAAAATCAAAAGCATACAAAACATGCACAAACCCAAATACTATTATCTCTTTCACTTTATCAATGCTAGTCTCACTTTGAATTTTCTGCTAGTCTCATTGACCCACGTTATTGCTCGATACAAATCATATTCAAATTATAGAAATAACCCAATAGCACAAAGTGGAGAACTGTAAAGTACTCACCAGAGCTTGCAGCAGTTGTAGCTGCGATATCAATAACTAACCTGGAAAATATGCATACATGATTTTCAACGGGATCTGTGGCCATATGCATAAATATTTGAGCAGAAATTATCTCAACGGCATTTCATGTCATCTGACTGTAAACCTAGACCGTTAAAAAAATGAGGTCTCAATAGGGTCGAAAACAAAACATACCGGATAAAAAAGAGTGATAATTAAGAGAAAGGTTTACTTACTTTCTGCCTAAAAATTGGCCCATCCGAGTTTTGAGCCGCCTCTTGGGAACCGGTACTTTGTGGGCAAAGTACATATACACATTCCTTTGTTAAATTGCTCATCCGTTCAGCAACATATTACAAAAGAATATAATCAATCTTCCCCATATCCACAAAATGACCAAAAAAATAAATAAATAATTGAATAGCTGGTTTTACTGTTGAAGATAAGTTATAAAACTGTTCATGATAAGTTATAAAACTTCATTACCAATATGACAAAAAACAAAAACATGAATAACAAAGGCGCATGTGTCACTATCAGCAACACATGCAAAAAACCCTCATTTTGTAAAAGAAACCTGCATGGAAAAAGCTTGTGCAAGTTCAAGTTGTGGTATATCTAGTATTTGTGTCAATTTATTAAACTTGACCGTTACACCAAATGTATCTCTTATTTTTAAATGAAGAGCTTGTGTGTTGGGCTAACGCATTGGTATTAAAAGTATCTCTATTAAACTTGACCATTACACCAAATGTATCTCTATTAAACTTGACCATTACACCAAATGTATCCCCAATTTAACAAATGTATCTCTTACTTGCACAATGCAGTTCAAGAGATTGACAAATTGACCAATGCGGAGTTTGATTTGGTAAAAGAGTAGGTACACCAGATTTGACAAAATATAATTTCAACTCAGAAAGAAAGAAATACAGTTTTCATTATGTGAGTATATTGCATGTAAACTGTAACTTTACCTGATAAACTGCTGAAAAATGAAAATCAAATCAACAAGCTATATACTGGAATTCGGTGCAATCGATCATTGAGGTCCTAGACTGTAGAACAGACAAACGCCGAATCTGCTCAAATCAGGTAATGGGAACGGTTATCCTTCTTGAAATGATAAGCTCAATCTCAAACAGTATAGAAACCACACAAAAATGGAATGAAAAAATTTGAAAATTCAAAAGCACTCAACTTATCTATTCCATCTGAGCAAAGGATTGGGAACTTCCCAAATCTGTAGTCCCACGAATCCATCTTGGGGAAAATTTATATTGCACTCTTTGCATTCAAACACCGAATTTCATGGCAACGCACAAAAAAAATTCAAATGAAAACACAATAAAAATTCAAATGCAAACGCAAAAGCCAATAAAATCAAGCATAACAACATCAGGAACATACCTGAGAAACTAACAAATTGGATCCCGCCCAAAATCAACCAAACTCGACCAGGCACATGTTAACAAATCCTCCATAGATTTTCACTCAAAAATATCTCATCCGCTCTGCACCGAAAATGAGAAAAAAAATATACGGATAGAACCAAAAGAAAAGGATAAGAAATACCGAGACAAAAGCACTGGTTTTCAAAACACTATCTCTTGTCTTTTAACATACCCATCTCAGGAGGGAGGTAATCAAGAGTGCCACACATGGTCCGCAATGTATGCACTGACCACCTAAAATCTGCTATCTTGAGTTCACCCTGACATTAGAGATCTACATTGACATGAAGAGCAACAAGTATGCATCAATAAGTCATAAAAAGGAAACATATAACAGCATAGTAAGGCATTCAGCACCTGTTGACCAATGAGAAGGTTTTCTCGTTTGATATCTCAATGAATTACGTGCTTTCCATGACAGTATATAAGGGATGGGGCCAATGATGCAACATACTGCAAATACCTCGTACGAAAAAAAATCAGAATTTCTATTGTATAAACAATTGAAAGAGAATGAATTCGACACCACAAAAAAACTTACGGTGGCTGCACGTCTTTCACTAAAGTATTTACACTTCTGGAGTTCCTCTTATAGTTCACCTTTGGCGGCATATTCCAATATCAAATAAACTCGTTTCTGCAATAATTAAAATTCCACTACAAGGGTGAGTGACTATGTACCATAGTGGTTCCATTAACTAGGAGACGTTCAATTTGGTGCAAACATAAACCACCTATGAGCATTATACCTGATCATAAAAGTAGCCATAAAGACGTAGAATATTGGGATGGCCAAGATGACTTTGTATTTCAACTTCCCGGCGAAGCTGATGCTCAACCTGAGATTGTTGCAACTGGCTCTTGAAGAGGACTTTGAGTGCCACTATGTGATTACTCTGTTTCAGGCATAGATACAAATCAAGAACTGTGTATACACACCACTAAAAGTAGGTAAACAGAGAGATACAACACCACGATGATGCATAGCAAACACTCATTTCCAACTTAAAATTGCAAAAGGACACTCCACATCATTTGATAATAAAGCACATTGTCGAATCAAGATCCTCCTTAGTTATAACTCCTTCCCATACATCTTTAGTCACAACTCTTGCACCCGCCAAATCTGCCATCAGAGAAGCATTCAAGAACATCTAGTCATGATATCTGCAAATTCCGAAGGTGATTATGAGTTCTCCTTTGAGCAAAAAAACAGGCAAATTAGGGCCATTAAGAACATCATCAATACATGGTTGATAGTGGGCATGTTAGATTAACACAGAAGACAGTCTCATACAACATGAAAACAAAATCAATATATTAGGTCTTATTATGATCATATTAAAATACATGCTTTGCGCTAGATACAAATGCAACGCAGTACTCTCTAACTGGAGCGCACACGCTGTGATGTCTCAAATTCTGGCTCCTTTGGTCTTGTTAAGGTGAGTTTAGGCTTCATCTGAATAATAGAAACAACATCAACCTCTATAGCAAAAAAAATTTATTAAACCTGACCAAATAAATATATATGTGTAAAGAAGTGAAAGAACTTTAAGCAGGGTGAAGCTCCTTTACGTGTGAGAGAGAACCATTAGCATGCGGCAGCGGCAAGTCTCTGGTACTTGATTGGAACCTGTTCATCATTTCTTGCATTGAAACAAATGGTGCTGCAGGTTCCCGAACATCAATTTGTAGATTGGGAAAGGATCAACTACTTAATTCTGATATTGCATAACAACATGGAGTGCAAAAGAGGGATGAAAAGCACAAACCGTCATGTCCTCTTTTTGAGTTTTAATAGCAGTTGAAAAATATGTGGCACTGGTATGACCCAGTTTTGACTTGTGGAGCAATGTTTGGGGTTTGGGATTAAGAGTCTGCATTTTAAGGGCACACAAGGAAAAACAGTCATGGGAAATGTCTAGAAATAATCTTCACCAAACGACAACAAAGAGGCTTCTAGATGTGAGTCAACACAAATTACAGAACTAAAAGTAACCTGTCTAGATCTTCCAGCATCCAACTTCTGCCGTGATTCTCCTGAGCTAACATGGATGTGCCAGTTGCATTTTTCACGTTCTCTTCTCTGTAAGTTTCAGTCAAATATACAATTAGGACATAGCACTGGCGTATAATGAATTCAAGAGATACCAGATAAAGTGAAGCACGCCAACCTTTTCATAGTATACTGTTTAACATGTGAAGAGTGCAAGTGACTTTTTCCCCTTAGCCCTGATGGGTTTCTGACCATACTTGATATCTTTTTAGCTGTCTGGTGGTTTTTGGAATCACTTAGAAGATCTCCCTTCTTGAAATGCATAGGAGACATGAACAGAAAAAAAAGTTCCCACTGATTGAGAACAAAGAGCAAGTACAGAACTGTTGAATTGAGAACAAAGAGGTATCAATGCTGGTAGACAGTGACGGTTTGGAGTAAGTACAAAATCTGGAAAAAATACTGAAGCTGGGAATTATATTGGCAAATGAACACTAATAATTAAAAAGCTTAAACCTTTGGGTGATTGGGAGGGAGAGGGAGATGGGTTTTACCTGAGGAATATCTGAAAGTGATTGTGCTTGGAGTGCTCTGCGGCTGCTGCAACTTACACCACAATGGCTCTGCTTTATGGTTTCTGAAATTGTGGCGAGGTATAGGTGTTAAAGGCGCTTCAATGGGCCTCCCTCGTATCTCTGAAGCTCATTCAAAGGATTTGGACTACCATGTCAATAAGAGCAGCGCTTTAATCAAAACTCCCAAACTCCCAAGGGAGGTGATCAGCGAATATTGCCCAAAAATTAAACAAATAAAGCTAAGCCCATAAACTTGAATTCAGCAAGAACAGAAGAAAAC
Organism: Fragaria x ananassa; assembly: GCA_034370585.1. NCBI lineage: Eukaryota > Viridiplantae > Streptophyta > Magnoliopsida > Rosales > Rosaceae > Fragaria > Fragaria x ananassa. The sequence goes on from CP139754.1 coordinate 16,666,680, forward strand.
ATTCCCACCAAGCTTACAAAAATCTCAATTGAAACAGTTTACTTGACTAAATTATGGCTCCCTATGCTTGATCGAACACCTCCGGCATTAAAATCAAACCAAAAAAGATAGGCACAAAAACCTGAATTCAGAGGAGACAAAGCTTTACCGAAAACACCCAGATTCGTCAAGCCACAATCGCAAAGAAAAGGAATCGATCGGAAAAAGAAAACAAAAAAAAAACTACAACACAGGAAGACGCAAATTACCAATCAATTAAAGTTGAGGAAGACGCAAATTGAAGCATAAGATGAAGTGCTGCATAAGATGCAAATTACCTGGATCCATAACAAAAAGTCAAGTTCCTGCACCCCTGCTTAAATTAAAAAAAAAAAAAAAAAGCAAACACATCGGTAGAATCCATTTTAAAGAATACACCAGAAAAACTATCTCTTCTAATCAAAATCCTCAAAACACACTTAAACCAAATAAACTACCAATAAACAAATCTCAAATGCAGAAACACACCAAGGCAGTGAAAAGATGTATCCCTGAATGAAATCAAATCAAATCAGCAACAGATCCTTACTTCAGAAACTGATATCTGCATATCCAAAAGTTCATGTCTCAACCATCTTTGAACAACCTGCAACAAAAACTAATCAAAATTACTAAATGGTAGTAATAACAATATAGAGTAAATTGCTAGTAATAACAATATAGAGTAATAACTAATCACATGTACGGTTAAAGAAATTACCACCAAACAGAAGAGAATCAAAACCAAACCCATAATTATTATCCAAAAGGACATCCTAAATATTCATCAACTGTTCATGAACACCTACTCTGTTTTCATTGTCATTTGATGTATCTCCAACAATGAGTTCTTTCATTTTCTATGAAGATTTGTTTGATCACTTCGGATTCTTGAATTAATTAATGGTTCTTCATCTCTAAAATGCTAAAAAGAACACTGTTCTATTTCTTCATCATTGTTCGTTCCACCATTGAATTGGTCCAGTATTGTGTATGCATCTTTATCTTGAAAGGCATGTCAATCCACTGTTTCCACAATTGCTATCTTCTTGGCGAAAACATGCTCCTGATGTTCTTTCACTCTCCAAGTTCTGAAAAAGAAAAAAAAATCCATTTGTTGAGGATATTCGATTTCCATATGCTGCGTACATGTTGCAATGAGAAGTTACAAAATGAAAAATGAGAGTGAAAATAAAGAGACCCAAATAATAGCAAGAAATGTTACATATTATTAAGGTAGTCAAGTTTTTACATGGCTTACATTTTAGTTACAAAATGCTAGTGTAGAACTGCAGAAGAAACTGGAGTTGGTGGGCAGAAGCTGTAACTGTAGTTTGTTGAGAAAATAACTGCTCCAGTTTTGAGATATTCCCACCATCAAATTGCATGAAAGAAACCATTGGAATATAAGATGAAGAGAGATAAGTGATATAATTTGTTACACTAAATGAATATGAGATCTGATGGTCATATGAACAGTAAAAAAATCCCATTTGAATGCCAAGAATACCAACATAAAAAAAATCCAAACCAATCAAAATATATTTGCGTCATTACCTTATCTTATCCTTACTGCCAAAAAAGATAATTAATAAGGAATCAACATTATTCTGATTATGTTCATTGATTGAAGATGATAATTGGAATAGACTAATAACAGACTAAGACTTCAGTGTTCAGTGATTTAAAATGATAAACAGACTTAAGACTTAAAAGATTGAAGCTTCTATGATCGTGAGGCATCATTTCAATAGAAATAATATAAATTCTACATTGCAAACAAATTAAAAACAAAACAATAGGAAGATGCAATCTAGCAGCACAAAAGATAGAGTTTCGTGCATTACAATCATAGTTAGAAGATAGAAGTTACATTGTAATAGAAGACAAAGTCAAATATAGTTGTAGTTTTTAACATCATACAAAAGATATAAGTTGCCAGTCACCATATAATTCACCTCATAATACATTACTGTTGTATAATTGTAATGTAGGTAAGCCTCTGTTAACATGAATAACCGGAAGATGTTTAATTACATAATGAATATATTTTATATTGAAGTGAAAAAGGAAAGGCCAACAACTCTCATATTTAGTAGTTGACTGTATAAGGAAATAAAAGAACAATGAAGTAGTATTTAATATTAATTTGTTAATAAGTCAAGCACTGTGAGATTGAAATTAGCACTAAACAAATGACTGTTGCATCTAAATCTGGAAGATGATGACAGTGTATTAATCTGTGAAGCCTTCTTACCAAATCAAAGATCTCAGTTATGTAAAAGAGCAAAAGAAAAAAACTGAATCAATAGTGTGTAGTCCTGACTTCTAACCATTGACATGCTGTTAGTTCTAATACAAAGGCAGTGAGCACAAACGGATTAAGTTCCCCAGTAACTCTTGTTTCCATAATTTTCCTCACTATTTATTCCAATCAGATTTCATCCCAAGTGCCAAACATAATCATAATAGTTTGATAAAAATAAAGAGAAAGTTGTCATTCAATGGTCAACAATCATGATGAAGATTACCACGTAACTATGGAAAAAGGTCGGGTTTGAGCAGCAAGTGAAGAGATATCAGGATGTTGGCATTACCTCATTTGCTTCTTTGTTCCTTCTACAACCGGAAGACGGTTACTGTGTTTATCTTTCATCTTCTTGAAAGCTTCCAGTATCAAGTCTTCACTGTGGACACTAATAACCTGGCTAAGAAAGCAAAGGAATATTAAAATTGAGACACCAAATTTACCATCAATCAAGCTTAGTAGTCAGGAAGACTTACCTCATCAGAGGACATAAAACGAAGTCCCATGCGGCAACGCAGTCGAACTAATCCTAACTTTGCATTGCTTCAAACCATGAGTAATGTAGTTATTTATAGTGGCTCGGCCACGTTCTATCACAGCTACATTCCTCAGCATATATTTTGGAAGTAGTAGCAAGGCGCTCAATATTTGAGATGGCTTCCCAAATATTTTGCCTCTGTAATAGAACAACAATGTCAGTCAGTCATTCACACATGCATTAAAACAAATGTTCAATTATTCCTGCAGATCTTTTTTGTAGATACTACAACATTTACCAATATAACAAAAATCTAAGAGAAAAAGCGGTCTCCACAAAAGTTATATTCGAGCAATATTTCTTGCACTTGTATCAACCTGTCCTCTTTCTTGGTTCACAGCAACTTGTCATCAATGACGGAGCTTAATTTCAGCTACAAATTCCAAACCATTGTTGCCAAGGAACAACATTGGAAGTAACCCAAAAAGTTCATGAAACATGGAAATACAATTTAATAGGCATTATTTGTCTGTTAAATTTCCCAAACTGCACTCATCCAGGATCTCTCGAACCAACTATATGATACTGTACAAATGAGAACCCAAAAAACAATCTTATTTCGACAAAAAAAATGCAGACTAAAAAAAATAAAAGTTAAATAGAAACCTAAAAACGAATAATGAAGCCCTCCCCTTGATCAATGTAGAATCATTGAGCTTCTGAATCCCATAACCTGCAAAACTGCAAACTTCAAATCGCTGCATCAACAAAGCTCAAAATCAAGTTTCATCTCTCACTCTATCAATAAGAAAACACAGAGGAATCACATGCAACTTATATTCACTTTACAAATTTATTGTTGTAATCAAAGCCGTATTGATCCTTTTGGGGGCATGAGAGCAAAGTTCAAGTTCTTTAAGTACTGTATACTCTGTGTTCAAAGTAAATTTCATCAAACATGCATACTACTGTGTAAAAGCAAAGAAAGCAGCTATGCACGTGTTCCACAACCAATCAAGGTATGCATGTGTTCCACACCTGTCATCTTAAAAATTTCTCACTTCTGAATGACATTATCAACTGGAAATTGAAATGCATAGGAGACATGAACAGAAAAAAAAGCTTCCATTGATTGAGAACAAAAGTAAGTACATAACTGCTAAATTGAGAACAAAGAGGTATCAATGCTGGTATACAGTGACGGTTTGGAGTAAGTACAGAATCTGGAAAAAATACTGAAGCAGGGAATTATATTGGCAAATGAACACTAATAATAGAAAAGCTTAAACCTTTGGGTGATTGTGAGGGAGAGGGAGATGGGTTTTACCTGAGGAAGATGAGATCTGAGAGTGATTGTGCTTGGAGTGCTCTGCGGCTGCTGCAACTTACAGAAGCATGGAGAAATTTAAAAGACCAACAATATTCTTGGTTCCTACAACCATTGGCATCTCCAATAGTGTGTCTGTCAAACCAATAACAATTTGAAGAATTTCAGAAGCAAAATTCAGTTCACTCTACATTATACATATTCATTTGAAAGCTGGGTTCCTTATTTGTGATTGACCGATTGTCAAGCAAAAAGGTAAATATCAGTAAACTTCAATCATACTAAATCACTCTATAACGATACAGCTCGCATCTTATTATCTTTTATGGCTACTTTCAGTTTGCCAACATACTACAAACAACGGAGCTTGTAAGGCAAGTAAATGTGTGAACACCTTGAATTTTAACGACACCAATGCATTCAAAATCATGGCACACAAATTCGACATTACATCGATAAGCTCATTAACATTCAAACTATCTTCTCTGGTCACTTTCAGTAACATTCAAACTTTAAGTGAATATTTCCAACCATGGACATGAATAAAATTTGAGAAAAAGAATTGAACTTTCAATCAAGGAAGCAAAGCAGTGCAATCCAGATAACATCCAAACAAATAATCTTATAGGTAAAATTCAGCACCAACAAATTCAGAAAAAGTAAATGAAACCCAGTAAATAACCAAATATCACCTATGACTAAAACCAATCAATCCATACATCAAACGATTATAACACCCAATCTTCATCATAATAATAAATAGCTCAAAAACCCAGTAAACGCAGAAGCATAACTTGATGTAAAAGATTGAAACTTTGAAATGTTCAGTAGAAACAATTCAGTACCTGAAAGAAGTCAGGGGAAGCTGGATGCTTTTAGGGAATATATGACGCATGTCGGAGACCCAATAAGCCGCCATTGACGGCTTTCTGTCTTCCGCAATTAGAATCTCATATTTACCCAAGTCCTAATCTCATATGTAAGTAGAAATATAAACAACTTGCAGAGGATCAACTCTCTTTTCTCCTTCTCTGCAGTTAGTCGGAGTCTGCCTTTCTCTCCCTCTCTCAGTCTCACCCGGCCTCTCACTCATCTCCTAAAATAAATAAAAAACGAACTCAAATAAACCCAACATTGAGATTCAAGAGAAACAAAATCAAACTACCACTCACCGAAACAAAAAACCACCAAAAGATGCAGAATCAGAATCGATGCTCTCGAAACTTCAGGATAGAGCAGAACGAAGAGATGAAATGCGAGAGGGAAGAGAACAGAAATTGAAATTGAAAACGATAACAGAAATTGAAAACTTACCAAGAAGGAGAACGAAACGATTCAGCTCCGATTAACACTGTTCTCTGATCTCCTCTTCCTCTCTTCCTCTCTCTTCCAAATCGCCTCTTTCTCTCTCACCCTACGATTTCTCTGATCACCTCTTCCTCTCTCCTTCTCTCTTCCCAATCGCCTCTTTCTCTCTCCCTACGATTGAAAACCAAGCTTTCCGCATCCACCCCCTCTCTTCGCTGCTGCTCTTCTCTCTCACCTGTGGCAAGAAGTCGCGAGAAGACTCGCGAAAGGGCAAAGGAAGAAAAAGTACAGGAAGAAAAAGCCCAAGCCCGAGCGACATGCAGCCCAAGCCCGAGCGAGACTGCACTGTTCTGAAAAACAGTACCTCCGCTGACGTCATCTCAACAAATACATTATCAAAACCGATCAACATGACAAAATCCCCTCATAGAAAGAAAGAGAGAGACTTACAGTTGCTTCATTCTGGCAATAACTACAGGAAAGATATGAACTCAGCAAGTCATGCGTTGTACGTGAACACATAAAGCTCAAATTAGCAGCTGAATTCTTCAAAAGAGAATAAATATGAAGAAACTGACCAAATTCATTTTCACCTGACTATGCACAGCTGACCAAATGGGTTTGCAATGAAACTCAATGTGATGATGATGGCATTTTTCCCCTAAATTAGGCGATCATTCTCTTTCTCTCCTCCTCCGTCAGTTGTCCCCGAAAACCAAAGTAAGCAGAGAAAGAAGAGATAAAACAAATTTGAGAGAAAATTGAAAGCCAATTACCCTTAGCAGAAGCAAAACTCGAATCAACAATTCACTGTAAATCGGTACAATCGCTCATCGAGGTCTCCTACTGCAGCATGGAGAAAACCTGAATCAGTTCAAATCAAGGGAAACAAAAAAACCCAATCAAAAATTCGAATAACCCAATCAACTTTTGAGAAGGAGACTATCGAAATGAGAAGAAGAAAGAGGAAAGAGCACACCCTCTCCAACCATGGTTGAGACGAAGGAGACCGGACTTGCTGCAGAAAGTAGCTAGAGTTTTCTATGGGTTTAGTGTATTTTCAGAAGAGCGAGAGTCAGAGAACAACGTACATCCTCTGAAAAGAGGAATTTTCACGGCAGTCAAGGGCTCTTGGAGGATATCCATTTCCATCTATCTCTGGAAGTTTAGGGAGAGCGCAAGAAGACGCAAGAGATGAGAAATAACACGCAGCAAGAGCCAAGAGACCAGCGAATATCAAGGCCCAGCGAATATCAAGGCCCAACACCAGGTGCATCACTATTCAGAATGCGAACAGTAAGGCGACGCCAGCGCCTATAATAGATAGTTAAATATCCAACACGCTTTTGTGCACATTTTGCAGCCTTAACCTGTTACAAGGACCTATATGGAGATGAATATATAAGCCATGTTGCTGTGCCAGCTTGATGAACTTGATCACATCATATCTATCCTCAAAAATACTAACATTTTGAAAGCTGTTCATGAGTATAAATGCATATATATCTTGAGGGAAAAGTAGAATTTAAAATGCTTTTTCAAATTACCTTTCCTGGGTTTGGATCTTGCCCATCCCAAAACACATAGGTTTGTATCATGTCCAAGCCTCCATCTTTGGCCTTCTAAGTCAAATCCGGTCACATCTGTCAAACCCAGAACATCAAATATTTAAGCTATAAAAAGGAACAAAAACTATACAAAAATTAGAACTCAGCTATCAACAAAAACACCCTTATACTTGGAGAAAGTAGGAAACTGGCAAAATCAATTAGAAAACCTACAGACATGAATGCAATTTAAAAGAAAAATCCTAGCAATTAGACAGAATTAAATAAAGAAAAGCAAATATACAGAACCACTTACCCATATTTCTCTTCTCCTGTCTCAGCCCAAAATATGTTGACGAATATTCCGTTCTCTTCCTCGCAACAAAACCCAACCCTGAATCCCCCATGTTCGGCCTCTCTTACAGAGAAGATCTGTTTGATGAACCTCTGCATGTAATTAATGTCCTTTGTATCAAAATACCAATTTTACTAATTCAAAATCAAAAATGAAAATTCATTCTTTGAAGTATAATCCACGTGCATCTACATTGATCACAGTTTTCACATAAACACTCTTATCTCTATAAAGGAGAAGTCTTTTTAGGCACCGTATGTTTTTGTACATTAATTGTTTACCTAGAAGACTAAACCCACATACACATAGAAAAGGTAGCAAATCACCTATACAAAATCTGGAATCAACTAATACAAACAATTTTGGCCAAATCTTTTTTTCATTGTTACAAAAAAAATAAATTAAAGCAGAAGTCCCCAAAGATTCCTAACTAAATGAATAATATAGAATTGTTTGAAATCTTGAATGTAGAAGAAGTAGCACATACCTATGAACCTCCTCCCTATTCAAACACCAAAATGAAAAAAGTCAGCGAAATATATTCACAGTGGAAAAAAAAAAAATCAAAGATCTAAAAGATTCATGTACATGCATATAACTATCTGATTGGGAAATCGGTACTAATAGTTAGAAAGGTGAAGATGAATGGTATAACTATCAGACTGATATTGATCGACACCAAAATTTTAGTGCTGACGGAACCTAAATTGACCCAAAACCTCATTATCTTGATGCTTGATTGAAACCCAAACTCGCAACCATAGTGATTAGCGAAATCAAACACCTTATGCATTAATCACCCAAAAATCGGACCAAAGGAGATGAGCGACCATATTGAACGACTCATAAACCCATAATTCAAGATCCAAATCAAAAAAATAAAATTTCAAAGGATGATGCTTACCTTAGGAAACCTGAATTCACCCAAAACGGTTACCTTAGTTTGATCTCCTCTCTCTGATCTCCACTCTCTTTCAGACTCTTTCTCCTCTGTTGTGACTTGTGCCGAAACCAAGACGTAGAAAAGAAAGAAAAAGAAACGAAAGCCAGGGAAGAGACGCGCGGAGACGATAGACACACACGTGGAAGTAAATAGCTAACACCTCTCATGCCAGAATTGTAAATAAGCGGAGAACGGAAGGGCAAAAACGGCAGCCCAACGTTCCCTTAGAAATAGTAGGTCGGCCCCAGGCCGCATAATAATATAGTAAATTGAAAAACAAAAATGAATGGAATTGAAAACCCATTACCTATAGACACCATAGACATCTTCTTCTTTCGCAGCTTCAAAACCACTCACAACTGATTCGAAAACCTCAGTAAAGGTTTGAAATTGATTATCCAACCCAGCCAAATCCTGCATAAAATATGAGGAAAACATGACCAATCTTACCAAACCGGAAAATCCGAAACTCATTTGCACCACCAAAGCTGCATGTGCCAGATAAGAAGCTTACCTTGAGCCGAATCCCTCAAAAGATCTTACACTACATACCTGAACTCTATAATAGTATAATTATCCTAACACATAATTACAACAAAATAGGAACCCACAGCACTAAGATGTCGTATTGGGCTCACCCCTCCTTTTTTTCCCAAATTCAGACCTCCTCTTTTTCCTTCATGAAAACCCAGAAAACTAAACTTTTTATAAGTCGTATCATAGGAAGTGAGAAAGGGAAGAAAATGAGAAAAGCAACTTACCGAAACAAAATACCATATGTAGAACTCACCAAGACGCATGCCAATACACCAATAACGTACCTGAAACTCTTTGTTCATCAAACCCATTAAACCTAATAATGTTCCACATGAAAAAGTTGAGCTTCTTGGATGGCGTAAGCAGCTCCTTCATCCAAGTAGCCCGGCATTTGAAAGAGGAAAATAACAATAGGACAGGTAATTAGATCAGAAACAATTCGGATATCAAAAAGAGAGCAAAGAAGATCAAAATTTAGATTCACAATATAAAAAACGAAATAACAAACTTAGGAGAAGTAAGCACACCTGATAAAATATAACCCCCTTACAGCCTTACACACACAGAGCACCACCTTCGATCTAAAATCCAATTCCAAAACACATGCAGAACAACAAACCAAACAGCTAAAGTAAAAAGAAAGCGAAATACTTATCAAAGTTAAGGAAACATTCGAGTGACTACAATACTCAAACTCGTACTCCATCGGTCAAACTTGTACTCATTCTTCAGTTCATCTCTTTACCTTAGGATAATCAACAAAACAGATGCTGGAATTGATTTTGGTTTAAAGAAAGGATTGCTGATCTAAAAGTGAAAATAAATTTCACTGTGAAAGACGAATTCCTTACCAGATTCAAAGGTTAATCGATCAATCAATAAAGTTAAACATGCACATAAAAAATGCAAATCGTTTCAGTTAGTTGACAATTGAAAACAGTATACATGGCACGATAAACAAACTCGGGATTATAAAATCACTTATTCATAGTTTACATTACTTTCTCCATACCTTAAATCAAAGAAAAAAGACAATATACAAATATGATCGACATATTAAAAAAAAAAGAATGCAAAATTAATTTTACATGCTCAGCCACACTCAAGCCTGAATACCCCCCATTCGAGCTTCATTTTCACCGAAAAATGCATACCATCAACTTTGGAAAAAAATAATTCCAAAGAACCCAACAAACTTAGATTGACTAAAGGATCCAAGAAAAAGCAGCCGGAATGAAACAAAACATAGTAAAGTGGGAGATAAGAGTATCAGCCTTTAAGAACAGAAGCAGGTTCATAAGGTCTCTTCTTAATGGTTGCAGGAGTGACAGCAAGTACTTCATGCTCAGCAGAAGCATCCTGACCTTGTAGAGATGGAACTTAACCCTCAGCAGTTGAGCCATTCTCCTCACCTCCTTAATTCTTAAGACTGTCCTGGACTAGGGTGGACGGCCTTAAATTGTACTAATACTGGGCAACGTTTGGTGTTGCATGGGATTAGGAAAAAAAGTTCTAAATTAGAGATATCTCATGTTTGGTGATGCATTGGACTGGACTACTCTAACATAACAATCAAAACAATCTTAGTCTAACAATCTAAACAATCTAACATCTAACAATCTTGGTCATTGAAATTTTGACATGAAATCGAAAAAAAAAAAAACAAAATTGACATTAAATACACAGAACAAGTACCTCAAATATGGATATGCCCTTAACAACTAATAGAAACATGTTTGGTGATGCATTGGACTGGACTACTCTAACATAACAATCTAAACAATCTTAGTCTAACAATCTAAACAATCTAACATCTAACAATCTTGGTCATTAAAATTTTGACATGAAATCGAAAAAAAAAAACAAAATTGACATTAAATACACAGAACAAGTACCTCAAATATGGATATGCCCTTAACAACTAATAAAAACATGTGAAAGAAATATGCAGAATCCAAAAGAGAGAAAGGAAACCTGTGAAAGAAATATGCAAAATCTCCTAAAGAACATAGAAGCTGAGTTGAAGATTCTAAAAAAGAAAACTGGAAGCTTTTACACACAAAAAAAAAACTCAGTTTATCTGCTATGGACTTCAGGCAAATTGTACCTGAAACCTTGGTTTATTAAACAGTAGGAAACTAAGCAACATTGTCTGTTAAACAAAGGATCTAAACATCTTTGATACCACTACAGCTCTATAAATTTTATCAATCCATAGCAGTAACTGTTTTACCACCAGTATCTATAGACCAAACCACACTTCCACGCTACCCTTATCATCAAACACACACACAAACTTATTTGCAGTCCACACTATCTTCCTGTTGTCCATGTGCATAACACAAAGCATGAATAAAGTGACATCTTGAGTGGTGACGAAGCCAAAAGCAAAATCAGATTGATTAGACAAGAGAAACAGCCCATCATTATCAATCCAATTAATCTGAGCCCCTTCAAAACCCGGACTAAGTTTCATCAGCGGCAACAATATCAAAACGAAAACGTCAAGTCTCAGTACCTAAATATCCTAAACTTTGGACCCCAATTGACATGGGCACTTACAGTGAGAAGTCATGAAAAGGTTAAAGCTCTTCCCTTTTTTCTATTTTCCTTTTGCTGATTGGTTTGATCCGAATTGAGATATTGTTCGGTATCATTGATAAGTACTATCAAAATCGGGTTTACAGACTTGGGCTTGGGGAAACAAATTCAAACAAATAGGAACTAAGTTTGAAGCACAATTTGCACAATTCTCAAGCACGATTTGCAAAAATTTCTTATCTAATTTTTTATAGACATACTACCCCCTCACCTTCTAAAACAGGAAAAACCATGAATGATGATAAGCTAATTAAGTATGGTAACACAGTAAAACACACCATTCAAATCATAAAGCTGAGCCACAAAGCCACACAGCAGAGCTCTTCATTAATTAGCATGAACAAAAGAGAGAAGAAAATGAAAGGAAAATCAACTTCAAAGAAAAACAAAATCCGAACCCCAACTGAAAAGCAAAGAAAACAAGGACCAGCTCAAATCCATAAACATTAAAAATGATATTGAGGGAAAATTGAAAGGATTACCAAGACCTCAAAAAGAGACGAAGTCACTATCTTCCGGAGCCAACCAAATCCAAAACCTCTCTAGTCCTCTTCACCATAGTTTTAATAGTTGATACTGTAACGACAATAAGAAAACCCATAATCAGAATCCAATTTATACAAAACCCTAAGTAAAAATGGAACAGCGAATTTGTTGAAGGTCGCCATATAATCCATAACAGCATTCTTCCGCAATTCAGTAGTAGAATAGAATGCAGCTGCTACATATATAAACATTGTTTCCCCTCAAGCTATAGAATTACGAAATGCATAATTAGGTTAATACAAGTAATTGGCCATTAACCAATAAATTTTCAGCCTGTGTCACTATCATTATCTTGATATTCAGTTTGGATAGTTTTTGACTAACCATCTATATAGAAGCATATAGAGAAATTAGAGTTACCTTTACCACCTTAATGCAACGTTTGCTTCCTGCGTGCAGTTTATGCATCTTAGAGCCTCAAATGGTGCTTACTCCGCCAGATAAAAACGAAAAATAGAAACAAAACTTCATGAGATTGAAGAACTGAGTAGTAAGCAAAATTGCATACAAATTAAAACAACCCAACGGCATTTAAATGAGATCATCAGATCACACCTGCAAGTCTGTAACCAAATATATAAGGTTCCTTCAAAATGGAGATAGGAAGAAAACCTAGAACTAACTTAATGAGGCCACAAAATCATAAATGTAATCAAATATATAGGATTCCTGGTAGCTTAATCTTCGATAGTGCTTGTCTTTGTATGTTTAACAGTTGTCGGGCAGAAATGAAACTTTTTAGCTCATAATCAAAGCGATATATATTTTTTCATGATCATAATTAGGAAAATGCATATGCGAAGATTAAATGTCTAGTATTTATTCAGCTAAGTGTAGGCATTATTTTTTTAAGAGAAAAAAAAATGAACTATAGTTTTCTCCCAGCCTGGCAAACTTTTATTTAAATCTGCAAACTTGAAAAGTTTAATGGAACTTATTTAACTTAAAAAGATAATTAGCCAGGTAAAAGCATTTAAAACCATAGGATAACAATGCCTACACTTATACTTTTAGGAGTGGAACCAATTTAAACTCCATGAGATCTTAATCATTCAGTTGTACCTTTTTACAAAACAATCCAAAAAAAAAAACAATTCATGATACAAACATCAAGATCAACTGGTTAGTATTTTTACTCAAGCTACCTAAATTTTCTTCCAAGTAGGCATAAGAGGGCAAATAATTAAATGAGTTCTGTTGAGATATTTTGATAATATGAGGTTTGTATTTTTTGTAAGAATTTGTAATCTTTTAAAGCTGACTAACTATTATGTTGAAGTTTATGCATTCATCTGTATGTTGGGTAGTATAGTAAAGTTGACCCTGTTTTAGGGAAGAAAGAAACACAAATTTCACATTCCCAGATAATATATGAGATGCAAGGATTTCAAAATTTAATGTCACTATACAAAAAGAAATTTTACACAACTTTAGAAAAGAAACAAACCTGAGTAAAAAGAAAAACCTAGAAAAAGAAAAATGAAGGACCGCAAACAAAGGAATAGCAGTGGAGAACTGAGACCAATAAACCTTTACATGAAATCTGCAAATAACATAGCAAGTTCATGACAATTAGTTGAGTGGATTGTATCACCATAAATCAGATGAATGTTAGTAAAAGAACCAGAAAGAATGATTACCCAAAGTCTAGAAGATGGTACCATTAAATAACTTCTGAACTACAGAGATGCTTACTCAATCACTTTCAGGGAAAACCTCAAACAGAAATTGTATAAGCAAATTCTCTACATGGATTTCAAAAGCACAATCAAGTCAACTAAGGGCAGGCTTGTGCCGTGGCATAAGGTTCAAACTTGAGGCTTTGTCTCATCTTCATCCTCTTCTATCTTCGGAGCCAAGTAGAACCTTATGTACCCCATCTCAGCAATCTTGTACTCAACCACAACTGGCAGTTCAGAAGAGAGGCTGATAGTAACTGTGTTTGACAAGGGGGATGCTTTTGTGAAGGAGTTCATGTACCTCAGAGCAAATGTCAATGATACTGGCTCATTCATCTCTATGATTGTTGCTTCTTCAGGCTGCAATTCACAAAATCACAAAAACCAAAGTTTGTCACAGGATCCTACCAAAAACATAAGCTTCTTAAAGGAGATGTTCATGATTACAAGCATTCAATAGCAATACCTTGTCGACAGTAGTGTTCTGCCTACAGACGATATTAGCAACACCGATATCACCTCTTGTAGAGAACTTCACACCTTCCTTTGTCACAGATATCACAACTGCAAGCACATCAACTCACAACTCAGAAACCCCTACTACAAACACTCCAAATTTAGAAACATTTCTAAGGGGATAAGAACAATACCAGTATCACCAATGCCACTGAGGTCTTTGCAAATCCTGGCAAATTCAGCAGAAGGCATCCTAACAATAGCATGGTATTCTGCCTCTGGAATACCAAGGTGCTCACTGTCAATGTCCATCAGCTTCATCTCAAAATCAGAAATTTTATCTTGTGCTGCAATCCATAACCGAAAAGAAAACATCCAAAATCAGAACAAGAAACAAAAACACCAACTAAAAGGCACATCAACATTTGCTCGTAAACAGGAATTAAATTGCACACAAACGTTTGGAAAAGTTTATTCCATTTCCCCCAATATCATCATTTCGCAATGTCCAGACCCTCCACATATTTTTCATCATTTCTCGATACAGTAAAGGTCCCAAGCCATGGGCTGGGCAACTATGCATCAAATTCTCACTTTATAAACAAAACCAATTCATTTATTCACCAATCTTAAATAATCGGGTCAAACTGCATAGTATTACCACCCCAAATAGCTACACCAGTTCTGTCAAATTCAATCTGGCTTCAATTTAAAAACCCACAAGCTTCTTTCCTATCCAAGAACCATCTAGCCACACAAGGTAATTTATACATTTCTGAAATTTTCTATACATTTCCAACCAAACAGGTCATGATTTTACACAAATTTACTGCAATATTTCTACCAAAAACCAGTCGGGACTCAATTTCAAGATTAACAAGAAACCAATTTCTTCATATTCAACAAAACAAAGATGTCAAGAAACCGTAAAGAACGTACTGGGGCTCTCAAACATGAAGGTGACAGTATCGCTGCCGTCGTCAGCCTTGAGGGTGATGATGTCATCGTTGCCGGCGCACTTGAGCATCTTGGACATGTTGCCGAGGTTCATCCCCATGGAGATGCTCCGATCGCAGCGGTAGTGCTCGAAGCCTTCAGATCTGAGAAGCAAAGCGACGAGGGCGACGTGGCTGGAGTCCATGGCCTGGAGGGAGAAGCCGGTGGCGGAGCAGTCGAAGTTGGCATCGGTGACGAGGTCCTTGATGGACTCCAGAACCTTCTTCAGGAGCGAGCCCTGGACCAATCGGAGCTCCAACATCGTTTCCGGCGACGACGACGAGGGTTAGGTTTTTTCTTTGGGGGAAATGAGGGGTTTGAGAATTAGGGGGGGTTAGGGTTTATATAGTAGGCGCGGGGATTTGGGAATGTTTGGGTTTTGTTGGTGGGATTTCGTAAACATGTGTTCCCGCTCGCCCCACATTTAATCATGTACGGACTTTATTATTAGCTACTATCATTTTTTTTTTTTGGGTCGATGATGAATTGTTTGCATTTGGTATTGAATTTTAGGAGAATATCAAGTTAAAAATCGCCTTTAAAAATTAAAATAGTCACATATCTATATTTTTTTAACATAAAAATTGACACAAGTACCATGTGAGAAAATAGAGTAGTACTTGAACTACCAAACTGTCATCTTTCATACATGAACCTTGAGAAAGGTGGAGCGAACTCTTTTGGTTACTTGCCACAATTATTGTTCGTGTTGAAGATTCAAATCTGATGAGTAGAAAGGGAGATATCGCACGGACGTGCGATAAAGGATTTGTCAACTGAAAAACTATCCGATGAACTTGTAAAACTCTCCGACGCTCAAGTCAGAAATCATAGCGGACAATTCGTAACTCAAAGAGAGGGAATGAGTTAAGTTACCTTTGTTGGTGAGGCTAGGTGTTTATTTATGGAGGTTGAGCGAAGAAGATTGTTCTTGTGGCTGTCGACAGCCTGCGCGTTCCAGAGACGCGCACCAGATCGAGCCGCACACGTGCGTCCACGTGTCCGATCTAGATGTGCTTTAGGCCAATTTGTTGTTGCGAGAACGCACGTGCAAGGCTAATGACACTGGTTCCCTCAACAGTTCGTAAGAGGAATGTTCACCTTATATTCATCTACCCATCTCTGTTTGCAGGTTACAAATTGCGATATCTTTTTACCGGTGTCTCATGTCTGAATAATAGAGAGAGCTAGATGCAAATGCATATTACGACCGACATAAAATGATGTCTAATACAACCACACCTTAATTATTTTTCTATCCACACATTTTTTTTATTTACAAACTTGCCACTTGAATTTGATTGATGATTGGTTGTCACCGGATAGAGGGTGTATTAATAGCAAAAAAAGTGTGTTAACAGAGTATTCAATTGATAACCCATCTGTAAACCAAAGAGCATCCCCCAAGCCTCAGCCTCAATAGCTGCCATAACCCATGTATGAAGAAAAACCTTTTATCCAGGTTCCATTCTGATCTCTAACCACACCCACAGCACCAATGTTACCACTACGGGATTTATCTCCATCAACATTAAGTTTTACCCATCCTACATCAGGTTTTGACCCCTCATCTGAATTAGACCTGAGAGTTTTCCTCAAAAATCCCTTTATTCATCCACTTCCAGATGTACCTGACATGTAATACACCATTGATTACCGCCATAGCATTTTTTGGAGTAATGAACATTAGCAGCAAGCCAAGCATGAAGCATCCCAATCCAGCACTATGGCCCCTTGCACTCAAACTTATCTTTGTTATCAATACATAATAACTTCTGGAAAGAGAAATGGGCATAAAAATGGAGGCATCTGGTAAATAATATCGATGTAATAACTAGTTGGCCATGGGATACACCATCACTATCTAGCAGGAGACTTAAGTTTTTATTTTTTGTTTTCCTTTGACATTGCAAAGAATTAGGTTAAACTAGGATATGTAAACAGTAAAAGGTTCGAAACCCTTCATCCAGAAAAAATGAAACATTAAATGCTTGTCCATTTCACAAGATTATAGGCTGTTTCCAAGGTTCCATCTTCATTGTTCTTTCTTTTCAAAACCAAATGCATGATTGACAATACCGGAAACACCGGACAATAACCTTGTTACTCAACGAAGATATAGAGGTTGGAAACAGGCAACAATGAACGACTATACTACAACAAAAGAAATATGATAGTGTGAGTAACCTGATAGAACTAGTTACCCAGGGTTTGAGTGAATGATGAGCCTTGCTCCTTCAACAACCAAGTAAACCTGTAAGAGAATCAAGTCAAACGAGTTCAAGAATGTTTTGGATAATATATATTGACGGTATAGTTATATGTACGTATCACTTCCTCAACAGCTTCAGTACATCCCCGACCAAATGCAGTGACCCAGTTACAAGAACCTGTAGATACACCCACAGTAAGCATTTAGATGTTAGTGTTATTGTGAATGTATGCAAAGGATAAAGACCACTCTGAATAAACATAGGTTTAAGGGGAAAAAGTGAAATCAGAAAATATTCAAGCAGAGTTAATTACAGGATATTGTGATGTAAATAAGAAATGTTGTACAAAGCATGATATCACATCCAGAAATTTCTTTTTTCAGTAGCTATGAATGGTTCTGTTCCTTTAGTCGTATATACAATTTTTCGTATACCAGTTAATATAGTCTTGAAAAAATAAGGTAAAGGAATATAGGTTGAAAGCATGCAGACATTCAATTTATGGAAATTCATATCAGGACACGTGTGGGAAGACCAAATAACTGTGAAGGAAGAAACTATCGCACTTAGATTATGCATAATTCAATGTACATATCCTTTTAAATCCAATGCATCATATGCTGATATATCTCATGTAAGCTAGTAGAGCTTGAACTGAAAGAAACAAATTCACGTAAGTTTACCTGGATTCTAACAGAAGGGTTTGCTTTCACACAATCTCTGAGCCAATTTATTGCTAAAGGCAGCGAAGGGATTACTGCACTGCAAGCAAAATGATTGCCTACAGGACTGCAATTAGAAGCATCCTCATAAAGGAACTCATGAGGTAGAATTGTTGCAGCATCCATCTTTGATTCCTTGTCAATAACATTATCTACTTCTGCATGTGAGCAAGAATCACTGCATTACATAGATTGGTAATCAAGAGAAGACCAAAGTTGTATTCTCAGATGCATGCATAACTTGAACCCATATATGCAAAATACAGAAAAAGAAAACTTAGACAGGACTAAGGATGATTTAGTAACCTGAACCCATATATTCAAAATACAGAAATAGAAAACTTGGTCAGGACTCAGGATGACACAGCAACCTCTCATTTAGAAACAAAAACACCACATAAGACGCTTTTATGACAATTATTTCACCAAATCATAAGACCAGCCTAAAAGTTACTAATGACGGCATCATAAAAGAGACGGCCTTTAGAGAGAAATAACTAAAGATAAACATCTTTCTTTCTTTTTTAGGTCCGAGGCTAAATGTTAACCTCAAGTTTTTGAGTTATGCAGCAACATATACTACATTTTTTTTCCCACAGGCAGCTGTTTGTTTTAGATTCATCAATGGCTCTTAATATTCTTAAATTAAGTGATTTGAAAACTTAATGCACTTCACAAAGTAATGAAGGAGAAACAGCCATCCTTAACGGTCATGACTCAAGAATGTGTATCAGCAAGTGTGTATATTAAGATGCTTTGTTAATTGATTCCCTGCGTCTTAATAACAAACAACAAGGTAAACAACCAATTAACACGAAATTCGAGTTTTCAAGGAAATATATGTATATACCCTCCCCATGGATCAACTTCTCCCAAAGTCTCTGGAGTTCAAATTGCCATGCCAGGTCCCTGTTAAAGGAATTTGCATGAATGGCTGAGGCAGCTGAAGTAACTCTGTTATAAGTTGACAAACTTGGAACAAAAAGGGCCTTCGAGAAATGAGTACCTGAGAAAGATCCCTGCAAGCATCAGTTTCTAAGTCTCAAAATCATATACACATATGAACTTGCAAACTCTAAAACACCAGACACCAGGAACTCCCTTGAACCTGGGCTCCGAACCCATACACCTGGACCCTGGACACATAACCCCATAAATCTCATTACATTTCATTGATACGACCAAATTTAGCAATAACAAGATAAGGAATCTATGCGATGACTGAGTAGACTGGCAAATGCATCTTTTTTTACAAATAACCAATTGCTGATTACCACTGTACTATCCCAAAACCCCATCAATGTTCACTAGTTGGCACAATATTAGAAACACTAGCAGTTCAACACCAATGTATCAGAACTTCTTGAAGAAAATAACTAGTTAATAAACGTTGTGTAAGGAATCATAAAGAGGAAGGGATTAATTAATTGCGTTTAAATCAGCATTACCTGAAGAAGCACATGTACTTACAAGCCGCGGAAGCAATACTTGAGGGTCTCTAACCTCCATGCAATTGAATAAAAGAATCTACAATGTATAAACAGTATAAAGGGAGTAAGGAACCAATAATCTAACTGTAAATGAGAATCAGTAACTGGATAAATTGATATAGCTATCAATAAAGCTGTCCATGTTGTCAACATCCAGGCATTTACTTCTAGAAGTATAAAATCTGTTTGTATTGCTGTTACCTGCTTTGATATTGGTGTAGAGTCTACCTCCTCTGTTCTATGTTGGAGGAGACCATTACTCCAAACTTGCTCCCTATCTTCAGCTCTAGAACAAGATGATCTTTTCTGGTTTGCCTTGATGGCACCAGAAAACCATCTACCACAGACCTCCATGCTCTCAGGACTAGCTCCATCCAAATAGAAAACCAGATCTCCACTAAAACATTCAGACACTTTTAATGAACTGAAAGACTTCGAGGAAGTATCATATACAATTTCAGCTCTCCCAGAAAGATACGCTGTCGAAAGACCTCTATAAAATGCCTCTGGTAACTTATCTTCCAATAGCTCTTGTCTTCCAAATAATTTTTCCCAATTTCCTGTTCTTTGGAGCCAGCATTTAGAAAGGGAAACAGCAAGACCAGCATTAATGAACTGGTGGTCGCCAGACAAGCTCAGTTTCCCATCCGTTTTTGTACTGTCAAGTGGTGCCACTACCTCCAGTGGAACCTATAATCAGTGAAGACAGAATAAATCATGATGCAGCTAAAAAATGACTAGTTCTTTGTGGGAGCATATGTATGTTTTAGAAAATAATTAATAATTGTGTAAATGATCTAGTAGAGTAATGTGTTATGACCTTTTGATCACGCTTATCAGAACTCTCAGAGACAACAAGCACCTTCTGGTCATTATCTTCAAATTTTGGTAAGGACAGTTCAATCCGCTAAGATTTTTGCTGTATGAATTATTGATTTACATGTTGGAACACTCTTATTTTGTTCGTGAGATCACACGGGAGCTATCCCATTAGTTAAAGCAATTTAAATTCACATGAGAACAGCAGTGAGAAAACATGATGCTAGATTTTTGTGAATTTATCCAATTGATTTATAAAAATAAAAAAATAACCAGAAAAAAAAAATCATAAACTTGGGTCCTTGTCCATAAGAACTGGCCACCAGAAAGGCTTTTATATAATCTATGAGCAGAAGAACATGGTGGATTAAGCCTTAATGATAAAATGGCCATTTTTGTTTTCTTTGCCCATGGAAAAGGTAAGTACAGCAAAATGACCTCTGCATAATGGAGATGTGAAAGATGGTTTACCATAAATCCACAAACCACCTCCTGAATAACATCCATTGCTTCAGAAAGTTGGGGTGCCACGAATGCAGGAACATGAGGCTTCATGAGCAGACATCAACCCAATTCAGGAAATATCAAAACTGCCAGTTTAAATATTCAAAAAGAAGTGTTGCAATAAATAACTAAAGAAAATCATATCCATTTACTTCGGGCTGCTTATTTACACCTTCAATATCCCAGCCTTGTGGGAAGCTATCTGCCCAAGAGTATTTCCTGCATAAATCACAGCACTAAAATTTAGCATCCATATATCTGATGACACCATTTTACTGCTAAAATAGTAGAGGGACAACAAGAAAAGTAACTCCTGAAGCTGATAACAACATGGAAAATAGACAACAATAATATAACTTGCAAATCCTTCAGTATAAAACTACAAACATGTATCTACAGAAACGAAGCTGGAAAAAACTAGTTAATGAGTCAAATGGACGCACCCAATGCCTCCACATGGTCCATTCCCAAAGAAGTAATGCCACAAACAATAGGGTCTTTGATCTGCATGGATTACCAGTAACTTCCATAACTAGTACAATCATTCCTCTTAATTTATATCCCCTTCAGCGAAAATTAAGAGAGTGATAAAGTTCAACTCTTTGTAAATATGATATGGGTTTCTAAAGCAGCATAAAGCAGTTTTGAAATTTGAATTCACTAAAATTAACATATATAATTTCGTCAAGCATACCACATTTGTTGAATCCCTTTTTCCCCCAAGACCAACTTCAACAATCGCTACGTCAACCTATAGAAAGATACTATTATTAGTCTTAATATATGAATAGATCAGTGATTGAATGAAAAAATAAAAATACATAATGAAGATCAAGGAACACCAAGTACAACTTGCAATAGATTTAAAGTTAGCACTGATTCCATAAGCTAAGCAGGTAAAAAATTGATCAAAAAAGTTATGTCAAGCACGTGACCAGAAGAATAAACAATTTATATCAAGTTGACAACAACACGTACACTTCCTGTCGTTTATGAAAGCCAAGTAATTAGGAATAAGATGGGAATCACACAAGCATGAGTAGAGAAATTAGTTGATTACCAGATGTAGAGTTACTGTGTGTCAAAAACAGACCCTTAGGAAAGGAAGAAATAAAAGGACATTTGGGAGATTAGGAAAACTAGCTGATAATTACTGTTCTCCTGATCAAGTACTGACCAAAGATACCTCGGTCAATATAGTGAACAAATCCATTTAGAGTAGTTCCACGAGTGGAAAGAACTATGTTTTAATTTGAGTTAATTTCCCTTCCACCCTTGGATCTAGATCCTAGAATGATTGAACAAGGTTTGACTGACCAGAACACCACTGTCTGTTCTGACAGAATGTCTAGGACAGTAATAACAATGACAGTAAAACGGAAAATTCTAGGAAGAGCTGATGCCGGAAGGAAATTTAAATTGTAATAAATATAACCATCCAAGTACCAAGCACTATATACTTAAGAGAGTTCAACTTATTTATATTTTCATAGCGATTTTGAACATGTATTTCAGGTTCCTTTGTTTCTCATATAGTCAATATATAAGGAGTCACAAGTAGTGTCTTATAAAAAGCTTCTGGTGTACTATTTTGGTCATCTGAAAAGAACTCAGGTATTAATAACCCTATAAAGGCGGCTAACAGTTCAGTTGGAGTGATTCCCAGACCCCTTTGGTATGATGCTGGGACGCTTTGGTTACAAAGGTTGCCGGGGTCTAGGTTTATGTCAAAGGCCAAAGTGATTCTAAGTTTCACTATTCTCTTTCTGTTGTCCTACATCAAAAGCAAAGCACCATCTAGCAGGTACAGATGACCTGATTATCAGACTCGAGAGGAACTGTATTCTTTTCTCAGGAAATAAAAAGGAAAACAATCCAAGAGAAATATTCTTTGTGCAGCCTATGGAAATGTGAACAAATTGTTAGGAAAGAAAACAGACAAGTAACCAAATTAGCACGAGGATAATTAACTCGTTGCAGCATGACTTACATGTTCACAAATAAAAACTTTGAAAGCCAACAAAATCAGGAACTGAAAAAATGGAGGCATTGGCAAGTCTTCCGTAATCTTCTCCTGCAAATTCAACTTCAAAATCACAATTGGACATCTACAAGTAGATAAAAAAAGTTTCTATGCAGTATGATGTGAAGTGGTAAAAAAAAGCCATCTGATGCATATTCTACCAACTAAAACTCAAGCTGACACGAATAATTCTAAATCATCCCAAGTTGTATAAATTATAGAATTTTATTTATACTAATGCTGCAATTGAAACAAATGCACACCAAAGCTCTCAGTCCAGTATATAGAGGTCACATACGATGCTAAATTCCCCGTAAGGAAGCTGCTGCAAAAAAAAATATTAAAAATAAAAAATAAAAAAAATCACCACAGATTCACAACTTCATATTCAATGATATGACCAGTTCTACCCAAAGTGATGCCTACATGAAGGCTACTAAGTTTTTCATCTTTTCAAGTGGTATTAATAAAACTGATTCCACCAAAACAAAAAATTCTAATGAACCTCACTCAAGTATTACACTCGAATAGAAACTGATTTACAGTATGGAACAGTAATTATTACTATAAGCTACATGAAATATGGAACAACCATATCAAACACTAATGAAGGTACTGAGGAACAATGCTGGGTTAGAGCCTTGAACAAGAAGTTAAGAACGTCTTTACAAATTTGAACTATATCTTAAAGATAATTTCAGAATAATATTTTTTTTTCCTTGTCCACGACTTTCCAAATGGATACATAGAGAAGCAAAGAGATACCTCTAGTTGATACCAACAATTCCAAAAGTACTGCAGAAATTTGTCTTCACTTAAATCCAACCTACACATGCAGTATAAAGTGAGACTAAGACCTAAAAATTAGAGATCAACATCTTATTAGCTCAAAGCATAACTGCACAGAATTATGATGAACATCCAGTTAGTTTTGGTTCACAACATTATATTTGTACCTTCCGAAATTCCTACAGTTGCCCCTGACTCGAACTCAAGAAGAGAATGCCTTCTAGTATATAAATATATTAGAATCTTTTTATCAAGGTTATGATTAAAAAGAAGGTAGAAATATATTATCTACTGAATGTTTGGGACACTCTAGGGACTAGAGGCTTGCTACCGCCAATTAGTTAACTACACTAATAGTTATTGTGTGCCCTGTATGTGTGTGGAGAGAGAGAGATAGATAGAGATGTGGTGTGTCCAATTACAAGAAAAAGATAATCCATATATTTGAGTTGTGTTCTAAAATACTAACCCATTAATACGAATTCTTTCTCTAACATCAATCAGGTGAGGAGAAGTGAACAGTCCAGTCCGAAAACCACACTCTCGTAAAATAGCTTCACAGAATGCGCACGTTGAACCCTTAATTGCAAATCCCAAAAAACAAATACAGGATGAGAGAGAGAAGCAGGTGCTAAACTACAAAAGTATTTTCCATTCTAATCATGTCAGATACCTTGAACCCTTTTAAATCAACTATAGATGTACATAATTCTATTGCATTACAAATACAAACATATATGCACACATTCTATTAAGGACGCAGTGTGTGTCTTGGGCATATAATATATATATATATATATATATATACAGGCCCGTTTTGGTGCGGACGTCCGCACTCGGCTTAAAGTGCGGACGTCCCTCTGTTCTCCACCGGACAGCTCCGACGACAGCGCACCTCCACCCCAGCAGACTCCAGCAGCGTCCCTGATCACTTTCCCTCCCCGGCGAGTCCGCCGAATTCCATTTTTCCGGCAAGATCACCCAAAACTTCAAATCCAATCGATCTCGCCGGAAAACTGGAATTCAGCAGACTCGTCGGGGAGGGAAAGTGATCGGGGACGCTGCTGGAGCCCGCTGGGGTGGAGGCGCGCCGTCGTCGGAGCCGTCCGGTGGAGAACGGAAGGATGTCCGCACTTTAAGCCGAGTGCGGACGTCCGCACCAGAATGGGCTTATATATATATATATATATATATATGATCTTAACAGGTAAGAAACATGCCTTTATTTGAGGAACTTATTAGCAAATGGCATTATGAAGGTTTGATATCATAATATATTTCAAAACATAGTGACAAGTGTCCGAAAGTCCAAGTCTGATTTATCAAGCATATATAGTTTATGGTAAGAAAAATCACCTTTCCCTTGGTTCCAGCTACATGAATAACTTTGAGTCTTCCTATGTCTTTATCCAAGCCTAGTATCTGTAAGAAAAATCATCCAGCATTTCAACCTCAGTACAGTACATCAAATTGTCAAGTGCTAGCTAACTACACAGAGCATGCTGCACTAATCATATTGTCAGCATCATACCTTGAGATACATCGTCATCCTCTCCAATTTATCATATTTACCACCAACAGTTGATCTGTCTCCACGTTTTTTACCTGTAATGAGAGAGGAAAGTGCTTTCATGGCAGATTCATATGAGGATGTAAGAGATAGGTCCTCTTTGAAGACCACATTGCTTTGCATTTGTTCTATAACTTGAGATGACATCGCTCTGATATAACCTAAACAATAAGCCAGTCGAGAAGTTAAAAAAAAATTAATTCAGATAAGACATATACTTTTATTTAAAGACTTAAACCATGTGTAACACAGGGGACAAGATTTTTAAGGAATTTGCTAGCGGACAGGAAAGATGTTCAAAAACTCAAGGTTGGAAATTTTTGAGAGAATGAAAACAATGGGGTCTTCAACCTCCAGGATTTAACCCATAGTTCAGCATAACTCGCATGATATCAGAACTTATTGAGATGCCTCCAAATCAAAGTCTTTGACTAAGTTATCAAAAAGCATCAATAAGAAAATACATAAAAGATGAGAAACTTGGAAACCTCCAGTTGACATACTAGGTCTTTAAGATTACTCGTGCCGATAAAAGCTTGCACACGACTTGAGCTCAATGTCCTACTAACAAACAACTGAGCACTTGGGCCATGGAAGTGTGAAACTCTAAGTATCTCACACTTGAGGGGAGTGGTTGCATGAGCAAGCATCAGGGACGATCAACCCTACAAAAAAGAATGAGAAAAAGACATGGAATCAGTTTGGGTTTGGAGTCAATAACAAAGAGAAACAGAATAGTGGGTGATGACCCAAATGCATATATTGATTACAACAGAGCCCAACTGATGAGCTCAAAGCAGGAACCAATGAAGCAATTATTTCACTTTCAGTTCATCTGGCTAGGACCCATTGGCCTTAATTTGCAATACAAGTAGAAATTCAACAAAACATCAATTGAACTAGAGAACAAAGTAGAAGCAAAGAAAACATGTCGTTAGAAATGTCCATAGTTTGTTCCACAGAGCATACAATACATGCTTATGAGAGATTGAGAGACTTACAGAGAGAGGGCGCGGAGGCATGTTGTGTTGTTGTATAGGGGAGATTGGGTGTGCCCACAATTGATGGAGTGCTTGGTGGCCAACCGCTTCAATACTGTGCCTCCGACTTTCCTTTTATAAACCCCTTTTAATTCCCCAAAATCCTACTCTCACTCTCTCACCGCTATCCCGCCTCTTTTTTCTTTTTTCTTTTTTATTAAATCTACCAAGAAAAATGTAAAAAATCGATGGTCACGTTTACATATTGAGAAATTGATCATAAATAAAAGACGAAAGAATGAGAGTGGGAATGGAATTTGTTTGGGAATATTCATTTTCGTTTTGCAGTCTATTTATCATGTGGAATCAGAATACAGATAATAACTAGGTTTTAAAAAAATTATTTCGGAGAATTTGATTCTTAAATCCATCTCACCACTTTGGGTTTTTAGAGTAAGGTTGATAAGGAATCGATTCATGATTAGAAGGTGAGATCGATGCTCGTGGTGATTCCATCATATGTTAGTAAACGCATGAATTTTCTTATCCCCAAATCGTTTCCACACTTCGTAATTTCATTCCTTGTAAATAATCTTGTCATCAACGAGACTTGTTGATTGTAGAACTTGTGCATTCTTTGAGCATCCCAACGACATATGGGTCCTCCTTTGGAGGTGGAGCTCAATCCGGCTACCAAGCTTAATCATAGGGTGTACTAGTTTCTCAATTTCAAGGTACTTCTAAAGAATCGTGTTCTATGTCGACCTCGTTTGTCGCAAAGAAGGGATTGTTGACAACAGTCTTTACCATTCAAACGCTGGTGAACCTCAGCTTGGTTGTGCTACCCATTGTGCAAAAGCATGTTGCAGTTCCTACTACTAGTGTCAAGCGTAAGGCTTCTGAGATGCCTTTGATTGTGAATGGTAAGAGGATCAAGATGTCGAATCATGTTGTTGCTTCATCTTTTGATTGATTTGATTGGGAGCGTGCGTTGAAGAACGTCAATAGTGTGATTGTGTTTCACCTGCAAAGAAAGGTAGAGTGGGTCGTCCTCAATCCGAGCAAGAAGAACAATTCAAAGAGCGTCTTGAAGCCTAAATGCCTTGATGAGGTGTTGGGGAATTGAAAGATTCAGAAGAAAAGAACTCTGAAACACATTGTAATGGTTGAGGCTAATGTGGTTGTAGGCGATGGATTTGTTCCCTTTGAGGAGGGCACTTCAAGTTACAAGGTTACTCCTAAGGAAAAGTAAGTTGTAGGTTTAGGTTTACAAATAAATCAAGTGTGTCTGTTGTCTTCTTGATGGTGTCATATGTTTTTTTTTTGAATAAAAAGCTGGTGTGGCTAGCCTCAAGCCTTCATTAATGAACCATCGAATAAAAGGCGGGTGTCGCGCCTCCGTAGCGGCGACGTCAGATGGGACCAGATTTTTGTAAATCAAGTAAGAAAAACCCTTCTTCTCCAATATTGTTGGAGATCTTTCACGACGGAGCCTCTGTGAAAAACATGTCATCTTTTGAAAATCAAGTTCTACTTCTAAATTCTTAGTAAGCACAAGTGCACAACCCTTCTTACTTGTAAGCATATGGCAATCTATTCAACCTAGTAAAGGCAAAGGAAGATAAAGATTATCAAGTGTTGAAGGTTTCCCGGTCAAACCAGGAAAAGCAAAGTCCAAGGAAGAGAACTGTAGTTTGACTGCAGTAAACTTGTAGTAAAACTGATTTAGATCAATTGAGGTAAATGCATTTCATGCATGTCATTTAGGCTTACAAGGATTGTGAAAAAGATTAGTTTTCATTACGATTAGATTGAGAGATGTTTTAGGAAAACTAATGCATATCTGTTATGAAAATGATTTGGAAAACCTTATCGTTTTCTAACTAATTTGTTTTTCAAATAAGTTTCCTTGTGTATATCAATTAGGAATCAATGGAGATTCGACACACACACACACGACCCTTCCACTAAGGGCCCTTTTTTGACATATACGAGGGACGTAAGATTACACTAACTTTTTGATTATATTTTTGAATCTCCATCGTTCAGTTTGTTGATCCTTATATATAGATCAATTATGCAAAATTTCAGCCAATTTAGTGATTACTAAGGTGTCGAACAAGATTAAATCAATGAACAAACCAAATTTGTCAAACATAAACCATCCATGCTTATAATTATAAATCGTTGTTGTGAATGACTTAACGATCCTCAAAATTTCTGAGAATTTATAAAAGTGATGTACTCATATAGAACTACGTATTGAACGGTCAAAATGTGATTTTATGATCTAAAAGTTGGTATAATCTCTCATCCCTCATATGTATATATAGAAATTCATTCTGAGACCATTGTTAAGTTTTATTGCATAGTCTGTAAAAAGTCTTTGAAAACTCGTTGTCATATCAGTGTTTTACTCATTGCATCCTTCATATCATATTGTGATTGAGATCAGTGACGAGTGAAGCAACGAAGGCGTGTTCAGTTCCTTCAATTCACATTCACATTCACAACAAGTAGAATAGATACTATAGTTGGAAAGTTAAGTTAGTTTAGTATACTAGTGAATGTGGTGCTTGTCTTATTGCTTGACAAAGCTGTAACTCTATTCTTATTTAGTGGATTGATTTAAGTGTGGACTACTATAAAGTCTCACAGTAAAGTTTCCTTGAGAAAGTTCACACTGTAGTCAACAAATCTGGTGTTCTTGTGTTCTTACAATTTCTATTGTGTAGAATTACTGTGTATATTAGTCCATTTAATACTTTCATTACTCTTTTCAATGTGTGTATGGTGCTCCAAATTAATCCTGGACAAGCTGCAGCTACGGCAACACTAGTTGATGTGCTTGTGGGTGTAACTGCAATTTCGTATTTTTCATTTTTCATACAGAACGTACCAACAGATGTTTAGAAAAAGATCGGGTTTCTCTCTGATATTGCAGGTCCAACTGGTACCTAACTGAGAATAGTATACGGGGTGTTTGGATACATGCAGATACTCTCACCCTGCTTCATGCCATTTGCTCATGGTGGGAATGACGTCTCCGCAGCAAGGTGCTTTGGCTGGTGCATTATCTATTCTTCAGGGAGGTCCTGCTAGAGCTGACAACTGTTATTCCAACCGATGTTCTAGTGTGGGGAGGATTTGGAATCGTATCTGGTCTTAAAATGTGGGGATATAGGGTTATAGCGACAATTGGGAAGAAGATCACAGAACTAATGACACCAACTAGAGGATTTGCAGCTGAGTTTGCTGCAGCCTCTAGTGGGTTTGTTTGCGTCGAAGCTGGGACTACCCATCTCTACAACTCATACTTTGGTGGGTGCAGTAACGGGGGTGGGAGGGGGCTTTACAGCGTTAGAGCAGAAACTGTGAGGTGTGCTTTCTTGGGCAGTGACAATTCTAGGTGGTGCTTTGTTTTCTTTTTTGTACACATGGATCTTGAGCCCAAGCTGTTATCGTATGTTTTGTGAGTGTTGTACATATGATGATAGAAGTGACCAACAACAGATGTACGTCATTTATCACAAAACATACAATCCACTTTTTTTGAAATCTGTAGAATCAATGATTCTTTCTATCAAAGCCTTGATCCATTTTTGATCGAGTATCTGTACTATGGTGTTTCTAATTTATCATTTAAACTATGAATCAGGGATGACATGAATCTGTTGATAAACCAATGCAGCTCAAGTAGTACATATATAAAATGCAAACACCATAAGCAGTATTCTAGTACTAAAAAGTCATCTAGCTAAGCTACGACAAGAATTTGTTTCAATTTCACATTAGGTGTATGGGGGAGAAAAGTAATTAATTAATATAACAAACAACATCTTGTATGGCATATAAAGCTGGAAATGGTATACTTATTATCATGTATAAAAGTTTCGGTACATTTCTCAGACTTTTCATCTGATATAGCGATTGAATCACGTACCAGCAGAATGTATCTAAGCCAAATTGATAGCATACAGAAAGTCATGGAGAGACTTCTTGTACAGACGTGAGACTAGGCTCCCATCCAAATCCTTTACCACCTGATCTGGCTTTTGGGAGG
Source organism: Fragaria x ananassa (assembly GCA_034370585.1). Taxonomy (NCBI): domain Eukaryota; kingdom Viridiplantae; phylum Streptophyta; class Magnoliopsida; order Rosales; family Rosaceae; genus Fragaria; species Fragaria x ananassa. The sequence goes on from CP139754.1 coordinate 16,696,952, forward strand.
GGAGGTACAAACGGCTTCTTTCCTCTAATTCCCCTCCTGCGTGAAGATTTTGACCTCTTTTCTTTGGAGATAAAGTCACTAGCGGAGCAAACAGAATCATCAGTTTCTTCCCTGTCTGAATCCGCAGTGATCTTTCCACCCAGAATCATCTCTTCATCTTCAGTAGGTTCTTTGGCCTTCACCTTATTCTGTTGTTTACGCTTAAGTTTCTGCGCTGTTGTACATGGTATCATATAATACTTCTGTCCAGGCAAAAGGCTCTCATCTGGCCTTAAAAAGGACTCCTGAGGCTTTTTGAAAACATCTGGGCGGGCAACACATTTCCCAGGATACTTGTCCATCAACAAAGACGCAGGAACTGCATTCGGAAACAGCTCCTCTTGTCCACCTGCATGAACTATCCTCACAAGAAAACTTTTGGACTGTGTACTCACTGTACTGTAGTCCAACGATAAGGAAGCAGGAGCTAGTTTGGCATCTCCTCCGAGCAACTTGTTTCTCTTGGATTCACTTTCAGAATGCCGAACTAGCCCTAGCAACTGCATGCACATCTTTAGCATAGCCAAAATCTGAAATGCTTCAACATAGTCCACTGTTATGGATTGATGAGCATCTACAGATGCTTTGATATAATTACGCATTAATTGACCATTGTGGCCGGCTGTCCTAATTTAATACTGTCATGCATTCACAAGAGGCTTGATGAAATCAAGGCTGTCTTTGTTTGATGTGTTAACCAATGTGAAACTCTAATGAATATAATAAAGCACCAACGAGGTCTCAGAATGTAGTTACCAATTCATAGTTGTGCCTGATACATTCTTGTGCTAGTATCAAAGTCCCATAGGCCAGACAACACTTGTCTCTCTAGCTTCTTCAGCTTCCCACTGATCTAACTGTTATTGAGAACCAAACATCCCTGTTTCACACAGGCTGATCTCAGGTTTTTTTTTTCCTACCATAAGCCTAGATATATATGCCCCGTTTGGGAAGAAGATGAGTTATACGCTAATTCTGATAGAAAGGGTATGGATGCCCTCGGTACTTTTACCTAAACCTTAAAATTTGCTTGTGGCCCAATTGACAGCTACCCTATTCGTTCATGGCCCTCTTTAACCGCAACCATAAATTTGACAACTTCCCAATTTGCTCGCGACACAACTAATTTGATTCTTCTTGTCTTTATAACCCAACTCTAGCGTAAATCTTGTTTAGTGCGCTTTATGGTGCATTTGTCGTAAGTTACGTGTGAGTGGAATCATAACATTACGTTATAGACATCATGTATTAATGCGTCCAGATCAGTAGGGTTCACCTGATCGGTAATTGATCAAAAGATTTATGGTCAGTCACCATTATATTTGCATTCAAGGGTTGAAAACAAAACAACTCAACTTAAAAATAATTCTCTTAATCCTTGGATTTACATCTGACGGTGACTGACCATGAATCTTTTGGTCAATTACTGACAAGGTGAAAACTACTGGTGTCCATATACTCTTGGTTGTGGTTTGGAAAACAAGTCGGATTCGCCTATATAAGCCGCAACTAGTGTCACACCCCGGTTCTTAAGTTATTTTACGGTTATTTACGTTTGATATTACTTTGGTCTTTTACCGTGATGAGTAACCGTTTACCCTTAAGGACCATAGGGTTGAATTTTTGTAGGAAAATTATTCTATGAAAACTTACTTCATGAAAGTTGTAGAGGACATTAATACGAATTCGTAGACATGCTATACGTTAAAATCGGAGTTAACATGAAAAAGTTATTAATTAAAAGAGTAATTTTTTGAGATGGTAAAAGGGAAGTAAATATTTAGTGGGTATAATTTTTGAGATGGTAAAAGGGAAGTATGTCTACTTCATATTATTCATAAGAGGTGCTAATTTTTGAGTAGGTATAATTTTTGAAATTGACACATAAGAGGTGCACAATACGCATATTCTTTTGTCTATTCATTTGATAGAGAACACTTAACCATGCCACTCGTCAAATTAGGAAAAAACGGGGAACGCGCCTCCACGCGCTCTAAACCTAGATCGCAACTTTGGTTTCCTTTGCCTGTCTGGCGGCTCCGAGGCGTTGGGGATGGCCTCTGGCCTCGTCAACGTTCGTTTGGGGCTGCCGGACGGGATGCATGGTTTGTGAGCGAGTCTGGTGGTTTGAGGCAGAAGTTTGGAGGCTTCCACGATGGGTCTTCTTCGTTTGTGTGGGTGGCTACATATGGGGCGGCAGTTTGGTAGTGGAGCGAGATCGCAGTGGCCGGGGTTCCGGTCTGGAGCGGGGCGGCGATCAATCGTCGTCGATGGAGGATGAGATGGTTTTGGTGGTGTGATGGGGTGAGTGGCAGACTCGTTTCTGAGTTGAAGCGTGATCTGTCAAGGGAGGATGGTGGGTGGTATGGGGGAGAACATATTCCAATGCCGACGAAGGGGCCTTGTGGAGGCTCTGGTGTGGCTGATAGATCTGGATCTAGCCAAAAGGGGTGGGTGATCACTACTTCAGCCGGCAGGCGGTTTGATGGCGACGGTGATCGACCAGAGACTGAAGGTTGGCGGCGATGTGGTGGGTTCGACGGCGGGGAGGTGATGCAACGGTTGATGTGGGCCAGAGTTGGTTGGCCGGTGGACCTTTCTCTTCCTTTGGACCTGATGTCCTTGATTTGGGCTACAGACCCAATTTTGGTATTTACTATGTTTTTGATGAAGTCTTTTATTTTGCTAGTTTTATATTGTTTAGTTGTGGTAGGGTTTTCTGGTTTTTGGTTTTGGCTAGGTTTAATAAGTCTCTCCTCTTTTGAGCGAGGGTTAGGGTGTTTTGGTTTGGTTGGTGTGCTACTTTGGTGGCGTCATACCTGGGGATTATGGTTTATCTCGATGCTGGCTGGTTGTCAACATGTGGGTGGATTACCTTTGCACGTGGTCTGGTGGTCTTTAGACACGGTGTTGAAGAAGGATAATTGGCTCGGTTTATTGTTGGTGACAAGGTTGTATTGTGACTCTCAGGCTTTGGTAGCTTATGTTGAGCGTCAAATTTGGTTAGGGATTGGGCCCTTTCGGCTCATGGATGTTGCTTTTAGTGACGGACCCGTAACTATGGATCTTGTTAGGAATGTGTGTTGTGGTGTAGGCATCATAACCGATCGTTCCATTGTGCTGTAATTTTCTTTATTATTAATGAAATTTCTTCTCAAAAAAAAAAACCATGTTAACCACAAAATTCCTATGGTAAGAGGAGTCTGGCAATTATTATCTCTTTTTTCATTCATTCACTCGAAGATCAAAATATAAATAAAAAACACCTTCCCCTCGATAGTTATTAGAAATCTGCAATTAGGAATCAAAATACTCTTGTTTAAAGTCTAAACGTATGAATGTAAAAGCCCACTTCTATGACAACAAATGCCAAAGTCATCTCATATAATTTATGAATAATGAAGCAAGAACATGAAACAAAAAAAATAAGTCTTTAAAGTACCTTAGTACCAAAAGGACTAATTGGATTATTAATCTCAAGAATTTCCGCCCCTAAAAATTAAGTCTTTGGAGTACGTTAGTACCAAAAGTAAACATAAACTAACAATAATATGAAGTTTGACTATCATATTCATCTCATCACCCAAAAACAGTGATGTAAGCTACTTAATATAACCAAGGACTAAAATTTCGCCGATCGTGGAAATTTCGACGGTCCAAAAAACGGATATTTCGATGGAAATTTCGAGGAAATATCGATTGCAGAAAAAAAATGAGAAAATTGACGGAAATTAGTAGAAAAACATGGAAATTTTAAATGAAACTTTGAGAGATGTTTGTTATCTCAATTATCTATTATAATTGACAAAAAAATCTTGAATAAACATTAATCATAGTGAGTTTTAGTTATTTAAGGTGAATAACTACGTGCTGAAGTGCTGAACCAATAATAATTCTTAAATTTTTACTGTAAAGTTTATACATCTAAATTTTTTTTTGATGGCTGGATACCCAAAGGGAGGCTAGGCCATCACGCCTTATATACATATGATACAACATGGAATTACATGAGTGGTTTAGAGCCACATAGAAGACCTATGAGGTACATAATTTTCACTATCTTCATCGTTTCTTTGTGTAGAGTCTTTAGTATATTGTGAAGAGTAGTTATTAAATGATACCTCACCTTTGTAGTTTTGCATATATTGACTTACATGCCAACCATAAGGGTCAAGAGGGATTGACTGTGGATTTCCGTATTGGAAGTTGTAAGGATTTGGCAGCGCTTGACCTTGACCATAACCATAATCATTGGAAGATTGTACATCAGACTGTGACCATGACGTATCACTTGATTCAGTTGATTGCACCCCGTAAGGCATGGAATAAGTTGAATAAGGCATTGTCAGATTTTGGCCATAAGTGTATGGTCCATCATTGCCTCCTCCCACACTAGATGAGTCAAAAGTGGATAAAAAATCATATTCATGCGCTGACATTCTTCCTTGGCCTCTTTCTCTTGGTGTATAATGTTTTCCTATAGCTCCAATACCAGAACCTGTTTTCCTTATCGATGGAAATTTTACCAAAATTTGTATATTTGACTAAAAGTAAACTAAATATAAAATATCAGAAAGATATGAAAATTAATATCGGTGCTTGTAAAAAACGGAAATTTCGAGAAAATATCAAGGATATTATGGATATTTTAGTCCTCGCTGAAAACGAATACAAAGAGACAAATTGAAATCTCTATCTCAGTTAAGAAGGAAAGAGAAGAAAGAGATTCAGCTGTGCAAAAAGATACACATACACACGAGAATGACATGGTAATCCATCATTCCTCAGAACCCATGTAAGAGAAGTGACAATCATCAAAGAGGTATTCAAATTCTTCCAACTACCATTATTATTCCAATCTGCAACTATCAATTTGCAATCAAGTTGAACAACAATGTTTTTCAGATTGAGCGCATTTGTTTCCGCTTCTACAATGACAACCTTGTTATCTACTTCAACTCTCTCTTCCACAACAAAGCTGAGCCTCAAGCTTCTCAACCACTCCACTGGTAAACCCTCTTCCCTCTTTCCTCTTTTCTAGCTTCATTTGAAACCCACTTGTTATATAACACAAGTTTTTTTTTTTGGGTTCTAGGCTTTAGTTTAGACAGAAACAAACACGCCCACAAGGTTTCATTTACAAGTTTTGCTGTAAAGAAACAACAAGGCATTGAAACAATCCAGAAAGTTCATGGGAAGATTAGTAGGAGGAGAACCCCAGTTTTGAGTGATGGAAGAGATGAGGATGAAATCTATGGCCCAGTTTGCCCTGGCTGTGGAATTTATATGCAAGATACCAACCCAGACCTTCCTGGGTATTATAAGCAAAGGAAGTTGACTGTATCAGAATTGTCAGATGTTGAAGAGTTTGTTGATGAGGTAGAGGAAGAGGAGGCGTTTGTTGATGAAATTGAGGGTAGCTATGAGGAAAGTGATTTGGAAATGGGGGGTGATGAGTTTGACTGGGATTCAGATGACTTGGAAGCTAAGTTGTTGGGGGGAGAAGAAGAGAATGATTTGGATTTGGATGGTTTTGCTCCTCCTGGAGTTGGGTATGGTAACATCAAAGAGGAGACTATAGAGAAAATGAAGAGGAAGAAGATTCCAAAAGCTGAAAAGAAGAGAATGGCTAGAGAGGCTCAGAAAGAGAGAGATGAGGTTACTGTATGCGCGAGATGCCATTCTTTGAGAAATTATGGGCAGGTGAAGAACCAGGCAGCCGAAAACTTGATGCCTGATTTTGATTTCGATAGGTTGATTGCGACCCGGTTGATTAAACCTGCTACAAATGCCAATCCTGTTGTGGTTATGGTTGTTGATTGTGTTGATTTTGATGGCTCGTTCCCTAAACGGGCAGCAAAGTCATTGTTTCAAGCGTTGAGAGGAACCGAGAATGATCCCAAGTTTAGAAAAAAGCTGCCAAAGCTTGTTCTTGTGGCCACAAAGGTTGATCTCCTACCATCACAAGTTTCACCTTCTAGATTAGATAGATGGGTACGCCATCGTGCTAAGGCTGGAGGGGGACCTAAACTAAGTGGAGTGTATTTGGTTAGTGCTCATAAGGATATGGGTGTCAGGAATTTGTTGTCCTTTCTTAAAGAATTGGCAGGTCCTCGAGGGAATGTGTGGGTTGTTGGAGCTCAAAATGCAGGCAAGTCTACTCTAATAAATGCGCTGGCAAAGAAAGAAGGGGCAAGGGTTACAAAGTTAACTGAAGCTCCAGTTCCTGGCACAACATTAGGGATACTGAGAGTTGGAGGGATTTTGTCGGCCAAGGCAAAATTGTTTGACACTCCAGGACTTTTACATCCGTATTTGGTCTCCATGAGATTGAATAGGGATGAACAGAAAATGGTTGAAATACGGAAGGAGCTTCGCCCTCGGACTTATAGGATAAAGGCAAGTAATTTTGTGTCATTTAATTGCAATTCTTGACCAATTTTACTGTAAAAGGTACATATCTTGTGTTTTTTGTGTTATACATATCTCTTGACCAAAGCTAGTATAGGACTAACTATTGAGACTCTATAACTCTTAGCAATGAATTTCCACATATTGTTGAAAAAAGCCTAATCATCGTTAGCATATGAATGTTATACAACACTATTCAATACTGGTCACCACTTTCCCGCAATATGTGAAGAGGTTGTACTCTTGTAAGCATCCATCTCCTGGTTTTTGTATTCTACGTTACGGGTTAGGAATGACTTGTTGATATTTTTAAATTTAGTATTTATTTGTTTGTTTGTGTGTGCATGTGTTTTATTTTGTTAATTTTAATTCAGGATAAGCCGGTTTCTGATGTTTGCTTTTGCAAAGTATTCCACCTTCTGATTTTAGGTGATGTGGGAAGAACACTGTTAAATAATAGATGATTTGTTTCTTGAAGTTATCTGTGCAGCAATCTTTCAGTTTCTGGTTTTAATCAGTTGGAAAAAAAACAAATCCCAATAATCTTTTCATGCATAAGCAATTTGTTGATGCAAGAGCATTGACTTTTGAATTCTGATGGTGAAGGTCTGATTAAAACTAACTTCTGTTGGATCTAAAAATTTATGTGTGATATCTGTAGGCAGGGCAGGCCATACATATTGGTGGTTTAGTGAGAGTAGACCTTATTCAAGCTTCTGTTGAAACAATTTACTTCACGATTTGGGCATCACCAAATATTTCTTTACATATGGGGAAGATAGAAAATGCTGAAGAGACTTGGAGGAAACACGTTGGTGTTAGGTTGCAGGTATTTCTCTGTCCAGTTTGAATGTATCTTTACTAATCTTAGTCATTTTCTAGCACACATATTCAGTGCGATTAACTTTGGATTTAAACCGATAAATATATCCTTTGACAACAGCAGGTAATATTAAATGACGTCCATGTGAAATTCTGTCTAGGAAAATTGCTAAGATTGCGTATTTTATGTTTGAGAGTGACCAAAATTGAGTGGATGCGTTGAGAAAACTGGCTATGCAGTGGTTCAAAAGTAATTATTACTGCAAAGAAGGCCCTACAAAGGATTGAATGGGATACTTTGGATATAAAAATTTGCAGCACTAATTATGTAGCCCTCTTATGCCGTAATAGAAATAGGGTATAGAATTATCAAGGACAAACTCTTTTAATTCCTAGTATGTATTGGTGCATAGTAATCTGGTTCTTTTAGAATTTTGCTTTTTAATTTAAGAAGCTGTCTCCTCAAACATGCTGAGATTAACAACAAAGAGAATTCAATAGGCGTGATAGAGAAAAGGAAGAATATATGAAGAAATGAATGGAAAGGGAAATTAGACTCTACAGCCTAACTGAATCATCATGCAGTTACCTATCTATAGAAGCCACAGGAATCAGTAGCAGGGGAATGCAAACAAGAATCAATTATTAGTTGTAATGAAATGTAAAAATAAACAGTAGCAGAAAAGACGTCAAAGTGTCAAGTGATGATAATCTGTAGGTAACATGAACCTGAAAATGGATGAGTTTTAAATTTAATCTTCACATATATTATTGTTCTGCAAAAGAAAAGAAAAAGAACATTTCTTTGTTTGATCTTAGGAGTTTATACCTGAATTCTTTCACGAGAAAATGGTCAAGTGAACCAAGATTAGGTTGCTTGGTGGTTGTGTTGAGCCAAACTGAGCTAAGTGCAAATTATGTGTTCCCTCTTTATGAACTGTACAGTTGTAGAGGATTGCCATCTTATCTGTTGAAATCATTCGACCATGAGAGCATGTGACATTGTTTTCTTGCCTTGCCAACTAATTAGGCTGTATCTATGGTTCTTATATTAATGCTTTCTTGTCTCATGAAGTAAGAAGTCAGATGAACGGAATAAAAGAAGACGTTTTTACAATGAGGATTTGAAAGTATAAACTTCTTTTTTAATAAGAAAACGACATTCTTTATTAATCAGAAAGAATAAAACTGTTACGAACAGCGGCCAAGAAGGTCCTAGAGTCAGTAGTAATCACCCCACCCAAGAAAAATTAAACCCAGTTCGAAGAGCTAGCTTTGCGATCTTGTCTGCAACCTGGTTAGCCTCCCTGTAAAGATGGGAGAAGGAAGAACCAGGCAGCAGCTCTAACTATGCTACAATATTATCCTCCTCTGAGTTAATAAATGAATATGGCTCTTTTATTTCTGTTTTTTGGTATCAATATTTTCGGAAGTATGTTAAGGTTGGTAGTTCCATTGATTTTGTTTTCTGGGGATTTTGAAATATTTTCCTCATAATTCACCTTGGTTGATAAGTTTATATGTCACTTTTAGGTTGTTTTTTGTCATTCATATGCATGAACTCAATATTTATGTATGCCAAAGAAAGAAATGTCTGCCTTTCAAAAAAAAAAAAAAAGTCTGTTGGTCAGTTGCATTTGTTTTTGAGGTGATAATTTAGGTAGTACGGCATTGGATTCTCACCAATGTTTGCGTTACTCAGCTTGCATTGTTAGCCCATCTCTTTAGCCAATTTGGCTCTTAACTCAGGGATCCTTCACGTAAGGTCTTCTTGCCCAATCAGAATGTAATCCCACCCTCTAGAACAACAATACTTTCTCATAATAGTCCACTGTAACATTGTTGTTTACTTTTTATTTTTTCATTAAATCCAGTCCAATTGTCTAAAAATCATTTTTCTTAGACTTTTAGAAGATAAAATGTGACCAAAAACAAGAGAATAATCGCTCTCCCACTCTTTAAATGCATTTTGATAATTTCAACAACATTATATGAGAAACAGATTGACGTGTCTCCCAAATACCAAGTTCATTGCCATGCGCACTGTGTTCAATACCAAGTATTGCTTAATGATTGAACAATACAGGAAGAATGGTTTGAGTTGTCAGTCTGACTATTTCAGATTACCATTAACACAGCATAATATGGAAGGCAAAACTTATGATGCCTCTTTGCGGTTTGTTGTTATTGTCTATTTTTATTAGAATGGATTTTCTTAGATAATATTTATATGATCTACCATGGCAAATGGATCTTCATAGGTTATGAGTACACCTGTTTGCAGACTTGCTTTCGTTGCACTCAAATATGCTTTGGTAATATTTGATTAGCTTTATAAGATTTTTGCCTTTCAAAGAAAATTTCCAGTCATCTAGATGGAAATGTCAAGTGGTGTGTGTGTGTGGTGGGGTGGGGGGGGGAGGGGTGGCACATTTTTGGAACCCCAATCCGTCAACATATAATTATTAACTGAAGTACAGTTTTACTACTGCTTATTCACTCCATATGTACAATATTAGTATCTTTTTGACCTTGGAATGATTTAAGGACTAGAATAATATCCTCGGTTTTCATTTACAAACTTTAAGTGCTTGTGCCTTTTTTCAGCCTCCTATTGGCATTGATCGCGCTGCTGACATAGGCAAATGGGAAGAGAGGGAAGTCATAGTGTCTGGAGCAAGTTGGGATGTAAATAGCATCGACATTGCTGTAGCTGGTTTAGGCTGGTTTTCCTTGGGTCTCAAAGGGGAAGCAACTTTGGCATTATGGACATATGATGGTATCGAAATTACAATGAGAGAACCATTGGTTCTTGATCGGGCACCATCACTTGAGAGACCTGGGTTTTGGCTTCCAAAAGCAATATCTGAGGCCCTTGGTGCTCAGAGTAAACTTGAAGCTCAAAGGAAAAAGCTAGAAATGGAAAATGCAGATTCCCTTTCAGAGGCTGTTAATTGAAATGAAGATGAGCATGATTGATTTGCTTCTTTCTAACTGCACGAGATCGATCCTGTAGTTCTGAGAAGCCAGCTTGGGTGTTACAAAAGGATAAGATTTGAGACATCTGTTAGAAATTAAGAAGGTGAAAGTTGCAAGAAAAAAAGATGGCCTAAATTGGTTTGCTACTGTGAACCAACAAATATGAGATAAAAGATACGAATTTTTTTGTTGGGAGGCAAGAAATTAACTTCATTGAACAGACTATTGCAAAGTACAGGTCTGTAGGAAGTAGGAAACTAGGAATCAGTAATGTGTTTATTCAAAACATGGCAGGTCACAGACTTTTTCTTTCATATCCATGTCTACGTAAATATGTGCAATGAATCAGAAAGGCAACCAAACGCAGATTCATATAACCAATACCTATAAAACACCAAATTAATATTCAAGAATCAACTTTATATTTCATCAGACACAAGTTACATAAGATGAACAAGATTTGAAGAACATGTACAAATATGTTGATTGTTCTTTCTTTTCTCTTGAAATTGATCAACAACAAAGGTTTATCATTAGAATTCTTACAAGCTAAGTGAGAAGATTGAAGCCATCACCAAGATTGATCAATTCTTAACAACTTCATGGCTTGAAGAGTCGTTTTTGGCTTTTTTATTAGATCAAAACACTTGGCAACAAAATCCTGATTCATTCCCTAAACTTTAATATCCAAAAAAAAAAAAAAGGATTTTGCCTGAATGTCCTCCCCGCAAGGGACTTGCCCTCTAAAGACTTCTTTTGCAAGTCATGAATAGGGTTTTTTTTTTTTTTTTTAAAGGATGATAAAGGGAGTTTCCATGTAGTCTAGGATTGTCTTTTTTTTTTTCTTTTTTTTTTTGCCACTTTTTCTTTGATGTTCGTAGAAAGGGTAGAATGATATGTGTTTGTAGAGTGCTGCTCAGCATTTGAGTTAAAATTCCAATCTTAAGCAGTGAATGTCATAACAAAGACGTTTTTTTTTTACTTTAATTCCTACATATACATATATTTCCTTCTCCATGATCATGTTCATATAACTATTTGATGAGGATTTTCCTCCAATAGGCTGTAGTTAAAATATTTTGTGTTCCATCTGAAATAACAAAGCACCCCTCTCTTTGCTTTTGCAATTTGTTCTTGGCTCTCTGAACAACGATCAAAATGAAACTTGTTCCAACTTGAAAATGGATTCCTATTAATATAAGGGGTATGCTTGCTTGTAAGTCGACTATTCGCTAACAGTTGATGATCAACTTGGCCAAAGGGTTGAAGTTCGTCGGAGCTACAAAGTGCAAATACAAGTCTTTCTTGAGTTCTCTTTGCGTCATCATCGATCCCATCTTCACGACCATGCATTATATTTCGACAGAAAAACATCCAGTTCAAGAATGCAAGCTCTATCTACTTGACCTTGATTATATCTTAGATATAGAATTTGCAGTAGTACTGGACTGTGTCTGTGATACACAATTAATTGACTGGTAGCACATCGAAAATAAAATAAAAAATTGACTGGTACTGAAACATATCGCTATTCTTGAGCGGAAAATGTCTTTTAATATCAACTGCATGCGCACCTTCACACAGCCTGCAAAAGTAACAAATCGTCAAAATTCTACTTCTCAGGATTAGTACTGAAACATCATCTCCTCCAGTCTCCCGAGCTATATGCATCAATACTGAACAGGTGATAGATCCTCCTCAGGTGCATTCAGTTTGTAAACATCTTACATATTTTGAGCGTTAGTTAACCTTATATCATCTCAAGATGACTTGTTTGGAGTCCACACAGAGGCATTGAGTTATCCTATCGGTGGTACCTGAATTCCATATTTTAAGCAATGAAGCAATCCCCTTGGTACTCTATCACTTGAAAGAAAAAGGAAGTTTCTGTAAAGTACGATGACTAGGGTTGTGCATTCCCTTTTGTTGTCAAATACAAACGTTAAGGAAGTCTCTCATTGACATTGAGAACTCTGTAATTTGCATATCAAACATCTCCTGTGACATTTTTGGCAACTAGAAACATTTTCATTTTCTCTTCCGTTAAAATTTTACAACTTTTTTTTTTAACAAGTTTCTCGCCCGAGGGGTATTTTTAGTAAACTGAACAGGATAAGCATCGGAATGAGCTAGGGTGGAAGCAAAGAGTTTCAAACTTGCTCTAGACAGGAATTACAGGGAGTGTAAGAAACTATTGCCGCTGGCTAAACTAAACAGGAGTAAGCTAATTCAACGAGGCTGTTGGATGAAGCGGGGACTGCATTTTGGACTCACAAACTTGGCTGGCTTCTCTGCATACTTCCTTGGCTCCACCAGCAGCTTGGGACGTCTTCCTTCTGATGCTTTCAAATTCTTCAGAACCGTGGCACTTGTATCTAACCCTGCTGTTCAATACAAACTGTTTGAGTCCACCAATAAGAAATATCAACACAATGTTCAACGAGCTACAATGATTTGGGGGTATTCATTCACATACCATTTTTATTTTCAGTTTGAGTCGACTGGAGGAACTCTTCAAACTGAGCAGCTTCAAAATTAGAGAAGTCCTCCCCAGCATCGAGATCAAAGGTCTCAGGCAGTAAATCAGCCACATTGTCATAGTTACCATGAGCATTATCATAGAAGCCATCCTCATCCTGGTTCTGACTAAGCCAATAGTCATGGTACCATGTGGAGGTGGTGACCAGTTGCCACCATTCAGGGGAGAAATCCTCCACTTGGCGGAGAGCAGCGGGGATAAAGAGAGGAGCGTTCGGATTCAAAGTTGATCTTCCCGAAACCAGGGCCATCTTCGGCAACAACACAAGTCAACTGCAACGGAAAAACACAGCAAATGAGATCCAAGTCTTTTCTACGTTTTTTTCATTTCCAGTTATAGTCAACTGATGAAACAATAATAGTCAGGAAATGCAACAATCAAGTTCTAAGTCAAACCATATGCAAATGATTTCAAATGCAAAATTTAGGCAACTCTTAATCTCATTCCCCAACATTCGTTCTTAAACAAATGGATCATCCACCTCGAGTATCAACAATCATAGACTACGGTTTCCAAAGGCCTAAAAAATCAAACATCCTCGTGATACAATGAGCTTTTAACATTATATTACCAAAACTCAAACTGCGAAAAGCAAAGTCTAGTTCAATTAAAATAGATCGTAAATCATTACACAAAATCAGTAGAACGGAAACACACAATCATGAGGTCAAAAGATAATATCATACAGAACCCCGACTCCAAAAATTATCATTTTCATTTCGAAACAGAACCAGATCCAGAGTGGGATCAAATCCTTCTAGATCTAGAAAGTAAAGCTTATCGTCATCAAATTCGATTAATAACTGAAAACTCATATCTATAGTTGAAGATTTCTCAGCAGCCAAATTGAAGAGTCAAAGTAATTTCGCAATCTTCCTGGATCCGTCAATTACAAAGATCTTAAAACAAAATGAAATACGGATCACAGAAATATGAATCAAAATCAAAAGAAATGGGAATACCTATGTGAGAGAAGGATGTGATTTTGACCACAGAGCGAGGAATCGTGTGAGAGAGAGAGGGAGGGAGGGGGTTTATATAGGAATATAAAATGGGAGGCTCGGTTGGTAAGGAGTTAAGTTCGTGGAAACCGAGCCAGCTCAGACCCACAGTACGGACTATGAGGAGCAGCTCCTCATTTTCTGTCACGCGGTAATACCTACGAAGCTGCTGTTTATTGACTTTGACGGCTCAAACCCTCTATTTCGTTGGATCGGTTAATTTTTTTGGGTTTAAAATATAAAATTACAATACAACCACAGCATGTGGTTGAGTTAGTAAGAGTCTTGGTCTCCTTTAGTTTGATAGTGTAGTCGGTAGTCAGAAAAATACCTTCTCCGCCCATACACCAGTCAAGAAACTTGTAGACTGACATCCAGGCTACCTTGTTATGGTGAAAGATCATCGGTACCACATCGAGAAGGTGTTTCTCCAAGCTCCACAATAAAGCACCGTGATAAGATATATGTATAGTTAGTCCCATATCGGAAACATGTAATAAGAAGGAACATTCCTCAGCTATAAAAGGAAGACTTCCCCTAGATATAGAAGGAAGATGATGCTCCCTCTTCCTCCCTTACTCCTCCCGGGGGGGATGGATGCTCTTGTAACACCAAAGACCTATTGGCTATGATAGTTGATTCGTAAGTGGACGTAGTCATGTCCTCCGAGGCATGGTGAACCACTATATGCCCTTGTGTCACATGATTGTATGTTCCACCGTGATTCCGCATAGCCGTCCGGGTTTATGCAGAAACAGATGGACAAGAAATTGATTCCTTGGTCTTTCCTATGTTCATGAGAAAGTAAATTTCTCACTAGTTTCCCTACAAGGTGTCTAGGAATGTCAGGAAAATAACTAGGAATGTATTTTACTTTTCTTTTCCAATGTTTGGTATATACATGGATAGGAAAACAAGTACCATTAAGTTACTAATTATATTCTTTGTGTTAAAATATAAAATATTTAAGATTCAAAAGTTTTGTGGATAATTTGGTAATAACATCATTAAAATAATATTTAAAAGATGCAATTAATATGCAATTACCGATGGGAAAGTATGAAAAAAATTGAATCTCATGGTAAGGAGATTCCAATTTCCCATCCGTTTGGTTAGCAGGAATGTTAAGATAGGGAAATGATTTATTTTCCTTTCTATACTGATATGGAATGGAAAAGATTTTGGTATTTCTATGTAGGTGTTTGGTTAATATTGTAATTAAATTAGTAATTAATTTTCATTCCTATTTGGTTTGACGGTGGGAATAGAAATAAAATATAACATCTCACTAGGTAATTTAATTCAGGCTTTATGAGGGTCAATTTTCAGTCATATCTCATTTTTTTTCCTTTCCAATCTTTATTTATAACCAAACAACATATTAGAATGGAAAATGAAACTAATTACATTTTCATACCATGATTTCCTACCATACAAATGGGGTCTTGCAGTAAAGTTTTTCCTTTCTTTAGGTGTGCCAAACAAAGGAAAAGAACCATTTTTCCTTCCCAATCTTTCCAATCCATGAACCAAACGAGGTCTTGGTGTAAAACTCTCATACCCAGAGTTCAAATACCGCTGAATCTACTTAGATTAAATCTCAATGTATTCTCAATACAATGTATTATATTCTTGCGATATTGCAAAGCACATGGTTATGTTCGGATAAAATACAACATATGTTCGTATGTTCTCGTTCTTAAACCAATAAGAATGACACAAGGCATATCAATATTTATCTTAGGCAAGCCGATCAAATTGTCTAATGTTATTATCGAATTTTATCTTAATAATAATCAATACTTATACCCTCCTATCATTATCCCATTACCCTTTTTTTTTTATTAATCTCAAGATAATTACTCACTAGCCTCCAGCACATGTTAATATGCCTTTATGAAAATACAAATAGGTATGCAGTGGGGCAAGTCTGCGAATAGATATTTGGCGAGGCAAAAATACACAATATAAATAGATAAACGATATTTGCTTTTTTAATTTTTTTTTAAAATTTTCAGGTTTTCTAACATTTTATAATATTATGGGCAAATTTAGAAGTTCAATTTTTTTATGAAGTTTTGACATCAAAACATGGGCTTTCCATTATAGGAGTTGAGATTTTATTTTGGCCATTTAGCAATGATTGTCTTCTCCATAAGAACTTAGGCGCTTAGCAATCATTCTCTCATTTTCTTTCAAAAACTAGGAACGATTCTCTTCTTTTCTTTTACAAAATATTCATTGTGTTGGTTTACATGACATTCTTTTTCAATTCAATAAATTAAAAAAAAAGTGGTATATGTAAACTTTCTAGAAAAATCAACTATATAAGGAAAGGTCTCCCTTGTTTCTCTCCCTCGCACGCCGCCGTCTAGCGCGGCGCCACTACGGATTCGAGATCTGAAACCCCCTTGTTTCTCTTTTCTCTTCCTCTCCTCTTTTGACCCAACTCTGATGTTTGGGTAGAGACCGGTCTCCTGGTCCGACAATTTTAACTTTCAATCTTATGGCTCCTTTGCTTCCTCTCTGCGCCGTCACATGTACTCTCTCTACTTGAAATGGGTTGCAGGTCGGCTTATCTTTTTTGCATATGGTGGCGGTGGGTTAGGTCATCCCCGTTGTGATCGCAAGGACGGGTGACGGATTCCCAGCAAGGCTGAGTCAAGCTGGGTGGCGGAACAGAGAAGAGTCGGTCTAGACTATGTGGTGGCTCTAGGTGGTGGGATGCGGAGGGCTTCAATCCGCATTTGGGATCCCGGTCCGAGTTCAAGTCGGACGTCGATGAAGTTGGGTGGGGGTGGATTCGGTTTGGTTGTGGTTTGGGGTGTCGACTGGATGGTGCGATGGTGGATGTTGGCGGACCCGGATTGGGTTGAGGGAAAGGATGCGCTAGTCAGGTCTTGTTTCGATCATAAGCTATTAGATTGTGGGAGATAAAAAATAAGTTTAAAAGGTAGAAGAGGTAAAAGCGTACACAACTTTTTTTTGGTGATCGGGCACAATTCTTGTATAACAGAGCAGTTGTACATTCCAGCAATTTACGCTGAAATCTGTCCTAAGACGAAGACGCTCTAATAAACCGGATCAATAATAATATTTGACGAATTATAAAAATAATATTTAATTATTATTTGACGAATTATAAAAATAATATTTAATTATTTTAAATTGAACCGGGTCATTAACGGCTCAGATCAACCAAGATTCGTATTTGATCCGTTGGGGTTAATGAGTCCGGATTATTAACCAATCAATAGGTCAAAATTTTAATTAACAGATCAAGATCCAGACCGTTTATAGGTGCACATGCTGTAAACAGATGATAGGTGATCCCTCACTAGGTGGGGGGTAAGAATCTCTGAGATAAAGAGAAATTCGTTTGAATGGTATACGAACTTTTGCTCCTTATAAACTTTGGTATATCAAGTTTTAAAAATATCAGATTGATATCTCATGTTTCCATCCCGACCTAATATTGATATATATAGCCATTAAGATGACTAATTTACCCTCAGACCCAAGAAAAGATGACCAATTTACCCTTAAATTCTCTTTTTTTTCTTAGTTTTTCTTCTTTGTTTTCATATTCTAATTTTCTTTGTTTGGCTTCTTATATTTTTAGGAACGTAGAGAAAAAATTCATCGTCACTTTCTCCTTGCTAATAATCAGTTCTTCATCTCAATCATCCTTAAATGTCAACGATAACAACAAGATCTTTGAGTGTTAGCGGAAACAAGGATTGAACTTCTATATGTTTCTCTTCTTCAATCTTCTTCAAGTTTATAAAGGTCATCCCAAATTACCAAATTCCAAAACCTCTTATAATATTTGTGGAATATGAAAACAAATAAAAAAAACTAAGAAAAAAAGAGAACTTAAGGGTAAATTGGTTATCTTAATGACTAAATATACCAATCTTAGGTCAGAATTGAAACATGAGATACCGTTTTGATAATTTCAAAACTTGATATACTAAAATAGTTTATACGGAGCAAAAATTCTTATACTGTTCGAACGAATTAGAAAAAAAAAAAGAAAAAAAAAAGAAAATCCGGAAGAAAAAGGGGAATCGCAGAGAATAGACGTCTAGGCCAGGATTGTCTAAGAAACTGGCAATCATTTCTCATACAAAATGGGAAGGAGATGTAGGATTTGGTGGCCGAAGCACCTCTCCTTCACAAAATCAGACTCCAATTTCTTGCTTGGCTGGTTCGTTTCCTCTTCTTCTTCTTCTTCTTCTTCTTCCTCTCTTGACGTCGTCATAGCTTTCGCCTGCTCCCAGCTCGCGTTCTCCGATCCCCAGAAAAGCCTCCAGGTAACCATTCATGATCCGCCTTCACTCTGCTTCCAGTGGGTTTTTGTTTGCATTCATTTCATTTTATAGGATTGGGGCATCGTTGATAGTAAAGTTAAACACTGTTTTCAGGGAGTTCTTCATGACACAAATGGAAAGATGCCTGTATTGCTTCAGGATAGGTCAAAGTTGTGTGTTGTGGGTCAGTTTGGTTCAGTTGTTGGTAGCAGAAATGGTCTAGCTTCCGAGGTTGGGACTGAATTTCAGTCATCTTCTTGTGGATGTAACAAGCTCGGTGGGTCATTAGAACAATGTAGGCAATCTTTTGTGGGAAACAGTTACTGGATCAACATGTTACGTGAGGATGAACAACAGTTTGTGAAAGACATTGGTTGGATTCCTAGAATGCAGCATATTCATTGGAATGGGGAGATAGTGTCTCGATGTGATGTCCACGTATGTAAGTCATGAATGTTTCAGTGGCTTGTGTTTGGCTTAATCTGTTTTATTTTGTCTGGTATGTGAATTAGAGGACTTGTGTTGGTGAATAATGTGGTGTGTTTTGTGTGATCAAATTTAGCTGATAGTCTATGAGACTCCCACCTATGGAGCACACCATTTCTCATTACGTCTTTGGAATTCTTTGGACCAAGCAAACGCTCCATTGAGAAAACCCAAGTGGGTTCATGAACTAAACCAAAAGCAGCCACTTCTTGATTTGGTAATTGAGTTTGTCAGGCATCTTTTGTGATTCTGGCCTAACTATAATGTAACGGCACTAACGTTTTTTACTTTCTTTAATTTCAGGATACAGTCATTCTGGCAATTAATAGCGCCTCTGCCGCTGACAAAACTTTCGAAAGATGCTTGGGAGCCAAGAAATCTTTTGTTCGCTTTAACATTATTTACATGTATTCATTTGACACACTTCCCACCTTCTTTGCGTTTTATGTCCTGTTCTGCTCTGCAGTATTTAAGTGGCTTATTTGCTGTGTGTTTTCAGGTTCCTCGGCTTCATATGGAAACTATTATCTGTTCTTGTAGCTTCGTTATCCACATTATTCTACGCCATTCTTCAGTTTCTGTATAAGCTTCTGAATTATGCATCAGACTCTTGGACATACATTATATTAGTAAAGGTATTCAGCAGTGCAAGGATAAATATGAGGATCCGTTTTTCTCAGATCTTGTATTGGCCAATTTTTCTTCAAGATAATGGCATGAGGTAATATGAAGATTAATTCTGAATACTAGAAAATTTTTGACTATTATTTTATATGCCTTTACAAATTGCATTCCTGTTGATAAATTCCATGCTGCATTCAAATTTGATTAAATATAGTAGCTCATAAGGAAATGTATGCTGAATAAAGATTACTTATCATTACCAAGTTGTGTGTCATTTAGAATGCTATTTTTATTTTGTTTTTAAACATAAAATTTAGGATCGGAGCATGTTTTTATCATAAATCTTCACATATAAATTTCTACATTTCAATAGTGTGAAGGTCTTTTGATGCATGTTGTCGCAGGCTTAAATTTTAGTTTACTTGTTCATCATGATTGTCATTCACCTCACCCCCTTCATTTTCTTACCTTAAATTTAGCCTTTACATCAAATTGATGCATCTACCTCATCTTGAGTGTTCTCAAGTCTAGCTTATTTTATCCTTGTTTCTTGAGCTGTACTTTCAGACTAGGCTCCTTTTATGTCTTTTTCTCTATCTTTATTTTTAGACTTGGTTCCAAATAATTTTCCTAAATAAACTGAATTTCTAAATTTCCCAGGTCTCAATCAAGTGTAGAATATGCAGAGAAAGCCGCATTGCTTAAGCATTCCATGTGGTCAAGTTTAGCTGTTGATGTACTTCTGGGGAACTTGATTGGTTTGGCACTGTTGTATCATGCAGAATCTGTTTGCATGTTGGTTCTCAAATTTTCCAGTGACGTTACCAATGAATTGTTACGCTGCGGTTGTGTGTGGTTGATGGGAGTCCCTGCAGGTTTCAAGTTAAACACAGAATTAGCAGGAGTTCTTGGGATGATTTCGCTAACTGCTATCCAGATTTGGTCTACCATTTGGATCTTTTTGGGGTTTCACTTTCTTTATGTCATTAGAGGACTTGCCATTTCTGGGATCATTTTTGGGTTGACTATACCTGCTGCTTTGATCATAGACTTGATTGCACTAGTAACATTACATGTGTCTACTCTCCATTGGTTGATATCTCTTCTGTATTCAACTCAGATACAGGCATTAGCATCTTTGTGGCGCCTTTTCAGGTAATACTGCCAGCTTTATTTATTTTCCTTATTTTTAAAAATAAAATAAAATTCAGTGCAACTCAAAGTTCAGTAAACCATACTTTGTTCCTCACAAATGAACCAATACAGTCTCATACTTTTATAGATGTGATACTTTAATTTCCTTAAATACAGAACTATGACATCCATTACAACATGTTCTTGTTGGTTGGACTTTGAGGTCTTTCATAGTTTTGCCAGTATCTGGTTGTCCTTGATTGCTGTTAAGCGGAGCCTTCCTTGTGGATCTGACTGTAACTTTTGCTTTCTCTAGCTAGTCCTTGGGACTTTTTGTTTTGTTATAAGATTCTATAGTTGTCTAGTTTTGGGGCACTTGCCAGAGGCAGCCTATATATCTGGTCATCTGAATAAGAAGGCACACAACAAAAGGGGGGAATAAAGTCTTAGGTAATGGAAACTAAATACCATGTCCCTTCTAATTGTGAGATATTTAGCCATTTGGGTAATGTACTTGTCTAGTATTTAAGATCATAGTGCAGTTTTATTCAGTCCTCTCGACTATGTTATTTTTATTATTTTGACTGTTCACTACCCAATAGACCTTTTAGCTGTCCATAATTTCATGTCCCTATAACCAATAGCAGCTTAGCGGGAACTCAAAAGTTAAAACGAAATGCCGTTGTCCATTTTAGGGAAATTAGCTAGAGGGAATTTTTGTCTTACAAGACTAGTAGAGTTCTAGAGGGTGAGGGCAAAGGAATGCAAAATTAGTGAAGGTCTGTCTGTAGGAGGGAAGAGGTCCAAATTACTCCTCTAAAATAGCTGATTATACCAGAGCGGTGATGCGGGAGCTAAATTCAAATTATATCCAATAATTTCATTGAATTACTATAAACATTATATTAAGAGTTTGTCATTGTATAATAATGCAAATCACTTCAGGTCTTTTTGGTTTTGTTTGTATCATAATGTTGAATGTATTAAGCGTCATCATTTCTGTCAGTTAGAAATCCTAAGTGCATTAGTTTAAGGGATTTTAATGATTCCTGCTTCCTAGGTGAAATGTCTTTTGATTCATGCCTCTATACAAAGAGTTACTTTTAATCCTTTCAAAGTTAAGTTGATAGGGAAAAAAATTCATCGAGTATCTACTTGTCAGCCAGGCATGGGTGATTCCAATCCCCCTTTCAACATTGTGAAGCAGGAATTTTTAATTTTTCTGTAGGAGTGATTTCTAGAACCCTAGTTGGTAGTTTCTACCCCTTTCTATATGTTACTTCTAGGATGATGAACATATCTCGGCTAACCTAAACATGGTTTAGAAAGATTTTAAGGTTATCAGAGCTCATATATAACTAATACTAAGTGCTTTCTGGTAGGCATATGCTATGGGTAGTCGGCCTTTATGGCTAATATTAAGGGGCTGCCTTGTATATCATAGAGAATTGAGAAGAGACTAGAAGATTGAGAGCAGGCACTTTTATTGGGTTGATGAGGAAGGAGATTGTATTTGCTTTTAGCGGTGCTTGGCAGCTACTCACCTATTGTTCTTAGAGCACTTTTCCATTTGGAATCCCAGTTTGTGTGGCAAAGAGGTTGTTGGGGTTGATGAGAGTAAGATTCGTGTCTGCTCTTTGGGATTTGGTTCAAATAAAAAGAAGAAGACGTACTTCAGCTCTAAGCAGAATGCACATTTAATATTTTAATCTCACATTTTTGTATTACTATCATGGCAAAATGAATTGAAAGTTTGATGATGCAACTTTCTGTTGGAAGAAATGGTGGGAGAAAAAGAGACCGCTCAGTTGGAAATTGGTGTCAAGATTGAAAGGTAAAGGGGGATTATTTGTTGGCTTTTTGTTAGGGAGAAAGGAAGCTTGGCCAGGAAAATGCTAGGGAGATTTCATCAGGAGTGTTAGGTTTCTTGGTTTCCTGTTATTAGAAGTAAATATGAGTTGCACAAAAGAGGGTGGTATTCCAATGTTGTGAGTAGATGTTTGAGTTGCTGTCCTTGGGAAGGTCTTTCAAAGAATTCCTTCTTTGCTAAATGTTATGACTAGATGGGTCCGCAAAACAGGGTGGTATTCCAAAGTTTTGAATTGCTGTCCTTGGAAAGATCTTTCAAGGAATTCTTTCTTTGCTTCTTATGACTGGTTTGTGCTGGAAATGGAGAGAATAAGCTTTTCAGAAGAGTTGGGTGGGAGAAACTGCTTTTCTAATGAATTTTCTCGTTATACAGAGTACCTTGTATTCATGATATTCTTATTGCAAGTACTCATGCATATTCTTCTTCCCTTTCAATTTGGAACTTCAGCTTTCTTAGAAAAAGACAAAAGAAAAAACAAGAAAAAAAAAAAAACTCTTTTTCTGTCTTGCACCTCTTGTGCAATTTGGAAGGCAGTATCTTCCAAGGTATGGGTGTATGCTCATGGAAGGATAAATCTTGTGAATTGTGACATGGTTCAGAGGCGACCCATCTTGGTGTGTCTCTTGGATGTGTTAATGAGATGCTGAAAAGTTCAGATCACCTGCTGCTCCATTTCCCTTGGCTCCATCCTTGAATGGTGTTTAGGGACCAAAGTGAGAGGAGAAGGTTTAAGTTCTTTGGTGGATGAAATAGGGGTCTGGTGCTCGGGAAACATGCTATGTTTACAATCTTTAGGTTGGTGTGGATGGAGAGTTAGCTGCATTTTAGAGGGAGAGAAACATGCTGTGTTGGCAGTAGGTTTGTGTCTGTGTGAGAAACATTTTAGACAGGATAGTTGTATTTTTTATATCTATTGTATATGTGTCTATATGTATGTGTTATGAATGTCTATATGTACTCTTGTGGAAACCATGCTTTCTTTAATATTATTAAAAACTTTTTAAGATTTGATTTGATGTAAATTAATAATCTCGTAAGTCAGCTCCTTTTCTAATTAATCCTAGCTACCGTTAACCTAAATGGTAATTTCAAAATTCGGATTATATATAGTTGAGGAAATGACCAATCTTACGTTCTTTAAAAGTGATTGGTTTGATTGTTTCGTAATCTTGTTTCTCATGAAGTTGTTGAATTTTGCAGGGGTCGAAAGTGGAATCCACTTCGTCAGAGATTAGATAGTTATGACTACACAGTCAAGCAGCACATAGTTGGATCTCTTCTGTTCACACCGCTGTTGCTTCTATTGCCCACAACTTCTGTTTTCTATATCTTCTTTACCATTGTGAACACAACCATCAGCTTAATCTGTATACTGATTGAAGTCACTATATCCGTTATTCATGCTACTCCATATATCAAAGTTTTTCTGTGGTTGGTCAGACCAAGAAGATTCCCTTCTGGGATATGGTTTGAAATCAAATCTGTTTGGAGTCAGAGCCTTGATTCTTGTGAGGATATGGATTCACCGGCAGCAAATATGCCGAGAAATAAAGACATAACTGAAGCAAAACCTTCTGTTGTGGTTTCATTTCTTCATAGCAACTTCTTGACTGTAGGTGAGTTTTATTTTTTTAATGAACAGATTGGTGTCTGCATACAGTAAAAACTTCACATGTCAACTACTAGGTCCTTGTTAATACTCTACAAATTAGGTACTTTGCTTTACAGGAAACTGAACAATAGTAGAAAAAGGATAACGATGAAAAATCATTTGATATATTTAATTAGTTTTATCAGGAGTCATGACTGTGTTATTATAAACTTGATTGTGTGATACTTCAGTAAGTTTAAGTGTAGAGTTCGAAGCCTCTTTTTACCTTGTTGTATGGATGTCTGATTGAATGGTTAAATTCCATCTAACTCCTAGCACAAGCTTTAATTTTTTCTTTTTTGAATAAATGCTAATTCTCTGTTAACCACTCAAAAATGCATTATATGTATGTTTCTAAACATCTGCGTATTCATATACATGTATTCCCATTGTTGAATTGTGTGAACAGAAACTGTATGTCCTCCGAACTGATAATATGTGGTATTTTTTGTCCAAACTGTATTGTTGGGATGTATTTCAGGACAAATAATTTTGCCTCACTACACTAAGGTTCTTTCTGGGAAACCCCGAACCGTGCTCGCTTCTGCAGCATATGGAGTTCTCACTGGCAGAAGGTGAGCTGTGATTGTTTGTTTAATCTGTTACATTCCTCAGTTTTTTCAGGGTTATTTAATTCTTAAAGTGCATGTATGTTTTCAGGATTCCATCTGCAATTGGAACTGATCTCCCAACGTTTCCATGGATGATAATTCCCTGCAAACAGTTTTGGCGCCTCTGCTACGAGTCGATTCTGAAATGCTACAGATCATGACTAATGACTTATTCAAGTTCCTTAACCTAACTTGCAATTCTTCTACTATTCTTTGCCCATTGGCTATGCTTAAGACCTATCAGGTTACACACCTGATCCAATTTTGAAGGAATGTAGGATGCGTGTAATGCATAGAATTATAGAAGTCCCTCAAATGTAGAACTTATTGGAGCGTTTTGTGATACATGGTTTAATGGAGTAGGGATTTTATATTTTCTTAGTAAATGAAAATACGTTACTATTTTGTGTAATTGTTATTGCATTTATTTACGTTATTACTAGTTTATTTCATTTTTTCTTTTTCTTTTGTGACATTCTTAGTGTCGCAACTCACAAACACACTTCCAGAAAGAGGACCTGTACAAATCGCTTATTTTTCTTTATTTCTTAAAAAACTCCTTCCCCTTCCCTGTTGGAGAGTTAGGTTACGGAAGCCGGGAGGGGTATAAATATCGAAAACAAAAAACCCAAAGCCCCCAACAACAAAATCTCCCGACCATGCCCACCTGCGTCTCCTGCAATTCCTCCTCCTTCACCCCCGACGACGTCTCCGGCCGCCTCTACTGCTCCGCCTGCGGCCACATCCAAGACTACGACAACTACGTCAACGTCTACGGCGGCGTCTCCGGCACCACCGGCACCTTCATCCGCCTCGGCACCTCCGGCCAGGGCACCAACTACCACTACCGCGACACCAAGATCTACGAGGCCAACAAACTCATCGATGACGTCACTCTCCGTCTCAACCTCTCGCCCTCCCGCGCCGACGAGATCAAGGCCATGATCGGTAAGATCACCGAAGGTGAGTTCGGCCAAGGTAACTGGTTCAATGTTTTGATTGGTGCCTGTGCTTATGTGGTTATGAGGAGGGATAGCAAGTCCATGCCGATCTCCGAGGTCGGGGCGGCGAATGGATGCGACGATTACGAGCTCGGTAGGATGATCATGCGTGTTGTTGATTTTCTAGAGCTGAAGAAACCGGACTTCCCGGAGTTTGATATTGTGAGGTTGTACGAGAGGACTTTGCGGAATTCGAGAGTGTTAGGGAGTTTAGGAGGGAGTGTGAGGGAGAGGATGAGGAAGCAGGGGATTTTTTTGATACAATGTGCTATTAAGTGGTTCCTGACCACTGGCCGCCGGCCCCTGCCGATGGTGGTGGCCATTTTGGTTCTGGTGGCGGAGTTGAATGGAGTCGGCGGTGTTAGTATTCAGGAGTGTGCTAAGGAGTTCAATGCGGTTGTTCATACTTGTAGGTTGAGGTATAGGGAGCTTTTAGAGGCGCTTGTCAAGGCTGCGCAGGTGTTGCCTTGGGGGAAGGATGTTAATGTTAAAAATGTGCTCAGGCACGCGCCCACTGTGATTCAGTATATGGAGAAGAAGTCTATGTCAGAGCCTATAGGGAAGAGGGATTCGGAGGGTGGTGTTGGGATTGATTTGAGAGATGTGATCAATGAGTGCTTGGGTAGAAATGGCGATGCAGATAAGTCTGCCACACAAGTAGAAAAGTTCAAGAAGCTCTCAGATGATTTTCAGGGGATGGATAGGATGAAGCTTTCACATGAATGCTTGGCTATGGTTTACTCAAAGTTTTTGGATGAGATGGAGAGTTTTAAGTCCTCTGGCGGGTTTGGAGTTGTTCATGAAAGGGAAGAGAGGCAGTATTTTGATCCTCATGATTGCACTGAGTGGTGGAATGGGAAGTCAGAATTAAGCAAGAAGCTTATGCTTAAGAATATATTGGAGAAAGACGTAGGCTTGGATTATATGCCGCCATCTTATCTTAAGGGTCTCAAGGCTTGTAAGAGGAGGAGAGAAAAGATAAATGCTGCCAAACAGCGAATTCATAAGATTATGCATCCATCAAATGCTCATTCAGATGTTTGCATTTCTGAAGATGTAAAGAATGGAAGAAAAAGAAAAAGAAGGCATACTCTTGATTGGGAAGATTTAATTATTGAAACCCTCCTCCTTCATCAGGTAAAAGAAGAGGAGATTGAGAAGGGATGGTATAATAGCTTACTGGATTTACATGTATTTAACTCTGGAGCAGTGTAAGGGTTCTGGTATGGTCAAACTGAAAATGGTGTAATATGCGTCCATGCCTCGGCAACTGCATGATCCAATAGTAGTTTTGTCTGTTGATGTTGAAATTTGTCACGCATCACTGTTCTTACATGTCTCTAAACAGAAACTTGAGATTTGCAATGTAACACATACTTGGCCTTGTAATGAGGCACCATTCAATGAAATATTGAGTCAAGGCGTGTTTCCATATGTTGTCACTTTCAATGTCTTGGTCGATACACTTTGTAAGGAGGGCATGGTCGTGGAAGCCGAAAGGGTTATTGATATGATGATTCAGAGAGCTATTGAGCCTGATACGATTACAAACAATTCCCTAATGCACGGTTACTGTATGCGAGGTGAAATGCGTGAGGCAGTACAAGTTTTTGATCGTATGATTAGCAAGGGCTCGGTGGTTAATGTTTGGAGTTGTACATTTTGATTCACTTATACTGCAAGCTTAAATTGATTGATCGGGCTACAAATATTTTCAGGGAAATGTGTCGTATGGAACTTGTTCCTAATACAGTTTCTTATAACTCTCTAGTTGATGACTATTGCAAAGCAGGGAGAATTCTAGAAGCTGTAAAGTTGTTCTCTGAAATGCAAGCTTGTGGCCAGCTTCCAAATGTCAGAACATACAATATAATGATACATGGATTTTGTCTTCATGGCTTATTGATTGAAGCAGAAAACTTGCTGTATCTATAACACCATTATTCAAGGGTCGATGAAAAACAATCAGACATCATGGGCTAAGAAATTTTTTGAAGAAAAGAGGGAGTGTGGTTTCTTTTCTGATGCATCAACTACAGAATGATAGTTGGTTCATTGTCTAAGGATTTAGCGGATCCGGCTTTGTTGCAGCTCTCAAAAGATTCCGCTAAAAGATATGTCTCCAAAGTTCTTTTAATTTCAATTTCTGTTTTTTATTTCACTTAACTACATTAAAAATTTGAATTCAGTCTGTGAATTTGCTCCCTCAACTTGCTTAGTTTATTATTGATCTTGGTTTTGGTCTTGCCAACTACAGTTATGAGATATGACCTTGGATTTCTTTTATCCGTCTTGACTCTAGGCTGCCACTTTGCAGTTAAGCATATTCTTTTAATGGCTGTGGTCTATTGCTGTTTGCTTTTGGGATAGTGGAAAACCAACCTCCGGAGGTTCAGAAAGCTCAATTTAGTGGCTCCCAAATGGTGGAAATTAAAAATATTGAATAGATTGATCCTGATAGTTCTACTGCATTTCCTTAATGGCTATGAAAAATTGATGGTGTCTGTTGCATTGTTAATTGTGTTCTGTGTTTTGAACTTGGGACTTATGATTTCTAATGCGAAAATGAGTGATGGGAATGGTATTGTGCTGCTATGTAGTTATGCAGCTTTTCGTGAGTGTGCAGATACTGTCGTCCGATTGGATCATATTCACTTTGTACAAGTAAATTACTGCGTAGTAGAAAATAGTGTCAACTCTAAGCTTACAAATTGGCAATATTTTTTATATAATAATTTGAAGTTTACTTAGCATGTAGATTTAGATTTGGGGTTTGCAGGTCGGAAGAGTGACAGTTAGGGGGAGTAACTATGCAGCATATGAAAAAAATTTGAGTAGAGGCAGTGGTGGAGAAACGGCAAGAGAGAACTTGAACAGGCATGTGGGAGGCACTAGGTGAACCTAGTGACTAAGAATATGGAAGAAACTCTTAGTTTTTTTTTCTCTGAGCAGTGATTTTTTTGTTTTTGTTTTTGTAATTGCTATCTCGGTTGGTAAACCTGACAGTCACGGGAAGGGTTCTTAGGAATTGTATGGAGACCTTTTAGGGGCAGGGACAGAAAATGAGGTATTCATCAAGTTATATGTTATTATAGTATTAATCAAGTTTCCATTGAGATAGGACCCACACAAGGAAAATGAGGTATTAGACTTTGTTATATCCCGAATCAAAAGGATTAATCTTTAAAAGAATAAAAAAAATTCAGTCTGCTTTCCCTCCATGCTGTGTTGAATGTTTTATCACCTTTTGCTTAAAGTTTCTTTATTATCACTAGATTTGGAAATTTCATCAGCCAACCCTTCAGTTCTCCTTTGTCTATGCTTTTGGAAAATGTAATAGTTCCCTGTGCAGCTTTTCGTGGGAAGAAGCTCCTTTTCTGATGTACAAGAGTTATTTCTGCTGTTTTTGTTACTCAAGTAATTCAAATGATGAGGGATGCAGTTCATGACTTGTGTGTACATACACTTTTTTAATTTTTTTTTCAAGGAGAGGCTTTGTACAGTGATGCAATACAGAAATCTTGCTGATGTTTTCAAGTGATTTGAACAATCATGGCTACTAGTTGGCAGTAATTGTTTTTGTACACATCGTGCTATGGATCAATTTTCTCTTCATCCAAAATGAAACAAAATTGGTTGTTCATTGTCATTCTTGCACCCAATATTCTTAGACACTTGTTTATCATCTTACGAAATCCTTGCCCCTCATCTTGTTTGTGTTCTAAATTTTTTTAAATCATGTGGTTAGTTGACATCATCAGAGCAAAAATTGGACATCTCTGAACACACTCACTGACAATTGAGGTAAACGTTGTCAGATCCTTTGTTCATCTTCCAGTTGTATATTGCACTTCCACTTCTTGTGGTCAATGACAATAAACTCGAATGTGTATTGATTTAGACATGCAGGCCCTGACACCTCTTTGGATGTCTCAGGTTACTGGACACCCTGGGAAAATGGTTTCTGTTCAAAGAAACTTAAGCAAATTTGGAATGAACCGGAAAGGCAAGTTATATATACTGTCATTGTCATGCTTATCACTACACATATGTGTGTGCTCGTGCGCGTCTCTGTTGATGTATTTAACCCTCGAAACAATACAATGTGTTATATTTTATGGTGGTGTGCTACAGTTCAGTAGCTGAATTGAATAACTATATTGTTTGTCTCAAATTTGTTAAAAGATTATGTAAACTCTTTGTATTGAGGTTTCAGTTTGACTGTACTGACAGATTGTTTTGAGATGAGAAAAGATGTGTCCGACAGCTCCTTTTTGGAGGCTTTCTGCAGCTTCTTATCCTGATCTTGAAAGAACAATGTCTGATGATGAAGTTGCGGTGAAAGCAAATCATTCAGCCAATGGTTCTAGTGGTTTTGCCTCATAGGTACATATTCGTGTATGACGTTATCTCTGAAAGGAGACTTATATGTCTTATTGGGGAGATTTTTATTCTATTACGTTTGTCCCATGCATGCATATTCATTATTCATGTGTGTTATGAAACCATATAATAGGAGTGAAAGGGATTCTCCCATCATATAGTGAGTGTCTCAAAACATGCAATTGAATTGAATGACTTAGCATATAATTCAAGATGACATTGATGCATGATAAAGCATAGCTCTTCTGTTTTGTATAGTTCTGTTTTCAAATAATGTAATACTCTAGATGTTAGGGTATTAAATAGGTGATTGAGCTTGATATGTTGAATTTTGGGTTGAACGTAAGTGAATCTCATTTCGTTATTGAACGGTGACATACAACCTTAAGTCCTTGAAGTGGCAATTCATCTTATATTTTTTCCTAAACGGACGGCTATTTGTTTCATTCTTAAGATTAAAAATCTTTGTTTAAGAAGTGTGCAAGGTTCAAAATTATATTTCTTTACATAGATTGTAGGTGCTAAAATATTTGTAAACTACAAATCAGTGCATTATAACCTACACATTTATATTATTCAGTTTCTTTTTGTGTATTAATACAGCTAAGTGGTGTTCAATCACACACTTTGTGTATGCTGGTGAATGACGTACCTGGAGTCCTGAACATAGTAACAGGAGTCATATCTCGTAGAGGTTATAACATTCAGGTTAGTTGATTCAGCTGAGCTCGTCTTTCTATATTTGCTTTCCTTTGGCATTTCCTCATAGTCTAGCTGTGGGGCCTTCTGAGAAGGAAGGGCTTTCTCGCATTACAACTCTTATTCCTGGTACTGATGACTCAATTACCAAGTTTGGTTCAGCAACTTCGCAAGTCAATAGATATTCATGAGGTAATGGTTCTGAACTTACATGTTTACTAGCTCATTGTGGATTTACAGCAGTTCTTTTTTGGGGAACACTTGTTAATATCCAGAACAGAAGAACAATATTGATACGTAGTGGCTACTGGAAAACTTTGCATTCTTTCTTTGTAACGAACCAACTATTTTCAAACATGCAACTTGTTTAGAGGGTACAATAAAAGCAAGTAAATTGAAGGATAAATTACTTTTAAGAAAGTGGAATTTTGTATTAATAATGCGTCCCAGGATCTTATTCTACTCTCCTTATCTTAAAGAATTGCAACCTGCTCTTATATTCTTTGTCACCATCCTTTCTCAGCTCAATATTGATTGGCTATTGAATTCAATTTTGAGCGGAAGTTGTATGTCTAGGCTTCTGAAATAGGATTTTTTTTTTGTGTGTGAAAGGAAAACAATAGGATATGTTCATGCCTTTATTGGATGATAGAAAATGCTGGTTGTCTATCCAGGTTTAGGATATCACACACTTACCATTTGCTGAGCGAGAGTTTATGTTAATAAAGATTGCTGTAAATGCTAGTGCTAGTAGGGATGTTCTTCATACTGCTGGCATTTTCTGTGCTAAAGCCGGTGATGTTTCTGATCACACAATTGCTCTTGAGGTTGAATCTTTTTCGTTTCTCAAGTCAACATATAGTGATTGTTCAATACTTCAATGTTATCAACATGGCAGGAAGTTTTTTTTTGCCTTTTGATCATTGGTATTAGTCAGGGTTAGGGCTCAAGCATTTACAATCATGTTCCACCACAAGGCATGGATGTGTGTTTGTAGCATCTCACTATCTCATGACCTAGACTTATCAAATAAGATTGTTGTAGCCATTCTATAACTCAAAGGCAGATCACTGAAAAATGTATGTATCAAAAGGATCTAATTTAATTGAGAGACCCCAATAAAATCAGGTGAGGGAGTGGTAAGGTTGAAATAATGGCTGTGTTTTCGGGGGTTGGGGGGGGGGGGGGGGGGGGAGGAGAGAGAGAGAGAGAGAGGAGGGGGCGCTTTTTAGCTCCCCCGCTTATAAGCACAAGCGCGTCTTGTTTGGTAACCCGGCTTTAGCTCCCCTCGCTTCCAGAAGCCACTGCTTCTTCCGTCAAAAAACCGAAGCTGCCTCACCCCTCCATTTAGAAGCAGAAGCCAGCATGAGCACTGTAGCACCTTACACTGTAGATTAATGAAGATTCTTTGATACTAGCTGTTACCCTCCCTTCGTTGAAGCAATTACGTAGATGCCTTGAATCCCTTCTCTTCAATTGTCGCTGCCTCGCTGGTTTATGATTCTAGTTTTGAAATTGAAGCCGCAATCAAGCAAAGGCTCTGGCAATTTGATTCAGGGTTATTAACTATCAGTTTCAAATTTCAGTTTCAATATATACTGTTTTCAATTCGATGAATATTTGGGTTCAACTGCTCTGGGATATGATCTGGTATTGAAATTGAAGGTCTAGTTATGGGAATTGAAATCACTTTTGTTTTACATTTTTTGTTCCTGCTGTGTTCTGTTTCTTTCGGTTGTTTCTTGTTTGCTGATTCAATGTATTCCCTTGGCCAAAAATAAAATGATGAAATTGGACTTTAATCTAGCAAAACATGGAAAAAGGTTTGGACACATCTGATCTACACAGATTCTGTTATGACTATTCTTCACGAGATAACAGAATTCTGTTATGACTTTTCTTCTTCTGTGCTTGCATGTTCTTTTTTACTACAGACTAAGACCTTCATGCTCTCCATCTCTATTAATTATCTTAAAATAGGAGGATCACTTGCATTCCCAGTATGTAATCCCCGGTACTTCCTCCCTGCAAGATGAATTATTATTAGGTATAAGCTCTGGTACTTCCTCCTTGCAAAATGAATTGTTATTAGGATGACTTGTATAAGCTTAAAGCTTTCAATATTGAGATCGTCTTGGGTGTAGCTCACTTTAGTAAGTTGTCTTGATTGTGTTTGAGAAAGAAAAAACTCTGGTGTCAGAAATTAAAAGAAGGGCAAGGTGTGTATCTGTTTCTATCTTGTGCTAGTTCCTCTCAAGTTACCTCCACACAAGTGGCCTACAGCAGCAAATTTATGAGGATATTAGTTCTTGTTGGGAGCCCCTAAAGGAAATAATGTATTGTAGCTTTCTCTGTGTGCCAACTATAGACACACAGGATATTAGTTCTTTAAAGTTGTAAGTAAAGAAGTGAAACTGGATTGTAGATACTTCGGGGTTGAGGGGTTAATTTATACAAAGTCATTACATATCTTAGACAAGTAGAATGGAGAAACCAATGGTATTGACATTGTTGTAATCTCCAATGTTTCCCTTTACTTTTATGGCCTTGTCTCCATTTGTATGTCTCGAGTGAATGAATTCTATTTTGTGATTCGCTGTTTAGTTTACTGGCAGATACCAGGCATCTTGTGGTCTTCACCCTTTGTTGTTTTTGTAGGGTTTTTGTAACCAATGGTATTAACCCTGTCGCGAGTTCTTGTAGCCTTACAAGTTACAAAGCAATGTCTGCATAGCAATAGTACAATGACTTGGGACAATAGAGACTTATCAAAGTGAACAAGGATTGCAAATCTTTTGGTTTGTATCTTTAAAAGAGCAAAACAGAGAATAAGGAGCCTGAAAAATTGTACAATTCAGTTCATCTCATGTCTCAAGAATCTTTAGCTCCTGGCCTTATTTTATTTTTATGCTGAAATGGAACCGTACTCTTCAGTAAGCTCATATACGGTTTTTCTGTTCCAGGACCTCAGAATAAGAAAATGAAAATCTGCAACTACAGAATTCACCTTCTAGCTTAATCCACATCTAACAGTAAGTCATTTTTTCTTCTTCTTTTGATCATTTTGAACCTTCATAATCCTCACCACTCATGAATTTACCAGACATAAACAGACTAAAATGGAAAAGAACTGAAACTACTCTACAGATAATCTAGCTAAGCAAAATGTAGCATATTCATTCCAGATCCCCTACATGGACTCTAAAAGACTTAACCAAGGATTATGTCTTACCTACGGCTGATTTTATTGTAAATGCCATTAACCCTTATTTAGATCCCCAGATCAACAAATAAAGAAGGCTATAATCATAAATTCATAATGTCATATAAGCAAGCTAGCATCTGCACTTAAAAACAGAACATGCAATAGAAAATTCTCAAAAAAAAAGAAAAAAAAAACATGCAATAGAAAAAACTCTAAAGACATAAAAGTAGACTACTAAGATTTAACAATATAAAGTTTCAATTATAGTATCACAAACCGGTGCAAAATTTTAACTCACTTGCTATTGCTTGAAGTCCTTGTATTATCAAAAGCAATGATATACCTTAAATATCATATATATATATATATATATATATATATATATATATATATATTTTGAAAACAAATATCATATATTCATAGAAACCTTGTACTTGATAGACTCCTAGTCTCCTACTTAGGTCTCCAAATTTTTCTGGTAATATTTTAAAAACTATTCAGTCTCTTGGTAGCACTATAACCACTATTGACCATCCCTGTGCAGCATGTAGCAAAATTCAGCCAACTGAAGCAAACAAACAAGAATAATTATTCCAGCAAGTCGCTGACAGTCTGACACCTCCGATGACATAACATATCAGTTGATCGTAGTTCATATAAACCTACTTAAGCACCCCAATACTTCATAAATCTCCTCAATGTGATGGTGCGAATTATCTCCAGAAACAAACCCATGAATCAATCCTTTAGCCTCAATGCAGCTCCACCCTGGCTTCTTCTTTAGGTCATTTTCCTTCATAGTTCTCCTTATCTCTTCTGCTTCATCCCATTGTCCGACACTGGCTTGTGTATTACTCCACAGAGTAAAATATCCAACATTATCAGGTTCTAATTCCAAGAGCCTCTGGGCTGCATATTGCCCAAGCTCTATGTTCCCGTAAATTCTAGATCCTGAAAGAAGAGCCCCGAAAATCCTACTATCTGGAAAAGCCAACATTTTCAAAATGACAGCCAAGGCCTCTTTGAGCTTTCCACATCTGCCCAAGAGATCAACAAGACAAGTATAATGATCTAAATCGGGTTCGATTCCAAACCTCCATTTCATGGAATAAAAAGCTGAACAACCTTCAGTGACAAGACCAGAGTGGCTACAAGCAGATAACAAACTTAAGAAGGTGACACTATTTGGCTTTATTCCTTGTCTTGTCATTAGATCAAAGAGTTTCAAGGCTTCAAAACCAAGTCCATGGCTCCCATAACCCTCAATCATTGATGTCCATGCCACCACATCTTTGAGAACCATTCCATTAAAACACACTCTAGCTGTAGATATGCTGCCACATCTTATGTACATGTTGATTATGGAGGTTTCAAGATGAGTATGGCATTCCTCAGTTCCGTAAAATGATTTCCTTATTATGCAGCCATGAACTGCTTGTCCTAACTTCAGAGCACCTAAATTTGCAAATGCATCAATGAGGTTTCTTAGTATCTCTGCCCCTGGATCAAGACCTGCAGCTTGCATTTGTCTAAAAACTCCAACTGCTTCATGGAAATACCCATTTTGAATGAGTCCAAACATCATTGCACCGCAAGTAATGCAATTTCTATCAGGGATTTCTCTAAACAATTTATCCGCACTTTCCAATTTTGCACATTTGGCATAAAAGTCCAACAAAGAAGTCTGTAAAACATCATCACGAAGACCACTTTTTAGTGCTAAACCATGGAGGCTTTCACCTTGGGATAGAATCCCATGCATGGCCAATGCTGATATAACTATAGTTAACGTCTCAATGCTTGGTGCTACTTCACCTTGCATCTCCTTGAACAAATCTCTTACTTTTACAACATCCCCTCTCGAAGTATAATAGGAAATACAAATATTCCAGGCAACAACATCCCTTCTATCAAGTTCCCTGAAAAAGTCTTCGACTTCTTCACCGGTACCTAATTTAGCATACATTCTCAAGATTGAGTTCTCAACAGCTCCATGACTCAGTAAACCATTCTTAATCACATATGCATGAAGTTGCCTCCCGTATATTGAAGTTTGGAAACAACAACAACCTTGCAACATGACCACCATTGTCACCGAATTCGGTTCCAATTCCATCCTCATTTCGTTAAACAAACTAAACCCAGAAGTAACATTTCTTCGAGAAACATACCCGGAAATCATCGAAGTCCAAGTGACTAAATCTCTGTCACACATTTCATCAAACAACTTCCGGGCATAACTGAAACAGCCGCATTTCACATACAACTCAATCATGGTATTGCCAAAATACAAATCCAATCCAAAACCCATTTGAATTGCCAAAGAATGAAGCACCCCTGCATGTCTAACACCATCACCAATCAACAAGACCGCCTTGTTTACAATTGGAAATGTAAAACCATCATGTGGAACACCCAGCTCGCGCATCTTTCTGTACAGCAACACAGCCGAATCGAGACGACCCCATTCAATGTGGGTCTTTATGAGGAGATTCCACTGCATGGTGCTTGGGTCTTGTATGGAACTGAAAACCGAAGCTGCGCTGCCAAGGTCATTGAACTCAGCATACAATGTTAGTAGCTTCGAAAAGAGATTAGTGGGTCTGAACCCAGATGAGACTAGAATACGAGCGTGGACTTGTTTCAGGGTGTGAAGGTCCTGGCATGAATGCAGCAGCAGATGACTTAAAGAAGAAGAAGAGGGTGCGAGGATTGAATAAGGGGATGTCAGGTGATGGGTTTGAAGTAAAAGAGGAATCGTTGACGAGAGAGAGGAGATACGGAAATGGTGCAAGACATTGCAATGGGATAGAATTTTGAGAATGATTCAGAAAAATCAGAATTATAGAAGAAAACCGAAGCTCAGAGTTAAAGAACCCAAAGGTCATGGAACATGTACCATCAGGCCTGCATGTACCATAATGAAATAAGTCAAATAAATTGTACTTTTCTATTTTAATGAAATATCTACATTTTTCCAAATAAATTTTATATATCTCATCTTGCCCACATTTTCAAAATGTGTTGGATTACGTTGCCATCGATCACTATTTGGCGGCGGTAGAAAGCTTTCCATACCATTCTTCTATTACGTATAAACTAAAAGTTACAAATTAAATCACATTATTTCATATTGTCCAACATAATCAGGTAAAATATAATCGTCTAGATTACAATATGACTATAGGCTGAAATCACCTTCTACTTCTAGTTTGAATTTGAATCTTCTTTCAATTGCCTCGTTCCCCATCGGGTACCATTCTCCTTTTATTTTCCTCTTTGCTCTGTCTTCCTTTTCCTTGTGTTCTTCAATCCACTTTCGTCAATCACGCCTCATAATCCTTCTTCCCAGACCCGGATTTGAATAGAGACAGAAGAGTCTTGTGACTCATGGCCCAAAAATCTAAGGGGTCTAAAAATATTTTTTTTTAAAGTTGTCCAAAAAAAAAGTTATTTTTTTTATAGTTTTTTGGCTATGCAATTAATCAGACAAGTATGGAAAAGATGTAAAAACTTAATGAAAACTGAAGACATCTGACATGAATTAAAGACAAATATTTTAAAATAAGAAGAATTATACGTGATGAGGGGCCCAAAGGCAATTGACTGAATTATATAAACATATATTATTAATTATAAATTAAATACTTTTGGATGTTATATGCTATTTTGTATAAAAAAAAAATTAGGGGCCCAACTTCGAGAGTTCGACTCAGGCCTCAAAATCTCAGGTCCGGGCCTGCTTCTTCCTCTCTGGGTGTATTTTCTGTATAGTTTTCTCTCTTTCTTTTCCTTTTGTCGAGGACTCGAGTAAAACTCTTATACAAATAGCAAGAGACCAACTAGTCTACTACGTACTCTCTATCGTGCGCTAGTGTTGAATAGTCGGCAGCCACAACTAGCTTAATTAGTTTCACTCTTTTTTTTTTTTTGGTGAGAAATTAGTTTCACTCTTAACTATCTTCTCCAACCATTTTATCCAAAGTTAAGCCAAATGCTAATAACTTTCACCCACTTCATGTAATTATGAAAACTTTGCAACCAAGAAAGGCAACTGTAATTACGAAAAAAAAAACAAAAAACCAACTCTAATATGACATCCTCTTTTAGACAAATACGTATTTAGTACTAATTTTCACTCCTTATGGCTCATTCTAATATCAATATTTTTTATGAACCAATTTAAATATAAGGAGACATTTCTTGTGTCCAAATGAACAAATCTTTATGAAAGTCTTAACAAACCATATAATTATAAGACTATTTTGCCATCACCTCATAAGCATGCATACAGAGAGAAAATGGAAGAGAGAGAGGAATTGGCCGGATCCTCGGACTCCGGTCACCGGACTAGCTAGGGACTCCTGTCACTGGTCGCCGGAATCTCGTCGGAATATCGTCAGTCACCGAAATTTCTATGATCGTCGGAATCTCGCCGGTCATCGAATTCCAGTAACCAGACTATAACTGGACTTTTCTAAATGTCATCGGAATTTCGAATAACCTTACCAAAACCATACGGTACCCTTATTAGAAATTTTATTAGCGGCAGTAATGTTGAACAATATTTTATTGGGGGAATAAATTTTAAAACAGATTTTTCCACCCGTAATAAAATTTTTATTACCACTTTAATGTTCATTTTTGAGAAAACTAAACTTCAAATGAAAGAAAAAACAGAAAAAAGGAAGAGATAAAAGTGTACTGACCACTAGTTATAAATTTATTACCCCTAGTAGTAAATTTATCACCCCCTAGTATAACTTTATTACCCCAATAGAACTTTA
This sequence comes from Fragaria x ananassa, assembly GCA_034370585.1. Taxonomy (NCBI): domain Eukaryota; kingdom Viridiplantae; phylum Streptophyta; class Magnoliopsida; order Rosales; family Rosaceae; genus Fragaria; species Fragaria x ananassa. The sequence goes on from CP139754.1 coordinate 16,735,507, forward strand.
TTATCTCCAGTTGAACTTTATTACCCTTGAGAAAACAATCTCCGATCCATTACACAACACCAGCTCTTGACGGCATCGGTGTAGGAGTCTGAAACCAAAGGCGGAGACGAAGACGCTCTGCGACCAAGTTAGGACAACCACCTCTGATCGGAGGCGACAGTGGTGCGTGACATAGCTCATCTTGCATCGACGTTTCCAAGCGACGGCGTGCAGACGACGTCGGAGAACGACCGTATTTGGATTTGACGCTGCTCTTCGGACTCGTAGTGTTGTAGTGACATGCGAGGAAGATGCCAGGACAGTAGGCGGAGGCGAGGATGAGGTCGTCGGAGATGGTGGATGCGCGGATGAGTCGCCGGCGACGGATCTGTAAGTGAGAGTTAAAGAGAGAGAGATAGAGAGAGATGGTGTAGGTGAGAACTTTCCGTCGTGCTTCTTTGAGAGGGGCGAGGACGGACAAGGTCGTCGGAGATGGTGGAGGCGAGGATGAGGTCGCTGGTGACGGATCTGTATGTTAGAGAGAGAGGATTCTAGATTCGTAATCTTTAATATTTCGTTTTAGGGTGTTATTTTATAATTATTAGGATTTACGTTTAATTTACTTTATTTTGTTCGAGGTTACTTATTCTCTAAGTATTGTAACCCATATAAATATATGTATTGTAATAGTAGTTTGGGAGCTTATGTTTGATGAATAAAATCAATCTATTTGCGGCATAGATTTGCCATTTTATATGAGTTTGTTACTCTATATTTCTGGTGTTTGTTGAGTGACTATTGGAGACCTGTTCTCGATACTTGATTCGCATAAGTTGATATCAGAGCTCTGACGAGAGTTTGGTGGATTTCATGTCTCAGGTCCATCGAAGAAGCGGATGTTTTAGAATGGAGAGTTGTAACGTCAACAACGACATGGCTGAAATCAAAAGGATGTTTCAGCAGCTTGCGGTAAGTATCGATCGCATCAAAGCTCGATGACGGGGTCGTAAGAGTTCTGACAGGGAGAGAGACGTTACCACTTATCATCAACGTATTGATCACATCGAATCTTTCAACCAAGATGGTGACGGTTCTGATAGGGAGATATGCGTTGGCCCATTTTATTGTTGTGCTCCGTTGTGTGAGTCGGGTGAAAGGGGAGAACCTGTTAGTTTCGACTATGAAGGATTGAAGGTTCAAATTATGTGTTTACTTTTTTAGTCAGTAATAATTCAGAAAAAGAAAAAATAGATGATTGTGGATTTTAGTAAGCCACCAATTTACGATGATTGTTTTTGTGAGGTTTGTTGTGACAATTATGTTATGGAAGAAGATGAATTCTAAGAAGGACGCAATCAAGGCATTGAAGAAGGATACTGACCATAATTTTGTTGATTTTCTTGGAGTTAATGTCTTTATTATACAGATTCCAAAGTCGTAGTTAATATTGTCAATCAGATCAATGATTGTGAAGGAAATTTTGGGATTGCAAGATTGAAGTTGAAGAGAAAATATATTGGATCAGGATCAAACATTTATTATAAATATCTATTTATTTGGAAAGGAAGAATTCAATTGCAAACGAATGTGTCAAAGGAAGATTTGAAATAGTGGAATATTTTGTCTGGATTTTCTACAATCAATGGTTCAAATTCGAGGACAAGTTCTTTCCAACTGGGGAGTCTGATGCAGGAGCATATGAGACAATATTTAATTATAGGTTCATAATCTTTGATATTTCATTATTGATATAATTTTAAGGAGTTATTTTATAATTATTAGGATTTAAGTTTAATTAGCTTTTCTTTTAGCTTGAGGCTAGTTATTCTCCAAATATTGTGTAACGCCTTAATTAATTTGCACCTCTCCAAATTGGATACCTTACAGTGCCCCGAACCTTTAGGAACACAAGCTAAGAAGCTTAACTCATGTCCTAGAGAAACGCAAGACAATTTTTACTAAAAACGAAACATTAGAAATAGTAAGAGTTGGTTGGAAGCATATAATTTAAGGTGAGGTGAAAATAAACACTTTGTTCCTGTTTGTTAAAGTGACGTTATAACTAGAACAACTTCCACATAACTTTCTAAAATCAATAACTTCAGTAAACCAAAGTAATTCAGCAAGCCATAACAATGAAGATTTTGTAATTTGGTTCAAATCATTTGAATATGAAATGAAGAAGCCAAAAAAAGATCAACAAATTCAGATTGACAAATACCACAATTCAACAATAAAGGTAGACACAATTTGGAGACAAATATACGAAAGAATAAAAGGGAAATATAGCACCCAGCTCAGTCCCGAACTCCTCCTTAATCCTCGTGCATAGTACCTGCAAAACCAACTATAGTAGGGTTGAGTTTTTGTCTTCGCTGCTCAAGCATCAACCCTAACTAGGTTTGAAATCCAAGTAGTAATAGGCGCTAGTTGAGTAAAAATCAATGAAATCAAAATAATTAATTTCAATGTAAAAACAAAATGGAAATCCAAGAGTACCCGGGTCAAAATCCAAACCTGAGGACCGGTCTATATTAGCCAACTACGTCTTCACCGAAGAAGATCTTTGTCTTCAACAACTGGTGAAGAGTAGCAAGAGTACCTGGTCCGCATGAGAGAGAGAGAGAGAGAGAGAGAGAGAGAGAGAGAGACTTTTCTGACGGGAGAATGAGAGGAGGATGGGTAATGTTGTTTTTTTTATTTTTTATTATGATTCATTGGAATGGACTACTCAAATCTTTTTCATTTAAATGGGGTTTATTTTTCTTGATTTTGTGTAAATGGGCATTTGCCCTTTTCTTTTTCCGATGGAGAACAAAAATACAAGGTTTCAAAAAAGTCCCCTTCTAATAAACCTAAACCAGAAAGAGTTAAATACAAAGCTCAAGAGTTGCTGAAGGGTGAAGCCTTCTTGCCCAATCTGCTAAATGTAGTGCGTAGCTTGGCAGCTTGCAGGGAAGGTTTTATTTTTATTTTTTATTTATTTATTTTTATTGTGTCCCTCTTTCATATATATATATATATATGTATGAAACAAATGTCTCCACAGAAAGAAGTTACGTATGTATAAGTGGTTGTTAAAAAAAATAAATAAAGAAGTTTGGAGTCACCAACCACTTATACTTTATAGAAATTAACCATGCAACTCGATCTAGCTAGTGTGCCACTTTATACCTTGCAATTAAACCACAACTCCACAAGCACATCGATCATATTTTCTTGATGATCAGTAAATAACAATTTGTTCCAAGGATTAAAATTTCTTTGATATATCCGATATTTTCTTTCCTGTCAAGGGATATCTGATAAAATCTCTTTCCTATCAAATATCTCCGATATTTAGGATAATTACTCTCCGATATATTAAAGAAATATTTGTAATAAAAATTGGAGTAATATCCAGAAGAGAAGTAATTCCCTCGAGGTATATCTCAATGAAGAGTGAGGTTCTCGAGTGATATTTGAGATAGAAGTGATTCCCTCGAGGTATATCTCAATGAAGAGTTGGGGTCTCGAGTGATATCCGGAGGAGAAGTAATTCCCTCAAGGTGTATCCCAATGAAGTGTGGGGGTCTCGAGGAGAGCAGGATTCCTTTCGAGGGAAATCTGGATGCAGATCGATCTATTACAAAATTATCAAACTTGGAGATGAGTGAAGGAATATTTGCACTTAAGAAATTGAATGAGTATAGTTAAGAAATATAAGGTGCACTGGTGAGACCGTAAGTCCGTAAGATAAGATAGAGAACAAGTTGCTAAATTATAGAGATGATGATGATGAGAGAGAGAGAGAGAGAGAGAGAGAGAGATGTCTCCGGTTGGTCTAAAAAAGATGAGACCAAACTGAACAAATTGTTTAATTATAGAGATAAAAAAAAGAGAGATGTGAGAGTTATAGAGATGAGAGAGAGGACTGAGAATTCTATATAAGAGTTTAGCCCTTAGGTACACCGTACATCATCACAAACCTACTCCAAAGCATAATTACTAATTACATAACTCCCTCAAGAGGCGTATATCAACATAGAAGCAGTATTGCATTCCTACAATCGTTTTGAAAGAAGTTGTTCCGTTCAGGTATATATATATATATTTTGCCATTTTGAAATTACATTCTTGTTATTAGTAGTTACTCACTAATTTACAATAAATGTGTAATTTGTATTGTTATGTAATAGATCAAAAGTAGCGGCGGACCCGTGGTGTAAATCCAATAAATTAAATATTTCAAAAAAAAAATTTTCTTTTCAAAATCCCGATATTTTTTTCCAGATATCCCTGATATATCTGATATTTTTTTTAAAGTACCAATATTGATATTTTAATCCTTGGTTTCGCCTGCTAAGAAAGCATATATACCACCATCAGCTAGCTTCAGTGATCATATGCTTAAGCAGCTTAATTTGTATGAATATTCAAACCTCCTGCGTGCTAAAGCACACAACACATGCCTTAAATTAATAAAAATTGAGGAATGAGTTTAAGTTATAGGCTTGTAGCAAGTCTTACAGAAGACCCTTTTCCGGGTCGCATGGCACATGTAATTGTGTTTAACTGTTCACAGCATACAGGGATAGCAAGGGTATTGAATCAAACACCTGGGATCGAAGTTAATTTCTTTGAAATTGTCAAGCTATCTAGCTACGTACGTAGTTCGATCACGAGATCGATTCTGATCTCTACCTAACCTGCTAGCTAGATAACACATGCAAATGGTTCATGTAGAGGGCAAAGCTCGCTCTCAGCATCTCTGGTTTTCTCTCATTTCGAAGAATATATATAGATATCAAGACTAAAGACGGTAAGCTGCAATAAGAGCAAACAAAATTGTTCACGGGTGTTGTTGCGCATGCATGCATATAGCTAGTAGACTAATTACTGAACAAAACAAAAGGGCTCTTATAGATTCCCCGTGAAAATCGACGAGTAGGAGTTGGAGACAGAAGAAGGTACAAGTTAGAGAGATTGATGGTAGATTTGGTTACGAGTACGTTGAAGCATTAATAAAAACCAAACCAATATAACTAGTTCTAGTAGTTTTAGTTATGCTAGGCAACAGAGACATGTGAAAGAACATGCATGTAAACTTGTAAATGCCATTCAGTCACTTTCACATAATAATACCAATCGATCTTCACATGTTTGTCTAGAACGTACTTACAGAAACGACGTCGATAGAATTCTCCAAAATCAATATGAGAGGCAGTCAGAGACTTCGATCATCACCTATATAGATATATAAATGCCTCCATATCAAACGCGCACATAAACACTCTCACTCACTACTCTCCCTAGCTAACAATTACAGTAGATAGCAGCTTAGCTAGATGGCAATGGGAAGGACGCCAAGTCTTGTGATGCTAGCTCTTGCTATGCTTCTCGTTTTAATAGGAGAAAACCGTGTAAGCAAACAACATGCAGTCTCTCTCTCTCTCTCTCATCAAAATTTAATATATTTCCATGTTAATTAATTAGATCCGCTTCTAAATGCTGATCGATTTGATTAAATTCCATATATATTGATCGAATCCCAGCTAGTAAATGCATCACCGCACCTCTCACACTCTCATTTACAAACTGAATGGATCAGGGCACTATGATAGCCGAAGTCACAACTGAATATCATGAGTGCCATTGATTTGCATGGCGACTTTACGATAACTGTACATTCAAAGTTTCAAGCTGTACATTAAACGTTGAAGCTGCACTATTCTGTAGGATAGAAAAGAAAGCAAACCGAAATCATATAAAACATAAACCCATGTTGCTCATGCTTATGTCTACAAAATTACAATCCTCGTACATTGTTCAAATAACTTTCCAAAATACTTTTGTGGCAGGCGGCTATCAGCAGCAGCATTGAGGCTCCATCACCGCAGCCTCAGATGCGCAGCAACAACCAGACCATGGTGGGTGCATGACACCGGCCCTCATATTTAAACTAACCACAGAACATTCTCTTCAAACATAACTAACCTCGATCTTGTTTGCTCTCTGCCATTTGGCATGGAAATGCAGCATGGAGCCACTGAAGGCAGCCTTGAACCTCATGGTATGTATGCCTCACCAATTAGTTAATTACATATGTAATTGTATGAAAATTAGCAACGTACTAATTAGTATTAATGGGTCGGTTATATATTGTGCGTAGAGTGTGGTCCTCGTTGCAGCACGAGATGCTCAAAGACACAATATAAGAAGCCATGTTTGTTCTTCTGCCAAAAGTGTTGCGCAAAGTGCTTGTGCGTACCTCCAGGCACCTACGGCAACAAGCAATTCTGCCCTTGCTATAACAACTGGAAGACAAAGAGAGGGGGTCCCAAATGCCCTTGATTCACTTTGTGAATGTGTGTAATCTCTCCTATGACTGCATACATAATATCAATTATATAACACCCCTCCTTGCAACCTGCTGTCAGTGCTGTATGTAGGTGATGCCTTTTGGCTGGTGCTGCGTATATATTTGATTGTATGATGGGCAGTGGTAGGGTGGACTGTGGAGTGGAATAAATGATATGTAGGTTGATGTTATAATTTGGTTTGAGAATTAAACTTGACTTTTGAATTCATTCTAGGTATGATGCCAGCGTTGAAATGTCAAAATATCAAAATAAAGTGATTATCTCACCTTCATACATGGCAAGATTAGAGCATATATATTGTGACTTACCATTACAGAAGAGTTTAAACGAGTCTAAATTAAGCCTCAACCTCCAAGTTCGATACTTCGATCTCCAAGACCAAGTGTTCGACCTCCGCTCAACCCTTAAGTGGCATAACTGCAATCTCCAAGACCAGGATGCCGACCCTCAAGCTCACTCTTAGACATCCCGTAGTTGTTCAAAGACATGTTAGCTGACATCAAGGAGAACCTCTCACCAATCATTCCACGTATCAAGATCTGACACAAAACATGACCCTTATGCATGGATTAAGAGTGATTTAAGGAAAAATGGAGGCTTAAATATGTCACACGTGTCCCTTGACATTTCACCACCAACCATATCACACCCATCCCTTGCTAGACCCATCCCTTAGAGTGTCAGAGAGCAAATGGTAAAGGACACCAGATTTTGAGGAAGAGCCCATGTTCTCCCTTTCCATGTCAACAAACTCATCCGCTGTAAATACCAAGCCTTCAAAGGGCTAAAACACAACAACTTCATTTGTTCTTTTCTTCTCTCCCAAACCTATGCCAAAACGCATAAGAGAGGTTCTCTCTCTCTCTCTCTGTTGACATGTCAGGCGTGTTTCATCTCATTCTCATGTGTCGAAATGCATAGTTCCTTACTCTATTGCTAAGCCTATTTTTTCATCTTCTTTCACACTATCATGCTTACTTGAGCATCATACACTTCTCTTAGCTTTATTTATTATTCAAACACTTTATTGACTTGGACGTCGTAGAGTGTTTGGCAGACCTTAAGGTGGTCTTCCAATGACCTTCCATCTCTTCACTTATGCAGATACTCATCATGCGAAAACCCCTTTAAACTCGAGTGGAGAAAGTTCACCATCAAGTGGAGGAAGCCCGAAATCAAGATTTAGTTCCGTTTAATAAAGGAGTAGAGGAACCACACAATCAAATGGAAGAAGCCCAAGGTCAGATTATCAATCCCCCGCCACATGAGTGGAGGAAGCCCACCGAATGAGAGGAGGAAGCTCATCATCAAGGCGAGAGAAACCCAACATCAGTCGAAAGAAGCCCGAGACAGGACTATTAGTTTTCCCAACAAAGGAGTGGAGGAAGCCCACCAAATAAGTGGAGGAATCTTATCATCTAGATGTGAGAAATCCAACATTAGTTAATAGAAGTCCGAGACGGGACTATCAGTTTCATGCAACGAAAGAGCATGGAGGCCAACATCAGCCGAAGGAAGTCTGAGATGAGACCCATATGGAATTAAACAACAACGATTATGCTCTCATATCAGAGGGGAGCTGGTGTCCAAGATCAATAATCCAATCTTATTCAAGGAAGTCGAATGCACAAGACCATCGATGCGATATCTCTAGTCATATGTCGTGGACTACTGAGACAAAACACATGAACACTGTGACACATCTTCAGTCACTGAAGATAGACGACCAAAACCATGAAAATAGTCAAACTAATCGAAGGGGGAAGACATGCCCGATCAACCCCACCATTTTACACTTTGATGTCAACGGAACTTAACTCTCCTTGTCTCATTCATGCTAAAATTGGCACTATATATGTATATGTATATGTATATATATATATGTGTATATATATATATACACACGGAGAGGATCCAAAGAGGACGTCCGCACGCCCTTAAAGTGCGGACGTCCCTCCGTTCTCCACCGTCCGGCTCCGACGACGGCGCACCTCCACCCGAGCGGATTCCAGCTGCGTCTCCGACCAGATCCGGCGAGTCCTTCGAATTTCAGTTTTCCGGCGAGATCGATCTTGTCTGAAGTTTTGGGTGGAGGTTGCTACCCAGACATTCAAATCGATCTCGCTAGGAAGGGAAAGTGGTCGGGGAATCTGCATAATGAAGGCATTAACTCTAAGAAAATCAACAAAATTATTGTCAATATCCTTCTTCAATGCCTTGTTTGCTTCTTTATTGGCGTCTTCAATTTCTTCCACATCACAATTGCCATAACAAGCATCACACAGACAATCATAAAAAATCGGTGGCTTACTAAAATCTAGAAATTTTTTTTTTCTTCTTTTCTACATTATCATTAACTGAAAAAGTAAAGATAGAAATTGAACCTTCATAGTCGAAACTACGTGGTTCTCCCTTTTCACCCTATTCACACAATAGAGCACAATGATGAAATGGACCAACGCATATCTCCCCATCTGAACCGTCACCATCTTGGTTGAAAGTTTCTATGCGATCAATACGTACCACAAGTTGCTGAAACATCCTTTTGATTTCAGTCATGTCATTGTTGACGTCATGACCCTCCATTATGAAACCTCAGCCTCTTCACTCGACCTGAGACGTCATGGAATCGACCAAGCTCTCGCCGTAGCTCTGATACCAATTGATGGGGGATCACACTCCTGCACAAGTCTGTAGCAATAGAACAACACACAACAATAGAACTAAAATGATCAAACACCTTATAACTGCTGCCAAAGCTTCACTTTTATTCAATATATCAAAGATGACGCCAAGAGGCTACACCTGCTAGTTTAAATAAGAGAAGAATCCTACTAGGAAGGAAACTAATGAAAACATAAGATATCCAAAAATACTACACTATTTAGGAAATTTGTCATGAATCTAAGTAATAAAAGCCAAGATTACTCTCTAACATAGTCATTGAGATACGGTGGGTTATGAGTCTTCCTCTAACATCTGCCAACTATAGATGCCCCTGCATCATCAGACTCCTGGGGTTGAAAAGGACTCGACCTCGAGTCTGAATTAGAAACTGCATTCTCCTCATGGTAAACTTGCAAATCAGCCACATTGAAGGTTGAAGAGACCCCAATATCTCTAGGAAGGTCTTACACATAGGCATTCTTACCAGCTCTCTTCAACACCTTGTAAGGACCTCTACCTCGATCATGTAATTTTCCATACTTTCCACGAGCTAGGAAACCTTCCTTATTTAGATTAACCCAAACTAAGTCTCCCACCTTAAACTCGACATCTCGGCTGTGCTTGTCAGCAGCTTCTTTATACTTCATATTGCTTTCTATTAGTTGCTTACACACCTGCTCATGTGTCCTTTGAATAAATTCAATCATGTCTTTTGCATCCCGACTAAAACAATCAGTAATCGGTAAAGGGACCAAGTTCGAAGGATTGCTGGGGTTTTGACCATTATACATCCTCAAATGGATTTATACCAATACTTTGGTGTTGGGAGCTATTATATGCAGCTTGTCTTCTTACCTCCTACCAAGGATCTTAGTAAGTTCCCCAACGTCTTGTTCACCACCTCTGTTTGTCAGTCAGTTCATGGGTGATGAGTAGTACCAAACTGAAGTCTTGTACCCAACTTTCGCCATAAAGTATGCCAGAAGTATCCAACAAACTTAGTATCCCTGTCTGAAGTAATGGTGTTAGGAATACCATGCAACTTCACAATCACTTGAAAATAAATGTGAGCAATATGGCTGGCATCCATGGTCTTCTTGCAAGGTACAAAATGCGACATTTTTGAGAAACGATCAACCATTACAAAAATCGAATCATATCCTTGTTGTGTGCTTGGTAACCCCAGAATGAAATCCATACTAACATCGACCCATGGAGCTTGAGGTTCAGGCAGAGGTGTGTAAAGTCTAGTGTTTTAACTACGACTTTTAGCTAAGTGACATACTCTACAACACTGCACATACTTCGACACCTCTTTCGATAACTTGGGCCAATAGAATTTTTCCACCAAAGCCTACGTTTTGTCGCGCCCAAAATGGCCTCCTAAACCACCACAATGTTGTTCTTCGATGATCAAAAGCCGTAGAGAGCAATTAGGAATGTAGAATTTGCTTCCCTTGAACATATATCCATCCTTGATATGAAAATCATGCGTAGGATTTGATGCCAAACAATCTGCCCATATCCTTCCAAAATCAGAATCGTCCTTGTATAGCTCCTTCAATTGCTCAAATCCAATTAGGTTGTGCATGCATCAGCTCCTCACAAAATCAGCTACCAGCTCCCATGATAGATAACAAGGCCTCCTTACGAGTCCAAGCATCAGCTACCTTATGTTGTGCATGCATCAGCTCCTCACAAAATCATACTCCTGGAGCTCTTCTACCCATTGTGCATCATTCGGTTTAGTTTATGTTGGCCGTTAATAAACTTTAACGCCTTATGGTCAGAGTAAAGGACAAACTGTTTATAAATTAAAAATTGTCGCTACTGAAGAGCTTGCATAATTGCATAGAACTCAATATCATAAGTCGAAAATTATACAGTGCACCCGGGTGCGCTGCGCACCCGGAAATTTAACGGTGAGATGACCGGGTTGACCGGGTGCGGTGAGATGGACGGTGAGATGGCCGGGTGCGCTGAATAGGCTCCCGTAATAAGTGGAGTACCTTTTGTTAGAATAGACTTAGCATTATAAGTCCTAAGGTATAACAACTTCTATAGAATAACAGATTGAACATTGTGAAATTATTAATTGCATTATCATGATATGTTTATCTAAATGAAATGGTTAGATAAACAATGAAATACATTTGAATTATCTTGTATAACAAGATTATAGAGATAAGCTAATATTGTGGTATTTGTGTGGAACTCAAACTCTTTGATGGTTAAGATTTGGGCTATCCAAAATGCAGTATAAAAGGGTCCCTGTGCACACTCTAATTAATGCCAAAAATATTAAGTCTCTCTCCATCAGAGCTTTGGTACCTGAGTACTGAGCAGAAGATCTCTTTTGGAAGCTCTTTGCCGTCTCACTTCATCTCGATGGCTGCCCTAAACATTGAGCACGGTACTGTTTCTGTTCCTTGTGTGTATATATATCAGTACATGTACATGTATGTTGCTATATGTCTGACCATGATCTGATGCTTATATATGTGATCTTGTTTATGTATATGTGTTTATGATAAGTGTTTTGTCTTTGTGGTTTTAGTCTAACATGTGGTATCAGAGCCACCAAAATGCTTTCATAAACCATTTTACATGATCAAAAATTTCTTATAGAATTTTCTTTCATAATTTTTTCTGCAAATTTATTGAAGAACAAATTGTAAAATAAAAAAAATTTGGATTCTAATAATAGTTTGACCTATTAGCATGTAATTGACCTGAAAGCATGTTTGACCCATTTATTTGACCCGTTTTAACAAAACACGCGGGTCTCTTTTAACCCAAACTTGCGACCCGTTTTTGAAACAAAAGGAATATCATTGTTTTAGAACGTAGAGATGAACAAACAAAAGGAATTTCTGGGTTTTCTAATCACATCCATGCAAATTATGGATTCAAGGTATCTTGTTTAATTTAATTGCTGTTTTGATTCGAATTGGTGAACAAGAATTGATATATGTATTAGATTAACTTTGTTGTGCAGCGCTGGGAGCATCCTGGTATGTTCTTACATGATTTTTGGGATTTTGCTGAATTTCATTTTTTGATTCATTGCAAGAACCCTAGTTGCTCTCTTGGGGGGTGCTTAAGCTTTAGGATAGATGCCCAGATGAAATTTATGTGATAGATTTAGGTGTTAGAAAATCATGAATGATGATTCTGAATTGAGTGAAATATGCTTGTGGTCTGTGTGTACTATTGTGCTCTTATAGAATTGTCTGTGATATGCCTATATCTATATGATGTGTGATAACATGTGTTTGCTTATGTGATTCTTAGACATAAAATGACTGAATTATAAATCTCCCTGGTTGAAAGATTTGTGTCTAAAGATAACATAAGTAAAAACTGAGTTTTCTTATAAAATAAAAATTTTATAGATATGAAAACGAAGGTAATTAGTCACTGCTTTAAAGATCAATTTGGGTGTTTTAAACTTCATAATGCATACATCATAGTTGGTTAAGATGTTCTTTTGGTCATAAAGATACTAAAACAGGAACTTGCATAAAACTATTTAGAATTGCTTTTGTATCATCAACAGATGACTTTAGACAAGGTAATTTTAAGCAAATTTTGTGGTTTTGTATATCATATGTTGAAGCATATAAGGATGTATAGTTTGACATTTTCTTTTTGCCATACAGGTACTGACTTGTCTAATTATAAAATGTGGTTTAACATATGATAGAACACTAAAAGAAACTAAGGAATAACCGGTGCTTTGCCATACAGGTAGTCAAGGTTATTGAAAAGGAAGTATGCATAAGGAAAATGTCATTTATATTGACATACATTCTACATTTTTTGTCTGATTGAATGTGTGTAAAGTATTGTTTGTTGATTTGAATTGGAAGATGTGTTTTGTGATTCTAATTGGTTTTACAAAACTTATGTATTATATACAGTGATTAAACTGAAACTTAAATTTTTTATTTTATTTTATATTTCAGTGCTTAACATGGGGACTATAGTCCAACTGAATGGGAGTAATTTCAAAAAGTGGAGAGGGGACATAGAGCTTTCTTTTCTGAATCAAGGAATTGACTGGATTTTTACCACCCCTGAGCCTATGCTGGTTGAGGATCCCACTGTTGAACAATCCGAGAGTCAGAGAAAATGGGCTAGGGCTAACAAGCAATGAATTCTGACTATCAAGAAAACATTGTCTGATACTATGAGGGGGGCTATCCCAGACATGGCTAATGTTGTAGATTACCTGCAGTGTATCACTGATGAGTTTCTGACCAATGCTAAGATAGAGTCCAGTATGCTGATGGACAAGCTGCACACCACCAAGTTCAACACGAACATGAACATGAGGGAGCATATCCTTCAGATGATTAGCATCTCAGCCCAGCTTAGTGACCTTGGTGTGCCTTTGGATGATGGTTATATGGTGTATCAAGTACTTAACTCTCTGCCAGCTCAGTTTGACGGTCTTTCCCTTGCTTATCATACCCAAACTGACAAGTGGACTTTAGATCAGTTAATAGCAGTCTGTGTGCAGAAGCACGAGAGACTTAAGAAGACTAAGCATGCTGTTGTGAATCTAGTCACAAAACCTCAGTGAAAGAGTAAGAAGGTTGGAGGTCAGTATAAGCCTAACCTGCATAAGAAACCAGAGAACATAAAGGGGAAAGGGAATGCTGAGAATAAGAATTTTCAGTGTTATTTTTGTAAACGGCCTGATCATCTGAAGAGGGACTGTAATGTGTTTAAGAACTGGAGGGCTAAGTAAGGTAATAAATTAGCTTTTTCTATCGAAGTTAATTTAGTTGATGTCAGACCTAGTTCTTGGTGTATTGATATAGGCTCACCTATACATGTTTGTAACTCTTTACAGGGGTCCCAAAGGAGTAGGGGCAGGGAGCCAAGAAGAAGTGAGCTTAAGATCCATGTGGGGAATGGCATGAGAGTGGCTGTCAAGGACATAGGGACAGTCAAGTTAGAAATTAGGCCTGGATTTTTTGTAGTCTTGAATAATGTTTATTACATTTCTTCGATGAGAAGGAATTTGGTTTCAGTTAGTACTTTGGTTAAAGAACAATATTGTTTTTCGATTGATTCAGCTGTAATAAAAATCTCTCATGGTTCCCAGTATATTGGTTCTGCTAGTTTGAATGGTGATTATTGGTTATTGAAAGATGTTTCTTCTGCTTCTTCTGATGTTTTGATGATTGAGAATGGTTTGAATGATGAGAATCAGAGTCGTGTTTTGACTAGTTTGAAAAGAAAGTTTTCTGAAAATTCAACTTATTTATGTAACAGGAGGTTAGGACATGTGTCTAAGGATAGATTACAGCTACTATTAGATTTCAGTGATTTGTTAGACTGTGTTGAATGTGTGAAAGGGAAATTTGCACAAAAGAAAAAGAAAACTGCAGTAAGGAGTAGCAGTGTGTTGCAATTGATTCACACTGATATATGTGGACCATTTGCAATACAAACGATTTGTGCCAATAGATATTTCATAACCTTTATTGATGACTTCACAAGGTTTTGTCATGTATATTTAATTTCTGAAAAATCCCAAGTCCTGGATAAGATTAGAATTTATAAAGCTGAAGTTGAGAAAGAGCTGAATGTAGTGATTAAGGTTGTGAGATCAGATAGGGGAGGAGAATATTATGGTAGACACACTGAGAAGGGACAACACAAGGGTCCATTTGCACTGTTTTTGCAAGAAAATGGGATCCAGGCTCAGTACACTGCACCAAGTACTCCTGAACAGAATGGGGTAGCTGAGAGACGAAACAGAACTTTTCTTAACATGGTGAGGTGCATGATGTGCACTTCAGGGCTTCCCAAAATTTTGTGGGGGGAAGCATTGAAAACTGCAAATTACATCACTAATAGAACCCCAACCAAGGCAGTGACAAAGACACCATTTGAATTGTGGAAGGGTAGAAAGTAGACCTGTAAATGGACCGGATCTTAATCCGGACCCACTCCGGATCCGTGGTTTTTAAACGGGTTTGGATCGAAAATTAGACCCGTTGATCCGTTAAGGACCCGGATCCGTTTACCCGTTTATTAAACGGATCGGATACGGATCGAGGTTGATCCGATCCGTTAAGGAGCCGGATCCGTTTAAAAATAATTAAATAATATTTTTATAAATATAATATTATTGATAAATATTAAATAATATAATAATTATTTGGATAACCTAAACGTTTAAATTGCGTCTAAAGTATGATCATTTGATGAAGTTGAATGTTACGATGCCTATGTTTTTTTTATGCTCTTTGCTAAATACATTGGAGGTTTAATATTTTGAATATATTAGTTTATTGTTAAGAAGTATTTTGGCCATGTAATTCAACTTTTGATGTAAACATTTATTTTGTTATAATATTTCATTGGTGTTTTATGAAAATTTATGATAAAATTAAGAAATCATTATTTAAAATTTGAAAATATTTATAATCATAAACGGATCGGATTAACGGGTCGGGTATCCGTTAACCCGCCGGATCCGGATTTGAATCTAGCTATCAAAGATCCGGCGGGCAACAGGTCGGATCCGGATCCAAAATTTCTATTACGGATCCGGATTCGGATCTAGGTAGATCCGCTCCAGATCCGGTCCATTTACAGGTCTAGTAGAAAGCCTAGTGTGATGCATGCACATGTGTGGGGGTGTAGAGCACTAGAGCCTACAATCCTAAAGAGTCCAAATTGGATTCGAAAACCATTTCAGCCTTTTTCATTGGTTACCCTGAGAATTCTAGAGGTTTTAAATTCTACTGCCCTTCTCATACTAATAGAACAATTGAAACCAACAAAGCTGTGTTTTTAAATGAGATGGCTTTTACAGATAAGTTTGATGATTTTGTACTTGAAGAATTGGCTGAGACTGATTTGTGTGATGTTGATATGCATGTTGTGTCCGAGCCTACTGTAACCATTCATATACCTTCAACTGAGAATTATGCAGATGCCATAGTGCCAAACCAAAATGAATTTCCAGTTGTGCAAAATGTAGTAGCTCAAGAAATGCCTAATCCAGTAGTAGAAAATGTAGCTGAGAATGTTGTAGCACCACCACAGCCTGTTTTGAGAAGATCTCAGAGAGAGAGAAAGTCAGCCTTAGCCAATCTAGTTGTAGATTACCAGATTTATTTGCAGGAAATAGAGTTTGATGTTGGTGAGTTGGATGATCCCACTACTTTTAAAGAAGCTATTGAAAGCTCGAATTCTCAAAAATGGGAGGAAGCAATGGTATCTGAATTAAAGTCTATGGAAGCTAATGATGTTTGGAAACTAGTTCAGTTTCCTCAGAATGCTAAAGCCATGGGATGTAAGTGAGTGTATAAGACCAAAACCAATGCATATGGGAGTTTAGAAAGGTTCAAGGCTAGATTAGTAGCTAAGGGATTTACACAACAAGAAGGGATAGTTTATAATGAGACTTATTCTCCTGTTTCTACAAAAGATGCTTTCAGATTGATTATGGCTTTGGTAGCTCATTTTAATATGGAATTGCACCAGATGGATGTTAGACAGCTTTTTTGAATGGTGAGCTACAGGAGGAGATTTTCATGAAGCAACCTGAAAGGTTTATAGAACTTGAAAGGTTTATAGAACTTGGAACTGAGAAGTTAGTGTGTAAGTTGAATAGATCAATTTATGGTCTAAAGCAGGCATCTAGGCAATGGTATTTAAAATTTGGTGCAGTGGTTGGAAGTTTTGGCTTTAAGGAAAATCAGGTAGATGAGTGTGTGTACATGAAGACTAAGGGAAAAGATTTTATTTTTCTCATTCTTTATGTTGATGATATTCTACTTGCTCCTACTAGCTTGACGTTACTGAAAAATACTAAAGATTTCTTGTCAAAGAATTTTGACATGAAAGATTTAGGTGAAGCCATGTATGTGCTTGGTATTGAGATTAAGAGAAATAGAGCCAGCAGAGTTTTGGGATTGTCACAGGAGGGATATGTCAGGAAGGTTCTGAAAAGATTTGATATGGAGACTTGTTCAGCTAATGATGTTCCAATGACAAAAGGTGATAAGCTAAATAAGGATCAGTGTCCCAAGACTGATTTAGAAAAGAAGAACATAGAGGGTAAGCCTTATGCATAGCTGATTGGGAGTTTAATGTATGCACAGACATGCACAAGGCCTGACTTGGCTTATGCAGTGGGAGTTTTAGCACGGTTTCAATCCAATACTGGGCCTGAGCATTGGATTGGGGGGAAGAAGGTGCTAAGATATTTGCAGAAGACTAAGGCACATATGTTAGTTTACAGACAAGTGAAAAACTTAGAAATTACTGCATATTGTGACTCAGATTTTGCATCCAAGTTTCCATCCTCCAATAAGTCCACCACCGGCTATGTTTTTATTTTAGCAAGAGGAGCAGTAGCTTGGAGAAGTGTAAAACAAGAATTGATTTCCACTTCTACTATGCAGGCTAAATTCATTGCAATTTATGATTCGGTGTGTGAAGGTGTTTGGCTGAAAAATTTTCTGATTCAGATAGGACTTGTTGATATCATTTTGTCTAGGCCAATGAAATATTTTTGACTAAAAATAACAAGAGGTCCAATAATTCTAAGCATTTGGGACTTAAGTATTACAGTGTGAGGGAAAAGGTGAAACATGGTGAGATTGAAGTTATGCAAATAGGCACTTTATCTTAGCTTGCAGACCCTTTTACCAAAGCCTTGACAACAGTGAGTTTTGAAGAACATGCAAGGAGCATTGGTATTTTACCTGATTTAGGTGCTTGAGGAAGTTAGAGAACAGTGAGAGCATGTTTTGTTTTATTCATTGTTCCTTGATTATTTCTGTACTTGTTTCTCATATTGAAAGTTTGGCATTTTGCCACTTTCATTGGATTGCAATAAAATTTCAGTTCAGACTATATGATTGCAATGATATTTCTTTGATTTATGAAATTTATAATATGAATACAATGACCTGTTTTGCTTGAATATTTTAAAGTAACTTTGCATATATGTGAAACGTATATATGCTGCATCATTCTACAGGTTAAAGGAACACATGAATATTTCTTTTGAAATTTTGTGTTGAGGTTCTCGCATACTGAACCAAGGATTGGACTGCTTTGCTTAAGTGTTTGATTATTTCCATTTTCATCAGGAAACACTTTGGCAATTCTATTATCTCTGATTGGTCATGTGTTATATTTAGAGTTGTGTTGGTGATTTTCAAGTTGATGTGTTGAGTGAATACAATATGCTAGAAATTCTTCATTCCTCTTGTGTAATGACAGATCAATGATATTTGTATTAACATGTGTATTGGTAATCTCAAGTGCACAAAGGGACAATGTTGTATCTGATCTTATTATAGATTCTTGTTACAGACTTGTAATGCTAGTTCAAGTGGGAGAATGTTAGAATGGACTTAGCATTATAAGTCCTAAGGCATGAAAAATTCTATAGAATAACATAATGAACATTGTGAGATTATTAATTGCATTATCATGATATGTTTATCTAAATGAAATAGTTAGATAAACAATGAAATACATTTGAATTATCTTGTATAACAAGATAATAGAGATAGGCTAATATTGTGGTATTTGTGTGGAACTCAAACTCTTTGATGGTTAAGAGTTTGGGCTATCCAAAATGCAGTATAAAAGGGGTCCCTGTGCACACTCTAATTAACGCCAAAAATATTAAGTCTCTCTCCATCAGAGCTTTGGTACCTGAGTGCTGCGCAGAAGATCTCTTTTGGAAGCTCTTTGCCGCCTCACTTCATCTCGATGGCTGCCCTAAACATTGAGCACGGTACTACTTTTGTTCCTTGTGTATATATCAGTACATGTACATGTATGTGCTATATGTCTGGCCATGATCTGATGCTTATTTATGTGTTTTTGTTTATGTATATGTGTTTATGATAAGTGTTTTGTCTTTGTGGTTTTAGTCTAACACCTTTGCCTTGTTGAGTTTTTCGCTGAAGAATGCTATAGGCTTCCCTTCTTGCCTTAAAACTGCTCCCACTCCAATCTTTGATGCATCACAATCAACCTTAAAAACTTTCTGGAAATCTAGTAATACCAAAACAGGTGCTTCAATGATGGCCTGTTTTATAGCTTGAAAACTCTTCTCAGCTTCCCTCGGTCCATTTAAACGTGTTGCTCTTCAAACAATCAGTCATGGGTGCAACAATGGAAGTAAAGTTTCTAATGAATCTGCGATAAATTGAAGCTAGTCTGTGAAAGCTACGAACATCATGAATGGACTGTGGTGTAGGCCATTCTAGAATTGCTTCAACCTTCTTGGTGTCTACCTTGATTACATCAGCAGAAATAACATAGCCCAGAAATATTAAACTCTCAGTAAGGAACTTACATTTCTTCAAGTTGGCTTAGAGCTTTTGCTCCCTTAGCACTTCAAAAACCTTCTTCAAGTGGTCAATATGTTGAGTTGCATCCAGGCTATAAACAAGAATATCATCAAAATAAACCACAACAAACTTCCCAATGTATGGACGAAATACTTGGTTCATCAAGCGCATAAATGTGCTCGGGGCATTTGTCAAACCAAACGGCATAACCAACCATTCAAATAAGCCATCACGAGTTTTAAATGTTGTTTTCCATTCATCACCAGGTCGCATCCTTATCTGATGATAGCCACTCCTCAAATTAAATTTTGGAAAAATCTTTGCTTGTGATAAATGATCTAGCATGTCATCCAGGCGAGGAATGGGAAATCTGTACTTCACTGTATATTTATTGATGACTCTACTATCAACACACATACGCCACGTCCCATCTTTTTTTGGTGTAAGCAATGCCGGAACTGCACACAGACTCATACTCTCACGAATTACCCCTTTTTGTAGCAATTTTGTCACTTGTCTGTTGAGCTCCTCATATTTCTGTGAACTCATATGATAGTGAGGCCTATTGGGTAGGCTAGAACCTTGGACAAGGTCAATATGGTGTTGAATATCCCTCATTGGAGGTAAACCTGCCGGCAATTCATCTGGAATGACATCACCAAATTCTTGTAGAATGGAGTTAACTCTGAAAGAATATTGCAATTACCCTGATATGTGTCTTTCACCATGAGCATATACAACTTTGCACCATTTTCTTCTGATTCTCTAAGGAATTTGTTCAAGGATAAGAAACTACTGGTCTCTTTTTTGTTTGATTTGGGGTTATTTTCAGATCTGGATGGCCCCAGGATTACTCTCACATCATCCATGACAAAACTCTAAGTATTTTTACATCCATCATGCACTGCTCTTCTATCAAATTGCCAAGGACGCCCCAATACCAAGTGACATGTATCCATTGGAACCACATCGCACCACTGTGCATCTTGGTACTTGCTGCCAATAGAAAATGTCACTGAACACCGCTTGTTAACAATTACATCATTCCCTTTCTTGGACCATGAGAGCTTGTATGATTCTGGCTTTCGTTCCGTCTTCAAGTGAAGCTTATCAACCATCGTCTGTGACTATATGTTCTCACACCTTCCTCCATAAATAATAACATGACATACCTTGCCATTAGTAGTGCATTTAGTATGAAAGATGTTGTGTCTCAACCAATTAGGATTGTCTTCTGTTTTCACTATATTCATCACTCTTCCGATCACCAACGACTCCCCATGATCAGTCCACGTGATTTCTTCATCAACTTCTTCATTATAGTCATCATACACAGGTGGTCCATCTACCCAATTCTTCAACTAAGCTGACAATTCTTTGATTAAGACATTCTGATGCAATATGTCCTAGTCCACAGCATTTGAAACACTTAACATTCTTCCTACCTCCATCCCTAACTTGGGATACATTCTTTTACACTTCTGTTGGTTTTCCCGGCTCTACATTTGTTGTCATCTTGGTGGCCCTAAACTTTCTTTGCTCTGAACCCTCACCTCCCAGACACTTAATGTGTGGCTTTTGCTATTTCTCTATCTAAATCGCTAATTTGTATACATGTTGAAGGTCCAATATGGATGCAGCACCATACATCATGCATCTCTCTTCTCAACCCTACAAGATATATATCGTGCAATAGTTTGCTCTTTAGTTTTAGTTATACTACATCTCATACTTATGAGATCAAACTCTTCCGTGTAATCATCAACAGAACGCCACACCTCATAGCTCTAGGCACACAAATTATGGATCAAATTTTCTTTAATTTTTAAAAGATTTCAATTAATATTTTCTTTATTTTGTAAGTTTTTCAGGCCTCAATTTTTGTAAAACTTTTTTTATATAATTTTGTTTCTGTTGTTTTTTTATAATTATTAAATTTAACAACAAAAATCTATCTGTTGAAGGAATTTACATTCATATCCTTCATGGTGTGTCTTGACCGAATATTCTCCTTGTTAGCCTAGAATATCTCTTAGATATCTATCCCTGATTTACAGATATTCTCTATGTAATGCCTATATAAATGCTAATCTATCAATGAATAAGTAGACCTTTTTCTCTCGTATTTTCATACTCTAAAACACGTTATCAGATTTGGTGCTCTAACCAAAAGATAATAGGCCAACCATCCCGAAAAAAACCCTAAAACCTTCAAAAACCCAAACTTTTTCCCAAAACCCTAATCTGCCGGTTTCATTTTTCCCGATTTCCGGCCGAATTTTCTTCTGTCCACGGCCGGAATTACATATCCAAAGAAAACCCTCAATGTCCCAGTTCTAACCCCACCGGTCTCAACCCGAGAACCGGCCGAAAAGTACTTGAACCGGCCACCGGAATTTTCCAGACCGCCGCCGTCACCGACCACCGGTTCATCGCCTTCCCGTGCTCCGATCGACCTGATTTTTGGACAGTAGCTTCCTCTTCCAGTGGTGCCTACAAGGGAAGAATTGATTGTGACTGCGCTAACGCGTCACCTACTTTTATTTGCACCGATTTTATGATGACATCCTTGGTTTATTGACTAATTACAATCCCCTTGTCTTTTGTAGATGACTGAGCCATCTAGGCCCGAGTTCGAGATCCTCGATAACCGAGGTAAGGAATATCACCGATGGGTGTCTGATATGACGAATACGTTCATCGGTAAGCGGTTGACAACCACCATCTTTCCGCCGCCGAACGGCCCTCTAGCAAGTGACTAGGCCAAGGCACAAGCCCTCATGTTTCTGAGGCGCCACATTCATCCAACTCTGAAGAAATAATACCTGAAAAGGGAAGACCCTAAAGATCTATGGGATGTCTTAAAACAACGCTTCAACAACGTATATGATGTACTCATTCCAGAGTTGACTGCTCGTTGGAAATCCATTAGATTAATGGACTTTACTAAAGTTGAGGATTACAACCAAGCTATGTTGGACCTCCAAGTAGAATTAAGCTTTTGTGCGTCGATAAGACTGACAAAGATATGATTGAGAAGACTTTGTACACTTTTCCGACATCGATGAGCTTACTTAGCCATCAATATCGCCTTGAGTATGAGAAGAACTGTGTTACATCGTTCAGTGACCTCATATGTGTGCTAGCAAAGAAAGAGCGGCACCAGAAGATTATCCTCAATAATAATGCAAGGCCGGTTGGGACTAAGAAGATTCATGAGTCCAACCAAACTAGTGGAGGTAAAGCTCCAAGGAAAAGAGGAAACAGAAAACTTGCACCATATGAACATGAGCAAAATCAATCATGTGGTCGCGGTAATAGCAATAATCGACATGGAAACAACCTCATCAACACTTGGAGGCGTGATGATGGAAATTCCGCCCCTCCTAGGAAAAATAACCGCGACCGTGGCCGTCAAGGTGAGAAATCTGGCCAAGGCTAAAATCCTCCCTCTAACTTGAACTAGAAGAGGTGATCTCCATGCTATATTTGCGGATCTACCGCTCACTTGCATCATGATTGCCGTGCTAGCAAAGAATCTATTGATACCCCCTACAGAAGACACAAGCAATACTTGGCTCAAGAAGCTAACTTTACTGGGGGAGATGCCATTGGTGCTGAGCCTTCCACCAATATCACCATATCAAATTTCAAATCTAACAAGCAAGCTGGTCCTGCGCATAGGGATGTTGCGGATTTTGATTAAACTTTTTTGATTAGATGTTTTTCCTCTGCTATTTTTTGTTTGGCACTTGTTTAGCCACAGTTATTTTCGACTTTTCAGTCAGTTTTTATGGAATCATACATCATTTGATGTATTTTTGAGTTGACAATTAATAAAATCTCTCCTTTACGTTTCACAATGTTCGGTTGATTGAGAATTTATTCCCTTATAAATGGTTCAAATTGCACAAAGCTATAAGCTTCATTACATGGCAAATATACTAAATCCACATGTTTTCGTGGTCTTACAATTGGTTATGGCATAAAGAATGACAAAACATATGCAAAAATTGCGAAAAAACACTAAGGCAGCAAACTACCGTGTTTTGGCACTTTCACAGCGCCCCCTGAGCGTCTCTGCTGCGCGCTGGGCGGTTGCCTGCGCTTCTAAAAGGCCCCTACCACAGCCTTCCGAGCCCATGCAGTTGGTAGGCCCTTGCCCCGCCCATGTGCGCTGCTGGGTGTTGCTGCACGTCGTTGAGCCCCGGCTACGCCCCGGACGAGCCCTTGCCGCGCTCTTGCCCGCCACCTTGCACTCCCTCACCCCTGCCCGCCGCCTTGCTCTCCCGCGCCCTAACTGCGCCCCTGCGCATCTCCGCGCTCGGGCAGGCCCTCTGCCGCGCCCCTGCGTGTGCCCCGCGTGCTGCCGAGCCCTTGTGAGCCCCTAGCGGGCATCTGCCTTCTGCCAGCACTGTAAGCGCACTTCCAGCGCCTTTTTTGATGCTACTGCCGAGCCTCTTGGCTGGCCTAATTGTTGTAACTTCATGAAATTAATTTTCATGTCGTGTAATTGCACTATTTGGGATTCCAACTTGGTTCAATTCCCGATTAACCCCTCTATGTTTCATTAGAGTGTTCACCTTGTCTTGATCCAAGACGAATTATTTTCACATATTTATGTAGATGTCTCGTGGCGAAATTGAGTGTCTAGCTGATAGTGGGACTACCCACACTATTCTACGGAATAGGCTATTATTTATGGACTTTGTGCCTCACAAATCCTCAATGACAACCATGATTGGTTCCTCGCCTGTAATTCAAGGCAGAGGCAATGCGTAGTTCTTATTGTCAAACGAGACAATGATATATGTCACTGACGTGCTTTACGTGCCTAAGGCTAATCGAACCTTGCTATCATTTAATGATATTCGTGCCAATAGATTTCACTTGGAAACGTTCAATGAGAATGGACAAGAGGTTTTGTTTATAACCTCTAATGACTGCAGCCGTAAATGCATCTTAGAAAATCTCAGAAGTCAAACTAGCGGTTTGTATCTTACAACCATCATGATCATCGAATCCTATGCAGTTTCTCGCAATTTCTGTGACTCTGACTCATACAAGCTTTGGCATGATTGTTTGGGACATCCTAGACGTGACATGATGATCCGAACTCTCCAGAATTCACATGGACATCCATTTTTCCGAGCACTGAAGCATGTTGGAGCTCCTTCTTCCACCAAAATAGGTGATGCGGCTGTGCATGATGCGCCTGCCATAGGCTCGGCCTCCAAGGCCATTTTCGAGACTCCAAATGCCTCTATGGCTATCTCTAATGCTCACCGCTCATTTTGTAAAGCTTGTTCACTAGCCAAATTAAATGCAAGACCATCTTTTGCTAGTGATTCTAAACAAAACATTTCATTCCTGCAAAGAATCTAATGTGATATTTGTGGACCTATCAAACCAGAATGCGGACCATTTCAGTATTTTATGGTTCTGGTTGATGCATCAATGCATTGGTCACACGTTACTTTGCTATCCACAAGAAACGCTGCATTTACTAAACTCCTAGCTCACATTGTTAAGCTCCGGGCTCACCATCCTGATCATCCAATCAAGTCTATTCGATTGGACAATGCTAGAGAGTTCACGTTTAAGTCTTTTGACGACTATTGCATGTCTATCGTGATTTACGTAGAACATCCCATACCCCATGTACATTCATAAAACGGTCTTGTAGAAGCTACAATTAAGCGCTTACAATTGATTGCACGGGCCTAGGTGATGCGCACCAACTTGCATGTTTCTGCCTAGGGTTATGCAATTTTGCATACAACTGCACTTATTTGTTTTAGACCCACTGCAACCCAACCATTTAGTGCGTACCAGTTGGTAACTGGATATGAGCTTGATATTTCACACTTACGCATATTTGGTTACACGGTTTATGTGCCTATTACGCCTCCACTGCGTATTAAGATAGGTCCTCAAAGACGATTAGATATTTATGTTGGCTATCAATATCCTACGATTGTCCGCTATTTAGAACCTTTGATAAGAGATCTCTTTACTGCGAGATTCGCGGATTGTCGCTTTGATGAGACATTCTTCCCGCCGTTAGAGGGAGACATGACTGTTTCCGTTCCAATTGAACGTCAAGAATTAACGTGGTATGACCCCAATATGTCTCATTATGATCCCCGAACTTCTGACAGTGATTTAGAAGTTCAAAGTATTCTCGATCTTGTAAGAGTTGCAGATTCGATGCCTGACTCTTTTACCAATTTCGCGAAAGTGACGAGATCAATTATACCTGCTACAAATGTTCCTGTAAGGTTAGATGTCCCAAGTAAAGGGACATTACTGGCTGCACCCGGGCTCGGCAATGCCTTCATTGACGAGCCAGATGTCCACGGTGGAGGTGTGGCCGCGGCCTCTTCTCCCACCAGGAAGAGGGGGAGACATGTTGGTTCAAGGATATTGTGCCTAGAAAAAGGCATGACAATAAGGAATTAAATGATCCACTCATCATCAACACTGTGAATCCTTCACATGAGATTGTCTCTGACTATAGTTATGCCGGAATTCTAGGAGCTATCTCTCCATGGACCTCTTCCCTCTTCGGTTTCATGTTTGATCCATGGACATCGGCGAGTAGACAACGAGCAAATCTAAAGAGACCGATCCGTCAGCTAAACGTGGCGAGATGACGGAGATATGGCGAAAAGAAGGTCGTAGGCAGTTGGGCTTAGTCTTGCACTCGAGGAGTCGGTCAGACCAAGCGTTCCCTTTATACTTGAATGGACGGCTGTAGTTCAGTGCGCAAAGAAATTAAATTAATCCAGCGATTTTCTAATTTCTAGAAACATTTTCATTTTTCTCGAATCTTCCAAAATATAGCTCGATGCTCTAAAAAATAATCCGAAGATATCCCCAAACTCCTATAGACACATACTTTAACATCGGAGCCCTATGTCGAGAACTCGTTCATTCAGCAAAAATTTCAAAATAATTCCGAGCATTTCCATTTAAAATTCTCGAATGCGCGTGTGATTACTTTTCTTCTGTTACTTCACGTAAGCTTAGTAAGTTTTCTCGGTACCTCATAAGATTTCAGCAACAAGTATGGCATTTCACTTGTCTTCACGCACTAATGTGAGGCACTTGGCGGCGTTAATAACGGAATTTAATTTTGGTCCTTGCTCCACTTTAATCCCAGCACCTTTGCTCAAAGTTCGAATTTTAGATTGTGTTGATTACTAGGTTTGTTATCCTCTCTTGGAGAAATTCATGTAATGTTACTTGTAGAAAATATAAGATGCATATGCATGCATTAGGGATATAACATACATTTGTCCCTGTTTTCTGTAAAGCTGAATCACCAATGTCAAAAATTATAAGGTCGTTAAGTTCTTTTTAAAAAATAACTCATAGTCGGTGGGAATAATCCTTTTCTTGTTCTTTCTCTAGTACAAGAAAGACACAAATATATATTGGCTACTAAATAAAATACACAAATATATGATAACTTATCAAGAGTTAAAATGAAGAATCACATCTTTCTGAAATATAGTGAACAAAAGATACAATATGCCTCTGCTAAAAAGGC
Source organism: Fragaria x ananassa (assembly GCA_034370585.1). Taxonomy (NCBI): domain Eukaryota; kingdom Viridiplantae; phylum Streptophyta; class Magnoliopsida; order Rosales; family Rosaceae; genus Fragaria; species Fragaria x ananassa. Next base: position 16,762,416 of record CP139754.1, read on the forward strand.
TTTTAATTGGTGGATATTCTAATACCAAATCAAACTTCAACCACAGAGAAATTTTTCACCATTTTTCATCACTTTATAGTACTCTATGAATCCTCTTCATTTGTTTGCAATGGTACTCTGTTTTTTCCTACACATGATATCTTTCACCACATGGTTTTCACTGAAATTGTTAAGAACAAGGCTTGTAGGTTGTTCAAGATTGTTGACTGCATCTCTGTTAGCTGTAGTTGGGAGGTAAGATAGTTCTTTACGGGCGCTATCCGAGACCTTCGGCTTTGTACGAGGGTAAAAGAAATCGGTAGGGAAGAAGTTGTACTGAAGGCCAGCCATGAGTGCTTATTGTGGCGGTAGATCTGTCTGTAAGTTTTTTGGTTATATGAAGCCTTAAAGACTATCCTTTATATATAGGAAGGCGAGAATGTGAATTGTGTGATTCAGTGGCTTTGGATTGTCACCATTAAGCACCCGGATATTCGTGTATGTTGCATTTTGGAATCTTGGTAGATAAAGGACAATTACTAATATATCTATATATATATATATATATATATATAGGATTTTTCTCAGCCGCAAACGTTCGCACCAATGGTTTTGGTGCGAATTTTCATTTTTACACCACTTTTCGATCGAATTTTCTTATCTCCACTGTCTAGTATCTAGATAATATTGTGTAGATCATCTCTGCAAAATTTCAGCCAATTTGGTAATCGTTAAGGCCCTCAAACTCGAAAAACCAATGGACGGACTGAATTCAGAAATACACCATTTTGAGGGCCTTAACGATTACCAAATTGGCTGAAATTTTGCAGAGATGATCTACACAATATGATCTAGATACCAAATTGGCTGAAATCCGCACCAAAACCATTGGCCATTCCACTAAGGGATCCTTTTTTTGACATATATGAGGGATGATATATATATACACGATTATCGAATTTGATGAAATTTTGTAGAGATTATCATGTCATATATATCTAGATGCTGACTGGCTATGATAAAAAAGTAAGTCAAATAAGGACCTTCGCACTTTAATTTCAAAGCGAAGTTTCACTTTAAATTTGAACTGTATCAATATATATTAATATAGTTCAAATCAGTATCTGAAAGAAAGATCAAATATAAGACAACAGGGGACCTCTAGATTAGCTAAACTCTAATTTTTATTCACACAAATTAAGAAGTTGTTGATCGAGTACGTCAAGGTTGACACTGAGTTTTCTTTATAAATATATAACTTCTATTATAGAGAAGTGATGCAGTACTTTGTTTATACTCTTGAATGGAACATCGGCCTTTTTATCAATCAGTATAACCAGTAAAATAACCTCGAAGATTCTAGTATATTTTATTATGTTTTGAATATTGTTTTTCATAAAGAAACATAGACATAAGAATAACTGAATTTCATGCCCAAACCAATTTTAAAGTTCTGAACAGAAACAAAACAATGTTCTAAGTCTTCCGCGTGGTTTCATAAAAGTGAATCCTCATTAGGAATTGTTGAGAAAATAATTATCATGAAAAATCTCATTGTTTTTTTACATGAATGAATTGGTCATCTTTGTCAATTAGTCTACTTGTCAACACATCGCCGAAGAGGAATCATCAGGGAATGTATGAAATTCAATTAATTTTAATGTTTTGCATTAAATTCTTGTGTTTTCGTGAAAAAAAAAAATTTGTTTTTTCGTATTTTTGTGAGTGCATGTATAAATTTATGATAACAAATCCTTTTTAGTTAATGATTTGAACAATGTTATTATGTCATGCAAACATTTTTTTTGTTGTATTAGGACACGAATTTGAAAGACCAAAAAACCAAGGGATACGTCATGTGTTCTTGCATGGTAAGTTCAACTTAAAAAACACCACATACCACGCACTACTGGAAAAAAGCTCTTAGACGACATAATAGAACTATTCCGTCGCCTAAGTAACACAATTCATCTCCTAAGTAGTTAGGCGACGGAACACTACTGGAAAAAAGCTCTTAGGCGACATAATAGAACTATTTCGTCGCCTAAGTGGCGTGAGGTAGGTGTCTAGCTACAAAAAATTGATTTTCGTCGAGTCAAAATTACTTAGGCGACAGAATTGTTTTCGTCGCCTAAGTACTTAGAAGACGGAAGTTTTCCGTCTCTTAAGTACTTAGGCGACTGATATTGTTTAATGACAAAAAAATTATTTTTCCCCTAGGCGACAGAATTACTGGATTCCGTCGCTAAAGTGAAAAAAAAAAATTAAAAAAAAAATTAACATGGGCGCGGAGTCCGCTAGCGTGAAGGTGTGCGGACTCCGCTGGCAGAGAAGGCGCGTGGACCCCGCTGGCAAAGAAGGCGCCAAGGAGTGGCAGGAGGCGAAGAAGAAGGTGAGGTAGAGGGATCAGAAGAAGAAGGAGAGGCAGAGGGAAGAAGAATGAGAGGCAGAGGGAAGAAGAAGGAGAAGCAGAGGAAAGCTAGAGTCCATAAGGAAACTTTCAAAAATTTGGTTCAAATTTGTTTGAAAGTTTTGGCGGAAGAGGTGCCGCTAAAAATTTCGGTACTTAGGCGACGAAAAGTTATACTTTCGTCGCTTAATATATTAATATTTTTTTTTAAATAATAATTCCGTCATTTAAGTAAATTTTTCCGTTGTCTAAATCAATCTTAGACGACGGAATATGTTTCCGTTGCCTAAGTGAATTTTTTTTTTATAAAAATGATTTCGTCTCCTAAATGCATTTTCCGTCTCCTAAGTTAATTACCACCTAGACGACGGAATAGTGTTTCGTTGCCTAGGTGGTAACTTAGGAGACGGAATCATATTCTGTCGTCTAAGTTCTACTTAGGAGACGGAATTAAAACAATTCCGTCGCCTAAGAGCTTTTTTCCAGTAGTGACGGTGATATAATCACATTATGGGTAGAAGATTATAAATCTGATTTCTTTGAGGGGTCTTTGGTTATTAGTCTGTATTTGTTAGCATATTATCAAAATAAAAATTATGTGATATAATCACATTATGGGTAGAACCTTGGTCTGAACTGGCTACTTGGGTTGCTAACATAACCGAGGTGACTACACTCTTAATCAAAATAAAAACTTCAATTGCTTTAAGTGTTTTTTTATTTGTTTAATTAATAGATTAATTCTTTGGTAAAATCGACTATGCTATCTCTAAAAAAAAACAATATTCATGTAGGCCAATTCGTTAATTAGTCAAATTGCTGAAGATATATATATATATATATATATATACACACACACACAAGGTCTTTCCACTAAGGGGTCCATTTTTTTTGTTTATATGAGGGATGAGGGGTTACACCAACTTTTCGATTATATTTTTGAATCTCCACCATTCAGTTTGTTGGTTCTTATATACAGATCAATTCTGCAAATTTTCAGCTAATTTGGTAATCGTTAAGGTGTCAAACAAGATTAAATCAATGAACGAACCAAATCTGCCAAACATGAACCGTTCATGCTTATAATTATAAATCGTAGTTTTGATATATGCCTTAACGATTATCAAAATTTCTAAAAATTTGCAGAAGTGATCTACTCATATAAAACTACATATTGAACGGTGAAGATGTGATTTTGTGATCGAAAAGTTGGTGTAAGCTTCCATCCCTCATATATGTCAAAAAAGGGATCCCTTAGTGGAATGGCCCTATGTGTGTGTGTATATATATATATATCAGGCATAGGTTCTATATCAATTTCGTCATAAACAATTATTAAGGGCAATTATTAATCTTCTTTTGATAGACATGATGAGTATTGTTACGGCATGTTACTTCGTACCATAGATTTAATGTTTGCTTTACGGTTGTTAGAGCAGTTTTAGCAGACTCTCTATTTAAGCTTTTAGCTATTTTAGAGAGCATGTTTAGTTTTTTGGATGTTTTAAGAGCTCCAGCAGACTAGCCAAATTTAAGCTATTATAACTTTTAGCTATATTTCTCGCTAACTATATTTAGTTAGCGAGATAACTCAAATGAGACTAGCTATAATTTATTATATTCCTTTTAAGATATTTTAGGTGATATATAAATATATACATTTAAACTATTTAATCTTTACTTGAAGAATAATATTAATGTAATGCTAGCTAAAATAGAGAGCACTGATGCATACATATTTCTAAAGTGGCTAGCCAAAATAACGTTTCAGCTAATTTAACGAAAATTTAACTCAAATATGGCTAGCATTGCTAAAGATGCTCTTGGTATGTATTTAACTTTTCCTATAGTTTTTACTCGCTTCAGTTTTGTTGTACTTGTTGTAACGTCTTGCTAAACTTGACATCTATGTTCGGTGAGGTAATGTTGAAATATATATATATATATATACATAATTATTGTTGCTGATCGGTTAAAGCACAATAAAAGAAACTAATTAACATAAGTTAGTGAGATTACGATACGTACGGTCCTCTTTCATATAGAGAGGCTTTTCAATTTCAATTTTATAAACATATGTTGAAGTGTATACGTATGACTTGATTTCTAAACCATGATTCAACTATTTAATGGTTGAAACATGCACATATTCTGTTTTGGCTCTTCCAATATAAGGCATGCCTGAGCACGAGTAGTAGTTATGTATATGACTTGTGACTTGGTCAGCTAGCTAGCTAGCTAAGGATGTCAATAGCATATTCGCACAAATACAAAGCAGCCAGAGAGGAATGTTGTGCACGCCAAGTCATGTGTTGGTATATCCTCCTCCCTTTCAATTCTTTTCAATTCATCATAAGTAATAAAAATTGAACTTGTTGACAAATAAACCAGAGAAGCATATGCAATGTTTTGTTTATGAGATTCCATCGCTCACCATGTTTTAAATTATATCCTCATTTTCATGATGCCTCAGTACACAATTTCTAGTCTTTGGACGGCTTATTCATGTCCACATAAGTTTATTTATAAATTTGGCCAAGAAATGTACGTGTTTGTTGTTCTCTTTCAGAAATTTATCGTTCATAATTGTAGCTATTCTCTAATTTTTTTTTTCTATCACTAATTTGGTCATCATTTTCCGTCCCTGCATCAAGCGGGTGTCATTTAATTTAAAATATTCTTCATTGTTTAATGCTTCAGTAAGAATCAAATGATTTTCTAATTAAAGGGTAACAATTTATATGTTCCAAGTTCGTTCATACTTGTCAAAATGACGGATAAAAACAAATATGCACGAGTGGAGCAATACATTGGAATAGCAAACTGTGCTAAACACAGTGCATGCAATGCATACATGCACGGTGCACCTAATCTTTTTTTTTTTTTGGCGGAAGTGACCTGAATTGTTCATAAAAACAAAACAACTTCTAGTTCTTTCCTATTGATGTGTGGACAGATACTATGTAATTTCAAACGCTATGCCAAGAAACAAACTCATTGTGATATTAGGCAAGTAGTCATTTAGACTGATGGGTTGCAATGGCCTTAATTAACACATAAATGAAACAATATCGTTGGAGATTAGTTGTCGGAAATTAATTAAAATAAGCTCTATTGCACTGATTCTTACAATTTACAAAGATCTGAAGAGAATCAATAACCGAAAATGTAAGACATTGGAGAATGCTAAACTGTTATATATAGATTGGATATGTGAATACATAACAACGATATATAAAACGAAAACAAATTAAGAAAACCCTTCTAATTGAGATGGTATGGGAATCTTGGAATCAGCAGGAACAACAGCTACATAATTGATCAGTCATTCATGGTAGGAAGAGGAGGAGAATTGACAATAGTGGAGTTCTTGATTACGACTTGAACACCACGATTTTGGAGATCGACGACGGAACAAACGGGGTTTTGGAGGGGAGGAAGAGCCACAGTGGCTGCTCCTGCTTTGTTGGTGGCGTCTAATTGCTGACGAGGGTAAAGGAAATCGGTGGGGAAGAAGTTGTACTGAAGGCCTGCCATGGAAGATGTTGTGAAAAGAGGGGAAAGAAGAGTGAATGATGTGAATGTGATGAGAGAGTAGAAGTTATATATAGAGGTTGGGGGTGGCTTCAAGGAGTTGAATTTGTCCTTGGGGAGAAAGAAAAGGAAAGAGGGCATGGTTCAGTTGCTGTGATCCATTGGGACCCCCATATATGAAACCCTAATGAATTATAGTCTTTTTTTTTTTGGGCCCCAAAGTAGCCCAGTTTCAGCATCAATCCCATGTGTTGATCCAACTTGTACAGTTGTCACCTAATTGGGTCAAAAATTGGTGGAGTCCCAACAGTATTCGTTCGAGCACCCTCACAGAAAGTTGTCACTGGTCTCCGGCTACCGGCCGCTTGTCACTTTGATCTCCAGGCAGTTTTGAAAGTATATTTAGGACACATTATCTTATTAATTCCAATTCTGAACAATATAAATAATTGCAAGAACACAAGAATAACGGATTTGTTAACTACATTCCGCTAGGAAACTTCACTATGAGACTTTATAGTAATCCACATTTGAATCAATCCACTAAAAACAAATAGAATTACAGTCTTTATCAAACAGTGATGTTCAGCACAATCACATTCACTAGTATGCAAACTAACTTGATCTTTAAAACTGAAAAAACCTATTCTACTTTCTGTGAACCAAGAATGGTATGAAGGATCCGAACAAGCCTTCTTTGAATCACACAAACCACTGATCTCGATCAATATGAAATGACAGATGCAATAATACAAGAGTAACAAATGACAATGAGGTTACTAATCATTCACTCATCTATTAAATTCACATTATCTAATCATTCACCCATTCTCTCTCTCTTTTTCTCCATCTCCACCACACACATACATCTTCTTCTCCCAAAAATCCAAACCCATCATCTTCCTCTTGCATTTCCAAACTCCATCTCCTCCATCACCACCACCATCTCTAATCTCAAACCTCCATTAACACCACCACTACTACATCATTTCTCCACTAAACCACTTAGGAGATGGAACACGTTTCCGTAGCCTAAGTGGTCACTTAGGCGACGGAAAAGTCTTTCGTCTTCTAAGTAACACTTAGGCAACAGAATTGCATTCCGTAGCCTAAGTTTCTCTTAGGAGACGAAATTATCTACATAGGAGATTGACTTTTTTTTTTAAAAATTTTTTTTTGAAAAAATATGAAAAACTTAGTCGAAGGAATTGCATTCCGTAGCCTAAAAGGAACTTAGAAGACAAAATGTTTTACTTAGGAGACAAAATTTTTTTTAATAAAAAAATTTAAATCACTTAGGCTACGAACTGAGACAATTTCGTCTTCTAAGTTAGAAAAACTTAGGCGGTCAAACCTTCCGCCAAAATTTGAGAAAATTTCAAACGAAATTTTTAGTTCCCAATTTATTTAAACTCACAAGCTCTATCTTTCTTTTACTCCTCCTTCAAACACTCTTAGGGGTCGTTTGGTACACAGGACTGTCTAAGACAGGCTTATTTTTTTTAATAGTCCAGGACTGTCTAAGCTTGGCTTATTCTACAATAAGCCTTAACCCATGTTTGGTACTCCTTGGGACTAAAGAGCAGAATAAGCACAATAGTCATGTCCCATGTTTGATGATATACTGGACTAAATTAAAACTAAAAACCACAATTCTTTGAATAAAATGAATTAGTCTGCACTTTGATCAAATTATAAGAACTGAACATAATTTTCATCCAAATTTCAAGTTCATAGATTAGTAAGCCACCACAATCAAAATTAAGAGTAAATAGTTTACATATCGACAAGGACGCCAGATATTACAACAACCAAAAGTGAACTCCCAATTAGCATCCCACATGCTAACAAAGTATCAAACATGAATGCTAATCTAGCAATTACAAAATGAGTTTATCTAGAAAATGGTCACTTGTCAAACATGTGTTAAGGCAGCAACTCCCTCTAAACGCATATAAAGTCAGCAGCTAGTTAGATCCCCTAGCACTTCCACAAGCAGATTTTCCACATACACTTTTCTCACATCATCATCTAAGGACATGAACAAAGAGATATTTTGGGGCTTTTCCAAAATCATTTTCATTACCTCAATTTGGTCTAGAGGAGAAAGTCCCATATTCTTGAGTTCCTTAGCAATATCAGATCGGTCTTCATTACCTTTCACTATGGCATTAGTCACCATTTGCATTCTTTTTCTAGATTCTTCAAACATCCTATCCAATGCAAGAATGATTCTATCTTCATCATTTCTTTTCCTCTTTTTTTGACTGACCTGAGAGTGTTGGCTGCCTTCTTTGCTTACTGACATGGGACGTATGTCATTCTCAAGATCAACCTCATCTTCATTGTTGCTCTGCTCCTCCACCATATCAGTAGGGACCTCAGCTGCATTTCCGTTAGCACTGTCATTCCCAAAGATGTTAACTAGCATCTCAAACATGGGATAAGATTTGTTTCTCCAGCCTTTTGCCTTTTTGTTGTGCTATGACATAGAAAGACAAAGGAAACCAGTAAGATTTAAATCCAGATTCATGAAGCTCAAAATGAATTTGTAACCTCAAAACAAAACTAATGTATTTACATCATTACCTGCACATACATGTCCCATACTTCATTACTATCAACTTCCACACACTTTTTAACGTCATTCCATGCAAATCCACTCTTGTTTATCATGTCATAGATGATGCTATAATCCTTTTTGAGTTTCTTCAACTTTGACTCAATATGTGGACTTGCCTTCAGATTGGAATTAGGACATGTATCATTCAAGGCGTATATGCTCTATTTTTGTTAACGTACCAGATTTGAAACTTCCAGTGTCGTAGCGTTGTCCACCAGCAACAATACTATCAAGTATTTTCAACAAAGATTCTTCCTCAAAACTGCTCCATATACGCCTTTGCTTCCCTTGTTCAGAATTTTCATCACCAGCTTCCATTTTCTATAAAACAGAGCAACAACGGTCAAATAAAACAAGTGAAACTCATCAACAATGGTTAGCATTATAGAATCAAGGAAACATTTTGAAAATGTCCAAATCTGTCTCAATTTGTATATAGAATATGGCCTTCACCTCAACAACTAAAATGTCCTTGTACTTATAAAACAAGTAAAACAACTAACAACAACAAAACTAAATGATAACAGCAAAGTACAATGTTCTAGTTAAATGACATAAGCAAAGTACATAACTTCAAAGTAAAATGTTCTTATTAAATGACATAAGCAAAGTACATAACAACAAAGTACATGACTTCAAATCGCATTGTTCTTGTTAAATGACATAAGCAAAGTACACAACAAAAAATCAGACGCACAACACAGCTCAAACTGCCATCTAAGGCCTTGAAGATCTTGTTTCCCGGTCATTCCCTAGCAGATCTTACATTCCTTACAGTTGCAACCCTCGTAGCTCTTTTGGCCCTTGTAGTAATTTCTACAACCTCAGCAGCTCTTGCTTCCCTTGCAAGCCTTCTTCCCTTCCACTCATTAAACATCTGTAAAGCTAAGTCATTCCTGTCAAGACCCGCCCCGAATTTCACCCTGAAACCCGAGGTGAGTCTTGCGGGGACCACCTCCAAGGAAAACTTACCGAAGGACTCAGCAAACCTCCCTTGAAAATGGACAACCCTAACCCGGAAAAATTATAGAACACTTTGAACCAATAATATAAATTCTTCAACTTAATTCAAATAAAATAATACACAGATATTTTTCCGAAAGTATTCAGAGCTACTACAAGAAGAACAGCGGAAGCTACTAGAAATCCTAGTAATTTAACAGAAGACCTACTGGTGAACAGTAGTGGAGAAATGAGTGACTATGCCTCGTCGCCTCCTTCTAGACCCCACCCGAACTCTGCAGACTGGGCATTTAAAAACGAAGGAAAAGCCCAGGGGAAAATATTTCATCATGTCAGAGTGAGTGGACAAAATAATCTCAACAACAATAATATTTCCCCAAGAAATTATCAATGAAAACAAAGACAGTCTCTCAGGCTCAAATTATAAATATATATCAGTATGTATTAACCACTCGTATGCTCCATGTATGCTATCTATGAATAAGCTTTAAATTAGATAGTCACACCAGGCTAATACGATTGCGTCTAACGCTCACGTCGCTCCATACTGGCATTTTTCCTCAAAATGGAGGATACAAGGCCGAGTGGTTTAAATACGTGCACACTCCTTGTACGATTTCTATGAATGAATGGAAAAACATAGAATAATTTCAACAAGTAGAAAATCGTACAAAGCTACTACGCTCGCGTCTAACGCTCACGTCACCCCAACTGACATTCGTTCTCAGAGTGGGGGCTATCACGTATATAGCTAGCTAGCATTCTCTCTCATACATACTATTCTCGGAATTTTGCCTCGAGTATAATCACAGAAAATCTATTCTCAATTTTGGGAAAATAATCCAACAAAGGAAATTACTCAACAATAAACAATTCAAACACATTATATAAAACAAAAGTCCACTCACAACTTAGGCCTAAGCCTGACGTCGATCGGAGGTTTCCTCTGCTCGAGCCTCCTTGCGTCCTATTCCAAACATAAATAATTCCTTAAAATAAAACACCGACAAAAACATGCATAATTAAATATGCTTCGCGCTCAGCCAAGCCTAACACTCCAAAATCTTAAATCCACTGCCAACCTCAAAACTCCACAAATTTTACCGACATCCTCAAAATCACCTTCCACCAAATAAAATCCAATGGCCGGATTATAAATTAATAATCCGCCAAAAATACCAAACTTCAATAAATCTCTAACCTATCCAAAACTCCTCCAAAAATTCTAAAACTTATTCCATTAAACTCCTCACATTTTTCTCAACCAAAAACATTTTCTTGGCGGCGGCTCCGCCGGAGGCGGCGGCCGGCGACCAACTCCGGTGACCTCCGATGGTCACCAAATTTTGGCAGCATCTTCCTCTCAACCTCCTCTACAACAATCCTAACTACCACAAACTCCAATTCTAAGCCTAAGCACATCAATCGAACGGAAAAACACAAAAAGCCCTAGAAATTTCAAGTTCCGATTTCTCCTTACCTAGCTCACGACGGAGCGAGCCCTTTGGAGGGGTTGAAGCAAGGGAGGAGGGCTTCCTTTTGGGCTATGGCTCGCCGGCTATGGCGGCCGGAGGAGGGAGTTCCGGCGAGAAAACCGATTCGGCAGCCGGGGCTTTCGGGAGTCGTTTCTCCCTCACGGCGGCGCTAGGGAGGCTGCCACCGGTCTAGAAATGCAGCTGGGAGGGAGACCGATCGAACGGGACCGGTCCGGCGGCGAACGGAGGCCGGACGGCGGAGGACGGGCGGCGGGAAGAAACCGGGCAGTGAGAGGGTCGGGAGCGGGAGAGAACCGGGAGGAGAGAAAGAGAGAGAAATACACGGGCTTTGACCAAAAAATCAAGGCCCGGTTCACTTAAACAAAACCCATCCAAAAATATTCAACACCCCAAAATAATACCCCAATAAAATTACCTTTTACTAGCAAAAATTACCAATTTTTACCGTCGTCAAAAATTCTTCCTTAGAATAATTCCCTCAAAATATTAGTCCTTCAACACCCTCTGGAAACTAATTAAATTACACACTTAGTGACGAACACGGTAAAAACTCTTATTACCGCTATGCTAGTAATTAAGGTAAAAAAATTAAGATTCGGGGCGTGACAATTCCTCCAAGCAGTCCATCAGATGAATCAAAGGTGCCAACCACATCAATGTCTTCCACGTTTTGTGGTTCTAAAGGAAATACTACATTCTCTATCGGATCAACAGACATCTCTCTCCTAATTAAATTATGTAAAAGACAACAAGCCGTAATTATGTGGCACTGTGTTTTTATTGGATAAAATGATGGGCTCCTTAGTATTCCCCACCTTCCTTTCAGCAATCCAAAACAGCATTATATGACATTTCTTGCCTTGGAATGTTTCATGTTAAAGTATTCCACATGATCCCTAAGCATATTCCCATCACCCCATTCCGATAAGTGATACCTTGTTCCTCTATATGATGCAAGAAATCCCTCACCATTCGTGTAACAACCATCTATAAGGTAATAATAAACTAATATCCAAATTAAAAATTCAATCAGTGTGTGTAAAGGCAAAGAAACAATCTAAAATTAATCTAAACACTGTTGGCCAATAGTCTTACCGGTGGGAACTCTTAATCCATTAGGCCTAGTGACTGCATCATGAAGAACTCTAGAGTCAGATGTTGATCTCTCCCAACCTGGTAACACAAATATGAATTACAAATCACGAGAACAAACAACTAACACATTGGTAGCAACTTCACCCTTTCTTGTTCGATATCTGGGCTTGTCAGTTGCAAGCACACGTACTCTAATGTAAGTTCCATCTAGTGCCCCCAAGCAATTCTATTAAAACAAAAAATCCATAAAGTTTATTAACTACATAGACACAGGTCATAGGTCAAGCTTAAAACAAAAAATGAAACCCCTACAATAAACCAACCTTAAAACACTTCCATCGACGATCTGTACAATTTGCAAGTACTGAATCATGTACCCTCAACACTCTCCCTTGCATTCGTAAAACACCTTGTAGTATAGAATTGAAGTACCTACTAACAGTCTCTCCAGTCCAAATCTGAAAAACCTACCTCTAATAGTACGATTTTTCACATGATGTGCAAGTATATGTACAAACATGCATACTTGCTCCTCCACAGACACCAAACCATCATTCTTTACCCTACCATCTATCCGCAACAATTCACACAGTAGGCCAAAACACCTTCTATCCATTCTCTATTCATTTACACACTCGGTGTCACTATTGCCTATGATACTATCTAGATAACTCAAACGAGTTTGATGTCTAATGAATGAACGATTACATAGGGAATGTGTTTCAGCTCGTCTTCTTTTTAAATTAAACATCGGTTGCACAAGCATAATGCAAGCAAACATGGTCTCTAGGTGCCACAACTCCACCAATAAGAGCAACAAAATTTGTCTTCGATCCATATCTAATATTCACAGGAACATATAAATCAATGAAATACTCACCCAAAAAAAAAACAAAATCAGCCATGAAATTGATCAATTCATAGTAGATCAAGTTACCCAGATATCCAATCCTTAAACAATCAATCAAGATACATACAACCCATAAACATTTTCTATGTAATTGACCTTTCACTCAAATGACAGATCGATAACGAACAAAGAAGGCAGAGAAGGGTTGAAGATGAGAGAGAAGAGAGGAGATTGAACCTGGAATTGGCAATGAGAGGAGGAATTTCACAAGCAAAGAGTAAGAGAGGCGAGGAACTTCGTCTTTTGCACTTGAGCAGTTAAGTCCTCTGTCTGCGTTGAATAGCGAGAGCTTAGGGTTGAAGATGAGAGAGAGAGAGAGAGAGAGAGAGAACGAGAGGAGAGGAGATCGAACCTGGAATCGGCAACGAGAGGAGGAATTTCACAGGAGAGGAGAAGAGAAGCGAGGAACTTCGTCTTTTGCACTTGAACGCACTTGAGTCCTCCTTCTGCATTGAATAGCGAGAGCTTATAGAGTCCCCCCAATTTTGGGGCCACTCTGTAACACAGTGTGGAGAGGACACGGAGCTTCTGGAAGCTCATTAAATTGAATCCCTGATTCTCCCAAACACATGACTTGTATTATTTTCTTATGTTAGTTAGTCCAGTCCAAACCCACGTACCAAACGTGCTCTTAATCTTTTATCTTCCCCTCTTCTATCTCTCCCACTCAATTTTTCAGATCTAAACCACCACAGCCTAGACTAGCGTCGACTTCTCCAAGGCCGACCTCCCTAGCCCAGACTGACATCGACTTCGCTCTCTCCTCCGCTACCTCTCCTCCACTACCACTTAACGTCGTTCACCATCTCTTCACCATCCTTTCCTGCCAACAACATAATCTCCTCTAGACCCCTCTATCCTCCGCCCTCAACCACCGGCCTCAAGAGCTACACTTGACTCAAGGCTGTGCTCAAGGCTGGGTTTTGAAATTTTATTAGATCTAGAATGGAGGTGAGCTTGGGTGATCATGATATGTATAAATAGTGATTGAAATTGGGTGATTGAAATTTGTATTTCGGGATTAGATTTGATGGATTAGGGTTTGATGGATGTCTGGGTTTTGCTTTGGAAAACCGGAGGCGGCATCGATGTTTGCCAGAGGTGGTTGTGGTGTTAGCAAGGGTGGTGAAATTTGGGGCGGTGGTGGAATGGGTGATGGGTTTCAGATAGGAAAAAAATTGAAAGGAAAAGAAATAGAAAGAAAAAGTAAAGAAACTGAAAAAAAAAAATATATATATATATATATATGTATAATAGAAATGAAATTTAATTAATTAAAATAATTTTTTTAAATATTTTAAGTTCTCCTAAGTACATAATCACCTAAGTAATTTTTAGTTGATGAAACTCAATTTTCCGTCATCCCGTCACCTACCTCACCGCTCCTAGGCGACGAATCTTAGCCGTCAGCCATTCCGTCTTCTAAGTTTTTAGGAAACGAATTTTGTTACTTAAGAGACGAACATATTCCGTCTCCTAAGTGCTTTTTTCTAGTACTCTTTTTTCCATACCATTTTCTCCATGTACTCCACATATTCACACAAAGCATAAATCAACAGTCACTATCTCTTATCATCAAATCATCAAGAGCAAGAAAGAGAGGGAATCACCAATATCACCACCACCACCACGACGTGAGTTTGGGGATCAATCAACACACCACTAAGCCAACTCTCTCATAATTTGATATGTTTATGTCGCATTGGTCTTTTATAGCGATAATTTGCTTCTCTCAATAATGTTACTCTTAGTAACCAAGTTAGTGAATATATATGTCCAAGACTTGCCGATTTAGGTGTTGGCTGGCCTAAAATGTCCCGTTGCATGGAAGTTTTTTTCTTATCGAGCATGACTCATGGTCTTGGTCGGTTAGTCCTTCTAAATGACCTTGATATGAGCACAAAATGCAATGTTTATAATGTGTTTCCTACCCTATTTGGCTACGATATTCTCATAATAATGTTATTTCTAACATGTTTTGTGATATTAGAGGCACAAAGAGCTTAATTGACAAAAGAAAGCCCAAGTAGTACAAGAATTAAAGAGAAAAATGCATAAAGCCAAAAAGAAGGCCCAAGTAGTCCAAGGAAGGAGAAAAGTCAAACATGTGCATCTAGTCCCACATCATTTTTGAAGAGAAGTTTAACCTAGATATTCTCTATATAAAGACAGTCTTGTGTACTTCTCAAAGCATCATTCATTCCTGTGGACACTTAAAGAAATATTCTAGCATAGCCTAGCAGTCTTCCTTCTCCTTTGCCGAAGCCTTTTCTCTCCTTTGTGAAGCCGTGAAGGACTTTTCCAAATTGGCAGCAACTCTGGAGCATAGGAGCAGCGATTTCCATCATCATCTCAAGCTTCTTTGAAGATGAAAAAGTGTGATATTTGCCTCTTGTGTTAGTTTATATACTCTTCAGTTATAAATTTTAAAATATGACTTTTGTCTATGGATTTGGATTTGGTTGTTCATTGAGATTGTTATGGTATTAGCAGATTTAAAATTTTATTAATGCATGTTATGGTTTTGTTTATGATGTCTTCGCAATATGATCTTGCCAATTCTTTGTGTTAGAAAGGCTACGTTTTTGGTTTAATAATTATGCTAGAATGCATGATATGCTAGCTATTGCCATGATTTGTGCTAAACTTCTTCAAGTAAGTATAAATCTGAAGTGGTGGAAACTATGTAATAATAGTTGAGAGCGTAGACTACATCAATTACATGTTACTACTTCTCGGATATGGTTGTTGTTTAATTTCAAGATTCTATAGCACTTAATGATTCATGTTTAATGTAGATGGGTACTCTGAGTGACACTGAGTATCGATCACAGCCTTTGCATGAAATATCCGAGGTTCTAGACTTCTCTGTGCTTAGAAGATAAATAAGTAGAATTAAAGGAATGCATGTCCTCTTCAAGCAAGTGTTTCGAGATTATTTCTTTTGCTTCGAGTTGGCATGATAATCAGATTGTTAGGATTGAAACATAATCTTAAAGTGAGGTTAGGGTTCGAGTCTCTCTCTATGTTGAAGTGTTGAATGAATAGTGATCAAGAAAAGGATGGGCCGGGCCCAACCTCGGTGGCAGCCTTGGGCCGGGAACGGTCTCGGAAGGTATAAGGAAACTGGGGTTTGAACTAACAGCAAAGGAGAGTTGTCCCACATCGGTTTTCAAGTGAAGAAAGACCCACTCTTGGGCCATAAATATGGCCCAGCCAGCAGCTGGTCAAGTATTAGTAACTACCCTTATTAATTACATTTGGCAAAGATACTGACTTAAGCTTCAGAGGGGGAAAGACCGAAAGCTCCCGGTCACCCTTGTTATTGCAGGTCAGCGAGAGGATAACCAGCCACTTTTCAGATTGGCCATCAGCTTCTACAAACTCATCCAGGATTGTACAGAAACATTTGACGCCGTCTGTGGGAACCTTTACAAAACGCCAGCGTGACTCGATGGCTAAGTTAACCGAGCAGCAAGACCAGGAGGCAAGACAGGAAGGACGAAGGGAGGTGACATACGGACGGACCCCAGAATCAGGAAGGGGAAGTTCAAGAATTACAAGGAGAACCCTGCGGGATGAAACACCAGAGTATGTGCCGCGGGATCTCAATCCCCAGGAGGTAACGGAAATGTTAGAAGATATGAGGGCCCAAATCACCCGGCTAGAGCAGCAAAGTGCTAGGGATCGAGTAGAGGCCTCCGGGAGGGAGCGCAGGTTGGAGCGGGATAATGCCACGCTCATGAGAGCGCTAGCCCGAGGGGTTGAGCACCGAGAGGCATTGGATAGGGCGGGGGAGTTGGATCGGGCGGCCATGTCTCAGTAGACGGGCATTCCGGTGGGAACGAACCGTAGGACGGTGCACATAGGGACGAACTTGTTCCCGGATGAGATGCGGAACGAGGGACCACCGCCCTTGCCCAAGCAAATCCCGGAAGTCCAAATTGGAAGACAAGGAGAAATGGAAGAAACCTTAAGAGCAATCCAGGATAGCGTGGCAAATTTGGTAAACTGAATCTCGGACGCCGAGAGAAGGGGAATGCGTAACCCAACCCGTGCCAGTTTAGAGGAAAGAGGGGGACCATTCACAAGAGCGATCACCCGGTCCGTCCGGCCAAACACAGCCAAGCCACTGAAACTTAGTTACAATGGGCATCGTGACCCCTATCTCTTCCTCGATAGTTTGAAGTCTCACACGAACGCTAAAGGATACTCGGATGCGGTATGCTGCAATATGTTCCAGGGGAAGCGCTAAGCTGGTTCTACGAGCTCTCGTCGAAATCGGTCGATTGCTTCCCGGAGCTGGCAGACAAGTTAGTCAATAGATTCATTTTACGGACGGACGAGTAGAACACAGCCCAGTTGTTCAAAGTAAAGAAAGATAGGGGAGAAGGTTTGAAAGCTTTCATGAACCGATGGCAAGGAACCACAACCAGAGTCAGGAGCTTTGACAAGAAGGTTGCGGAGGAGGCGTTCATTCAGGGATTGTCGCCCGGGAAGTTTTTATATGCAGTAAAAATTGAAATGGCGATCTGGCATGCACAAGCGGACCACGATACTTATGGGGGAACCTCGGTCGGGAAAAGGAAGGACGAAGGGAGAGACGGCAGGTCCCCGGTGCAAGTGATCCAAGAGGCTAGAGCTTGGAAGGGAGAACGAGAACCGGACTCGTACCCAGCTGAAAAGAGGCACAAGGAAAGGAACTGGGGGAAGGCAGGGAAGCAGCATAACACACAAGGGAAGGCAAAAGGGCCTTACCAAGATACTGGGTACGCGAGAACGGTGTCGGCGGGCAAAGAGCATTTCTCAACGCTCAATGCCACTTATGAGGCGAAATGGAACGAGAATAAGTCTGTCATTCCGCCTCCCCCGGCCTAGAAGTTTTCCCCATCTCGGCTCACCAAGGAAGACACCGAAAAATTTTGTGGATACCACGATGAGGCGAGCCATAACATTAACAGCTGTATAGAATTGAAAAGAGCGGTAGAGAGCCGGGTAAAAGAAGGAAAGCTGCAGCAGTATGTGCCCGGGCCAAGAAACGTAGGGGCAGTTGAAGTATATGGGACATTCAACACCATCCATGGCGGGTCCCGTATAGATAACATGAGCAACAAGGCAAAAAAGCAATGTACTGGACAACGAGATGGCAGGGAAGTCTTCGCCTTTGGAAGTAGCAACAATCAGCGGGTAACCACCACGTGGAAGTCCGTAACCTTCTTGGAAGAGGAAGAGGAGGGAATAAAGCAACACGAGGATCCGTTCTTGATAACGTTGCAGCTCGATCACTATATAACGAAGAAGATCCTTATTGATACGGGAGCCTCAGTCAACATATTACTCAGGAGTGCCTGGAAAAGACTGCATCGAGAAAGCAATAAGTTGATACAAGACCATGAGCCGCTGATCAGCTTCTCGGGCGATGTTGTTCTACCCCTCAGTTCAGACAGCTTTGGAGTAAGCTTGGAAGGACGGGAGGGGGTCTCCCGAGCAACAATAGTGTTTATCGTTGTTAATTGTGAATAGTCTTACAACGGGATCTTGGGAAGGCCGGCCTTGTGGAAGTTAAAGTCATTTGTTGCTGGTCACATGCTGATGATGAAGCTCCCGACCCCAACATGAATCATTATGATCCGGGGAGACCAGGGGAGGCAAGGAGTTGCTGTGCGATAAACAACAAGAGGAAAAGGTCAGAGGTTCTGTCGGACAGCCAGACCACGGCGTCCCCCTCAGACCCTTTCATAGATCCCAGAGATGATGCCGACTCGGATGAGGAGTGTCCGAGATCAGTAGACGAAACAGAAGCGGTATCAATCTCATATGAGTTCCCGGATCACAAGTTGACCATCAGGACTGGACAGGCACCCGGGGAGCGAGCGGCCTTGATAGACTTCTTGAAGAGAAACAGTGGGGTATTCACCTGGACATACAAAGACATGCCCGGGATATCAAGCGGCATAGTAACACACAAGCTAGGAATCCAGAAAGGATTCCCTATAGTGCGGCAAAAGCGAAGAACGTTTAAGCCAAAGAAGTATGAAGCAATGAGGGGGAAAGTGCAAAAGCTAATAGACATCAAGTTTATATGGGAGGTCATATACCCCCAGTGGCTGGCCTACGTGGTCATGGTTCCAAAGAAGTCAACAGGGCAATGGAGGATGTGCGTGGACTATTCAAATCTTAACAAAGCATGCCCAAAGGATAGTTTCCCGCTCCCACGCACAGATCAGCTGGTGGACTCCACGTCCGGGTTCAACCTGATGAGCTTCATGGACACCTATGCGGACTATAACCAGATCTAGATAGATCCAAGGGATGAGGAACACACGGCATTCACGATCGACAGGGGCCTGTATTGCTACAAGGTAATGGCTTTCGAACTGAAGAATGCAGGAGCCACTTACCAGCGGCTGATGAATGTCATGTTCGCCGAGTACCTCGGGAAAATAATGGAAGTATATGTCGATGACATGCTGGTCAAAAGTCTAAAGGCCGAGGAGCATGTAGAACATCTTGAGAAAGTTTTCTAAGTCATAATGAGGTTCGGGATGAGGTTGAACCCTCAAAAATGCATCTTCAGGGTCGTTAAAGGAAAGTTTTTGGGTCACATAATCAGCCGGAGAGGAATTGAAGCCAACCCGAAGAAAATCAGGGCCATCTTAGATATGGAAAGGCCCACACTTAAGAACCAAGTGCAGTTATTGGCGGAGAAGGTTGTCGCACTGGCTAGGTTTGT
The DNA here is from genome assembly GCA_034370585.1 of Fragaria x ananassa. Classification (NCBI taxonomy): domain Eukaryota; kingdom Viridiplantae; phylum Streptophyta; class Magnoliopsida; order Rosales; family Rosaceae; genus Fragaria; species Fragaria x ananassa. The sequence goes on from CP139754.1 coordinate 16,782,159, forward strand.
GTCACGGCTCACGGATAAATGTGCCCCCTTCTTCCGGCTGTTACGAGACTAGAGATGTAAGAAGATAATATGGGGATCCGAGCAGGAAGAGGCTTTCAAGCAGATAAAGGCGTACCTCACGTCCGCACCGGTTTTGTCAAAACCGATCCCGGGTGAGATGCTTTACTTGTACCTCACGGCATTGCAGTCGGCAGTCAACTCGATGCTCATAAGAAAAGAGTCTGACATCGAGCATGCAGTATTTTAAGCCGGGAAAAGATTCACACTGGCCGAGAGCAGGTACCCGGATGTCGAGAAACTAGCTTTGGCCCTTATTGTAACTGCTAGAAGGCTTAGGCATTATTTACAGGCCCATTCAGTAACCCTTTATACCAACCATCCCCTGAGGCAGATCATGCAAAAGCCGGAGATCAGTGGAAGGCTAGTAAAATGAGCTATTGAATTGGGAGAATTCGATATCCATTACCGGCCGAGAATAGCTATCAAGGGCCAAGCAGCGGCCGATTTTATATCCGAGCTCACGCCCATGAAAGTGGTGGGAGAATCATCTGAGGTCGGCCGAGAGGAAACATATCCCGAGCCATCCACAAAGGTACAAGCTGAGGAGCCATCGGCACCATTCTGGAAACTCTTTGTTGACGGCTAGGTGACGAGAAATAAAAGCGGGGCGGGAATAATATTGGAGACCCCAGATGGGTTCAAGCATGAGTATGCACTGGAATTTCAATTCAAGGCATCCAACAATACGGCAGAGTATGCACTTGATTGGTGGATTGCAACTCGCCCGAGACATTGGCGTGGATGGAGTGGAGGTGTTCAATGATTCACAGCTGGTTGTGAATCAAGTCAACGGGAGCTTTGAAGCAAAGGAGCCTCAGTTGAGCTCTTACCAAACACTTTCAAAAGCATTCATACAGTGGTTCAAGTCGGCCTCTCTCTCCCACATCCCCCGGAAGGAAAATAGTAATGTGGATGCCCTTGCTCGACTAGCCACCAAAGGGCCTGGTAAACGGAGAAAGAAGGCAAGGATTGAGGTTCTTGGAAAACCGAGTATCAGTAAGACAATCTCGGAGATATTTATGGTCGAGGCAGGACCCGGAGAGCCTACATGGATGGACCCCATAATCGAATTCATGAATAAGGGGGTACGCCCGGAGGACAAATGTGAAACACGAAAACTCCAATCGAGATGTGCAAGGTATACGCTCATGAACGGGAAGCTGTACCGCAGAGGTTACAGTTTCCCAAACCTCAAGTGCGTGACAGAGGAGGAAAGAGAAGTGATCATGGGAGAAATCCATGAAGGGGTGTGTGGAAATCATTCTGGATCCCTGTCGTTAGCGAAAAAGGCACTGCGCATAGGGTTCTTCTGGCCCAACATGGGCGCCATGGCAGAGAAGATGTCAGCGAGATGCCGAAAATGTCATTTGCATGCCAACGGGATACATTCCCCTTCTATCGCTCTATCAATATTGTTGTCACCCTGGCCTTTCGCACAGTGGGGCCTTGATCTCATCGGGATACTGCCAACGGCACCCGAACAGTTCAAGTACGTGATAGTGGCTGTTGACTACTACACAAAGTGGGTGGAGGCAGAGCCCTTGGGAAAGATAACCACCGAGTGTGTGAAGAATTTCTTGCTGAAAAATATATATTGCAGATTCGAGGTCCCGAAGACAATTGTCACGGACAGTGGAACACAATTCAACAATAACCATATGATTGAGTTCATGAAGGACATGGGCACTAAGATGGTCTTTGCGTCGGTGACGCACCCTCAAACCAACGGTCAGGTGGAGGCAGTTAACAAAATCATTAAAAACTACTGAAGAAGAAGTTGGAAGACGCAAAGGGTCTGTGGGCGCATAAGCTGCCGGAGGTGTTGTGGGCAATCAGGACCACGACAACTGAAGCAATGGGAGAAACACCTTTTAGCATGGCTTTTGGCACGGAGGCTGTTTTGCCAATCGAGACATTGATACCATCGGGAAGGGTGGAGAACTTTGATGCCGCCACCAACGAGGAAGGCCTCCGGTTAAATATCGATTTCATCAAGGAAAGTAGGGAGAGAGCAGACTTGCACAACCAAGTCTATAAGCAGCGAGTGGCACACTATTACAATAGTAAGGTCAGGACCCGAACGTTGGGACTAGGTGACTGGGTAATGAAGACAATCATGACAAAGACGGCGGCCCTGGACCCAACCTGGGAGGGACCGTACGAGATCATTGAAGAGGTCGGCCTATCAACTTGTTTTCTACTGGACCAGGATAGGGTAGTCACCGGGCGCCCCTGGAACACAGAGCACTTAAAACTCTACCCAGTATGAGGGACCGAGGTCCTTTCCATCTTTTGTAAAATGTACATTTGTAAGTATTGCTGCCCCCGGCAGAAGAAAAAACACCAAGTCCCGGAGGATGCCTCCATTCGTTTGAATGACTGAATACAAGAATGGAAAGTTCAATTCAAACTCTAATAATATGTAATCCACTAGGAGGCATAAGTCAATACAATCTCGAGTAATCCACCAAAATATTAGGCATAGGTTAAAATGAAAGATGCTCCATGATAATAATTCCAGTAAAATAAGTCAATACAATCCAGAGGCATAAGTCAATACAATCCCGAAAAAACATCAAGCAGGATAGGTAATCCACGTGGAGGCATAAGTCAATACAATCCCGAGTAACATCAAAGGGGATAAGTAATCATCCTCGAGGCAAAAGTTATTGAAGTCCCCAGTAACACCAAGTGGGACAGGCATAATGCAAATTGTATATAACACGGAGACACAAGCAATAAAGTTAGACAAGACATAATATATTAAAACCCAGGATGTCGAGCGTATACCACCAATGAGTATTTACAAAAACCACCGTGATGTGTAATCACCGGGATACGGCACGAGGCCATTGTCTTACAAAAACAAGAGCAAAACAAAAAGATAAATTACAGCCTATGACTGGCCGGGGTCTTCTTCCTCATTCCCGGACGATTCAGCCAAATCATTGTCCCCATCAATGCCTTCTTCAGCAACCTTCTTGGACGGCTCACCTGTCTCAAGTTCTTTCTCGGCCGTGGCCTTGGACTTAGTCTCCCTCTCTTTGGCCTCCTGGGCAGCGAGCAAATCGGCAATCATCTTGGCCTTGTCCAGGTACCCAAGGCGGCTCCAGACTCCAAATTTCTTGGTAATGCCACTCTCCCGGGCAGCCTTGAGCATAGCCTTCAGCTCATCCGACTCTTTGAACCGGGCAATGGCAAGCTCACCTTGAGCGGGGATCTGGCCTTGCAAATCAGCTATCTGGTTGTCCCTCTCCTTCAGCTTAGACCACAGCTTCGCGTTCTCCCGCTGAAGCGTGTCTATGTCACACTCCAAAGCGATAACCCTTTCAGCTTTTCCCTCCAGCTCTTTGGTGTGGAGGCAAAGTTTGGTAAACTTGTCGGCCAACGAGAGTTTCTCCTTCCTCTCGGCCTCCAAGTCCTCCAATTCCTTTCTCTCTGTCCCGAGATAGCTGATTTGGTTATTCAGACTGGCCAAACGCTCTTTCATCTCGTTAGAATTCTTGCTGTCGTCAATGGCATAGACAGTAAAAAGAGCCTGCAAGCAAAATAAAGTTAGTTCCACATCCCGAACAGTGATAGTAAATTGGCATTACTCGGGAGAAGTTTACCTTCATCATTGCCTCTCGGGCGTACTGTCGGTTCTCTTGAGGAGTGCTAGACCCGATCTTGATCTGGTCCAACTCGATACCCTTCAGATCGCCCACCATGCCACAGATGAATTTTTCGTCCGCGCACCCATACTCGTCCAGGATCTACTGTATTGGGGTCTTCTGAATTTGAGGAAGTGCCGGAGCGAGAGCGCTCATTGAAACTGGGTTCCCGGCCGAGGAACCGGCAACCTTCTGTTTCTTCAGAGGTGGCGAGGCACCAGAGACGCTCAATCCCGTCAAAGTCACGCCTTCATCCCATTAAGACTTCGATTTTTTGGATGATGATTTTTTCCTCTTCTCGCCTAAGTGGAGGTTGACCACATCACCGGTCTTTGCGGGCCCTTCTTTGTCAGAAGAAGGTTTCCCATACCCTTCATCGGGAATCTCCTAGAGTACAGCTTCATCCAAGGCACGGGCAGTATTGTCTACGAGGTTCACCACAGTTTGGGAGGCCACTTTCCCGACCTCCAAGAGTTTGCTCAGCAAATCCATATCGGACTCCATATCGCACGGGTGTGACTCACGGTGTTTTCGCCTGGGTAATTTAGCTGAAAATAAAACCAACAATCAAGATCACGGGTACCAAGAATAAAAGGCCAGTGAAAAGAGAGAACATAAAACAAGTGACGCTAATTTGGAACCCCACCAGGCATACGGCCGAGTTCACAGTGAACCAGAACAGCCCACCGGGTCAGGTTGTATGAGCTTTGATCCTCATCCGAGGGCCAGGCTGCATATATCAGCCCAATACGTCGCTTCTCGATCTCTGACAACGAGAATGACTAATCCCGGATATATTTAAATCGGTTGGGCACAATGTACGTCAGACAGTTTCTTTGTCATCGACCGCCAGCAAGCACGACCTTTGAACGCCAATTGTTATTTATGGACGTCGAGAGATCAGTGACGGGAGGCAAGTGTTCCCAGGCAGCAAACGAAACACACCCTCGGCAGTTCTGCTTCTTAGAGTACAAGAGGCGGTACAGGGCGCGAAACTCGTTGATGGTCGGCCAACCCATCTCGGACAATTAGTACAAACAACATAGAGACAGCAACTGGCGCCATTGGTTTGGGGGAATCTACCAAGGAGCAAGTTGAAGCATGCTCAGTAGGTGCTGGACGCACTGAGGAAGCGGGAGGGAGAAACTGTTCCTAAACATGTGCTCGTGCACCACAATGAAGCCGTCTCTTGGACAGCATGCCAGCTCGCCCTCGTGTAGGCCACGCAGGGTAACCGTGGGCGGGATTCCCCAGTTTTCGCAGAACTTTTCTATCTCGGCCGGAGACATGCTTCTCTCAGGCTCGTCGCACACGGTGTCATCCTCCAAGATATATCGCCTTACCGAGCTTGCGACGTTGGTAATCGGGACACCATGGAAAACCCCTGAGGCCCAGTCGACATCTCGGGCGGGTACGCCTTTGGGTAGCTCAGCAGGCCTAGTCGAAGATGATTCACCCGGGCGGGATGGTCGACTAATGTACTTCTCCATTCTCTCGTCGTTGTCCACTATCGGCCGAAAGGATGTGCTCGCTCCGCTTAAATCGGTCGTACTTTGGGAATCCATCTACCTAGAATAACAAACCCTAAGATCTATCAGTATGTGCCGCAGGGAGTACGCACACCAATTCAAAGTTTAACATAGCTTCAACCCAGAAATCCCTAGAACGCTAACATTCCCAGTTTTACCCAAAACCACACAAGCAACACAAACGCAAAGCCAAAGTAGAGGCAAAAGCAGAAACAAGCATAAAGCGCAGCAAAATGAAGAAAACCTTACTAGATTTTCGACGTCGTAACAACGCCGGACACTCAGACGACCGGTAACACCTCGCAATCCTAGGGATCGGCAGCAGCGAAACATAGAGTTGAGTGAGTGAGTGAGAGAATGAAGACGAAAACCAAAAGGAGTGAGGGAGAGAATGAAGATGAAAAGAAAAAGGAGTGAGTGAGAGAATGAAGACGAAAAGCAAACGGAAACACTAGAGCGACCGAAGTGAGTGAGTGAGAGAATAAAGACGAAAAGCAAAAGGAACGAGGCACCCTTAGCCATCCGATTAAACCGCAGGATGGTGCCACATGGCATAACTGCCGTAGCTTCTTGAAGAAGGAAAGAATGAAGCGATGTGCATTAATTGCTTGGCAGTTATCCAAGAATATTGTGACATCTAGCGAACATGCATTTAATGCACCTGCCACAGCAATGCACAAACTTCAAGGTGCAAGACCCATCTCTAATGAGAGTCACCTAGATCACAAGTGCTAGACTCATCTTGGGTGAGAGTCACTGAGATCACAAGCGCAAGACCCATCTCGGATCTCGGGTGAGCCGGGAACGGTCTCGGAAGGTATAAGGAAACTGGGGTTTGAACTAACAGCAAAGGGGAGTTGTCCCACATCAGTTTTCAAGTGAAGAAAGACCCACTCTTGGGCCTTAAATATGGCCCAGCCACCAGCTTGTCAGGTATCATTAACTACCCTCATTAATTACATTCCACAAAGATACTGACTTAAGCTTCGGAGGGGGAAAGACCGGAAGCCCCCGGTCACACTTGTTATTGCAGGTCAGCGGGAGGATAACCAGCCACCTATCAGATACGCCATAAGCTTCTGCAAACCTCATCTAGGATTGTACAGAAACAAGTCGGCATAACAAAAAATTGAGGAACTAGATCAGATCAAAATAAGAACGAACTTTCTCTAAACTCTAGATCTATTTTGGTGCTTAATTTGATTATAAAGTTTGTTCGTGTAATTATGAGTGAGTAGTACTTTGTTGGGGTTAGGGTTGAAAGCCCTAACCAATCTTGTGTGGATTGATGCTATGATATGATGTGATGCAATCTTGTATGTATGATATGACATGCTAGTTCAAGAGTTAAATGCATATGCTTGGAATTTACCAATTTTAGTATGTGTGTTTGCTATGTCATGATATAATGTTTAGAGCTTGGTAACCTTTGAATGTTAAAGCATGAAAGCACATTAGGTGTACATGAAAGGTTTGTGAATTACAATCACTTAGAGAAAAGCTTGGTTGGTTTGCATAGTTTCTTCATCTCCAAACTTTATGCACTTAAGGTAATGCATTAGATGTCTAACCGGATTGAAATGCATGACTTGAGTAGTTAAGTATTACACCCGAGAGGGGTTTCTTGATACCACAAAAGGAGCATGTCTCTTGTCATAGCCGAGAGAGATGCAAAGAGAGAAATTGGTTGATTAGCTTAGCATCTTTCATATTGAATTGCATCAATACTTGCAAGCTAGGGAGGTTAGTGGTAGACAATTTGAATCCTAACTTCATTCATTCATTATCTCACTCGTTTAGTTTAGAGTAATTTAGTTCCATTTGAGCATTTAGTTTAATTTAGTTCACCGCTTCAAAAACTCAAAAATCAAATCACTACTTCATACTCATCATGAGCCTAGATTTCCTTGTGTGTTTAGGTTTGTGATTGTACATTTACACATTCTATCTCTGTTAAGGTTAACACCCTAGCTAATGAAAGGAATCTAATCCTCGTGGGTTCAAAAACATTTCTTAATATCTCTATACTATTACGTGTACCCTTACACTTGAGGGTGACTTTTGGCTAACATTAATCCATTCGCAATTCCTATAACAAACTACGAAGATGAACCAATTAAATTGCATTTTTTTAGAGCATCTTTTTAGACAATTGTCTGTCATCTTTAATATTTTGCAAGACCGGTCACCGATAAATATCGAAGAATCTTCTGCATGGGACACTTGAAGATTGAGTATAAACTTTCTTCATTAAATATAAATATATATATATATATATATATATCTATGTAATCATATTTAGATAGTAGCTCTATTGTCGAGTCACTCGATGATGGAAACATACATATGTACGTATTTTTGGTTTTCAAAACATACATATTTTCAAAAGACACTACCAGAAGAAAGGCTTTAGCCGACGAAAAAAAAAAAACCAGGCCGATGAAGCATTTTTTCGTCGGCTAAAGTGGACTTTAGCCGACGAAATTTTCTTTCGTCGGCTAAGTTAAATTTTCGTCGGCTATGAAGTCCACTTTAGCCGACTAAATTTTCTTTCGTCGGCTAAGTTAAATTTTCGTCGGCTAAAGAATTTATTTCGTCAGCTAAAGTTCACAAACTATGACCGACGAAATATTTAAAAGTTTAGCCGACAAAATTAATAGTCGTCGGCTAAAGTGCTTTATATTTGTGGATCTGGGCAGCAGCAGCTCATCTGGAAAAAAAACGGGAGAAGAAAAAAGGGGAGAAAAAGTTTGGGTGTTGTCGAAATCTGTCCATAATCAGTTTGTGGAGCCATATATAGGTATACGTATATGTATATATATGTTGATTAATTGAGTTTTATTTGAGTTGATCGATTTTAAGTGTGATTAATTGAGTTTATTGATTTTGATTGTGATTGAGTTGATTAATTTTGAGTACGTTGGATGTATATATATATATGTGTTGATCGATTTGGTTGATGATTTGAATTGATAATATATATGAATTAATTTGTTGTTAATAAATAGTAGATATATATATATATATATGTTAATATTAATTTATAATATTATTGTGTTGATATGGTATGAAGTTGTTGATGATATATATGAGTTCATGATGATTTTGTGATGATGTTGATATATGATTTTGATTGTGATCGAGTTAATTGATTAATTTTGAGTACGTATGTTGGATGTATATATATACATATATGTTGATCGATTTGGTTGATGATTTGATATAATATATATAAAGTTGTTTATAATTAAGTAGTAGATATATATATATATATATATGTTAAGTAATTTATAATATTGTGTTGATGGTATATACCACAATGATGATTTTGTGATGATGTAGATATATATATATGTATAATATTGTTCTGTAACTATTAAGTATGTATATATATATATATGTGTGTGTGTTAATTAATTTGTTATTAATTAGTTGTAGTACGTAAAATATATACTAAATGAATTGAGATTTTATATATGGCATGAAATTTTATTAATAATTAGCTAGCAGCGTTATAAATATATATATATATATATATATATTTTTTGTTATATTTTCAGGATATGGATAAGAGTTGGATTTCGCTTCCAAAATGGGACAAAAGATACGGTGCAGGAGTTATGAGTTTTATAGAATATGCGCTGGCTAATGCTAACGGGAATACAATTTTCTATTGCCCGTGCACGAAATGTCAGTGTCGCAACGATATGCATCGATTTCCCATTGACAAAGTATGGCAGCACCTGAGGAGTAACGGGTTTTGGGAGAAGTACAGATGTTGGTTATATCACGGTGAAACATCATCAGGGGGTCCGCATGATCATGACCAATTTTCTGAGACGGGCAGTACTAGTACATCCAACGATCCAACAACGGCATTCATCAACGACATGTTTCCTTATGAGAGCGGTGTATGCGCTCAAGGACAGTATATGCCTGACCCGGTGCAGCCCTTCCCTAGAGCTGTGAACACTGCTGGTATTGAAAAGTACAACAAACTGCTTGCTTTCCAACAGACCCCTGTGTACCCCGGTTGTCAGAAGTGTGATGGACGTAATGAAGATTAAAGTTGAGACAAAATCGATCGTGAAGGCTGTTGATGAGTATCTACAGTACACTGCTTCGATGCTGCCCAACGGTCATCGTCTTCCTACCACTCATCGGAAGGTCTGATGTATCCTGAAAGATCTTGGGCTTTCCTACATCAAGATCCATGCATGCAGATATGACTGCGTTCTCTTTTGGGGTAAAGATCCAGAAGGGAATGACCTTGGTGGCCTTGACGCATGTCCGGTATGTCACACTGACAGATATAAGCTGACTCCTGCAGGCAACAGGAAACCTGTAAATGTACTTCGGTATTTCCCTTTGACGGATAGGTTGGAGCGGTTGTACATGTCTTCACACACGGCCGAAGCGATGAGATGGCACGCTGATAGGGAATTGCATGACGAAGATACCCTTATACACCCTGCTGACGGGGAGGCTTGGAAGCATATAGACAGGGAGTTTCCTCATTTTGCGTCAGAGGTCCGAAATGTGAGGCTCGGGCTCTCATGCGACGGGTTCAACCCTTTTGGCAACATGAGTCTTTAATACAGTATATGGCCGGTGATTTTGGTACCGTACAACCTTCCCCCATGGATGTGCATGAAGAAGGAATACAATATGTTGAGTTTGTTGATTCCGGGGCCCGATTATCCTGGGAAGTGTCTCGATGTGTATTTGAGACCTTTGATTGAAGAGCTTAAATTTTTGTGGGACGTTGGTCATCCCACTTATGACAAGTACACGCACGAGATGTTCCAGATGCATGTCATGGTTGTTGGTACCATCAGTGATTTTCCTGCCCGTGGGATGTTGTCGGGCAACGTTGTTAGGGGATACAAGGCTTGTCCAGAGTGCCTTAGTGATGAGGGGAGCAGCAGTCATTGCAACAAGATATGCAGATTGGGTCACCGTGCTTTCCTTCTATATGATCACGAATGGCGGTTCGATGACAAGGCATTTGATGGGACCGTAGAACACGGTGTGCCTCCCAGAAGATAGACGGGGGAAGAAATTTTAGCAGTGCTTAATGAGTACGATTTTGGGCAGCTCAGCAATCATCCCAACATTGTGGCGGCAATACCTAAAAGACCCGACAGGTACAAATTCTGAACACATAAGAGCATATTCTAGGAACTCCCATACTGGAGTAAGTTGTTGATCAGGCACTACCTGGATGTGATGCACATAGAAAAGAATGTGTGCGACAGTGTGGTGGGCACAGTGCTGAACTTGGAGGGGAAGACGAAAGACGGTCCTAAGGCACGCATTGATCTAAAAAAATGCGTAATAAGAATACATTTGTGGTTGAAAGAAGGGAAGAAAAAAATGCCTCAAGCTCCTTACACCGTGAAGCCTGACCAGAAGAACCTAATTTTCAAGTGGATGAGTTGTGTGAAGTATCCTTCAGGCTATGCAGGAAATATAGCCCTGTGTGTGAACTTCCGGGACAATAAGATGTACGGGTTGAAGAGTCATGACTGTCATATCCTGCTACAACGTCTCTTCCCTGTTTTCATTTGACCGTTCCTTCCCCGTCAGGTGGTGGAGCCGTTAGTAGCGTTGGCAAGATTTTTCCAGAAGTTATGCACACGGGAAGTGTCTCGATGTGACCTCCGGGAAATGCAAGAGGACATCATTTATATCATGTGTAAATTTGAGAGGATATTTCCTCCAAATTTTTTTGACATCATGCCTCACCTGATGATCCATCTTCCCGAGCAATTGTTGCTTACAGGTCCAGTACACTACACTTGGATGTATCCCATGGAAAGGTACGTTTTTTACACCTGAATTCCTCAATATATATACATGTTCAATAATCATAACATTTTGCAACTTGATTTACAGGCAACTTGGAGACTACAAAGATTATGTGGCTAATAAATCCGCTCCTGAAGGATGTATAGCTGAAACATATATTACGCACGAGTGCGTCACCTACATGAAGTTGTATTTAGGAGCGTTGAAGGAAACTCCGCAAACCATGCCGGTAGATGTACCGAAGTTCAATCTTTCCATAGTCTCTAGTGATGTTTAAGTGTATGGAATTTTGCCAGACTCCTACAAGTTGCAACCACATGAGCTAGTCATTGCCCACTGGTGGGTATTGGTTAACTGTCCAGAAGTTGAATACTGGAAAGACATCCATCTACATTGTCCAGACATTCAAGGTGATCTCGAGTACCACAACAGGGTTATGTAATTATTAATTATGTATATCTATTTATTGAATAAGTATAATTTTAAACATGTATAATTTTTTATAAAATAAGACAAAATAATCTAAAGCCTTAGATTAATATTTTAAATAGGATGAGCGGCTTTTTTCGATCGAAGAAGAGTTCGAAGGGCCAAAGGTCCGAATCGTCTGAGGGAACCTCTAGCAACCCTCAAACGACGTTTCAGGGCCAGATGACAGCCAGGCGTCCGAGTCTTCTGGAGACGGCGCCGGAGGTGCCCTTTCATCGAGGCAGGCGGCCGTCCCTCGTTCCTCGAGGCCCTTGTGGCCTCAGACCCAGACGGAGGTGTCTGCACCTCGTATGCCCGAGATACACCGGGCGCCCACTTCGGGTCCTACTTCTTCGGATAGTGGGTCATCTGGGGTACAGATGCCGCCGCTTCATCTGTTCCTTCCGCGGATGATACCGGCGTTACCTGTAGTCGATGGCTCAGGGACGCCGATTTATCCACTGCCCCCGCCAGTGGCTCCATCAGCGGCGTACCGGTTCGTGCCTTTTGATATGCCTCTTATTTCTGCGAGGGTATCATCATCAGCGACAGAGCCGGAATCCGTCGCGAGCTCCTCAGGTAATCAGTGATGCATGATTACTTTTGAAGGGTCATATATATTTTAATAATCAATTTGGCCGAATCATGTGATAGGCACAAAGAAGAAGAGAGGCCCCGTCACAGGGAAGGCCCTCGAGAAGATGGTGGGTACCGTGGGGAGGATCGTCATCGATACTGACGGGGATGGCCACGTAGTATCGGGCGGGAAGTCGAGGACGTACTCCAGCCGTGTGGGAGCTCTCATTAGGGATAGAGTCCCTATGTTGTGGTCCGACTGGGGCGAGGTCCCGCAGGAGGTTAAGGACATGGTCCACAACGCGATGTCGGTGAGTTTGCAAAATAATATTATGTATTAAATTGTTGATTTCTCGAAAAGCTAAACTAATAAACGGTTAAATGCATGTGTGGTTTGAGGTTCCCGAGCACCTGAGGGACAGCTGGGCCGACGTTGTGCATGGGGGAAGGTACGTTGGGAAGTTAATGAAAAACAAAATTGTATGTGATATTAATAATATTTCTAATATTTTTGTTGTATCTGTAGGTACAAGGAGTGGAAGAACGAGCTGCGGACCCATTGGACTACGCACGGGAACGCACGTTCTGGTACCCCTGCTGAGTTCCAGTACAGGGAGTACGAGTGGCGTTGGCTTCTGACATCAGAAATCAACAACCCTCGTAAACAGGTATTTAAATAAATTAGTTAGTTAATTTAAAAATAAGTACGTGCGTTTTAAAATATTTTACTAATAGTTTACTTTTTTCTTTGAAGGCGGTTTCCCGGGTGAACGCTCAGAACCGGCAACGCAACACAAGGAACCATCATGCCGGTTCTATATCGTTCGCTGTCTTCATGGACGAGGCGGCCAAGGAACATCCAGAAGTCAACCCGTACGTCTATACGTATGAGAAGGCATATCCTGACTCCCAGGAGAATATTGTAAGTCACCTTATGTTTTTAAATTTTTAAATTTATGTAAAAATTTTAATTAATAATTTTTTTCCTATCCATATAGGCGAGGGTGAGGGAGGCTAGTGACGAGGTCATGAGTACCGTAGTGAGGGAGACATGGCCGGACACGCAGGAGGAAGAGATGTCCGAAGCCATGTCCCGGATAGACACTTCGGATCCGACGATTGGGGGGAGGATCATGGGCACAACCTTCCCACCGAGAGCAAACAACTTCTACTGCCGAGGTCTAGGAAAGAGAGGCGAGGGGGTCCTGAAGACCACTCCAGGATTTCAACGAAAGACAGCCTCGACCAGCAGCAGGACCACGTCCACGATCAACAGGACGACTCAGTTAGAGTCGGAAGTTCAGAGACTACGAGAACAGCAAGCTGCTCAGGCTGCCTATAATGCCTCGCAGGCAGCCTATAATGCCGCGCAGGCAGCCTATGTTGCCGAGTTACATGCCATCCAGCAGGCCCAGCAGCAGCAGATGTTCCAGTACATGCAGGACTTTGCAGCTGCCCAGATTCAGGGACTTCCGCCTCCGCCCATGACGCTACCCCAGCCGCCGCAACCTCCGCAGCAGCCCCCAGAAGAGGACTTTAATTTAGACGATATAGAATTTATGTAGTTGATATATACTTTTATGTGTTTGTTGTTGGTTATATGGAATTGTTTTGGTGTATTTTGCAGCTTGCTTGGAATGGTAATTCAGAAATTTCGGGGTTTTTTTTTTTACTGGAATGTACTTATAGCCGACGAAAAAAGCCTTAATTCGTCGGCTAAAGTTTTTTTTTTTTTAAATAAGTTTTAGCCGACGAAATATGCTTTAATTCGTCGGCTAAATGCCTATAAAGCCGACGAAATATACTATATTTCGTCGGCCATAGGTGTTTTATATTTTTTTATTACAAACTTTAGCCGACGAATATTTTAAATTATTCGTCGGCTAAAGTTTGGAAGATAACCGACGACACAAAATGTCGTCGGCTAAGGTATGGACTATAGCCGACAAAAAATTCGTCGGCTATAGTGCATACTTTAGCCGACGAAATAATGTCGTCGGCTATAGTCCAGACTATAGCAGACGACATTATTTCGTCGGCTATAGTCATACTTTAGCCGACGAATTTTTTTGTCTCGTCGGCTAAAGTCATCACAGACGACCCTTTCCCGACAACACTATAGCCGACAAAGGTTTGTCGGCTAAGAGCTTTGCAGACGAATACTTGTCCTGGTAGTGAGATCAGGAACATACAAACACGAACCGCTACTTTCACCAAAATATGAACATGCACAAGGCTTGAACAACTATTGTTATCTTCTTGTTCGAGGAGATTGCTTGAACATCTACTGCTTCTCTTCTTGCTCGAGGGACATGCCACTAGTGGAAAAAACCTCTTAGGCGACAGAATTGTTTTAATTCCGTCTCCTACGTAGAACTTAGGCGACGGAATAGTGTTCAGTCGCCTATGTGGTAACTTAGGAGACGGAAAATGTACTAAGGCGACGAAATCATTTTTATAAAAAAAATAAAAATTATTCGCTTAGGCGACGGAAACATATTCCATCGTCTAAGATTGATTTAGACGACGGAAAAACTTACTTAGGCGACGAAATTATTATTTTTTATAAAAAATAAAATTTATTCATTTAGGCGACGAAAATGTATTTTGTCGTCTTTAAGATTGATTTAGACGACGGAAAAATTTACTTAGATGACAAAATTTTTTTTTAAAATAAAATTATTGATATCTTAAGAGACGAAAAGTATAACTTTTCGTCGCCTAAGTACCGAAATTTTTAGCAGCTCCTCTTCTGCCAAAAATTTCAGAAAACTTTGAACCAAATTTTTCAAACTTTCCTTATATATTCTCTCTCCCTCCTCTCATCTACCCAGTTTCCACGCATACCTCTGCCTCTCCTTCTTCTTCCCTTTGCCTCACCTTCTTCTTCCCTCTCTGCCTCACATTCTTCTTCCATGTGCCTCTCCTTCTTCTTCGCCCTCTGCCTCTCCTTCTTCTTCCCTCTGCCTCTCCTTCTTCTTCGCTTCCTGCCTCTCTTGGGCGCCCTTCTCTTTCAGTGGAGTCCGCGCGCCTTTGTGCCAGGAGACTCCGCGCCCTTCTCTGCCAAGGAAATCTGCTCGCCCTTTGTGCCAGCGGAGTCCGCGCGCCCTGTGTGCCAGCGGAGTCCGCGCCCTTCCCTGCCAGCGGAGTCCGCGCACCCTTTGTGCCAGCGGACTCCGCGCCCATTTATTTTTTTTATTTTTTTTCAATTTAGCGACGGAATCCAGTGATTCTGTCGCCTAGGGGAAAAATATTTTTTTTTGTCATTAAACAATATCAGTCGCCTAAGTACTTAGGAGACGGAAAACTTTCGTCTCCGAAGTACTTAGGCGACGAAAACAGTTCTGTCGCCTAAGTAATTTTGACTCGACGGAAATCAATTTTTCGTCGCCCAGACAACTACCTCACTCTACTTAGGCGATGGAAATTTCGTCGCCTAAGTACTTAGGAGACGAATTTTGTTACTTAGGCGACGAAACTATTTCGTCGCCTAAGAGCTTTTTTCCAGTAGTGTGCACAAGGTTTGAACAGCTGCTGTTATTTTCTTGCTTAAGGAGATTCAAACAGAAAGGTGGATGAAGATTACATAATTAAACATATGCTTGAGTAGATATGTATATAATTGAGGAGATATGCATATATAATCAAGGGAATCTGTTTATGGTTGAAGAGATATGAGAAGAGATATGAACATATGCTTGAGGAATCTCAACATATAATTGTTGTGAACTGAGAAAGTTTTATTGATACTGGAAAGGTTACAAACTGAGACCACAAACTAAGAGTTGAAGTTTAAAACTTGAGAGAGAGGTACTAAGATTTTTTTTTTCTTCTCTAAGAGTACTGTCTCTTCTCTTCACTTTGCTTCTTATACTAGATGAAGCTGAGTTTTCAAATTCCATTGCATATACGTGGATGCAGCATGCAACCTCATGCAAACTCTCACGCTTGGTGAACATATTCTCATGCTCATGTACAAACTTTCACAATTCCTTACAAACTCTTATGTAGAAGAGACAAAATCCTTGGTCAACAGGTCCTTAATTTTCGTCGTTTGGAGACTCACACAACTACCTTTTTTTACCTCATTATGCGCTATACCGACTTGTATAGGAGAACTATCTATATTCTATCTATGTAATCATATTTAGATAGTAGCTCTCTATTGCCGAGTCACTAGATGATATCTCTAATGCCAACTTTATGGCCAGCGGCACCGTGTCCTCCGACAGAATGAAACCCTCAACCCGGTCGAAAGAGATGTACGAGACGAGGTTAGGGTTCTGGATTCTGAACTTGATATCCCATTCGGCTGTCAGGTTTGTTTCAGAGACATTAAACTTGTGGACGGATAAGACAGTGAGCTGGACGAGGGGAGCTTCGGGGCCTAGAGAAAGCTCTTGATGTATTCTTGGATAACCTGCGATGAGGCCGAAGAATAGAAGAGGCAGGGAAACGAGAAGAACGAATGAGGCAACAGTTGGTGTCCAGCATGACCCGTTTGTTGGTGATCTAGGAGGAGTTGTGCTATTGTTCAGGTGGGATTTTATGGAATTGGGCCGGTAAGAAACGGGAAGCAATGGAACTATTGCATGCTTTGATGATGATGGTGAAGAGAAAGCCATAATGCATGCAGGCATGCAAGTGTTATACGTTTGATCAGTCAAGCCAAGGTCAATAAGGTGTTGGTTAATTCAGGGAGGGAGATGTTGACGGTGATTGCATACGACGTCGTTAGAAACACGGCAGAGCGAGGATCGATGAACGCACCGGCCGGCTAGTTGCTTTCCGGTTGAGGTCACGTGCACGGATCCTCAATCTTCCTTCTAACTCATTCGTTGGGACAAGCAGCCTGATCGATGATGGTGGATGATGAAACCATGTTGCTAATTAATGGGTTTGCCTTTTCTAGCTTGAAACTTTCTGCTTGCACAAAACCACTGGTATGTTGCATAACAATCACACATTTTGTCTGGTGCAAATTTTCCCAGCTACTAGAAAAAAGACTTAAGAGACGAATTTTTTAAATTTCGTACCATAAGTAACCCCACTTAAGAGACGAAATTTTCTTTCGTCTCTTAGGTACCTACTTACACGACAAATCTGGTTTCCTCTCTTAAGCAAGAACCTAAGCGACAAAATTGAAATATTACGTCTCTTAAGTGAGCACTTATGAGACGAAAACTTGTTTTGTCTCATAAGTGCTCAATTAAGAGACGAAATTAAATGACTTAAGCAACGGATTATTATAAAAAAAAATTAATTTAATAAATATTAGCATTTCATACATACCCACTTAATTTAGTGCATACAAAAATAGTAAAACAAACATTTTCTCGGGAAAGTTCACTAAATCATCTTGAATAAAATTTAAGAAGAAAGTGTTGCTTTCATTTATCTTAATTATTTATAGCATAAAAATATTCATATATCAAAGTTAATTTTCAATTCATATTAAAATTAATTTTTCAAAGTCAACGTTCAATTTATATTTCATTCCATTAATGTACATGGATATTTAAGACTAGTTAAGTTTATTTTTAATAGGTTATATGCAAGTGTATATCTTTGTGAACCAACTGTACAAAGGAAACAAATTTTAGAAAATCTTATGAAATAAGATGTGTTCGATATAGCGATACGGCTATGGTTAAAAAAAATCACTTTCGGTAATGTTTATGCCCCGATAAAAACAGTCAACCCTCTTTAGGCTTATGCTTCCTTATGAGAAGCTCTATTATCGGGAGGTAAACGTCCTAAAAATTTTACATGGGTGGTTACATCTCATCTATGTGAAAGTATGTGTATAGAAGAATCAACAAAACTAGGTCACAGAGGGGGGTAGGTAATAGCGTTTTCATATGACACTACTAGAAAAAGGTTCTAAGGAGACGAAATATTTTTAATTCGTCACCTAAGAGAACACTTTAGTGACGAAACCGGTTTCGTCACCTTAGTGACAATTTTCGTCGTCTAAGTAAGGTAAGGTGACGAAACATTATTTCGTCACTATTTTCATCACCTTAGAGCTAACTTAGGTGACGAAAATACATTTTCGTCATCTAAGTAACAGGTTAGGTGACGAAATATATTTTTGTCACCAAAGTTTTGAGCACTTAGGTGACGAATATAAATTTCATCATGTAAGTGATATGTTAGGTGACGAAAACATATTTCTTCACCAAAGTTTTGAGCACTTAGATGACGAAAATATATTTCGTCATGTAAGTGATAGGTTAGGTGACGAAATATGTTTTCGTCACCAAAGTTTGAGAACTTTGGTGACGAAAATGCATTTTGTCGCCTAAGAACTTACTTTTGTGACGAAAATAAATTCGTCGTCTAACACCTTTACTTAGGTGACAAAACATAAAGTTGTGTGTCTTTTTGAACCAACTACGGGGTAGAAGTAAAATTATAGAAAACGCACCGTACTATATGATCAGTGTACTTAAATACGACTATGAAAAAAAATACACTAGTTTTAGAAAACGATAAGGTCTCAATCAACGCGGTCAACATTAAATTAACGCCGCTTATTACACGAAAACGCTCTTTCCTACCCCTATATGACCTAGTTTGATTCATTCTTTCACACACAAAACTCTCACATTGATGAGATGTAACCACTCATGTAAAAATATGGGTACGTTCACCTCTCGACGATAGGGCTCCACAAAGGGAAACATAAGCATATATAGGGTTGAACGCTTGTATAACGTTATCGAAAATATGTGATTTTTCAACCATAGTCGTATTTCACCATACCGATGACATCATATTTCACAAAATTTTTGAAAATATTGCTTCCTCCCTATAGTTGGTTCACAAATATCTACACTTGCATATAACCTACTAAACAAGTTATACCACATTAGTAGACACGTTGTGGTTCTGTTGGCTAAATTTTACGAAATAAAAATTCAACCATCTGATATGATCAGTGTACTTAAATACGGCTATGAAAAAAAATCCACCAGTTTTTGAAAACGTTAAGGTCTCAATCCACGCGGTCAACATTAAATTAACGTCACTTATTACACAAAAACGTTCTTTCCTACCCTTATATGACCTAGTTTGATTCATTCTTTCACACACAAAACTCTCACATTGATGAGATGTAACCACTCATGTAAAAATTTGGGTACGTTCACCTCTCGACAATAGGGCTCCACATAGGGAAACATAAGCGTATATAAGGTTGACCGCTTATTTCGGAGACCAAACGTTACTGGAAATATGTGATTTTTCAACCATAGTTGTATTTCACCATACCGATGACATCCTATTTCATAAGATTTTTGAAAATATTGCTTCCTCCCTATTTAACAAGATCACATTCTATCAAAATCTTTTCTTAAAAATAAATATTTTTGGTTCACTGAGATGACGAAAATTCATGTTTTCGTCACCTAACTACTTAATATTTGGGGGGTAAAAAATTCCGCCAATTTTTTGGCCAAATTTTTAATCACTTCCACCAAAAATTTCAGAAAAATTTAAACCAAATTTTTGAAAGTTTCCTTATATATCCTCTGCCTCACTTTTCATTTCCATATCTTTTTCTTTGAATTCTCTCTTCTCTCTTTTCCAGACTCTCTTCTCTCTCCCTCCTTTCCTCTCCCCCAGTTTCCACGCACCGAGAGACCCTCTAGCTTTCCCTCTACAGCCGTTTTCCCTCTGCCTTCTTCTTTGCCTCCTCCCTCGTCGTTGGCAACCATTTTCCCTCTGCCTCTCCTTCTTCTTCGCCACCGTCGCCTCTCTTTCTTCGCCACCGTCGCCTTCTGCCTCTCAAATTCAGCCGTTTTTATGGAATGACTAATTTTCCTCCTCCATCGGACTCCGCGCCCATCTCGCCAGCGGACTCCGCGCGCCATCTCGCCAGAAGACTCCGCGTGCCATCTCGTCAGAGGACTCTGCACCCATCTCGCCAGCGGACTCCATGCGCCATCTCACCAGTGGACTCCGCGCCCTTCCCGTTTTGGCCTTGTTAATTTGTGTTTTTGCAAATGACTACGGAGGCGATCTCGGTTGAAATTGGGTTGCTTGATATTGGTTGTAAGATATTGAGGTTGTTTGGGGTTGATTGGATCTGAGTTGTAACAAGTTGGAGACGAAACTATTGTCAGCTAATAAGTAACTGGGTGACTTTTTATACGTGAAAGAATTGTCAGCAAACTGAATAATTTTCGTCAGCTAAGTAACATGGTGACGACCGAATTTTTGTCAGCTAAGTAACATGGTGACGAAATATTTTTCGTCAGCTAAGTAATCTGGCGACGAAAACAGTTTCGTCAGCTAAGTAACCTAGTGACGAAAAGTTGTTCATCATCTTCGTAGTGACTAAGATGACGAAATTAATATTTTCGTCACCTAAATGCTCTAACCACCGGCCTTAGATGACGACCCTTAGGTGACGAAATTTTCGTCAGCTAAGTGTTTACATGACGACAGAAGCTCTGAGGTCACGAAAAAATTTCGTCACCTAAGAACTTTTTTCTAGTAGTGTGATAAGTGATGTTGATCTAGGATTGATCACGTCTATCGAGATCCAAACATTATCGAAAACTGGTGAATTTTCTACTATAACTGTATTTTACTATACTGATCACATCCTATTTCACGAGATTTTTTAAAATTTTACTTTTATATATTGCAATCATAACGTGCCTACTAATGTAGTATAACTTGTTTAATAGATTATATGTAAGTGTATAGTATTATGAACCAACTATACAAAGATAGCAAAATTTTCAAAAATCTTGTGAAATTAGATGTGATCGGTATAGTGAAATATGATTAAGGTTAAAAAAATCATGTATTTCCGGTAAAGTTAAGCCCATGAAAAAAGTGGTCAAATTCGTTACGACACTTGTTTCATGAACATAAAGATACGAACGCTTAAGCTATACCAATTTAGTTCACATACAACAAGTTTTGAACTTCTATTATTTTTCAATTTCAAGCTTCAATATTTTTGAGTCCACATACCATTTAATTTAGTCCACATACAAATTATTAAAGAGAAATTTTATTAACACATTCCTAAATCCTAGATATCTTTTTTTAAAACTAATTGTATAAAACTTTGTGGGTACAAAAATTACCAAAAGAGACATTCATATCAAAAGTAAATAGACCTAGTTGAAATAAAATATTCCGCTTCGAGTTTTCTTCTCCTCTCCGAGAACAATGTATGTGAAGACATCAAGCCCTAATTAGAAATAGCTAGCGACATTTATCATGGACAACCATAGTTTCAAGCAAAAACTGAAGACAACGTAATGGATTCCAGTGGTCTATCTCAACCCATAAATGCGGTATTACTTCTTTATCTTTGATTAAGTTTGGATCTACTACAAAATTTAGATTTTAGAGTTTTTTGTTTGATGTAAAACTGATGGGAGAAGATGTTAACAAAGAGAAAACCCTCGAAGAAGATCTTAACAAGGTGAAACCTTTTAGAGAAAAATAAAAACCTTCGAGGAATATGTCAATGAGGTGACATTACGAGAATAGATGAAACCTTTTGAATAAATTGAGTAGCAGATCTAGAAAAGTATGTGTTTTTAGTGAATGTGTTGTGTATTTTAAATAAGGGTATTGTATGAAGTTTAGGTATGTGTATCTAGTAAAATGTTATAACAATAAAGTTAATAGGTAGTGTATTAAATATGATATGTGTCTAATAATTAAGGATGTGTTAATAAAATTTCTCATTAATAAAATTTCATTAACTCATTTTGGATAAATTTTAAAAATTTCCGGAAGCACAATATAAAACATGTTCCATAAATTTAGAAGGAAAACAAAGTATGCATAGCATCATTAATTATAATAACCGATTAAAGGAAAACATTCAAACTATTTATAAAAGGTTTGTATTAATTGTATTTATATATTAACATTGTAAACTTTTATTTCCTAATTAATAAAGATTCGTTATTAATTAAATATATATGAGTGATTTCAAATGATTATTCCACACTCAAATTTTTTCCATTCCTATTCAATTTTGATGGGTACTTTTTTAATTACTAAACATGTAAACATGAGTGATTTCTCATAAATACTAGGATTTAAAAGTAAACATGGCGACGAAATAGGTTAGTCTCGTCGCATAAGTTGCCAAAGTTTTGGCTTTGGAACAATTTCAAACGAAATTTTCAAAATTTTCATGAAATATTTGGGGGCAATTTCACCTCTCTACTTAAATACCTAGTCCTCCCTCAAACCCCATTCTTCACCTCTCCTTTGCCCCTCGACAACCATATCAAGAGAAACCATCACGGCAAAGCACCCATCCCCGCCGCGCCAAGCGACCCCTCTGCGTTGTCAATTACGAAAGCCTACGGCTGATTAAGCTAGCTCCACAAATTGTCTACGGCTTCGTCCTCACCACTGGCCTCCCTAATTAAGCAATATGGACTTCTTCGTCAACATCATCGATCTCGTCCTTCTCTTCTCTTCTCTCCTCTCCTCTCCTCTTCTCTCCCACCGCCCCCTCAGATCTGGGTCGTCCTCTCCTCTCCATCGGATTTGCATCCTCCTCTCCGATCTCCCATATCGGATCGGCGCACTCCTCTCCCTCAAGCAATCCGGCAACAAACCTCTACCACGCGGTGGTGGTTGTTTTGGTGGGGAGAGGGCAGAGGTGTGTGGTTGAGGTGGTGGCGCACGTGGTGGTCTTTTGGGTGAGAAGAGAACAAAACTAAATAAAACAAAACTAAACTAAAAAGAAAAGAAAAAGAATTGAAATTCAGAATTTAATATAAAATACACAGAACTAAAAAAGAAAAAAGATTTTTTTTTTACATATTTATAACTTTTAGGCGACGAAAACTTTTGTTGCTTAAGTGGTAACCTTTTGTTGCATTAGAACTTTGGCGAAGAAACATAGTTCGTCGCTAAAATGCGACCTAAGTGACGAAACTAATATTTTTGTCGCTTCAGTACCTATGCGACACCAGCTATGTGATTATTCCTATGCAACGAATTTTCGTCTCTTCAGTTCTTATGTGACGAAATTTCTCACTTAAGCGACGAAACCATTTCGTTACATAAATCCTATACTATTATTGAAATTAGGGATAATCTTGAACGAATTATTAAGCTCAATTACAACTACATCCCTGTCTTCTCAAAAGAAAAGAAAAGAATCTCATAATTAAGCAATTCATCTGAATAATATCAAGAAACATTATCAAAATATTGATCGATCTTTTGTCATTAACTTTTGGATAGTGAAATTGACACCCTATTTTTTTAATTTCACAGCATGCACATATGTATTGATGAAAAACATTTTATTATGAAGAACAGAAGGAGCCATTTTCACTCATATATAAGAGAAAATGCTCGTTTAGTAGTAACTGGATTGGGCGAAATTGGTAATGCTAGTTGGAATTACTTTGATAATGTCTTTCTGTTGACGTCATTTATAATTTTGGTTTGTAAGTTTCCCTCTGAAATATCGACCAAAAAAAGTTGTCCTCTGAAATTGAAACAAATAAATAAAAACAGATCTTCAACTAGAACCAAAAAAAACAAAAACAAAAAACTGACATTCATGGTAGTCGTGGCCCCGTGGAGCATAATTGCATAAACAATCAAATAAATGTATAAAGCATAAAATCTTATTACACTAAAAGTGTAAAACTACAATGAACTGAATGAACGTAATTCAGACCAAAATGGTTTTTTTTTTTTTGGACGAAGGATAACTTGGTTTCGAGATGGAAGTTGGCGAGCTCAGTTTAGCTTCAGTTTTTTGAGGTGAAGCTATTAGACAATCTTAGAGTGGAATACTGAGGTGGGCATATTGCAAGGATCCATCCCTGAGTATCCAAATAAAAGCCAGAGATTAGGACACACTCTTCCCATGTTGGATGATAGTTGGAAGAACATCTGCTCACTTCTCGGTATGTCTTTCCTATTCGTATCTTCCAAGTTCCAACACATGTATTCACATCACATCTGCGATCATTCTAGTATGTATCAAAAGAAGCATATACAAACTCACATGTGGGATTATTTAGTATGTGTCAAAACTCAAAAGAAGCAAATACAAAACGAAGTAAATAACAGTAGAGGCATTAGGCAAAATACCATAACAAACAAATTTTGTAACCACTATATCATTCAATTTGTAATCTTCAGTTCTTCCATATAAGATGACTTACACTATACCCTATACATCTGCCATTCAAACCATATAAACAATAGATCACCAATTTTGACTGAGGTTTCTCCAACCAAATAGCTTCCTCAAGATTGTCAAACCTGCATTTGTTAAAGCCAAATGATCAGATGCCACCATCCAACACAGGTATACAAGAGCAAACATTATTATCAGTAGTACCGACAACAAATAATCTCGGCATTTCACTTGTCCAACACAAGATTTAGATATACATGAGCTAACATTATTATCAGTACTGACAGCAATCATATCATCGCGGCATTTAACTTGTCCAACACAATACTTAGGTAAAGGTGAACGGACAGTTGGAAGGTTTTTGTTCAAATCTGATGTGTACGACCTCCCTCTCACAATGTCGCTGACATGACTAGAAGTCTAGAACATGAGAGGTTTGTACACAAGATGCTTTCATGCTTTAAATACTTTCTCATAGATGCAATAATGTCTACTATTATATTGAAATATCTAGTATCTGTAGTTGTCCATTGTCAGCTTGCACACATTTGTGGGCACTTTGAGCTCCACTTTGCACATATCATTATGTGTGTTGTAATTTGAAAGAAAGAAAAAAAGGAGGATCATTACCTCAGCGAATGACTTCTGGCTTGAATGGGTTCGGAATTCCCTTATTTGGAATAAATGTTTCAAAAGCCTCAACAAGAAGTGCTACTTTTCTACTCCGAGCTGGAGTTAACTTAGCAACAGCCTTTTGAAGAGCATAATCAAGCATCCACTCCTCAGCATTCTTCCTCTCGTCCATGTTTTGATGCTTTAAATTAACTTTTTCTGCTTCGGGGTCAGGCTCCAAGAGCAGATATTTTGGCCCTCGTGAGTTGGACTTCTTTCCTTTCTCCAATGCCTTGATAAACCTCTTAAGCAGAATCATTTTCTTCAGATTTCTCCAGTTCTTTGACATCTTCTGTTTAGGTTTTTCTTCTACCATCAGCACTTCCTTTTCTTCACCCTTAATGAGAGCATTATCAGATGTGAGCAATATTTCTTCTGGATCTTCCCCTGCTTTCTTCTTTGATTCTCTGAAGCTATCTTTGGCAAAGTTGGAAAAAGTTGCGAAAGATTTTCCTTCTATGCCAATATTATTTTCTGGTGGTTCCTGGTCGGGAATTAAGTCCCTAGTTTTTGCTAAATCGTCTTCTGATTCGTCCTGGGTTTCTGGAAGAAGGATTTCATCAATCGCTTTCTCCACCAGCTTGATAGTTTCAATACGGCGGAGTTCATTCTTTTTGTTGACTGCCTGCTGATTCGTCACGCTCAGCTTTGGATCCATCTCTGCTTGGGGCAATGTTTTATCATTTCCTTGTTCCTCATCTGCTCCATCAGGTGGTTCATCTCCATCTTTTTCAGCAATGCTTGATACCATGTGCTTATACACAAAGTACCATAGCCTTGTGTAGTTCTGTTTTTCCAACTGAGTAACATATGTTGCATCAATATTGCTTTCCGAATGAGATTCTTCAGGTGGAGGCGATCCTTGAAAGCATCCAGAATTTCCATTTGATCCTTCTCTTGCTGTCTTAGTTCTTGGGGCTAGAGAGACCACCATGTCCTCAGACAAATCTGCTTCTGCACCATTGCAGTTGGTGTTTAGCTTACCTGTCTCTCCATTACTGCTTTCCACATCAGGATTCATATATACACGATCCAAACTACTGACAGAAATATGTTCTGTGGGGATCTCTTGAACTGTTTCATTTTCGAGAACTTCATAACCGGTGCTACCATCTTCTTCTTGCTTCAAGCAGGTTTCTATACAGAATTGGGGACCTTTACTTTCTGATGAGGAAACACTGGGAAACTCTGTATCATCGGTATTGGTAAAGACTGTGTCCTCCTCGTTACCAGTCTTGATGGAATGTGTCTCTTGCTGGTCGTCATCTGTGGCTCCAGAAGCAGGTATATCGACTTCTGTTTTAGTGGACCAGTCTTCTGCACTTGATTCTTTGAGCATAGAAGATCTCACTGGACTTGGCTGTTCATCCAGTTCAACATCAATGAACTTATCTGTACACTTACTTGAATATTCTTCAGGACATGACATACAGCCGAGCAAGATTTTGGCAGAATTCCCAGAATCACACTCTTTAACAGTTTCATCAGCATTTTGAATGGACAAGCCATTGCAGGCTTGAAGATCTGCTTCAGTTGAACCTATTGCTTTGGACCTCGGGTGAATTCTAATATCAGGTAAAGGGACAACAGTTTCAAAAGCTTCTACAAGTAATGCCACTCTTCTTTGTTGAGGTGGAGACAGCTTAGATATCACCTTTTGAAGTGCGTAATCAAGCATCCATTCATCAGCACTCTTACTGTGTTTAAGTTCCAGCCGACGTAGATTAATTTTTTCTGCCTCTGGATCAGGATCTACGGGTAGGAAATGTGGTTTCTGGTAACTGAGGTTCCTTACCTTTTCAATTGCCTTGACAAATCTCTTGAGAAGAATGAACTTTTTCAGACTGCTCCAGCGCTTGGGTGTGTTCTGTTCAAACTTGTCTTCCACTACTTCCCCTGCTTTCTCTTTTGTAGCATTGCTGCTTTCAGCTTCTAACTGTGCTTCTTCTGTATTCTGTACGATTCTGACATCTGAAGAATCACCATAAGTTAAGGTTATATGCTCCTCTCCTTCATCAATCCTTCGCTGCAATCCATCTTGGTCTGAGCTTATGTCACTAGTAACTAATTGATCATCATATAAGCTGCCCTGAACTTCTGGGAGAAGAATTTTGTCAAATGCTTCCTGTACTAGATCAATTGCATTTTGCTGACAGAGCTCAAGTGTTTGGTCTCCCCCACTGTGATTTGTCAGAACTGTATGCTCATCTGTTTCAGGAAAAGATGGATTGTTGGTTATAAGCACGCCAGTGGTACCTTCCACTTGATCTTCTTTGTCTTCCCCATGAAGAGGGACAGGGCTGTCAACAGCTTCTGGGTTACCCTTTACTGCATGTTTGTACATTAATTTCCACATAGTGATATACTTGTGATTTTTTGCCTGCATACTACACTCCACACTTTCATTTTTGTCCAACTCCAGACTACCAACTTTGTCTGTCACCAAACTACCATTGTTTTGCTCAATGTCTATTGTTTGTTCCTCTGGTGCCTCACAACCCAAAGCACAATTCTTTTCATGGCTTTCATTGTCACTTGTTGATTCCACAACAAGATCATTAGTGCAATCATCAGATTCAACATTTTCTGGAATTGATTTAGGTCTGCTGCTGTTCGATTTATCAGTGCAAGTGAAATCAATACATTCATTGTGACAAGATGCTGCACATTTCTCTTCTTTTAGGTCTGTGTTGGTGACTTCAGAAACTGATTCAATGCAACCTTCCAGACATAAATCACCAAGTGATGTAGGTGACACCAAAGCATGGTGTTCTACTGTGGCAAAATCAGTTGTTTCCTGCAGACTCTCCTCCAAAGTTTCACGAAACAGCTTCCCGGAATCATCGGAAAGATCGTAGTTGTCTTCATCTTCTTTGCTGCCAGTTTCATCATGGACTTGTAAAGTCTCTTCGGGGCCCAATTTCTCTACCACAGGAGAGGTTGTTCCATGAACTAAAGAAAGTCCATTGCTGACCATTTTATTCATCCCATCTTCCTTAATTTTGCCAGACTTTTTCGCTTTAACTGTGGATCGAGTTGCCAGTTTCATTCCCCTCTGAGTCTTCAATAAGCGCCTCCTTATTGAAATGAGGCTCTTGAGTGGAGGTACATTAGCGTGGCGATGGCCATGAAGAGAACAATAAGTGAATGGACAAGGCTTGGTAGCTGAAGTTCCTTCGGAATCACTTCCTTCTGCATGAACATCCTTCACCTCCGGAGGGGACTTGGAATGCTTGAGAGCTGAAGAGCATGTAGCTCTTTGCACCCCCAACTCTGGAAATTCAGAGATTTCAGAATGTTTCCGAATCACACGAGCCTTGGATTTTGTTCTAGACAGTCTTGCTGACTTGTGAGCAGAGTTGGGGGTTGAATTACTAGTGCTGCAATAACTCGATTCCGAAGAGCAGCGGGGACTACACTGAATCTGGGTCCTTTTCTCACTAGAGCAGCAAGTCTCCTTCAAAAAGTTTGGTGATGATAATGATCTATGCTTATTCAGTTGGGTTTCTCCAGAGCTTTTCCTCACCAAAGAGTTCTTGAATTTCACACTCGACATTCTTGTTAAATTGTTAACAGGCTTAAAACTAGACCTCCTTATCAATACTCTACCTGAGTTCTGCAGAAAAACCACCACCCAAAAACAAAAGCAGCTATTGATCCTCAATATCTTTGTATTCTAACCAGAGCATAAAACCAAACCCAGATTGAACAATGAATAACAGACTTGCCTGTGGAATATCTGCAGTTGCATCATTGGATCTGTACTTGGATCTTCTTCTCGACGGCGATTTTGCAAGCTTGATTGATCTCAGCTTGTTCACCTTCTTCTGCAGCTCCGGTTCTCCTCTGCTTCTACCATTCTGGTTTTGGAGAACATATAATGCAGTAGTCGTCATCAAAGACTGCTCCGACATTTGGGTATTATCTGAATCACATGCCTCCATAGCTTCAAGCTCCATGGAACTCATAGTTTGGGATTCTAAGGAGTTTTGGAAGCTGGGGGGTTTTGGGTTCTGGGATTTTTGTTTGTGGCTACAGCAGTTGGCCTTTTGCTTCCAACTTCATATGAAAATCTTGAGGTCTAAAGTGGCTTCTCGTCTGTGAATATGAGTTGGAGATCGGTAACCTTATGACTTATACACAAAACACAAACAGAGAGATTGACTTGGCCATCTGATTCAAAGTCCTGGGTCAGGACTTTATTTATTCCAATGTAAATCCCATTTCAATAAATGAAAATATTTGCCCAGATCTTCAAACTTAAATGGTAACAGTAGTGATTGTTACATCACAGAACCCACCACGATAGAGAAATTTGTAGATGACACCAGAGGACCACTTGACAGTATATGACGTGGTTTTACGTTTCAATTCAATATTGATATTTAGATTTATTACAACTAAATATAAATTAAAATTTTCTATTTTTTATGAAAATACTTTTATGGGTCTTTGTTGAGTTTGGACTAGGGTTTAGGGTTTAAAAAACAACAAAAAACTCAAAATTGTCTTTGATAAAATAGCTGATGTAATTTTTCCTTAGTAATATCCAAGTGTCAATATTTAATTAGAATGTAGGACCACGTCATACTATCACGTGGTGCTCTTGTAGCATCTAAAAATTTCTCAAATAGCTGCAACTGTTATATTTTTGACTTCAATATCTTCTACAGTTTTTCATAACTTAACATTAACAAGTTAATTAGACTGCTTATTGCAAACTCAATCCGACATTAAAAGTGCAGTTACAGTTTTGAGATTAATGAAATGTACTTTGCCTTCATAAACAAAAATTTGACAACAAATTTATCGACTATAGTACGTTGGGTACCGTTTTATATTGTTAACACAAAAACCAATAACTAGAGCTAAGGGAATCTGGATACTAAGGGGGCGTTTACTAAGCATGAATGAGAATGAGGGTGAATGGGAGAGAAAAGGAGTTATTCTCATGTTCGTTTGTTTACTTGTTATCTGAAATGAGAAATAGAAGTAGGATTTTTTCTCATTTATGTGTTTACCAAAGCCTAGAAATAGGAATCATAACTCTGTTAATTACAATAATACCCTCTCATAAAAATGTGATTATGTACATAGACAATAAAATCAGCACAAAGCAAAAAACCAATAGAACAGATTAAGTAGGTAGAGAACATATATGAAACCATTGCACAAATCAACAAGTACACGTTCATACCTTAAGTTCATTACAAGTAAGCTGAAATGAACAAAACAACTAAAAAAATAAACAGAAGATGAACTCGATAAAGAACATCATTGAACAAACTAACGAGTACACACTTAGGTTTATTACAAGAATGAAAAGTCATTTTTTTAAGAACAACATCAGATCAAAGGAAAACAATCTATTTAGCCTCCCTACTTCCTCTCCATGTATTAAACATTTCAGCAGGGGCAGGACTACACTTCGGGAGGGTCCGGACCCCTGTTTCATAATGCTGAAAAGCAGCATCTAGAGCCTGCACAAAAATGATCTTTCAATGAGTTCCCTTCACCATTAAGATTTTTCATTTTATTTTCCTCTAACTAACACATACATTACATAAAACTAATTCTTCCCAAGATGATATTTGGTACTTGAAATATTCTGGGTGAGCCCATTAAAAACCTATGCACAGAAATTGACAGTAAAGTTCTCTTACAATCGATACATAGATAGAGAAATTTGCAACACACAAAACTGTATACATGTATATATATATATATATATATATGTATTTGACGGGTCATCAGCAGAGCATCCTCTTTTTAAGAAAAGTGAGGACCCCCTCAGTCTGGCCCGCAATCGAATGATCAGAGCTATTCATACTCTTATATTAAAACCTCCTTCAAGAATCACTCCTCCAAAAAGTTAGTAGAGTCGGAAGTTGTGAGCCATATAATCAGCATGATTCTCATTTCAGTTTTATCCAATGGACTGTTTTTGTGGCTGGACATGGTGAAGACTATGTTAACCTTGATACATAATGGAGCAACCGGATGATCATGAGATTCTTGAAGATCATCTATCCCACTCATCCGGGTAATCCTATCAAGTCTCTCATGTACAGCACTGTCACTAGGATCTGCAAATAAACAGCAAAACATAAGCACGGTTGTTCTGCTCTACCATGTAAAAGCAAAGGAAATGGAAAAAGGACCATACTAACCCTGTCTTGACTGCATAAGTGCCTCCGCTATTGTTTCTACCTGCTTCGTCCCGAGCCGGGAAGGGGTCGCGAGGCGGAGCGAAGTAGAATTCCTAGGTCCTTCACACGGAACCTGCACAAGTAACAGCGTCACGGGGTCGGGACTAGGGTGGCCCAGTCTTCGACTCTCCGATGCTTAAGTTAGCTGTGAGTACTTGTACGGTAGAGGAATGTGAAAGAGAGAGTGTATGTGTGTGTGTCTTTTATGATAGATTGAGTTTGTTTTATAGGCCAAACTTGGGTACCTTTGCCTTAGTCTCCAATGTGGGACTGATTGCTATTCTTTGGAGTGTCTCCCCTTTTGGGGTGTTTTGCCGCTAGAGTGACTTTGGCAAGCGGTTTGTTACCGGCCCTTCATTCTTTGGATGCCTGTGAAGGGCTCACCAGGGCTATCTCGACCGGGTAATTGTACCTTATTCTC
Source organism: Fragaria x ananassa (assembly GCA_034370585.1). NCBI lineage: Eukaryota > Viridiplantae > Streptophyta > Magnoliopsida > Rosales > Rosaceae > Fragaria > Fragaria x ananassa. Next base: position 16,813,715 of record CP139754.1, read on the forward strand.
GGCTTAGCCAAGTATTTTGGCTATGTACTAACAGCTATACTTCTTGGATCTTCTGGGTCCACATCTGCAGTCAAGTTTACAAACCAAAGTTATCTACCTAAAATGGTAAAAGAAAGATTAAAACACGCATCAATGGGAAGCATCTTCTGACATTTATCAATGAGAAACTGAGAGTAACACTGGCAATCACTCCCCTTACTACTTATAACACATTTTACACACACTTCCAACTTGCCTTTCGATAACTCACTTGGAACCCTTTTTTCTTGCTTAGATCCTACCAATCTTTTTAGTTTTTCATTCTATAAGTTTTCTCTCATCTACCTTCAATGAGCTCTCTTAACAAGGAGGTTCCCTTCCTATATCACTAATGGATAGAACTTCTTAAGGTAACAAGCAGAACCGAGAAAGGAAAATTACTAAAGAAATGTGCAATAATGGAAAACAATAAATCCGAACCTAAAGATATTGAACACATGACCAATTAAGATTCAGTCTCGAATTGTCTTCACCTATTCTCCAAAACCAACATTACTAGACTAAAAATTATTTCCAAGATTCATCCAGGATACAAATAGTGAAAAAGGATTTGGACATACCCAAATCAATTCCTAGAGACATCAATATTTGAATTTTTGTTATGTTTAATGGATTTTGATCATACAGTTGAAATCTGTCAAGCCACCCAAAAAATTAGTTCATGTAGAGGCAAATATTCAGATGGAGACGACTGAAACTGAGAAAAACGAGTCTATATATGGCTTAACTGACTGAGATTTGAGAAGATAATTATCATCCTTTTCCAAATAGGAGAGCAGATGACAGAGAAGTGGGAAGATAATGACAAGGAATAGGAAGGAAGAAGTTTTGTAACGGAGGGTGTGTGTGTGTACAATCCTTATGAGGTCCAAACATCCTTATTTATTCAAAAGGTACGGATTTTGCCAATAGAACCACTTTCGGTCATATTTTTCAATCATAGCCAACTAGTATCTAGATATACATGACATGATCATCTCTGCAAAATTTCGGCTAAATTGGTGATTGTTAAGGTATCGAAACTATATGATTACAATGAGCGAACCAAATTTGTTCAACCCGAACAGTTCGTGTAATTCACAGTTTTGAATACCTTAATGATTATCTATTGGGCTGAAATTTTGAATAGAGATGATCTACTCATATAGACCTAAAAGATGAACGGTTGAGATGAGAAAATATGATCGAAAAGTAGGTCAATTACGGAAATCCGTACCTTTTGAATAAATAAGGAGGTTTATATCTGAAAAGGCATGTGTGTGTGTGTGTATAGAGAGAGAGAGAAGGGTATTACTGGGGAATACATGTAAGATAACGTATATAAAAGTTAACAAAATTGAAAGGCGAACGAAATTTAAAATGGGAGAGCCAATTTCAATATCCTGTTATTTAATTGAAAGAAGTATTGCTCATTCTAACCTAGATTTCTTCCTTGAAGAACAACAGCGCCTTGTCTATTGAGGTCTTGCGATAGACTCCTCCTATAGCTCATTCTGTTGTTCGGTTATGTCCTTGTTGCCATCACGAAATATCCCATGATCCTATATAACATGTAGCGACCAAGGAAAACGTAAAAATTTGACCAAAACAATAACAAATATGTACATTAAAGACCTCATAACATTATGAACATTTAAAGAACTCATTGTTGATTAGTGACATTCACTGGATATCCAGAATATCAGAATGTGAATTACTTAATGGAGGAATTTTTCTAATATCTGCCCTTTATGAGATAGTTATTCAAATGGAAAACCACCTTAGATTTTGAGAGAGAACCATGTAAATGAAATTATAGAAACTGTACAGCACTGCATCAAAGAAGTTGACAAACATACTGGAATATGTGTATCCCCTTGATCAGCTTCCATATCCAAAGTTGGATCAACCTGCTGAATCTGCAAAAAGAACATGCCCAGAAAAAAAAAAATGAATATTTTAGAAATCAAACTAGATAAATGCAGCATGAGCACACTAGAAAAGTCAAAAAATTGAATGCTTTCAAAGAGCACCTTCTGTCGAGTTTCCTTTGCCAATATTTCATCTTCCTTTAAAAAAATGGCCGGTTCCTCATCCTCAGCAGCTTCTGCAGCAGCTGCTACAACATTTTTTGTACTGTGGAGGTATTCAGCTCGGAAATATTTGTTCCAGAAGTCTTTCTCTGTCATCTGGTATACAGTAAAATGGAGAGCAAAGACCAGAAAAGCATGCTTCAAGCAGAGTACTTGCAAATAACCGAGTAACAGATTATTCTTAAACTATCATAAAAGGAGGACGTCACTCATAAAAAACAAAATAAATGCGATGAATAACATGGAAAACTCTTTGATTATGTAAGGACTTGTTTCAATATCCTCACTACCTTACTGGGAACGAGATTAATAAATGCCTGGTGCACAGCTGGTTTCAGGGCGAATATCTACCAAGCAATGTAACAATTGAACATAAGCACCAAATGGAAGTTTTCCAGAGATATTACAATTGCTGAAACTGAAATCTTGTATATAAGTGTGCAAAGATAAAAATAATACCTGATATTTAATCTCATCAGTCAAATTGAATGTAACCTTGTTCATCTGACAAATACCCAGAAAAAAAAATTCAGTTTCCCAATCACAAGCGGATACGTTGCTCTCTTTTTTTTGTGGCGGGGGGGTAGGGGTGATGCGAATGTTGTCCACCATAAGGAAAGGAATTGTATTTTATCACAAGAGATTTCAAGTAAAAAAGGCACCAAGGAGATGCCAACCCGGCATCGACTGTTGAAATGTCGCACCATTCATTACTTATTCGGCAAGCAAGTAAATGCACACATAAACAAATGCAAAGTGAGAGAGGGAGGGAGGGAGAGAGAGAGAGATGCTCTACCCGACCATCAGTCATAGGTTCGAACTTTTAAAACCAACCCGCTGTTTTGGCTTCTTACGGCTATCTCCATCAAGCAACCTCTGAAATTTGATTTAAAGAACACAAATGTAACTTAACAAGTTTGTTTTCGGAAAAAAAAAAAACTATATATATTTATATATATATATATATATATATATCCATTTCAAATGTAACTACTCAGAGATTTTTTCAGAAAAGAACAATTCATTTCCATTGTACATCCGTGTGCGTCAGTGCGTGTTTTTTCTTTTTTTTTGGGGGGGGGGGGACAATATGCAGAAATTCAAATTAAAATTGAAACAATCTACTAACAAAAGTGACATTATCATACTTAACTGACCTTCCTAGTTGCCCAGAACTCAGATTCTGTCAAGACACCGCTGCCCACAAACTGCTTGTGAAGTTTCTGCAGTTCGCTGCAAAGGAAAAAATTTAGTGATATACAAACATGAAGTTGAAACAAAGAATTTTCTTTTCCTAATTTTATGTGCCACATTCAGCACCAAATAATTAAATTAGCATGAAGATCCAAGTTGAAAGGATTTTATATTGACCATTAATCTCCATTACAAACCAAAGGCAAACAAAAATGACTTTAACACAAAGAATTGAGAAAAAGTTATAGACGAGAGGGGAAAAGGATCAAAAAAAGGGCAATTTTACCTATACAAAGGCTATGTTCAACATCAGAAAGACAAAATGCCAAAAGAAAAAAAACGAGGAAGAAGAGAAAAAATTAAACAAGCTATTTATTCCTTTTCAAATTCCATGCAGCCTAATTTCTCATTTTGTTAAAATGTAAGGTGTGACGTATAGATTCCTTGTAGCTATCGCATATTATGTGTTCTTGTTTCTGGAAAAAAGAAACATACACTAGAGCTCATGGAGGAAAATATCAAGTATAAGGAAACAAAAAGGAATCAAATAGATCTACAGACTCACTCAGGCAGTGGGCATCATACCAAATGTGCATTTAAACTACTTAATTAGAGAAATTTTAAAGGAATTTCAGTCAAAATGAAGGGTGCCTTGAAAAATTTAAAATCAATGTCACAATACTGTAATACATTGACCTTGGGGCATGGAAAGACAGACAATGAATCTGAATTACATGTGTAAATTGCATTTCAAAATGTACAAACACTGTATAATCTATATCATATGGAACTTGGTACTTGGAGGGGCTCAACTATTCTATTTTGGTTTCGGAACCTACTTAGTATTCAAGAATGGAGTTTACAAAACACCACCTCTATCTTGGCCATGTTATTTCGATGAAGTAGTTTACTACTGAAAGATAAGAAAGCTACCAAGTGCCTGTGGTAACCCCATAGTAGATAAGGTGTGTGATTCTATTGCATTGAGATAAAAGTGAAACCCAAACTAAAGATCATTAAACCAAATGGCAAAATAAAAAGAATAATACATGGAAATAAAGCTTGTAGAATAAATGTACAGTAAGGATGAAAACAAAATAGCTCACAAAATTATCTGTGGTTCTAACAAAATGGGAAATAATGATAATTATGTGGATGTAGGAGACTGACCCGTCTTCTTGCATAAGCTTCATTCGGAGCTCTAACTCTGCTGTACTAAATTGTTCATATGCAGAAGAGGAGGCAGAAAAGATTGTTGTAGCAGAAGAACCCTTTGCAGCCTCTAGGGCATTGGCTGTTCAAATGAACAGGATGAAAACAAAGTGTAAACAACTAACCCATAAAACAACAAAGCTAATACAAATATCAATTCTACGTAGCCTAAACCTATTGCAAATGGGTTTGGTTTTGGGTTAGATGTTGCAACTCTAACAAAAGGGAAAAAGCAATGAGAAGTCTAATACCCAAAGGTAGAGAGAGAGAGAGAGAGGTAAAACCAAGTGTGAAACAGAGACTCATAATAGAGTCATCAACACATACGGATGGGAGATACCGATAATTTGTGGGCAAGCATGAAGATCAGGATAAGTCTCAAACTCAAAAATGTAATTCTCATCCTGGAACATGATAGGACGAATTTGCAAAATTGAGTGAGCCAATATGGAACAGCAGTACAGTAGCTAGCACTGAAACAGTAGTTGGAGGGCTATAAGAAAACGAGTGAAAACCTTAGTGTTGGTGATATTAAGCCAAGGTGGTTTATTTGATCCGTCTTTAGTGTTCTTCTGACCTGAAAAGTGTATAGAGTGAGAACAAGAAAAGGCATTAGTAACTACAAAGCAAAGAATACAACTCACGTAATATAGGGAGAAGCAAGAAAGATTGCCTTCTAGTTGGAAGGGGCCATCAAGGTTTGCGGGAGAGGTGGGAACACAAAGCTATGCTCCATCTGCAATCAACTACTACTACTGATGTAAAGAAATTATGTACATGGTTCCAACTTCTGACATGAACCTAAGCAGCTCTATCACTTCCTTAATGCTATATCCCCATCAGTGACCTATATACCACATCCAGGCCAATCTGCAATAGATCCAAGATGAGCTACTCTGTAGGCCTGTCTAGATTAGAGTTGCGGTCTGTGCTTGAGTCAAAAATCCCCATCAGTCAATGAATGAAGTTCCATCTAAATTACATTTTAGATCAAAATAAAAAAAAATGTAAGCTAACAAGGACCTACGATAGAAGTAACTAGAGTAACACAGTGATCAGGTGACCGAATGATTTTTCTGGTAGAGCTTGATTCTAGAGTTGGAGTCACTCATATTATCCTCACTATCTGAACTACCCTTACATGGTGATTGATTAAACTAATACTACATCATTCACATATGTTGCAACTCTTCACAGAAGTTAATCTAATCAAATGTAGCAATAGTTGCAGGGAAATGGAAAACTGTTCTCACGCATAAAGCAGAAAGAAAAGAAAAGAAAGGTATGTACTACTTCAACACAATAAGTATTGTATAACAGCACAAGAATGGTACAAACAAAGTTTTACTTTCTGAAATTTTATATAAATTTCTGAAGTCCCAAATCATTGACCCCGGATTCATCATTAAACAAATTCAGAAGTGTGTCTACAAGAATTGTAAAAAACCAATGAGAATGAAACTTCCTTTAGTTTCTGTCTACAAGATCATAAGTCCTTTCCCCTCTCCTTTATCAACTTTTCTTGCAATGTCAAGAATTGAATACGATGAAGAATTTACAGTTCCACATTGAGTTCTAAATTTGCACAATAGAAACCTTGTGAAAGTTGAGATTTTAGTTTTCCCTCTAGTTAAACTACAGTGAAATTGTGAGAATATATACAAGTTCAGTAGACAATTATCATAAGTGTCCATAAACAAAGGAATATTGAGAGTAAGACAAGAACCTAAGAAGCATCAACCATAAATGACTAGGACCCCGCTGACCATATAACGACATTTAGGCATTACAACACATAGTGCCATTGAAATTAAAGGGAAGTACCAATGCAAACGTGTCAAAGCCATGATAACTTCTGGCGTATACCGAGCAACATACTAGCCACCACATCATCAAGGATTCAACGATTCAAGGGAAACCAACACTACTGGAAGAAGTAGTTCCATTTTTCTGGGCATATCTTGCTTAAATATAAAAAAGGAACAAAAGAACATGATGAGTCATGCCCAGTCTTGAAACACACAATTGTCGGACTATTCACAAGACTTGGGTGGTTTACAGCCTCAACAGTCAACACCATTCTACACTCAAACCACCTATTAGATGCTCTTGATTATAACATCAAATCTTTATACATCAAAATTACTATCTATCGGATGTTTGCCAATGCATTACTTATCATCAAGGCATTCTAAGATACATATTGTATTCAAAATAGCAAGGGAAAAAATAATAATAATAATTCAATTAGTAGTGCTGAATACATCGACTCTCATTTAGAGGACTCGAGCACCAAAGAATGCTAAACTACTAGTAACATTAGTCAAGATATATATTAGAGATATAATAAAACAAAGACACTAACCAGTCAAACTGAAGCTCATGCTCATTACATCAGGAATGACCATTATCCTCAGACAAAAGGCTGTAAATGTAAGGAAGATTGCTTACATCCTTCATATGGTCTGCTAATTTACCAATCATATCATGCATCTCTCCTGTCTGACAGTGGACCTTGTCTTTCGCTACAAACTCATGCCTTGCATTTCTCATCTCAATCAAACTATAAGCTAACTCTTTTGTCAAACCTCTGTCTTCCATGAGCCTTCTGACCCTATGGGCATCAGCCCATCTACCAGCTGCAGCATAAATGTTTGATAACAGAACATATCTTGCACCACTGTTGGGCTCCAACTCAAACAGAGCTTCTGCAGCCTTCCTAGCTAGGGCCAAATTCCCATGGACTCGACAAGCAGCCAAAAGTGCACCCCACATCGCAATATGATCTGATGTATTAGGAGCTCTCTCAATCAACTCCATTGCTTCCTTCACTTTGTTTTTCCTCCCAAGCATATCAATCACAATTGCATAGTGACTTGACCTAGGTTTAATACCATAACCCTTTTCCATTAAGTGCAGAATTTGAAGTCCTTCAGAAACTAATCCTGTGTGGCTACAAGCAGATAACACCGAAAGAAAAGTCACATAAGTAGGCTTTATATTTGATTCTACCATCCTCTTAAAAACAAGAAGTGACTCCTCCCCCAGCCCATTCTGAGCAAATCCAGTAATTATAGAGTTCCAAGAGACTACATCCTTCTCACAAATCATCTTAAACAATGTTTTTCCCGATCTCATGTCTCCGCATTTGCTGTACATGTCAACTAGAGCATTACAAATAATTAAATTGGACAAGTAACATCCATTATAACTTCTAATGATATGCCCATGAATCTGCTTACCTCTTTCATTAAGTGCTAGGTCTGCACAAGCACTCAAAATGCTAACATATGTAACTGTGCTAGGCGGGATCCTCTCTTCCAGCATTTTCTGGAAAAGATCCAAAGCATCATTACCACGCCCACTTTGTACAAAACCTGATATCAAAGCAGTCCAAGAAACTGTGTTCTTGATAGGCATACCATGAAATACCCAACAAGCATCATCCATTCTTGATGCGTTTGCATAAGAAGCAATCATTGAGGTCCAAGACACGACGTCCCTCTCTAGCATCCGACTGAATACAGAATATGAGGTGTCTGGTTCACCACATTTTCCATAAGCATTGACCAAAGAATTGCAAGCAACGATATTCATTTCCAAGCCAATTGCAATCGCCACCCCATGAACTTGACACAACATTGCCAATGCACCTAGGGAAGCACAAGTTCCAACTACACTTACAAACGTGAACTGGTCTAAGAACAAACATTCACAACCTTGTTGCATTCTTTGAAAGAGAGATATGGATTCTTTATGATACCCATGACGTGCTAAACCATAAACCAACGTATTATAACTCACAAGGTTTGGTTCTGTCATTGTAGCAAGCAAATGGCGTGCATCATCAAAACTGCCATTTCTCGAGTACATGGAAATCATGGTGTTCCAAGAATGGGTGTTCTTAGTTGCAAGGTCGTCAAAAGCCTTTTGGGCATCTGGAATGGCATTGCATTTGGAGTAAATATCAATGAGGCGGTTGATGAGGAAGGTGTCGAAGGTGAGAGCTGTTTTAATGAAGGTTGAGTGCAAAACCCTGCCAAGCCTGATGTCCTTATTAGTGATGCTTTTCGATATGAGAGAGACATATTGATCAAACAAAGATGAAGCCAGGATTTTTCTGTATTTGGGGTGGCTAAACCTCACTACTAAATATAATTTTCATCCAGTAATCTGGGTTCCCAATTAGCACACCCTGCAGATAAAGCAGTATAAAAATATAAATATAATCAAAAGCAAAAACTGGTCTTATTCAACTGAAGTACAAGACATCTCATCAAAAACAAAAACTGAAGTACAAGACATGGAACAAAATTAGATACCCGGAATGAACAAGGAGATACCAGGAGTCTAGGGTATTGTAGTTCATAAGATTTTGTTCAGGTCTCATTTCACTGATCTTGAACAGGAAATTGACAGATTTAAAAGCAGTTGGAATAAAAATCAAATAGAATCGGCAATGGAGATGCTGACCTGATTCTGATTTTGTAGGGAGGGAGAGTGAGGCTGTGGTGACTTGGATGTGAATGAGAGCGGAACAGAACTGTAACAAGAAGAAGAAGAAGAAGAAGAGAGTTCTGAGCGAACGGCCGTCGATCTGAGAGGGGAATTTGGGAATAAAAATAACGATTATGGAATGACTAAAAGGTTTGGATACGGAACGATTGAAATTTTCATTTCTATTAGGTATAAGAGAGTTGTTGCGCTGTTAAGTTGTTGTCTAGTTTTTTATACAACCTATTGCCCATTTGTTTTTTTTTAATGACTTATATTTCATTCTTTTTAATGTTATTTTAATATATTTATGTAATTGATTGAATTTAGATAAAAAAAAAGAAAAAAAAGAATGAATTTAATTAGAACATAATTTTGGTGATGTAATGAACTTATTTTATATTTTAGTATATTTTTATGTATTAAAAATACATAATGATATTATTCTATTTGCCATGTCGGAAACTCAGTTTTTAGTTTTACCGTGTCGCGCCGTGTCGTGTCGTTGTGTCTGTGTACTTGTCCATGTCCGTGCAACATAGTATTTAACCCATAATAAAACTAGTTTTCAGCTGGGGTAAAACAAAGCCATTTCGGAAAATACTGTGTCCGGACTAGTATGTACGTGAGCGTCTAGACTCTCTCTTATTTATATATTTTTGTCAATGTAAATCATAATTTTAACCATTCAAAAGTTGAATTAAGAGATCACCTCTGCAAAATTTCAATGTAAACAAACATTGTTTTCTCTGCTGAATGTATCAAACAAATGAACGACTGATCATGAGATTGCTAACTTTCACCATAACTGACAGTTTGTTTAATGAAATCGGCTAATTTTGCATAGGTGATCTCGATAGGTTAATTCAATTTTTGAACGGTTAAGATTATGATTACATTAAAGTATGTAAATAAGAGTGAGTCTGGACGCACACGTACATATTAGTCCGAACACAAGTACTTTTGTAATACCCTAGATTTTCATTTTACTTTCCTTGTGTTATTCTCATATTTAATGAAGGATTATTTATGGAAATTTTTTAGTTTGGGCGAAGTTGAAGTTTCGGGAGTAATTTTTAAGGTACTTTGACTTTTAAGATGCCCAAAAGTTGACTTTATTTTTCATAAGTTATCTTCGAAAACTTCCTTCATGAAAGTTGTAGAGCTCGTCTATACGAGTGCGTAGACATGCGGCACGCCCAAAACGGAGGTAGTATGAGAAAGTTATGATCAAAGGAAGTTAGTTTCCGGGTTTGGAAATAGTATAAGTAGAAAAATGTGGGGGAATTATTTTTGGAAACCTAAAATTTTCAGTCTCACTTTCTCTCTCCTCCCTCTCCCGAACTCCTCCCGCTCTCCAATCTTCTCCAATCGATTTCTCCGCCGTCCGGCCACCAAACCGGTCGTCACCGGTCTCATTCGGTCCTCACGGACCTCCTCTCCATTTCTGGAGCAGTCCCACCCGCCATCGCGCCGCTTGGAAGCCACCACAGAGAGGCGGAGCTGCAACGGTATCGCCGGAAAACCGGCGATTTAGGCGGCGTTTCGGGCGAGAGTTAGCTTTTGTTTTTGGTTTCATTTTGGATTTTCGGGGTGTTTTCCGGCTGATCCCGGCCGAACTAGTTAAAACCCCAGGTATTAAAGTTGTTCACCATACTTCAATTTACAAGTTTCATGTTGTGAGTTTCTCCTAATTCAGAAGTTTTGGGGTGGTGGCGCGTTCGGCCGAGTTGTGGCCTTAGTTTCCTGTGGTTAGCTAGTCCTTGCTACTGTGATATTGTTGAGAGGTAGTTTGGCTAAGTTTTGAGCAAGGTTTGCATGTTAGGACTTAGGTTTATTTGTTTTGACGTGGTTGAGTTTGAGTTTAGGTTTTAAAGATTTGAGGCAGCTCAATTGTGTCGTTGAGTTCAACGACTTTGGGAAATTGTCCTCCCTTGAGCTAAAGGTTAGTTTAAAGGTATTGTGTTATCCTTTAGTATTTTGGTTTCTAAGGTTTTTAATTGTGTGATTTTATAAGTACACACATAAGATTTTGGTTTTTAATGATTTTTGGGTTACTTTTAGGCATTGGCCTTCCTTTTAATAGATTTATTGTTACTTGAACTCGAGATTCTCTCCCTCGGTAGGATGGTCCTAAATTCTGTCCTGGTTACGTGGTTACTCTTTCAGCTTCAAGGTTATAGTTGCGGCATAGAGGTTGCTTATGTTTACTTATGTAGTTTCATATGGTTCATTTTTTATGTTGTCCGTGATGACATATAGTGTTTTGTGTTCATGTTATATTCATACATTTAATTAATATATGAATTTTTGTCACCTTTTCATAAAAAATTAAAAATTAAAAAAAAAATCTCATATTAGCGGCCAATGAATGTAGATATGTTCTTTTTACTATTTTTTTTTAAGGGACTCCTGCAGTTGGTTTTGTACTTCAGAAAGAGGTGAAGTTTTCAATCTGAGAAGGAGCGCGAATCTGAGAGCACTGGAGATGTCAAAGTTCATATACCCACGGCTGTCTCGCGTCGACATAGTCTCGATCATCATCGACGCTCAGATCATGGACATCTCGGAGCGCCATCTTCTCAACCCTAACCCTGACTTCGTCACCGACCTCTTCACCCGCGTCCTCATCGCTCTCGACTTCTTCAACGAGTGAGTCTGTTTCTTCTCTTACCCTTAATTTTCTATGAGACTCTAATTCGAAACCGCTGCAGGGATATTGGGCAAGTTGATTTCGACGCCTTGGAGCAGTTTGAGAATCCCGAATCTCATGACAGCTCCCTCCATATCATCAACCTCTGCTACAGAATCAGGCAGGTCCTGGACTTGGTGGATTGTCCTCACAGATTTACCCTCAAAGATCTCATAAGACCCGACCCCAATCGCACCGAGTTTTTTCTCAGTGCTATTATGAATTACCATCTTTATAGGTAATATTTTTTTCCTGTTCAAATGATTTTATTATTAGTTCAAGATTAGAGTCACTTGAGATGCCTCCTTGGTTTGCCAATTTTAATCGGCTTTGAGCTCTATTGGCAGTGTTGTTAGTAGGTTGGATGGTGAGGAACTAAAGAACTTAAAGCAAACTAGGGGTGGGGATGGTTTAACTATGGCACTGGTCTCTTAAGAGTTTATATGTTACTCCTTTTGGGCCATTTTTATAATCTGAATGCCGCTATGACTTAGAGTTTGTTGATCATGTATTGTACTTCCTTTTGTTTATTTAGTCTAGCGGACACATTTTCCGCTGTCTTGTCTTTCTTTGATATGGAAAAAGTTTGTTTCTCATTAGACTGATGGCAGGATTTTGTCTGATCAGCATCTGCCACATGATACTATATTTTTTTATAATCTCCTCTAGTAATTTGATGGAAGTTATCTTGCAGTTTTAGGATGCACTCAGTGCAGTGCTTAAGGGCCTGAACTTTATTGGGTAATTCCAGCAGCTTACATTCTGGAAAGAAATGAAAGGCTAGATAATACTGGGACTTTGAACAGAATTAAGGAGTTTGAAAAATTTAAAGGAGTGGGTGCATATCTTATGGAATTTGTTTTTTTTTCTTTTTTTTTCTTCCGTTTATAGGGAATACCTTATTAGGTGAACTATAACTGTTTCTGCTTCAACAATTTTTTGTTTATTATCTAATGGGCTGATCGAGCAACCTTGTTAAAGCTTCTGATACAATCTTTTCTTCAAATGTGTTGTTACTGGATGTTTATTACATATTCATTTATTTTTAGATACTTTTGTTGTCAAAATATGCTCTTACTGGATTTAAAAAAGAAAGGAACAAAGAGAGCAAGTGTTGGATTTATATGAAAACTTGGAACTAGTGTAAAGGAACTATGCTTTTCCTCTTTTGAGTTTTAAGGGGAAGAGAACATCTTTTACAGATGAGAAACTTGATGCTCTGGTTTGAATATTTTATTTATACCTTTTGCATATATGTGTTTAACCTTTTATTTTCGTTATAAGAGAGACGAAAGTGAAACAACTCACCGAACTTATGAATCCATTAACGGATATTGAGGAGCAGCACCAGTTGTTGCAGGGCCGGGTTTCCCAGGTATATCATATAGAGGAAAGGGTATTTAATAATAAACTAAAGGGAACTTTATTTATTTGTGCTGCTTGTGCATCAATTTACCAATTCTTTGTTTTGTAGTTGAATGCTGAGATTGCGGACTTCGATGAAGCAAGAGAAAAGGAATCGCCTCTTCTTCAAGAGGCAGAGGCTAAAGTTAAAGAATTGCGCCAAACCATTGAAGGCCTTAACAACGAACAAGTTAAAGTCAGAACTTCCCTTAAGAAGTTGAAGGAGAAGAGTGGAGAAATGGACAAAGAGGTCAGATTATTCAGTGCTATGACTAATTTTATCAGCTTTACCTAAACAAAATAGAAGTACACAAATAAATCATAAACAGTTCTAGGAATATTGTGGTCAGATTTGTTAATCGAAACTGATATTGTTTTCACTCTCCAAGAGATCAGAACTTGGCAATTCTATTTTGGTCTGTTGACTTCTTTTGTGTGTTTTCTGAGCTGGAAAATAGTGAGAATGAAATACTTCTTATGAGATGGGGTGGAAGAAAGGAAACAAATCGGGAGTTGGTGACTTGTTAGAGAAAGAGGCAGTCTGGGGATCGGAGACTACTTGAGAAATGACTATGGAGGTTCTAGGAGGAAATAAACTCAAAATGGTATGAAGTCATTAGAAGCAAACTGGACTGCAAAAACAATCGCTGGGATTTCAATTTTGTGTTCTAGGCTCAATCCGGGATCCATGGAAGTGATGGAACATAGCACTTATTCAGTTACTGCTTGTTGCAATTTTATGGTGGGGAAGGGGGAAAGGGTTAGGTTGTAGTTAGACAGATAGGTTGGGTAGATATATTCTTTCTTTCCTTCCTCCTTTATATGTTATCTCAAAATTATGATTTCTCCCATTGCCAAAAGGTGTCAACTCTTGCTGGCCTTTTAGGCTCCTTATTCCCCCCCAAAAAAAGTGTCAACTCTTGTGTCCTGCCTCTGTGTTGCGATTTTGGGTTTAGAAGAAACCGTAACGATCTGGAAGTGGAGGAACTCCTTGGGTCATTTTCTTTTCATCTCAAATTGAGACTTTTTTTAAATTATTTTTTTAATATATTTTTGGTTCCATTTATGTTAGATATAAGAAGGTACTGGTATTCAAATGTGAATATGCTTTTCTTATTCTTTCTTTTTCCTTTTGACTTATTCTGTTTCTCCAGATTTCTGATGCTGATTTTGATCTGCTAAAATGTGATTCTGAGAGACAAGAATTACGCTCAAGAATTGTTCAGTCACCGGATAAACTGCAGGTACCTTATTTCTTCATGTGTTTTTGTTTTCCCTGATCAAAAATCTTTTTTCTTCATGTTGGTCATAGTATTTATATCTGGTAATTCTGATTCATCAACATTACTACATTCCTGTTCGTTTGTATCCACATTACATGTGTTTAAGGCTCATGACTTATTTTCTAGTTTTAAGTGTTTTAACCCATTTGTATATTTCATGCCGTCAGGCTTTTGAAACCCTGTACCGAATAATTTTATGTTTTTTTTTTCTTGAGAATGGAATAACTTTATGTTGGAAGTGACTGTGGTAGGAGAGGCAACAACTTGAAGAAAAAATAGGTTATAATATTAACTTAGTATTTGGTCCTTCTCTAAATACTTTTTTAAATAAGGCGCTTTTAACCAATTTAAACATAGCCTTTACTGCTTTGGTGTAAAACTAAAATCAGTCCAACAGAATGGACATATCTCTGCAAGATAATCAAATTTTTTGGATGAACTCTGATGAACTAATAAAAAATCATTCTTAATATGGACAAATTGATCTCTGTCTCTCTTTCTCTCCCCACACACAGGCACATTGATCTCTGTCTCTCTTTCTCTCCCCACACACAGGCACAGTTGTTGAGGTTCATGTTCTGAAATTGTTAGTCATGGTGCAATGACCCTCACCATGGCAGGGGTTTTATTTATTTATTGTTTTTATTTTTATTTTCAAGCACAATTGCACTTCTGAATCTATTTAATCTGGTCTTCAAAATATTGGGAAGAATGGCTTTAGAATGGTTGAGATGAGCTCATGTATGAAGATGGTTTAAGCCCTTTGAAAAGATGATGTGCGGTCCTAATTTATACATATAACTTACCTTCAACGCAGTTAATGTTACATGACTTCCAATCCAGTTCTTGCTTGCATAGGTGTTTGAATTGTCGTGGTACAACTGAAGTTTTAAACGGGTCTCACTCATGAATAAATTTGGTTGCCAGAGTAATACCTGAAATTGGGTTTGGCTCTTTTGCACTGAGCATCATGCCATAATGATACTCCCAAATTCGCCAGCAAATGATTAGCACCTTTTTCTGCTACTACAGAAAATTCCTGTAGAGATAAAGTCAATGTATCTTGCAAGAGGTGTGATAACCAATCAAATCTAGTAAACTAAAGAGTATGGCATTGTTGAGTGTCTTTCCCACACCACAAACGTGAAGCCTGCCTATCTTTTATAATGACCTAGGCCTCCCCCAACCCTTGAGCAAAGGTGACCACTTCGTGATATTGTGCGAATTTGAGTTCAATCTCCACACATAGCCAATTAGTTTTGGATCGGATCCTCCAGTTACTGTATTTGGAGGAGGCTATTTGTCTATTTGGTCCATTTCCACATGTGCTGTGATGTCTATGTCTCTCGCTTAAGTTAAGCCGGATGTGAGGTTGCATGATGAGAGTTATATACAACAACGGGAATGTGAAGCCTTGCGTTACCATTTATAATGGGTCTCACATGCATAGCCAGTTGGTTTTAAGTTGCATGATCTAAAAATTTTAGACATGTAAAGTCAACAGCAAAGCACAATCCTAGACACAGATGGATTAATTGGTTCTGTTATGATTGCATATAGCTTAGTTATTTATTTTGTTGTTAAGCCTGCATAAAAATCCAGTTGAAAACCCTAGAGCTATGCTTCCTTTGTAATTTCAACTGTACAGCAAACAACAAGCTTTCCTCTGACTATACAATTGCATACTTCATTTTTGTTATGTTGACTGGGCCAGTGTTTCTGTAGTTTCATCATTTGTGCTCCTTTTGGTAAGCTAACTAAACCACACTTTTGCTTAAAGAGGGCTGTAGAAGAGAAGAAATCAGTTCGAGAGAAGGCTAAAAATGATGAAATGTCAGCCATGCAATCTTTTAACGAGAAGACTGCTGTTGAGGAGGTTTATACAAAGGTAGTATGATATCAGACTACATGTTTAAGTGATCACTATGCATGCTGGTCTTTTATATGTTGACAGTTTTTTAAAAAGGACTGCGTAGGCCTGTGTAGTTGAAGTGTCTAACTTCTGAAAGCTGGTATTTGGAACATTTTTGTTTAAAAACAACTATTAACTTAAAAAAAAAAATCAAGGAATTCTGATATAAAAGGCCCAGTCCAGTCAGGACATGAGCAGTGTGTACCACTGGAATTTTATTTGTTTCCTTACACTCATTTTTTCTTCTGGATTTAGTTCATAATGCCAAACACTATTAACACTTGCAAATGTTACTGGAAACATAATTCTATTGGGTACAGAAGTAGTGATATACATTTAAGTATATTGACTGGTGAATAAAACCATATGTTAGTTATATTAATATTATATTAATAATTTAATGAAACACAAATTCTTGTGTTTGATATGCTTGCACCAATTCATATGTAAATTATAAATAGATAATCACATGTGTCTATTAAAGAATATAGTTGGCTACTGCTAAATTTAACAATAATTTTCATGTGTATCCTCAGGTTTTAAAGAAACTATCAAAGCACTTGGCCCAGATGCAGGTTATACAAGAACAGGTAGATCTATTTGCTTTCAAATGTCTGCTTATAGCAGCATCCAGATTTATCTTACAACATAAGATATTGTTTCCCTTCTTATTGCCAAACGAACTTTACAGTTCGCATTTCATATTCATGCACTGAACTGTCCGTTGCTTGAAATATCAACTTCATAACATGGCCGCTTTTGAGTTATTAGGTGAATTCGGCTAAATTTGCTGGCAAAGACTGTAAAGCATTAAAAGAGAAAAAAAGTGATGATGAAATTCTGATTAAGTCTCTTCAGAACGAAGTTGTGAAACGACAGGCAAAAGGTAGTCTCTTTTAGTCAATTTGTGTTCTGTTGCGTTCTTTTCTGAACAGTTGACAGCTTAATATGAGAGATAAAATGGTTAGATTTGCTTTAGGAGTTTAGAGATGTTTGTCTCTTATCTCAGTGAAAGATTTTAATGACTTGAAAAAGAAGCTAGAAAAGGAAAGAGATCTAAAGTTTGAGGAGGCTAATAAGGAAGTTAATACGGTCAAGCTGGAGGTGGAATCAAGGAGAGGTCTTCTCGAAGCAAGGCAAAAGGATGTTGAAGCTGCAGTAGCAGAGGTATTTTATATGTAGATTATGATGGGGGATCATTTTTGTATTTTTTAGATAGTCTATTATCTAAAGTATTTAATTGATATTCTTTTGTTCAAGTATTTAATTTTAGCTCTGCATTTGGTAGGTGGATTCTATTACTGCAAGTATTGCCTCATTAAAGAAATCAGCAGCAGCCGATCAGCAAGCATTAGCTCTTAAATGTGAGGAGATCATTAAAGAGGTACTTACCCATTGCAGTGTTTTCCCCTTTCCTTGCAAAACTAGCTTTAGACTACCTATCAGTATTATTCATCATACCCAAATAGGAACTAGTGTGTTCTCTTCTTCAATTTGCTGTACAATTTTTTATGATATCAAGATATCATTGACTGGGTACTGCCATTATGTACAGGGAGGTGCTCCTATTTGTTTCTCGGTTCTTTGTCCACCTAAAATATATCGAAAATAAGTCCCTGATTTTTAACTGAGGATATAATTGAAACTAATATTGAAATCCATGCTGGTTGGTGCTCTATATGGGGGAAGTACATTTTATTTTCATGATGTTTCAAGCCTTGAACAATTTTTAATGGTTGATGTATGTCCATCTTACATTGATGCATGCAGTTCCACCAGTATGCAAGTTCAATTGGGAACTTGCTGCAATGACTGATAGAGCATCAAAAGTTCACTGAGCATGGAGTAGGTCCTTTTGGAATTTGTTGGCTGGTTTGACTTCAGAAAGTATCTTGTTTCTTTGGTCAAGAGCCTGAACCATCCTTCCTGTATACATCTTCCCTTTAAATCTTGTTTCTTAAGTTTGACAAGAAAGTTCCACTGGATGCTTCATCCCTCATATTAAAAGAATGCACCTTCGGTTTTCACAAGGTTGCCTGTCATTGCTTGGTGTGCAGTTTGAGTTGTATTATTTCATCTTCTTGTTGTTGTGAAGGGAGTTGTATTTAGAGACCCTTATCTTCATAATAGTAGTTTAAGCAGAAATGAGGTTCTTGAAATCTCTCCTTTCCGGATAACCAGACCAATCAGTCTGTCCTTTTTATAGCGTAAATATTCCTCCATGTCATCAGTTCATTACTTTTAACAAAAAATTAGGTGAGCTCAGACTCGAATGCCCCTCCAATGTGTCTAAAAGATTAAACAATAATTATACTGAATAAATACATGCATCTTATTTTCTAGTCTGTTGATCAAAATCTTTCCTCATCTTTAAGTGTATAATGCAAAAGTCCCCTATTGAAGAACTTGGTCAAAAATCAACTAATTCGCTCTGGTTGAGTTATGTACACTCACCCATGCAAGTTGTCATGGATTTCCTTGATAACATACTGTAGAGTCTGTCTTGATAGCATTCTGTAGAGTCTGTCGATGTGAGCCTCACATTACAGTCCTCGGCAAGTCTCCAACATATCATACACGTCCGACAAGATCACTGCAAAAAGCGCAACTATAGAAACCAAGCACTCTACTTATTTCAAAGAAAAATCAGAACCAATACTCGACCTATGTAATGCCAGGTTTGTAGAGTGTCACTAAACACTTGCACTAAAAAAAAACCCTCTGCCTTTTGATTTTGTACCTAGTTCACTATGTAAAAAATATAGTTCTAACTAGTGATTCGTACTAAGGGCATCAAAGTTAGTAGCTCAATGGGGTAAAAATTTTAACGATTTTCCTTCGCATATTGGGTGCATTCCCATTCTTGTCTCGTTGTGCAACGACCATTGCATTGACATCTAGCCTTGCCAGTGCTCGTTGCGTGCTGCCCGACGAGAAATTGTTTTCGAGGGCATGTCTGATGCATAGAGGCTGGGAGCGGGAGGGGTAATCCCGAGTTTCACTTGGTTGACGAATGCGACAGCACCAGGGCTGTCGCCTTGTCGTGGACCAATGGTGACAGTTGTGGCGCTGTAAGGGTGGGTGTCCAACTTTGGTTCTAATGTCGGATTGTATGATGTTGTTTTGAGTGAGCTCTTCATTTATGTTGTGGGTTTCCATATGATTTGTTCACTAGGATTAGATTGGCATCAATTGCTCGACCACAAATACTCTGATTCTCTGATGTATCACACTATTGACTACTCACTACCTCGTGGTTGCTGAAGACGATAAAGTTAGCGAGCATGAGTGTGTGGTGTGGTAAAAGTTGTTGGTATTGTTGTATTTTTGTAAATGGATGTAGAGCCTCTGATTCAAAGATTAACAAGCTGTTAGTATTTCCTCACTCTATCTAGTTTGATCGAGTTGAATTACTATGTTTTTCTCATGCCTCGCTTTTATAGTTATTCATTCCTTACCAAAAAAATTAGTGACTCCTAAGTTATGAATCATTGATTGATTGATGCATGATTTTTGAACAAACCGCCGTGATTTTGGCTGTGTCTAGGCGCTGGGCAGGACTCCGGTTTGTAACGTTTTGAAGAATTGAATAATTAACGCCGTTAAAAACAGAAAAAAGAAAACAAAACAAAAATAGGAAAAAAAAAACTTGGGCGTTTAAAAGTGTGCGAAACCCCCCATATCATCTGTTGGCCGTTCTCTCTCTCTCTCTCTCTCTCGCAGAATCTCGCCTTGGCGTCGCATTCACCACTAAACCCTAAACCCTAATTTCAGGCCTTTCTCTATCGGTGAGTAAGTTGTGATGGTTTCTGTTGTTCTGGGTTCTGTATTAAATCACACGCACGCTCTCTCTCTCTCTCTCCCTCTCTCTCTCTCTCTCGTAATTAGCTGGTCTCATAATTTGGAATCTCAAACTTTGGTGGTTGTTTTGGATTTACAGCACTGCTTGCATATTTGTGTAGTGGTCAGGTGGAGTTGAGGAATTTTTATTTTAAATTCTTTGCTTCAAGTGTAGATGAATTGAAAAGCTTGTACACAAATCTAACTCCAAAACAGATTCTGCCCCTTCCATTATCTATACAGTTTCATGAGTATATCCCACAATTTCTATGGTTTGCATGTATTTCCTTCCTTATGGGCTTTGCTTTGATATCTTTCATTTTCGGCTGTGGTCACCAGTATACTGAGTACTTTTGTTGGAAGTTCTAGCAATAACAAGATCAACTAGTTGCAAAAATTGTCTTGTGTGTGTTGTACATTTTTTGGAAACACACAGACAGTGTAATAAGGACTATAATGCAACTGGCTGAGATTTGAGAAGTCATTCTGTAGCAATCATCTTCTTTGTTTCTTTGTGTCACAAATGCTTACAATTCATCAGTGTTTGAACTTCAAAGTTTCCTCCAATAGCTGTGGAATATGAATGCATCTATGGATGTTACTGTGATTCTTCTTCCGTTTTTATATGCATATTGTGAAGTATAACAAATGGTATTTTATGTTTAGGTAAAATCAGCATCCAGAACGGTACAAGAGCAAGAGGCTCACCAATCTCTGTCCCCGAACCCTCCTAAACTCCAGGACTAAGATGAGGCCTTTGGATGAAGCTGAAACCACTGCGGAAGTTCACGGGAAACAACCTCAAAATCATTGTGGAGAACCCTTCTCATGAAGGTCCGGACCCAAATCCAGGTCGCTACTCTACTACGTCAGTGACTCACTAGTAAAGCGTGCAACAAACATAGCTCGGGTCAATTTAGTCTCTCTTGGAACTTGCATTGGTAAGTTTACTCACGGTGGCAGCTTCCACCTAACTGTTCAATGTTTGAGTTTGTTGGCCTCAAATGCTAAACACAAGGTCTGGCTCAAACCTACCTCTGAAATGTCATATTTATACGGAAACCATGTTTTGAAAGGTGGGTTGGGTAGGATTACAGAAAATATAGTGCCCGGTGATGGGGTGGTTGTGTTTTCAATGTCAGATATTCCATTGGGTTTTGGCATTGCAGCTAAATCTACCCAGGATTGTAGGAAGTTGGACCCCAAATGGAATTGTGGTGCTTCATCAGGCTGATATTGGAGAGTACTTGAGGATGGAGGATGAGCTTTGAATTAAATGTCAACTTCTTACTGCTTTTGGTACGTGTGTTGCATTGTATGCATATCTGCCGCTTATGTAAGTGAGTCTATCAGATTCTGATGAATTTTGGCCGTGATTATAGTTCCGGTTTTGTATGAAGACTAGATTATAATTTTCCTTGTGGCTCTGTGTGCGTTTATTTTGGTTTAACTTCAATATTTGGTTATGGGGGTTTCAGTTTCCTCATTTTCATTTGTTTCTTGCACCCTTGCAGCAAGAGTTCAATTCCTGATATAATTTTCTTTTGTGCTCCTCAAGTCTCAAATCTTTTGGTTTGATTTTTCTAGGTCTCAAGAAAAAAGACATTTTATAAGTTTCAATTCACTCTACTTGGTGTTTGACAAC
This sequence comes from Fragaria x ananassa, assembly GCA_034370585.1. NCBI lineage: Eukaryota > Viridiplantae > Streptophyta > Magnoliopsida > Rosales > Rosaceae > Fragaria > Fragaria x ananassa. Next base: position 16,835,502 of record CP139754.1, read on the forward strand.
TTGTGTGTGTATAACATTTTGGTCTTGCTTTGATCTTTATATATTTTCAACTTTTACATGATTTCTTTTGAATGAAAGATTGGGTGTCCTTGTCAAGTCCCCTATTTTCAACACATCATTGCCTGTGAGCAAACACTCACTTCTAACGCTCCAGTACTCGTTCGCTAGCAATGTGTCCAATGGATACCTGTATTTTGGTATGCTCTCTTTTTTGGGATGAAGTAGCTAGAGAAGAGGAAGAAGGCTCCAAACTGTGCAAATAAGCGAGTTTCCTGAAACGAAGTCGGGAGAGACTGCGCTGAGAAAGAGCACTAGCGATGAGCCAAACCACGAAAGTGAAAAACGCAATGGGTGTAAATTACCATGCTTGTAACACTAGCCTCTAATTCTTTCTTGGACATGTTCAAAACACACACCCTAGACTTAGAGTTGATTTGATTAGCGCAACAAAAATGAAAACAAGCATCCAACATATAAATATTGCATCAGGACATTAAAATAGACCTCCATTACATAAAATTTGGGTTAACACACAACCCTAACCCTAACAAAAATTGTACTACTACGGTATAAATACATACATCACCAGTTCCATCAATGTTCATGCATCATGATCCTCTCCTTCTTGTTTATCCTTGACTTAAATATAAACCCTAGATGTGATATGCAACGGTTAAAACACATGCCACCTTAGTAGATAAACCCTCTCCTTCTCACCGACTATATATGTACCAGGAAGATCCCCGCGCCTTGGTGCGGTGTATACATTAAGTTTTTAATTTAATTTAACATATATTATTGGTTGTCAGGAGCAATTACTGTTCACTAATGATAGTAAAATAACAGTTTTGTCCTCCTCATTCCCAGAGATGGGCGCAGAGTTCGCTGGGAGATCACTATTTTATTTTATTTTTATTTTTTTGGACGAACTCTCTTTCAATATCTCTAGATTTTTCTATTTCTTGGGCCCAAATCACTTTTTTTTTTGGACGAACTCTCTCCCAGTCTCTCTAGATTTTTCTATTTCTCCTCCCAAGAGAAGGGCGGGCAGTCCGCTGGGAGTTCACAATTTTTTTTTTGGACGAACTCTCTCTGAGCGCGGAGTCTGCTGGGAGATCACTATTTTTTTTCTATTTCTCCATCCAAGAGAAGGGCGCGGAGTCCGCTTGGAGATCATTCTCTCTTAATTTTTTTTTGGACGAACTCTCTCTCAGTCTCTCTAGATTTTTCTATTTTCCCGCCCAAGAGATAACAGTTTTGTCTTCTTCATTTTCAGAGATGGGCGCGGAGTCTGCTGGGAGATCACTATTATTTTTTTTGGATGAACTCTCTCTCAGTCTCTCTAGATTTTTCTATTTGTCCAGCCAAGAGAAGGGCGCGGAGTCTGTTAGGAGATCACTGTTTTTTTTTTTGACGAACTCTCTCTGGGCGTGGAGTCCGCTGGGAGAACACTATTTTTTTGGAAGAACTCTCTCAATCTCTCTAGATTTTTCTATCTCTTGGGCGAGATGACTATTTTTTTATTTTTTTTATTTTTTGGACGAACTCTCTCTTAGTCTCTCTAAATTTTTCTATTTTCCGCCCAAGAGAAGAGCGCGGAGTTCGCTGGGGAGAAGGGCGCAGAGTCCGCTAGGAGATCACTATTTTATTTTCTATTTCTCTGCCTAAGAGAAGGGCGCACAATCCGCTTGGAGATCACTATCTCTTAATTTTTTTGGACGAACTCTCTTTGGGCGCGGAGTCCGCTGGGAGATCACTATTTTTTTTTTCTATTTCTCCGCCCAAGAAGGGCGCGGAGTCCGCTTCGAGATCACTCTCTCTTAATTTTTTTTTTTGGAAGAACTCTCTCTCAATCTCTCTAGATTTTTCTATTTCTTGGGCGAGATCACTATTTTTTTTTTGCCGAACTCTCTCTCAGTCTCTCTAGCTTTTTCTATTTATCCGCCCAAGAGAAGGGCGCAGAGTCCGCTGGGAGATCACTATTATTTTTTTATTTTTTTTGGACGAACTCTCTCTTAGTCTCTCTAGATTTTTCTATTTCTCCGCCCAAGAGAAGGGCGAAATCATTATTTTTTTTTTGACGAACTCTCTCTCAGTCTCTCTAGATTTTTCTATTTTCCGCCCAATAGAAGAGCGCGGAGTCCGCTGGGAGATCACTATTTTTCTATATCTCCGCCGAAGAGAAGGGCGCGGAGTCCGCTTGGAGATCACTCTCTCTTAAGTTTTGTTTTTTTGTTTTTTTTGGACGAACTCTCTATCACTCTCTCTAGATTTTTCTATTTCTCCGCCCAAGAGAAGGGCGCGGAGTCCGTTGGGAGATCACTATTTTTTTTGGACGAACTCTCTCTCAATCTCTCTAGATTTTTCTCGCTTTCTTTACCGCCCAAAATTTCTCTATATAGGATCTCATATTCTGTCGCCCAAGATTTCTCTCTGTTCTCTCTTCTCATATTCTGTAGTCAGTAACCGAATCCAAAATCTTTCTAGATTTGGTCTCAGTATCTTCCTCCACTGTTCAAAACCGCCAACTATAATCTTCGTTCTTGCATCCATCCAACTCTAACCTTGCCGAAATTGACAATTTCTCTAAGAATCTATAATCTGAAAATCGATTACCCAGAGCAGAAGAAACACATTTTTTGGTGTTGATAAAATCTCCCTTCAGAGCTTTGTTGGGTACTCGACCGAAACCACCACCTATGCTCTCCCTCTCTCCATCTTTCTCTGACCTGGCATGCGACGAAACCAAAACGAAAGGAACTCATAAACCCAGAAGAATCCTACATAGAAAAAGAAAAATTTCAGAAAAGAGGAAGCTTTTTTTTTGATAGGAGAAAAGAGGAAGCTTACCCAAACCTGAATTCATCAAAACCGCCTGAATCTTATCAGTTTCCGTCAAGTCTCTTCATCATCTCAAAAATCAGGTGGGTTGTGAATTTTTTTTAAATAACTTTTCCTGGAATCTTATCCTTTTTTTTTGATCTATTAACTTACACTGATGCGTGGAGATTGAATGTTTGGGCTAAAACTTTATCCATGATTTTTTAAATTCGATACCTTTTTTCTTTTTCCTGCAATAGATATTAGAGAGAACTGTTGTTGAATAATTTTTCTAATCTTTACCCATCTTTTCCTGCAGGTATTACAATTGTTTTTGCCGTCAAGTTGAAGCTTACACTCTCTCTCTCAATCTCTCTAGATTTTTCTATTTCTCTGCCCAAGAGAAGGGCGCGCAGTCCGTTGGGGAGAAGGATGCGGAGTCCACTGGGAGATCACTTTTTTTTTGGACAAACTCTCTCTCAATCTATCTAGATTTTTCTATCTCTTGGGCGAGATCACTATTTTTTTTAGATGAAAAGAAGTGCGCGGAGTCCGCTGTTCACTAATGACAGTAAAATGACGGTTTTGTCCTCTTCATTTCCACATATGGACGCGGAGTCCGCTGACAGGTCACAGAAGGGTGCGGACTCTCTCTTAATTTTTTTTTGGACGAACTCTCTCTCAATCTCCCGCAGCAAAGTGCGGGCCTATACAACACACAAATCACTGTTCACTTGCTTGTGAACAGTAACTTACAACACACAAAATCACTGTTCACTTGCCTGTGAATAGTTAATTAACCATCCTTTCTTGTGAACAGTGTTTTTTTGACCGCTGGGAGATCACTATATTTTATTTTTTTGACAAACTTTCTATCTTCGCCCAAGAGAAGGGCGCGGAGTCCGATTGGAGATCACTCTCTCTTAATTGTTTTTTTGGACGAACTCTCTATCACTCTTTCTAGATTTTTCTGTCCGCTGGGAGATTACTATTTTTTTTACGAACTCTCTATCTTCGCCCAAGAGAAGGGCGCGAAGTCCGCTGAGAGATCACTATTTTTTACACTGTTCATAAGCTTATAAACAGTGCTTATGAGCTTATGAACAGTCGACCAACCAATAGTATATATCGAATGAGGGTGAATGGTGAGCTCACATTTGAGTTGTGAAAGCTTGTCACTGAAGAATGGACTCCTTCCAGTTTTAACACTTCCGTCTACTCCAAACTCTCTCTCTCTCTGATTTTGGTCGGGGCGGGTTCGGGTTGGCCCGCAAGGTGATAATGGGTGATAAGCAACCAATAGTGCTTCCGTCTGGTTTTCATTGGTTGCTACTTTCTATAAATAGATGTATAAATGGAAGGTTCTAAGATTGAGGATCGAGGATTCAAAACAAAAAAGATTGAGGATCGAGGATTGCGGAGTAGTCTGGTCTCTGCCACCTTATCCTCGTTTTATTAATTTCCCAAAATCCGAATTTCGTATCTCCCATCGTAATCAAAGCGGCGTCAATATCGTTATCCTTTCACACTTCCACATAAACCCGACTTTTATCTTTTTGGTATTATATTGGCTTTCGTGTATTCAACGTGAATTTCTTGTTTTGGAGTTTCACTATTCTGGGTTCCTTTTTGTAGGTACTAAACTAAGAACCCATCTTGTCTCTCAATTTCATTGGTAAAACCCAGCTGGGTTTTGAAATTCTGGGTTGAGTTTTCTTCTGGGTCCTTCAAGGATTGGTTGGGGAAACCCACCTAGCTGTTGAGCTGGTGGGTCTTGCAAATTTGGGTCAAATTTTCTGGGACTTGCAAAGCTTCAAAAAGGTTGGAAAATGTTTCATTCACAAATACTGGTTTTCTTGTTTCGGTTTTTGGGTACCGTCTTGGTTCTAAGAATTTAGAAATATCTGATTGTTGAGATTGTGGAATCTTCTGCTTCTTTGCAATTGTTCATATTGATTCAATTGCCTTTCTCATTCTTTTGTAAACTTTGTGAGCTAAAACTGAATTGTGTTAGTAGAGCTCTTGAGCTTTGTTGATCCAGGATACTGTACATTCCCTTAAACATACATATACGTACATTCTACTTGCTCCAAAATCATGGATATAAGTAATGAAGCCAGTGTCGATCCATTTCCTATTGGACCTTCAACCATTATTGGTCGGACCATTGCTTTCCGGATTTTGTTCTGCAAGTCCGTGACTCATTTGAGACATCAGATCTTTAGTATGTTGTTTAGTCTCGTCTTTAGATTCAAGAATTTTTTGGCTCCTATGTTCTCATGGTTGCATCCTAGAAACCCGCAAGGGATATTGGCAATGGTGACAATTATCGCCTTTGTGTTGAAACGATACACAAATGTAAAAGTGAAGGCTGAAATGGCTTATCGGAGGAAATTTTGGAGAAATATGATGAGGACTGCCTTGACATACGAGGAGTGGGCTCATGCTGCTAAGATGCTTGATAAGGAGACCCCAAAGTTGAATGAATCAGACCTTTATGATGAAGAAGTGGTTAGGAACAAGCTTCAAGAACTCCACCACCGTCGTGAAGAGGGTTCTCTCCGAGATATAATTTTCTGTATGCGAGCAGATCTTGTTAGAAATCTTGGTAACATGTGCAACCCTGAGCTTCACAAGGGGAGACTTCACGTGCCCAAACTTATAAAAGAATATATTGATGAGGTATCAACTCAGCTGAGAATGGTTTGTGATTCAGACTCAGAAGAGCTCTCATTGGAAGAGAAGCTTGCTTTCATGCATGAAACAAGACACGCTTTTGGGAGAACTGCCTTGCTCTTGAGTGGGGGTGCTTCTCTTGGATCATTTCATGTTGGTGTAGTTAAAACACTGGTGGAACATAAGCTTATGCCAAGAATAATTGCTGGTTCTAGTGTCGGGTCCATTATGTGTTCTGTTGTTGCCACTAGGTCTTGGCCAGAGCTGCAAAGTTTTTTTGAGGATTCTTGGCACTCGTTGCAGTTTTTTGATCAGATGGGTGGGATTTTTACAGTTGTGAAGAGGGTCATGACACGTGGGGCTGTCCATGAGATCAGGCAGTTGCAAATGATGCTAAGGCATTTAACCAGTAATTTAACATTTCAGGAAGCATACGACATGACAGGTCGAATTCTTGGGATAACTGTTTGCTCCCCAAGGAAGCACGAGCCACCTAGATGTCTTAACTACTTGACATCACCTCATGTTGTTATATGGAGTGCAGTGACAGCTTCTTGTGCTTTCCCAGGCCTTTTTGAGGCCCAGGAACTAATGGCGAAAGATAGAAGTGGAGAGATTGTTCCTTACCACCCTCCATTTAATTTGGATCCAGAGGCAGGGACAATGCCAGTGCGTAGGTGGCGGGACGGTAGTCTGGAAATTGATTTACCTATGATGCAGCTAAAAGAACTGTTCAATGTCAATCATTTTATAGTCAGTCAGGCAAATCCTCATATTGCACCATTATTAAGACTAAAGGAATTTGTGAGAGCTATTGGAGGCAACTTTGCTGCCAAGGTATGTATCTATGAACCTCACTTTAGACTCTTTTATATTTTTTTTTTGTCTTTGTCTATGGCTTCTTGTTCTGTTTCTCTAGCTTTAATTTTACTCATTAGAAGTATCTTTGGTTGTAGCCTTTTCAACATGCTCTTCCCTTGTTACTGCTTCCCTTCATTTTCCTCCCCCACCTGTTTGTATTATAATCTTTAGCTGAAATAATAAAATATACAAGTTGGAGACCAACTCTTATTAGTTAAGTTGTATATCACTTTGAACTACAACTTGGGAAGAATGTTGCTTGAAATGTGATGCGACCAAAGCTTCCATTTATGTTCAGGGTGCAGTTCTTGATTTTCTGTATCATTGTTGTTCACCCCTGCTTCTTAAAAGTGATTTTTAGTAGCTAGTGTACAACATCTGATGCCGTTTTTGACTGCTTTGTCAACATGTCATTAATGGTTTAGTTAGAGAAATCCAACTAATTCAAACTTCTGGTGAGTATTAATGGCACAGAAAAGGTTTGTTGTTATTTGAAGAACATGCTACATCTTTATGGGACTCCAGGTCTCATGGCATTTTCAAGTCATTGTTGATAAGATTTGAATTAGTCTTGCATCATAGTTAACCAGTATGATGAACACCAAAGTTTGCCATAGTCAATATGTTCATAAGCACCTCATTGCAAGAACAAAAAATTGTAGAAATTGGTCCGTCCAAATCAAAACTGAATGGCAATAGGTGAAGAGGCCAAAGATTTCATAATTTTCTATGCAAGACCATCCAGCTCTGGGATATACTTTCAATACGAACATTATACTGAATTGCTTGTTTGTACTACTTCATTGCTGGCGTTTATTATTAATGGATGAGCGTTATATTGTTTGTTAGTTTACATTCTGATGAGATAAAACTAATTCATTTTGGTATATGAATTCTGTAGCTTGCGCATCTTGTTGAGATGGAGGTGAAACATAGATGTAACCAGATCCTTGAACTTGGTTTTCCATTAGGCGGACTTGCTAAGCTGTTTGCTCAAGACTGGGAGGGCGATGTTACTATTGTGATGCCTGCCACTCTTGCTCAGGTAAGTGGAGGAAAAACAGATAGTGATAGACATCTAGTCAGCCAGTCAGTAACTCAGTACCAGTGAATTAGACTTCTTTTTTCTTTCTCTTTTTCTGGCTAAATAATTAAATATCATTAAAATTTATCGAAAGAGAAGACCAAGGGGATCTTAATTGTTTAGGCTTAGGCTTCATTATTATTATAAATGAATCGTTATTGCTGTTCTTGCTTAATTTATTTTCAATATTTCATTATTAATTTGGATTGATTGAATTGACCACACTTGAGTGCTACAAAGTTTTGTTTTGGAATATATGAAGATCTTCTTTTTCTCTTTTATCATGTGGACCATTTGCTCATATTGAGAGAAACTAATAAGTGTCTTTTTCCTTCTTTACCAGTATTCAAAAATTATACAAAACCCAACATATGTTGAGCTTCAAAAGGCTGCCAACCAAGGTAGACGGTGCACTTGGGAGAAACTGTCAGCGATAAAAGCAAACTGTGGCATTGAACTTGCTCTTGATGAGTCTGTTGTTATTCTCAATCACATGCGTAGACTGAGAAGGAGTGCTGAAAGAGCTGCTGCTTCTTCTCATGGCCTACTTAGCACGGTCAGGTTCAGTGCATCAAAAAGAATTCCATCTTGGAATTGCATTGCTCGTGAGAATTCTAGTGGTTCTCTTGAAGAAGATCTCCTTGGAGATGCTGGTTCCTCATTCCATCATGGAGTTGGCACACCCACCAGTGGTAAAAACTTCCATACCCACCGTAACATACATGATGGTCATGGAAGTGACAGCGAATCTGAGAGTGGCGATTTAAATTCTTGGACAAGATCTGGTGGACCCTTGATGAGGACGACATCAGCAACTAAATTCATTGACTTTGTCCAAAACTTGGACATTGATGCTGAACTGAACAGAGGATTGTTGGTTAATCCTAACTCAGGTACGACACTCCAATCAGGGGGCAGTAATCAATACTATCACAGCTCAAGGGGGAGTACACCAGACCGTAGCCCTGACAGCACAAGATTTGATAGGAGGGATTTTGGGAATGTGGCTTCAGTAAACAGTGCTAGCATTCTGGTGACAGAAGGTGATCTTTTGCAGCCGGAAAGGATACATAACGGGATTGTATTCAATGTTGTGAAGAAAGAAGACTTGTCATTGTCAAGTAGGAGTCAGGATATGGAAAATTTTAACACTGAAGTTGCTGAGTGTGTGCAACTCGACTCTCTCGAAAAGGAGATGGATACTAGATCTGCATCTGAATATGGCGATGCTGATACTGCTTCAGAAATAGGATTAAATGATACAGCGCCCAGCTGTAGCCGGTCCACAGATCAATCAATCACTGCTGATGATTCTAATAATCAGAGCTCTGAAGAGTGCAGGCAGTTGTTAGTTTGAGTGTGTGGCATAATATGTAGTTTTTTTGTTTATTCAAAAAATCAAAATAAATGTTCCAAGTTAGTACTTAGTGCTTTATATAAATGGTATACAACTATGTGATTCCTTTAGCTTAGTCTCTCTGATGCGGTTGGTTTCCAAGACTTGTGTGAACCAAAATTCTCCCCTTCACTCCAAAGTTGGACCTCCACCTTTTCTAGATCATAGTTGTTATGTTTCATTTAAGCTCAGAATTCAATTGTTTCAAACTGGATGACCATCCAATCGAGAGAGAGAGAGAGAGAGGATGACCATCAAAATTGATGATTCGCAAAACTGGATCCAATAAAAATCTGGGGAAACCAAAAGGAGTGGATGAGAGCAGAGAGTGAAACATCATCAATCATAGACATGCATGCGTGGTGGTCCAGCACACTCACGATCGTGGCTAGCTGTGTCCTTTCTCTCTTCTTTCGCTCCAACACTGAAAAGTAATTCCAATTTCAGTTCCACCAAAAATGAAGTGATCGAAGTGAAATGAGTGAGCTGGGTGAGTTGGTTTCCGCGTGCTCCACAGCTCTATAGTTTTCCGTTTCCGTGTGCTTCCCGTGTCCTTTCATACAATATTATTCTGGTCTAATATGACCGGCAACGGCATATCACCTAGGACCTCAACGACAGTCGACAACCTTACCTGCCGAGCTAACGGTAACCTCATCCATCAATTGTTTGTTGAGGCCAAATTGCCCGATTGGTAAGGGGTTTTGATCGACATAAATAATATAGTCTTAAACTATGTAATATATATACACACACACAGACCCGCTATGAAGCGGACGTCCGCACTTTCTATGAAGCGGACGTCCGCACTAGGCTTAAAGTGCGGACGTCCCTCCGTTCTCTTCCGTCCGGTGCTGACAATCAACGGCGCGTCTCCACCCGAACGGACACCAGAGGCGTCCCCGACCACTTTTCCTTCCCGGCGAGTCCACCGAATTCCAATTTTCCGGCGAGATCGATCTTGGTTGAAGTTTTGGGTGGAGGTTGCTGTCCAGACCTTCAAATCGATCTCGTTGGGAAGAGAAAGTGGTCGGGGACGCCTCTGATGTCCGCTCGGGTGGAGGTGCGCTGTCGTCGACGCCGGACGGAGGAGAACGAAGGGACGTCCGCACTTTAAGCTCAGTGCGGACGTCCGCTTCATATCGTTTGTGTGTGTGTGTAACTTACAAGATGATCCACTCATAGTGGAATTATCTCTATTGTTGGTGAACAATTATAACACATTCCCTATGAACAAGAAGATAAGCTAGTAAAACACTACACTTTTCGGCCGGTAAATATAGATATTTAGTCCAAATTCAAAAACTGATTTGACTCAGACTAGTTATATCGACATTTTATATCCATGGACGTAGCAAGCTAGGGGTGAAAAGAGTCGATTGATCCTTTTTGAAATATCATTTACTGATAACAACAAATTAATAGCCGTAATCAGCAAAATCTACATACCTTACATAAGAGAGAAACGGAAAAACCGAACTAAGTTATGTAGTAAGCAGACTAATAAATCTCTGATACACTCACTACTAAGCTAGTCTTTACACGAGTGTCTACAACTCGCCTTCTATGATTCTATGCATCTATTCTCTCCTAATTCTGCCTAGCATGCAATTGTGGTACAAATGAGATCTATTTGTCTACATAAAAGTTGCATAGAGCAATAAAGGCTGGCAAAGACTTTCCCTACACTAAACATAAATTAGAAGATTACAACCTCTTTCCCTTTTGGGTTGGAGGTTATACTTCAGCCCGGACCTGAGGTGAGCCTGAAAGGCAACAACCTCAGGCACTAGATTTTTGGGGGCACCAATCCCAATTTGGAACAATCAATATATGACTGTTATGCAAAAGAGAGAATTTCTCATTCATCATCTCAATACACTATATCTATAAATTATCACATTACCCTAAACCTCAACATTTAAATTCAACACAATTTTCATACCCTCTGCCTATAACACCATTAAATCTACTGTCATGAGAGTTATCTCATGGGCATTTTGGTCTTTTCCTTTTTTCCTTTTTTGTTGTTTTTCTTTTCTTAGGCTAATCATTTTATTCTTCTTCTTCTTCTTCTCTTGTATTCAGTAACCTCTATCTCTCTCTCTTCACTCCTCCCACCTCTATCTCTCTCTTTAAAAACCCTGCACGCATCTCTCATAATAATACTTCTATCATTAACCAAGTGAATCCTAGCTAGGCTTCTATATGAACAATTGATGGATTTGATGTAGTTGCTAATTAAATGTTAAGAATACCAATGATGTAAGAAGGGTAGAATTTTACCTTAATTTTTAGAATTTCAATCGGAGAAGATGAAGATTCTTTATCAAGATGTGAAGATGATTATAGAATCAGAAGCTATATGAGGATGCCAGATGATCATTGCTTGATTTGCTTCTAGTAAAACAAACAATTGATACAAACCCGGCTACCATAGGTATGAGCAAAGCAAGGCTTTTGGGCGCTGCAAAGCAAGGATCCTTTGGGCTCTGCTAAGCAAGGATCCTCAGCAGTAAGCATTTCTTACCCTAATATCTCTTTCTCTATCTTTTTCTGTTCGTCTCCGGTCTGTCTACAAGTGGTATTTGATTCTCATCAATGACACTTTGGTTCTAGAGTTGAGAAATTTGAAATTGAGTTGGAGGGGCATTGGGTTTTGAGGTTGGATTGAGAATTTTAATTTCGAATTGAATTGACGTAGAAAATTCAACATTTCGGGATTAAATTGACGAAATTGAGGAGAAGAGACTCGAGTTGGGTGGTGAATTCATTGATGACAGGTTTAGTGATGGATGATGGTTCTGGATTGTGGTAGGAGCACAAGAGGTTAAGAAAATTTTCTCAACGTTGAGTGGATAGATAAATGGAGTTGAGACATGGAGAGACAACAATATCCCTAAAGAAAATATGGATTTAACACCGTTATGACAACTGGTACAAAAAGGGCCTGAGTTTTAAAGTTAGGAGAGCAATATGATAGTTTTCAAAATTGATATACTAAAATGATGAGTGACTCTTAGTTGAGGCATCGTTTGTAAAATTTTCTCTATGCAAAATCACAACAATCCCCTCGACACACACGATATTCCGCTCTAGAAAATCAAAGTGGGGGTTTGGTATTTGTGTAAAGAGTGTCATGAATGCATCATAAAGGCTAGGAATAAAAGAATGGGAACACCGCCAAGCTCGAGGGCGGTGGTGTCGTTGGTATTATAAGACCGTAACAGATCTTGTCTGCCTCTGTCTCAGTCCCGTTCCTAGTCTTTCTCTTGTGATTGCGTGTTTTAGAGACAAACACAATCACACCAACATAGAAAGAAGCCTTCAAGATTACAAATACCCAGCAGCCAACACTATCTTATTTACCAGTGATTGTAATGGACTCCAAATGGGCTAATTACTTGTTCCAATACCAAAGATAATAAAGAAGGTATACCATTGGAGGGCACCATTTTTAGACCCGGCCTCATGTCTCAAAATCTCAGGTCTGGCCCTTATTATACTTCCTACAACCTAGCCCATATCCACAACGATGAAGTCCATCTTGCTCCGACCAGAACCATTAGGCCCATCAATAGAGACAACTCCATGATTAGGCCTAACAACCCTTTTCCTTCCTGGTCCCTAACCTAGCCCATGGAGAGGCCGAAATCCCATCTGGTCAAATCGTGACTCGGCCCAAAGCCCTCATATGGTAACCGCAAGACCTAGAATGCACTGCTCTTGACTGACCTTCTAACTCGATTGACGCGAGCATACCTAAGGCTGGCAACTCGACCCAAGATCGTGAGATCTGAAACGAGTGACCCAATCCCAAAATCCTCCAACCACATTGTTGAACATGAACAAGAGAGAATCTTGTTGGATTAGTTTTTGAAAATGTTATCATCGTTGTTGTATATTGTCATTGGATGCCTCTAACCATCGATTTACACATCATTGATTGACAATACACTGTAGGAAACAAAGCTGGACGAACAAAAACCTAGAATAAGATTTGTGTCAGTTTTTCAAGAAGAATAAGATTTATGTTGTTGGTTGAGAAAAACCATGGTTGAAATAATACTATTTCTTGCAATTTTTATTGAAAGATTTTGCCCCAAAGTTGTGAATGATTTCGTTTTCTTCCATATTTAATGATAAACATCAAATAATTCTAAAATGATAGAATCTCCTCCCATGAGAAAATAAACCAAAAGTGTGTACAAAGAACATCTACTTTTACAACCTACAAAATGGTAAATGCCCCGAGTTCCCAACACTCACCAAGTAACAAACAAAGGCCCCCCAAGTCCCACCAAAACCTCCTTTGTATTGTATTATACAATTCAACCTGCACCCAAAAAATAATAAATAACCTAATATTTGAGGAATTAATGGAATTGGAACAGAAAAACTGAAATTTAAATAGAAATAACAAAATGTCTGAATTTGCGGGAAGAATTATTAGCATATATAAATAAGCCGCTCATGGAAAGGTTCCCCGTAACACGAAGTTTCCAGGAAGCTGCCATGGCTCTCCCTTCGCTCCCACCATTTAACCCCTCTCCCCTTCCTCTCTCCTTCCCATTCCCTTCAGCAGTTCATCTTCTTCTCTCTTCCTCTTCTTCCATCTTCCGCCATGAAGCTTATGAAAATCAACAGCCTCAGTCCCAAGCGCCTCTTCCGCTCCAAGAAGGACCGCTCCGCCGTCTCCCGCTCCGACCCTCCCTCCTTCGGCTCCGGAACCGCGTCCTCTTCCTCCTCCGATTCCCTCCACAAGCCCGGTGGTCCTGCCGCCACTCCAACCAGCGTCCTGCCGGGGGACTGGTTGGAGTTCTCTTCTGTCGATATGGCGCAGGCCTTTAGGCTGATCGACAGAGACAACGACGGAGTCGTCTCGAGAACAGAGCTGGAGGCTCTGCTGAAGCGGCTGCTGGGGGCGGAGCCGCCGACCCAGGAGGAGGTGGCGATGATGCTGAGCGAGGTGGACGGCGACGGCGACGGCTGCATACCCCTGGAGGCTCTTTTACACCGGTTCGGGCCGGGTTGCGAGCCGGCGGGCGACTCGGAGCTGCGGGAGGCGTTTGAGGTGTTCGACACGGATCACGACGGGAAGATATCGGCGGAGGAGCTGTTGAGGGTGTTCACTGCGATAGGGGACGAACGGTGCACGTTAGAGGAGTGCCGGCGCATGATTGCGGAGGTCGATAAGAACGGGGACGGCTTCGTCTGCTTTCAGGACTTTGCTCGTATGATGGACCTGCAGCGATGAACTACACTCTTTCTGTTTGTATTTATTTTTGGAATCCTATAAAAAATGGAGGAAATGATCAGAGAATCAGACGGCTGTTAGTGTTCATAATTTGTGGTTCAGATAAGATGTGGTTGATTTTCTGCACATGATGTTCTTTTCCGGTGGACTGGGTCATGTTTCTGTTCTTTTCTTCTGTCCTCCATTTTCGTGGGTGGGGGAGTATAATATAATATATAATAAGGGATTGGCTCACTGGACATCCTGCATCAACCAAAAACATTGAACCCAGTTATCATTATCAAATTTCAGAACCTTGGTTTCGAATCCAAGTTTCTCCAACATACTGCTTTCAGGTCTCGGGTCTTTATAAGAACGGGAAGAGAAGAAAAATAAAATTTATCTGCGTTTTTAATAATACACGCAAAGCTATCCCGAAAGTTGTAAAAAAATTAATAATTTATGTAATAAAATAATATATTATAAGTAACGAAGACAAAACAATAAAGGAGATTCATAAAAGAATTTCTTTTCCTTCTGTTTTTTTCAATACACATTACATGACAGTAACAAATTTTCTTTTTTGTTACTTACCCTAAACTAAACGAGGCATCATATATGGAGCACCTTGCAAGCCAGGAAGGAGGCGAATCTGCTAGGGAGGAGTTTGAGGAGGAGCGGCTTAGCTCTGCGCTTTCTCGATGGACTGATTTGTTGTTTTGCCCGGCGGCGTTTGCAACTAGGTTAGCAGCGGCTTAAAGGCGGTGACAACTTGCTTTGGGTGCGTCTACGTTTCGTGTTCGCCTCTCCCATGGCTGAAGGGCCCGTCCGCCCGTTTGAGACCGACAGATGATAGCTATGGCTAGCTTGGGTGGTCTGATCTGGTGCCCGATCTGGATCTCATGTCCAAGTGGGCCGAGGGTTGGGAGGAGGCATGTGGGAGTGGGTTGGGTCCTTTTGGGTTTGGGTCATTTTTCCCCTTCTCTCATGTTTTACTTTTGGGCTCGTTGTTTCGGGTTTGAGTCTCCACGAGCGGGCTTTTACATAACCCTCATTCTACACTGTTCACTGTCCTGACGGGTAGAGGGGTACACCATGAAGGTCTCTAGACCCCAAGCCAATCACGACGGATGCTGCGAATTAGGGTTATGAAGAATAAATTAGTTTTTAGATGTTCGCTTTTTTAGGCATAGTCTTTTGGGTTTAGTTTGATTGTCCACCTTTTTGGACTTTATTTTCTTCGTAGATTGTAGTTATTATCATCATTTTGGATGGTAGCCTGGCTATTAGGTTAGTCAGTTGAGCAGTGGATGTAATATGTGATCTTCAGATCCCTTTGTTTGAGCGAGAATGCTCGTTGTATGATCTTTCAATTAGGGGTGTGACTTCAAAACCGAAAACCGAAAAAAGCGCACCGAAAACCAAATTGAAACCGTAAAAACGGCACTGAAAAAAAATCAGGCCAATCCAGATCTGTTCGGTTCGGTTTTCAGTTTAAGGCTAGTAAAAACCGAACTGAACCATTTGAATCGAAGTTAACGGTCAACGTTGTAATACGACGTTGTTTTGATTAAAAAAAACCCTAGTTCTTCTAGTCAGCGACACCCACAAGGCCACACGCTAAATCCCTAATTCAGTCAGTCTTTCTCCAATTCTCCCCTCTTGCGGCCTCGCCCTCTTCTGAGTCTTCTCACAATCTCCTTTGAGTGTGGTATGTTGTCTCCTAAAATAAAGGTTATGAAACAAACATTATTACGAGGATGAGATGATGTTGATAAGGATTTGATATTTTGTTGTACTTTTCTTTCATTTATTACAAATTTTTATTTTGTGATGTTTAAACTTTGAACAATATTGGACTCTATTTTCAATTTATGGACTTTTAAGTTTGAACTATATGGAAGTATGCATTATCGAATATGGATCTATAAGTCTATATTAAAAACTCTATATTAAAATTACCAGAAATTTGTACTACTGTTTTTTTTAGCAAAAAAAAAAACCCGAAGAAAAACTAAACAGGGCAAAACCATTCGGTTCAGTTCGGTTTCCGGTTTGCAGTTTTAAAAAATAAAAACCGAATTAAACCGAGCTGAGCTTCCGAGAGATCTTGGATCTCCACCCAAATACACACCAAAATCAAGAGGAATAGCCATGTAAAGTTAATTTAGACTATTCAAATATTACCAAAAATTCGTTAATTTGGTTAAAATTCAAATAGAAAATGGTTGACATTGCTAAAAATGTTTTTATAGTATTCATTCTCGTTGCATTAGTTATTTTATGAAGCTAAGTATGGAATAAATTTCGTGGAAAATGAATGGTGTAGTAGAAGAGCGGGCGGTTTGGCGTGGAGTGTGGAGTTTTTGGGTCGAAAGGTGGTGTCTTTTTTATTGATGGGGGCGACGAACGTGTATGCAATTCTAGACAAGATGTCAAGTCACAACAATCCCTTTCTTGTTTTTGGTTTGTTCCTCGTTTGAAAAAGTTGTCCTATTTGGGGACTTTGTCTAAGGCTTCCAACTTCCAGGAAACTTCATGGCCTGCCTTTCAATGTCGGACACTAATATCTTGGCTCCCACTGTTTTGTTTAAAGGGGCTACCACTGATGGTTTCGGTGGAAAAAAACACTACGTACAAATGCAAGAGTCAAATAAACAAGTGATTTGAGGTTCTCGTCCCAATCGCCAATGTGTGTACATTTGAAAACCAACTTGGCTTCTCTGTTTGGAAAAATATTGCTCAGATCTGCTTTGGATTTGTACCAGAGCCCGACACGTCATCTCGCCAAGATTACGTAGGAAACTCAAACTTTACAAAGTTATGGGGTAAAGTTGGCTTATGAGCCGAAACTCCATGACGGGTGGCTCCCTCCCCCATTCCAGACCCAACGTCGGCCAACTCGTTCTTACCCCTGATGGTACTGCCTTGGCACCTCTTTAACCAGTGTTTCTAGTGCTCCTCAATTTGGAGTTCATGGCAAAAACAGAAACAACATCTTGTGTTGCTTCATGGGTGGCTTCGTACGAGGACCGTCAGACCATGTAGTGGATCTTGTTTGGGAGGCGGCACTGGAATTGGGCAACCTATGTCTTGTTCCAGCATTAAAATATCAAATATTAGTCTCCTTTATTTGTAGCAAATAACGAAGGAAGGGTTTTAGATGACATGCTCATATATGGGATCGGCTTCGATGCTCTTAAACATCAGAAGAAGATTTCACCCAAACCCCTCACTCTGCAACCTCCTCTCAACTAGCACACTTCCCTCCGACTCTACGCCACAGGAGGAGCCTCTTTCAGGATCCCAACTCAGATCCTTAGTCCTCAGCCACTACACTCCTCGCGGCAAATTCACCAACCTCCTCCAAAACGTCGTCGCTTTGCCCGCCGTTCTCCTCACCGCCTGCCAAAACCTCACCTCCACAACCCCTCAACCCCTTTACAATGGCCTTCTCCACTCCGTCTCCAAGCGCTTCTCTCTTCACGAAATGGGTCGCCAGCTCCGCGAGAATCGCTTCGATGTGGGAGCTTCTAGCGTCTCAATGGGCAACGGAGGTGAGTCTTTGTTGGTCTTACCCACTTTGAAACTCAAAATTTTGATCGAAGCTATTAGGATTGTACTGGGCGTTGTTTATGATGAACGCTTTGTCACGTTTTCTTATGGCGGTCGTGTTAATATGGGGCGGCACACGGCCATTAGGTACCTTAAGAACTCTGTTGAAAATCCCACCTGGTGGTTTAGTGTTGGCTTTAGTCGGGGAGTGTTCGAAAAACGACATGTGAGTAAGCTATGCTTGTTTATGGAAGAGAAGATAGAGGATGAGGTTTTGATTGGTATCATTAAGACATTGTTTGAATGTGGCGTTGTGAGAATTGAATTGGGTAGTTTTTGCTTTGGAAGAGGGTTTCCTCAGGAGAGTGGGTTGAGTTCAGTTTTGATGAACATTTACTTTAATGGTTTCGATAAAGAGATTCAGGAGATGCGTCTGAGGAAGAATCAGGAGCATCCCAAGTTCGAGTCGGATGAGCTTGTTTCCAAGGATGGTGTTTTCTATAAGCCTGTGAAGATATATGCGGTTAGGTACTTGGATGAGATATTAGTGATGACGTCTGGGTCTAAAATGTTGACTATGGATTTGAAGAACTGGGTTGTCAACTACTTGGAAGGGAGTTTGGAATTGATGGTGGATAAGGTAAAGACATCTATTCACAGTGTAGCGTCCGAGAAGATTGATTTCATGGGCATGGAATTACAGGCAGTTCCACCTTCGGTGTTGCACCCCCGTATGTCTGAAAAAGCTATTAGAGCCCGGAAAAAGTACCTTAGACAGAAGGAAGTCAGAGCTATAGAATTGAAAAATGCCAGGGAGAGGAATAGAAAGAAATTCGGAATGAAAATTATGAGCCATGTTTTTAAAAAGTTGAAGACTGGTGATAGATTGAAATATGAGTATCAAATTGAGAATGAAGTCAGAGAAGTATTCAGCACCTGGGCTGATGAAGTAGTGAAAGAGTTCCTTGGGTCCTTGGATGAGCGTTGGGAATGGTATCGAAAGCTATCAGCAGGTGCTTTTCTGTCTCTAAGGCACATTAGACAACAATTGCCTGAAGAGCTTGTAGATTCTTATGATAAGTTCCAAGAGCAAGTAGACAAGCATCTGAACCCAGTCAGAGATAGAAAGGCAAGGGAGGAAGAAGAAAGGAGGGTAACAGAAGAAGCAGAGCAGAAATATGCTAAGAGAACAGTTGAGGATTTGACAAAGGTCTGTGTCAAAGCTGATGCGCCTATAGAAGTTTTGAGGAAGATGGTTAAGTTGATTGGATTAACAAATTCTATGGGTCGTCCCAGGCCGATCACGTTACTAACTGCTCTTGAAGATGCTGATATCATCAAGTGGTATGCTGGTGTAGGGAGAAGATGGCTTGATTTTTACTGCTGCTGCCACAACTTTAAGTTGGTGAAAACTATTGTAACTTATCATTTGAGGTTCTCTTGTATCCTGACTCTAGCTGAAAAGCATGAATCCACCAAACGTGAAGCCATGCAACATTATACCAAGGATTTAAAAGTCTTTGATATAAATGGAAATGAAGAAGTATTCTTTCCCACCGAAAGAGAGGTAAAGATGATGGGAGATAAAAATCTTTCTGATCCAAAACCTGTGGATGGGGCATTTTCTTTGGCTTTGATTAGATTAGCTTCTGATGAGCCTCCATATTCTTGTGTTGCTCATTTCTGTGACAGAACAGATACTATTGTTTATCGGGTACGATTATTGCAAAGTCGATTGAATGTAACCCCCTTGGATGAAAATAAATGGGTGCCGGGGATGGGTGCAATCAATGGGAGTCTCCATCTGAAATGTTTCCCTCTTTGTCCTGATCACATACATGATTTATACATGGGAAGAATCACGTTTCAAGATATTGATAGTACTTCCTTTGTGTTTGTGGATGTAGACTGAGTTTTCAGTCCTCTGGCTTGCTACCTCATTTTGCATATCTGTATAGGCCAGGTGGGTGATCTGATCGATTGTATCGATTTATATATGATCATTTGCAATTGGTTAAATATTCACTGTTGTAGTGCAGTTTCAGTCATTCATGTGATTTGTACACATCATTTTTAGTTGATGACATTATGTAAAATTCATGAAAAGTTTGATTACACAGTTATGCATCTTATGATTGTCTTGTCATGGTAGAAACTAGAAACTGTTAATTCTCTGTGCCAAATATTGACTTTAAAGCTTAATTATATCTCTGTAAGATTTGACTACTTTTTACCATTGCAAGCTTCATAAAAACCACATAATTCTGCTATAGTCAATGTTAAACTTTGTACTGTCTTTTCTAAAAAATTTGTCTCATTTTTGTAGACTTAAGTACTGCGTTGTCAAATAGCTGTCTACATTTTTGCGTTAAGTTGTGCATGGCAGAAAATGAATCTTTGGAGATTTTATTGAGTGGGAATATCTTCTCTATTGATCATGTTACTTGTCATTAATTTTGGTTGAGTCAGACCCATTAAGCTCCCCTTCAAAGAGTTGTTTCAGTGTTTGAATGACTAGGCCTTGTCGAGATTTCGGTTTTGCGAATTGGGAAAATAGGTGGTAGGTTGGTCTTATTTTTTAGGGTAATTGAGTTTATTGAATAGTTGATTTTTGTGATGTCCTGTGCTTAATTTGTGAAGTAGGGGTTTTAGGGATTTGGATTTGGGATTGTGGGTTTTTTGTGTTGGTTTTAGGGGTTAAATTTTGGGGCAATGGTGACCATGATTTGCATGAATGGTTTCTGTCGGACAAACAATACGCATGAATGGAAGAATGGGTGGCGTTTGCGATCTGGTTTTCTGCTACAAGTGTGGGTAAGAATATGGTCCCCTTTTGTCATTTCAAAGTTTTAATTTTTCAGCTTAAGTTTTGATTTTTAAAGTGTTGTGGGTTTGATAGTGTTAGGACGACTTATGGGATATGGGTTTTTGGTTCTTTACGTTGGGTTTTATGTATATTCTGGGTGTTAGATTGAAGTTTTGATTGTTTGGGTTTCCACCAATTGCGTTATGTTCAGTTTGATCAAATCCGGGACTTGATTGAATTTCTATGCAAACTATTCTGGTGATTCGATTGAGTTTTGGTCCATGCAGCTTTTGGGTGGTGCAAATGAATTTAGGGTCTTCATTTTTGGTAAGATTTGTCAGTTTCCTTCATATTATGCAGAATTTGGAGTCCTTGAGATTACTCACTCGAAGTTTTGGGGTATTTTCATTTTCTTTGCAATGCTGCCTTTTGTGCATGCATGTGATCTTTAAAAGCATCAAGTCGATCTGAATTGAATCCTTCTGCTGTAAATTTAGGTTCTCTAATACCTGTTCTGCTTTGGATAGTGAGGAATTGAGTTGTGGAGTTGTAGCTTTTACTTTATTGATGAAGTTCTTACTGGGTTATCTTATTTGTTCCTGGAAACTGAAGGAAATCTACTCTATCTTTTTTCTTTTTTCCTGGGGATTTGGAGGGGTAATGGGTGATTGGGTACATGTTACTAGCATTTCTGGGTGCTTTCCTTTTTTGAGGTATTGATAAGTTTATCATGCTCTTTGATCTGTAAGTCATAATTTATCTCTTTCATTGATAGGAAAAACAGTAACTATATCTAATCAGCCATATTTTTATAATGAAGTTGAACTTTTCTGTGATTGATACTGACACAGCAGCAAGGCTGAATTATGTATGTTAATTAAGCATTTCGAGTTCCCATTGCTGTGAATGAGCTCTCAGTTTTTGGTTTCTCTGTGGCTAAGTTTCTTGGTTTAAATGGTGTGTTTTGCAGTGATCATGTTACTGATCAATAGAGGAATTAGCTTTGTGATAATGGAATGGCTGAATGCTTTGACTAGGGGTAACTGGGGTTTTAGTGACCCCCTAGCTTGAGGGTGTTATTATTTCTTTCTGTAGTGAACTTCACTAATTTATACCTAGGGGGTTTAACTGGGGTTTAGGGATTTTAGGATTGACTTGGAAACAGAAGTAAAATTTGTGTACCAATTTCTGTTCTGCCCCTAAATTTTCTGTTTGAAGTGAACTCTACATGTTTTGGTTCTCGGGCATTGGTGATTTCCTAATGAAATGCTTTTGAGAACTTGGAAGGCTAGGCAACTGCGAGCAGCATGATAACCTGTTTAATTTAATATAATTCTAAGCTTAAGAGAGTCCATTAGAATTTGCCATCAATAATTGATAGGGATGAAAGATAAGCATCATCCAGGATGATTTTAATTTTATGCATGCATATCGTGGACTTGAATATGAGAATGTGAAGGTACTACCTGTGCAACAATCTGTAATTCTGTATAACTTGGGAAGATGAGTGGAAGGATGTGATATCAAAAAGAAAGAGGTCAAAGTAGGTGTTCATGTATGCTAGAAATTTAACACTTTAAGCTGCTAATTCACAAGCTTTACTTTAAAATATTGGGGGACTATTAAAAGTTAATTGATTAGAGATTTTTCCTTGCAGACTCTTATGTTCTCTGCGCTGGATTTTTGAATAGGAAAGTTGTTCTTTTTTTAATTATTTTCTCTTCTTTCAGGTTGCTTTGATGGGCAAGGCGTGATCACTCACAGAAACTGCAAATTTTTCTACTCCAAAGGGTTTGAGATATATTTTGACAGGTGAACTATCAGTTATCCTTTTTCCAATTTGATTTTGATATGTTTTCTTTTATATACAGTATATACCTTTTCCTTTTTTATTTATATTTATTTTATTAACTTGGTTTGGCTAGATACATGGCTCCATTTATGTGCACGGTGGACATGTTATAAGAAAGTATATTGGTTCTGAATGTTAGTTTCAAATGGATATTACTGTTTGTTACTCTGTTTAGTCACGCGATGGATTTTATAGAAGATTTGTTGATGGAAAAAATTGTACCAGCTAACACCGGAGCATTTCTTTAGAATTTACCATCTTTAACTGGTATTTAAGTTTGAAAGAATGAGAGGATTTGAGAAGAACATTGTTTGATCGCTTTGGCACAAGATTGACATAATAAATTCTCCGGTAAGCTTTTAGCCAAAAAGTCAAGCCAGTAAGCTACTCTTTTTACTTGTATTTTTCCTTTCCTAATGCAATTTTACAGTTTCAGGAGCAACAACTTTGCTTCGGAATCTTGATCATTGCATCTCCAAGCTATTCATCTGTAAGTTCGATTCATCTCCTGGAGTTTGAGAATAAAATAGTGTTGATATTTGTGGACCAAAATAGAAAATATAACTAGAACTTAGAAATGTTGATGTCATGAATTATGAATTATCCGTTGTGTTTGGAGGTTATATGAAAGTCCGAGATGGAAGATGCACAGGAATGTTTCGACCTATTATCTGTGGAAGAGGCGGCTAAATTTGACGAGTGATGCTTGCTAATGTGAACAAACTTTAAACGCGCTCAAAAAGCCGGTCACGTAATGAACAAAGAATATATAGTAATAAGTTTACGGTGCTTATATTCTATTCCTATCGTTCAGCAAGAAAGTTCAATAGAGGCAGTTTCAGGACCTTCTGAACTTTGTTTCAGACTTGCAATTAGATTTAGTATGGCGCAAACCCAATGTGGCATGGGCGCTTCACGTCAATGGCTTCTATTGACCTATATTGCTGCCCTTCTGAACTTTGTTTCAGACTTGTATTTAGATTTAATATGGCGCAAATTCAATCAGGCATGGCAGTAGCTTCACGTCAATGGCTTCTATTGACATATATTGCTCCACTGTGGTAGATGATCATGAAGTAATTAACTCCAAGTAATTGTTTAGTTTCAGCAATTTTTTTTTGGTGTGGTTGCAAACTGTTGTTATTTTTTCCGATTCAAAATAGGTTTGACAATCCTAAATATGAAGACAGCAGGGAGAGAGCAGTCTTCCTAGCTATGATTTTTAACTTCGAGTAGATTGGTTATGGCTTTTACTGTTGCAGGTAGATGGATTATGTATAGTAGGATACTTATTTTCAAGAACTACATTTTGTAGTCTAGACAAGATTGATCAAAGTTTAGATTATTCAATCAAAACATCTTGGATATTGTTGTGTAATATGGAGTCTTGTGTAGACATTGCTTCAAGATTTTTGGGGTTTTGGACAAATAGGTTTTTCTGGGATTTTGTTTCTTGCTGGGAAATCCTTGTTCTTTTTGGTTTTTTGGTCTGATCATTTTCGCTCTGTTTTGGGTTTGATTTGCAAATTCTTTCTCAGCTGTTAGAACGATCTGTAATTCCTGATGCGTTGAATATTCACAAGCAGGTGTCGTGGTTTACTTTTGGCTCTGAATAAGATAGTTTCTTGCTTTTAAAATGTTTGATCTCTGTGGTTTAGTTTTGGCTGGTTGTAAAGTTCTCATGATTTTGTTGGACTTGAATGGTTTCCAGACAGCTTGTGGTAGCTGCAATGCATGGCACGATCTTTTTGGGATCCTGTGGTGAACTTCCCTTTAAGCTCTACACCGGGTAAGTATAATTTTGTAAGATGGGTTTCTTTGGATTCACAAGATTTAGGTTCCTGGGTTGCTTGCATTTATCTAATTACTTGTGTTCTAATCTTACGATTATATTTACCTGTGGAAGGTATCAGCTGTTAATGGATAATGGATCACAGAGTTCTAAAAGTAATGGTTCAATCAATCATAAAAAAAAAAAAATAAAAAAAAACTGGCTTAGTAAGATAGACAGCACAACGTTTTTGCGTCAGACAACACCTGGGATAGACTCCACCTCCATGATCGAATCTGAATTTAATGGCTTTTCTTGAAACTAGTAATCCAGTGGCTTCTTGTTCCATAGACTTGAAAATTCTTCCCATGAGATCTAGCATTTCTGGTGCATTTTTCCCTTGATGGTCATCCTTGTTGGATCAAGAACAACTTGTGCCTCAATTGTGCTGTTGCCTATTTGAACAAAAAACTGATGACATTCTCAAGTCCATGAAGTTTGAATATGATGAAATTAGGGAAATCTCAGTGTGAACATATGACTTAATGATGACATTGTGGTTGGAAACTCGTTCTTTGGGAAGTAACTAGGCATAACTCTGTGTTATCTGCACCCATTAGGTCATTCATATGAAATCAAGCCCCAAGAGATGTGAAAATTCAATACCATTTGAACCAAAACTTAGACGTTATATGCAACTTTTCCTCCTCAAAACAACTTCAAACTAACAACCTTCTACTTATAAAGGGAATATTATGCCGCTAGACTAAAGCAACTGACTATGTTAAAGTCTTTTTGAAAAGTCTACGTGTTTTCATATGGTTGACCTCTGAAAAAAAAAACTAGCGAAGATTTATGAAATTTGTTTTTCTCAAGTCCACATGCGGCATGCAGCCTACGCATGGATAGGGTGTGAGCCAAGCGAATGTGTTTCGTGTGGGAAAGCTACTCAGAACGAGAGATTTAAAGGTGCCTTAGTTTTTGAATATGCTCATGACTACATAGCAGTTGGATGAAACGATGCAAGTTAAGGAAGAGGAAGGAAGACTGGTGATGTTCACCATGTTAGACATGAATGATCGTGACTGGATCTCGATGGGAGGTCTATCGGGCTTCAACCAGGCACTGGTGGTTGCGTTGGCCTATTATGACATCATCATTTGCATCGAAATGGTTTGAGAAGTCCTTTTTTTTGGATAACTCTGCAATACATCCCTTTGGCCTTTCGCTCGAAATGAGTGATGACAATGGTTGGATACTCTATTTTACTTTCAAGAATACTGACAAGCTAGCCAAGAAGACGGAGATGCTGTGAATTAAGGTGGAGATGTGGCTGCACAAGCCTATTCCGTTCAAATGATGGTATCTTGTGGAGGATGGAATCGAATTTGTTGCAAGTTTCATTATGACAAACTCTTTGAAAGATTCTCGATGTGTGGGCTGGTGACGCATCTAGTGTTGGCATGTTCTAGTCCGGCTATGCAGGAGGATGACCGGTGGCAGAGTTTACAACATTGGGCAAACAAATGACAGCAGCGTCGACGACGCCTATGCCAATCCCGGTATTCTACATGAGAGGGTTTTTTAACCCTAGCTAGTGTGAGTGCATGAGAACTTCTGTCACATCTCAATTTTCAAAAAATAATTTTTAAAATTTTTGGCATGATATAGCTTAAAATAATAACATCCCAAACCTGTTTCAACAACTATCTTAAGCAACTAAAACTCATTAGCGGAAATGTAAATGTTACACAACCCAACACTGAGTTAAATATTACATTTCCTTGTTTACATAAACTTGCAAAACAAGAACATGAAACGATCCCATGAGTTTAATTACTGTCTACTCAAATATAAAACTATACAGAGTACAGCAAAACCCAAAGAACCTTGTCACTAAGTCTCTGCCTTAACCCTGCTGCTCCTCACCTGCAGGTTTAACCCTTACGTCAAGAATTGGTGCACCGAGATTGTAAAATAACAAACCCGGTAAGCTAAAAAGCTAGTATGAGTAAACTACAAATAACACAACATTTCTCATATCTAAATATAACACGAGAGATTTGATCAAAAAATAAAAACCACACATCCAACACATTACCAAAGAAATGTACCCATGAGTCTCAGATATTTAATAGATACCTCTCATGACTTATAACAACAATTTGTGTACCCATGAGTCCCAGATACCATAAAGTATGTCCCATGACCTACACTGACAGACGGACTAGAGCTCTATTCCTAACTGTAACCAATCACCCGGCCAAAGGCTTGGAACCTGGTTTGACTGTCCAATACCAAAATAAAAAATAATAAATAGCATCTTAACCTTAACCAATCACCCGATTAAAGGCTTGGAACCCAGTTTGGTTGTTTATCTAACAATCACAATATCACAACAACACAAGATCACATCATAAATTATATCTTTTCACATAGATATATTTACATGAACAAATATAGATGTTCCACAAGAATAATCTATCAATAATAAATAAAGTTATGATCACATGAACCTCAAAATAACACATAAGGAAAAACTTGTTTTATCTTACCTATGAGCCGTTGGCGATCAAGCTCATATATTTTAAAACCAACAATAGCATAGTATTAATTTTATCAACAAATGATCATAATAAAATTTGGTCTTAAATGAACCTTGGTGAGATTTACTCACCCAGAAATCTCGCTGCAAATCCCACAACACAACTTCACAAAACACCTAAAATCACAGAAATAAAAACCTTAGAAAATTTCTCAACAAGGAACAAAGTATCATTAACCTAAAGGTTGCCCAAGAAAAGATTAAGGCAAATACAAAAAATCTTTATATACCTCATGCAACCACTATGCTGAAAATAGATGCCCATGAAGTCATACACAAGAAAAAAAAATCAAGTTCAAATGGATTTTCATCCATTTGGAAGAGTAATGCAAAGATGACAACATACTTCAAGAACTCAAATGCATATTGTAGAAGACATGCCAACATGCTAATCGTTGAGTCTCTCATGCATTTCAGGGACACGGGCTCCATTTTATCGACTACGAAAGTAGCCAAGCTAATTGACAGTATTGTTACTCATCATCAATCAATGACGCCCAAAATCGATTTTTTCATACACAATCCTTCATGCCTACATTACATGCTAATTCATTCTTCAGTTTAAGTATCAAGCAAACAAAAGCAAATCTCACCAAACAAGCTGTGACTAGCCACTACTGGAAAAAAGCTCTTAGGCGACGAAATTGTTTTAATTCTGTCTCCTAAGTAGAACTTAGGCGACGGAATACGATTTTGTCTCTTAAGTTATCACCTAGGCGACGAAACACTGTTCTGACGCCTAGGTGCAGGTAACTTAGGAGACGGAAAATGTACTTAGGAGACGAAATCATTTTTATAAAAAAAAATTATTCACTTAGGCGAAGGAACGTATTCCGTCGCCTAAGATTGATTTAGACGACGGAAAAATTTACTTAGGCGACAAAATTATTATTATTTTTATAAAAAATTAAATTTATTCACTTAGGCGACATAAATGTATTCCGTCGTCTAAGATTGATTTAGACGACGGAAAAATTTACTTAAACGACGGAATTATTATTTAAAAAAATTATTAATATCTTAAGCGACGAAAGTATAACTTTTCGTAGACTAAGTACTGAAATTTTTAGCGGCACCTTTTCCGCCAAAAATTTCAGAAAAATTTGAACCAAATTTTTGAAAGTTTCCTTATATTTTCTCTCTCCCTCCTCTCCTCTGCCCAGTTTCCACGCATGGACTCTAGCTTTCCTCTGCCTCTCCTTCTTCTTCTGCCTCTGCCTCACCTTCTTCTGCCTCTCCTTCTTCCCTCTGCCTCTCCTTCCCTCTGCCTTTCCTTCTTCTTCCGATCCCTCTGCCTCACCTTCTTCTTCCCTCTGCCTCTCCTTCTTCTTCGCCTCCTGCCACTCCTTGGCGCCTTCTCTGCCAGCGGAGTCCGCGTAGCTTCACGCCAACGGACTCTGCACCCTTCTCTGCCAGAGGAGTCCGCACGCCTTCTGTGTCAGCGGACTCCGCGTCCTTCGCAGCCAGCGGAGTCCGCGCGCCTTCTGTGCCAGCGGACTCCGCGCCCTTCTGTGCCAACAGACTCAAAGCGCCTTCTCTGCCAGCGGACTCCGCACGCCTTCTCGCCAGCGGACTCCGCGCGCCTTCTCGCCAGCGGACTCCGCGCCCATGTTAATTTTTAATTTTTTTTTTCATTTTAGCGACGGAATCCAGTATTTTGTCACCTAGGGGAAAAATAATTTTTTTTGTCATTAAAAAATATCAGTCGCCTAAGTAATTTTGACTCGACGGAAACCAATTTTTCGTCGCCCAGACACCTACCTCACGCCACTTAGGCGACGAATCTTATGTCGCCTAAGTACTTAGGAGACGAATTGTGTTACTTAGGCGACATAATAGTTCTGTAGCCTAAGAGCTTTTTTCCGGTAGTGAGCATTACCAAACCCATCAAGCCAAACAAATATTAAACTCTTCCCTATTTTATTCCTTGCGGCTGCAAATTCCCTCACTCTAGACGTCTCTTCATTTTAGCTCACACTCAATTGCTAGATCCCTTCGATTTTACCATAATCTATTGATAGCAACAATTCCAGCTCATTTGGCCTCAATTCGCTAGCCTTATACGTTTTGTTTTCATTATTTCCCATAGCCTTATGCTCAACACCTAACTCTAATCCTCACATTCTTATGCCCAATAGGAAAAGCCTAACAATCAAGTGATATACAACTTTTATATCAATGCATGAACATGCCAAGAAAATCCATAAGTAATCGCACAACGAAATATGAATCGCATGCATCAAAAAAAAAGAAAAAAAAAGAATAATAATAATTATGACTGCCAAGCAACCAGAAGCCAAGCCAAGATATGTCATCGCCGTGCTTAAATGCAGCAAGGTTCGAAAGAAAAGACATAACAAATTGGCAGACACCTTTCTTGCAAACACTTGACAAAAGTGTATACTCAGGCTAATACATATTCGTCTACATGTTTATGCAAGATTTCAACTGCGGCAATTCAATTACAAAAATCTTTCAAATCAACATGCATATAGGGAATCACGAATTTCCTATGGCTAGCTAAGGTAATATCAAACTCATGAATAAAGTTCCTTGCGGCAAAACCAGCAAAATAAATAAGAAAAAGAAGAAGAAATAAGGGGCTCCATCAGAAAAGTCGGAAAGCTTGTTGCAGGAACAATATGATTTTCGTATGTAAACCCCATGTCATCGAGACACAAGCATGAACCTGCTTCAAATCAACAACTTAATACAAACAGAAACATGCTTCAAATCAGCAAGTCTTTACAAGCACTACTAAGGGCCTAACTATGAACTCTACTCAAAAGTTACTGAATACTCTTCCAAGAAAAGAAGAAATCTAGCAGCTAGGCAACAAGTTAAACATTGTAGAAGGAATACCAATTCAAACCCAGATACAGACATATTGCTTAAAAGGAAAGAGAGCATGCACAATCTGTCAAGACCAACCCCAAATTTCACCCTGAAACCCGAAGTAAGTCTTGCGGGGTCCACCTCCAAGGAAAATTTACCGAAAAGCTCGGCAAACCTCCTTTGAAAATGGACAACCCTAAACCGGAAAATTAAAGAGTTACCCTCTTAAATATTATTAAGCATCCTTCAATTCAACCCACAATGATCCGAATAATATAACAACTTCAAACTTCCAGTATTTAGAATTATAACATAAGTCTTAACACACCCGCGAAATATTATACAATAACCCTAAGAATATTCAGAGCTACTAAAAACTAGAGGAAACATGAAAATATCCTAGTAGGTTAAACATGTAACCTACTGGTGAAAAGTTGCCGAGAAATGGGTAACTATGCATCGTCTCCTCCTATTAGTACCAACTTGCACTCTGCAGACTAGGCATTTTTAAAACGAAGGGCGCAGGGGAAAAACATTCAGAAATGTTAGAGTGAGTGGACAAAAAATAAATAAACAAAATAATTTTCAACATTTATGCTTTCCCAAATTAATTTCCAAAGAAAATCGAATGCATGCTTCCAGTGATAAATCTTTTATCTCATTAATATCAAGCCTATTCAGCTCAAAATTATATATCAATATATGTATGTATTTACACTTGCCAATACTCCCTATATAAATTAATAGATTTAAAATAATCTATATATGGCTACTACGCTCGCGTCCAACGCACACGTCACGCCTTAATGCGGTGATACACTACGCCATTAAGGTGGACAGACGGGTGTATAAATATGTGTCCATACCCCCTATATGAATTAAACACTCATATAGGGCTACTACGCTTGCGTCCAACGCTCACGTCACCCCATAATGCAGTTATATACTATGTCATTAAGGTGGACAAACACATATGGCTAGCTAGCATTTATATACATACTCTCTTCATAAATATATTATAATTTACCTAAAATCCAATTTTCGGTAACTCACCACAATGAATAAAATGGTCAAATAAAAATGATGTCTAATGCTCTAACAAAATAAATTACTCAACAATAAACAATTACATGCATATTATTTAAACTAAGAGTTCACTCACAAATTAGGCCTAAGCCTGAAGTCGGTCTGAGACCTCTTCTGCTCGAGCCTCTTCACGTCTTGATCTATAAACATAATTAAATCCTCAACTATATATCAACGCTTGTATAAAAATAGGCAAAATTAAATGTGGCCTTATCTACTCTCATCCTTGCCCAACTTCGCCAATCTTAGAATTGATATGGTCCAAACTTCACCAAAAATACCGGCGGTCTTAAATCCACCCTATACGGCCAAAACAACAATAATCTAACGGCCGGATTCTATCCAAATTAACGGCCAAAATACCAAACTTCAAAAAATCTCAAACCTATCCAAAATTCCTCCAAAAATTTCAAAATTCACATCATTAACCTCTCCTTAATATTCCACATCTAAACCATAAAAATCCCATTAACATTGGCGGCGGCGGCGGCGATCTCCAATAGCATCTTCCTCTCAATCACCTCTACAACTTTTCTAACTAGCACAAACACCAATTCCAAGCCTAAATAGGGTAATCAACTAAAAACATCAAAAGAGCTCTAGAATTTCAACTCCACATTTCTTCTTACCTAGCTCAAGAGGGAGGGAGTCATTTGGAGGGATTGCTGCACGGGAGGAGGGCTTTTCAACGAGCCAAGCCGCTCCGGCTATGGTGGCCGGAGGAGGAGGCTCCGACGACGGAACACCACGACAGTCGGACATTTCGGCTGTGTTTTCTCTCTCACGACAGCGCTAGAGAGGTTGCCACCGGTCCAGGAAGATGGCTGAGTCAACTGCCATCCGTTTGGGACCAGTGCGGTGGTCTGAGGCGGCTGGAAGATGGCGAATGGCCGGAAATAAGTTCCGGGCAGAGGGAGAGGGAGAGAGAATCGGGAGGGAGGAGAGAGAAGAGAGAGAATAAAGTTTGGGCTTTCCAAACCGGCCCAACTCTTAATACTCACCAAATAGAAACCCAACTCCAAATATTAAACACCCTAAAAATAATACCCTAATAAAACTTACCATTTTTACTAGCTAAAATTTACCATTTTTACTGTCGTCACAATTTTCTCCTACGAATAATTTCTCCGAAATATTCGTCCCTCAACACTCCTCTAGGGACCTTTGAACTATAATTTCATTTACGAAGACGGTAAAACTCATATTAATACCAAGCTAGTAAACAAGGTAAAAATTAAGAGTCGGGGTGTGATATAATCTCTCCCCGCATTCAAGGCCTGGGTCTTAAAATACTTAATCTGAAGGCTCACACTCACCTAAGCGAAATTGACACAATCAGATGTTAGCAATTGAAGGAGAAATACGATTAAATTGAATAGCTCATGTTAGCAAATTGGCCACTGCAATCAGAAGAGATTGGGCGTCCCCGCAGCAAAAGAAAAGAAATTGGAGTCTTTAAAAGGAAGAGTTATGAGATTTTTGAAACAAAGAGAAGAGAATGAATCAGAGAAATTCCATTTGAATCGTACCTCAGGGTTGCGATGAACTCTCATTCAAAGAAGCTGACAATCTGCCATCACTCTGATGCACACAGCCACACACTAAGAAATTCAACTTGAAATAGACAGTCAGAAGACCAGATGGCGAAAGCCCAAGAAAAGAAGAAGATAAGCCGGAAGAAAATAGAAGACTTAGTTAGGTTGGGCTCTCCTACGCAAAGTAAATAGGCCAAGCTGATTTTTTTTGGCTCTCTTTGATTATATGGCCCATTTCATATCTAAAATGGCCCAAATAATCAAGGGGGCTAATGTTGATACCCGAAAAATCATACACTTTTTCACGCTACGATTTGTTACGCATTTCATGCAAAAATCCATAATCTTGGGTTAAATCCTTGATTATAACCCGACCGTCAAGCAAACATGCCCATTGATGTGGGCCCAAACCACATCCACACATCATTGGGGCTTGTAGAAGTGGGTGTAGTGTGGAAGGTTACAGAGACACATGATGCTCGTCCATTGGTTTAATGTTGTTAATAGATTCGGTCTTGTGTCCAAAACTCAAGCCCAACGGCTTAAATCGATGACGAATTGATGAAAACAAGAGAATTGGACTACCCATTCTCAAGACCCAAAATGCTTTTGATACCCAAAGCCCAACTCCTTTTAAAGGCCCAAACCCATCTATTTTGCATAATAAGCCCAATTTCCTGACTTCTTCCTTTTTGTGAAACTTTTATAACCTGATTCCCCGCAGTAGTGTCAGATTCATGATTCACAATTTTATTCAATAGAAAAGTCTCTTTCAATTCTAAGCCAAGGAAGAAGAGAATGTGCACCTAATTTGAAAGCAACTCCTTCATCCTCGAATGACAAAATCGTGGGCTTCAAATTAGTTCGTCAACCTCGTTCTTGGTGTTTTGTGCTTGCAGCCGTCCCTGTAGTGAGTCGATTCTCTCATCTTGCAAGGTAAGCTTCTCTTTTCCAGGTTTTAAGGCATAAATCATGTATCCAGAAGACTACTTTGTTTTACCTAGATATTCATATGTTTTTGTTCATCAAAACCTTATACATTGAGCCTATAAAAGATGAGTCCATGCAATAGAAAAGAACATCAAGTATTATCAAGTAAAACCCAGAAAAAGAATTCCCTAAGCCTTCAAGCTCTCAGGCATTCAACCCTTCAAGCATCCAAGCACCAAATCCAGCCCTTAATCACCATCTTACAAAAACTACCTTCAACTTCTATTTTATCAGAAATCGCAGATCCAAAAAACACCAATTCTCTCACCGTAGTGTGTTTCTAGCTCCCACACTACGCTTCACGCAGCGAAGCTCCTTTTGATTTCCATGCTGTCTGAATCACGAACAAATTTCTCCCATTAATCGAATTATTGGGTGAATTTGGCCTAGTTATTGTTCAATTCAAAAAGAATCTTCACAATTATCTACTTTATTTTTGATATTTTATTTTCTTTTTATTTTTTTACAGCAATGCTCAGTTTACTTAATTGTTTTAATTAAACACAAGAATAATTTAAGAAAATCATAATTTGGTGAAACTTCTTTTTATAACGGTAGTAGAGATAGTTAAATTATAAATTAACAATACAACTGCTCTAGAAACGTCATCGGAGGGGGCACGTGCACATATGGTGTGAAGTAAAACTGAACCAGAGCTCAGCACTGAATTCGGCGACAATGTCAATCTGAATCAAATCCTTGTTGATCCTGGAACTCTCAGATCACACTCCCCAAATGCCCATTTCGATTCCTCCGTAAACCAACCCAATTGGGTAATTGAGGAAATGGGAGGAGGTTCAGCTTTTAAATTAGAGTCATGGCAGATGATAACCTTAGCTCTCCTATTAATGCTTGGGTCCTTCTATGCTGGAACTTTCTTTCGCCAAAATGCTCCCAATTACGTCTCGCAGCTCAGCTACAATTTCTCATTTCCTGGTAAGCTCCAAGATTCAATATAAGGGATTTCTGGGTATACTTGTTGAAGAAATCTGAGTTTGATTTGGGCTCTCATTATGGTGCTGCAGGTATTTCCACGTTTGCGAACAAAGTCGAATTAACATATAGAAGAACACTACTCGTGATACCAGAGACTGGTGTGGATGTTTGTCCCTTGAGTTTCAATGAATATATCCCTTGCCATAATGTATCATACATACAAACTTTGCTCCCCAGTTTGGACACTAGTAGAAGAGAAGAACTAGAGAGACACTGCCCTCCAGTTCAACAGCGCTTGTTTTGCTTGGTTCCTCCACCCAGAGATTATAAGATTCCTATAAGATGGCCAATCAGCAGGGACTATGTGTGGCGAAGCAATGTGAACCATACTCATCTTGCTGAAGTCAAAGGAGGACAGAATTGGGTTCATGAGAAGGATCAACTCTGGTGGTTCCCCGGTGGCGGTACCCATTTTAAACATGGGGCACCTGAATACATTCAGAGGTATCTGCATTCAATTTGTTTACATACTTGACCTGTTGGTTTTAGTGCATATGACATTTTAGGTATATAACCTGTCATGTGGTTATGTTGATTCCAATTCAGGACCTAAGTTGACAATCACCCTACACAAATTGGGGGCAGCATTAATTGAAGATCTGATTCATCATATTGTGAAAAGGGTTTCTAATATAATGCAAGTTTTGGGAGGGAGAATAATAAAATGTGATATATGATTGGTCATATAATCACCACTCATAGACTACTTAAGATGAAATTCAATTTCAATGATTTCAGTTACTTTAATAGGTTGTTCTGGCGTTTGCAGATTGGGAAATATGATAACCAATGATTCAGGTGATCTGCGTACTGCAGGGGTTGTTCAAGTTTTGGATGTTGGTTGTGGGGTTTCCAGCTTTTCTGCTTTCCTTCTTCCCTTGGGTATACAGACCATGTCCTTTGCTCCCAAGGATGGACATGAGAATCAAATTCAGTTTTCTCTAGAGCGTGGCATTGGTGCAATGATCTCGGCAATAGCAACAAAGCAGTTGCCATATCCCAGTAACTCGTTTGAGATGGTTCATTGTTCTAGGTGTCGTGTTGATTGGCATGAAAATGGTAACTTTCTTTTATATACTTCATATGTATTGGACTATTGGTGATCTACATGGTATCCATACACAAACATATTTGAAAAAGGAAAAAGAAGTCTAAATGTAAAAATACGCTAAGACTTCAACTTCTCCACCAGATGATATGTGTTGATAACAAAAGAATGAAAGATCATATGAACAGTATCTAAAGATTTCCATACCGAATTCTTATGTTCAAGTTTGACAAATTGAACTAGCATTGTTCATGTTAGTTGTAGCAATATATCTGGACTTATTTGCTTGGCATGCTATAAAAAGAATAAATGATGATATTTTTGTGCTGGGATAGGAGGTCTAACTAAGCAATATTATATTTGGTGAGAATACCTTTAACATTACTGTTCATAAATCTTGCAGTGTGTTCAGTCTCATTACTAATTTACTATATTTTGTAACGAGTGGTCTTATGCTGTGTTTTCCTTTCCTTATATCTTTTTTGTGCAGATGGTATTCTTCTAAAAGAAGTGGATCGCCTTCTGCGTTCTAATGGGTACTTTGTCTATTCAGCACCACCTGCTTATAGAAAGGATAAAGACTTTCCAATAATTTGGGAGAAGTTAGTGAATCTGACTTCGGCAATGTGTTGGAAACTCATTGCTAAAAGAGTTCAGACTGCTATTTGGATGAAACAAGAAGATCCAGCATGCCTTCAGCGCATTTCTGAACAGAAGCTTATAGATATATGTGATACTGCTGATGATTCTAAGTCATCCTGGAATACAAAACTGGGAAATTGTATACAAGTAAGGGGCATGCAAACAAATGCTCCAAAACTCCCTTCTAAACCAGATCGTCTATCAATATACTTGGAGAGTCTTAAAAAAATTGGTTCGCTGCTTCTCCTTTTCGATTCTCTTTTATTTACTTTTCCTATCTATTGTCTTTAGTACTTCCCAAGTTGACATGAGGCAACTTCATGAATATAACATCAAATTAAAGTTAAGAATGACAAGTTTTGGTTTTGATGATGCATATTCCCTCGTTATATGAGGTTAGTACACACATTAAGAGTTATCTCCAGGCCCAGGTCAATCTTATATCCATATAAGTACCTAAAATTTTCTTCTACTTAGCTATATTTTGTTGTGCTTAGATTCTTGATCTCTAGACAAATAGTACTTGACTATGGATAAATTTACTTTATTTCCTTTATTCTGTCAAGTTTCTTTTCTGAAAATGTGACAGGCGTCACAGTGAAGGTTATGGAGGAATCTAGAGAAAAAGGTTGAGCTTGCAGAGTAAAATTATAGAGTTATACTCTGTAGCCTGCAAGTTCTATTCACCTGATCCTGCTGTGGAAACCTCATGTCCAAAATTAAACCAAATTCTGAGCAGCTTTATTTCATGATTGTTAATATAAGGGCTGGAGAACTTGGAATACTGGAGAGCGCTTTACTTTCTTTGTTTGTTTATGAACTTGAAAAATAAATATTTTTCAGTCTGAACAAGTTTCTCATTATTGTGTTCATAATAGGTATTAGTCAAGAGGAATTTACTTTGGAGACTGTCTTTTGGCAAGATCAAGTTCAGCATTACTGGCGGCTGCTGAATGTGAACAAGACAGAAATACGAAATGTCATGGACATGAATGCTTTTTGTGGTGGATTTGCTGTGGCCTTAGATTCATCACCGATGTGGGTGATGAATATAGTTCCTGCAACCATGAAGAATACATTGTCTGCCATTTATGACCGTGGTCTGATTGGTGCTTTCCATGATTGGTATGTTCTTTGTCTGTGACGTCTTGATTCTAGAATCTGAGTATCAAATTTGTTGGTTCATATTACGAATAAAAGAAAATAAATACAGAGAGAATCCCCAAATTTAGTATGTGACATCTCATCCCTATCTAATTTCAGGTGTGAGCCATTTTCTACTTATCCACGCACATATGATCTATTGCATGCCAACCACCTCTTCTCTCATTATAAGGAATGTGGAGAAGGCTGCTTGTTGGAGGATATCCTGTTGGAAATGGACAGGATGATAAGACCGCAGGTAACATTTTTTATTAGTGTTATCTGTTGTTCGTGTTCGAGTATCAAAAACATAAATTTATGTTATATATTACAAGAGTGGGGAAAACATTCTCTCTAGTCATGTTAAGGTTGGGAAATTAATTACCTTCTGCATACTTTTTATTCCAAGTTGCATCAATAGTTTACCATCCTTTTCCTTGCTTTAGTCCCATTGACTATAAGCTGAACATACTTCTCATCAGCCAATTGTCTTTTTTAATTTACTTTCTTTGCTTTTGTGTTATTGGATGTGATATTATTCCTTTTTTTTTTTTTTTCACAAAAGGGTGTCAATCCATTAAGTAGAGAGAGGCATACAATACACAGTAACTCACCCATAAGGGGTGCTACCCTGCCTAGAGACCTAGAAAACCTTGAACCCTAAGTAAGGACGCCTTGGACATTGATGTAATTCCATCCAAGTAACCTGACACTACTAGGGATTGAACTGAGCCAGTTTGAACTACCCTAATTTATTCATCTGGGGGGCTACCCTGGTATTATTCTTGTGCAGCGTAGTAATTGTTAAATTGTACTCTACCATGGATCTTTTGTTATCAGTATGTTTAGCAGTTAGTATAATTCGTATATTCTAACGGGAATAGGTATTATTCTCCATGTTCAGTGGATAGATTTTATATTCTGGCAGTTTTGTACAATCCTACTATCCATCTTATTATGTTTATCTCCTTTTATGAGGATGTGTTGGTCTCTTTCTCTTTCTAGTCTTTTCATTTCATTTGTCACACTATGATTTTAGTTTTACATACTCATGACCAACTATTTCTTTACCATTATGCTTACTGGATCACAATATAGGGAAGTGTTTCTTCTGAATATTTGTTCTTGAATATACTAGTCATTTTCATCATCCTTTTCAGTGTAATACCAAGCGGATTGACAGA
Source organism: Fragaria x ananassa (assembly GCA_034370585.1). Classification (NCBI taxonomy): domain Eukaryota; kingdom Viridiplantae; phylum Streptophyta; class Magnoliopsida; order Rosales; family Rosaceae; genus Fragaria; species Fragaria x ananassa. Next base: position 16,873,623 of record CP139754.1, read on the forward strand.
ATGTAGAATCTTGGGATTCAGAAGAGAAGGGAAATCAGCGGTTTAGAGAGAATATGTAGAAACGTACGAGTGATAACCAAGAGTCAAGAATAACTGTTTTCCATTCAGCAAGTCTGTTCAACATAAGCCGCAGAACCTTAGTGAAATGATTCTAGGATGCTATTCATACAATATTAATATTCCATATCATAGAAAACCAAAAGATAAAAAAATGTCAAAACATAAATAACTTTACGACACACCATTTGAGTCTATCAAATATCATACTGGCCATTCTGTGTCGCATAGATGCTGTTTTAGTTTAGCTACTTCTTGAAACCTTACATTCAAATGTGTTTGTTAATATTCAAATTTTCTTTATAGTTGAATGAAACTGCCGTTTTCACACAACAGTTTCATGCTAATGTCTTTCTTCCGTTAAAATTGTATAGCATTTTTTTTTTCTCGACAATTATTGTTTAGCATTTGGTGCTGTAGCAATTGGTGGATTACTTTATTGAAGACTCCTTTTAGTTATTGGCCTGCCAAAATATATCGCGTGCAACTTGTTTCTGGCCCAAGTTGTACTGTATATAGTTCACAATGGTATTGTGTTGATGTACAGGGATTTATTATCATTAGAGATGAGGATGCTATTACATCAACGATCAAGGATCTTGCTCCAAAATTTTTGTGGGAGGTTGAATCACATGTGTTGGACAACATAAAGAAGAACAGTGAAACCGTATTAATTTGTAGGAAGAAGTTTTGGGCAATTGTCTGAAATGTATCGGCGACAGCTTTGCCAATATATTTTCCTGAAGATGTAAATTTCATCTTGTTTTTTTTTTTCTTTGTGGGGAGGTGGAGCTTAATGCCTAGCAATAGATGTTCAATTTATCGTACCTTGATACATGTTTGGTCTCTGGGGTGAACTTATGGTCCTGATAGTTTAGATGAATGTCGTTGTAGGGTGGTTTACATGCTTCAAGTCATGATCTTTGTAGTATAACACAGAGCCACTCCTTTTTCCCCTGTAATGACTTGTATGTTTAACATTGTTACAAATATGAACAATAGGAGTTTGTCTATTCCTAATTTCAACTTCACATCCCAATTTCATGGAAAATATATCTGCATAGCTATGATTTCTTGTTGCAAGAACTAATCAGCAGGTTCCTATGGGAAGGGGCCGGGCGTCAGAAAGAGAAGGTATTTTGGTCTGAGAAGTACATACAAAAAAAGAAGTGAAATGGTGTGGTTGTTCAATCTAAGGGGAAGGGTGGCTTAGGGGTGAAGAGATTTTTTTTATTTTTTGGGTGAATGGTGAAGAGACATTTCTGGTGACACTTGAGGGTCCAGGGAGCAGCAGGGTGATCGGGTCAGGGATGCAAGTTGAGTTTGGCGAATTAACTTGGAGTTTTACATGAATGGGATCACAGTATGATCTGATTAAACAATGCAAAAGAAAAAGGTTATTCGTAGAACTGTTACGGCAGTAGCAAAAGCAATCACTGATGCTGTCTGGAGCTGTGTGTATTCTTCCCCAACACCAATCAATGCCAATGAATCACTTGTAGATTGGCTATCCACTTTCACTGCTTGACAGATTATTGAACAAGATTTGACGATTGCTACCGGAAAAGTTCGATTCTCTTACTTTGTTGGCAGATTTGGAGGGTCTGAAAATCAATGGATCATTAAATAATTCCGGCCCCATCCTCGTCAAAGTGTAGAGAATTGCTGGGAGTACTCAAATTCTTCAAGAACTATTTCTCACTAGATCAACAAGCCTCACTTAAAGATTAGGTCAAATTAAATTTTGATGACTCTGTGTGGCATCAATTTGAAGGAACAACACGTTTTATTATTCGAGATGAAAATTTCATTAACAGCACAAATGATAATCATAGAAGTTTGTTCGTCACTTTTTTCTTTTTTTTTTCTTTTTCCAATCATGAATCATGTGTTGAGAAACTAATTTGGTTCCACACGCACCTCTCTCTCATATGGACATAGTCAAGACCAGTCATAGGGCTAGCTTGAGACTGCTGCGACTTTTAAAAAAAACAAGTGCGTGCTCTTGTAATATGAAAATAATCAGTTGTGAATAAAGACAATTTTATGTTTGGTAAATTTATTTTTTATTAAATGAGTAAATATTACTTTTTTTTAATCAACATTTATTGATAAAAATATATCGATAGCCAAATCAGTTATAATCTAGATGTCGTACATAAGCAAGAAACAGAAAAATCGACCTAACCTATATAGTAACAGACTAATAAAATCACGGGTACGCTCACTTATATAGTAAGCCCAGCTAAGTACTTACAACTCGCTCCTTATGCATTTATGCATCTAGTCTCCTACCTCTGCCTAGCACGCAATTGTGGTACAAATGGATCTAGATGTCAACAAAAGATTCATAGAGTAGACAACACTCATTAGGACATATCAGAAAAAATAATTAAATAGAAAACCAAGCCCAATAACTGAACTCAAACCCAATCATAGAGCCCAATTTCCTGAAGCATCACGGCTCGCCGCTGTCATTGGTTCGTTCAGAGGCCGACAAGCCAAGAATCCTGCTGCCAAGAGAGTCCTTACCCCAAGCAACCACCGACCTTAGCAACCCAGACCACCGGCAACCAAAACTTGTCTCCCCCTAGAGCGAATCAATGACAAGACGTCGTTAATCAAACCCTATCATGATCCGGAATCAAATTCCCAACCGTCGTACCTGAGCAGCTAAAAATCCAAAAGAGCACAGCAGACGTCGACCCACCAGAGAAAGATCTCCAACGTCTTTCGCTTAGAACCACATGGACAGAGAACGATTGGCTCTGACAACGTGTCACCAATCGCTCGTACCTGCACTCCTAGGGTGAACGTCAAGGATCAAACTGTCGCTGCCTCTCCCTTTGCCCACCGAGAACTCTGAACCCTAGGTCGAGAAAACCTAGAGAGAGAGACGCTTGTTAGACGTTAGAAAAAAAGGGTATATACCTTTTTGTTGTTGAAATTATTACTTGGTAAATATTACTTTTAAAAGTGCTGTTATGACATAAAATATTATTTTGTGTGTGTTAATGACAACAACTTTCAATAAAAACATTGAGGTTGCTTCTACAACCTGCACCTAGTGACCTGTAATTTTTTTAATTTACCAAACACTATAAAATCTAAAAGTGCAGATAAAAATGATTTTTTTTAAACGAAGCTATACCAAATAGGTTCATAGAAAGTTTAGTAGAAATTATTAGAATCCTTAAACCCAACCCACCTTACATGTTTTAGAGAAATTGAAAATGACTTTTGGGGGGTGAGTTAAAGTGTTAAACTAGCTAACCAACATACCACGTCTCACCAATATATTATACTAAGTACTATTAATTTGATATATAATTTTGTTACACATATCTTAGTTTTTTCTCGTCGCTATGCACCTTGCGTTCTCCAAATGCCGAGGTAGGTTTTTATCAATTTCCTAGCCGTTCCGGTAGCGCCTTCAAGACTGGTCTGGTCTCTAGCATTGTTGACGTGATGGTATGTTGCTGAACATGTGTTACGTTTTTGTTGCTATTTCTTGGTGGAAACTATGTGGGAGGTTTGTTGTGCATGCTCAATTTTGATGGAATGGTTTGATCGTGGACTCCATCGTGAACTTTCAAAGTGTTGGGTCTTCATTATTGCAGGTGAAAGGCTCGCTCTTCATCTTCCATGTGCAACGGTGTTCTAGTTGCTAGCAGCGACTGATCGGGTTTTAGCTACGGTAACGGAGGTTGTTGTGGGACGAAGGTGAGCGCAGAGGGACGTGGCTGGGCCGATTTTCTCGCTTGCGTCTGTTGAGCTGTGGGTTTTGGCTCTTCCTTGGTGGGTTTCCACTTTCCATAGGTCTACTATGTAACTAAGTTATTTAGTTATTTTCATATGTTTTCAGATAGGGTGCGGCTATTGCCACCCCACCAAATACTTTGTTTGTCCCACATTTCAATTTTAAACTAAATATTCCAATACTAACCCCATAATTAAGAATTTTTGTGAAAATATAATATTAAACTAAAATCTATAAAATCCAAACAACATTGATTCTCTACATCTTTACGTCGAAAAAAAAACAATTATCTACTTCAATCTTCAACATGGTGGTTATACAATGTGGTGTGACTGTTCGTTCTTATTTTTATTTTATTTATGACTTCAATATATATATATATATATATATATATATATATATATATATAGCCCTTCCATTAAGAGATCCCTTTTTTGACATATATGAGGGATGAGGGATTACTCTAACTTTTCGATCACAAAATCACATCTCCACCGTTCAGTTTGTTAGTCCTTATTATATATAGATCAATTCTGTAAATTTTTAGCCAATTTGGTGATCGTTAAGATGTCAAACAAGATTAAATCAATGAACGGACCAAATCTGCCAAACTTGAACCGTTCATGCTTATAATTATAAATCGTAATTTTGAATGCCTTACCGATCACCATAATTTCTGAAAATTTGCAGAAGTAATCTACTCATATAGAACTACATATTGAACGGTGGAGATGCGATTTTGTGATCGAAAAGTTGGAGTAATCTCTCATCCCTCATATATGTCAAAAAAAAAAAGGATCCCTTAGTGGAAGAGCCCTATATATATATATATATTCATAATCGTAAAGATGGAAATCAAGAAAGAGATCGAGGAGAACATATATAGGATGTGGTTTGAGAAGAATGGATCGAGGTCTGCATCAAATATATTGATGAGATATTTGTAAATATTTTTAGATTTTATCAGATTTAGGAAAATAAAAGAAAGAAAATAAAAACCAGATTTTCTCAAAATTTTAAGGGCATAATTGGAACATTAAAGGTAAAAAATAAGACGTGGGGTGAACTGAGCATTTAGTGGGATGGAAATAGCCGCACCCTTTCAGATATTTTTTTGTTGTTCGCAATTTTATAGTCGCAATTATGTGCTTAGCGTAAGCAATCTTTGATATGAGTTGCTTAAGTGTAATAGTACGATTTTCCCATCTCTAGATATTTTGTAATGTGTCATTATGGCCTTTGATTACTCATATGATGAATGAGCAATAATATCAATTGAGAAACCCTTAATTACCATTTTTCTATAGGAAAAAATCCTATGCTGGCAGATAGTCCGTTCAATGCTAATAACTTTGGAAAAATTCTTACCTTATGCTGGCAAATATGGCAAAAGTGTAATGATATTGTTTTCAGGAACAAGGGTTTCTCTCCGCATGCAGTTGTTGCTTATGCAGCCACTTACAATTGCATGCCTAGAGATTGTAGTAGTATCAGCCCCAGCAACACAAGTTCAGGCTCCAATATCAAATGAAATCCTCCTCCTCATGGCAGAATAAAGATTAATTTTGACGGTTCGATGTTACAAATGAACATCTGATGCTACTGCTGGTTTTATCCTTAGAGACGATGTTAGGTGCCCTATTATTGTTTATGCGCAAAAGATTGGGAAGACAAACGTTCCCATTGTAAAAGCCATTGCGCTAAGAGATAGTCTTCTCAAAGCTCGTGAAATGGGATTCTAAGATTTGATCGTGGAAGGCGACTCCGCGTTAGTTATCAACCGTATCAAGGGAAACTTTAAGTGTCCATGGAGGCTACTGCAACTTGTCCAAAACATCAAGAGTATTGCCGGGTCGTTCCAGAGTATTGTCTTTCATCATCTTTGCGAAGCTAACATCGTTGCCAACGCGCTAGCAAATCTTAGTTACCAGCTTTCAAGACCTAGCTATTGGGAGTAGGATTTTCTCTCGTCCGTAAGGCTTGCTGTTAATTTTGATCTCTTTAAAACAGATTGCTTCTGGAGATATGTTTTGTAATTAGTCTAGCATTAAGAAAAAAGATAGGAAAAAACCCTTACTATTAATTAGGTTAATTATGTTATGTGGTGGTTCTTCTGCAGATTTGAAAAATACAACAAAAGGAAATATGGAAAGGACCAGACCAAACAAAGAGAAAAGCAAAACTAAGGGCATCTCCAACAATGGGTTCAAAACCCATACCCAAAACCCATACCCAATTTTTGGCATCTCCAACAACAAAAACCCATACCCAAATATGAGTTTGGACTTTAGAGGCGACCCAATTCGGGGAGGAATTAGAGAACCCGTTCTATTACTGTTTGTGGGCCCCAGCTGCTACGCCAGCCACGTGATGCTGCCCAGCATCACCGACGAAGACGCGCGAGAGAGAAAGCGCTGTGACAGACGCGCGGATGGCGACAAAAGCATGTCGGTGGCATGCAGGCACGCGCGCCTACGCACTACTAGAAGTTAGGACTTATGTGACGAAATGGTTTCGTCGCTTAAGAGTGAAATTTCGTCGCATAAGTACTTAAGCGACGAAAATTTCGTCGCTTAAGAGTCGTCGCATAGGTGGTGTCGCATAGGTATCTAAGCAACGAAACATGTATTTTCGTCGCTTAGGTTCCTCTACTTAAGCGACGAACAAATATTTTGTCGCATAAGTGCCTCCTAAGCGACGAAAAAAGATTCGTCGCATAGACTTATGCGACGAACGTTTCTAACGTAAGCGACGAAATATTTCGTCACTTAAGTGTTTTCAATATATAAAAAAATTAATTAATTTAATTTGATTTTCATTTTTTGCAGTTTTTATTTTATTTTGCAGTTTTTATTTTATTTTGTTTTTTAGTTTTTTTTTTTTTACCGGATCGATCTCGCCGAAGGAGGTGGTGGTGGTGGTGGTGGTGGCGGAGGAAGAAGAAGAAGAAGAGAAGAAGAAGAAGAACCGGAGGGGGGGGGTGGTGGTGAAAAATAAGAAGAAGAAGAAGAAGAAGAAGAAGAAGAACCGGAGGGGGGGAGGGTGGTGGTGAAGAAGAAGAACCGGAGGAGGTGGTGGTGGTGGTGGTTGCGGAGGAAGAAGAAGAAGAAGATCGAAGAGAAGAAGAAGAAGAACCGGAGGGGGGGGTGGTGGTGAAGAAGAAGAAGAAGAACCGGAGGAGGTGGTGGAGGAAGAAGAAGAAGATCGAAGAGAAGAAGAAGAAGAACCGGAGGAGGTGGTGGTGGTGGCGGAGGAAGAAGAAGATCGAAGAAAAGAAGAAGAAGAACCGGAGGGGGGGGTGGTGGTGGTGAAGAAGAAGAAGAAGTGGTGGGGTGAAGAAGCTAAAGAAGAAGCTAGAAGAAGGAAGAAGAAGGGGGGGTGGTGGTGGTGAAGAAGAAGAAGAAGAAGGGGGGTGGTGGTGGTGAAGAAGGAAGAAGAAGGGGGGGTGGTGGTGATGAAGAAGAAGAAGAGGGGGGGTGGTGGTAGTTTAGAAGAAGAAGAACCGGAGGAGGGTGGTGGTGGTTTAGAAGAAGAAGAAGTGTGGTGGTGAAGAAGAAGGAAGAAGAAGAAAAGTGGAGGGAAAATTTTGGCGGAATGATTCAAAATTCAAATTTTTTGGCGAAATGACCTATGCGACGAAATTGAAAAATTCGTCGCATAAGTGACGAACTTATGCTACGAAATAAAAATTCGTCGCATAAGTGAGAACTTATGCTACGAAATAAAAATTCGTCGGACAAGTGAGAACTTATGCGACGAATTTTTATTTCGTAGCATAAGTTCGTCACTTATGCGACGAATTTTTCAATTTCGTCGCATAGGTCATCACTTAAGAGAGGAAACCAGTTTCGTCTCATAAGTGCTCACTTAAGAGACGAAAAATAATTTCGTCTCTTAAGTTGTTACTTAAGCGACGAATTTGAAAAATTTCGTCTCTTAAGCCTTTTTTCCTAGTAGTGACGCGGCTCGGCCAGAGAAAATGCTACGCGGGCCCGGCCCACATGCGGCTGCTCAACGGTAACAACTCCAACGGTCCAGATTCGTTGGCTTTTTCCAATCAACGGTCCAGATCAAATCAAGGGAAAAAAAAACTCGTTGGGTATGAGTTTGGGTATATTATAAAATGATTAAAATTTGGGTATGGGTATGAGTTTTTAGTAATGGTTGGAGATGAAATATTGGTTTAAATAGTAATGGGTTTGGGTGAGTCAAAAAATGAGTTTGGGTATGAGATGTATTGTTGGAGATGCCCGGTTTTGTCTATTTGTCGGCATGCAGCTGAGAAAAGCAAAGCTATGTTATTGTCGAGGCACTACCAGAACAGGCAGTTTAGCCGACGAAAAATTTTCGTCGGCCTGTTAAAAAAATTCGTCGGCTACAACCTTAGCCGACGAAGGTTCGTCGGCTATAGTGTCGTCGGGAAAGGGTCGTCTGTAATGACTTTAGCCGACGAGACAAAAAATGTCGTCGGCTATAGTATGCCTATAGCCGACGAAATAATATCGTCTGCTATAGTCCAACCTTTAGCCGACGACATTATTTCGTCGGCTATAGTCATACTATAGCCGACGACATTATTTCGTCTGCTAAAGTATGAACTATAGCCGACGAATAATGTCGTCGGTTATCTTCGAAACTTTAGCCGACGAATAATTTAAAATATTCGTCGGCTAAAGTTTGTAATAAAAAAATATAAAACATCTATGGCCGACGAAATATTGTATTTTTCGTCGGCCTTATATACATTTAGCCGACGAATTAAAGCTTATTTCGTCGGCTAAACTTTTTTTTTTTTTTTAAAAAAAACTTTAGCCGACGAATTAAGGCTTTTTTCGTCAGCTATAAGTGCATTCCAGTAAAAAAAAAAACCCCGAAATTTCTGAATTACCATTCCATGCAAGCTGCAAAAGACATATTTAACAATTTCATATAACCAACAACAAACACATAAAAGAATATATGAACTACATAAAAGTATCAATTTACATAAACGTATATTATCAACTACGTAAAGTCTATATCGTCTAAATTGAAGTCATCTTCTGGGGGCTGCTGCGGAGGTTGCGGCGGCTGGGGTAGCGTCATGGGCGGAGGCATGGGCGGAGGCGGAAGTCCCTGACTCTGGGCAGCTGCAAAGTCCTGCATGTACTGCAACATCTGCTGCTGCTGGGCCTGCTGGATGGCATATATCTCGGCAACATAGGCTGCCTGCACGGTATTAAAGGCTGCCAACGAGGCAATATAGGCTTGCTGCGAGGCAGCCTGCGAGGCAGCCTGAGCAGCTTGAGCAGCTTGAGCAGCTTGCTGTTCTCGTAGTCTCTGAACTTCCGACTCTAGCTGAGTCGTCCTGTTGATCGTGGACGTGGTGCTGGTCCCGGTCGAGGTTGCCTTTCGTTGAAATCCTGGAATGTTCTTCAGGACCCCCTCGCCTCTCTTTCCTAGACCTCGGCAGTAGAAGTTGTTTCCTCTTGGTGGGAAGGCTGTGCCCATGATCCTCGCCCCAATCGTCGGATCCGAATTGTCGATCCGGGACATGGCTTCGGACATCTCGGAATCCTGCGTGTCCGGCCATCCCTCCCTCACTAAGGTACTCAGGACCTCGTCACTAGCCTCCCTCACCCTCGCCTATATGGATAGGAAAAAAATTATTAATTAAAATTTTTACATAAATTTAAAAATTTAAAAACGTAAAGTGACTTACAATATCCTCCTGGGAGTCAGGATATGCCTTCTCGTACGTATAGACGTAGGGGTTGACTTCTGGATGTTCCTTGGCCGCCTCGTCCATGAAGACACCGAACGGTCTAGAACCGGCATGATGGTTCCTTGTGTTGCGTTGCCGGTTCTGAGCGTTCACCCGGGAAACCGCCTTCAAAGAAAAAAGTAAACTATTAGTAGAATATTTTAAAACGCACGTACTTATTTTTAAATTAACTAACTAATTTATTTAAATACCTGTTTACGAGGGTTGTTGAATTCTGATGTCAGAAGCCAACGCCACTCGTACTCCATGTACTGGAACTCAGTAGGGGTACCAGAACGTGCGTTCCCGTGCTTAGTCCAATGGGTCCGCAGCTCGTTCTTCCACTCCTTGTACCTACAGATACAACAAAAATATTAGAAATATTATTAATATCACATACAAAATTGTTTTTCATTAACTTCCCAACGTACCTTCCCCCATGCGTAACGTCGGCCCAGCTGTCCCTCAGGTGCTCGGGAACCTCAAACCACACCTGTATTTAACCAATTATTATTAGTTTAGCTTTTCGAGAAATCAACAATTTAATACATAATATGCTTCCATAAACTCACCGACATCGCGTTGTGGACCATGTCCTTAACCTCCTGCGGGACCTCGCCCCAGTCGGACCACAGCATAGGGACTCTATCCCTAATGAGAGCACCCACGCGGCCGGAGTACATCCTCGACTTCCCGCCCGATACTGCGTGGCCATCCCCGTCAGTATCGATGGGGATCCTCCCCATGGTACTCACCATCTTCTCAAGAGCTTTCCCTGTGACGGGGCCTCTCTTCTTCTTTGTGCCTATGACATGATTCGGCCAAATTGATTATTAAAATATATATATATGACCCTTTAAAAGTAATCAAGTTGCCTGACTGATTACCTGAGGAGCTCGCGACGGATTCCGGCTCTGTCGCCGATGATGATACCCTCGCAGAAATAAGAGGCGTATCAAAAGGCAGGAACCGGTACGCCGCTGATGGAGCCACTGGCGAGGGCAGTGGATAAATCGGCGTCCCTGAGTCATCGACTACAGGTATCGCCGGTATCATCCGCGGAAGGAACAGATGAGGCGGCGGCATCTGTACCCCAGATGACCCACTATCCGAAGAAGTAGGACCCGGAGTGGGCGCCCGGTGTATCTCGGGCATACGAGGTGCAGACACCTCCGTGAAGGGCCTCGGGGAACGAGGGACGGCCGCCTGCCTCGATGAAACGGGCACCTCCGGCGCTGTCTCCAGAAGGCTCGCACGTCTGGCTGTCATGTGGCCCTGAAACGTCGTTTGAGGGTTGCTAGAGGTTCCCTCAGACGATTCGGACCTTTGGCCCTTCGAACTCTTCTTCGATCGAAAAAAGCCGCTCATCCTATTTTTAAAATTATACTTATTCAATAAAAATTTACACGCAAATACCAATATATATATATAGATATATATATATATATATATTTTACTTACATAACAATATTATATATTAACTAACATATCGTAAAACTAAATTCGAAATCAAAAATAAATTAACACATATATTCAAAAATAAACACATAAATCCAAAAATAAACACATAAACTAACATAATTAAATTAACACAAATTAAATTACAAAACAAATTTAATTAACACAAATTAAATTAACAAAAAAAATAGATTACAAGTTTTATCCCTTTCTTCAACTTCGCGTTTTCATCCCGATTCTCTAGTTAATCTAGTGTTAAAATTTTTAATAATATTAAAAATTACAAAACAACAATTCAATAATATTAAAACAATTTATTCATAATATTCCGCAATTACAGAAATGTTAAAATTTAAAATGTTACAATAATTTTAAAATTTTGTAATGTTAAAAATTAAAAAAATGTTACAATAATTTAAAATTTTGTAATGTTAAAAATTACAAAAATTTAATTCCGTTACAATAATTTAAAATGTTACAACTTCGCTGGGTCACTTTGTTTTTTTAACCATCATTTTTATAATTTAACAACCTTTTAAATTATTATTTGTTAAATATTTATCCGATTTTTACACAACTCACTTGTCCAATATAATTTACAAATTTAACATCAACATGATTACATTAAAATAAATTTTATTAGCACATATCCAACTACTGCATACACACCTCAATTTTATTAGCACATATCCAAATAAATTTTACATTCTCAGTTTTATACACCCAAAATGGCAAAACGCAGAAGCAATCATCAATCCATATATTTTATTTGCAGAAAAGAAATCGATGAATTTCAAAGTTTATGGGAGCGTACCTTGAGCAGACAAACAGCACCACTAGCGTTTTGGAGACCGGGAGACCGGGAGGGAGGAGGGAGGAGGAGGAGACCGGGAGACCGGGAGGGAGGAGGAGGAGACCGGGAGACCGGGAGACCGGGAGGGAGGAGGGAGGAGGAGGAGACCGGGAGACCGGGAGGGAGGAGGGAGGAGGAGGAGACCGGGAGACCGGGAGGGAGGAGGGAGGAGGAGGAGACCGGGAGGGAGGAGGGAGGAGGAGGAGACCGGGAGACCGGGAGGGAGGAGGGAGGAGGAGGAGACCGGGAGGGAGGAGGCTAGGGCTAGGGTTGAAAAACTGCAGAAATGAGGGAGGAGGCTAGGGTTCGCAATTAAAACCCGAGGACTTTAGCCGACGAAATAATTTGTTCGTCGGCTAAAGAACTAAATTTCGTCGGCTATACATATATTCGTCGGCTAAACCTTTGAAATTCGTCGGCTAAACCTTTGAAATTCGTCGGCTAAACCTTTGAAATTCGTCGGCTAAACATTTAAAATTCGTCGGCTAAACCTTTGAAAGTCGTCGGCTAAACCTTTGAAATTCGTCGGCTAAACCTTTGAAATTCGTCGGCTAAACATTTAAAATTCGTCGGCTAAACCTTTGAAATTCGTCGGCTAACCTTTGAAATTCGTCGGCTAAACCTTTGAAATTCGTCGGCTAAACCTTTATACATTTGGCATGTTGTTCTGGTGATGACCAAACTTGAGAAACACAAATCCAACCGTCAGATCTTACCATCATGATAAAATACATGTATGGGAAAAAATTTAACTTGATCCGAAAAGAATAAGGGCTCGATCCGGACGGTCAATCTCGTAAGTCAAACCCCTAAACGCACGGAAAAGGTCGTTCGACCGTCTAAATTACGTATTTTGGCCGGACCTCCAACTGAAAATAGTTTCAAACCGATGACACGCAACAAGTCGTATAAAAATTTTACGCAAAATAACCACCGAAACCGGGGCTACCCATAGGGAGAAAGAATGGAAAATTGAATTAACCGCAACTATCGGCACCGAGACATGACCGGAATACCGTGATTTTTCAACCGTAGACTTATTTCACCATTCTAGTCATGTCTTATTTCACGACTTTTTTACGTTTGAAGGATCTACGTATAGTTTGTTTTTGAAACGGAACATTTACATAACACTTGGTAAACAAGTTATACAACATTAGTACACATGTTGTGATCGTGATGATCAAACTTGAGAAACACAAATCCAGCCGTCAGATCTGACCACCATGATAAAATACATGTATGGGAAAAAATTCAACTTGATCCGAAAAGAATAAGGGCTCGATCCGGACGGTCAATCTCGTAAGTCAAACCCCTAAACGCACGGAAAAGGTCGTTCGACCGTCTAAATTACGTATTTTGGCCGGACCTCCAACTGAAAATAGTTTCAAACCGATGACACGCAACAAGTCGTATAAAAATTTTACGCAAAATAACCACCGAACATAAGGCTATAGTAGGTAATAGAAATATTTTAGGGTTTAGCCGACGAATACCCTAACATATTCGTCGGCTATAGTATATATTAAAAAATAAAAAAAATAACTATAGCCGACGAATTATTAGGTTATTCGTCGGCAAAAACCATATTAGCCGACGAATTACATTGTATTTCGTCGGCTAAAGTGAGTAATTAAAAAAAATAAAAAAACAAGTTTAGCCGACGAAATTAAGTCTTTTTTCGTCGGCTAAGGTAGTTTAGCCGACGAATCACAGTTTATTTCGTCGGCTAAAGTGTGTAATAAAAATAAATATTAAACACCTATGGCCGACGAAATAAGGCTTTTTTCGTCGGCAAAAAACATCTTAGCCGACGAATTATAGTATATTTCGTCGGCTAAAGTAAAAAACAGGGAAAAAAAAAACAGACGATATTCATAAACCATACATTTATAACGATGCTAGCTAATTATTAATAAAATTTCATGCCATATATAAAATCTCAATTCATTTAGTATATATATATTCTACGTACGTACTACAACTAATTAATTACGAAATTATCATTATGAACTCATATATATCATCAACAACTTCATACCATATCAACACAATAATATTATAAATTAATATTAACATATATATATATATTTACTATTTATTAACAACAAATTAATTCATATATATTATCAATTCAAATCATCAACCAAATCGATCAACACATATATATATACATCCAACGTACTCAAAATTAATCAACTCAATCACAATCAAAATCAATAAACTCAATTAATCACACTAATTAAAATCGATCAACTCAAATAAAACTCAATTAATCAACATATATATACATATACGTACCTATATATGGCTCCACAAACTGATTATGGACAGATTTCGACAACACCCAAACTTTTTCTCCCCTTTTTTCTTCTCCCGTTTTTTTTTCCGTTTTTTTCGAAATGAGCTGCTGCTGCCCAGATCTGCAAATATAAAGCACTTTAGCCGACGACTATGAATTTCGTCGGCTAAACCTTTAAATATTTCGTCGGCCATGGTTTGTGCACTTTAGCCGACGACATAAATTCTTTAGCCGACGAAATTTTTTTTCGTCGGCTAAAGTTTGTCATAGCCGACGAAAATTTAAAATAGCCGACGAAATTTTATTTCGTCGGCTAAAGTGGAAATCATAGCCGACGAAAATTTACCTTAGCCGACGAAATAAATTTTCGTTGGCTAAAGCCCACTATAGCCGACGAAAAAATGCTTCGTCGGCCTGGTTTTTTTTTTTTCGTCGGCTATAACCTTTCTTCTGGTAGTGAGGGGTCACAGGCTGTTAACTGCCGTTACAAACAGTGCCGTACGTACACTCATTTTTCTACGGAAGGAAGGCAGATCGAGAGACAGAGAGAGAGGGAGAGAGATCGATGACAAGAAAGAAAGAAAGAAAGAGTGATGGCATGGGAGAGCTTGAAGAGATCGATGGATCATTTCATGAATGACAAGTCCATCGGAGATGGGATGAGTAAGGAAAGGCATGCAAAAAGAATTAGAGTGATCAGAGGCCAGGATCGACTAGTTCGAAACGAAACCAACCAACCAACAAATAAGGATTAGACATGTCACTGCCACTGCTATTGATAATTTGATATGAGAGATGGGATCGATGATCTACCTCTCTGTCTCAGACGTCTAGCTCGATCTCCCCACCCCCGTTTTAATGAAGAGTCCCATAACAATCACCGCTAGCCTAAGCTAGCTAGGGCTTTACACA
Source organism: Fragaria x ananassa (assembly GCA_034370585.1). NCBI lineage: Eukaryota > Viridiplantae > Streptophyta > Magnoliopsida > Rosales > Rosaceae > Fragaria > Fragaria x ananassa. The sequence goes on from CP139754.1 coordinate 16,888,708, forward strand.
GCGAGAGAGAGAGAGAAGGAGTGTTTCGCTGTGTCTATACGTGTCAGAATCATATATATATATATATATATATACATACGTACACAGAGGTGAAATTTCTTTTATTTTTTCTTTTGTTTTTGAATAAATCAACTGATATTTCTACATATGAATATTATAGTAGTGCACGGGGAAGTCAGTGCCAACTGCCCAGCCAAGACAAGACCACAACTATATACATCTCTGCCACAACTCAGAAGCAGCTAGGCTGAATCCCTGAATCCCTCAGAGGTTCTTCTGCTGCTGCGCGCTAGCTACAGTAGTTATTTCATGCTTCATTATTCAATCCGAGAGAGAGAGAGGGGGGGGGGGGGGGGTTCTGACACCAGCTGCGTGAATGGAGAATCTACAGTCCCGTTTCTTTGCCGGAACTGGATATGTTGTATACCGTAAGGTTCTTAGCCGTCGACTTGTGGTAAAACCTAAAAAGTGACCGTGCCACTCTCATTCTCATCATCGATCGTCTCTATATAATTATAAATATAGATGTATATATATACGAAAAAAGTGCATGTACGTACGAATGGAGCAGTCTGTGGTGTCTGCGGCGTGCTGGGGGAAGGAACAGAAGGATTGAAAGGTCACTTCAGATGTCATATCCAGCTCTTGTCCATCTTCACATGGATTCTCTTCACTTGTCTACTCCATCACTTCGTCTTGTCACATCCTAGCTAGCCCCCTCTCATTATATCTTCCATCTGGTTTACGGTACCAATTGATCGAATTCCCTCCCGCCAAAACATAAAATCCACACCAATATATATATATAAATATATATATATATATATAGACACACACAACTTTTCAACTGCGGACGTTCGCATTTATTCTTATTGTGCGGAATTCCACTTTACACTTATTTTTTAATCGAATTTTCACATCTCTACCGTCTAGTATTTAAATAATAATGTATAGATTATCTCTGCAAAATTTCACCCAATTTAGTTATCATTAAGACAATCAAAACTGCATTTTTCTGTTATAAACATGAACGGTTCGAGTTCGACAGAATTATGTTCATCCATTGTTTTAATCGAGTTTGAGTGCTTTAATGATTGGCTGAAATTTTGCAGAGATGATCTATACATTAGTATCTAAAGACTGTACGGTGAATATGTGAAAATTCGATTGAAAAGTTAGTGTAAAGTGGAAATCCGCACCATATAAATGCGAACATTCGCACCTGAGAAAATCTGTATATATATATATATATATATATTTCCCTTCTAGAGCGGGACACTGCTTTGAAATTAAAGTATGGTGCTCATCATTTCGCTTATTTTTATGGCACATTTTCACAACTCCACCGTTCACTGTCTAGAACATAGTGTGCTGATCATTCATGTAAAGTTTCATTTAATTTGAAGATTATTTGGGTACCAAATTAGATTAAATGAATTAACTGAACAAAATCTGTCTAAACGGAATTGTTCGTGTAAATCACAATTACGGAATCTCAAAAATTAGAGTAATTGAAACACAGCAACTCAACTTAACTTATTTTTATTTATAATTTAGATAATAATTTCATAAAGGAAAAGATTAGAGTACCGACGTGCACTTGTATTAACACACTTAATATGAATGGACTACCGGACATCATCAAATGTATAACCTTTCATATGCATTTGTTTTTTGTTATTATAAAAAAGGCTAACTGCATGTAATCATGTTACTTATATGTATGGGAGTGGATTTCATACATCAAGATACATTTGCACCACCAATCTGCAAGTCACCCGATTCAAAATGCAAAGGACTGTAAACCCTCAATGATTAAGAGCTCATAATAAGAGAATCTCGTCTTCGACTTCGGGTCTTCACTTCCTGTATTTAAAACACAATACTGGAAAAAAGTACCTAGGAGAAGGAATGGTTTTAATTCCTTCTCCTAAGTGCTCGTTCCGTAGCCTAAGTGACCACTTAGACGATGGAAAAGCATTTAGTCTCCTAAGTGCTACTTAAGAGACGAAACCATTAATTTACTTAGGAGACGGAATAACTTTAAAAAAAAAAATATTAATGGAAGATGAAATGTTTTACTTAGGAGACAAAATTTTTTTGTAATGAAAAAAATTTGAACCACTTAGGTAGGCTACGAACTTGGACAATTCCGTCTCCGAAGTTAAAAAAAACTTTGGCGGTCAAACCTTCCGCCAAGAATTTGAGAAAATTTCAAACGAAATTTTTTGAAAATTTGGTTCCCAATTTATTTAAACTCACAAACTCTCTTTCTTCTACCCCTCCTTCTCACACTCTTTATCTTTTATCTTCCCCTCAGTCTGCTCTTCTCTCTCCATCTTTATTATCCCCATCTCTCTCTCCCACTCATTTTTCTTTTCAGATCTAGACCACTAGCCTAGACAGGAATTCACTTCTCCATAGCCGACCTCCCTTACTCCCTAGCCCAGACCGACGACGACTTTCATCTCTCCTCTGCCGCCTCTCCTCCACTATCGCTCAACGTCGCTCACAATCTCTTCACCATCCTCTCATAATATGTATAAACAATTGAAATTGGGTGACTGAAATTTGTATTTTGGGATTGGATTTGATGGATTAGAGTATGATGGAGGTGTGGGTTTTGCTTCTTGGTTGTAGCGGTGGGTGGTTTAGAAAAATCGGAGGTGGCAGCGATGTTTGCCGAAGGTTGCGGCGGTGTTGGCAAGGGTATGAGATTTGGGTCGGTGGCGGCAGGCCCAGACCTGAGGTGAGGCCGACGAGGCGGCCGCCTTAGGCCCTAAAAATTTGGGGGCACCAAAATCTGGTAGCTGTCTTGAGCAGGAGGGATTAGAAAAAGCTAAAACTGTTTGGGTTTTGATTTTTTGAAATGAAAAACAGAGGAGGAGAGAAATGATTGGGTTTAGAAGAGAAGAGAAAGGAGAGAGAGAAGTTTAAAATGGTGATGATGATGAGCAGTGATGGCTGTCGTCGTCGACGATAGGACACCATTTTTCGGACTCGCCTGAGGCCCAGAAATCTCAGGTCCGGGCCTGGGTGGCGGAATAGGTGGTTGGTTTCAGACAATAAAAAAAATTGAAAGGAAAAGAAATAAAAAGAAACTGAAATAAAAAAAATATAATTAAATATAATTAATTTAATTTAAATATTTTAAATCCGTCTCCTAAGAACTTAGGAGATGGACATTATTCCGTCGCCTAAGAACTTAGGAGACATAACTCATTTTGCCGCCTAAGTAGACGAAACTAAATTTTTCGTCGACTCCTTAATTACCTACTTGACGGCTCTTAGGCGACTGATCTTAGCCGACGGCCATTCCATCTCCTAAGTACTTAGGAGACCAATTTTGGAACTTAGGAGACAAATCCATTCCGTTTCGATCCTAAGTGTTTTTTTTCCAGTAGTGACACTTAGACTAGTTTTTGAGTTTTAGTTATGTTAACGATGTTCACATATATACATAGTAGTGTCACATGGGAGGCTGGATCAAATAAAATGCTTAAATTGCATATATATTAATTACTTAGTTCACTTGCGTCTTGTTGCGTATTATAATTTTTGTATATGTATTGTATTTTGTTGGCTACCATGACATAGAATGATTTGTTTATTGATTTTTTTTTTGTTAAGGGGTGTTTTTTGTTTTTTTTTTGTTTTGTAAAAGGTTAATACTTTATGTACGTAGTATATATATATAAACCAAAGTTACAAACCATAAGAGATATCGGTGGGGACATAAATTCTCCACTCGCCCATACCTAGACTTCAGCTATTACAGTGGATACCAATCGAAACGGGTTCAATCGTAGCCTATATAACATATTCTAAAAGCTTCGATACATCGTTACAATCATAGGCGGACGCATATACAAGCTTTTGGGGGCTATTGCCCCCACTTGAATATCATTTGTTGAAAAACTAACGGCCAAATAAAGCAACTTAAGTACATATTATGAGGAATTTGAACTAATTTGCCCCCATATAGTTTGTATTGAACTATTGCGATGAAATTAGCCCCCACTTAAAAACAATCTTGCGTCCGTCATTGGTCAACCTCAAGAAGAAACAAACCTTTCAGACATATATTATATGCCAAAACAGCCGGCATATGTGTACATGCAACCTCCTCATTACTTTGATCACAAGAAATAATCGACTTAAAAATAGTCTTTTGAAACGACACCATAACCATGGTATACCTAATGACAAAACCAACCTATCAAAACCCTAAACTCTCGCTCAAAGAGAAGACATGACAAAAAAAACAAAAAACAAAAAACAAACAAAAAACATAAAATTAAATAAACAGAACCTCAGCGACCAAGCCCAATTAAGCTACCATGTCGCAGAGCAAGCCCATCATCATAAAGAAATTCATTAGACCCAAATCTTGATCCCAGCCCTAATGAGCGCATAGACACCACCCGACCGCTGCTTCTTCCATCTGTAGTCACTCTCGAGCACCAACCGTCGTCTAACCACTGTCGCTGGCAAAGAACCAAAGAGCACATCCTCCACCACCACGCCCCAAACCCATGAGATCATGATATAAAGGGCAAGTTACTTGCTAACTTGCACTATGGTTACATAGAACAATTTGTTTATAATTGATTTATATATTAAAAAAAATTGTTTAAGTTTTATGATAGAAAGAATTTGTGGAAATTCATGATCAAATAAGCCACATAGCTAGCGGCATGGTCTCATCATAATAAGTGAGAGGTAGTTGTAAAAAAAAAAAATTTGATACATGTAATTTTCTTTTAATTAGTTCATCTAAGTCGAGTAAGACATGAGAAAATACAATATTGATTCTGAGTTTCGAGTAATTCTACCTTGCATTATCATCGTTTTATTATAAGCCTGGCCTCTCTTCCATATGATTCATTTAGATGGATGGCCCTTGCACGATCCATGATTCAAGTCACTAATTGAGGACCGTTTTTGTCCCCCTCTTTCCAGAATGCGCTTGCTTTATTATACAGGGGCCATTAGCATTACTTGATATTAATAAGACTTGTAATATGCTAGCTACTTAACTGTCTAGCTTCTTCTCAAATGCGTTAATATATAATCTTTCATTTGAGACCATGATTTTCTTTACTTTCTTAATTACATATTATCAAATGGAAGAGTTCGTGTCAAATACGTACGCTAATGATTTTCACAAAGACCACTAGCTATGTGGCTTATTTGAACTATTATTAGATCATGTCCACAAATTGTAAGCTAGCTAGTGTTTGTCACAATATCGATCACATTAGGTCAATCATTTTGCAAAGTCAAAAACTGACCTACCTTCCAATACTGGAGAAAGAGAAACACGTCCAAAAAAATGTCTTATCAAAAACCCATTTGGGAAAAGCCAAGAGAAAGAAAAGTTGAACAAGAAATGGAAAAAGAAAAAAAAGAGAATAAGAAGAAATTAAATGTCTTCCTTCTATGACCCTAAGGATGAGAGAGAGAGAGAGAGAGAGAGAGAGAGAGAGAGAGAGAGAGAGAGAGAGAGATGACTCCAATCAATGGCATTCCACCAACAGATGGAATTCCATTCCATTTTTCTTTAACTTCCACATAAAAACCTTACAGCATGCACTTCCCATTTATGGAATTGTCACTATCTTCTTCAGAGTGACAACTAAAACATCTAATCAACAACTTACTCACCAAAACAAAGAGATACACCCTAAACCGGCCTATAGGGTGGTGACTGATCGATGAGAGTGTGAGAGAGTTTCACGGTTTCCATAATCGAATTTAGTTGACTCTTAGGTGGTACGCATTTGATCAACTTGTTTCTCTCTTCATTTCTCTACCTCTCACTCTCACTCCGATTCTCCTGTATATATATGGATTATAAAACAAAATGATTTTACAAGCTGACCCTGATGACCAATATGTGATTTCGACTCTTTCCAGATAATGGCGATATATACATACGTGTGCGTGTGCGTGTGCGTGTGCGTGTGTGTGAAGTATTAACTACGATTATGAAGCGGACGCCGACTTAAATTGTAACGCCCCAGACCTTATTTTTACCGGTTTATCGTCATTTGGACGGTAAATGATTATCGTTTTCATTTTCAATTATTTTTTCTAAGTTTTTAGTTGATCAAATGTTGACATTTTATTTATTTGAAATTTGAGGAAGCGGTCTTCATCAAAGTTGTAGAGGGTGGTGATATGATTTCATTGACACGCGACACTCACAGATTTAAGTCCGCTTAAGAAAGTTACGGTCTGTAGAAGTTTAAGAAACCGTTGGAGTACAAGGGCAAAAAGGTAATTTAGTCTCGGGTTAGTATATATAGGGTAGAACCCTAGAAGGGGAAAGGGGGGAACCCTCTCCTTTTCTCTTGGCCGCTCGGGCTTAGGAGGAAAAGAGAATTTTTGGGTCAACCCGACCCGATCTGAGAGCCCGACTAGATTTCCTTCGTCAGGCTGCCCTAGGGCGCGGCACCGGCGTCGTTCGATGCACCTTGCCCTCCTCGACCTCCATTCGATCTTCAATTCCATTAGTTCTTGCTCAGAGCAACGATTTGAAGAGAAGATCAAGAATCCAGTCGAATCGGGTGACCCGATCGGTTCTCCTTTCTCCGGTCGACCCCTGCAGCTCCACCACCCGCATTTTGAAGGTCTCCTCTCATATATCAATATCTCAAAAGGAAGTAAGCCGATTCAAAACGTGGAAGGAGAATCAAAGGAAAGAAACTTCGAATCCTAGAGTTTTGATCTAATCGGTCTCAAGGTAATTTTCTGACTTTTTACTTTGAATTGGTGTTTGTGATAGTTACAGAAGTTGCAGTGGGTGTTGAGAGGAACGATTTGGTGTATAGTTTGTAGCTAGAATCGGTGATCGGCCGTGGAGGCTGGCCGCCAATGCCGGCGGCGCGTGAGGCATGTGCCGCCTCTTCAGGTGAGCCGAATTAGCTTGTTAGGTAGGGTTCGTAACAACGAACCCATCGGTGTATGATCTACCAATTTTGGTGGTCGTGTGACTTAGTCGGAAGTTTCCAAAATGTGAACATTGGTTTGTTTATAAGGTGAACGAACCGTATATCTTGGTTTGGTAGAGATAGGAAAGTATTGGGGGTTGTTGGGAATTTTCGGAAAATTCTATACTTGTGATGATCATATTGGGTAGATTCTATCCAACGTGGAATCGGTAGTTTTGGATTTTTAGCTTAGGTTATAAGAAATGCCTTAGATAAATTTAGTTTTGGTTAGACTCTATAGTATGGTACGAATATCGGTGGAGATATGTTGTTGGATGAGTGGACACTTTGTTTTTAAATGAATAAGCACGCATGGTTTTTTTTGGAAATTATCGTTCTATTTTCTGAGCCTATATTATAATTCCAGTTTATGATATGGTCTTGAAATTTATTTGGGTTTGATGCATCGATTAAAAGTTGGTCATGATTTATGAAATTGAGCTCAGGTCATTAATTTGGTATTTGAGTTTTGATATTCTGTATGATGTCCGGATTTAATTATTATCATCATTATTTGTTGACTTTGAGATTTATGAAAGATTACCGAAGATGGGATTTCTGGTAGTTCTCTATTTATAATTTTCTAGTTTATTTGTGGTTTATCAATATTGACATTGAGAATGTTTTAGCGAGTATTTTGGGTTGAGATATTATTTACGATTTATACTTGATAATTAAATCTCACTTATAATGATAGATTTGAGAATATGTTGACGTGTGAGACATGTCATTGAGTTTTATTCTATTGTCTTATGATAATTTCCAAGTACGGTTGGAAATCGTACTTGTGACTGCATTTGCACGAAATTGGGGTAGCTTTATGGATTTAGATGTTTTCGTATAATTTTAGTCACCATACTAGGGTCGCTTTATTCATTACCAGCTAGCATTTATTCATATCCAACCTATATATATATATATATATATATAAATATCCTATTAGCTAGCTAGCTAATTAGCTAAAACACCTTTGTTGAGAAAGAAAATATATGATTGCATACCACGAAGACTACGTACATAGAGAGCAATTGAGCTTGATCATTCATTGGACGTTGAATCTCTTGAATATTAAGGAGTAAGGACAGTCCCCTTCAAATTGATCTTTCAAATCTTTGCATAAGCCGGATGTATATAAAAACCATGTGAAATCATTTGCACCACAAATAAGGTAGACTACAATAATGAAAGAATTAAATTCAGTGAACTACTCTAAACTTTGAGTCACTTATCAGTTGTGCCCCTACTTTTTTTTTATTTTTATAATTCTAATCAAGTGTACCCTTTATACTCTTAAAACCCATCATGCTGAGACAAAAAATCAAATTCCTTCAAACCATGACGTTAGCGTCTGATGTGGAGGAGACAAGCACTACTGGAATTTAGCTCCTATAGCTAGGAGAAGACAAGATTCGTCACTTAAGATCCATTTTCCGTCTCCTAGAATCCTAATAGATAGAAGGTATGTCGTCTAAGTTCCGTCAACTAGAAACCGAGAGGTAGATTCCTAGTCGACGGGACTAAGACAGATTTTAGCCGACGAAAGATTTTTGATCTCTCAGATGGACTTTGTCGTCGACTAACACCTTAGGCGTCAAACATGCATTCACTGGACATATTCGTAGGCGATGGACTAGCGTAGCATCTTATTAGACGACAGAAACTTGACTTTCGTCGCCTAGAGGCGACGACATTTTAGAAGGTCCGTCGCCTGGGACTTAATTCCTAGGCAATGAACTATTGTTAGGTCTGTCACCTATGATATGAATTAAGTCCTACGCGACGAACTTCCTATTTTCATCGCCTTAGATCTCTAATTTTTTTGAAATTCATTTATTTTTATTATTTCACCATTATTTTATTTTAAAATTTAGAAATAATAATTTAATAACATTTATGACCAAATAAAAAAGTGGATGTTATTAGATCACCCATTTTTCTTATTAACACACCTCATCTATGATGAGAGCCAATCATCAAACAAATTGAAGTTACAAGTTTGTAAATAAAATTAAAATGTGTGGATATGAAAATAGATGAGGTGCGTTAATAACAAATATGGATGTGTTAATAGTATCAACCAATAATAAATATAAACATTATTCATTGATAAGTCATAACTAGAAAATTGTTCGTACAAACTAATTCAACGAAAACAAAAGTACGAAATCCTAAGTCACTAAAAACTAAGAAGTGTCAAAGTTGTTGTTGTCGCTTCCATCATCGTCGTCGTCGTGTGAAGGATGTTGCGACACCTGACATTGAGGAGGAGGTTGCAGATTGTGCTTCTCAAAGACTAAGACAATTTGTTGTTGCACCGTCTCCATTGCTTGCTCGGCACCCTCTAAGACCTCTTGGAGTTGCGGCTCGTAACGCTCTGTGACCTCTTAGACCTGCTCATCACGTGTAGGAGCACAAGTACGTGAGGTTGAAGACGTTGACGACTGGCTCATGTCTCGCTCGTCTGCTCATCCCATCCCTTTGATGTCCTTTCTTTTCCGAGGTTTGAGCACCATATCTAACACCTCGATCTGTTGTGATCGTACACTTTCGTTGATCTGCTCCTCCATCGCGTCTTGGAGTGCTTCTTTATAAGCATCCTTCCTAATTTCGACCTCCTTCATCATGTCATTCTATATTTAAAAAACAATATTAATTAAACAAATAGTAATTAATTAGACCGACGTAATAATTATTATTCAACAAATAGTTAGAGGAAAAATACTTACGTAATGTGTTGTGGCCACTTCGTCATCGGGCCTCACATAGGTTTTCTCAAATCCTTTGAAGATCTCAAACGGCTTGCCCTGTACTCTCAGCTCCTCCATCAATTTGATGATAGGGGAAAAAACCTGTGCGGTGGTGCATCCTCTTCTCGTTGCGGATTTGCGTGTTTGCAGCTGACCGTTTCTATTACACAAATTTTTTTTTTTTTAAAATATTTTGTAAAATTTTTGATAATTAAAATTGAGGGAAAATAATGATGTCCAAAAATAAACTGAATCATTAGATAAATAAAATTGAATCTCAATGTCTTGTGCTCTCAAACTGTTTAAAAAATGGGACAATTTGAGAATCATTTTGTCAGACATAGTGGTGACAAAATGGTTCTCGAACAAGATTTCTAAGGCTAACCATTGGTGAATCAAAGAATACTATCATCTTACTTGATTCACCACCACAATATCATTTTAATGCGTAAATGATTTCTATAAAATCGAACAATTCAACATATAATCACATGCACAAGCTAGCTATATCATCATAATATCCTAACAAGTAATACAGACAAAAAATGATCGAAAGTTCGTTAGAAAATCCAATACATGGGAACAAGAGTGAGAAAAAGAGTTGAGCTCAAACTTGGAAAAATACACCCGAAACCTAGAATTGGAGGAAACTTTGTGCACATAATTTTTTTTTCTCCCAAAAGGATCAAAAGTTTCTTCTGATATGGGCGACGAATAGGTTTAAATATCTGTCATGTGTTGTGTGAGAGAACAAATCACTTTTCCACCTAGGCGACAAAAGATGTCGTTATCTAAGAGTATCGATCCGTTGTCTAAGACTCTTTTTAGTTGGATAAGAATATTACAGGCAACGAACATAGTTGGGACGTCCATGTCCGTCATCTTGGGCAACGAATGATAGGTGACATAAAATATTTCGTCACCTAAGATATTCTTAGCTGACGAACTATTTAGAAGCTATCTTTTAGTCTTAGGCCATTTTTTCCCTAGCTAGATGAGGAAGTACATTTTGGTCGCCAAAGTATATCTTAGCCGATGGAAAATAAAATCATGTCACCTAAGAGCTAATTTCCAGTAGTGAGGGATGACCTACATTTCAGTCTCTAACCCTAATTTTGACGAAAAGCCCAACTTAGCCCTTGTTACCGTTTTTGATTTCTTACCCCAATACAAATTTCAAACCACAAAACCCAAATCCAGAAAAAAAAAAGACACATCACTCTCTCTCTCTCTCTCTCTCTCTCTCTCTCTCTCTCTTTCTCTCTCGCTTTGTTCCCAGACCCAGAAAACACACAGATTGAAGAACACTCAAAACCCATATCGAATGAGATTGAATACCCTTAATAAAAGAGATAGTTGAGCCCGATGAGTAGATATCGAGATTAACAAATGATGAACAAGGATTTTTTTTTGGCAAGCCGAAAAAATCCCCAAATTTTGTGAGTAATTAATTTTAATATGAACATTGAGGCTTCTGTTTCGACTTTGTGCAAAGGTTATTGGTTGTGAATTTTAGGTTTTTTTTGGCTTGGACTGTTTGGGGTTTTGATTTTAGGGTTTACTGTGGGAGGTGTTTAGGGTTTCAATTTTTGGGGGTTTGGAAGCTTCTGATATGGGGATTTGGAGTTTAGGGTTTGAATAATGAGTTTGGGGTTTTGATTTAGGTCTGGAAGCTTATTATGTGGTTAGGGTTCAAATTTCTCTCTGGTTGAAGTGTTGAATGATTCGATCACTTGTATATTTGTATATCATGTGTTTTTTCTCTCTTTATTAGGAAATTAGAACAAACATTTAGACCCCCTTTATCTTGTGTATCACGTCTATATTTGTAAATAAATACATGTGAATATTTATCTTTATAGTTACTAACTTTTTACATAACCATTGTTCGCAAGAGTACCCTTAGTCCCTGGCTAGAATGACACCCAACTTACTCTATACTACATATGCAGGGTTTTTAATTGAACGCCCGCTAATGAGTGTGTCACTTCCAAGTGTGAAGATTGTTGAGCCCGAGATGAAGTGCCAACTCAAGCTAGAAGAGCACCTGTGGTGATGGATAAGAGTAAGGATAAGAGAAAAATGGAGATGGAAGAGCAAACTAGTGATATCGACAGTGAGGATGAGGAGTTTGGAGAATCTGGTGGGAGAGGAGGTAATGACTTTGAAGATGTGTATGGGGCTGATGAGTTTGAAGATGGTTGGTTAACCGAAGTTAGTAAAGATGATTCATATGAGAAATGCAATGATGATTAAGATGATGAGAGTAATGATGAAGATTATGACCTCGCTAAGAATGATGATGGTGTTGTAGAGTATGAGATTGATGGTCATTACCTATTTGATTGGTTAACCGAAGATAATGGCAATGAGAAGGGACCAGAAGCTACAACTATACTTGCTACTGAGGAAGGAAGTAAGGGTGATGAAGATGATGAAGCTATGTTTAGGGCAGTGGATTCCGATGAAGAAGCTAGCAATAGGAGAAGAATACAATTCTGAAGAGGAGAAGAATACAATTCTGAAGAGGATAAAGTGAAATATCTGGAGTTTAACCCTAAAGTGGACATGGAGAACTCTTGGTTTTTGTAAGGGTATGTTGTTTGCAGCCCCTCATATACTTAGAGCAGCTATAACGAAGAGGGCAATCCAGAAGGGTTAGAAACCACTTTACGACAAAAGTGAAGTAGAGTTAGGGTTATCTATGCAGCTGAAGAATGAGTTTGAACTCTATGCATCGAGGATGCAACATTCTAACACATTTCAGATTAAAACATATCAGGGAAACCACAACTGTGCAAGAGATAATAATTAGAATTGAAATTTGTTTAGTTTTTGTGGTTTGAAGTCGACATCTGTTTAGTCCTTATAGTTTTATTTTAATCTGAATAGTCTTTAAAGTCATAATTTTTCATCCAAATAGTCCTTATGGTTTTATTTTAATCTGAATAGTCTTTAAAGTCATGATTTTTCATTCAAATAGTTTTTCCGACAATTTTCTCAGTTAAAGGCCATAAGGATTATTTAGATGAAAAATCATGACTTTAAGGACTATTTAGATTAAAATAAAACCGTAAGGACTATTTGGATGAAAAATCGTAACTTTAAAGACTATTCAGATTAAAATAAAACCATAAGGACTAAACAGATGTCGACTTTAAACCACAATGACTATAAAATATTTTACCCTAATAATTAACAATATACAAATATTAACAAGTATTTATTTACAAATGCACACGTGATACAAAAGGTTGGGGTGGTTTGTTTGTTCTAAGTTCCTACTAAAAAGTAAAGCAAAACATAAAATAAATATGTACAAGTGATCATCTTCTACACATATCAACCAGCAATTTCATAATCATTTAAACAAGTATCAACATGCCTCAGCAAACATACAACCGATTTCATTGCCAAGTGATATAAAAAACAAATTCGAAACGCAAGCCTACGAGGTCGTGCATCCCATTAATTCTACTAACTTTATCTCCCAACCACAAAACGTTTAGAACTAGGATATTTCATGCAAAGGCTGCAATCGATACTCGACGTACCCGTCTACCTAAACATGAATCATTAAGAGCTATAGAATTATGAATTTGAACATGCCCAAGTTTACAGAACGCTGCTTAACCTGTAAACATATGTAACACATAGTCTCGGCCATTATGACACAACCTCCACTATCTAGATTTCCGCCTAAGACTTTTAGGTGAATTAGTTCAGAAACCTAGAAACACTAACATGCAGAATTAGAGTTTTAGTTCAAACTCAACATGGCAACAAAACAGATCACATGTATCATAGACAAGTCGAAACATGCTTGAATTATTCTAAAATTTCTCAATTTCGGATCCAAGACATCCATCCAATTTTAAAGATGAAATTCATAACTTCAATCCAAAACCAAAACCGAGGCAAAGAAAGCAAAAAAGTACTAGAAATTGTTTACACTTTTATTTGTTCTACAAAGGTCTTTCGAGATGGTGTAGTGGAAGCAACGCCTAGAGAACTTCAGAGCTTCTTGGAATGTCCTAAAAAGAACTGGCTTCTTGCTTCTTGGCTTGGAGACTCATGGCAAGGGAAGAGAGAAAAGGAACGTTCTTTACTGTTTTGTGTGTGAAAGAAGAGATGCCAAAAACGTTGCCCTTTGGTACCTTTATGTAGAGGTGAATGCACATCCATGAAGTCCTCCTATCCGTTGATTAAATCTTGATCCAACGGTCTCAATTAATTGCACAAAATACTGAAGTAAATCTCCAAGGAAATCTCTACAGTATCTTGCGTAATTGTGCTTCCGATGTAGCTTCAATCATGACAGGCAAAGGTTTCCTTCTCCTTGTAAATTGCTGATTTTCGGCGGATTTGACCTTCATGCACTCAAACCGCAATATCTTTTCCTGGAAAATAGATATGGATGAGCTGTAAAAATATCTGAAAACTAGAGACATGTAGCTTGCTATCCATATCTTGCACATTTTCTGGTTCATTGTGAGCTGTCCGCAATCAGTCAAACATAACATAAAAGGTTGAGAATTTTCTGATGTATTAAACAAACCCCAAGACTGGTATATATACAAGAACAATTTTAACCCTAAATGGAAACTAATTACACCGAAAGATTTATATAATCCTAGTTGATTACAGAATATACATCTTCCCAATATACTAGGATTGAGACTCACATTAACACTCATCCTCAAGTTGGCGCACACAAATCTTGAATGCCCAACTTGTCAAGTGAGTCACTGAACGCCCTGGACGACACAGCTTTGGTAAGGATGTCAACTAGCTGCTCCTCCGAATGAACAAATGAAAACGAGATTATGCGAGCATCTAGCTTTTCCTTGATGAAGTGCATGTCAATCTCTACATGCTTTGTCCGATCATGCTGAACAAGATTATGTGCAATTTCAACCGCAGCAGTATTGTCACAGTGAAAAGGCGTTGACCATTCCTGCTTGAAACCCAAACTCTTTAATAAACTTCTCAACCATAACAACTCACAGACTCCTTAAGCCATACCTCTGTACTCAGCTTCTGCACTAGAACGGGCCACCAAATTCTGTTTCTTGCTTCTCCAAGTGACTAAGTTTCCACCAACAAACGTAAAATAGCCAGAAGTAGAACGCCTGACAGTGATGTTCCCTGTTCAGTCCACATCAGTGTAACCACTAGTCCTCAAATGTCCATGTTTACGAAACATCAGGCTTTTTCCAAGAGCAGACTTTAAGTATCTCAAGATTTTTCATCACAACATTCATGTGATCTTCACTAGGATTATGCATGTATTGACTCACCACACTAACCGCATAAGCAAGATCAGGTCTAGTATGCGACAAGTAAATTAATCTTCCAACTAACCTTTGATATCGAGATTTGTCAGTCGGAACTTGATCAGGATACTCTGCAATCTGATGGTTTTGTTCTATCGGTGTATCAACTAGTGTACAATCAAACATACCAGTCTCTGCTAGCAAATCCAAAACATATTTTCTTTGACTCAGCATGATACAGTCCTTGTTCCTGGCTACCTCAATTCCCAAGAATTACTTTAAATTCCCAAGGTCCTTCATCTCGAATTCAGAAGACAACTGATCTTTTAATCTTCTAATTTCACTAATGTCATTAGATGTCACTACCATGTCATCTACATAAATGATCAAGGCAGTAAGCTTACCCTGTCGGTGTTTCAGGAACAAAATATGATCTGAGTTACTCTGCCTATACCCAATCTTCTTCATCAAAGACGTGAACCTTCCAAACCAAGCTCTTGGAGATTGTTTCAATCCGTATAGAGACTTTTTCAATCTTCACACCACCTTCTCGCCTGTAGAAGTATTATATCCTGGAAGAAGATCCATGTAAATTTCTTCATTCAAATCTCCATGAAGAAATACATTCTTCACATCAAACTGCTGTAAGGGCCAATCCAGATTAACTGCAAAAGACATGACGACTCCAATGGTATTGATCTTTGCCACAGGTGCGAACGTCTCATCATAATCCACCCTATAGTTTTGAGTGTATCCTTTTGCAACCAACCTTGCCTTATATCTGTCAACTGAGTCATCTGTATTATGCTTCACAGAATAAACTCATCTACAACCAACGGTTTTCTTTCTAGGTGGTAATGGCAACAAATCCTAAGTACCATTCTTCTTGAGAGCATCCATCTCAACCTCCATTGCTTTGGCCTACTTCTCCTCCTTGATTGCATCTTGCACTTTACTTGGAAGAGACACAACATATAATTGATTCACAAAGGCTACATAAGATTTAGATAATCTATGAGTTGACACGTAGTTGGCTATAGCATACTTGACTTTAGCTGACAAGAGAGACTCATATTTTTTAGAAGGTTGACCACGATTTGACCTAGCAGGCAAGACTCTACTAGATTCAAGGACATTGGAGGATGACAACGGAATTGTACTACATACCTCAGGTGATGACAAGCCAGAAGAGATCTTTGATTACTATCCAATTCTAATCCTTTCGACGTGTCAGATAGTTGTTCGTCATGTCGAACACTTTCAGAATAGGGAACAGACGCCTCAACTTGGGCAAGTTCAACAGATTGAACCACTTTTTGAGGTTCTAGAGTATTATCTCTCGAATTCAGGATCTGGTCGGTGACAGGCCGAAGATCTTTTTCAGCGGGGTTACTATCAACAATTACACAATCTTCTAGTTCTCCAAATTGATCTTCATAAAAAACATGCTTCTCCTCCTCACTTGGAGATACCGTAAGAGAAAAATAGCATAGGTCTTCACTAAATATGACATCCATGGTGACATATAATCGTTGAGACGAAGGATGGTAGCACTTATATCTTTTCTGATGGGATCTATATCCAACAAACACACACTTAAGGAAACGAGCCTGCAACTTAGATCTCTGATTTTTGTAAAGATGAACATAGGCCACACAACCAAAGACACGAGCAGGAAGTTTGTTGAGAGATGAAATAGTAACATATTCAGACAATACCTCAAAGGGAACCCGATTCTGAAGAGCTGCAGATGGTAGACGGTTGATAAGGTGAGAGGCACACAACACAGCTTCACCCCATAGATATTTTGGTAGATTGGCACTGAGTAAGAGAGCTCTTACAATATCCAAGAGGTGTCGATTTTTCCTCTCAGATACCCCATTCTGTTCTGGTGTCTGAGGACAAGTAGTCTGATGAACAATTTCATGTTGCTGAAAATAGTCTCGGAAAGAGTGGTTAACAAACTCTCCTCCATTGTCAAATCAAAATATTTTCACACAAGCATCATACTGAGTTCGGATGAGACTATGAAAAGCGGTGAAAGCCGAAAACACAACATCCCTCTTTTTCAATAACACAACCCAAGTTAATCTTGTAAAGTCATCAATAAACAAAACAAAGTTCTTTATTCCTGTCAATGCCAAATTCTTCGAAGGCCCCCATACATCAGAATGAATCAACTCGAATGATGCAGAACTAGAAGAAAAACTAGGAGAATAACTAGACTTATAACTCTTAGCAAAAACACAAGTTTCACAATAGAGACTTGACTCTTTTCAAAAAACAAAGATGGCACCGACTTCTTCATGACTCCAAAAGATGGATGACCCATTCGGTGATGCCATAGCCAAATTTCTTTTACTTGATTAGAACTCAATGTCAAGGCAATGGTTGGTGACGGTGCTCTTGCTTCCCCGCTGTACATGCAATTCAAGTGAAACAGTCTCCCCCGCAGATCCCCCTTGCCTATTATCGCCTGAGATGACAGGTCTCGGAAGATAACATACATAGGAAAAAAAGGTTACATAGCATTTGTTTTGTGAAATCAATTTAGAAACAGACAATAAGTGATGTGATAGAGCAGAAACATAAAGGACTTTGTTTAACACAATTGTTGGAGTAACTTGAATTGACCCTATACCTAGGACCGGGAAGGACATGCCCCATTTGCATTAGACACTTCAGGTATGAGAGATGGGGACAGACTTGAAAAAAAGGACATATCAAATGTCATATGATCAGACGCACCATAATCAATTATCCATGTATCACTACCTGTAAAGTCAGAAATTTTTAATGCAATACCAATTTTACCTCTTTTCTCTTGAGAACACATACATGTGGTGAGGTCTTGTCCTCCTACTCCATAGAAATCAGGTTCATGGGAAACTTCAGGTTGATCACCAAAGATTGCAAGATCCATTGCAAAGAGGATTTGATGATAGAGGAACAGAACAAGTACGACAGAATTCGACGAAATCGAAAGCTTCAATCGACATGTCGAACAGATCAAATTGGGACAGGTTTAGAACAAATTTGCAGCGGAAAATAACAGGGTCAGATTACCAAGATTTCTAGGATCGACTTAGGCTCTGATGCCAAATCAAATAGAACATAAAAGATTGAGAATTTTCTGATGTATTGAATAAACCCCAAGTCGGGTATATATATAAGCGCAGTTTTAACCCTAGAAGGAAACTAATCACACCGAAAGATTTACATAATCCTAGTTGATTACAGAATATACATCTTCCCAATATACTAGGATTGAGACTCACGTTAACACAATCGTCCGTCGAAGTTGACTGAAATTTCTGGGCAGATTCTGAATTTGATAAGAATTCAGCTTCTCTTGACATATCTTCCTACTTTCAAGAAAAAAAACAACTTATTATGATGTCATCCAACCAATAAGAATTAAGGTAAATAGGTATTTGAATTAAAACAATTTACTCTCCTATTTATTCTGGATATTAGTTCCATAAAAATTTCTTAAATTGAGGATGACAACTAGCAGCAAGGAGTCCTTCTTGGACGTACTCTCAAATTGACGGCAAATTCCAAAGCAATTTTCGTCTCCCTCATTCTCCTCTCTCACGACAAAAGGACTCTAAGTCCTTGTTAGATTTGTATTTCTTCTTTGACTCAACTACCTGTCACAAGAATAGAAAATTTCATAAAATGCATAAGGAAAGTCAGAACAGGAAAGTTTTATAAGTAGTAAGTTTTCTAATTCAAAACAGGAAAGTTTCCTAAATGACGTATCCCTCGATTTACTCATTTCCGTGCTCTGGTGAGACTCCTTCTTTGGTTAGGACTCCTAGTCCGAGGAGGACTCTTCTCTCCATGATGATTCTGAGCCTCTCGGTGAGACTTTTGATGTAACTAGGATTCCTTTTTTGAGTAGGACTATGTTTCCTAGTTAGACCAGGAATCCTACTTTGAATAGATCGAACTCCTCACATTTTGCCGGTTTTAGCTTCCTTTTCTTCTTTTATGCTCTTCATGCCTTTACAACCACAAAACATATCAGAAATAACGTTATTACAAGAATATCATAGTTAAATAGGGTTAGAAATACATTATAAATGTAGCACTTTGTGCTCATATCAACGAGTGCAATATAATAGGGACCTCAAAATTTTGGGGCTCTTTGTGTTTTACAACCGCCGCGCTTGCCCTTGTGCCACCACACCCCCTCAGCTGGACCACCGCCTTCCAGAGCCTATCATCCATGTCGCTCCTCAAAGAGGCCACGACATAAGCTGAGATCATGCCCAGATTAGACACAACGGTTTCCATCCGGATCAAAAAAGACTGGTTCAATCCGCAACGCCTTGATCTCGTCTTCGTCTGTCCGCCTCCAAATATATCGTAGCCTACCACTCCATCGATCAGCCCTGCACGTAGTGGGAGAAATCGTGTCGGCCACAACAACCCCCATCACCATCACCTCTCCTAACTCACAACAACCTCCCCAAATAAAACTTAGGGAGCTCGGTATCACACCGATCGACAAGAAGTCGACGAAGACCAGTCCAACAACAGCGAGAAGGCTCACCGTCAGACGGGAGACTCGCGATCTAGGTTTGGGATGCTCTCCATTCCTATTATGATTAGAGATATTCCAAGCTATGATTGTAACCATACCGATGATTTAATAACAACATCCTTATTAAATTATTGAGGTAAAATTGAATTAAAAATCTATGTTAAGAATCGATCTAAAATTATTAATATATTAAATTATCGAGGTTTTCTTGTATTTTGTATTCTGAGTTGTGCCTTTTTTTTTCTTTTTTTTTTGAGGGAAAGGGATGTTACTCCCGTGGGCGAAATAACCCATTTATTAATATGATCTTACAAGATCAAGCTTGAAGATAACAAGTGACCCTCATTTACTTCCACTGCTCAACTGACCAAGCTAATAGCCAGACTAGAATCCAAAAAGATGATAATATAAACTACAATCCTACAAAGAAAATAAAGTCAAAAAAACGGACACTCAAAAAACTAAACAAAATGCGTCCAAAAAGGTGAACATCTAAAAACTAATTTAATTGACATAACCCTAATTCTCGGCATCCGTCAAGGTGAGGTTGGGGCCTAGAAACCTTCATGGTGTACCCCTCCACCTATCAGAACAGTAAACTGCCTTGAACTAGGACTATGAAATAAACCCGCTCATAGTAAGAACCTGGAAACTCTAACCCAAAAACAAAACTAGGTAAGAGAGAAGAGGGAAAATGAGCCAGGCTCAAAAAGACCCAGCCCACTCCCACATGCCAACTCTCCCCTCAGCCCGCCTGAACCCTAGAACCAAGTCGGACACCAGATCAGATCACCCGAGACAACCGCCGCCTCCAAATCACTCTGGCAGTCACCCCCGCACGAACCACATCACACCAAAAACTCGATGAACTACGACCAATGCCTAGAACTCAGCACTTGATGCCAACCTCAGAAACTTGCCGGCCCTCCTCACAACCCCAATAGTCGATCCTTAACTAACCTTTTGTCAACCCTGATATTTAGTTCTCAAAAGCACCCTCGCAAACCGGCACTACATCTCCAATCTCCTCCTCGTCAGACCTCCAAGCTTCAGCCGTCCGTATCCAACCAAATCTCAAGAAGGAGCACCTCGCACATGATCCCAACCACCCGAATAACGACACCAAAACGCCTAAACCAGGTAGACCACCAGGAGGCGTCACCGCTACTACGCAAAACCTAGGGTTGTAAGTTTCGGTCTTCTCAACTCCTATTATTCTTAGTTGTGCCTATAAACAAATAAAAATAAAGAAACAGAGATAGTGTAAATTAGTTCGGACACTGATTAAAAAAATTAGTTCGGACAACATTTTCCTTTTTTTTATTGAACAAAGTAGTTCAGAGTTCGGACAACATTAGTGACTAGTCCAACAGCAGTCAACAGAATACAGAAATATATGATATGATATTTTCCCACCCCAAAAAGTGTTATTTCTATATTAAGGCAATTACTGTTATTAACAGTAGATTAGGGTTATTTTGACAGTAAAAGCACGGGCCTAATAACGAATATAATACAACTTATTGTTGATTTTTTCTAATCACCAAAATGAATTGTTTAATCATATCTCTGGCCCTCCCCATCATTTTCCTTCCTTCCCCCGTCCTTTTTTAACTACTCAATTATTTAAATTTAGTTTTAGATTTCTTTTTTAATTAGCTCAGCCGCCCAGAACAGCCACCCAATTTGCTCTCTCTCTCTCTCTCTCTCTCTCTCTCTCTAACAAAATATCTACAAACACAATACCACCACAACATCACTCCATTTAGGCAAAAGAATCTCTCGCAAAAACAACAAACAGTGATTTCTTCCTCTTCTTCTTCCTTCTTCTTGTTCATCCTTTCAGCAACAAAAGCAGATTAAATATCCACAGAAAACCAACATGGAGAAGCCATTAATATTTTAGTGTCTCGTCTCTCTCTCTCTCTCTCGATCAGTCTCTATCTTTGTTTCTTTCTCTCTGTCTCCGACCGAGTGACACAACCCTAAAACAGTATTTCTCGTCAAAATTCAAAATCGCCAGGAACCCAGCTAAGCTAAGCAAAGGTAACGACCGTGGATCCATCAACCATGAGCAGCCTGGAAGACTCTCTGAGATCTCTGTCCCTGGACTACCTGAATCTGCTCATCAACGGCCAAGCCTTCAGTGACGTCACCTTCAGCGTGGAGGGTCGTCTGGTCCATGCGCACAGGTGCATCCTGGCTGCGCGGAGCCTCTTCTTCCGTAAGTTCTTCTGCGGGCCGGACCCTCCTTCGGGGCTCGACCCGGTGTCATCGCCGGGGTCGTGCAGGCCGGGTACGTCGTCGTCGACGTCACAGAGAGGAGGGATGAGCAGCTCGCAGGTTATACCGGTGAACTCGGTCGGGTACGAGGTGTTCTTGTTGCTGCTGCAGTTTCTGTACAGCGGGCAGGTCTCCATAGTGCCTCAGAAACACGAGCCCAGGCCTAACTGTGGGGAGAGGGGCTGTTGGCACACGCATTGCACCTCAGCCGTCGATCTCGCCCTTGACACTCTCGCCGCCGCTAGATCTTTTGGTGTTGAACAACTTGCATTGCTTACTCAGGTTTCTCTCTTCTAATTCCCATCATCATCACCACGCACTGTGTTTTTCACTCTTTGCCTTTCTCTTTCTCTTTCTCTCTTGGTTTTTGTGTTAGTGTGTGATGCAGTGCAGTCCAGTGAACTGCAGTCTTATGTTTGGTGGGTTTTAAGAATTACTGCAACTAATCCTAGCTTACTTCAATCCCTTTCTGGGTTTGGTGTGTTTGCTCACTACCAAAACAAAACTACTTAATTTTTTTTTTCTAATCTCGTTGTTGGTTTTCTCTATTTTCTGAGGGTGAACTAGCTGAAGTTGTGTTTTCATTTCCAATCCCATATCTCATTTTCCCTCCCAATTTTGATTAATTTTAAATTATTTCAGCCCTTGGTTACCTTTACATATAGGGTGTTCGTTCGTTCTTCTTGTTCTTCATCTTCTGGTTTTCTAGCTAGGTAAATTTAGTGGAAGGGTGATGATGTTCAAGTAATCGTCACACAACATGCTTTTTCTTAGATTTCATGTACGACTCAGATGCTCCAAGTTTCCTGAATTGGGTTTCTTTTCTATCTTAGAAATGAGCCTCCATGTCTTTCTAAATTTAGATCTTGATACGATCCGGTCTTGTCTTTCCACAGTAATCAATAGGAGATCTTTCCCAAACATTCACTTCCCCCATTTGGTTGATCTCGTCAGGAATACAAAATTCAAGAAAAGGACCACCTACCCCATAATTTTAGCAAAAACATCCCATCATCACTTTACACAATGCATATGTCTCTCCCTTCTCCCTCTCTCTCTCTCTCTCTCTCTCTCTCTCTCTCTCTCTCACTGCCTAATGGACGATTAATTTTTTTTTTGGTTCCTAATTGTGTTTGGCTCTCTCTCAGAAGCAATTGGCTAGCATGGTGGAAAAGGCGTCAATTGATGATGTGATGAAAGTTTTATTAGCTTCGAGAAAGCAGGACATGCACCAGCTCTGGACAACGTGCTCTCACCTTGTTGCCAAGTCTGGTCTCCCGCCGGAGGTACTCGCCAAGCACCTTCCCATTGACGTTGTGGCCAAAATCGAAGAGCTCCGCCTCAAATCCTCCATCGCACGCCGCTCAATGATGCCCCACCACCACCACCATCACCACCACCACGACATGGGTGCTGCTGCGGATCTAGAGGACCAGAAGATTCGTCGTATGAGGAGAGCTTTGGACTCATCTGATGTCGAGCTCGTCAAGCTTATGGTGATGGGGGAAGGCTTAAATCTGGACGAGGCTTTGGCATTACACTATGCTGTCGAAAGTTGTAGCCGAGAAGTGGTGAAAGCTTTACTTGAACTCGGAGCAGCCGATGTTAACTACCCGGCCGGGCCAGCTGGCAAAACACCGCTCCACATTGCCTCTGAAATGGTGTCTCCGGACATGGTGGCCGTGCTTCTTGATCACCATGCTGACCCCAATGTCCGTACCGTTGACGGAGTCACTCCCCTCGATGTGCTTCGAACCCTAACATCGGATTTTCTCTTCAAAGGGGCAGTTCCCGGACTGACGCACATTGAACCCAACAAGCTCAGGCTCTGCCTTGAGCTTGTTCAGTCGGCTGCTCTTGTTCTTTCGCGAGAAGAAGGCAATAACAATGCAAACAATTCTGCTTCTAATTCTTCAAACACGGCCATTTATCAACCGATGAATGATCATCACGATCACCATAGCAGCGGCAGTGGCGGCAGCAATATTAGCCTTAACTTGGATTCAAGATTGGTGTATTTGAATCTTGGGGCAACCGGGTCTTCCGCTCATCAAAATCAAATGGAGTCTTCAAGAATGGATAGTGAAGATCATCATCAGCATCATCATCACTCTCACGGTAGACAAGGTGGCTGTGATCCATCAACAATGTACCACCACTCCCATGACTTCTAGGCTCGATCATGCATCCATCAGTTATAATATTCGAGAGAAAATTCATGAAATATTATTCTATGGAAATTAGTTAATATTGAATTTTATAATCTGTTGGTCCATCAATCTTAATTTTCTGGCTAGCTAAGCTCCTTTTTCTGTGTTTCTGTCTGCTTTTGTTGCCTGTGATTTTGTTTTGTAGGCTAGCCTCTTTGTTGGTTCATGATCATTTCATCATATGTATGAAATGATGAGATGGAATGTGACTGGAGGTTTTGATTGATGAGACATACAAATAGAAAGTTGGAGTAGCTAGAAGCTAATCAGAATGAATGATATATATTGCTTTTGTTTATTTGAAATTGGTTGCTTCTGAGCTCTGTACACTACTGATGAGATCGGGTCGCAAAGAGAGGAGATGGAACATGGAACACAATGGAATAGAGATGGAGACCCTCCCAGGTCAATCTTTTCAACCCTTTACAGTTTTGGCTATGGCCTGTCATTTCATCTATATCATCATCGATCTTGTTTGTATTTATTGATCTATCTAATTTCATTGCTTATTTATTATGGACCTTATATTTTCTTTGTCCCCCACCCACCTCTCATAATCCCCGGCCTCTCCATGAACATATATATTATCATATATTTTCAACATACAGAAAGACTTCCCAATTACTATAGCTAGCTAGTATATAAAATTGCAATATGTACGTGTGTGATTTGATGATTGAGATAATTAACAAGTGTGTAAATGTTGTTGCAAACGGTGACCAAAAAGGAAAGGAAAGTTTTTCAATAATGATCTCTCACAAAGTGCAAATCACAGCACCATTATGCTATTGCTAGCTTGTGTGTCGAAGAGTGGCCGGGGATATATAGCAGCACACAGACTCTAAAATCAATATATATATAATTGGAGTAGTTCAGTATCTTATGGTAGGCTAGGGGAGGTATCTTATTAGCTAGTTGTTAGCTCTAATTAAGACAATATTGTTAGCTCTAAATATACTGGTGTAGGGTACTTGATACACAGGGAATTATGGGGAAATGAGCTGTCTTTTCCCAATCATAATTTCTTATTAAGAAGCTCTCAATAGCTATATAATCTGAAGGAAGAGACTATGGTTGGCTGTGGTTTGTGGGTTTACTATTTTAAACTCAGGACGTACGAGAGAGAGAGAGAGAGAGAGAGAGAGAGAGAGAGAGAGAGAGAGAGCTCATACAGTTGCTCTGCGGACAAAATGAGTGGTTGTCTATTGCGCGCATGAACATGGAAACACACAAGATCCAGAATCAAAAACTATTTATTAGGATTAGTATCAAAATCTTGCACTCCGGATTCCCTATATATTGTAATCATCTTGTTCGCCTTCGCTTTGCCATATTGATCTGGGCCTAGCCTTTAGTGCATACAGTACTAGTGCTTCCACAAAACAAAACAAAACAAAACTTACAGCTAAAAACCCTAGTTTTCTTTAATCTACTTTTGTCTACATCTATATATTCTACATCTACATGTATGTGGTTATCCTTGTGTGGTGGTCACTGGTCTATTCTAGATCTCTCTATTCGACTTGGCTAGTAGCTGCACTGTGGGCTCTCGCATTTAGATCCAGTATTAATACTTTTTACTCTTTCGCCTTTCAACCCTGTTGAACCCAATCAAGTTCTTCAACTTTCCAGATAGAGGAAGCAAAGTATCTGTATAAACAGCAAACTGGTTTTCTGCATTTCACTCGTAAAATATGGGAACTTCAATTTAATGGTTCTTTCACTTGAGTTAAACAAACAAGTGAAATCAAAACAATACGGAGAATCGATCGAGTATGTTAATAATGTATTTAGAACTTTTGTACGGCAGCCATATGTTTGATCTGAATATGCATGTTCAATTGTGTCCAACTGTTCATAGAATCATCACCAGTAAATCCATACAATTAGTATGTCAGATAGCTTGGTTTTACCATTTGGATGCAAATGCTATGAATGATCTAGGTACAGGGGTGGGAGGGACTCAAGCCCTCCCAGGATTTTGATGTTGAAAAAAAAAAAAATAGTAACTGGTGTTTGTTGAATGTTGATCTTGGTGGATTGTTGTGGATACGTGGGGAGCAGATATGTTCTGAAAGTGGTGGTTTGGTGTGTTAGTGGAAGTGCTTTACTGTAATTTGAGTTGGGTAGTCTATGTGTTTAACGGTTTAAGGGTAGTTTTGCTGAATTTTCGGTAGAGTTATTCCTAAAGTCGCCATATGAGGCTGGTGGTTTTTAGAAGGTTAGGTAGTTAGTGTTTAGGCCAAAGAGTGTTTAGGAAATGGAAGATTTGGTTTAGAGGAGGTGTAAAACAGAGGAGATATAGTTGTTGTAGAAAACATAGAAGTTTGTATTGATAGCTGAGTTGATTATATTCTGATACAAGACTTTGATAGATATTTATAGAGTTGTAAACCGACATTTGTTTAGCTTCACTGACATGACTCCACTCTAGACAATACTAGATTATATTTAATTACATTTAATCTAGACTTTTCTACAACCATACATGATCACTTAGATATAAGTTCTAGATTAAACTAGATAACTTTAGTATAGTCTATAGAGATTAATACGCAATACTGTTTAACACTCCTCCTTAATGCGCATTGGTGCTACTCCAAGCATGCTTCGTAGCATTTCAAATCTTGTTCTTGCGAGTGCCTTAGTGAAAATGTCGGCTAGTTGTAATTCCATCTTGTAGTAGTGGAGCTCAACTTCTTTATTTGTTGAAGCTTCTCTCAAGAAGTGATGCTTGATCTTGATATGCTTCGTTTTGTTATGACATACCGGATTCTTCGCCATTGCGATTGCAGACTTATTGTCACTGAAGATTCTTGTGGCATTTTCTTGTTTCTCTCCCATGTCTTCAAAGATTCTTCTTAGCCATATTGCTTGACATGCCGAGCTTGTAGCCGCAACGTATTCTGCTTCAGCTGACAATAAGGCAGTTGTGTCTTGTTTCCTTTAAGACCAAGAGAATATGCCAGACTCGATAGTGAATGCATAGCCTGAAGTACTTCTCATATCATCTATTGATCCAGCCCAATCACTGTCCGTGTAGCCAAAAAATTCTAATTCAAAGCCAACAAGCTTTGTCTTTGAAGTAGGCCGGTACTTAATACCATAATTAATGGTACCTTGTAGATATCTCAAGATCCTTTTAGCGGCACCATAATGTATCCGACTTGGACTATGCATGAACCTCGATAGAAGGCTTGTTGCATACATAATATCGGGTCGAGTTGTAGTCAAATAAAGTAAACTTCCAATGAGACTTCTAGAGCTAAATGCATTTGCCTTCTGAGAACCATCCTCTTTTCTAAATTTCTCATTAGTGATGAGTGGAGTTGCCACGGCCTTGCACCCATTCATTTTGAATTTCTTCAAGAGATTTTCAGTATACTTCTTTTGACATATGAAAATCCCATTTGCTTCTTGGTGTATCTCAATACCAAGAAAATAGTGCATTAGGCCGAGATAACTCATCTCAAATGTCCTCATCATGTCTTGTTTTAACTCTTGAATTATTTCATCATTATCACCAATATAAATGAGATCATCCACATATAAAGAGACGATGAGGATAGAGTTACCTTGAGTTTTGGTGTAGAGAGTTGGCTCACTCTTGCTCCTCTTGAATCCGGCATTGATGAGGTATTTGTCGATCCGACTGTTCCATGCTCGTGGTGCATGCTTAAGCCCATATAGAGCTTTCTTCAACTGGAACACTTTGTCTTCTCCTCCTTTCTTTATGAAACCTTGCGGTTGCTCCACATAGATTTCTTCTTCGATCTCTCCATTTAGAAAAGCCGACTTAACATCAAGCTGATGGATTTTCCATCTCTTTTGAGCTGTAAGAGCTACAAGAGCCCTTATTGTGTCGAGCCTTGCAACAGCTGGAATATGAACATAGCAAATGCTCCCAAAGACCTTGAGATGCTTTATTGATGGCTTCCTGTTGCTCCAAGCTTCAATTGGTGTCTTGTCTTGTAGAGCTTTTGTTGGGCATCTATTTAGCAAGTAGACTACTGTATATACTGCTTCTACCCAAAAAGTCTTTGGCAAGTGTTTTTCACATAACATTGACCTTGCCATCTCCATCACGGTTTTATTTTTTCTCTCAGAGACCCCATTTTGTTCAGGAGCATAGCCCACTATTAGTTGATGCTCTACTCCTTCATCTTCGCAAAATTTGTTGAATTGTTTAGAGGTATATTCTTTACCTCTGTCATTTCTAAGAGCTTTAATATAATGGCCACTTTGTTTTTCGACATGGTTCTTGAACTTTTGAAAGATTCTGAAAACTTCAGACCTTTCACGTAGAAAATAGACCTATGTCATTCTAGTATAATCATCAATGAAGAGAATGAAGTACCTGCTTTGATCAAGAGACGGAGTCCTCATAGCTACAGACGTCCGTATGCACAAGCTCCAAGTAGTCTTTTGCTCTCTAAGCTCTTCTAGAAGGAAATGGTTGTCGATGTTGCTTCCCGAGTTGGCAAGCTCTACAGACATCTTCAATCACCTCTATGCTTGGCAGGTCCTTCATCATTTTTCTTTGAGAAAGAATTCTCAAAGCATGAAAATTGAAATGGCCAAAGCGTTTATGCCATAGCCATGAATCATCTACAACTGCCTTCATGGCCATATGTAACCATTGGATAGGAAAACTTCTATTTTCCATCTTTACGTTAAATATCATCCTTCTTTCTTTATCATATATTTTACAAGAGTCTCCAGAGAATAATAGAGCATAACCGTTCTCCATCATTTCTCCAACACTTAATAGATTATGCTCTAAACTAGGAACTAATAAAACATCATCAATATACTTAGTTCCTAAATTAATTTGGATGGAGATCGTACCTTTGCCTTTCGTATGCACCAAAGCACCGTTCCCCAGCTTCACTTGTGACTTCCTTGATGTATCAAGGTTGGAGAATAGATTCATCCCCCGACATATGATTGCTACAACCACTGTCAACATACCATGTCTGGTTTTTCTCCTCAAATGTAGCTTCACATGAATAGAATAGGTGCTCGTCTTCTTCGTTCTCCTTTGAAAAATTGGCTTGATACTTCTTCTTGAGCCGACAATTCTTTTCAACATGGCCGAATCTATTACAATTTCGGCATTTCAGCTTACCCCGAAACCATCAGTCTACTTCTTTATGATTGTTCTTACATACCCCACATGGAGGATAGGTTCTTTTTTTCTTGAAGTCTTTGTTATTTTCCCAATTTTTAGATTTTTCTCCTCCTCCTCTAGGATAATCATTTATCTTCTTTTCTTCTCTTTTATAATTCTGAGATCGTAGATTGAGTTTAGACTGAAATGCACTCTCTAGTGGAGTATCATCCCAGCTACTCAATCTTTTTTTCGAAAGCTTCTAATGAGCTTATGAGTTTAGTCACCAAAAGTTTAGATATGTCATTAGAGTTTTCTATAGCAATAACTACCGAATCATACTTCTCAGTTAGACTGATAAGTATTTTTTCAACAACTCTAGTTTCAGTTATGTTTTCTCTATAGGCTCTTAACTGTTTCACTACTCCCTTAAGGCGAGAGTAATAATCTTTAATGATCTCAGAATCTTTCATCTTCAAGTTTTCTAATTCTCTCCTCATTGTTTGCAATTTGATAGAACGCACCTTAGTTGTGCCTTGAAATTCCTCCTTCAACAAGTCCTAAGCCTCCTTCGCTGTAGAAGCTCCCATGATCCTAGAGAAGTTCGCATCATCCACGGCTTGTTGGATGGCGTAAAGAGCATTAGCATCTCTTTGCTTCTCCTTCCTCTCTTGCCGTAGTTGGTCGACCGAAGGATTCTCCGTAGCTGTGAATCCTTTATCGACTATGTCCCATAAGTCTTGGGACATGAAGTAGGTCTTTATTTTTATGCTCCAAAAGTCATAATTCTCACCGGAAAAGATTGGAAGTGGTAGGGAGTTATTAGAGGTAGATGACGACATGGTGGACACGCCCTGAATGGATCAAAACTGCTCTGATACCACTTATGGTTTTTAGAAGGTTAGATAGTTAGTGTTTAGGCCAAAGAGTGTTTAGGAAATGGAAGATTTGGTTTAGAGGAGGTGTAAAACAGAGGAGATATAGTTGTTGTAGAAAACATAGAAGTTTGTATTGATAGCTGAGTTGATTACATTCTGATACAAGACTTTGATAGATATTTATAGAGTTGTAAACCGACATTTGTTTAGCTTCACTGACATGACTCCACTCTAGACAATAGTAGATTATATTTAATTACATTTAATCTAGACTTTTCTACAACCATACATAATCTCTTAGAGATAAGTTCTAGATTAAACTAGATAACTTTAGTATAGTCTAGAGAGATCAATACGCATTACTATTTAATAGAGGCATCTTCGGATTTCAGGGTGAAATTTGGTACGGAGCCTGTCAACTAACATGTGACACATCCCAACCTAATGTTGGTAGAACCTATGCTAAACACTCTATCTAGCCTTGTGTATGTGTGTTCTACAGCTCTTAATGAGCGTACACATTCTTGAGCCATACATGTAGACACATGGATATATCCATAGGCAAATGAGACCTAATTGTCACCAGCTAGCACCATGCTGCACCTGTAAATAAGGCATTGCCCCCTCTCTACAGGTTACTAACTCATCATTCCCTCTTCCCCTACTCCTTCAGCTATCCGCTATGGTGTTTGAGTTGGGCGTCGCAGAAGGAACAATTGAGTTTGTCCGGTCTTCCATCTAACTTCGTTTGTTAGTCTCATTGGCAAAAAACTGCAACGGAGAGAAGAACCTCACCAGAGAGAGGAACCTCAGTGGAGAGTTAGTCCATTAACACTTAGAGCATATGCAGCAGT
This sequence comes from Fragaria x ananassa, assembly GCA_034370585.1. NCBI lineage: Eukaryota > Viridiplantae > Streptophyta > Magnoliopsida > Rosales > Rosaceae > Fragaria > Fragaria x ananassa. The sequence continues at coordinate 16,919,613 of CP139754.1, forward strand.
AGGCAATGCCTATAGGCAGAGTTTGAACAAAGGCAGATACTATTCACATAAATTGCATTTGCCTTCATGTTATGTATGCAGCAGTTGAAGGCAATAACATGAAGACAATGTACTATGTTAAGTAAAAAAATCATTTTGATAATATTTGAATTATATTTGGATATATATTGCTTTATCTTTAAATTAAAATATATATCAAATACAAGATAAATTGCTATTGACAAAATGTATTTTTCTATTTGGATATATAAATTGCTATTGACAAATTGCTATTTGGATATATATTTTTCTGATCAAGTTTTGTAATTTAAATATGCTTGTCTAATGTATGCTTTGTTATTAATAAATTATACTAATTTCATAATGTCAAACTTTTATTCGCTAAAATAAAACTTACATAAATAACATGCTAAGACTAGGAACAAAATTTCAAATAATAAAAATCATGGGGCTTAATCGAACCATTGGGTGTCTTCAACACTGCTACTAACATCTTCTCCTGCTTTTGCTTTAATCGCATCTTTCCTTTTTTTCCACCATAGCTTTGAACCCGGAGACAAGGTAGTAGTATCTTTTGACATAATTTTTGTGTGTTCTTTTTCCTCCTCAAGTGCCAATACTCTTGCCGCGTGATATCGGGAATCCTCATCCCTTTTCCTAATTAGCTCAACAGTAGCAGCAGTGGATCGAGCAAGTCTTTCTATTGCAATTGCTACACGGTCATCTTTCTCTTGCTTCTTTTGAAGCCTTTATTCCCGGTGGCCTTGCAGATGGACTCGGTGGTGTTTCCAAAACTTCTTCCTCATCCAAGTTAGTGGGAGAATCCGTCTCTTCCGAGTCAAATGTCGGCCGAGGAGGGGTTCTTGGTGGATCCATGAAAGACCGATGTTGCTTAACTTCCTCCCAACATGCTTGTTTATCAAACTCTTTCTCTTTACTTTTGTCGGCATAATTAGCTTGAGCTTGGACGTACTATACATATGAAGGAAAAAAAAATTAGTAAATTAAAACAACTACATATAATTAATTTATAATTTAACACAATTATATTTGTCAAAAACATATTACCTCATCCATTAGATTTTCACCACTTCGTCGATTGTGTGCGGCTTTTTGCAAAGATTCATGCCAAACTTTGAGTGTGGCCTTCAAATTGCGCCAATGGGATTGTAGGCCTTGTTGGCTTCGACAATCGTCAGGATTTCCTTCCCAATTTGCCTTAAAGTCGCCATGAATTTTTTCCCATTACTTGTTACTTGATTGACGATTGCCGGTTATGGTGCATGTAGTAAAACATACCCATGATCTACACAATTGAATTTCTTCACATGGATGCCAATTAGCCATATTTAGAATGCAATGAAAGAGAAGGAAAATATGGCAAACAAGAAACGGAAGAGAAAGGAAATAGATGAACAAGAAAGAGATGAATAAGGTTGTAGGAATGCCCAATCCAACATTGGTATATATAGAAATTTTGTATGGCAGATTTTTTCTACCGTTGCATGCTTTGTATATTTAATTTACATTGTTACCGTTTTTTTCCGTTGGGTTCTCATCTCAAAATCTCATTCAACTACATTGTTTAATAATATAAGTGTGTAAAAGGGGCTCCACCATGTGATGAGAAGTCGGGCAACAAGGGAGGCAAATTTTGCCTCTTTAATTGGTTGGGCAGGTGGGCCCTAGTACATTGCCTACAACTGTTTCATATTGTTGCATACGGTTTTTGATGTAAAAGGCAGAAAAGGCTACCTTTGCCCATGCCTAAGCCTATTGCTGTATATGCTCTTAGTAAATTCAGCTATCCCATAATCATTCCCAAAACACCCAACTCACTCCATGTCGATCAATTTACTTTTACTTAACTTGAGTTTGACTCTTTAACAAGTACCGTTTTACTATTTTGCAAACCTAATTGACTTTTTATAAAGTAATCAAATTGGAAGACAGTCTCCACATTTATATATAGAATGTTAAACCAAGCTCATGAAACACGACACGCTTATATCAAAGTTCGTATGAATAAAATGTGGTATGTGAAAGTTTATATTTTCTCGAACTTTTCATGAGTTTCTTAAAGGCAATTTAGACTTTTCACATTGAAAGGTGTTTAAATCTAAAACCCAAATTTTCTCTCATTTTTCTCCTCTCCTCCCTCTCGTTTTCTCTCTATGTCCTCGTTCGAATCCTCATTTCTGGCCAACACCTCATCTCACAGTCACCACTTATGGAATCATAACTCATTTCCAACCCAAACTCAACCGGAACCACTGTCATGCACCACTGCTCGCCTCCGCACTCAACAAGCCAAGGCTCTGACGCCATTTTCACCTCGACATACATCGATTTTCGTTCTCTCCTTACCACACCAACATTGTAATCAAGCTCTGACCAAACGAGCAACGAAGCCCAAAAACTTTTCCAGTGTATATACAAGGGCACTTTTCCAGTGTCTTTGTAGACTCTTTAGGACGTTTTTCCAACATCCTAAAAGATGACTTACAATGACTTCTTGATAAAAGATGACTTTTTTTAGGTGTCACTCTAAGAGTACGGTCTTTTAAAACGATTTTTGAACGTCCTCAAATAGGTTTTTTTTTTGTAATAGTGTTCCAATGGAAAACATCAAATTGGAGAATAAAAAATTCGCCTAGCTAATTTATTTGACAAGGATGGGGAATTAATGGCAGAACTCTCAGGCCAGTATGGGGAGGGTTGTTCTTGACTATTTCCAATCGATGTTTTAGGTAAAATCAGTGGTGTATGAGAATATGCAGGAAATAATGGAGAAGGTACCTGAGAAAAGTAACGGTGAAATGAATGCATCTCTATGCTCCTAATTTTCATCAATCTATAGAGATAAATGAAGTTTTATTTTAGTGTCCTACGAAGGCTTCTGGTCCGAAAGGGATGCATTTGCTCTTTTTCCAACGATATTGGGATATTGTGGGCGATAGGGTGGTGGCGGTAGTTCAAAACTTTCTTCATACATGTCAAATGTTGAAGGAGGTTAATTTCACACATATTTGCTTATTTTTCAAAGTTCCTTACCCTGAAATGGTTAACGTGGTATATAAGATTTTTTCTAAGGCCATTGCCAAACAGATTGAATATGACTGTTACTCTAGTTATGACTATGTCTTTTTTCTGAAGTTAGATATGAGTAAGGCATATGGCCATATTGATTGGAAATTTATTTGAGGCTAATATGTTGAAGATGAGTTTGATGGGAATTGAGTTTGTGCTATCATGCAACGTGTGACTACGGTGAGGTATGTGAAAGACAAAGGCTTATGATTGTAATGAGTTGCACATCTCAAATTAATGTGAGATTGAACTTCTATATATATTACAATTGATTTGAGGCAATTGCCATATATAATTAATGTACATCACTATATGCAATAATAGCTACCACTACTGGAAAAAGTCACTTAGGAGACGGAATAGTTTCGTCTCCTAAGTACTTAGAAGACGGAATATCCATCGCCTAAGATCTATTGCCTAAGAGAGGTGAGGTAGATCTCGGGGCGACGAAAAATTGAGTTCCATCGACTGAGAATTACTTAGGCAACGAAATGTGTTTCGTCTCCTAAGTACATAGGCGACGGATATGTATACAAAGTCTACTTCAATCATATCAGTAGTGCATAGGTAGCGGACGTACGGTAAGTTGGCGGCGAACCACTTTTTCACAAACATAATGATAATCTACCCATTACCCAAGCGGGATGTTGTTACAAGTGGATACATGCATGTTCTTTGCCGGATTGGTTCACCATGGGTCATTGTAGTCTCTTTAAGCAAAATTTTTGGTTTTTATTGCTGCTAGTTTGGTGTGTTTTATAAATTTCTTTTTGGACAAAATACTGGTCACTTATCTTATTTTCTATGGTTCGACTGTTTAGTCCTCGTTTTTTCAATTTCAACAGCTCACTCCTATTAATTTTCAATGTCATACAATTTGGTCCAATTTGGTCTAACTGTTAAAATTGACCGTTAAAGTATCCACGTCCTGTTATAAAATCCCTAAACTACCCCTAGCCTATTACACCCGCTCCAAAACTGAAACCATTTTCCTCCATATCTGAAACCATGATGAGGATCTGAAGTAGTACATAGTTGAGTACTTGCAGTAGTTGAGTAGGAAAAGAACAAAAGAAGAAAAGAGAGATGGATGCGGGGAGGCTATGAAGCCTATCGTCCTCGCACCCATTGAAACAACTAATTCACACCACCACCACCACGACACCACTAGACTTGTCATCCGTTGCTGCTCTTCCACTACAACCGCCCCCAAACCCGGAGGCCGCGGCCGCTGCTTGTCCACCTCAACCTCCACCTCTAACAAAGACGTTGTTTGAGCCATTCGCTTAAACAAGGTTACTTTCTCTCCCCTCCGAAAGCCTTGAATTCAAAAGCCCTAATTTTTTTGCCCAAATTCAACCATTCAATTTCATAGACCAAAACCAAATGAAAACCCATGAACTTACTGTAATCGGGGATACCATTGTGCAAACGATCTCAACCTCTAGGAACCCACAGTTCTGGGTTGTTCACCATGTCGCTGCTTTCAATGTTGTCCCTTTGATGATTGAATGAAGGCTTGGAATGGGTATGAAGGTTTTCGAAGGCTTTGAGTTTGATGGGTTCTAGAAATTAAGCAGGAAGATCAAACTGCTTTTGAGTTTGATATGGGTTTTGGGTTCTTCATCGATGCTAAGGAATATCGAAGAGTTTGATATGGGTTATGGGTTGCGTTGATAAGGGTGTAATAGGCTAGGGGTAGTTTAGGGATTTTATAGTAGGACGTGGATACTTTAATTGTCACTTTTAACAGTTGGACCAAATTGGACCAAATTGTATGACATTGAAAATTAATATGAGTGAGCTGTTGAAATTGAAAAAACGAGGACTAAACTGTCGAACCATAGAAAATAAGAAGAGTGACCAGTATTTTGTCCTTTCTTTTTTAAACGAAAGTTTGGAAAGAGTGGAGTTGTAGAGTTTTGTCGAATAAGAGCCTCTCCATGCACTCTTATTTCAGTCTCTCATTATATACTTTCAGGCTCTCGAAGATGCTAAACATGTGCTTAACAAATCTAGTAAAAAAGCCTGGAAGTGGAAAACCCAGCGATAGGTAACCTTAAAGTTAATTGTGATTCATCTTATGCTAACAGTCTTGCCGGTTAGGGCTGTGTAGTTTGTGATCACCAAGGTAAGGTGTTAGCATGAGCTTGCCACTATGTTGCCTAAGCTCAATTTGCATATTGAGAGTTAGAGATTAGTTCTAATTGAACTATTCTTGTTCAAGTTGACTTTAGAAGTGTGAGATGTGTATAACAGCTATAGTTGTGCTACCATGAACTGTTGGTCTCTTTTTTCTGAAGCAACAGGTTGGTTGTTGCTGCTTGTCTCTCTGCCAGCAACAACATAGTGACCTCGGTCTCGGTGCCACAGCTGTGGTTGTGGCTGAGTTTGGTTTAGAAGAAAAGCTTGTTAAGAAATATAGAAGAAAAACTTCTGCAAACTTTGTGGTTAGATTTTTTCATGGTATCAGAGCAGGAACTTTAGTGTGCTGGCTTTGTTGCTCTTATTCTTGTTCTTTCAAGAAAGAGTTCTCTTTTATTTCTCAAGCTATAGATGGCTGAGATTAGTTCAAATATTAATCCTTTTGGTACTAATACCAATTCAAACACTTCAAGTGTTTCTGGTGTTGAGATGAATCCAAATCAACATCTTAGTTCTGTTTTATTGAATGAATTCAACTATCTAGGTTGGGCTAGAGCAATTACTCTTGCTCTTGGAGGAAAGTCTAAGTTAGGCTATGTTAATGGATCCATACATAAGCCATATGTTGGTTCTCCTTTCTATGGTTCTTGGCTTTCCAAGGATCAACTTGTTATGTCTTGGTTGCTCAATTTTGTGGAGAGAAAACTTTCAAAAAATTTCAGTTTTTCTGAGTCTTCTAGGCATCTCTGGGATCAGCTTAAAGAGATGTATCGGAATTAAAAACAATGTTACTCGATTATTTCAACTCAAGTGATGATTATACAAGGATTACTTGGTTGTATCTTCTTAAATTCAAAAGTGAATTAGTTCTTTATGTCTTTAAAGACTTTCAAAAACTTGTCAAAAGTTAATTTTCATCTCATATTCAAATTTTGAGATCTGATAATGGCTATGAGTATATGTCCAATAACATGTCACAATACTTGAGCACAAAAGGAATTCTACATCAGACTAGTTGTGTTGGTACGTCTCAGCAAAATGAAATTGCTGAGAGATAAAATCAAGATCTTTTGGAGAAAACAAAAACTTATGTTTCAAATAAAAGTGCCTAAGAGGTTTTGGTCTCAAAGTGTGCTCATAGCTACTTAGCTTATTAATCGGTTGTCTAGTAGAGTGCTTGATGGTAAATCTTCCTTTGAAGTGTTGAAAGGAAAGAAGATCGACATCTCTCACCTGAAAGTATTTGGTTGTGTTTGCTTCGTTCACATACAAGCTAATAAAAGAGGGAAACTTGATCCTCGGGCTGAAAAGTGTGTGTTTTTAGGGTATTCATCCACTCAAAAGGGATATAAATGCTACAACACTTCCTCTAACAAGATCATTGTTTTCAGGGATGTTAGATTTGATGAGAATACTCATTTCTTTGCTGGGAAATTAGATGGTTATAGTCAGGGGAGTCTTTGTTTGATTTGTTTCTAATTCCCAGCATTCTAGTTTATGAGGATGGCAATGTGCCTTCCAATCCTCCTATTGTAGTTCCAGAAGTTCAAGACACAAATCCTGAGCCTGAGTGTGATCAAGCTGAACTAAATATGCAACTTGTTGTTAAACAAGTTCAACCTCCTTTGATGAAGCAAATCAGTATGAAGTGTGGAAACAGGCTATGGCAAACAGGCTATGGCAGATGAAATTCAAGCTCTTAATGAGAATAAAACATGAAGTGTGGTTAAGATTCCCCTAGGGAAGAAGGCAGCAGGCAGTAGATGGGTTTATAAGACCAAGTTTCATTCAGATGGTATTGTAGAAAGACATAAGGCTCGATTGGTAGCTCGGGGTTTCACTCAAACATATGGAGTTGATTACAAAGAAACCTTCGCTCCTATTGCATAAATGAGTACTGTTAAAGTTCTTCTTTCGGTTGCTGTGAATCATGGTTGGTCTCTCTTTCAAATGGATGTGAAGAATGTTTTTCTACATGGTGATCTTGAAGAAGAGGTTTATATGAAATTGCCTCCTGGTTACTCTCAATCTTCTGATCCTAGTATGGTATGCAAACTTCATAAAGCCATTTATGGCTTGAAACAATCTTCTCGAGCTTGGTATGCCAAGCTCAGTTATGTGCTTGAATAAGTTGGTTTTCATAGCAGCAATGCAGATTCCTCATTATTTGTTCAAATTGGTTCAACAAGCTTATGGTGCTTATCTATGTTGATGATTTAATTGTGACATGTGATAACCTAGAAGAGATTAATGTTCTCAAGCAATCTCTTCGTAGCAAGTTTCCAGCGTCTTAAATACTTCCTTGGTATAGAAATGGCTACTTCTGATAAATGGTTGTTTCTAAATCAAAGAAAGTATGTTCTTGATCTGTTGAAAGAGTCAGAGCTTTGGGATAGCAAACTAGCTACCACTCCCCTGGATAGCAAGCTTCAGTTTGAAACTTCAAATACTTTTCTCTTTGATATGACCTCTTATCCAAGGCTGGTTGGTAAGTTAATCTACCTTACAATCACTCGTCCAGACATTACCTATGTTGTGAGTATTGTAAGCCAATTTATGCAAGCTCCTACTCAAGCTCATCTTCACATTGTTAAGAGGATTCTTCGCTACCTTAAAGGCTATGCTGGTAGAGGTATTTTGTTGAAAAACAATGGCAATACTAACATCATGGGGTATATTGATGCGGATTAGGTTGGTAACTCACTTGATCGGAAGTCTATTACTGGTTTTTGCACCTTTGTTGAGGGAAATCTAGTTACATGGAAGAGTAAGAAGCAAATGGTTGTGGCTCGTTCCAGCACAGAAGCTAAATATAGGGCAATGATTGCTATTGCTTGTGAGCTTATTTGGCTGAAGGATTTGCTCTCTAATTTGGGATCCCCTTGTAGTCAACCAATCTCTCTCTATTGTGATAATCATGCTGCCATGCACATTGCTTCTAATCTTGTTTTTCATGAAAGGACCAAACACATCGAAGTTGATTGTCATTATATTCCAGCTCAAGTTCAATCCAAGATCATTGTCACTCATTACACTCGCAACCATGATTAGCCATGATGAGCTCACTGATATCTTCACCAAGTCTCTTTCAACATCTCATTTTCATCGGCAAGCTTGGTTCAACGAATCCTCTTGATCCAGCTTGAGGGGGAGTATTGAGAGTTAGATATTAGTTCTAATTGAACTAATCTAATTCAAGTTGACTTTAGAAGTGTGAGTTGTGTATGACAGCTACAGATGTGCTACCATGTACTGTTGGTCTCCTTTTTCTAAAGCAACAGGTTGGCTGTTGCTGCTTATCTCTCTGCCAGCAGCAACATGGTGAGACAAGCAACAACATGATGACCTCGGTCTCGGTGCCACAGCTGTGGCTGAGTTTGTTTTAACTTCTCTTATACAATTCTTATTGTATCTATATATAGTTGCTATTAAACCTCGTAAAAATTATTAAACCTCGATCTCGGTGCCACAGTTGTGACAGAGTTTGCTTTAGCTTCTCTTATATTTGTTATTAAACCTTGTATCTATATATACTTGTTATTAAACCTTGTAAAGATTATCAAGAAATATAGAAGAAAAACTTCTGCAATCTTTGTGTTTAGATTTCTTCATTGCAGTCACTATGGAGGCACTTGCTTTAAGAGCTTGTGAGTTGGTTCTTCGTTTATGGTTTGTGAATGTTGCATTCGAGACTGATATCGTCTATCTAATTGTTCAAGCTAAGGTATGAAGGGAGAAGGTGGTTTGGATATCTCTGAATTGGGAGGAGTTTTGGATGATATTAGGGCTTTATTATCTAATTCACCATGGTATTCTTAGCTTATATATGTTGGTCGAGATGCTAACAGATAAGCGCATGATATGGCCAAATTTGCTTTAGCAGCTCTGTAATACCCTAGATTTTCATTTTATTTTCTTTGTATTATTCTCATATTTAATGAAGGATTATTTATGGAAATTCTTTAGTTTGTGCGAAGTTGAAGTTTCGGGAGTAATTTTTAAGGTACTTTGACTTTTAAGAGGCCCAAAAGTTGACTTTATTTTCCGTAAGTTATCTTCAAAAACTTCCTTCTTGAAAGTTGTAGAGTTTGTTGATACGAGTCCGTAGACATACGGCACGCCCGAAACGGAGGTAGTATGAGGAAGTTATGATCAGAGAAAGTTAGTTTCCGGGTTTGGAAACTGTATAAGTAGAAAAATGTGGGGGAGTTATTTTTGGAAACCTAAAAATCAGTTTCTCTTTCTCTCTCCTCCCTCTCCCGACCTCCTCCCGCTCTCCGTTTTTCTCCGGCCTATTTCTCCCTCATCCGGCCACTAAACCGGACGCCACCGGTCCCGTTCGGTCCGCACGGACCTCCTCTCCATTTCTGGAGCAGTCCCGCTCGCCGTCGCGCCTCCTGGAAGCCGCCACGGAGCGGCGGAGCTGCTACGATACCTGAAAAACCGGCTATTTCGACGGCGTTTCGGGTGAGAGTTAGGTGAGTCTTGCTCCTCTCCTTCCTCTAGTGATGTTTATATGTCTTTGGTGACCTGAAAACCAAGTTTGGGTGCCGGTTTTGTAGGTTTGGTTTTGATAGAGGCATAAAATGCCATGTTCTTAGTATATTTTCCTACCCTATTTAGCTATGTTATTTCCTTAATAATGCTATTTTTAACATGTTTTATCTTATAGGAGTCATTTGCGCACAAACAAAGAAAAGGAGCTTAAGTCGCAGAAATTACGAAGAATTCTATTTGCTCGAGGAATCCTACTTCAACTAGGATTCCCATTTCATCATAGAGATCCTGTGTCGACATGGAAACCTCTTTCAAATAGGAAATCCTGTTTCTACAAGGAATCGAAGAAGAAAAAGTCAAATCCTAATCCAACTAGGAGAGCTTGTTGCCGCGCAAATAAAAGCCCAATCCATGGACTTCTTGGCCGATTTTGGAGTCCATAATTCAAGGGAAAATAGGTCCAAGTCCAACTCAGAAATTAATAGAAGAATGTGGAAGAATCAAGAAGATAAAAATCAGAAAATTAAGGAAGGAGAATCCCATTCTACCTAGAAGAGAATCCCACCGATTTTGTGGCTTTCTCTTGTGTAACTAGGACTTGTTTTCAGCCACAAGATCAAGAGAGATCCAAGGGCTGCGGCAATGCTAGGGATTTCACCAATTCAATATAAATAGGAGGGACTAGAAGAGAGGAATTCACCACTTCACAATCCAGAAAAATTCTGAAAAGTTCTCTCTCTCTCTTTCTCTTGCCGTCGCACCACTTTAGGAGCCCTAAGGAGTCAAGACCTCTGCCCCAAGGCCGAGCCAAGGAGGAGAGTAGCAGCCGAGTCCAAAGCCTTGCAATCGACAACTAGTTGGCCTCTCTTTGCCGATTCCAATTGTAATGGTTCTTTGTTGTTTTTGTTTTGTTTTCTTTGGTTTCGAATTCGTGCATGAACTCCTATGTTATCTTTATAAATTCGAATGATGTTTGAGTCATGAGGGTTTGAATTTCCAGAATATTTGAATGTGTAGTTTAATTATTTATGATCTTGTGTTTTCGGTTCTAATATTATGGTTTGTGTTAAAAGCTTTATCTAGTGCGTAAGTGATTACTAACTCTGCAGGTTGGTAGTGCTAGAGGTTTATTTCGTGTTTAGAAGTATTCCGTTGTGGTGAAGGCCATGTTGTAGTGGCCGAGATAAGTGCTTTGCATGTGAAAAGTTAGGCAACGTTTGTAAACTTAGTAATTTGTTTAAGTCCGTTTTCATCTTAATGACTTGTAGATTTTGCATGTAAGTTGCTCGTGGCATTATGTGTTTAATTTATGAGATGCTCTAGGCCTAGACGTTCTGACCTAGTAACTATTAAGGAAAACCGATTAAGTGCATGTCCTCGACGGGTGTATCTTAGGACTTAGTTTCGCAAAGCATGATAATATTTCCGTTACGCATTTGAAGTAATTAATTGCATGTTCATTATTCTGGAATGATTTATTTGGATGGATTGGTTGAAGTCGGTCACGTGTATATAGTGTGTGTGCGTGTGTTTATTTATCGTTTTAGGATGTTAGAAACCCCAAATCAAAACCCCCGTTAAATGATTTGTGCCAAGTGTATATTTGTTAATATTTATTTCTGTTTTGTTTACTAACATCTCTTTTAAGCGACTCTAGATGCAGAGACCCCTCCACGAGTCTCCGGACTGAACGATACCCCATTTACTTTATGCTACATCTACACAAAAGAGGGTTTAATTGCGTCGGGCCCCTGTTGCTCGTGTATCTCGTATATATGCGCCCCGGAGGCTCGCGTCAATTTTGGCGCCGTTGCCGGGGACTTGTGATAAGTTCTCGCATTTGGGTCAATTTAATTTTCTTGTTGTTTATCTAACTAACTCGTTTGTTTTATTTATTTTCAGATTTGGGTTATTGGAATGCACATTGTGGATAGGTAATGTCGCAAGTGTTAATAGGGTTCTCTTAGATCCTTATTAACATTTGTCGATTGATTGAACACATGAATGACTCTCAGCTGAGTAAGGGGAATTATTCGGTGTCTAGGTTGAGTTAAAGTACCTGGGAACATAAATTGGATCTCATGACTGCAAGGGTTTTGTCCCTACAGTCAAATTACGAGTCCTACCAGCCTACTACGTCTACCTGGCCGAGTAAAACTCTTGAAACCACGGAGTTGCGCATGTCTCAATCTCTATACTTAGGCCGCACGCCACTTTGTTGCATTGCAAGAATTCGGATTTGAGAATCTATAAAATTTCGGTCCCTAACCTTGTCTTTAAACTAACATGTCGATACTTATCGTTAAAATGAGTTTATGCTTAAGATTTTGCAGACGTGTAGAGTCTTTGGGTTTTCATTTTAATTCTTGTGTTTCTTAACTCTTAACCGTTACTAACTTGCATTTAAATTTTCAGATGTCTACCCCAATTACCATAGCTAATGCACTCGAGATGCTTGTCTACTTTGACGGAGAAATACTTGACAAGATACCGGAGTTCAATGACACAACGCGGCAACCGGGGACGCACATTTTTGTGATCGAGACCACCTCAACAATCGAAGGCGTTGGAGTAAGGACTAATGGAAACAGGGATGCCGTGTGCATCATCTTGCTGCACATGAGCTTGCGAGGGCGAGCACTCCAATGGTTCGAGGACCTTGACCATAGCACCACAACGTGGGACGAGTTGAAGAGGAGTTTCGTTGCTGAGTTCCGGCTTATACCGTCAATTGCGGATGCACCAAATGGAATGAAGTTCACCGATGCATATAGGTTGTACCATGAGCATCCATTGGTGGCTTTGATTGCGGAAGTTATCCCCAAATTCGGCGGCCATGATTACCAAAATCCTACAAGCCACATCCGTCACATCGAGCTGATGAGCAAGGTTAGGTCCGAATTCAAGTACTCTGATGTACTCTTTCTCATGGTGTTCCACAACTCACTTGAAGGAAGGGCACAAGAGTGGTACTTGTACACCTGCACCGGAAGCATGAATTGGGATGCGATCAAGAAGAAGTTAGTAGCTGATTTTTCAAATGACCGGCGGCCCGCTAACACTCCCGCGCGCAAATATGTTCAACATTTGCTTAACCAAGAGCGAAGGGAGGTAGCACCACGCCAATACTACGAGGAACTGCACCACCAACCATCTGAAGATCAAGTCTCGGCCAAAGTCAAGGACACCCTATTTAGGGTAGACTCTCTTACGGCCGAGCTCGCCAAGTGTGTGTGTTGCGGACCGAATAGTGGAGCTTCAATTGCTGAGCTGACTTCTCAAACCCCTATGCCACATCCATCAACTTTCCCTCAACCTTCCATGCTGCCCAAACCGTCCAATCAATGCTTGGCTGCCACCAAGACCATACAAAAGAAGAAGAAGGCCGAAACAATGCAAAAGCTACTTGACTGTATGGAGGAGATGCTTGCAAAGCAAGATGATCAAGCCAAGGTAATTGAGGAGATAAAGGATGATGTCCACTTCCTCTATGATGAGTTGGATAGCGTCCTTCACTTCCCAAGGTTTGCGGTCGGAGATGGTGGCAATGCCGTGGAGGAAGAGGAAGAAGAGGATGAGGATGATGAAGAGGACCCCATTGAGGACGACAATGAAGATGATGACGATGGTCAAGATGATGGCGGTGATGAAGGAATGCCCAATGTCGGAGCTGATGAAGACATGTATGGTGACAATGAGGATGAGGAAGATCCGAATGAGTACATAGAGGAGAGTGACCAAGAGTCCGGTGACAACCATAGTAATGTCACGGATGATGACGAGGGAAACTCTCGCCGCTCCTACTCTCCACCTGCCTCACCATACTACCCTTATGATGATGCTGAGCTTGCCGAAGGTTGGGAGGACAACCTGGACATGGAGACCGCATTCGCTAATGAGGATTAGGGGGGCGCTAATAAACCGTCTAGCAAATGGACGTAAAAAGAAGCGCTCTAAAGGGAGGCAACCCTTTCATTTCGGTTTGGTAGCCAAAGGCTTAGGTTTTCGTTCATTTCTATCTTTGGCTTTTGTAGTTGAGTTGCACCTTTTTGCAACACCCTTTTGGTTATTTTCTAGTAAGATTTTCAGTTTTTAATAATTTGGTTTTATTACGTTTGAAATTTTTGATTAGTCTGGTTTGAGATGTGCAGTCCAGTGACTTGGAACGTGCACGGATCTCAGCTCCTCTGGAATTACGCCATATATTATATATGGATGGAAAGATCTACGAGTCTAGTTTCTGAATCTTTTTACAGAACTGGATTTGGAGTTCGGATGAGCCGGGAATTCGAGTTTTAATGGAGCGAGGTCAGAGCAGAAACTTCTGGAACAGAGCCGAACTGATCAGGGACATTCTTTGTGAACAGTCCAGTACTTTGTTTTATCTTCAAGCATGTTGGTATGATCTTTGATGAGAAGACCAAGGCCTTAGAACCTTGGGGGCCGGTGCCTACATCCAGCAAGTTCCGCGATGAGCAAAGTTTGGGAGGTCTACAAGGGGGAGAATTTCTTACTTAATTTACACCGATGTTTAGTGTTTTTGTGAATTTCATTCTCTATGCTTCGATTCTATGTTGCATGCTATATCTTGTTATACATTGAGGACAATGTAGGATTTAAGTGTGGGGGAGGGATTTACATGATAGTTGAGTCTTTAAATTTGTTTATTTTCGTTTTTAGTTTTAGTGTTTAAATTTTAAATTTTTCGAGTCATTTAAAAATTTTTTCTTGCTCTTTATTTATGTTTTTGAGTCTTAGGAGCCCTTAATGTCGATGATAGACTATAATCTCTGAATTGATGATTTTGAAATGATAACAAAATCGAGATGATCTTAGGTTGATTTTTCTTTGGTTAATTGCAATGAGTTGAAAATATATGGTATGTAGTGGATATGGTTCGTAACTTTGGTACAGAATTTGAACATATTCAGCTAAGTTTTGATTCATATGAACCTACGTGAGATTTTGAGCCGATATATGTGCCATTTCTTTCGAGTGTTTATAGGAAAAATCTATCTTTTCTTGGTTATTATTATTTGGAACCTCATTGTTCTTTCATTTGATTGATTGCATGCCATAGCTCTTTAATGAACTCTAGAGTGCTAGAACTCATTCTTGTGAATTGCAAAACTTATAGTCATTACATGTTCTGATCTTGGAAATGAAAAGAAGGAATTTTTAGGATGATCACCAATGCCAAATTAACCTGTGTCCTATTTTGTGTGCGCGGCACACCCCTTAGTTTAGCCCCTTTGAGCCTACGTTTTGCCTTTCTTTCATCACCCTTGTAAACACTACCCTGAGCTTAGTAATAGAAATCTCTACCTTTATCCTTCGGATCTAGTAGAGCTTATTTTGTAATGTTTATATGAAGGTGTGGTTGAAGAGCAAGTGTGGGGGAGTTAGAAGTGTCCATGAAAAAAAAAAAAAAAAAAAAAAAAAAAAAAAAAACATGTCATCAGCAGGAAAAGAAAGAAATATTCATGGACAAGTTCTTTTGTGGAATTGGAGTTGTGTGAGTAAATTGAAGGCCTAGAAACAGAAATATTTGGCCTTTGTCCGTTTTCATGTTATAAGGGGAGTGTTGTGACGTTTTTGGAGTCTCATGAACTCATTTCGGGGACATAAGGTTGTTGGAATGCTCTGCTAGGTCCTTAGGATCCTTATGATCTCAGTTCCGATAAATTCATACCTTTAGCCTAGCCACATTTACACCTTTTGAATTCTTTCTTGATCCTTGAGATGTGCAGCCTATGATCTGTGGAGTCTTTCACAAGAGTTGAGCTTATGGTTTTTGGTTCATTTGTGCATGTTATCATATTCTTTCTTGAGGTTCATTATTATCTTTTCTATGTGAGCTATTCATAATTTCTCAAGATGCTATTTATCTTGCATAGATGAGTGAGCCAGAAAATCTGAGTGAAAAAAAGAATGAGTGCATATCCTTGTGAGCTATGAATCATTATTTATCTGAAATATGTTGAGCTTAACCATCACCACTGTTCTTCCAAGTCCTACATGTTTATGTAATTAACCGTGGCAATTAACTCTCGAAAGTTCATAGAGTGAATCTTGATTGAGGAAGAGTTTCAATGTTATGAGTTCCGAGATTTACTAGACATTATAGGGGCATTAGAGTTTTTGTTTCGAGTCTTGTTAGCTTGGTTTTGCTAAGGGACTAGCAAAAGCTAAGTGTGGGGGAGTTGATAGAGGCATAAAATGCCATGTTCTTAGTATATTTTCCTACCCTATTTAGCTATGTTATTTCCTTAATAATGCCATTTTTAACATGTTTTATCTTATAGGAGTCATTTGCGCACAAACAAAGAAAAGGAGCTTAAGTCGCAGAAATTACGAAGAATTCTATTTGCTCGAGGAATCCTACTTCAACTAGGATTCCCATTTCATCATAGAGATCCTGTGTCGACATGGAAACCTCTTTCAAATAGGAAATCCTGTTTCTACAAGGAATCGAAGAAGAAAAAGTCAAATCCTAATCCAACTAGGAGAGCTTGTTGCCGCGCAAATAAAAGCCCAATCCATGGACTTCTTGGCCGATTTTGGAGTCCATAATTCAAGGGAAAATAGGTCCAAGTCCAACTCAGAAATTAATAGAAGAATGTGGAAGAATCAAGAAGATAAAAATCAGAAAATTAAGGAAGGAGAATCCCATTCTACCTAGAAGAGAATCCCACCGATTTTGTGGCTTTCTCTTGTGTAACTAGGACTTGTATTCAGCCACAAGATCAAGAGAGATCCAAGGGCTGCGGCAATGCTAGGGATTTCACCAATTCAATATAAATAGGAGGGACTGAAGAGAGGAATTCACCACTTCACAATCCAGAAAAATTCTGAAAAGTTCTCTCTCTCTCTTTCTCTTGCCGTCGCACCACTTTAGGAGCCCTAAGGAGTCAAGACCTCTGCCCCAAGGCCGAGCCAAGGAGGAGAGTAGCAGCCGAGTCCAAAGCCTTGCAATCGACAACTAGTTGGCCTCTCTTTGCCGATTCCAATTGTAATGGTTCTTTGTTGTTTTTGTTTTGTTTTCTTTGGTTTCGAATTCGTGCATGAACTCCTATGTTATCTTTATAAATTCGAATGATGTTTGAGTCATGAGGGTTTGAATTTCCAGAATATTTGAATGTGTAGTTTAATTATTTATGATCTTGTGTTTTCGGTTCTAATATTATGGTTTGTGTTAAAAGCTTTATCTAGTGCGTAAGTGATTACTAACTCTGCAGGTTGGTAGTGCTAGAGGTTTATTTCGTGTTTAGAAGTATTCCGTTGTGGTGAAGGCCATGTTGTAGTGGCCGAGATAAGTGCTTTGCATGTGAAAAGTTAGGCAACGTTTGTAAACTTAGTAATTTGTTTAAGTCCGTTTTCATCTTAATGACTTGTAGATTTTGCATGTAAGTTGCTCGTGGCATTATGTGTTTAATTTATGAGATGCTTTAGGCCTAGACGTTCTGACCTAGTAACTATTAAGGAAAACCGATTAAGTGCATGTCCTCGACGGGTGTATCTTAGGACTTAGTTTCGCAAAGCATGATAATATTTCCGTTACGCATTTGAAGTAATTAATTGCATGTTCATTATTCTGGAATGATTTATTTGGATGGATTGGTTGAAGTCGGTCACGTGTATATAGTGTGTGTGCGTGTGTTTATTTATCGTTTTAGGATGTTAGAAACCCCAAATCAAAACCCCCGTTAAATGATTTGTGCCAAGTGTATATTTGTTAATATTTATTTCTGTTTTGTTTACTAACATCTCTTTTAAGCGACTCTAGATGCAGAGACCCCTCCACGAGTCTCCGGACTGAACGATACCCCATTTACTTTATGCTACATCTACACAAAAGAGGGTTTAATTGCGTCGGGCCCCTGTTGCTCGTGTATCTCGTATATATGCGCCCCGGAGGCTCGCGTCAGGTTTTTGATTTCGTTTTGAAGTTTCAGGTTGTTTTTCGGCCGATTCCGGTCGAACGAGTCAAAACCTCAGGTATTAAAGTTGTTTATCATACTTCAATCTACAAGTTTCATGTTGTGAGTTTCTCCTAATTCGGAAGTTTTGGGGTGGTGCATGGAGCTCACTCGCCGCCGCCTATGGCGGCCCGTGGCGGCGTGTTCGGCTGAGTTGTGGCCTTAGTTTCCTGTGGTTAGCTAGTCATTGCTGTTGTGAGCTTGTTGAGAGGTAGTATGGCTAGGTTTTGAGCAAGGTTTGCATGTTAGGACTTAGGTTTATTTGTTTTGGCTTGGTGGAGTTTGAGTTTAGGTTTTGAAAATTTGAGGCAGCTCTATTGTGTCGTTGAGTTCAACGACTTTGGGAAGTTGTCCTCCCTTGAGCTAAGGGTTAGTTTAAGGGTATTGTGTTATCCTTTAGTATTTTGGTTTCTATGGTTTTTAATTGTGTGATTTTAGGTGATTTGTGATTTTGTCATTGGCTTGCCTTCGTTGTGTTGGGGGCTTTGCAGCGGGATTTCCAGGTGAGTAAATCTCATCAAGGTTCATTTTAGGACCAAGTCTTATTATGATCATTTTTTGATGAAATTAATACTATGATATTATTTGTTTTGAAATATATGAGCTTGATCGCCAACAGCTCATAGGTAAGATAAAACAAGCTTTTCTTATATATTTATTTTGAGGTTCTTGTGATCATAATTCTATTGATATGATGTGATCTTGTGATGTTTATGATGATGTTGGGATATTGTTATTATTGGATAAATAGCCAAATCGGGTTCCAAGCCTTTAATCAGGTGATTGGTTACGGTTAAGATGCTATTTATCACTTTGTGTTTTGATATTGGACAGTCAAACCGGGTTCTAAGCCTTTGGCCGGGTGATTGGTTACTGTTTTGGCCACGATCCTCAGCGCACGGAGCAGAGGTGAATAGCGAACAAAGAGAAGGGGGAGTGTTGCGGGCGTGCCACCTCGCGGACGAGGAAAAGAGGGCTTGACTTCTTGATCAGGTGGAAGGGGTTACCAGGTGCCACCTCAGAGGGGAATTTACGAGCACAAGGCGATTGATACTCACGGCGGGACGCGAGCAGAGCAACTATAAGGAACTAGGGAGATCGGGGGAGAGTCCATAAGGGCTTTGAAACTAAGGCGGCGGTGCACTTAGGGTTAGGGTTTCGAGGTAGCTCGAGGGGTAACTGGTTTGCAGTCTGTCTTTTGTTGAGAGATTTGATTGTGTCCTTTGAGAGAGAGTTCGATCCTTTTATATAGTGGTCCAACTTGTGGCAGAAGAAAGTTAACTTAGAATCCAAGTCGGGCTTTGAAACTTTAATCCACAAGGATACGGTTCAACCCGCGCGGACCAACCAACTTATGACACATGTCCGGTTCACACACTCTATTCCGCATAGGGCATTGCTTCCGTACTGCCAACTGTAGACTCCTATGCGGTCTGGAATTAGGAACAATCTTATCCCGCGGGGTGTCACAGTCTCAAACCATCACGTGAACTCCTGAAGCTCGCTTCTATCTTGCGGGCTATTGCAGCTCGCATGCCTTAGAAGGGATTTTTATACTAAAAGGGCCACATGGATTGGCCCGAAGCATGTCAAAGACTTTTAGGAGTCTTTAACGATTAATGTGATACACGCGAACTCCGCCTGTGCTTTCTTCGCGGAGCCTCCTATACGGGCTAGTTCGTCAGCTCGCCTCGCGTAATCCGCTTGTCACCTACGCGGAGTGTTAATCTCGATCTCCTCGCCTGTTTTACGCGAAGTGCCTCGCTTCACCTACGCGGAGTCAGCTAATAATTCTGCACGAACTGTGTAGTTTGCACGAAGTCACTCCTCGCGCGAACTGTGTAGTCCGCGCGAAGTCATATTACTTGGACAAAAATGTCCTTTGGCTCAAACATTGCCCCCTAGGCCTTAAGCTTTAGGACTAAGCGAGAAGGCTTTATTGAACAAGTCACGCCGCTTCAAGATTTGGGAGACCCTAACATTTTGGCGTCATTACAGTCTGCGTCTCGCGGAAGACCAAAGTTTTGAGGTATGCATTAACAACTACCTCGCGAGACAACTTGGTTTTATCTAAGGGGCTCCTTACTCACAGCGTAGCGAGCAAGTATGTAACCTGACGTAAGGTTGGCGAAGCGAACTGTGTTATCTCGCTGGTGAACGTAAGAAATGACGAGGCAAACTAACGAGAGAAACGGATCTCGCCAATCTCGACATCCCGCGTGTTATAGGCTGTAAAGGAAACTTAAGAAACTCTGGTCCAACTTCATTTTGCTTGTCATGTTGCCCCCATGTGAACTCTTTCACTAAGCAACAAAACTGCTATTGTTCAAAACCAGTCTTCCCTTGAGATTGGGTAAAGGTCTCTACGCGACTGTTTACTTGGGAAGTAGGAAGTCACTATAGAATCACGCGTTCACCTTATCTTTAAGGCCCATATCTCGGAGAAAAGCTCTGCATGCAGGACACATGTTAACAGGAGTCAGTCCCCTCTTTCTATAAGAGAATCAGCTGGCCGAGTTTGAGACATCAACCAAGTCTTTTTGCCCCCTCGCCATGGATCCTTCTTCTTTTCTATTCATCCTCCTGTCTCTGCTTAAAGCGAAGCCACCATTTCTCTTGCTCATCGTTTGCTCTAATGAGTTTCGAAATCTACTCTTAGGTCGAGGGTGAGTTTCGAAAACCACTCTTAGGCCAATCCTCCGCTTGAAAGAAAAAACGGTCTGGGCACCTTCTGCCTTGCACCTGCTGTTCTGTCCACGCGTGAGACTTTGGAGGCCCTTTGTCCACTCATGCTTCGGGAACTCGCCAGTGTCTTTGAAGCACCCTCGAAAACTTGGGTGGTAGCATGAGGGACCCTGTCTCCGATGCTTTAATCCTTAGATCCATGCTTTTAGGCGCAAAACATTCAGAGTTTATTGTAAACAAACTTGGTTCGGCCGCAAAGCCGCCTATGTAGCCTGTATCAGAGTGTAAGAAGGAAAAAATATGTGATGTTATATTTAGGACCTCGGAAATAGGCCCCAATCTGGTACTAGTCTGTTGTTTAGACTTCGCACGTTTATGATGAAATGGAAGAGAGAAATGAAGAAATTTGTATGTAAAATTTTATTTAGGGCCTCTGGAATAGGCTCCAATCTTGTACTAGTCTGTTGGTTAGACCTTGTACGTTTACAAAGAAATGAACTAACTTATATCTTGGGTTGCCCCCTAGTGGGAGGCGGCGAAGTGCTATCGCGAAGGCGCAGAGCACTATGAACAATGGTCGCGGAGTCAGTCGAATGTGGAGGGTCCGCGCGTTCCCAAACGCCAACGATATGGCGTTTTAAAAAACGACCATTAATAGGGTTGGGATGGAGTGTACCGTCAAGGTCGCGCAAGTGGTATGCTCCCTTGGGCAATATGCGATGAATAATAAAGGGTCATTCCCACCGCGCGGACCACTTCCCGTGGCCTTCAGTCTTTTCGCCCAATGGTAGCACTACGCACCATACTGTTTGGCCTTCGGCAAAGCTCTGTTCGCGAGTAATCTTATCATAGGACCGCGAAATGCGCTGCTTCTCAAGGATGAGATTGTTGAAAGTAGTGATGCAATGTTCGTTAAGGTCTTCAAGCTCTTTCCACATCGCTTGGACGTAATCGTCACCAAGCAGCTGGTGCTGTTCCTGGACGCGAAGCGAGGCGACGTGAACCTCAAGGGGAAGGACGGCGTCATGGCCAAACATAAGAGCATATGGGGTGGTATCCGTCGGACCGCGCTTGGAGGTACGGTAGGCCCATAACGTATGGTAAAGCTCTAGATGCCAAACGCGGGGGTCCAACTCTAGCATTTTGCGCAAGATACCGAGGATAACTTTGTTGCTTGCCTCCTCCTGACCATTGGATAGTGCATAATAGGGGGTTGAATGTAGGAGCTTGATACCATAGCCGGTGAGGAATGTGACCACAGAATCGGCCATGAAAGTTTCCCCGGAACACCAAAACGGGAGATAATGTTGTAGAAGATAAAGTTTCGAACCGAGGTCGCGGAGGCGACCTTGAGTGGCTCGGCCTCAACCCACTTGGTAAAGAAATCGGTGGCCACGATGATGAACTTATGCTGCTCGGTGGAATGGGGATGAATGGCCGACGAAGTCAATCACCCATCCTCGACCTGGCCATGGTTTAATGATCAGCTGTAACAGAATGTTTGGAATGTGTTGCACTGGTCCGTGAGCTTGGAAATCCTAACATCCTTTGGCCAACGCAATACAGTCTTTGAGAATGGAAGGGCAATAGTAACCGTGGCGATGGATTAACCAACACATCTTTGATCCAGCCTGATGCGAACCACAAATGCCGGAATGCACCTCGCGCATCAGTCGCTTAGCCTCGGTGCCATACACGCAGCGAAAGTCATTACCGTCTTCGCCACGCCGGTGAAGCTCACCGTTGCGAAGCACAAAGTTGAGGACGAGAAACCGCATCTGCCGGGAATGAGTAGCATCCTAAGTGTGTTTGAGGTAGGCGATGAATGGTAGCCGCCAGTCTTCATCGATAGGATCTAAGGCAACTTTGAGAAACCGTTCGCGGACTCCATCTCGCAATTTAAGACCGGATGCAATCTGCGCGAGCTCATTCACCGCGAAGTTGAATTCGAGCGGAATGTGCTCAATGTGAACATCGTCGAAGCGGTCTAAGACATCAAAGGCTTTGCGCAAGTAAGGTTCAATGGATGAACTTGATAGGAGCACAAAGTGTGACGTTCTTAATATGTTTACACCCTTTATTTACCCTTTGTTAACTCCTATTTAGTTGTTTTAGCTTTATATTTGTGTTTAGTGTAGAATAATTGCTTAATGTAGAAATATGTAGGTTTTAGTGTTAGAATACATTGTATTTTCGGATTAGAATAATTTGGTGTTGAAATTGTGCTAAGTGTTGGAAATCCTTGTTTACTCAGGATTCCTTTCTTGATCAGGATTCCATCTTTCCTCTTTCCTAGTTTATAATTTTCTTATTTCTATTTCAGGAAAGTCTAAACCCGTGTTGACTAGGAAAATGTTTTCCTGACTCATGAGGGAAAGGTGGCCGGCAGCTAGGAATTCCTGCTTGAGCTAGGAGAAGTACAATCCGAGATATGTATGGAGATGTCGTGAAGATTTTCTAAGTCACCAAGGAAAGGAACCGTGCGGCCAAGAGAGAAGATTTTTCCAAGTTCAAGATGGTTTTGTCATTCCTTAATGCATGAGGATTACTTGAAGAACAAGAGAAGAAATTAAATCAACTTGGACTTGGTTTTGCCAATTCAATAGGATTCCTTGTGCTTGAGGAATTCTTGGAGATCAAGACTTGTTACTCTATAAATAGGGCACGGCATGGCAGCAATTATCATCATCAACCCGTGCAAATAACACCAAAGCCTTTGCCAAAACTCCATCAACCTCCAAACACCACAATCTGATCCCACCTTCAGCATTTGTCCAAAGCACGTGGCCTAGGACTCAGCGCACTCAAAGAATAGAACACGTAGGGATATTTTGAGAGTGTATTCCATCTTCTATTTTCGGATTAGTATGTGTTTGGTCTTGTTTATGTTGTTTTAGGTTTTTGCTTAAGTATGTTTTGATTCTTGTCTATGAGATAGAAACACTTTTGAACCATGTTTTGAATTAAAGTTTTCAATTTTTAATCAATGATTTTAGGTTTTATGCCGTGAGTTTTATGTCATTATACTTTAAGATTTTTGGTGCATTCTTCCATTATCATGTGTAGTTGATACAAGTAGTTGATATTGCATGTGTTAATCATCCAAAGTTCGACGTTGATACAAGTAGTTGATGAGTTGCATTGTCTTTGTTATTTCACCGATTTTCTACCTATGTTTGATTTGAACTTGTGCTTAAACACATCGATTCTTTATGTGATACGTAATTGCATGATTAGTTTATGTGTGTGACCTATAAGTAGAGCACGTAGCCGAGCTTGTTGTGTCGCGATATTGAATGAAACCCGTAGTCTAATTCTAAGTTGGTCTATGTCATAGGAACCACGTAGGAACTTATGTGCATATCAAATTTAGGTTGTATATTTGCTCACGGTGTAGACTTAAATGAGATTAGAGATTGTCTTCTTTATTCTTACATGGTTGTTTGGTTGAGTTTGCATGATTGTTGGTTGATCACATGTATATATATATATAGAAGTAATTTAGGATTTATTTTCATTGTCTATTCCGAAATCATCAAAACCTTTAAACCCTATATGCTTATTTCGACATTTGTATTAGATTAGATGGATCTACCCTGTAGTTGGATCCCCGGTTTAGAACGATCCCTGCTTGCTTTATACTACGATTGATTTGTTGACAGGGTTAATTGATGCGTGTGCAAATACGTCTTATCAAATGGCGCCGTTGCCGGGGATCCTTCAGGATCCTCGATCTTTTTAATTGTCAACATTTGCATTGTATATATGTCTATATGTTTATATTTGTAAAGTTAAAACCATAAATTTGTATATGATGTAATTGTGTTTTATTTTTGTTTTTCTACTTTAATACTTGTATGAATAATATTGTAGGTTGTACTGCACAGGAATAGGTAGGATCCCTTTTGTTAATTCTAGCCTTAACCCTTCTTGTTTACCCTCGGGTTTGCATGAGGTTGTGGGCGGATTTTATTAACACTTGGAGTCATGTTTGGTTCATAAGTTTGTTGCTAGCTGAGTACATTGGTACGCTCATTCTATTACTCTGGTGCATGGGACCAAAATTGGATCTCAAGAGCCTTGAAAACATACATCTCGGTGATGGAGTTCTCATTGCTCACTAAACGAGTCCTACCATGTTCACTATCTCTGGATTGAGCTATTGACCTTTAGAAACAACGTTTCAAGCTTGTGATCAAAACATCTATATCCAGGCCGCACGTCCACCGTGTCTTACCATCTAGAATCATTATTTATTTAAGTGTTTTAGTAGCAACTCGAAAATAAGCTTGTATGACTTTGTAATCTTAAAGATTTGTGCCATGTATGATTTTGTATTTCATTTGTTTTGAAATTTATCTCTTGATTTTTGAATTTCTTTTGTTTTCCTTTGTTTTGTTTTTCTTAGCTTAATCTAGTTTATTGCTTTTGATTTCGTTTTATACTCATGCATTCTAACTTGATCTTGGCCGATTGGTTTTTCAGGTGCTAGACGTGCATGCAGCCTCGACTCACTCGTTCATCTTCACAAGGAGCTCTTGTTCCATTGAATCCGGAGATTGACCGTGCTTGGAAACAACAAAGAAAGAAGCAAAAAGAAGTATCAAGTAGCACGGTTGGACCTTTGGAAGTTGAAGAGCTAGATCCTCCTTCTCCATTTCGGATCCATTCCGAATCTTCATCTTCATCCAACTCTGAGATTGATTGTGAGGAAGACAAGTCCAACATCAACATGACAGACTCACCACTCAAATCTGTTTTTGTTCCCACAGCCCCGGAATCACCTTCATGCATTGCTTTCACTGTGCCTAATGAAGCCAACTTCTCCATACCGGTTCAGTTACTTGGGCAATTGCCTAAGTACTCGGGTTCTCCAATGGAGGACCCTAATGTTCACCTTAGGGAGTTTCTCGATATCTGCAGATTGCAATCAATCAATCATCTTACTCCAGAAGGCCTAAAGTTGCTTTTATTTCCTTTTACTCTTAAAGATGATGCTAAACGTTGGTTGTATTCTTTACCTGCAGGAATCATCAACAATTGGAATGAGATGACCTCGAAGTTCTTGAAACAATTCTTCCCTGCGCAACTCACGAAGAAGCTAAGAAGGGAGATTCATAACTTCACTCAAAAGGATGGTGACACTCTCTATGAGGCATGGGAAGAGTTTCAGGAACTTCAGAGAAAGTGCCCTCATCATGGAATTTCTTTAGACGAGTTAGTTCAAGCTTTTTATGAGGGACTTGACAACACCAACAAGGGTATGGTGGACTCTGCATGTGGATGCACGTTTATGAACAAAACCGGACGGCAAACATATAACTTGATTGAGGACTTGGAGGATAACAATCGTCAATTCAGCACCAAGACCTCAAGGAAGTCGGCAGGGGGCCGTGGTGGTGTCTATGACATGGAAGCTCGAAATCAAATGATCACGTTGGATAGGAAGCTTGATGTCTTGGTCAAGGCTTTCAATGGTTCGAACCTTGGTAACCAAGCTTGTGGAATTTGCTCACTTTCAGATCACTCTACAGATTCATGTCCCAATGGTGCTATGAGTGAGGAGGAGTTGAACTTTATGGGACAACAGAGGCAACGTTATGATCCGTATTCGAACACTTACAATCCTGGAATTAGAGATCATCCGAATTTTCGGTGGAGTAACAACACTGCTCAACCGGCCAATACTCAAGGCCAAGGACCTCGTCCTTCAAGTTTTTTTATGAGGCCTCAGGTACCTCAAGGTTTTGTTCCTAACTCTTCTAATTTCGTGCCTAATAATGCCAATGTTCAAGTTTCAAATAATAATGCTAGTTCTTCTACTCCTAATTATGATGAAATCTTGAAGTCACTTGCTCAAGGGCAACATAACTTAACATCTGCAACTCAAGCTTTAGTGACAGGTCAACAGGCTAATTCTAAAGAGATCGCAGAGCTCAAGAAGCAGATGGGGCAGGTTATCGATTTCATGGGTAAAATTCATAAAAGTGGTAAGTTGCCGGGCCAAACCTTGCCAAACCCGAATGTAGGACAATTCAAGATCGTTGCAACTAGGAGTGGTCGAGTTTTTTAGGAGCCTTTGTTGAAGAAGTCGGAGCCTTCTAAGGAAGGTGAGGCCGAGAGCATATTGCTGCAAAATGACGAAGATATTGAAGAGGTTTATGCTGAGAAGCAGCCGGACAAAGAGGCCGTGCCTCAGTCCGAGAGAGAAGCGGCAGTTCCAGCCGAGAAGAAGGGGGCCTCTTGCAGTCCCTGCTGATCAGAAATCCACTCAAGCTGTGCTTGAGAAAGGTAAGTCTTCTAGCTCTAATGGTTTAGTTTCTACTAATGTCCATACTCATGCCCCTTTCCCCAACAGGTTTGCTAAATCAAAGCACGATGAAGCTGATCATGCAATGATTGAGTTATTCAAGAAGGTCTTAGTAAACATGCCATTACTTGAGTGCATTCAACAAAATTCAAAGTATGCGAAATTCTTGAAAGAGTTGTGCACCAACAAGAGGCTACCACGAGAGAAGGATGTAGCGGTAATGAATGAAACCATCTCTGCGGTTTTTCAAAGGAAACTACCACCTAAGCTCAAGGATCCAGGGAGTTTTTCGATTCCATGCACCATTGGTACTCATAGTTTTGATAAAATCATGTTAGATTTAGGTGCTTCAATAAA
Source organism: Fragaria x ananassa (assembly GCA_034370585.1). Taxonomy (NCBI): domain Eukaryota; kingdom Viridiplantae; phylum Streptophyta; class Magnoliopsida; order Rosales; family Rosaceae; genus Fragaria; species Fragaria x ananassa. The sequence goes on from CP139754.1 coordinate 16,946,676, forward strand.
TGTTATGCCTTCTTATCTTTATGCGGACTTAGGTCTAGGTGAATTGAAAAAGGATAACATTATCATTAGATTGGCTGACCGCTCCAACAAGATCCCTTTGGGATATGTTGAGGGTGTTTTAGTGCAGGTTGCAAGTTTAACATTTCCTGCAGATTTCTATGTCATTGACATGGAACCGGCGGATGCAGATGACAAAGAAATTCTCATTCTGTTGGGAAGGCCATTCATGAGAACCGCAAGGACCAAAATTGATGTCTACTCAGGGGAACTAACTTTCGAAATAAATGGAGACATCATTAGTTACAATATTTTTGATGCAATGAGGTATCCACTTCCTGAACTTTTTCGAGATTCCTTTTCTATTGATGTTGTGGATGCTCTTGCAGATGAATATGTGAAGACAATAGCTCAAGACACCTTGGCACTCACCTTGGAAAAAGGAATCGGATTTGATGCCATGGGGAACAAAATCACCTTAGCTCAAGATGCCGTACCTTTACCCTTGCTTGAAACTGTGCAGTCACTTGAGGTGGCTGCCGAGGTATGCTACTCCTCTCCTAGTCCAATTCTCTTTCCATCTAACAAGTTTCTTCCTTCCATTGTCCAAGCCCCAAAATTAGATCTCAAGGTTCTTCCGGAACATTTGAAGTATGTGTACTTGGGAGAGAATGAAACATTGCCAGTTATCATATCATCATCATTAGAGAAGGAGCAAGAGGAGAGATTGATCGAAGTTTTGAAGAGACACAAGACGGCCATAGGTTGGACCTTAGCCGACATCAAGGGAATTAGCCCTACAATGTGTGTTCACCGCATTTTGCTTGAAGATGGAGCAAAACCGACCAAAGAGGGTCAACGACGTCTTCATCCACCTATGATGCAAGTTGTGAAGGATGAGGTGACAAAGTTGCTCGATTGTGGAGTCATCTACCCAATTTCGGATTCAAGGTGGATTTCACCGGTTCAAGTTGTGCCAAAGAAGAGCGGAATCACGGTGGTGAAGAATGATGAAAACGAGCTTGTGCCACAAAGGACCGTAACCGGCCACCGAGTGTGTATCGATTATAGGAGGCTCAATGCAACAACAAGGAAGGATCACATGCCATTGCCATTCATTGATCAAATGCTTGAGAGGTTAGCCGGTCATTCCTTCTATTGTTTTCTTGACGGTTATAGTGGTTACAATCAAATAAGTGTTGCGGAAGAGGATCAAGAGAAGACAACGTTCACATGTCCCTTTGGCACTTTTGCCTACCGCCGCATGCCTTTTGGCTTGTGCAATGCTCCAGGTACGTTTCAAAGATGCATGTACCACATATTTTCTGAATTCATAAGTTCTAAGATTGAAGTCTTTATGGATGATTTTTCTGTTTATGGTGAGGATTTCGATGCATGTTTAGAAAATGTAGAATTTGTGCTTAGGAGATGTGAGGAAACTAATCTTGTGCTTAATTGGGAAAAATGTCACTTCATGGTTAATCAGGGTATAGTGCTCGGCCACATTGTTAGTTCTAAGGGTATTGAAGTTGATAAATCTAAGATAGATCTTGTGCGTCACTTACCCATCCCCACAAGTGTGAGGGATGTTCGAAGCTTTCTTGGACATGTAGGTTTTTATCGTCGATTTATCAAAGATTTCTCTAAGATAGCTCGACCCTTGAGTTCTTTGTTGCAAAAAGATGTGCCCTTCCACTTTAATGCCGAGTGCAAGGAAGCTTTTGAGCGGTTGAAGACCATGTTGACATCGGCACCGATCATGGCGCCACCGGATTGGTCCTTGCCCTTTGAGTTGATGTGTGACGCCTCAGACTATGCCGTGGGGGCTGTGCTCGGACAAAGAAGAGACAAGCAGCCGTATGCCATCTATTATGCCTCTCGGACGCTCAATGATGCGCAACAGAACTACACCACCACCGAGAAAGAACTTCTTGCCGTGATCTTTGCTTTGGATAAGTTTCGTTCTTACTTACTTCAATCTAAAGTTATTGTCTACACTGACCATGCGGCTTTGAAGTATTTGTTGACAAAGAAGGATGCCAAGCCAAGATTGATAAGGTGGATATTGCTTCTCCAAGAGTTCGATTTGGAAATCAAAGACAAGAAGGGGTCGGACAACGTTGTTGCCGACCACCTTAGCCGATTGGTGTGTGACTCGGATCCCGTGGCCATCCAAGAATGCTTCCCGGACGAGCAACTCTTCAAGGTAAGCAAGGTAAGTGAGGTAAATGAGCCTTGGTATGCCGATATTGTGAATTACCTTGTTACAAAACAATTTCCAAATTCTATGTCCTACCATGCTAGAAATAGACTTAAGGCTTTAGCTAGACATTATGTGTGGGATGAACCTTATTTATGGAAGCATTGTGTTGATCAAGTTATTAGGAGGTGTGTCCCGGAGAATGAGCATAGGTCTATTCTTAGTTTTTGCCATGATCAAATTTGTGGAGGTCACTTTGGTTCTCGTAGGACTGCTTTGAAAGTTTTAGAATGTGGATTCTTTTGGCCTACTATTTTTCGAGATGCCTATATGTATTGTGCTTCATGTGATAGATGTCAAAGGACAAGGAATTTAGGACCTAGGGATGAGATGTCTATGCAACCTATTATACATGTTGAAATATTTGATTGTTGGGGTATTGATTTCATGAGGCCTTTTCCGAATTCTCAAGGAAATTTATACATTCTCGTATGTGTGGATTATGTTTCTAAATGGGTGGAAGCAAAAGCCACCCGGACTAATGATTCTCGAGTTGTTGCAGATTTCCTACGCTCTAATATTTTCTCCAGGTTTGGAATGCCGAAATTTGTAATAAGTGATGGAGGTTCCCACTTTTGCAATCGAACAATTGAAGCTCTAATGAAGAAGTATGGAATCAAGCATAAGGTTGCTACACCTTATCACCCCCAGACAAGTGGGCAAGTGGAGCTTAGTAACCGAGAGATCAAGCGGATATTGGAGAAGAGTGTGAATCCATCACGCAAGGATTGGAGCCAACGACTTGATGATGCACTATGGGCATATCGAACTGCATTCAAAAATCCCTTGGGGATGTCACCGTTTCTTATGGTATACGGCAAAGCCTGTCACTTGCCTGTGGAGTTGGAACATCGAGCTTGGTGGGCGGTTCGGACTTTTAATATGGATATTGATGAGGCCGGATTACACAGGAAGTTGCAGTTGTGTGAACTTGAAGAAATCAGGAATGAGGCTTATGATTCTGCCGTGATCTATAAAGAGAAAACCAAGGCGTTCCACGACAGGATGATTCGAAAGAAAGACTTTGTTATCGGCCAGAAAATTCTCTTATTTAATTCTAGACTTAGGTTGTTTCCAGGCAAACTACGTTCTAGGTGGATAGGACCTTTTGTTATCACTAATGTCTTTCCTTCTGGTGCAGTCATGATTAGGAGCTTGGTCAAATGAGCTGAATTTCAGGTTAATGGTCATCGATTAAAGCCTTATCTGGAGAACATGGTGAACCACACGGTGGAGGAAGTCTCTCTCCTAGATGCTACGGCATGAGAATGAGGAGATGATAGTCTAGGCTAAAGGACTATAAACACTTAAGCGCTGCATGGGAGGCAACCCATAGAAGGAGCCATCAACGAGAGTTTGAAATTTCTTTATCCCTCCTCTTTTCTTTTCGGTTTGCTCTTAGTTTTCTTACATTGAGGACAATGTTGATTTTAAGTGTGGGGTGGGATGTCATTACTCATTGATTTGCTATGCTTTGATATGATTTGAGTTGTTTTTCATTTTTAGGATTAATTTTGAATTTTTTTTTGTGTTTTCCGATTTTAGATGAACTTTTAAACATTTTTAGGTTTTTATTTCCTTAGATTCGGATTACAACTTTGTTTCTTTATTTTTGTGTTTTGTTGAGTCTTAGGTGCCTTCTAACGTGTCTACGATGAATATATGATCTTTAATTGATTAGTTATTGAGATGAGCATAATTTCGAATATTTGAGCTTATATGTTATTTGATGGTTAATAGATATGTTGAAATTGTACGAACTTGTAGTAGATGAGGACCATTGAAACTTAGGTACAGAATGAGCATGTTCCTTACTTATTTGATTTCATGTTACCCTTGTGAGATTTTCGAGCCATATATATGTGCCTATTCTTTGGAGAGTTTACTCTATCTATTCTTTGATATATATGACCTCATTATACATTACTTGATCGATTTATATGCCATAGATTTAATGAACTAGAGATTGCTAGAACTTACTTGTGAAACTTTCAAAACTTTTATCATAACTTGCTTTGATTTTGAATAGGATAGTGGATCTTTCTTAGGACTATCACCACTTTATCTAAATAGCCATATATCCCTATTTTGAGCCCTGTTTGGGACCCCTTAGTCTGAACCCCCTAGAGCCTACGTTATGCCTTTCTTGTTCACCTAAATTATCCCTTGCCTAGTATAGAATTCCTCTACCAAATTTAGGTTGTTCACCTAAATTATCCCTTGCCTAATATAAATGTGCATATCAAATTTAGGTTGTATATTTGCTCACGGTGTAGACTTAAATGAGATTAGAGATTGTCTTCTTTATTCTTACATGTTTGTTTGGTTGAGTTTGCATGATTGTTGGTTGATCACATGTATATATATATAGAAGTAATTTAGGATTTATTTTCATTGTCTATTCCGAAATCATCAAAACCTTTAAACCCTATATGCTTATTTCGACATTTGTATAAGATTAGATGGATCTACCCTGTAGTTGGATCCCCGGTTTAGAACGATCCCTGCTTGCTTTATACTACGATTGATTTGTTGACAGGGTTAATTGATGCGTGTGCAAATACGTCTTATCAGAACTGAAGCACTTGAACTTCGCCACAAGCTAGTTGACAACCAATAAGGAGTCTCCAAAGACCTAAACCTCGCGGACTCCTAAGTCCAACAAGATTTCCAGTCCGATAATGAGCGCTTCGTATTCCGCCTGATTATTTGTGCATTTGAAGTCAAGCTGGAAAGGGTAAGAAAACCGGTCTCCTGCAGCGAACTCAGTATGTGAGCCATCAAATTAAAGAGTCCATGGAGTAAAGGAGACTACGGCGAACTCTAACTCACGGAATGTTGTTAGTTCGGCTGGTGGGTGATGAGCGAGGAGGTCCGCTATAGCCTGTCCTTTAACTGCCTTTTGCGGAACATATTGCGAAGAGAATTCAGACAAAGTCAATATCCATTTACCTATGCGTCCCCGTAGGATTGGGCGGGAAAGCATGTATTTAACGAGATCGGACTAAGCGATCACCACCGTGGTAAAGGCTAACATGTAGTGGTGGAGCTTGCAACCCGCAAAGAATAGGACGAGACACAACTTTTCCATTGGAGAGTAGCGCGTCTCGCAATCGGTTAACACCCTGCTAAGATAGTAAACGGCATGTTCCACTCCGTTCTCATCGTCTTGTGCCAAGAGTTCGCCAATAGATAAGTCAGCAGCGGCGATGTAGAGCTTAAACGGAACGCCAGGGCGAGGGGGAACCAAAACAGGCGAGTTTGTAAGATAGTCTCTTTGATTCGGACAAAGGCCTCTTGGTGTTGTGACTCCCATACGAACTCAGTTGCCCCCTGGAGCTTTAGAAGAGATGAAAAAGGTTGAACCTTCCCTGCCGCATTTGAAATGAAACGGCGGATGAAGTTGATTCGCCCGATCAATTATTGGAGCTCCTTTTTAGTTGTAGGAGGCGAGGCACTTATGACTGCCTGCGCCTTGTCTTTAGGGATCTCGATGCCCCTTTGGAGGACCAGGAACCCTAGGAAGTCGCCTGCCTCGGTAAAGAAAACACACTTGGCGAGGTTCATCTTCAGGTGATGTTTCCGCATTCGTGTGAAATCCTGCCGGAGGTCTTCGACGTGTGTCGCCTGTGTCTTGGTTTTAACCACCATGTCGTCTATGTAGACTTCGATTAACTTGCCTAGGATATCATGAAAGATGAGGTTCATGGCACGTTGGTATGTTTCCCCCGTGTTCTTGAGCCCAAATGACATGACAACATACTCGAAATCGCCTACAAACCCCGGGCAGCGGAAAGCAGTCTTGTGGCGATCTTCTTCAGCAACAGGGATCTGATGGTATCTAGCAGTTCCATCCATGAAGGATAGTACTTCATGCCCCACGGCCGTGTCAATGAGAGGTCAGCAACAAGCATGGGATATATATCCTTAGGCGTTGCGTTGTTGAGGTCACGGTAGTCAACACAGACACGCATTTTGTCGTTCTTCTTGCGGACGAGAACGATGTTGGATAGCTATTCATTGTACTTGGACACGCGAATGATCCCTGATCGGTGCATGTTCTCGATTTCTTCCTTGACCGCGATCTGGGTCTCAGTTCGCATGAATCTGCTGTCCTGGCAGACTGGACATTTGTCAGGATGAGTAGGCAGACAGTGACAGACTAAATCTGGAGCCAAGCCAGGCATGTCTTTGTACTTTTCGGCGAAACAGTCCCTATATTCATGTAGTAAGGCAAGAAGGTCTTCTTTTTCTTGTCCCGCCAGCTTGGCACTGATGGAGAGTAGTAAGGGCTTCTTTGCCATCCCCACGTCGACTTGTAAGATGGGGTCGCGGACTTGAGGTGGTGTGTCGTCCAAGGCCGCGGGAGCTAACTGAATAACTTCCTCCTCAGTATCAGTGTAGTCCACTATCTCGTCTACATACTCCATGGTGGCAACCCTGTCGTAGGCTTTGCGTTCCGCCCAATAAGAGAGGAGTCTCTCACATAGGGACTCACCAGCCTTGCGTGCTTATGCTGAGGATATACTAATCATCAAAAGTTTTGAAGGAGTCCTCGATGGTGTAAGGACGTTGTAAGTCGTCCCTCGCCTGAGTGAGTCCCCATCGCGTTAAGTTGGAGGTCGTGACCCCATAGGGGAGACCTTTGGAATCGACACATTGGACCTCCAATGGGCCCAAGTCGCTATTGTAGTATCGGGCATCATTGAAGTTGGCAGAAATGGAGAAAGGACGCGAGTCCGCTTTGATGAGGACCGCCTCGCGCTTCTCATTGTCCTAGATTATGAGTTCCTGGTGCATAGAGGAAGGTATACAGAAAATTCTATGGATCCAGTCGCGGCCTAGGATCATGCTATAGGATGAAGCACACTCGACGGCAAAGAATGTATAGTGAAGATGGTCCCACTTTGACTCGCAAGAACAACAAACCTAGAGTTCTGGAAACTTGTCCGGTGAAGTTTTACACTATTAAGGACGTAGTTTGGATCATCGAGCCTCCTCGTTACGGGAATGTTCTCGAAAACATTGGGCCATGAGCTCCGCAAGGTTAGGGCTGGAGGTACTACTTTCGACACCTGGCGAGGCGATATCCTCTGGCTACCGTGGTCGCCACACAAGTTTTGTCGAGGGTTGCTTGTCCCCAGCTAGCCGCTCATCCGCGGCTAGAGGGACCTTGGCGTTGTCATCTGCCTTCGACAAAAGAGGGGCTGAGACCTGAGGCTCTTGCTTGGGTGGTGGTCGGGGCCGACATGGTCGCGATGGTTCCCTCTTTGCCTCAGGTTCCTGGCGAAGAAGCTCCTGGAGACGTGATGACCGAGGCGACTCGGGCCTTGGCTCAAGCTTTGAGGTGGCGAATGATCTTTGCTTCACTAGGAAAGGTGGTTCCCGTCTTCTTTCAGCTTCTGGCGACTGCCTACGCCTTGGTGGAGGAAACAGTTCCTTTCTTTTGTTAAGTTCCGGTGAAGGCCTGCGCCGGGAGGGCTGTGGATCCCTTCTCCTTTCCGGCTCTAGAGATGGTTTATTCCTAGCAGGGCGCGGATCCTATTTTTGTGGTACAGTGAGGCAACAGAAGACATTCACTTTTAGGGCGAGGTCATCTGCTACCTACGCACACACTCGTGGAGGCGTGACTTTTGAAGTAAGGCGCGCAAGCCTTTGGCTTCTCTCCACATCCTCTCAGGTGTTTGTGCGAGCTGCGAGGGTCGAATGATGCCAGCATCGGCAGCTCGCAAGGCACGTAGGATGCTGCCATACTTCTTCTGTAGCTTCCGCTTTTTGGATCTGCTAAAGGTAACTGACCTGCCCCCTTGTTGCGTGTACCATATCCCCTCTTTGATTGCTGATTTGGACGTCGGGGCAATGTAGCGGTCGGTCAAGATACTTTGCCGAGGGCTTGAAGCCTTGTTGTCTTGACGCTCGCTGCCAGAGTCTGATATGTCCATCTCGCTTGAAGCTGGAGACAAAGGTACTTCTTCAGTCCAGTGTGATTGGACGAAGGTCTCGAGGCACTTGATCCTCTGTTCCAGCTCTTCGCGAGTTCTGGGACTCATGGGTTGATAGTTTTCAGCAGGGGACGGTGTATCGTCCTACATGATAGCCTTGCCCTTATCTTTCCTTGATAGTCTATCGGGCTGTAGTTTGGCAACTAACTGCTTTGCCGGGTAGTGGTTCCCGTTTTGGTTCGCCGGCATGGTATAGTCATTCGCCTGTCTCTTGCGGTCTCGACCTGGCGGTTCGCGCGAACCACCTTTTGGAGATAGGTCCAAAGTTATCGCGCGCTGGCCGATGCGGGGCCAGGCGATGTCAGCAGTTGTAATCATGAAGCCGCCTTTGTCCTCAAAGCGAATGTACTTGAGGTCTAACCAGTCCTAGACCTGTTCGCGGAGCTGGTAGCAATTGCGAGTTCTGTGTCCCCAGCTATCATGGAATTTGCAGTGTACACGGCCTTCCTTGTATTCAACATAGGGTAAGGCCCTTGATACTGTGACGAGTCCGCCATCAATAAGATCGTCTAAAACCTCATGCGCGAGGTTGACGTTGTAGGTGTATCGGCGAGATGGCTGAGATGTGTCATCATTGCCTTCCTCGCGGTCTCTCTTGGGTGCTCGGCGTGGATTGTCATTTTCTGGGTGTTTGGCCAAGTCCAAGGTGACTCTCCACTGGCCTGACTTTGGCGCGCAGTGGCGGCTGTTCTCCTCTGGATGGTCGTTCCAGTTCACCTCGACCATACCAACCATGATCGGGAAGGGGTCCACATCCACTAGAGAGGTTGTGCTCTCCGGCGTCTTCATTTTCAAGGCGCCGAAATTCAACCAAGTCTGCAGTTGGTTGCGGAGCTTGACACAGTCTTTGGTGTCATGATTGTAGGCGTTGTGAAAGCTGCAATATTTCTTGTCCTTTAGCTCTTCCTTGGACGGGATCTTGTGATCTAAGCGCACATATTTCGCCTCAATCAAGTCAATAAAGACAAGATGGGCGTTTTTTACATCATACGTGTATGACTCATACTCAGGCTTGGTCCATGCAAAAGACTGAATGGTGATTGGCTTGTGAGACATCTTGAGATTCTTCAGTTTGTGAGCCAACGGCTTCCCAATCAGTTCAACTGCTCTGACATCATCATACCCTTGCGTGACCTCTGTCTCCTCCTGCCTTTGGTAGTAAGGATCGAACAAGGGAATTGGCGGTTTAGTGCCCCCACTGTCCTGTTTCTCCCCGGTACGTACATCCCCTTGGAGACATTCGCCTTCTCGTCCATTTCATTGAGGATCAGCTCATAACTGCCGACCTTGTTGATCAGGTCGCCCATGGACGTGAAGCGTTCTCCATGGTGCTTCAACCGCTGGCGATGCTCGAGGCCACGGACAGCCAGCTTAACGGCTTCCTGCTCGGGCAGGAGGAAGTCGCACTTGGCTTGTTGGATCTTGAAATGTTGGAGGAAGGAGACTCCTAACTCCATACTCTGTTGACTCATCTGAGTAAGGGAATCTAGGCTAACCTCCGGCTCAATGGTGCTGTATGTTTCCCGGAACAGTCTCTCCATGGTAGACCAGTCCGCAATGGATCCTGGCTTCAACCTGGAATACCAGCTGAATGCAGCTCCGGACAGAGAAGTCCTGAAAAGCTTGACCTTGAGAATATCATTATTCCCATATTAGCCGCATTGGACTTTGAAGCGGGTCATATGAGTTGCTGCATCCTCCCTTGTTTCTCCAGAAAAGGTGGTGAACACGACGTCCTTGAACCCGTGTGGGAAAGGGTATTGCGCCACACTATCAGGGTAGGGGTCGTGATACTGCAAGTCAGCATCACCTTTTCCGGTTTGCTCCTTGACGATGGAGATAAGCTGGCGCCAATCGGCTGTTGTCACAGGCGCGGATTGTGCTCCTTCCTCATGGTTTGGCCATGCAGATAAACTGACGGCATGTCCGACATTCTTGGGAGTAGGCTAGAAGAGGGTCATCTGGTGTCCCGGCTCCCTGGCGTAGAGAACTACTCAATCCCTTGAAGGGAGCAACAAAGCCATGCGAGGGCGGACGCTTTGAAGTTCCAGGCCCTGACGCGAACTGCGGGGTTTTCGGAGCCCCAACCTTAGGGTTTCCCCTGGCGCGCTTGTTGGGAGGGATGTATTTAGATGTTCCTTCGTTCGCGCTTGGGCCAGTAGGATTTATAGTAGGATTCTTTGGTGCTTGCGCCCACATCCAATCTTCAACTTCTAGGACCCATAAGTTTAGCCGGTCCTATTTGTCCTTGAATTCGTCCAGCTTTTCCAGACTGTTCTTGCTTCCAAAGAACGAAGCATTATGTTGGTCATGCATCTTGGCATCATGGTCATCCAAGCGGCGAGTCTGCTCGTCTACTGTCGCGCGAGTGAGCGACAGGATTTCAGTATGTTGCTTCATGGTCTCCGCGTTTTGATTCACGGTTTTCGTGTCTTGGTCAAGATCCGAGCGGATATGTTGAAGGCTTCCATCGACCAAGCCCTTGGTTTCATTGAACTTGGCGTCAAGGTTTCCATAATCCTCCCCGAGCGTGGCAAGTTTGTCATGGGTGGCCTACAAAAGGCCCCTATCTTGCTTAACTTGTTCAGTTAGGTCAACAACGCTTTGTTGAGTGGCTAAACTTTGACTTGTCAACTGTTTGAGCATCTGAGAGATTTACTCCATAGACGGAGCGGAACCTGTGTCTTGGGCCGGCTGAGAGCCTACCATGGTGGTCTCGCTGAAGTCTGGGTCACTAAACTGAGCAAGGACCTGTTCTTGAGTGAGGGATCGGCAAGCCGCGCTGTTATGGGGCTTATACCATAATGATCTGTGCTTAAGACAAGAAAGCTGAGGCTTTCGGTACGGTGCTTCCTCTGGTTTCCCACTGGGCGTGCCAATGTTTTGGCCACGATCCTCAGCGCGGGGAGCAGAGGTGAATAGCGAACAAAGAAAAAGGGGATTGTTGCGGGCGTGCCACCTCGCGGACTAGGAAAAGGGGGCTTGACTTCTTGATCAGGCGGAAGGGGTTTCCAGGTGCCACCTTAGAGGAGGAATTTACGAGTACAAGGCGATCGATACTCACGGCGAGACGCGAGCAAAGCAACTATAGCGACCCAGGGAGATCGGGGGAGAGTCCATAAGGGCTCTGAAACTAAGGCGGCGATGCACTTAGGGTTAGGGTTCGAGGTAGCTCGGGGGTAATTGGTTTGCAGTCTGTCTTTTGTTGAGAGATTTGATTATGTCCTTTAAGAGATAGTTCGATCCCTTTATATAGTGGTCCGACTTGCGGCAGAAGAAAGTTAACTTAGAATCCAAGTCAGGCTTTGAAACCCTAATCCACAAGGATACGGTTTAACCCGCGCGGAACAACCAACTTATGACACATGTCCAGTTCACACACTCCATTCCGCAAAGGGCATTGCTTTCGTACTGCCATTTGTAGACTCCTATGCGGTCTGGAATTAGGAACAATCTTATCTCGCGGGGTGTGACAGTCTCAAACCATCCCGCGAGCTCCTGAAGCTCGCTTCTATCTCGTGGGCTATTGCAGCTCGCGAGCCTTAGAAGGGCTTTTTATATTAAAAGGGCCACAGGGATTGGCCCGAAGCATGTCAAAGATTTTTAGGAGTCTTTAACGATTAATGTGATACACGCAGACTCCGCCTGTGCTTTCTTCGCGGAGCCTCCCACGCGGGCTAGTTTGCCAGCTCGCCTGGCGTAATCCACTTGTCACCTACGCGGAGTGTTAATCTCGCCTTGCAAGTTTTACGCAGAGTGCCTCGCTTCACCTACGCGGAGTCAGCTAATAATTTTGCGTGAACTGTGTAGTCCGCGGGAGGAAGTCACGCCTCGCGCGAACTGTATAGTCTGCGCGAAGTGATATTACTTGGACAAAAATGCCCTTTTGCTCAAACAGTTACGGTTAGGAATAGAGCTCTAGTCCGTCTATCAGTGTAGGTCATGGGAGATACTTTATGGTATCTGGGACCCATGGGTACACAATTTGTTGTTGTAGGTCATGAGAGGTATTTATTAAATATCTGGGACTCATGGGTACATTTCTTTGGTAATGTGTTGGATTTGTGGTTTTTAATTATTGATCAAATCTCTTTTATGGAATTTTGGATGTGATAAACGCTGTGTTATTTTTGAGTTTACTCATACGGGCTTTTTAGCTTACCGGGTTTGTTATTTTACAATCCCGGTGCACCAATTATTGGTGTAGGGGTTAGACCTGCTGGTGAGGATCAGTAGGGTTGAGGCGGAGGCTTAGTGGCAGGGTTCTTTTTTGCTTTTGTTGTACTCTGTATAGTTTTGTTAATCGGGTAGAAAATATTAAACTCATGAGATTGTTCTCGTGTTGCTAGTTTATGTAAATAAGAAAGTGTAATATTTAACTCAATGATGAGTTGTATGATATTACTTTTCCGCTATTGAGTTCTAGTTGTTTTGGATTTGTTATTGAAATAGGTTGAGATATTTATATGGAAGTTAGATCATGCCGAAATTTTTGAAATTATCTTTCGAAAATTGAGGTGTGTCAAGCTGAGTTTCATTGTTCAAGGGAGGGAGGAGCATAATTCTCCGGAATTAAGTGACAGCTATACAAAACTTAATGTTATTTAGAACAAAGAACATGTTTCGGCCATGACCCTCAATAAGGGATAGAGAGGTAATTAGCTACCAAAAGTAATAAAGGTGCGGGCCACCTCGCGGACGAGGAAAGAGAGTGCGTCGGGTCTTGACTTCTTAATAATTAAGCTGAGGGATTCCTGTGCCACCTCTCGGAGGAGGAATTATGAGCACTTCGCGATTCGATACTCACTGTGGAGCGAGGAGAGCAACAATAAGGCGCTAAGGCGAGGACGCGCTTAGGATTTGGGTTCCGAGAGGCTCAAATGTTTCGACTATGTTGAAGGTTGTATTTTGTAGGACTTGATTGTCTCTTTGTCGAGTTGTGTCGAGTTGTTGTGTGTATGTGAATCTCCTCGAACTCCTTTATATAAAGGTATTTAGGGCCACAGGTATTGGCTCAAAGCATGTCAAAGACTTGTAGAAGTCTTCAAAATTAAATGTGGCATAGGTGATTCATGCAAATCAATTAAGGAATAGAGTTCTTAACCAACACATACACCTCCACGTGCATGCGGACTCCTCTTCTTGCTTCTTCGCGAAGTCTCCTACGCGAAGCCATCTCGCCTCGTCTTCATGCTTTAGGACTCCACTTCTACGCAAAGCCCATTTCTTGATGCCATGCGAAGTCCTTTTCGCATGCGAACTCTGCTATCCAGCTCACATGATCTCGCTGGCGGGCCATCACTTGTGAATCCAATTATTTTGGGCTCGCCGGTGTGACGTGGACTATGAATTTAACTAATATTCACTTAGACATTTACTTGTCTAGTAAAATATTAATTTGGGTGTAAACATTGCCCCCCAGCCTCAAAGTCATGTATGTCAAAAATGATTGAAGAGGTTTATGTTCATGCTGCTCCAAAGCCACTGGTATGGCTCAGTTTAAACATTAAAACGAGTGTGAGTAAACAAGCCTGTGAATAGGCCTTGAAACCCAAGCACCCAGCAAAGCATTGTAGCGAACTGTTGTACGATTCGCTTAGTACCATATTTAACTGATAATCATGAACTTAACATAGCTAGACACCTTGGACTTGAACTTAACGCGCACTCCGCTTACACTTCGCCTGCTCTACTCAGAAGGCATGGTACATTGCACATACCTCGAGCGGATGTAGCTCACGTGGATGTAGCTTGAATGGATGTATGAATGGATATACTTTAAGCGAATGCATGTAACTTGAGTATATATATTTGAAAAGGAGTATGTCTGGCCTCGAAAGGATATACCTCAAATAGATGTAGCTTGAGGGGATGTATGAATGGATTCAAAAATTTCCCTTCGCTTGAGCTCTTGGCGACGGCGAACCATCTTCGTGATAATCATGGAGTGACATTGGCCATGTACTTCGCTGCCCCCCAGTGCGAACCAATGAGAGTCAAACGAAATTTTTTAGAGACCACAAGGATTGGCCTAAATAATAACCAAGACACCTCAAGAAGGGTCTAAAGTCTGAAACGAAGACTTTGTACGTTTCACTAATCTTAAAGGAGCTAATTACATTCCTCTCTCTCGGGTTGCCCCCTAGTGTTTAGGCGGCTGAGCGCTAACGCGATGGCGCGTAGCACTATTAAACAGTGGTCGCGGGATCAAGAGGAGGTGGAGGATCCTCGCGCTCCCAAACACTAGCGATATGGCCCTTTAAGAAACGACCATTAATAGGATTGCGGTGGATGGTGCCATCAAGGTCGTGCAAGTGGTATGCCCCCTTGGGTAATATGCGATGAATGATAAAGGGTTCTTCCCACCAAGCGGACCACTTGCACTGGCCCTCGGTTTTCTCCCCAAGTGGTAACACAACGCGCCATACTATTTGGCCCTTTGCATAACTTTGACCTCTGGTGACTTTATCACACGACCGCGCAATGCGCTGCTTCTCGAGGATGAGATTGTTGAAAGCAGTGATGTGATGTTCGTCGAGGTCTTCTAGCTCCTGCCATATAGCTTGAACGTAATAGTCACCAAGTAGTTAGTGTTGTTCCTGGACGGGTAGCGAGGCGATGTTAATCTCAAGGGGAAGAACGGCATCGTGACCATACATAAGGGCATATCGGGTAGTATCGGTCGGTCCGCGCTTGGAAGTGTGGTAGGCCTATAGAGTATGGTAAAGCTCTTCATGCCAAACGCGTGGGTTCAACTCTAGCATCTTTCGCAAAATGCCAAGAATGACTTTATTGCTTGCCTCGGCCTGGCCGTTGGACTGCACATAATATGGCGTAGAGTGGAGAAGCTTGATGCCATAGTCGTGAAGGTATTTGACCATAGAATCTGCCATAAAAGCTGCCCCCGGTCCGTAACGATGCACACTGGAATACCAAAGCGGGAGATAATATTGTGGAAAATGAAGTTGCAGACCGAGTTTGCAGAGGCAACCTTGAGCGGCTCCGCCTCGACCCATTTGGTCAAGAAGTCGGTGGCCACTATAATGAACTTATGTTGCTAAGAAGAATGTGGATGGATGATGTCGACGAAATCTATTACCCAACCGCGACCTGGCCACGACTTAATTATAGGTTGTAACGGAATGTTGGAAATGTGTTGCACTGGTCCGTGAGCCTGGAAATCTTGACAACCTTTGGCAAAGGCAATGCAATCTTTTGAAATGGTAGGCCTATAAAACCCATGGCGGCGAATTAACCAGCGCATTTTTGGGCCTGCCTGGTGTGAACCACAAATCCCACAGTGTACTTCGCGCATGAGGCACTTAGCTTCATTCCCATACATGCAACGGAAGTCATTCCCGTCTTCGCCTCGCCGACAGAGTTCGCCTTTGCGTCAGACAAAGTTTAAGGCGAGGAAATGTATCTGTCTCGAGTGAGTGGCGTCATTGGGGTTCTGGAGGTAGGTGATGAAAGGTAAACGCCAATCCTCGTCAATAGGGTCTAAGGCCGCGACGTCAAGGGTATCGGCCTGATATTGCCCTCTGGCGATGAAACAGGGAAGAGTACGGCGCTCGACTTTGAGCAATCGTTTGCGCACTCCATCACGCAGGCTGAGGTCGGACGCCACTTGGGTGAGTTCGTTAGCGACGAAATTGAACTCTCGCGGAATGTGTTCTATGTAGACGTCGTCGAAATGGTCCAATACCTCGAATGCCTTGCGTAAGTAGGGTTCAATAGACGCGCTTAGACACATGAATTTCTCCACCAACTAGTTGACAACCAATAAGGAATTGCCGAAGACTTGAACTTCGCAGACACCTAAGTCCAACAAAATTTCTAGTCCTATTATGAGCGCCTCGTATTCGGCCTGGTTGTTCGTGCATTTGAAATCGAGCTGGAACGAGTAGGAGAAGCGGTCTCCGGCGAGATTTTCTATGGCTATCCCGGCCCCAGCTGCGGTATCAGTCCATGATCCATCAAAGTATAAGGTCCACGGAGCGAGTGTCGCAGTAGCGAACTCCAACTCGCGAAAAATCATGAGTTCTGATGGGGGCTGGTGAGCTAGGAAGTCTGCGATTGCATGTCCTTTTACTGCCTTTTGCGAAACATATTGCAACGAGAATTCGGACAGGGCTAATATCCACTTACCGATGCTTCCCCGCAAGATAAGACGGGAAAGCATGTATTTGACCAAGTCGGACTGAGCGATCACCACCGTGGTAAAGGCAAGCATGTAGTGACGCAGCTTGCAACCTGCAAAAAATAGAGCGAGACATAACTTTTCCATATGGGAGTATCTCGTCTCACAGTCAGTTAACACTCTGCTGAGATAATAGACAACGTTTTCCACCCCGTTTTCATCGTCTTGTGCCAAGAGCCCGCCAATGGACAAGTCGGCAGTGGCGATGTAGAGTTTAAGCAGAGTTCTTTCGCGACGTGGGATCAAGACTGGTGGGTTCTTAAGGTAGTCCTTGATTGGATCAAAGGACTGTTGATGTGGTGGTTCCCATACGAACTCGGTTGCCCCCTGGAGCTTGAGTAGGGGTGAGAAAGGCTGGACCTTTCCTACCGCGTTGGATATGAAACGGCGGAGAAAGTTGATTCGCCCGAGCAACTGTTGAATTCCTTTTTGGTTATAGGGGCGAGGCGTTTATTACCACCTGCGCCTTGTCTTATGGGATTTTGATAAGGTTCCCCAAGATGTCGTGAAAGATAAGGTTCATGGCGCGCTGATAAGTTGCCCCAGCGTTTTTAAGTCCTAAAGGCATGACAACATACTCAAATGCGCCAACAAATCCTAGGCAGCGGAAGGCCATCTTATGGCGATCTGCTTCAGTGACGGGAATCTGGTGGTATCCGGCCGTTCCGTCCATGAAGGACAGCACTTCATGCCCCGTGGCTGCATCTACGAGGAGGTCAGCTACAGGCATGGGGTATATATCATTAGGCGTTACGTTGTTGAGGTCTCGGTAGTCAACACATACGCGCATTTTGCCATTTTTCTTGCGAACGGGGACAACATTGGATAGCCACTCGTTATACTTTGCTACGCGAATGATGCTCGATCGATGCATGTTCTCAATCTCTTCCTTGACTACGATCTGGGTCACAGTCTACATGAATCATCCGTCTTGCTGTACTGGACGTCGGTCTGGATAAGTTGGCAGCCGGTGACAGACTAAGTCCGGGGACAAGCCAAGCATGTCTTCGTACTTTTCAGTGAAGCAATCCCTATACTCACGTAATAGGGCAAGGCATCGGGGGAATGTAAGGGTTGGTCAAGATACCTTGACGAGAGCTCAAGACCTCATTTTCCCTGTACTCGCTGCTGGAATCCGATATATCCATCTCACTTGAAGCTAGAGACGAAGGTACTTTTTCCATCCAGTGTGATTAGACGAACGTCTTGAGGCATTTGATTCTCTGTTCCAGCTCTTCTCGAGTCCTGGGACTCACAGGTTGGTAATTTTCAACGGGGAACGGTTCATCGTCCCTCTTAATAGCTTTGCCCTTATCTCTTCTTGAAGGGCAATTGCGCTCTAGTCTGGCGACTAACTGTCTCGCCGGGTCGTCTGGGTTTCCCCTCTGGCTGGCCAGGACGGTATAGTTGTTCGTGTGGACCCGCATTTGGAGATATGTCCAGCATTATTTTACACTGGCCGATACGAGGCCAAGCAATGTCAGCTGTTGCGATCATGAAGTCGCCCTTATCCTCGAAGCGAATGTACCCAAGGTTGAGCCAGTCTTGGACCTGATCTGGAAGCTGCTCGCAATCGCAAGTTCTATGTCCCCAGCTATTGTGGAACTTGCAGTGTATGCGGCCTTCCTTGTATTCGATGTAGGGTAAGGCTCTGGCCACTGTGACGAGTCCGTCATCAATAAGATCGTCCAAGACCTCGTGTGCTGGTGGGATGGCCAACGAGCATTGTCATTGCCCTCTTCACGGCCTCTCTTGTGTGCCCGGCGTCGGTCGTCATCCTCCGGGCTTTCAAACAGGTTTAGTGTGATTCTGCGTTGGCCTGGCTTAGGTGCCTGGCGCCGGTTGCCATCTTTTGGCTGATCACCCCAGCTCACCTTGACCATTCCCACTACGGGTGGGAAAGGGTCAACATCCACCAATGAGGCTATACTACTCGGCGTTTTCAGTTTTAGGGTGTTAGAGTTCAACCATGTCTGCAGTTGGTCTTGGAGCTTGACACAATCTTTAGTGTCATGATTATAGACATTGTGGAAGGTACAGTATTTCTTGTCCTTCAACTCCTCCTTGGATGGGATCTTGTGATCTAAACGTACGTACTTCGCCTCGATCAGGTCATTAAAGACCAGATGGGTGTTCTTTGCGTCATAAGTGTATGACTCGTACTCCGGCTTGGTCCATGCAAAGGACTAGATGGTGATTGGCTCCCGGGTCATTTTCAGATTCTTCAACTTGTGGGCCAGTGACTTCCCAGTCAATTCAACCGCTCCAACGTCCTCATAGTCCTGATCAACATCAGTTTTCTCTTGCTTCTGATAATAAGGATCATAAGTAGGGGATTGCAGGCTTAGTGCCCCCACAGTCCTATTCTTTCCTGGCATGTAGGTCCCTTTAGAGGCGTTCGCCTTTTCATCCATCTCATTGAGAATCAGCTCATAGCTTCCGACCTTGTTAATGAGGGTACCCATGGATGTGAAGTGTTCCCCATGGTGCTTCAACCGCTGGCGATGCTCAAGGCCTCGAATAGCCAACTTGATGGCTTCCTGCTCAGGTAGCAGGTAATCGCACTTGGCTTGCTGGATCTTGAAGCGTTGGAGGAAGGAAACTCCGGACTCCATGCTTTGCTGGCTCATCTGGGTGAGGGAGTCGAGGTCA
Organism: Fragaria x ananassa; assembly: GCA_034370585.1. Taxonomy (NCBI): domain Eukaryota; kingdom Viridiplantae; phylum Streptophyta; class Magnoliopsida; order Rosales; family Rosaceae; genus Fragaria; species Fragaria x ananassa. The sequence goes on from CP139754.1 coordinate 16,965,787, forward strand.
ACTTCTAGCTCAATGGTACCGTACATCTCCAGGAAGAGCCTCTCCATAGTGGGCCAGTCTGCAATTGACCCAGGCTTCAGTCTAGAGTACCAAGTGAAAGCAGCTCCGGACAGAGAAGTCCCAAAGAGTTTGAGCTTGAGCTTGAGAATGTCATTATTCCCGTATTGGCCGCATTGGACTTTGAAATGAGACATATGTGTTGTCGCATCCTCTCTTGTCTCTCCAGAGAAAGTTGTAAAGACAATGCTCTTAAACCCCTTGGGAAAGGGTACTGCGCCACACTATCTGGGTAAGGGTCTCGGTATTGCAAGTCAGCATCGCCTTTCCCGATTTGCTCCCTGACTACTCTCAAGATAAGCTGGCGCCAATCGGCTGCCTTTACTGATGTAGATTCTGCCCCCTGGTCATGGTTGTGCCATGCAGAGAGGCTAGGGGCCTGCCCAACGTTCTTAGGGGCCAGACTGGAATAAGCTATAACTGGGTCATTTGGTGTCCCGGTCCCCTGATATGGAGAGCTACCAGTGCCCCTTAGTAGGACTCCAGGGTTGCGCGGAGAGGGTGGAAGTAGTGGTGCCTTTGAAGAACTAGCCCCCAACGAGAATTGAGGGGTTTTCTGAGCTGCAACCTTTGGGTTAGCCCTAGAGCGCTCATTAGGTGGAATGTACCTAGACGAGCCCTCAGTTGCACCTGCACTAGTTAAGTCAAGGGTAGGGTTCCTTGGTGCTTGAGATCGCATCCAGTCCTCCACTTACAAGACCCTTAAGCTCAGACTATCATGTCATGCTTTGAAGTCTTCAAGCTTTTCTAAGCTATTCTTACTTCCAAAGAAGGATGCATCTTGTTGTTGCTGTAACTTGGCTTCGTGCTCGTCCAAGCGGCGAGGTTGCTCATCCACAGTTGCGCGGGTAAGCTTCAGGGCCTCTGTGTTATCGTTCAAATCCTTCTCAATTCGCTGGAGGGACCCGTCGACCAAGCCCTTTTCTTCCCTTACTTCGCTTGCAAACTGGTTGAAATCCTCAGTGAGTATGGCGAGGTTGTGCTAGTCTGCTTCCCAAAGGACCTTGTCCCTCTTGACCTGTTCAGCAAGGTCAGTGACGCTCTGTTGGGTAGCAGTGGCCTCGAGTCGGCCCTTCAGTTGTTCAAACATATGGAGGATCTGCTCCGTGGGCAGAGTAGATCCTGACTCTTGAGTTGGTTGTGGTCCTACCATTGTGGTCTCGCCGAAGTCTGTGTTACCAAACTGAGCAAGAACTTGTTCTTTGGTAAGAGATCGGCAAACCGCGCTATTATGGGATTTGTACCGTGGTGATTTGTGCTTGAGACAAGAAATTTGGGGTTTCCTGTACGGAGATTCTCCTGATTTCCCTATGGTGAAACACTTGTACTTCCGGTCCCACTGGGCGTGCCAATGTTTTGGCCACGATCCTCAATAAGGGATAGAAAGGTAATTAGCTACCAAAAGTAATAAAGGTGCGGGCATGCCACCTCGCGGACTAGGAAAAAGAGTGCGTCGGGTCTTGACTTCTTAATTAAGCAGAGGGATTTCCGTGCCACCTCGCGGACGAGGAATTACGAGCACTTCGCGATTCGATACTCACTGTGTAACGAGTAGAGCAACAATAGGGCGCTAATCAGGGATGAGTCCGAAAGGGCTTTGAGCTAAGGCGGGGACGCGCTTAGGATTTGGGTTCCGAGAGGCTCAAATGTTTCAACTGTGTTTAAGGTTGTATTTTGTAGGACTTGATTGTCTCTTTGTCGAGTTATGTCTAGTTGTTGTGTGTCTGTGAATCTCCTCGAACTCCTTTATATAAAGGTATTTAAGGCCACAGATATTGGCCCAAAGCATGTCAAAGACTTGTAGAAGTCTTCAACGTTAAATGTGGCGTAGGTGATTCATGCAAATCAATTAAGGAATAGAGTTCTTAACCAACACATACACCTCCACGTGCATGCGGACTCCTCTTCTTGCTTCTTCGCGAAGTTTCCTACGCGAAGCCATCTCGCCTCGTCTTCATGCTTTAGGACTCCACTTCTACGCAAAGCCTATTTCTTGACGCCATGTGAAGTCCTTTTCGAATGCGAACTCTGCTATCCAGCTCGCATGATCTCGCTGGCGGGCGATCACTTGTGAATCTAATTATTTTGAGCTCGCCGGTGTGACGTGGACTATAAATTTAACTAATATTCACTTAGACTTTTACTTGTCCAGTAAAATATTAATTTGAGTGTAAACAGAACATATTCTTTGTCTTGATAGGCAGATTACATGTGTCGAACTCCAGATAGGTGTTGAACTTTGCTCGATCTCATATCTTTTCTTGAACTCTTTTTTCATGCTTTTCCCTGCTTCATATATATATATATATATATATATATATATATATATATATATATATATATTCTCCTCCTCACGAAGCAAAGAATCCACATAAAAAGGAAATGCCGCGTTTCCTCTATTAGCTCTCACTTGATTAGTTTTTTGGCCTTCTTCTAAATTGGAATCGTATGATGTGGCTCTTTTTATATAGATTGCCTCGATCACTAAGCTGGCTAGTTAAAGCAAAAGAGCACAAAGGATGATGATAATGAACCTAATAAAAGGAGAGAACTGAGATGAGAAGGATCCGATTTCAAAAGAACCATCTGGAACCTAATTTGTTCAACACCGAAAGCACCACTTTCCACACTGCAGCCTGCAGATGACCCTTATTATCACATCATTACTCCCTCGCCTTACGGGGGTTATATATACCTGCACCGGCTCTATCTCTTATATTTACAGTACTCAGCATACACAATAATACTACAGTCACCGAGGCAAGTCTTAGCTCCAAGTGTTTCTTCTTCAAAATGGCCAAGACCACAGATACACAAGACAACCAACCTCCACCAGGTCTCTCTCTCTCTCTCTCTCTCTCTCTCTCTCTCATAAAAGATTTACAGAACAACCTTTTTAATGTTGATTTGGTGCAGGATACCCAACTGCAACCAATGATCCTCCAACTAGGAAGAAGTTTCAGCCCCAGACTAAAAAGAAAGGAGACAGGGGCTTCATTGAGGGCTGGTAAGTTATATCCATTCATAAGGATTTCTTACTCTCAACAGAAACGGGAAAATTACTGCACAATAGCAACGTTGGTAGTAACAGCGCACTGACAACATACTCATCTTATTCTTTGTTTTCATGTCCATATAATATTGATACTAATACTTTCATTCCACTGGTGCAGCTTATTTGCCTTGTGCTGCTGTTGGCTCTGCGAGGAATGTTTCTGAACTATTTTTCACCACCGCCATCATGTTGGTTTTTTTCACTCAGCTGAACTACCATAATAGCTCTTATTGTCTCGGTGCTTTATAGCTTTTATCTCGGAGTGATCGCCTCTCTAGTCGCTATACTACTGTATTAGAACTTCCATAATACATGTTGCAATAAAAATTCATTACCTTTTTATTTTCTGTATACACTGCATTTCACACCAAGGGCCTCTGCCCTGCTCCATGCTCCCATCAAGTGCTTCACGATCCGCAAACACCTAGTTTTAAATAGTCCATATCGTGAATGAAGACATGCACAGTTGCACACCGTCTTCTGGGTTAAAAGACCTCTGGTATCTTTCTCCCCCCTTTTCTGAACTTGCAGTGCAGAGAAACAACCAATTGACGAGCAAACACCTGCCTAGTAATAATTGGATTCCGGAAACGAAGCAAACATCACTCTAATCCATGCCAGAGCCAGAATGTTTCCTACGAGAACATAAGTCCATATCTTCGATATCAAGGGTTATATAAAAAAGACTTCTCCTATGCATCATGGCCCTTTTAAGCTTTATTATTACACCACATTGTATAGCAAGATCCTCTCAAATCTATACATAGTAGTGATGTTACCTTTGGGCTAAACGCAAATTTGAGTAAAAGACTAGAAGAAAAGCAGAAAGGAAGAATAAAATAAAAAAACATAAATTAACGAATGAAGGACACGCTTCTCAAATGGTATCAGACGATGGAAAAAGCTTTTCCAGCTTGACGTTTGAAAGGATCCGGTTTGGGTCTAACTCCGATCGTGCTTTGTTGTAGGCATCAACTGGAAAACGCTTCCTGAGCCTTGCCTGCAGAGCGGTAAGTTGTTCTTTGTCCTTTGGGACCTGTTTAAGGAATGAGCAAGTAAGATTAAAAAGCAGCTTGATCATGGAAATGATAATCTTCAGGTAAATGATAATATTAATCTGCAATTGCTAGTCCAGCTTTTGACTCGATTTTTATGCAGGTTTAGGTCCATTTTGAATAGATTTTCTGTTTGGTAAAATCTTATAAGGTGCTTATCTAAAACTTTTTAGTTTAAATAACCAAAATTTTTGAAAGCAGGTTGGAGGTTGGTTTTTTTAAAACTTAGTTTTTTTTTTAGTTGAGTTTTCTCACAGCAATACCAAACTAAGTCTTAGCATGAATTGGTGGATATGTGAGAAACCAAAATCCAGGTGCCATTTTGACAATAATATTAATAATAAATGATAAATATCAAGATGAATTGACTACCTCAATCTTGGCCCAGTGTTCATAAGAAGAATATGTATCCCACAACTGTGTCTGAGTTAGATGCCTGTAGTGGAAAAACTCTTCTGTAATATCCTTTCTTTGGCGGGCATCTGTCGTTGGAAGGTACATGATAATGCCAACCTGATACAAAACAAATACAATGTTATTGGTAGTGGTCGGGGAAACACCTGATAAAAAGAGGCGAGTAATCCAAATTTTCTGAAAAAAAATTAAGCCTACAATCCAACTCAAATCGCCCTGAAGTTTGTGACTCAAGTCTAATGTATAAACGGAAACCTCATGTGATTCAGAGAGTGAAAGTGATTCAGGATCATAGGCAACGATTTTATGCAGGGAGATGAGTGAATTCTGTATAGTACCCATGAGAATATATCATTCTCTCTTGAGCTGGAAGCTGGACTCAAGGGACTCTAACTACACTATCTGTCAGTAAACAATGAGCCTTGTATTGAAACTGATTACCCAAACCATATGGCACAATGATTCTCTCCCTATGTTGAACTAATTACTTAAACCATATGGAACAATTGCACATGGTTTTTTCCAGCGAGATGAGTCAATTTTGTTTACTATGTACGCCAACAAGCACTTAATCTATCATTATCACTTAACCTTTTATACTTCAAGATGCATAGAAATTAACAAAAGACAAATGGAATATACAGTTGTTCATGAATTTACCCATGAAAATATATCATCCTCCTTTAAGCTTGAAGCTGGACTCATGGGGCTCTTACTGCTGGCTGTCCAACGCTGCTCTATTGGAGCAGGCGCAGGAATCTCTTCCTTCTCTATTAGCTGTTTTAGATCTTCTATGTATTCAAGGTCTTTCATGCTGGGTTTGGCAATAGTTCCAGCTGGAAAACAAGTCTCCGAAACCCATTGTTGGCCACCACAGTCAAAACCCAAAATTTCATCACTCCATCCTACTCTGTATCCCTCTGACTTCCTCCAGAACTCTGCCTCAGCTTGATTCACTTTAACGATATGATCCTTGTTGAGAGGATTTAGGGCAATGAGTTTATCACGCAACTCTGTAAAAGAGAGTTCGTCTATATCTACGCTGTTGTCTGGAACTACTCTGCATTTATTGCATAAACCAACCACAAATAGCAGATGAGTCTGCCAAATAGCAGTATGAAATGTACTTCTATAAACAAATAATTGCAAAGAAAATGAAGAAGAGAGAGAGAGAACCTGATGCTATGCTTAACAGAACAATATTAAAGAAAGCAATATACGTGATAAATAAAGGAAATTGATCAACACTATTTGAGTCCCCGATAAGAAAGCTTCAGATATGGGTTCTCGTAATGAAGTAATACTTTCTTTTCCTTAAGAGAATCCCGTTAACTACTTTTACTAGAATACCCAAAAGAATTAATGGACTAAGATCTTTTTCCAGGAAAGTGAGGAAACAAGACAGATGAGTGAATCAGAGAGTGAAATCCAATGAGTCTGTACCATTAGGTTTAAGAGATAGAACCAAGAAGTTTATGGATGACACTACAAGGTGACAGTTCAGAAACAATGCATCAATAGCATTAGACAGACGTAGACTAAAATAATTGAACCATGAAAGGAGGCCTTCCCAACATCTAATTTCTTCACAGAAAGCAAACTGCAATGACAGATAACAGTCAATCTACATGCAAAATTACCTTTTGATTGACCTATAAAAACTACCATACAATCCCTTCAAAAGGCCAACTTTTCTGTTCATTCATAAGATCTTTGTTACATTATGCCTCAATAAAATCTCACATCCACAAGCCACATTTCTAAAATTATGTTTTGCACTACAAAAGTTTATAAAATTCATAAATCTCGAAAGCCTTTATGACAAGGAAGATATTAGCAAGGTGCCAGGTATAGCCTCAGATGTTTATTTAATTTTTTTTTTACAGGTATAGCTTCATATAAAAAACATCTGAGGCTATTTTAATTTGATTTTATTTTTTATTTATAAAGACCAGTCTTCCAAAATCAAACAGTGAAGCGGACAAATATTGATTTTGAATATAAGAAAGATATGCATTGATCTTAAGAAAACTTGTACAAGTTACAGCCTATATATAAAGGTAAGAACTCAAGCTATAGTCCAACAGATCAAGCTCTTAACCTAATCACCATGTGAACTAAAATCCTAGGGAAGATAAACCACTGTAGAGAAGGAGTAAGGTGTTGTAATTAGAAGAAGTATGGGACAGGAGAAGTGTAAAAGAAGTTAACAGCTAACACACTAGCTTCTAACACACTAGGTAATAGCTTCTAACAGAATGATTCCTAAAATTCAATAGTGACCGGCAACCAAACTGGTGACCAAATACAAAATCAAGTAGAACTTCATTGACACCAACCCTCAAATAGTCCTAAGAGCTCTTGTGAAAACAAAAATTCCAATTATGGGGAAACAAAGCATCATCTGCAAACCTTGCAATCATTAAAAGGCTTTGATCCCCCATGCATTTATTTCCCTACTAAAAACAGCAATGTATAGAAAAATCCTCAACCACATTTTCTCCATCAGTGATCAAAATCAAAATACAGATACTCAAAAATATTAAACTTCTCCATTGTGTGTATAATTTGAGGAACTAATAAAATATCCATTCTTATTCTCGGTTCCATTGACATCTAAGAAAGTTTGCTCTATATTCCGAAGAACACATCTCCTTTAATCTACTTACTTGCATAACTCAGATTCTTATCAGACCATGATATACATCCCAAATCACAAACCAAATTGCACAGCATCCATCATACTAAACCTAACTAGAATTTTAACATACTTGTCTATTTTATTAATGAGTGTAATTTTAACAGTATACAAGCAAACTTTCTAACTTAATTTAGTTGTCGAGTAAAGGTTCATTGGCCAACTAAAGGTTGACAGAAAACTATTGTCATCACTATTCATAGTAGAAAATCTCAAATTAGTTAACTACTGGTGTTTTCTCTATTTTGCCCGAAGACTGAAAGAACCCTTTCCTGAAACGAAGATTATACATTACCGTAAGACCATTTTGTAATGACTTTGTTCCCCACTATGTCATCCAGCTCAAGCAGTACTTAAACCTTTGCTTGACTGTACTTAGATGTTCATTGCAAGCAGCTTATAATTTGCTCAGAAAGGAATAATTATCCCCTCCTATGGTCCTTGAATATGAGGAATTATCTTTCTAGCTTATAGAGTAGAAAAAGGACAGGGGAGAATTGTACCTGTACTTCCTGAGGCAGTCCCTGTATAGATCACGAACGTGCTGAATGGCTTCATCCGTTGTAAATTTGGGTTTGAACTTTGGGGGACCTTTCCATTTTGAGACAGGGTTGCATGTCACAATCACAACAGTGTCGGTATATGGAATATAGAGGTACTTCACATGTTTGTTCTCGGAGAGCAACTTCCTGGGGAAAAAGAAAAAAGAATCTTTAACCAGTTTGAAACAATCGACCCTGTATCATTCATTGCTCATTTATACTGTATAATGATCATACAATAAACATGCAGCCAGTGAATATAGGAATAGGAAAGAGACAAATGTGGAAAACAGTGTGAATTAGCAGCTAAGGCTGACTTATCAGTAGGACTTCTAAGATTTAAGAACCCAATGTGCATGTTGTGATTGACATTTATTTATTTATTTTTATAAGATAGTAGTACTCAAATTTTTCTAGATGACTGTGACAAAATACTTTTAATGGTTTCTCAGCACTTGGTCCAAGTGTTTTCACCATCCAATAGATGATTATAAGACCCTATGCTCCAAACTAATTAGATGTTGTCTCTCAGATTAATGTTCTACAATCAGTCCATTAACTAGTTGCAAGAAATTGTCATCAGAACTAAATTATTCAACCCAATGAAAAGAGTAAGTCATTACTTGTGATTTTTCTTGATTTCTTCCATGTTTGAAACAGTAGTGTGCTCTACAAGCTCCTGTCTCTCAACACACTGGAGGGTAACTTCAGCAACAACTCCAAGACCGCCAAGGCCACAGCGAGCTAAATAAAACAGTTCCGGATCTTTTACCTTGGAGACTTCTATTGTTCCCTTGGCAGGAGTGACCAATTTCATGCTGATCACCTGCTCATCAATAGGAGGTAACCTTGCACCAGTACCATGAGCACCAACCTACAACATACGACATGTCATTTACAAAGCAGGCAACAATGAAGAATGAAGAATGTAAACGAGAAGAAACCTGCAGAATTCCCCCAATCTGCTGCTCCCTAATGGATGCAAAGTTCTGCAAAGTAAGGCCCTGATCTTTAATCCCATCAACCAATTGCTGGACCCTGATCCCAGCTTGCACTCTCACTCGCTTCTTCTCCTTATCCACCTCCAAGACCTCATCCATGAGAGCCAAATTGACCATCCCAGCCCTGGACAATCCAATCCCATTGGGGGACAACCCAGAGCCGACGGGGCGAATCCGGTACTTCCTAGCATTGGCCTCCTTGACTACTTTCTCGAGCTCCTCAAGGGTCTCGGGCTGGTGGAAGACCCGGGTCTGGACCTCGTGGGTCCCGCTCCAGTTAGAGACGGTGTGGAGCTCCTCAGGGAGAGGGGCGTAGCGGAAGATTTGGGCCTTCTTGTGCTTGGCGTCCTCGGGAAATGGGAAAGAGTAGTAGGTGGCGGCACCGCAGAATAACACGAGGGCGGTGTACCCCATGTACTTGCGCAGCTCAGATGCTGATGCCGGCGACGGTGTTGAAGCATTGCAGAATGCACGCCCTGGGATCAATGGGTTTTTAGTGATTCTGGGGAGGGATTGGAGCGTGCGCTTCAGAGTGAGAGCTCTCTGCATTTTTCTGTGTGGGTCGTTCGTTGGCTTTTGGCGAGTTTCAGGTTTATCGCTGAATTATGAGGACCCAGGGTTTATCGGTCAACTCACACACTTTCTCTACTCTTTTATCAAACAAAATAAAAGTCGAGGCAATGTGGCATGGAGCATGCTTGCTTGGGCGTACAAAATATAAAAAAGAAAAAAAATCATTATGCACCGGTTCACTCGTCTTTCAATAATTATTATTTTATTTTTTTTAAATGTCAGTCACGACTTTCATATTATTTGATATTATTGGGATAAAACGAACGCCTGAAGTACTATTATTATCTACGGATAGATAAGTAGTTGATCAAAGAATACAGTAAGTTGGCAATAACCACACCCTCATTTTATTCCTTGTTATATAACATTTTCATCGTGTTGTGTTGATTATAACATCAAGTGAGTCATTTGGGGATTATGGAGAAACAGGAACACCACTTTTTGGTCGCAAAAGCCTCAATTGATATTCTTTGTGGTACCATGAATTTATCACTGCTAATAGCACTTCTGTCCAAAAACAGAAAACTATGAGCAGACCTAGATGGAGTCCACCAACTTCTGGTAACTTCAAATTAAATGTAGATGGAGCTTTCTTGCATAATGGAACTGAAGGGGACATTCTCAGAGACTCCCAAGGGTCTGCTATTGCTTGTTTTGCACATCACATTTCCTATGTGAACTCTCCTAAACAAGTTGAACTTGAGGCAATAAAAACAGCATTGTAGTGGCTTCGGAAGTACAAACTGATTGTCAGCTTGCAGTTGTAGATATACATGCACCAGATTATCTACAGCTCGAGTATGGAAACATCTTGGCAGACAGTCATCAGTCTTAACAGCTTGCAGAATGTTCAAGTTACCTTACCTTTGCTCCTAGAACTACAAAAATTGTAGCTCATAGACTTGCAAGTTTAGCTTTTGAAGGATCTGAACAGCTTGAGTGGCTTGATTCGATCCCTTTATTGCTTAGAGATACTCTAAGCTATGATTGTAATCTTCAGCAATCTTAATAAAATGGGGCTACTGCCCCTCTCTTTTTCCAAAAAAAAAAAAAAAGGAAAAAAAAAAAACGAGTGAGTTCGTTGTAAAACAGATGCACCAAAGAAAATGTTAAATTACACGACTATCTGGCAAACAATGTGATCTTTTAGTTTATGAAAAGGTCCTGTTGTTTTAATGGTACAGGATTCTCCCTTACAGCTTTTGATTCACTAAGGCTTTTTATGTACCCAAACAAAAAAACGCAGAAGGCAGAAGCGAGCATTGTGCGGTCATGTCTACTCGAACAATACTCTCCCTTTCTTCTCGAAAAATAAAAATACTCTCCCTTAGCTGATGTTGAAAAATGCTGGAAGGAAACAAGTGAGGGCAGGTTTTAACATGTTCATGAAATTTGTGATCGCACTGAACAAAACCAAGTCACAAAATACATGGTACAGCCACCATCCATGTGAACCAAGAAACCAAATTATTACTCAATACATGCCAACTGTCTCTAAGCCAAAGTTGGACAAATAGAGTGCATACACCTACTACCAATCACGGTTTGGATACAGATGGTAACTTTAATATAACTATGTACCAGAGCAGGCATACACATTTGGTAGCTACATCTCAACCCGCATGAGAGATTCAATCTCAGTTCATTGGGGGAATATGCCATTTATAGAGCACCTAAGACGTATATTCTCTTGAAGCCCATCTCTCCTCATACCTTCCAAATGAATAGGCGGTTGCCGGCACCTCAATCATGTGAAGAGGGTCTGGTTCAATCCCGTAATCTGTCAATGGTCTATGCTCAAGAACATCATCATGACTTTTCACAAAATCAGGAATCTCAATCTCTCCCTTCTTTATATCATCCCAAAGGTACTGCAAGCGGCTTACATACTTGATTTTCCAATATAGGCTGCAAAGAAACAGAATACTTAGAAAAATATCAAAGATTTGAAATAGTCATTTTGTGTGATACTGAGACATGATGTGCACTACATGGTAAAATTAATGTTATTTCAGACCTTGAGGTATAATGAAAGAAAAGTAGGGAGGAATGTTACTATTGTAAAAATAATTTAAACCACAGATTCTTAGAATTATTACCACTACTATTTGCTGTTAATAAAATATTAGATACTTGGTTTCTAAAATGTGAAATCACCCACCCTCCACTTAAGAAAAATCGGCCAAGAGTGGCAAAGACAAGCCTTGAGCGAAGTCCAGGATGAATGAAGTACACAACTTGAAGCCTATCCTTCAAATGAGATGGAAGTTCTTCATAAATCCACCTCAAGATAGTTATTCCAGGGGAGTTATCCTCTTTTTGCACTGTACTATGCATGTAAACAATGCAGTACGGCCCTTCTGGAGAGTCACTGCATAGTTTATTGCAAATGTACCTCTTTAGCCTATCCCCACTCACAACTGGAGCTGCAGAAAGAGCATCAACAGATCAAAACAATTGACATGTCGGGTTTCTACAGCTAAATTTAGGAGATAAAGAAAATTGAATTGTCTAATTGATTACATCTTTATCTTTTATTTTAAGCTCTTTAGTCAAGGAGATATGATAAAAAGATAACTGAAGAGAAACAAGACAGATGTTTAAGACATTAGCCAAAAAAAAAAAAACCATTTAAGTCCCTAAGTTTGTATTTTCACCGATTCTATGTATCACTCCATTCTCTCCCTCAAATCTCTTCTCTTCTCCATCTCCCTAAACCAAAAGCAAACTCACAAGACAGACAAGTTATCAAATGGATCCTAAATGATGGTCTCATCCAAGTTCAAACTAATATGAAATTCTAAAAGTTCTGAGCCAAACTAAATGGGAGCAAGACACCACCTTCTATACATAAAAAATTCAATACACATTATCCATACACAAATGAACATGTATAATGTACTCGGAGACATTGTCATTTAACCACAATCCACAATTAACGACCAACAATAGCATTAATATGAATTTTTTTTTAAGAATCATAAGGTCCTATAGAGTCTTCTAGTTCTAAGCCAGTATAGTTGCTGTAAATTGAACTCAAGTTGTGATTGCATTAAGACACAAACTTGACCTCATTATTCACAACACCACTACATTCACGTGTAAAGATCAAATGTTGAAATATCCACAATCTTGGACTCAAGTAACTCCACTAACAAGACATTAGGTCTCCCACCCATCCTCTTCTCAACAGCTAGATCTAACACCAGGGTAGCAGAGCCTCTTAAAGCTTATACTCGCATCATTCTCAAATAGGATTCACTGCCATCTCTCAGCTTAAAAACGCACTGTTTGCAAACATCCCAAAAGAGATCCTAGCCTTGAGGGAATCATGTCAATTCCTGATAGAGTCAAAACCATAATGTAAGCGTTGTCGAGGCTAAATAGACTAGAACCTAACAGAACCGTGATCAACAAATTGTAGATTCCTGTTTTCAATACACTAAACCACGCTATAGAATTTTTGAGGAATTATCTTGTGTAAATGGCACATATAGATACTCTACCTAATCAAAATCGATAGTCTTGAATCAAACATTTGAATGAACAAGATCAACAAATGTGCATCTCAGATGTTACCGGGAAAGTATTTGCCGACGATACGGAAAATGAGGTTTCCAGATTTGTCACGGCCTTGGGGACGGAAGAACTGCAAGAGCTCGAGATCGGAGAAGTCCTCGTCGGAGGAGAGGATCTGAGGGCAGTCGTGCCAGTTCTCTTGATCTTCATCTTCCTCGGCAACAACTCTCTGTTGCTGTTGGTTCGTCAGGAACGGCCTCGAATCGATTCCGTAGTCGGATGGCAAAACTACCACCGAGAAGTCGTTTGGTGAGCTCCCCATCTCTCTGCTTTCCCTCGCTCGCTTTGGTGCTTTGGGGACTAGATAGGAGGTCTTTTATTTCTGCTACACTTGCTACTACGTGAGATTGGACACGCGGGGATATGTCATACGTTGACTTGCTAAAATGTCTGGTCTCACCGTGTCAGTCAACCATAATGTATGTTTTGATCAAAAACGAAACAAGTTTTGGCTCCTCCAAGCTTGCTTTTATGGGACGGTTAAACTTACAAAACTATTTCATCTTCGCTACCCACGAAAAGTCCGTTACTGTGTTGTTTAACGTGTCCCACACACAAGACCCATCAAAAATGTTTTTTTATCAACATGTATAACCACGTCAACGGTCCATAAACTCTTCTTGAATGATCAATATAATACCCACACAAAAATCTCAGGTTTTTCATGTTCAAACTAAGAGGAAAAATGGGTCCGTAAGATTTAATTTTAGAAGGAAATGGGTTCTAGGAAAAGTCAGAAGGTTATTTTTGTCGAGAGTTTATTGTTTAGGGTTTAGGGGTTAGAGTTTAGAGATTTTAGAGTTTAGATAACCTTCTAACTTTTTCTAGAACTCATTTCCTTCCAAAATCTCCAAAATTAAATCTTAAGGCTACGTCACATCTACAATTCAGGTATGAGCGAGTTTCTGGTTTTTACAAGATTTGTGTGTAAACACGAAAATATCTGCGACAAATAACAGAAAGACACGTGTACAAGATAAAATATTTGTATTGATGAATTTGCAGGTTACAATCTCTGTGGGTATTCTTTTACAAGAATTTCATCTGATTCGATCTCCGACGTCGATTTGATCCAAGGGTGACGAGCACTTAATCTTGAATCGAATTGTTTGTAGTTTGGACTTCTTGTCGTGTTGACGATTTGTAGAAGTTAATTGACCAAGGGCCGTAGAGGCTTGTTCTTGATCGGATTTAGGCCACGAGCAGTGTCACGTGGTGCATGTTCTTCGACTTTGACGGGGGATGAATCGGCACGTGTGTTCGGTGCTTGTTGATTCTCCACGAGTTTGTTGAAGAACTTGGTAAAGGTTTTGATTTGTTGAAGACTTGAAGACGAAGGTTGATCAAGGGCCGTGGAGGCTTGATGTTGATCAGGTTTGATCCACGAGCGGTTTCACGTGGTGGTTTGTTCTTTGTCTTGAAGTTGGTGAAGATGTCGGCTATTTGACAGCTTGGTGACTCTTCGGGATTTGACAACTTCTAGACTTGAGGTTGATGAAGAACTGGTTATTTGGCAACTTGATGATTCTTCGGGATTTGACAACTTCTAGACTTGAGGTTGATGAAGAATCGGCTATTTGGCAGCTTGATGATTCTTCGGGATTTGACAACTTCTAGACTTGAGGTTGATGAAGAATCGGCTATTGGGCAGCTTGATGATTCTTCAGGATTTGACAACTTCTAGCCTTGAGGTTGATGAAGAACCGGCTATTTGGCAGCTTGATTATTCTTTAGGATTTGACAACTTCTAGACTTGAGGTTGATGAAAAACCGGCTATTTGGCAGCTTGATGATTCTTCAAGGGCTTTGAGAGACTTCTAGGCTCTTGGGAGTGAGTTTTCTTTCTCTCTGGTCCGCGCTACCTTCTTTTTGTTTGCTCCTTAGTTTGCTTCCTCCTTCGCCCCGCGGAGTCCAGTTCGCCTGACCCCTGGCGAACCATCACCAATTATTATTGGGGATGTCCGACTTCTTTATTTTGATAATTAATTTAATTTAATTGATATTTGATCATCAATTGACACTTGATAATTGATTTCAATCGGGATTTAAGGTTTTGTTGTCGGCCGACCATTCCCACGTTGCCACGTGTCATTTCCGACGGCTTTCCAATTTTGTCGACTCACGAGCCACGTATTTGCTTAAATTATTCAACGACTATTATTATCGTTAAATTTTATATGTCTACATTGTGGGATGTTAGAACACGGTTCTACATGCAACAGTTGTCCTCCAGATATGTCGAAGATCGTGGTTTTGGGTGCTACGTCGATGTGTGCTCCCGATGGTGCTAGCAGGGAGACTGGGGTTTGCATGGCTTCATCAAACCCTAACCCCAACCTTAAGTTGGCAAGTAGGGTAGTTGTTGGGCCGAGATCAGATATCGGATCTATGGTCGCCTCTTCGTCTGGAGGGACATGCAGTCAAGGTGCGGCAATGATGGTGAATCCATTTCGGACTGCTTCGACGACTTTTAATTTTACTTTGTCAGGGGTTTCGGCAGTTGACCTGGCCACCCAGTTGAACTGATTCAAACTTCCTTCCTTCAATGGAGGCGCTGCTAGTCGCGATGGTGTGCAGGAATTGATGAGCAGGGGAGTGAGCATGGCAGTCGATATCACAGGCTTCAAGCGTAGAGCCAATATGAAGGCTGGGGGTTTTGGTAAAAGAAGCATGAGTGAATGTCCGATGGAGGAGGCGCAACTTTTTGAGCTCTCTTTTGTGCCTGAGTTCAAGGCACCTCATGTAAATGAGATTCTCATAATTTCTCCAGCAAAGAAGAGGAAGGTGGGACGTTTGGTTGGGTCTAAGAATAAGCAAAAGGTAGAGGCAATTAAGCCATGAAAAGTGGGAGCGAATAGCTTGGGTCCCAAGAAAGGGAAGGAAAGAAGCTTTGGGACTCAGCATGTTGGCATCGACTAATTGCTCGAGGTGGGGGTATGGTTCTAGTCTTGCAGCTGGATTCTAGTTCTGCAGCTGGATTCTGGTTCTGGTGAGGTTTTTGGTGACAATGTGATTGAGGAGATAACTCTGGTCTCTTCTTGTTCATTTGGTTCCTGCATTCTAAATAAATCAGAGGATTCCGACAGTTATGGTTTATTGATCATAATGTCTATTTCAGGGTTTGCTATATTTAGATAACTTAGTTTTTAGGTTGTTTTGCATGATTTACAAGGTCCCGTGAGGCTAAATTATGTTGATGTTGTGCTCTTACATTTTTAATAAAATAACTTTACGTCCCATTTAAAAAAAATAAAATTAATTCCAATAAAAAAAAGAGAAAACTATATTTACAAAATCGGATAATTCCGTTATTACTCGTACCGTCGTACGTGTGACGAGTGAAACGGGTCGGGGACACTGGATGTCCACAAGAGGGCAAAACCACATGAGTGAGTTTGTAGCGGAGGCTGCAGGCCACACAAGCTTCATCAATCTGTTGTTGGAGATGCTCTCTTTCTCACCTCTCTCCCATCCTTGGTATGCAATCCTTCTTCTATCTACTCTCTTCTAACTAGAGTTTCATATTTGATTCCTTGTAACTTCCCCAAACTTTTCAAGTCTCTTCCGGAATTAGTATCCCTGTGTTCTAGTTGCTTCCTCTTTCATGTGAAATTCAAGTTTTCCAAGGAGACCCACTTCATGTTCTGTGTGTTCACAGACAACCCATCCCTGAAATTTGATTTCTCAGTTGAACAATTCTGAACCCAGCTTGAAATATCGAGGGAAATTGTCATTTAATGGATACATTACTGAAAACACATAACAAGCTCGAGTTTCTGCACCCACTTCATGGGCTTTCAGAGAAAGTGAGTAATTGGAACTCTTCAAAGCAGGAGCTTAGATGTAGTCTCAGGAAGTCCTATAGAACTGGCCGTGTTAAGGCCAGAAGTAGTGCTCTTCTGGAGCTGGTGCCTGAAACCAAGAAGGAGAATCTCGAATTTGAGCTTCCCTTGTATGACTCATCAAAGGGTCTTGTGGTGGACCTTGCAGTCGTGGGAGGCGGCCCTGCAGGGCTTGCCGTGGCACAGCAAGTCTCCGAGGCAGGGTTATCTGTTTGCTCGATTGATCCCTCTCCCAAGTTAATCTGGCCCAACAATTACGGTGTTTGGGTGGATGAGTTTGAGGCCATGGATTTGCTTGATTGCCTCGACACTACCTGGTCTGGTGCTGTTGTGTTCATAGATGAACATTCGAAGAAGGATCTTGATAGGCCTTATGGGAGGGTTAATAGGAAGCAGCTCAAGTCCAAAATGCTGCAGAAATGCATTTCAAATGGTGTAAAGTTTCATCAAGCTAAAGTCAATAACGTTATTCACGAGGAGGACAAATCACTCTTGGTTTGCAGTGATGGCGTCACAATTCAAGCTACTGTGGTTCTTGATGCAACAGGCTTTTCAAGATGCCTTGTACAGTATGATAAGCCTTACAATCCAGGTTACCAAGTGGCGTATGGGATTTTGGCAGAAGTTGAAGAACATCCTTTTGATGTGGATAAGATGGTTTTCATGGATTGGAGAGATTCACATTTGAAGAATAGTCCTCAACTGAAAGAGAGAAATAGTAAGATCCCTACTTTTCTATATGCAATGCCTTTTTCATCCAATAGGATATTTCTTGAAGAAACCTCCCTAGTTGCTCGGCCAGGACTACCCATGAAAGATATCCAGGAAAGGATGGTTGCTAGATTGAAACACCTAGGCATAAAAGTTAAGAGCATCGAAGAGGATGAGCATTGTGTCATTCCGATGGGCGGGCCTCTACCGGTGCTCCCTCAAAGAGTTGTTGGAATTGGAGGTACAGCTGGGATGGTGCACCCTTCAACAGGGTATATGGTCGCGAGGACTCTGGCAGCAGCTCCTATTGTTGCAAATGCAATAGTTCAGTACCTTGGTTCTGGTAGAAGTCTTTCAGGAAATGAACTGTCAGCAGAAGTGTGGAAAGATCTATGGCCCATACAAAGGAGGAGACAAAGGGAGTTCTTCTGTTTTGGCATGTCCATTCTGCTCAAGCTGGATTTGAATGCCACAAGAAGGTTTTTCAATGCATTTTTTGATCTAGAACCTCGTTATTGGCATGGATTCTTATCATCTCGACTGTTTCTTCCTGATCTTCTTTTCTTCGGGCTTTCACTGTTTTCTCATGCTTCAAATGCTAGTAGGCTAGAAATAATGGGAAAGGGTACTATTCCTTTGGTAAAGATGATCAACAACTTGATACAGGATAGAGATTAGGATGAGTGATACTATTTGTATAATGCAAATCATGTTGGTAAGCCTTCAAAATACATACGATTGCTAATACTGTGGAAAATCATTATGAATCAGCTACTTTTCAGAAGAAGAAAGGATTGTAATGTCATTATATATAATTATACAGAAACTCTTTTGGTTTGCAAATAGTTTTAGTTTCTAGTGTTCAAATACATGACCTAATGTTTATGTTGTGCCATCACCAAAGGGGATAGTTGTCTTGTACTCTTAGCAATCCACTCTTAGTAATCCATGATGATCTTTAAGGATAAAAAGGGTAAATTGAAAATAAAAAAATTACTGTTGCATGGCGGGAGACATGACTCATGTGTCAAGTAAAGGTCAAATATTGATTACGTGAAGTTGACTGATTCTAAAGACCACAGACGAGAGTTGACATTGAAGTTAAGTTGTTCAAAACTGAGAGGTTCATGAGATAAGTTTTGAATGTTGAGATTTAGATAACTTCTTATGATACATTATCTCATGTGTGGCTTCAAGCTTGGAAACCATAAGGAAAAAAGGTCTGGAAAATTTGAGAGAGTCCTAATAATTGATTTTCAGACTCTACATTTGAGAGAGCTTCATTGGCCTTAAAAGCAAAATGGATCATCTGATATTGTTTCTGCTGCATTTTTTCTAAAAATTGAGCAGATTGAGGCTGGTATGCCCAAGATTATTTGGTTTTCTTAATTGAACAACAAACTCGATGTAATGAAGCTGAGATCAGGTCTGAATGAACATCTGACTCGATTTTGTCGGAAGTGTCGATTAAAGTCGAGAAACTCATCATTCATTATCAGTTGCAAACATTAATTAAGAATTACATTGTGGCCAACACTTGGTAAAGAAATAACAGTACATGTCAGCTTCAAATCTGCATAATGAGAGCTGAAGCTGGGAACCAAACAAACCAAAAGCATAAACCATTTTAGGAAAAACCATTCTTGATTTTCGTAATGTGTGTGTCACTCTATTTTCAGCTGTTTCTTCAAGTACTCGCATACAGCATCGCAGGCGGACGGCGGAGAAGTGATGGTGTACCAAGTCTGAATGCTGCTTAACCCCAGAGCTGCTAGAACACCCAGGAAAGCTAGGATAGTCCAGGGGCTACTAAAATGCTCGTGACAGAATTGAGCCATCCAGGTTTTCCCCTTGCTCTTGTAGTGCTTTTCTATTTTGTTTTTGACATTGCAGTATGTTGCACTGTTAGGCACCAAGTCTGTACCTATCTCATTGAAAAGTCGAGCCACCTCTTCATCACTCCCAAGTAGGTTGTATAGTACGTCTGCCGACCGTAGCTCTTTAACATCATCTGCATGATCAATCAGTGAATCCAAGAGGCATATGTAAGAGGTGACCTCAAAATCATTTTTGAAATCAGGACACATTTCATAGGCTATCAAGTTCAAGAACTTAGGCCCCATGGAGTCGTCAACTGATATTGGTGGAAGATGTAGGAATCCTACAAAGCCTAGAGATTTGAAAGATATGTCCTTCAATGTGCTTGTCTTACTAGGTTTTAACTGGATCCCTGCTGCTTTCAGCTCCTGTATGTTGCGGAAGGATGGTTGTTGATTTGTACAAATTTCGTTGCCGTCATCTTTTGGACCAAGCATTTCTGTCCGAAGAAGCTCGAGAAGATGAGTTGGCTCTTCAACCTCTTCTATGTTTATGCGATCTTCTGGTTGACGCACACTTATGTGTTTGCGCCCTTTTTTGGTTGCTGCCATGATGTTGTCTCGCACAAATTCATGGATTGCGTTATTCAACTCCTCCTTTTTGTGACTTTTGTTCATCAACAGCTTGAGAACTTGGTAAGGGAGCTGGTTTTCAAGCAAGAACAAATCCTGTTGTGCAAAAGCCACCTGATCCCTCTTGATCTGGAAATCTGGCAACTCATTATGCATAAACGAGTATATGAACTGTAAGGTTGAACACCCATCTAGGAATAACAACTGAGTGAGGGACTCGTCGGTGTAAGACCTTGTTGCTTCCTCATCATAGCAGTCCCTTAGTGTGTTGATGTTGTCCTCAATGATCTTGTGCAAGACTTCAGCTGGACAGCCACTGTCTTTGACAAATTTTGCTGTCAGTGCAAGCTTGAACTTCTCTGCCAGCTGACACCTTTCTTTAGCATGATGGAATGGACCAATTGCTACTGCCCTTGGCTCATAGTATTTCTCAAAACTTGTGTGATCTCGTAGCATGACAGGAACCTTTTGGAGCTTTGGTTTCGAGCTTTGGAGCTTTGGTTTCGAGCTTTGGAGCTGCGCTAGCCTCGATTCTGCTTCCTCTATGTTTTTGAATAACTCCTCCTTAGATGACTCTTCATGGATTTCGATACCATGTTGCAGATCTTCATTCATAGAAGACATTTCTTCGTTTCTTGCCATTTTCAAAGTCTGTGAGTCGTGACTTGGTTGGTTAAGGTGTTTAACTGACAACTTTGAGGTGATAGGTTCAAATAATTTTTTATTTTTTTTAAAAGTGCCTGTCTAAATAAGACAATTCTGACTTTTTTGAGTACTGGTTCTAGTGTTATATGTTCTTAACTGTATAGATATTATATAGTAAGGAACAATGTATATAGGGTTGGAATGCTGATTGCTGAGGATATGAAGCTTGGTATCATATATAGACAGTCTTCTTTATTAGACTATTTATCTGTACGACTTTGAGTGCATCTCAAGTCACGGATTATGATGAAAGAGCTGGAGAATGAGCTCCTTTAACTTTATCCCCCTATCCAGCAGCAGCCAGAATCTTTGGTAACAACTCTACTAGTCACTCTACCTCATGATTCCATTAACTTCAAAGTTCAAACCTCACAAATTCTAGTCTCATGTTCATAGACGTTAATGGATGAAGTATTTTCGGGAGATTTTACTTTGCTTTATTGAACCATATAGATTGTGTCTCGTGTATATCAGTCATGTTTATACCATATAGATGGTAGTTTTTAGTTCAAGTTGGTTTTGTGAGGAAAACGATTTATAGTTCCAAGTTCTGATAGTGTGAGACATGATACTCTTGGTTCAAGATATGATAGTTTTAAGTTCTGGTTTGATGGGATTTTTCCTCTTTCATTTTCACTGAATTCTGGCGAAGATTTTGGCAACTGGGTTCGATCTGAATGCCTTGATCAACTGGCATTTGGTCATCTTGAAGCCCATTATGAAATGTAAGTTAGCTTTGTTCTTCCAAATACCAAAACAGTTTCAGAAACTACTGCTGATTCTTCTTGATGTTGCTGACAAACTTCAAATGTGGTATGTTTTTAGACAATCAGCAGACACTATTAACTGATAATTACCATTAGATATGTTAATGCATGACATGCATCAACTTTGTCCTAAAGTTGTAAAATGAGTCCTCAAAGTAATAATATTAGTCTTCAAAGTTGTAAACGAGTCTTTAAAGTTGTAAATATTCTTAGTTCCCACATGAGTCCTTAAAGTAGTAATATTAATTCTTAAAATGGTAATACGAGTCTTTCAAGTGATAAAAAAAATTAAAAAAAAGTTGATACAACTTTAGGGACTAAATTATCACTTTAAGGACACATTTTATCACTTAATAACTAATGTTGTAATTAAAATTTTACAACTCTAAAAATGTATATTACAACTTTAAGGACCAATTTTACTACTTTGAGTTTTTGATGACTCATTTTTTAACTTTAGGACAAAGTTGATGCATGTCATGCATTAACACACCTTATCATTTCCCTAGATGTTGTAACTATATTTTGTTCCATTGCTCATTTGTCGCCATGTTATTCCACACAAATTCATGTGAGCGGCAAAAATTCAGCTCTTTTGGCCTGATCTTTGATTTCTTCTGAGAAAAATTGTTTAGTGAGACTATTCACATACAATATCCCGAGAACTTTGATCACTTTTATTAGACCGGCGAATATTGTGGTTTCTTTAGAATTTGGTAACTTGGTTTCTCCAACTCTCTAAAGCCAATAGTAATGTACATTTTGTACATTTGTTGTTGTAAGAGTATGTTCTATAAAAGGAACTAAAGTTGTATTAGCTTTTTTTATCACTTTAAATACTCGTATTACCATTTTAAGAATTAATATTACTACTTTAAGGACTCATGTGGTAACTAAAAATATTTACAACTTGGACTCATTTACAACTTTGAAAACTAACATTATCACTTTGATGACTCATTTTACAACTTTAAAACAACGCTGATGCATGTCATGCATTAACATATCCAATGGTAATTATCAGTTGAAAGTTTCTGCTGATTGTCTAAATAGTTTCTGCTTTACGTTCTGTCCATTTTGAACTGTAGCCTGAGGATCAACTTCCCATCCCATCACCAGAATCCACCTGGGAGCAAAGTATTTCCGAGTTTAGGATTTTTAATAAAAAGTTTGAGATCCTAGAGCAAACAAAACAATGGAGGTACTCTGTTAGACTTGAAATCTGAAAACTATGGTAAATGAACATAAACAAGATTCAGACCAACAACAAAAAACATAAACAAGACGAATATTTTATTTTGAATGGATAAATGTTGCCACAGCAAGCATCATAAATACCTACAATCCATCCTTAAAGGTGATTCAACATTCAATCTATTACCTCAACCGACTGTCAAAAAGAACAAATTACAAGAATCTAAGATTTTCTCTGAACCAACTTTTGGTGAGGGCCCAAAAACGGACAAAACATATTTCTAACTAAGAGGACCAAAAAAAGAGAATTCATTGCTTATCAAGCTTCATGGTAAGAATATCAATATGACTAGTTCTGTGAAAGTTCTCGGCTGCGCTTGGCAGCAGCAACGACTGCATTCATCAATATTCCACGAAATCCACCCTTCTCCAGCTCATGAATGCCAGCAATGGTAGTTCCACCAGGTGACGTTACATCGTCTTTTAGCTGACCTGGATGCTTCCCAGAACTAGTAGCCATAGATGCAGCTCCCAATACCTAAAGGAAAATAAACCATATAATGCTGCTCCCAAGTACATATACATAATATATATTTAACACAAATAAACAATAACATTTGCTTAATGAAAATTGCGATGAAATTTAAGAGGACAATATTACCATCAAAATTTACTATAAGATAATAAATTTTCATATATTATCTTTCAGATTTCAGAACTGAATATTCATAAAGAGTTGACATTTAAAAAACAATTTTGTTCCTTTATTTACTTCCCATGTGCAGGTAATAGGGTTTAACTTCTTAGTATAGTGATTATTAACTTGGATATATTACATGCAAGATGTATTGAGCAACTGCATTGTCAAGATTTTGAGAAATATATCAGGCACATGTCACACACACAGATACGATGGTGTAATATCACACGACTGCTTTAGTATGCATCTGACTTACAGTTTGAGATGCTAGACCCAATGCAAGTTCTCGTGGCAGACCTGCAGCAACTCCTCCATCTGCCAAAGCCTCTATAGCCAAATATATATATGCAGGACCACTGCCACTGTAATTTCCAAGATATTTATCAAAACACAATTCAAAAATTAAAAAACTTGAATGAGAAACATTGCATTCTGTGAAAGAGCAGGGAAAGAGGAACACAGAATTATCATTCCACTTATTTTTGACCTTGGGTGTAGTTGCAATATGAGTTTGTTAAATGACTTGAACATATTCAATATTATGTTACATACCTTAGGCCAGTAATTGCATCAAACAACTTTTCATCAGCTTTCCAAATCTTGCCTACTGATCCAAATAATTCACCTATTAAGTCTCCATCTTGTTCTGTTGCAGCTCCTCCCAAGCTCAAAACTGTTTGAACATAGGATCAAGAACTTCACCATATTCATTCAACTCATAAAAACGCTCAACACCAAATTAAAAACTATAAAAGGGCAATACAGATCAGAAGACTGAGGCAAGAGTTTAAAAACCCATATGCTAACCATGAAGTTTATGACAAACTAAACAGATAGTTTTCTCAATAACATATTATAAACTTGTCATCCAACAAAGTAAGGGTAATCTGCAATTTACAAGTCTTCTCGTCACTATAACATGTGATACCTGCATGTTTTAGGGCGGATAGCTCTCTTATTGCAAGCTTTTGTTGAACATAAAATGAGAAAGGAAATAGTGTGGGGTTCATATGTTCAACTGAAGGCAGCTGGAGTACTCCATGATATAGGCTTTATAAATGTTAGGAACCTACTAGACATAAAATTACCTTTATTGCTCTCCATGGCATAAGAATTGAAAAGCTGTTTGGATGGACCAAACCTCATAAATGAACATATCAACTATACAAATAAGAGTTTGGTACTCCAAAGGACAACTTGTTCAGCCCTATGAGGACATCATACTCAAACCTCTTTAAGGTCTATAAGCCAAACAAATGGGAAAAGAGAGCACCTAATCATTCCCTTTCCTACGGCTAAGCTAATTGCTCTTTTGATATTTACTGCAGATTTAAGGGAGTGAATAATGATCTGATCCTAGAAGTCTCTTAACTCTGGTGTCTTATGCTCCAAGTTTGGGAAGTATGCAGTCTTACCTATCAATAATGCTAGTATGAGAGTCTTACCTATGAAAATTGGTGTGTAAGCCTAGTTTAGCTTGGGTGAGAAACGTGAGAGTGATTTGTAGTTCATAGTTTTCTCTTTGAACCCTACAAAATCTATGTGTTATAAGCTCTATTCTTTAGAGTTTGTTGATCCTAGTGTTTAGGCAGTGAGTATACTGCATCACTACACATATCCTCTGCTAGAACCTATTAATATGAATAATAATCATTTTACACATTAGTGAGCATGAGCCTCAGATTTAAAATAAAACCACAATAATTTGGAAGAAAAAATAGCATGATTGAAAAGATACCTGATGCTGCAACACCAACAGCAGAAGGAGTATTGGGCATTACCCTGATAAATCGACTATGACCAGCCCAATCCTGAGGAAGACGAGCAAAATACGACAAGCATGAAAGCTAAATACTTATATATGATACATATGTAAGAAAGACTGAGAGCTCAAAGACATGTGAAACTTGAAATCAATGCACAAAGACTATGATTTTGTCACATGAAAGAAAAGCATTCATCAGTAACGAATGGAGATGCAGATAAGAGTAATAGGATGGCGAAAGTGAGAGAACCTGAAGATCTTTCAACTTGACTCCAGCTGCAATTGAAACAAGCAGCTTCTTTCTGGAAAGCAACGGCCTCAGTTGCAGAACTACATCTTTAACTGCATGATATCACAAAGTTATAGTAAAAAAGCAAGAACTCAAAAAACAAGTCAAGAAAGGTTTGAATCGTACCAACTTGAGGTTTGACAGAGAAAATGACGACATCACTCTCTTCAACAACCTGACAGAGACAAATGCATCACACAAATATTATTGGAGATTGCAGCAAAAGAAGGAGAGAGAGAGAGAGAGAGAGAGAGAGAGAGAGAGAGAGGGCAAACGTCGTCGTTGCGAGGGAGGAGGTGGACGCCAAAGGACTCGAAGGCTTGGCGTCGAGAGGGGCTGGAGTGTGAGGTAGTGATGCGATTTGCGGGGAGAATGCCTGATCGGACCACTCCTCTGGCGATGCTCTCCGCCATTTTACCAGCTCCGATGAACCCGAGCTTGTACGTCTCCGTCGGGATGGGTAGCGCCTCCATCCTTTTCTGATCTCTCTCTGGCTTTTGCTTCTTGATTTTTATAGTGTAAGCTGGCGTTACTTGAGCTTATGCGCTTCTTTTGGACTTGTTTTGGACCGTTTGGAATGAAACAGTCACTCTTGCTTCTCCCTTTAATTTCATTTTGGATAAACAGAATCACAATCATTTGTAAGCCCTACCATATAGGCTATGGGCTGGCTCAGCTCAAGCCCACGAGCGGGCTTTGCTCGGCCCATTTTAAAACGGGCAGGGTATGAACATCATTTTTAAAGCTTTGAGGGAGCTACTTAGCAGCAATTCAAGTTGATATGGATCATGGGACAACTTCAAAGATTAAGCAACAGATATAGCACAAGCCAATTTTCCCAAGGTTTTAGGTGACTACATATGCGCAGACTGGATCAAAACATAAGGGTTTTATAGGTGAAAAAGCATCTACATGCACGAAAAATATAATTTAAATAAACAGATATAGAAGCTTGCTCCAGAAAACAAGCCGAAAGCTGCAACTTCTGTTGGTCTGATTATTTGACAGGAAAATGCTTCAGGATACGAATATGGTAGTCTTTATGAACATTGTTGGCCGGGGGTATCACCTGCGAACCAAGGCAGCAATAATCCCACCTGCTATTAGTCCAACAGCACTTGCGGTGAGCCCTATTCCGATAAAGCCATCTGCATTCAAACAATGTGTTCACAATGCCTTGGTTAATCTGATGCTACAATGCAGCCACAAAATAAAGCCATCTGCATACAATTCTATTACCTTTAGCAATTTTATCCTCAACTATCTTCTTAAGGGACAGAGCCTGTCTCCAATCAGGTGCAATCTGCAAAAACAATAACAAAATAAACAAAGGAATTTTAGATGCCCAACAAAAGGCTGAAGACAACTCTTTGTATTATTGGGATTAAGTGGACATGAACTATGCATTATCACACACACAAAATGATAAAAGTAAGTGGCCAAAAGATTATTGTCTTTCGAGATGTTTAAGTACAGTAAAAATTACATCACAAGACTATATCTTTGAAAGTGTGGCTAGAATCCCCAAAAGACAACTAAACAATTCGATATCTCAGCCTCAATACAGAACATGGAGGCTGCAGGAGAGCATGATGACCACAGATCGATCAATTGCCAACTGCCAAGAGTTTACACCGCTGCAAAATTAAGCGACAAACCGGCAAGCAGCCATGTTTCTCTTCCCATGAATATGTTGTAGCTTGATACCATCTATGAGAATAGTCCTTGCATCACATACCCATCTATCTCTCCAAGTACTAGATCTGCAACAACAACAGCAGAATCAACTCCAACAAGACAAGAATGCAATCTTTATCACAAGATGGCTTCAACATATACCAAAGCATCCGCACTTCATCAGATAGAATCTGCCAAAAACCAAAATTTGGAGTAAATCCAGCTTGCCAGCCACCATTTTAACCCCTGAGCAGACCCATCAGCTGCAATTCTCATATCAGGAATGTCCAACAACGCATATCCAGTTTTAGAGAATTCGAAGGGGAAAAGTCCAAGAAGGCAGCAATCACACCTAAGAGGTTAACATAGTTCAGAGAGAGCGCCTGCACACGCATTTGCTTTGCACTACTAAGGTTCTAGGGAAAGCGGGTGAACAAATACCCTCTGATTCAAGATAAAGTTGCATATCCATCTCTGGAATATTAATGTGAATGAATAAGAGATGCAAAGCTGCCTTTTTAGCCTCCAGGTTACGCAATCCAAATTCAGTAAGATTAAAATCTGAAAAGAAATTTGGGGAGGAAGCATGCTATTCCACACCACACAAGATTTGGACCCGTCAAAGAAAAGACAGTGAATTGATTCAAGGGCTTCACCACAGCTATTAGACAAGGGATTATTGGTCAATTCCTTTCCAAACTGTGCTCAGTCTGGTTTCATGACCAAAGAACCAGAAGAACAATTTGAAATTGAGAGGTCACAGAGATGAAAACAAGACTGACTATTATTCCGAAACTTTAATTCAAATGTAGAGCATTACAAACACCATCAAACAAGCAGTTTAAAGTAGAGATGCTAAGAAATGGACAGTGAATTGCAATCGAAAAGGGAAAAGGAAAGAAACCTCTAAGCATTGGTCGACAAGAGCACGGGTCTTAGAATAATCATCAATTCTGCAGTATCCAACGGCGAGAAGGTAAAGCTTCTCTCTTTGATGCAAAGGGGAGTTAGTGTTGGCCAACGAAGCTTCAAGCATGGCAATTCCACGGTGGACATCTTCAGGTTGCCTGGAGTGAACAAGAGCCCAAGATAACCTCATAATGCTCTCGCTCTTGTGCTCCTCCGACTCGCCTTTGTTGGCCTCCGCGACTTCTCTCTCACAACCCTGAAAATGAAACGCAATCAGATCTCTCACATTCATTCATTCATTGGAGGATTGGGGATCACTCACGAGGATGACGTCTCGATCGCACCACGGGATCTGATCTCCTCCGCCGAACAAGGAACCCACGGACTCGAAAAACTTGTTCATCATCTCTTCCATTTTCTCCTTCACCTTTTGTTTGCGATATTCAGAATAATATTTATAGGTTTCGTGAGAGGGAATACATGAAAATTAAAACCAGCACTCTCCGAACATGGTTTCTTTTTCTTTTTTTTAATATTAGGATTGAGCAGTTTGGGACTGTTTCTGAACTGCTTTTAAAACTGTTTCTGCTTTTGGTCATCAAAGTTGTGTTTGGTAAAACACTTTGAAGCTACTTTTGGGCATAATAGGTTCTTGGGGAAGTTTTTTTTGGAAGCTATGAATTGGTACCTTTTAAAGCTGCTTTTTATATATGTGATAATTGATGAAAATAAATGAAAGAAATATTATAAATAGTATTAATAATTGATAAAATACATAAAAATAATATATAAAAGTTTTAAATACAAATTAAATGTTTTTTTGACTATTTCAATTTTTTGAGGTTGTGTAAACCCTAATCAAAATATCTTTTTAGATTATTGCAATGCATACACCACATTTGACATACTATTTTTCATTTTGTTGCGAGTAGTTATTCAAAGTTATCATTACTTCATATGTCAACCAAATTATATATCAACTTTAATTACATTTTCAACATGTATGACCATTTGGGTTACTATATGCACTCAAAACACTTTTTACTTACAACTTGACAAACACTCAAAATGGTTTTTGGTTCTCACACCAATTTTAAAAACAGTTTACCAAACACCCCAATTGATTCCTTTCACAGCAATATCAAAAGTGATTCTTCTTACAACAATTTTAAAAGTGATTCTTCTCACATCATTGTTGTCTCAAACTAGGCCTTAGTAACAAATCCACGGACCTATTTAGTCAGTATTCATAATACTAGCCTTCTACCCTAGCTATATAAATTGTATATTATTGATTCAATTCAGAGTACAATGATAAGTATTTATAATACAATAATACTTGGTAACCAAACTAAGCTAAGAGGTAAAAATCTATACAAAGATTACCAAACCAATATAGAAGATTACGACTTAACGAGTCTGTGTAGAGGAAGACTCGCTAACACCACCAACCCCAAATCAAGCCAAAATGCTGAATCAAGCATAAATGAAGTTACGAGGTCACAAAACAATAGAACCAAGAAGTAACCCATCTCTACAGATATAAGCTGGAAATAAATCAGAAAATCAGACCATCCAATTCCAAAGTTTACAAGACAGTGATATAGAATACCCACAATCACAAAGCTAACCACTGAGGGAACCATAAATATGCGAGCCCAACCCAAGTTCCTGATATAAACTTCGAAACAAACTATCCTCTATCATCTGGAATTTTGGCAATTCTATATCTCTCTCTTCCCTCAATTTCTACTTTTTCCCCTCCGGTCTCCCTCTCCATCCCCCTTTCTCCATTTCCCCTGGACATAATAGAGATTTTCAATCTCCGGCGATGTATTGGTGTGTGTGTGTGTAGAGGAACAAGACTAAGCGTAGCTTCTCCAAGCCAGGAGAAGGGAGGTCAGTCCCCCCGTTTCCGTTCGAGGTCCGTGAGAGAGAGAGAGAAAAGAAAATAACTTTGGGAAGGCCGGTGGGACGAAGTTCGAGGTGTCCCTTTCTTTCCTCTTTTTTTTTTTTTTTTTTTTTTTTTTTGAAGCATCTATCTTTAATATTTATGATAATAATACTAATTTAAAAAAATATGTCATAGAAACCGGAAGAGTATTACATGGGCGGTCTAGGACACACAAATTTGTGACACAAAAAGAGATGCCGAGGCTTATGAAGAGGTTTGGTGAGAAGGTCAACATGCTGATCAACAGAGGAGATAAAGTCCACCAAAATAAAAAATTACCAAATACCAACAGATAATTAAGTTTGGTAAAACTGACCATCTAAATATTAGTAGGGTGCGGCTATTACCACCTTACCATATTCTTTATTCACTCTATAAACTATTTAATTATTCAAAGACTATATTATCCAAATGTAGAATGACTAATACGTACACTAATTAATCCAAATCTATAATGAGAACTGAATATTAATGAAATTAAATACAATATTTTTATAAAGAAAATACTTAATATTTGATTGGATATCGATACCTGAATTTATTACTTTTTTTTCCTCATCATAGTCAACTCGTTATTTAATTAGAAAACCACTGATGTTAACTTGATCAAAATCTTTATAAAACTCTTTTAAACATTGAAAATACAAACTTAAAACACACACAAAAAAATTCCTTCTTTTTTGTTGTTGTTGAGAATAATCTTATTTTTTTCTTTGTTGCTCATAGATGTTAACATATGAATCTTTTGCATGAATCGAAATAGCGGAACATTGAAACTAATATAGAAAAAAATGGAAGAAACTCGGATTATGATTTTATTAGGAAACTTTTTTATTATTATTATTATTATTTCTATAAATTAAATGAGAGATTTTCATTATGGAAAATAAATTTTAAATTGGATATGTAATAAAAAGGTAGTTATGAAAAAAGAAATGGGTGAACTAAGAAAATTGAATTATTAAATTTAAAATGTAGGGTGTAATGAGTGAGTAGGGTGAACAAAGAAGATAATATGTGGCAATTGGTAAGACTAGGGTGTGTTAATGCATGTGATGCGTCAAATTTGTCCTCAAGTTGTAAAAAGAGTCCTGAAAGTAGTAATATTAGTTCTCAAAGTTGTGATATGAGTCGTTAAAATTGTAAAAAAAAATTAGTTACAACATTAGTCTTCATTTGTCCTTAAAGTGGTAATTGAGTCATCAAAGTTGTAATATGAGTCCTCAAAGTTATAACAACTTTTTTTAATCACTTTGAAGACTCAATTACCACTTTAAGCACATATGATTACTAATGTTGTAACTAGAAAATTTTACAACTTTAAGGACTTATATTATAACTTCGATAACTAATATTGCTAGTTTGAAAACTCAATTTACAAAATTGATGCATCACATCATTCACATACATTAATACATTGTAGAATTTTCCGGGTGACAATAGACGCATCCTATTAGTATTATATACTATGCTTTTCAATACACATGCATTTTATATTAAGAAATTTAACATAAGAGTATTATAGTTGTATGAACATAATTACATATACTATATTAATGGTACAACACTATACACAACTATAAAAATACACAACTTTATATGCAAATCTACTATCTATAAAAATACAATGTTGTAGAAACATGACACAAATAAACATGATTTATTAAGAGTACAGTCAGTAAATAAGATTCCATAGAAATACACGAGTACAAAAGCCGTGAACCAGAAAACTAAACCAACTGAAAATCCACCAGAACCTGAATCCTATCTAAAAACACAACAAAAGCTGCTGCTTGCTGGTTCAAAAGATAACAGAAAAGTTAGACTCCATAAATTCTAAAGAGTACGTGCCCAAAAAGATGCCCCGAAACAGTCTGCGAGAGATATCCATCTCCATGCCTTTTACAGTTTTACATCGTCAAAGACCCTTCTATTATAATTGTGCACTTAACCCAAAAACGGTCATCAACGTACATCTCCCTATATCTCTCCCCATTTCTGTCCTTCAGAAGTGTATACGCAAATACAAAAATGTGGTGTGATGGCCATCATGACACCCATACATACTAAAATTTAACATGTATACACTGGCTTCTGAGACTAATGTTTACATATCAGTTCATCAATGTTACTTCTAACAACACTAGGTTTGCTACTTGTTACAGACTAAAAAATATATGCTAGCTCACAAGTTGACCTGCTAACTGTATCATTGTTTATGAAATATTATTTCAACTAAATGTTAGCCACATCAATATAGGATCACTCTGTACAATCCCAAATTCATACAATTAGATAGTTCTAAGGTTTTGAGCTTAATATTGAATTAGTTCTATACTCATAAGTGTTGATGCCTAAAGTATCAACCCACATGTTTGTATAGGATGCAAGAGGAACAGACAGACTCCAGAGATAGGGTGTAGGAAAAGAGCAAAAGTGAATGTACCGGATATCATTTGGGAAAGTAAAAATTCGTAGGGTTTCAAAAAGTACCTTTCGCAATAGTTCAGGTACCATTTGAGGTTTTTACTCTGGAAAAGAAACACTTGTACAGTATGCTCCTTCAAAGATAAAGGAGATAGATGCATCAATGCATCAATGGATATTGATGCCTAGAAAGCACTAGTCCAACAATTGTATCTTCTAGGAAAATAATATCGCTCTCCAATATAGGGTATGTATCAATGGCAACCTAGAAACTTAAAAGCCTAATTCAATATAAATACAGGGTGTGTAACAGCTAATGGCAAACAAAAGTAAGGCAGAAAAAGGAAACATACTAACATATTTGATATCAGGAAACAAACCTGTAACATTTCCTCTTTATATGGATAAAGATCAAGACTTTTCATGGCTTGGCTTGTTATCTGGCTTTGAAGAATTCATATGAGCCTGGTCAAACCTTCAAAGTTTCTTTGGTAGTAATCTGACTGTGCATCCCACGGATGACATTGACCTTCACAATACCAGGCCCACAGTAGATAACCAGAATCTGCAATTGAAAACGTATCAGTAAGTAAAGGAAAATACATCAACACCACTCTCTTTCTGCCCTTTTGTCTTATTACATAACCATATCACTTTTAGGTTCAACCAATAGAAATAAGTGCGTCAAACTGAGATTGATTGTCTGTGTCAAACAACACTTTATATGTTGTAAACTAAACCAGTTCCTAGCATATATGATATCATGTTTTCCATAAGAACTCATGATATTCAACAAATTGCTGGCACTTACGTATTTACCTTCAACAATTTCATGATATTCGAAGGTCTGTCGGTTGGTTTACTTTGGACCAGCTGCTTGTAGCCAATGAAAGACTGGCAAGGAGGCTGCAAATAATGTTGAAGAGCATTGATGGATGCAAAAATTTGAAGTGTAAACTCAATCATGGAATGGATCAAAAGAGCAAAATAAGTTACTTGAGAAACATGATGGCCATCCATAAACAAATTAAACTCATTTCAGCAAAAGATTACACAAATTTTACAGAGGTTACAAACTATGATTATATCCACTATCCTCCCATACTGTTACTATTTCTCAACTAATAGAATGCTCAACAATCTGAGGAACAAAAGTCATGGTGATGAAAATTTACACAAACCCCCTAATCGAATAAGCCCAACAGGCGAAATTAACGAAATTGACAGCAACATTTACATAAAAAAAGTACCTTTTACCTTTGAAAGTTTGAAGATGAAACGGAAATTCCCAAACCAGGAACAGACTGGAATCGAAGGAGGGAATAAGCTCAATCAGGAGAGAGAACGAAGCGGTGGAAAGCGAGAGAAAGGGAGAACAAAAGGAGAGCGACAGAGGATTTGAACAGCGAATCCTCTTCACCTTCGCCCAATCGTATGAAAGAATGGAAAATTGCATAGCATTTACAGAATGCATTAAGCTTGACAAACTGAATGATTAAAAGAGAAGATAACAGAACCACCCTATTAGTGGCTAAAAGTTGAATAACAAATCTACATTGTTGAAAACATCCGTAATAGCAAGCAATGAGAAAGATAATATGCTTAACGCCTATATACCAGAACTATCCACTCACTACTTACATTACAAAAGTACCTCTTTTTTCCAAGCATTAAAAGATCATAAGGGCATATAAAGTGAAACACAGGAAAAAGCAAATGATAAAGCAAGGCCACCAGCTCTAATGCACAAACTCTAAAATGCTACCAGTATAGCTTCCCCTAGAGCTAACCAAGTAAGTGCAATAATTCACACTTACTGCTGGCAGGAAATATCCTGATTACAAATGACCATTTAAAGCAATATCATGAGTATGCAACAGCCACCCATTTCAAATCATTTTGCAGAGGTCACAAAAGAAAGCACATAATCTGCCATTCAAGAAATCCTTAGAAAGAAGCTGTGAATTCTGCCATTTAAGAAATTCGTAGAAAGAATCTGTGAATTTGACAAAGGTCTCATCCTTACATCTATTTCCACTTCAAAAGTCACTTACATAAACCCATCAAACCAAAGGTCCAGCATTTTCTCTAACATTTATACAAAGTTTTGATCTTTCATATAGAGAAAGAGTCAGAGTAAGCCATACATGCAAAATTGCAAAGAATGGTAGCAAACTAAACAACATAGAATTTAAACGCAAGCCAGCAACAGCATTCCATTCCATTCTTGGGAGTGAAAATTCAAAATACATGATAGAAATAATAGAATAGTACAGTAGTTGTGATTATTGAAAGATAAATAAAAGATAGAGAGCAGAGCTCAACCCTCCTAAATACAAGTACTAACCTTTCTACTACTGAAATATAAGGATCACTTGTAATCAAAATTGGGCACCGGAGGAGCATCGAAGCTCTCGAGAACCTTGGTCTCGCTTCCGCTGGTGGCCGGCTCAGGCTCTTTCCCTTTCCCAAACAACCCTCCCAGCCAGGAACCGGGTCCTTCTGACCCGACCGGCTCCTCCGGGCCGCCCATCATCCCAGGCAGACCAACAAGACCAGGTTCCTCCATTGGAATCTGCTGCTGCTTCTCCATCATCTTGTTGAGCATGATTCCGGCGCCTTCGATCAGGGCCAGCAGCACACCTCCCATGGCGGCGGACCTCGCCGTGGCACCCATCCCCTGCCGCATGGAGAGGAAGCCTCCGGTGGCGGCGCCGGCGATGATCGAGTTCCAGGGGTCCTCCTTCTGGCGCAGGTAGACCATGGTGCAGTCGAAGGTGGAGAAGAGGCCGCCCCAGACGGCGAAGCTACCGCCGACGCGGGGAGAGTTCATGCGGACGGCTTGGGCGGCGCCGACGAGACGCGCGCCCTTGGGGGAGTTGTAGATCCCTTTGATGAAATGGAAGGCGCCTCCTCCGACGGCGCCCATCCCGAAGGCGCCGCCGACGTCGTCGAGGATTCGGTCCGGGCACGGCTCCCGTGACGTTTCTGGAGTTCCCATGGCCGCAGTTTCAGTTTGCTTAGGGTTTAGTTTGGTTTTGGAATTAAGGGTGAAATGATGAGAAATGTAAAATAGAGCAAGGCAAGAGGACACTCCATAACTAGTCTGTTTTGACGGAAATACCCTTCCTTTCCTCGGTCACTCGATAAACTAAACTATTACCAAAGCCAAGGAACTAGAAAAGAAAAACAGCAATGCTGCTTCTTCTCTTCTTGTGGGGAAGAAGAAGAAGAAGAACTAAAAAAATGACACAACTAAGAAAGGAGTTGCAATATTTTTGTCTAAAAATAAGATCATTGCGAGCCCCTTTCAAATGAAATAATCAACATTAACCGAAAAGAGTGACAACCAATGTAGCCATTAATCAAAAGAATGACCACCAGAAGCTTAGACTTATATTGGCCTGCAAATGATCCGCTGCATCACATCAGGAGGCAAAATTGTAGAAAGCTTCATAACAAAGGAATGGCACATGAATATAAAAGAGCATCACTGATTGAAATAAATCCAAACCTTTTAAATCTCTAAGATTAGGAACTTATTCCATCTACCTAAGGTTGGCATATAAGAAATTAAACAGTTTCAGTACCGATATACTGGCTAAGCACATCAACATATTCTCACCGCAAAACGCTGCTCCATACACCCAATTTTTTTTGGGAACACAACCACGAATGACACATCTGGAAAACCAAATGTGCAAGACATATAATGAAGCAACTTCAACTTAATTGGTATGTCCAAAACTCCTTATTTTTGTTACCAAAAAAAATGCTCATATAAAATACAGATGGGATCCCAGAATTTCCCTTTCAAAGTTTGAAAGCACCAAGGGTGGTAGATATTAGCTTCAGAAGAATTTCTTCACTGCCCAGGTCATTCAGTATCCGAACCAATGTTGGTCGTAGTGAGCTTGACACATTTAACGTAGTGAAGCTTCACATATCTGATGGAGAAAGCTTGCCTAAATATGTTGTATGCGATCGGAATTGGGTTACCTTTCCTAGAGAATCAAAATCTAGAGACTACTCTTCGAAACCACTTTTTTCACATGATCATTCAAGGACCTGACTCTTAACCCAACAAGGCAACAATCGACAGCTTACCAGATCGGTTTATCGACAAAATGACAGAGAAGGCAGAGATCGACACAATGACAGAGAAGGCAGAGAAACTACAGTACCTAAAGTGCGGGGGATTTAAGAACCTTCTTGTGGAATGTAGCAGAGGCAGATTACATGGACTGAGGAATCTTGCTTTGATTAGTCCACATGAGAACTTGCAAGAGATGCGTCTGCACGTGTGTGTGGGTGCGTGTGCGTGTGTCACAGTCATTAAGAACACTATTGGGCAGGATGTCCTACAGCCTAGCCTGTATGAAACAGATTGAAGAAACACAACCAAGTCCCTATTATGGTGGGAATTCACTACAACCAAGTCCCTATTATGGTGCTCATGGATACGAGCATTTCACAATACAACACTACAACAGTATTAGTTCATAAAACCACTTAACATTACACTACAGATAATTACTACGAGAGAACTTACTATCACCCACATGACAGAAAATGATCAACATAATTTGTCTACTATCACCACACACAAACTAGAGAGGATTTGTTCCATCAAGGTGCACCAAAGAAAATGCATCACCAAACACAACGGTATGTAACATGTCCTTTAGTGATATCACCGGAGTAGGTAACTTTCACCACTTGACCTCTTTCAAGTCCATAGTACTTTGCAATTGCATCCTTTTGTGAAATTCGAGGAAGCTGCATTAGATCACTTCTTAAAATTAAAGCTGGCCAATATATATTGCATAGTAGCTGATAAACCAAATATATATGAGATATGTAATTGTAAGATAGTAATATTGTCACACCCCGGTTCTTAAGTTATTTTACGGTTATTTACCTTTGGTATTACTTTGATCTTTTACTGTGATGAGTAACCATTTACCCTTAAGGACCCTAGGGTTGACTTTTTGTAGGAAAATTATTCTGGGAAAACTTTCTTCATGAAAGTTGTAGAGGACGTTAAACATAGTTCGTGGACACGCGGCACGTTTAAAACGGAGTTCGTATAAAGAAGTTATTGTCAAAAAACGAAAGTTACTGAGTTGGTAAAAATGGGTAAATTGTTACTAGACTTATTTTTGTAGTGGGTATTTGGTGTTGAGTATAAGTGATGGACCGGGTAGGGGAGGGAACAGCCCGAGCCCATTCCCTTCTTTTCTTTTCTTCTTCTTTCTCTTCCTCCCCTTTTTCTCCCGAGCTCCCCGAGCCTTCTTCGTCGGGAACTTCAGCCACCAGTTGCCGCCTTTCAATCAGCAACCGGCCGCCGCTCCAGCCCGGTTCGGACCCCCGCCACCTCCTCTCTCTCCCCGGCCTAGTGTCCGAGCCGGTAGTGCCGCCGGAGAGGAGAAAAACCTACCGGAATCGCCGACTGTCTATTCACCGGAGCTCCGTCCTCCGGCCACCTTAGGCCGAGATTTTTGGCTCAACTTGTAGCCCTCGTCAAGGTGAGTATTCTCTTAAAAAGAATCGGTCTATTTCGATCTCGTTAGGGTGGTTTGTATAATTGAAAGTTTTAGGGATTTATGAATGTTTTGGTTCGATTGCCCTAGATAGCATTAGAATTGGACAAAGTGCTAGTTATAGAAGTTGTTGGGTATGATGAGAGGATTATGCTGTTAAAATTTGAGAAGTATTGGAGCTCGCCGGGAAACGGCTACCGGCCGCTGCTGCCGGCCGCCTCCCCTTTGGGGCTGAATATTTTCATGTTTTTAAGATGGTATTAAGGAGAGGAGTCTAACGAAGTATAGTTTGGAATTTTTGGAGGAGTTTTGTTAATGTCAAGGATTTTTCAATGGTTAAGGATTTTGGCGGTGATTAGAATGGAATATCGGTAGTTGGGTTGACCGGTTTTAAAATATGTTTAAAGTTAATTTTTGGTTATTGGTGGTGATGGTGAATCATGAGTTATAATGGTTTAAGGATGGAGAAAATGGGCAAAGAAAAGAATAGATTTTAGACCCTTAATTTTATGGAATTATTTATTGAAGTTTTATTGTTGAATGGGAATTAAGGTTAATTATTGTTCAGGACGTGAGGAGGATCATTTGGAGAAAGCCTCGGGTCGTCGGCAAGCATAGTCGAGCACTGTGAGTGGACATTTTGTTTTTAAATGAATATACATGCATGGTTTCTCCTGGAAATTATCATTCTATTTTCTGAGCATTAATATAATTTCGGCGTATGAATTGGTATCAGAATTTATTTGAGTTGTTGCGTCGATTAAGTGTTAGTCATGATTTATGGATTTGAGCGAGTTATTAATTTGGTATTTGAGTTTTGATATTCTTTATAATTTCAGGATTTGAGATTACTTTCAGATTTACATATTGTCGGGTTTTCAGAAGATGATAACTATTTGAGTTATTTGTTTCATTGTGCATTTTAACGTGTGGGACACGCCGCTGAATTTAATTAATTTCTTTGATCTTTGAATTCTTTGAGTATGGTTCGGAATCATACTTATGCTTTAGTTATGAGTTTCGGGGAAACTCATATGGAATTATGTTTCTTTAATTATGTCATACTTGTCGGATCGTTATTATTCATGCTAGCATGTAGTTTCGCCTTTCGAGGCGATGTGGCTTCCATGTTTTAAGTGGGGTTACTCAAGTCATTTCCGCCTTCGGGTGATGTGATGTAGTCGACGACATCACGCAAGCCCTGCACCCTCTCTGTTATCATAAGTGAAGGTGTAGGGAGTATGGGAGTACTTTTGCCTGGGAGGCACCCGAGCCTGAGAGGCTCGTTTGTATGGCTATATCTGCTTCTTATTTATTGTTGTTGTCTTGACTAGCGGGGCTAATCCATCTTTTTGATATTCCTTTTTACAAAGGCCTTTATAAATCTTTATTGTTGTTTTGACTAGCGAGGCTACTCCATTATTTTTGGCACTTTCTTCAATGAGGGTTATTATTTATCTTTGTCAATATTTTGACTAGCGGGGCTAGTCCTTGTCTTCGGGATTTTCTTTTGAAGGCGTTAGCAACACTTGCATGCAATGGATTTATTGCTTATCGAAAAATTGGGAAAGTATTGAAATTATGTTCTGTTAAATTAATTAGTTTATTTGTTTTGTCCACTCACTCTAACGTTTTAAATTACTTTCCCCTGGGCCCTTTGTTTTCAAATGCCCAGTTTGCAGGCTAAGTTAAATTGAGGTCGAGCGTACATGGAGTCGAGGCTTAGTCCAGTAGTTAGAGACTGCTTCCGCTTCATCTTTATTCATGGTCATTCGTTCCTTATTAGATATGCTCTGATAACCCGCTGGTGATTTTGTGTTGTCCTTGTTGTTTGGTTTAGAAGTGTCAAGTTGGATTTTCAAGTAAGGGTTGTTCATTTTTAAGAAAGGTTTAACCGAATTTTTGGTAAATTTTCCTTAGAAATGGACCTCGCAGGATTTACCACGGGTTTCAGGGAGAAATCCGGGTACTATTGAGAATCTACTACCAAAAATCTTCCAGCAGTACTATTGTAATGTTAGTAACTTCCTTATTTCAAGGACTCAGCAACATGTTATTGAAATCTTGGATGGGATAAAAAAGATTGCGCTAGATGACTACTGTAAGGTGTGCCTCTAATATAGGGCCACATGCGTAACGGATAGAACAATGGGGCGAACAAATTTACTCTTTGTCAAACCCAATCAGATTTCATTTCAACAACAAAGGACATACCACTGGCCAAGTCTAATTTTTTTTTCTTTTTTGGTCTAGACCAAGTCAGCCAAGCAACAAAATATTGCTTGCCCCCTCTGTTGCCCATGAGTATTACTAGATGATAGTAAGATGAGAGTACTAATAAATATATTTATTTAATTTTTATTAGACATCACTGGTTAAGATGAATAGAAAATTTTATAGAAGTCTATTTTTTAACGTTTGTTCTTTCATAGGTCAACCTTAATCTTTTTACCCATATAAGTCCATTTTAAGGGTCAGGTTCTTCTTACTTTTATTTCATACCTAAATTACCCTCCCAATCACTCCCTACCAAAAGAAAATGGCCCTTCCTCTTTCCCCGTTGATCTCTCTCTCTAGCGAGAAAACCGACCAGAACCTGAGCCTCATCGGAACCCTAAATCGATGAGGGCCTCCGGAAATCGACCAGAACCCTAAATCCCTCACCGAAACTCTAAGCCTTAGGGCCTCCGCTGCCTTATACAGCCTCCACGTCATATCCTTCATCCTCGGCACATCGTCGCCGCCAATAGCAACGCCGACGCCTCCGTGTCCTCGATCTCATCGAAGTCTGGAGCCGACCCGAATGTCGACGAGCCGTAGTAGATCGATCTCAGATCTTCGAATCTGAACGACGAGACCTCTACCTCGTCCGATCCTCCGATCAACCCATCGTCATCGCCGGCAGCACCTTCTCCAATCGGCCTCGTCACGTTGACGGTCATCGTCGCCTTCGTTTGCGCACCTTCACGTATGAGTTCAAGACGGTGACGACAAAGGTGATTCGTCGGTGAGGTGCAGATCTCCGACGGTCTGACAAGAACACCGGCCGATCCAAGGGCTATGGTTTTGTGAGTATTCCGATTCGTTTCTATTCTTGTTCAATCTTGATCACACATCACTGACTGCTAATTTAGTTGTGGAATTTGATGAATCAATGGATGTATGAGTTTTTGAATGGAGTGTTTTGTGTTTCTGTGGAGGATTTAGGTGACTTTCAACGAGCTAGAGGCTGCTGCCCTGCCATGGTGTGTGCTGTTCCGATGGCCGCCAGGCGACTTGTAATCTAGCTTCACAACGGCGCCTTCGACTGCCTGTGAGTTATGGTATGAAGCATTTAGGAACTCATTCTTTGTAGTTTCGCATTCGTCGCCAGATTATTCTGATTATTACTGCTTTGTGTGGTTGATGTTTGTGTTACCGATTGTGAGCCATATTGAATCTGTTTATGTAGTATCTTTTTGACACACTGATAGTATCTTTTTATGTATGTGTTAGTATCTTTTCGACACACTGATAGTATCCTTGATTGAGTGGACCGCCGTGAATTGAGAATGAGTACTGGAGGAGTTCCAAGTTTCAAATTCGATAGAAATCGAGTGGACGAGACATCAGGGAATTGTGTTCTGATAGTGTATGAAATGAATGGGATCGAGATTTATAATTATTTCTCAGCTTCATTGTATGATAGTATATTTTCAACACAGTAGTAGTATATTATCGTCACTATGATGGTCTATTTTTCACACTATAGTAGTATATTTTTGACACATTGATTAGATTTTGTATTACTTGGTAGTAGCTTTTATTATGCATGGTAGTAGCTTTTGTTGCTACCGGTGGTACATTTTGTTGCTGACGGTAGTAGTTTTGTTTTTGAAGTAGTTTTTGTTGCTGGAGTTTGTAGCTCTTGTTGTTGGATGTAGTAACTTTTGTTGCTGAAGGTAATAACTTTTGTTGCTGAAGGTAGTAACTTTTGTTGGTGACTGTAGTAGATTTTCTTTCTAACGGTAGTAGCTTTTGTTCATGGCGGTAGCTCCAATTTGAGTGTTCTCCTCCCAAATGTTGA
This sequence comes from Fragaria x ananassa, assembly GCA_034370585.1. Lineage (NCBI taxonomy): Eukaryota > Viridiplantae > Streptophyta > Magnoliopsida > Rosales > Rosaceae > Fragaria > Fragaria x ananassa. Next base: position 17,007,760 of record CP139754.1, read on the forward strand.
TTCACTCTCACGGGCTTCTTCTCAAAGTCAGGAGGATGCCACTCCGGTGCTGGATCGGGTTGCATCACATCGTAATGCTTTCAAAATCTACACCTTCTTCCTCCTTACTGTTGTCCTCAATGAGGAGGTTACTATCAGTTCCAACAACAATATGAAGGTGTTTTTCTTTCTCCCACCATCTCTCTTTGTCTTCCTTTGTATGTCTTTAACTTTCTAATATTATATATTTCCTTATGTATGCTTGCCACTGCTATTTTCTCTTCATGTATGCATGCCACTGCTTTTTTATTATCTATTTTCAGTCCTCGTAGTTGAAAGGGCTTATATATGTAACAGCATTGAGTATCTTCGGCTGCTAGTGCCCTGAAGCCTTTTGTTTGAATCAGGTGACAGCTAGTACCAGGAAGAAGCAACCTAAGAATTCATGGAACTGGGAGCCACAAAGGGGCCGTATACTTAATCTGATTGCTAATTCACTGGAGATAAAACTTGCATTGCTCTTTGGTCCAACAGGCCTAGAAGAAAATTATATTTCTTTTATTGCCAAGTAAGTTAGATAACAAATGCAATTTTCTCAGGTTTATATTATAGTTCTCATTTCATTTTTGTAAATCATTAACTATATCTTTTGGGGTTCTGCAGAAATGCATTTTCTTTGTTTGAAAATGCTACAGTACTAAAAGACTGATACAAAAGATGCTTTGTGTCATATAATTGGGGCATGTGCTACAAAATACCAGTATATGGCACAATCATGTGCCTCGATCATGCACCTAGTTCACAAATATGATTTTGTTGTTACCCACATTGCCGATGCGGTTGCTGGCGCTGAGAAAAAGTATGCTGATGGAAGCCTAGCTAATTCTCTTATCAGAGAGATTGGGAGGACAAATCCAAAAGACTACATCAAGGATACAGTTGGGGCTGAAAATGTTGGTCGTCTTTTGGTAGAACTTTCTGATCGGTTACCAAAGTTGATGTCTGTAAATATTGGTCTTCTTGTCCCACATTTTGGTGGGGAATCTTATAAAATAAGGAATGCTCTTGTTGGGGTCTTGGGAAAGTTGGTTGCAAAGGCTTTTAAAGATGCTGAGAGTGAAGTTAATTCTAAATCTGTTCGTCTTCGAACCAAGCAAGCCATGTTGGAAATTTTGCTTGAGCGATGTCGTGATGTATCAGCTTATACCCGGAGTCGGGTTCTTCAAATTTGGGCTGAACTATGTGAAGAACATTGTGTTTCAATTGGGTTGTGGAATGAGCTGGCTGAAGTTGCGGCTGGGAGGTTAGAGGATAAGAGTGCAATGGTCAGAAAATCAGCACTAAATTTACTTATCATGATGTTGCAGCATAACCCATTTGGCCCACAACTTCGAATAGCTTCATTTGAAGCAACCCTACAGCAGTACAAGAAGAAGCTGAAAGAGCTTGAACCAGATACTCCCTCTGAAAATGATATGATCAGATTACCATCTTTCAATAATACATCGGGGAATAATGAGGTTGATGATGTAACTGCAGGGTTGAATAAGGTGCAGCTGGATAGCTTACCTGATAGTTGCTTGCCTGAGATGGAAGAAGATCTAATTCAGAAAGACGGGTCTGTCCCAGATGTTGGTAACTTAGAACAGACCAGGGCTTTGGTAGCTTCACTTGAGGCTGGACTGAGATTTTCAAAGTGTATATCTGCTACAATCCCAACACTTGCTCAGTTGATGGCATCATCTTCTGCCACTGACGTTGATAACACAATTAATTTGTTAATGAGGTGCCGGCAGTTTCATATTGATTCCTCAGAAGCATGTCTCCATAAGATGTTGCCACTGGTACATTCAATTTTTGCTCATGCCCTAGGAAGTGATGGTTTATAATTTCAATTCTGTCAACAGCTTTTCTTCTGTTGATTCTTGAGCAACCATTCTGGACGTGATTTTTCTGGTGGTACATGTGATTTATAATGTCCTAACTGTGTCTTGGCTTTTGTAGGTATTTTCGCAGGACAAATCCATCTATGAAGCTGTGGAAAATGCTTTCATTACAATTTACATTAAGAAAAACCCCGTAGAAGCGGCCAAGAATCTTATAAATCTTGTGATAGAATCAAATATTGGAGATTTAGCTGCCCTTGAGTATATAGTTGGTGCCTTGGTGTCCAAAGGCAACATATCCAGTGGTGCGGTATGTTCCTTTTCATTTCTCGTAGTAATAATTTTTTTTTTGAGTGATTACTTTTTATCTATTAAATTTGATTGAAGTTATTTCCTTTGCATGCCATAAGCCACAAGAATCTCTGTATGGTTTGCAGCTTTCAAAAGTGAGGGTACTGTAGATATAAATAGTCATTTCTGGGAAAGTGAACAAGTGCATATGGAAAAGATAACGAGCAACCATGATATAGATTTTAGAATACGAGCTATGTTTCTCTTTGGTATATTTGGTGATGCTGTGTAGTCAAGTCAGTGCTGACTTCTCTTGTACCAGTGTATAGTAGTTGACAAGTTCTGCCTCCCTTGTCTAAAGAATTAAACTGCTTCTAAGGTCTTTCTCACCCCCCCCCCCCCCCACAGATATCAGCGTTATGGGATTTCTTTTGTTTCAACGTAAGTGGAACTACTTCTGTTCAAAGTTGTGGGGCATTGTCTATCCTATGCATGGCATCAAAATCATCCTCTACAGTTCTGAGCTCTCACTTACAGGATATTATTGATATTGGGTTTGGCTGTTGGGCAAAAATAGAACCGTTGCTTGCCAGGACAGCTTGCATTGCTCTTCAGAGATTATCTGAAGATGATAGGAAAAAGCTGTTATTGAGTAATGGAAGCAGGGTTTTTGGTATTTTAGAAAGCTTAGTTACTGGTTTTTGGCTTTCAGAAAACATATGGTATGCTGCTGCTGACAAAGCCATAGCTGCTGTATATACAATTCATCCAACACCGGAAACTTTTGCCGCCAATCTAGTAAAGAAGTCCCTAAGATCTGTGTTTGATTGTAGTGGAGGTGAGGAGTTGCAGAATGAAATTGGCAGTGGAAGTGTTGGAATACTTGCTACTGTTCAGGTGGAAAGACTTGGTAGATATCTCTTTGTTGTAAGTCATGTTGCCATGAACCAACTACTATATATCGAATCCTGCCTGCGAAAGGTTCAAAAACAGAAAGTTGGCAAAGAGAAGATGAATTATGATTTTCAGCAAGTTAATGGTGCAATGCCGGCTGATAGCTCAAAGGTAAGACTGGGTATTGCATATACAAATTATTATTAAACTCGGGTATGGTTATCAGCAATTAATCAGTATCCTTCATCTATTTTTCTTGCAGGAAATTGGTATAAATGCTGAGCTTGGCCTTACCGCCTCTGAAGATGCAATACTTGATACTCTCTCTGACAAAGCAGAAAAAGAAATAATTGGTGGTGGTTCCTTGGAGAGGAATTTGATTGGACACTGTGCACCCTTTTTGTCAAAACTTTGTAGAAATTTTAATTTGATGCAAAAGGTAATCCTGAATGAAAATTATAAATTTGGCTTATATGTTGAACTGGAATTTCTTTTGCTTTTGTATGAGATTATGATAAACAATGCATCCTTAATAGTTTATTCATATCATAGCCAGAGATATGAATTCACACTTCTTTTACTCCAAAACCTCAGAAGTGATGCCACGTAGTTACAGTATATAGATGCTATTTTTCTTTACTTTAACCATTACAGAGCACACCTTTTGTGCATTGTTTGTATGCCGCTTGTTAATATAATAATTATTTTGTTATATATTACTAATTCATCAATTTTACTGACTGGTTGCTGCACAATTTCAGTATCAGGAACTTCAAGTATCTGCAATGCTTGCTTTGTGTCGGTTCATGATTATTGATGCAAATTTCTGGTAAGACCTCTCTCTCTCTCTCTCTCTGTATGTGTGTGTTCTTGTGGATAGGTGTGTGTACATGTGAATGTATATGCATGCCTGTTTTCTTAGAACAATCATACATTATGTCTGACATTTGACGTATAATTTCCAGTGACACAAATCTCCAGCTACTCTTCACAGTTGTGGAGAGTGCACCATCAGAAATTGTCCGTTCCAATTGCACTATTTGTCTTGGAGATTTAGCAGTTCGGTTCCCTAATTTGTTAGAACCATGGACAGAGAATATGTATTCCAGGTTAAAGGATCCTTCAGTTTCGGTTAGGAAGAATGCTGTTTTGGTGCTTTCACACCTCATACTAAATGACATGATGAAGGTCTGAGAGGCTTGGCAATGCTTCTTGTTCTTTTTGTTCTATTATGATAGTGAGTTCTCATTCTGGCTATATCTTGATCAGGTCAAAGGTTACATAAATGAAATGGCCATTAGATTAGAAGATGAAGATGAGAGGATTTCAAATCTGGCTAAGCTTTTCTTTAATGAGTTATCTAAAAAAGGTAAACTTTGATATCCATTCAATATCATGTTTATTCTGGTACCATCAATTTCACTTTTGTATTATTTCTTTTTCTTCTAATGAACGATTTTTTTTTTCGGTTCACACCAATCAGGGAGCAATCCAATATATAATCTACTTCGGGATATACTTGGGAAACTATCCAACCAGAATCTGAAGAGAGAATCATTCTGCAACATCATGCAGTTTTTGATTGGTTCTATCAAGAAGGTATAATTGACAACTCAGTTCCTTTTGCTATTTCCTGTTTTCTATTATTACCTCATGGTAAATTTTAACCTTCTTTTTTTAGGACAAACAAATGGAGTCTCTTGTTGAAAAGCTTTGTAATAGATTCAGTGGAGTTGCAGGTAAGATATCCGTTCACTCTTGTTTTTTTTTTCCTTTGAGACTCCCTATTTTGTCATATGCAAACTAATAAGTCTTACAACCGAAGGTGTAAAATTGTATAGACACAAAGACCTTTAGTTGTGTTCAGCACTCATGTATAATTTTTTTGTTGCAAGTTTTTGGATTGACAATGCACCTCAGTTGAGTGCTCTTGAGTCTTGACAGTGGCTATGATAGACAAATGCACTTCATCTACTAATCTAGATATTGTATTTTCTCCCCCCCCCCCCTCTCTCTCTCCCTCTCCCTTTTTAATTTTATTATTGTTATTATTATTACTATTATTTTTTTTATTTTTTTTGCAACATCATGCGTGAGATATGGAAGCTACCTATCACCCTCACCTTAAAATCATTATTCTCTAAATTTCAGTCACATATTCATCATTTTCTTGGTATTTTGTCCCTTACAAGATAAGTTATTGTTGATGTTTTCAGCTTCATGACTAATTAAAATAGTTTTTGCTAATGGGCTACTCATGGCTGCAGATGTCAGACAATGGGAATATATTTCTTATTGCCTCTCTCAGCTGGCATTCACTGAAAAGGGAATGAAGAAGCTTATGGAGTCATTCAAGACATATGAATAAGTCCTATCAGAGGATTCTGTGATGGACCATTTCAAGTCCATAATAAACAAGGTATGAATTATCTGCTCTTATTGCTCATTATATGTTTATATCATATTTGTTGTATTTTAAATTTCTTCTTATGCTAATCTGATGAAATAGGGCAAGAAGTTTGCAAAGCCTGAACTTAAACTGTGCATTGAGGAGTTTGAGGACAAGCTAAATAAGTTTCACTTGGAAAAGAAAGAACAAGAAGTGACAGCAAAGAATGCCCAAATTCATCAACAAAAGATTGACAGTATGGAAGATTTTGTGGTTACTAGGAATGCTGGCGAGGCTAATATAGAATCAGATATTGATGAAGGTCAGTGTGATCAACTTATGCTTAATCAAATTAATGTGCTTACCAATCGTGTTTATTACAATCAGTTTTCCATCAGCACAAAAGTGTGAGGTTAGCATTATCCTAGAGACACAAACATGCAACTCTTAGGCTAAGATTATACTGTGGGTACTTTTCATGCAATTTTGGTCATTTCTGAGTAAGGTTTGGAATCTGAGGGCCGTCCATCAATATTGGGTCGTCCACAATTTACAAGGGCTTTTTTGTTTTTGTTTTTGTTTTGGTTTTGGTTGTAATATTCTTTGATTGAAGTCATTGATACGGCATGCATACTATTTGTAGGAAGTCATTGATGTATGTTGGGCAAAAATTGTAAATGCATGTATACCCAACATAACTTCACCCTATCTTATTGACTAAGATAGGGTTTTAATTTATATCTGGTTCAACCCATTCAAGACAGAGTGTGTCTCTTAATTACAATCCCTTGTTACAAGGAAACACCCTTTGATTCCGTTTACCAAGAGACCGTTGTAGGTTTGTTTGTTTTTGTGACTGCACCCACATTTGGGAATGGGTTGCCTACGTACCCTGGAGAAGATCAAATCACTCGTAGTTCAAGAGGTTTGGTTATGGATTTGATTTTTCTGGTGCTTTAAGAATTTGACCAGGATCATTTAGACTGGAAGAATTTGACTGGTGGTGTCAGGGATTCTGTTTGGAATTTTGGTTGCATCTAGTGGGTTGCTAGACTGCCTACGTACCCCTTTGTGGGATCAAACCGACCGTAGTTCAAAAGAGGTTTGTAGGCTTTATGGCTTAATGCCGGCTTTTGGTTTAACAGACGTAATTGGAGTCCGTTAACTGTGTTTCTTGTGGACACTCAATTTGGTAGTATCTATAGGCACTCGGAACAGGTGATGCAGCAGCGTGACAGAAAGCTTGAATGGCTTTGGCCATGATCCTTGTTAGTGGCGTGGGTGACCTCTGTGTGTAGGCGAACTGCTCTTTCATGCAGACTCCGCGCGTGTGTCAGAGAGCGGGCTCCGCGTGTATGTCTGTGAGCGGACTCCGCGTGTATATCTGTAGGCGGACTCCGCGTGTTCACTTGTGAGCGGACTGCTTGTACATGTCTGTGAGCGGGCTCCGCGTGTATGTCTATGAGCGGACTCCGCGTGTATGTATGTGAGCGGACTTCGCGACTTGCAATATCTTCTGCATGAATGGATCTCGCCTCGCTTGTGTTATCATCTCGCCTCGCCTGGGCTTAGCTTCTGAATATTAGCTCGTCACCCCTTATGCTTCTGCTTTTGCTTGAATATTGGCTTGCCACCCCTTAGGGTTCCTGCCTTGGCTTGAATGTTGGCTCGCCACCCCTTAGGGTTTCTGTCTTGGCGCGAATGTTGGCTCGCCACCCCGTAGGGTTCCTGCCTTGGCTTGAATGTTGGTTCGCCACCCCTTAGGGTTCCTGCCTTGACTTGAATGTTGGTTCGTCACCTCTTAGGGTTCCTGCCTTGGCTTGAATGTTGGTTCGCCACCCCTTAGGGTTCCTGCTTTGGTGCGAATGTTGGCTCGCCACCCCTTAGGGTTCCTGTCTTGACGCGAATGTTGGTTCGCCACCCCTTAGGGTTAAGTAACCTCGCCACCCCTTAGGGTAAAAGTCACGTCGCCACCCCTTAGGGTAAAGTAACCTCGCCACCCCTTAGGGTTAAAGTCACGACGCCACCCCTTAGGGTAAAGTAACATGCTTCTGCTTTGGCGGGGCTGTAAGTTCGCCCTTGCTTTAGGGCTTTAAACCATCTCGCGAGGACACGCGAGCTCTGCTTCGCAGGACTCTGTCATCTTTTCCTTGATTGAGTCGTCTTTTCCTTGATGAAGTTGATGAGATTGCGTGAACCACATAACTCCAGACGCCTATCCCTGTTTGGTTGGGAGTTGGACTTAAGGAAACTGCTCTTCTATAAATTGAGGTGTCGTCTCCTTTTTTGATCTGGTCAAGGATTCGTTGAGTCATCAAGGGTGAGTTCCTGCTCTTCGAATTGTTTCCTTCCCCTTGCATGGCTTGTTATGCGAGCTGCATGGCCATATGTTTGTTGTAACAAAGGGAAGGTCGTCTCGCCTTAGACTTGGTGACTACCTCGCGGGGTCATCACGCAAGGGGAGAGGACGTTGCTTTCGGGCTTCCGGCGGAGTGATACAGAAAGATAAAGGCAGCTGCAAAACAGAAAAGAAAGTTAGAGTGGGGGCTCCACCTTTGGTCTGGCTCGCCGCTTGTCTTCTGCTTTGCTTTCTTCCTCTGCGCTTCGCCTTCTTTCTCTCTGTTTTTCTCTCTTGATTCGCCTTATTTGCCCCTTGCGCCTTGTGTTCGCCTCTCTGCCTCTGTGTCCGTGTGTGTCTCCCCGTCTGTGTGTGTCCGTCTGTGTTTCTCTTCTTCTCTGTGCCTCTTTATATAGAGTGCACGGTTTGGAAGATGAGTTTGTATTGGACTTTTGTTGTCCAGCTGTTTGCAAGAGTTACTGTTAAACTCTGAAGTATTGTGTATGTAGCACAAGAAAAGTATTTATGTATATATATTTTTTAAATGCTCTTATTTTCCTTTTTTTATTTATGCATATTTTTTGCCGATCAACAATGTAGCATGTTGAACTGAATATAAAAGGTTGCGTCTTGTTTCTTTGCACTAAAGTATTGATTGCATGCACCTCTCTTGGTGGTGGAACAGATGGTGAAGTCATTGATCCATGTAATGAAGGGATGACCAATTCTGTGAATGAGATGTCAAAAACTGCAAGTGTCGAGTCGCAAGAACATTCTGTTGTTTCCAGTGATTTGTCAGAATCAGAACCGGATGATACTGAAATTCAGTCACCAAATGTCATCTTGAGAGGTATAAACCCCATCTGACTGTATATTTTGGTAACATTTTGATTTTATTGCTCATCTCCTCTAAGGTACTGATATTGGCAGGAGACTTAAAAGCTGGATCTAAGACTAGCAACATGAAAGATCGAAAAAATCATTTGTCTGCATCATCAAGAAGAAACACCAGGTCAAAGCAAAGGTTAGATTTTTCTTAAGTTCGCTATTTCTTAGCTTGTGTGGTAATGTGTTTGGCTAATCAAAGCAGCATTCTTGAAGGTTTCTGTTTTGATAGCTTTCACACACGCGCGCACACACACACACACATATATATACACATATTTACAAGATGAATTACCAACAAATAGCAAGTGTTTTTCGTTCTGTGGTTCCCGATGTAATAAGCAAATAATCGTATGGTAACTTAGAATGAGAAGAGACCATGCCACTCACAGACATATAGATCATGAAGGACTCGTATGATTTGGTAAAATGCAAATATAGAATGTTCTCTGCAGTTTTCATTTCAATCTACAAGTGTATTGCTGGCTTGCCACCATCCACATTAGTTGGCTTAAAACTTGGATATTACATTGGTCTGGTTAAAACTTGTATAAAAACTCCGTGTTAGCATTCAGGACCTCAGGTAGTATTATTACAGTTTGATTCTAAATTTCTGTAAAAGCGAGACACTTAGTTGTCTTATCTGCAAAATACACATTACAAAATAACACTTATATTTCACTTTTGAAAAGTTAAAAAAACAGATTGTAGTGGGCAGTGTTTTCATCGCCTGGCTTAAACCTAACTTCCTTTATTTATGCAGGTAGAATCAGTCAAAGTTCTTCAGACTAATCAACTGCGAGTAGGAGTCTTGGTTTGCAGTCTGAGTTGCTTGAAGTGTTTGTTATGTATGCCATCATCACTGTAACAATTTAAGGGAAGCCAAATATCATATTGGTATTAAACGTGACTTCTGTATGACCCAACTTTGCTTCTAGTCCTGTATATATAAAAAGCTTCTATCGTTTTGTAGTACGTAACTACATCCCATCTATTAAGAAACTATATCCTCTTGTTTTCCATACCTAACTAAACAACACTCGTCATACTTACTTAGGTTATGAAAATTGCAGATTTCAGACATTTACAGAGAAGGTATAATCCGAGGGAATGATTCTTATCATCATTGTTACTTTTTTCTTTAATATTGGAATTTGTGTGTGTGCTCCACAAGACGTTGTTTTAGAGACAGAGTTAAGAGAAATTAAAACTCTAGGGTGGAAGCTGAAGCCATTCTCATCGCCCTCTTAGTCAACGAGTGGTGTCTGATACGTTGATTTGGAAGCCTGAGAAAATAGAGTTTTGAAAATCAACTCAGATGATGAGGGTTTGGATTTGTCATCAAGGATGCTTGGGGCATCATGGTTGCAGCCTTGCAGGTGGTGCTGGTCTTTTACAAGGACTGTTGTCCGCGGAACTTGTGGAGGAGTTTCAAAGTTGCAGTTCATTTCGCTGTGCAACATAGTTTCTTTCCGGCTGTGTTACAAACTGATGCTGCTGATGCCAAAGTGGTGGCCAGGCAGCTTGAGTCTTTTTCTGGGGATAGTATGTCCGTTTATGAGGATGTATGCTTGGTGTTACAAGAACAGCCGAGCTATAGGGTGTGCTATGTTAACATGAATACCAACTTAGTGGCTCATCCTTCAGCTTCAGCTGCTTATGGAATAGGCTTGCTGCAGTTCCAAACTTTTTAGTTGACATTTCTATTAGTGTCAATGTAATTGGAACTAACTGGAACGAAAATTAACCAAAATGCTTATTATTCAAGTTTTGACCAATTTTGGTTTTGGTAAAAAGAAAAGCGGTACCATTGATTCAGTTAGTGTTTGGTTCGAAGAAACAGAACCAATAAAACCAAGTCCTTAATTTTGACTGCCATCTTTAATAAATTTTCAATTTTTCTGTCAAACAGCCTCCATTCTTTACATTTTCCAGAATATCCCTTAGTGATCACCAACCCCCAATAGGAACAAAATGTAGCCGGAAGCCTGGAATCTATAAAGTGCACAAGTGCTTGACTATCAGTAAAACTATACAATTGACAAACTCAGGCAAACCTTGTTTCAGCAGAACTTGCAGTACATTAACTCATATATACACATTATACCTATCATATGAAGCAAAAGCTAAAAATATCACTTCTGGGGCAGCCTCTTAACAATACATCTCCTTCTAGAAACTTCAGCTTTCTTATTCTTCTTTTCTTTTTCTTTTTTGGAAATGAGCTGTCCTGTTGTTAGACTTACAAAAGTATATCTCCCTATGTTGTGAACATCCCCTAAAGAGTGGCGCTATGTGCTCTGAGCTTTCATCATACAAAAGTCCTCGAAATTTCCTATGCCGCCCTGCAAATTTGTGGAAGTCTATTGCTGATGTTGGTCAGGGTAATTTGAACTTCAACTGATACTATATTCAACTTATATTTATTACTACACTTGCTCGAGGTAAGAAACAAGTGCCAAGAAATCAACCTCCATCGCCTTTTCTTTTCCGCGGCTTTGATAAACTGCCTATGAACAGGTGAAACATATCATCATCAGCAGGTATTGCCAGAAATAAAAAAATAAATAAGAGGACACAAGTATTCCAAAAAAGTTAAGATCATAAGCATTAAGTTACAATGGGTTCAATGCTATTTTGCGGTGATGCAGATAATGTAGTATATATCCAGTAAGCACATTCTCATTCATATACAAGGTGTAAAGAGAAGCAAGCAGTTCAATACAGTTTATAAGAAACAAACCTCTTGAACGTGTTACTCTAGGTACCTCTTGAATCCCAATAACTCCATGATCCTGAATATACCATCAGAGGGTACCGAGTCAACATGTCACTAAGGCTAAAGCTTAAGAGATAATAGTCATCAAACCACACACATGAAAGTATAAATAGATCATAAGGCACCTTGTCATAAACTGGTGACTGGTTGCGCCAGAACTCTAAGGGCCGTAGCAATAGTCTGCCTGCAACATGAGCAATTAACTGAGCACCCAAAACTCAATGAAACAGAACAGCACATATTGGCATATTGCCCGTTGATGTTTCAATTTCTGTCACATCATACAATGTCATTTTTTTAACCCCATTTGAATAGTGTACAAAATAAAGAAAGACACGTTTGAAATGCTATAAACCATCCTATTAACATTTAGATGTCCGCTCATATATTGACTGATTGAAAATATGGCTACCATGTTGGGCTCGCTAACACCCGTTTTCATTCATCTAAACTATTAGCCAAACCAACACAAAACAGAAAGGAAAACAAAGTAGACCACATGTGTCTGTATGTAAGAGATTCATATTGGGTGTGTGAAGTCCACTCACCTGATCTTGACTGCCCGGTACTCAAAGATTCTGGAGAAATAATACTATACAACTCCAGAGTCAAAGGACTCAACTTATTTTTCTTGCTCACCTCTGATGTGGAAGGAGATGCCTTTCTTTTCTTTGTTTTCACCTTCGTAGTGGAAAGAGATACCTTTTCTTTATTGTTCACCTCCAGAGTCGCAGGAGTTGATGTTCTTTTCTTATTCACCTCCAGAGTCGAAGGACTCAACTTATTTTTCTTGCTCACCTCCGATGTGGAAGGAGATGCCTTTCTTTTCTTTGTGTTCACCTTCGTAGTGGAAAGAGATACCTTTTCTTTATTGTTCACCTCCAGAGTCGAAGGAGTTGATGTTCTTTTCTTGCTCCCCTCCAAAGAAGCAGATATGTGTCTCTTCTTTGTGTTCGCCTTTAAAGCGGAAAGAGATACCTCTTTTTTACTGTTCACCTCTTCTTGAACCTCAAGGGCTTCTGTCGCAGTCTCATTTTCTTCTCTTGTCTGTGGTCTCCCAAAAGACTGAAACTCAGTTAATCCAATATTCTTGATGTCTAATTCCACTTCAGCAGCATGGTTCATTAAATCATCAACTTTTGAGTCATCAATGGTGCTATCTGAGGACAGGTTTGTATTAATCTGTTTTGGACCTTCAACATCACGCCTATCTTCACAATGGACCTTCTCATTAGGAGTTTCGCAAGCAAAATGCACAAAAGTTGGACTAGAATTAATTAGACCTTCAGCCCTTTGACAACAAGAGAGAAACGATTCAAACATCTGTCTCCCTCCAACTTCATAATCCACACTTTGTGAAGTAGTGCTCACTGATTCAACTGCTGGTACAGAGTCCACTGTATTTTGTTCAGAGTTCAATCCATTGCCAACAATTTGCTTCGTCTCACCTTTGCTTCTTGTAATTATTGACAAATCTCCAGATACTCTGCCTCCAGGATTTCTCGGAAATGTCTTTGATACATTAATTTCACCCGCCAACGGAATTATTACACCTGACGCTACTACACCTACATCTACTGAAGCACTAAAACTTGTGCTACTAAGCTTGATTGAGCATCCATATTCTGGGTTCTTCTCATTTTCTTCTAGAGTCCTTGGTATCCCAATAGACTGCAAAGCAGTTGATATGATATCCTCTGTGTCTGTTTCCTCCTCAACAGCATGGTTAACCATGTCATCAGGTGAGTTATTCAAGGACTGCCTTGAAGACAACTGTTCCGGAAATTCAGAATCACACATCTCTTCACAAGACACTTGCTCATGTGAGCCTTCTTCTAGAGAAAGATGCAAAGAAGTTAGACAAGAACTTTCCACGCCCGCAACCACTCCACAGAAAGAAAACAATTATCAAAATGACATTTCAGATAGCTAGTTCTACAAAATCTTAGGCAGAATTTGAGGGATGGTACATACCTTTCTCTCCTACTTCACATTCATCAGTTTGTAAAGAATTGTTTACAGTTTTTGATACTGTTAGAACAGAGTCAGTTGTCTTCTTTTTGGAGTTCAAACCATTGACAACCATATGGTTCATCCATTTGCTCCAAAACTCTGACATAAATCTGCTCACCCGGCGTATATAATTGCTCGGACATCTCTCGGCTTCACTATTTCCACCCCCTGACTGAACAGCTGCACCTAACGCTTCTCCTACATTCTCAAAGGCATCTGATGAAGGAAGCAACTTAGCACTTTTATGCTTCATAGAGCATACAGACATTGGGTTCTTCTGATTGCCTTCCAGATTCTTTGATCTACCAATCCACTGAAAATAAGTTGATCCAACATGGTCATAAGGAGTTCGAGTTTCTTCTTGAGAAAAACGCACTGAAGTAGGACCTACTCCACATAAACAGAAAGGATTCAGAATGATGATAATTAGTTAGCATGCGAGATTTTAGGCATGAAAAAGAACTTTACACAGTAAATGTAGCATCAATATGTAAACCTTCTGAACCCGAATCAGATATTCTTCCAGAAACACTAGTAGTGTCAAAATCTCGTTCCAATAACTCTGCAACACCTTTTTCCCAGCCTGTATAAAATCCCAATTGAAAATGCGTGGCAACCTGTGTAAGATCAAAGGCAAACATCAATTTGCGAAGGTCAACACATATTACACAAAAAAAAGATGCAAGTTTAACTTTGTGAATCAGGAAAACATGTAGCAACAATGGCTAGACTGTGCTCTTATACTTGTAAAATGCATTTGCTTTGCCTTCTGGATTCCTCAGACCATCAAAACAAAATTATCGGCCCAAAATGATTGGCAACTACTCAGCTACAGTCACAGTCACTATGCAATTGTTGAATGTTGTAATTGAATTGTTATTCAACTGACACTTGTTCACTACTAAACCTCAAAAGCCACATTTTTGAATAACAATTCAATTACAACATTCAACACTTTGAGTTGGAAACTTTGACTAGGAATGGAAAACCAGAATTAAAAAAGATGGGTTCTTTAGTACCTCATCAGGAAACCCACTTGCAATAGTCTGCTGCTTGTTAAAAGTCCCATTAAGACTAATGATTACACCATCGGTTGTCTCCAGGGTGAAAACATCGTGTTTTTTACATATGGGCGCAGAGTAAACCACTCTCTCTTGCCTGAAATTGAACGAATTTGCAACCAAAAATTCAAAATCCCAAATTAACAGTACGGACAAATGAAACCCTAGGACAGAAATCAACTCACGGAGCGGAAGAAACGCCGGCGACGGCGAGTCTATTGTTTCCGTGGTTGTCTTGGGATTTGACGAGCCACCAATCGTAGAGAGATACCTTCCGAAATTGAAAGCAAAATCAAATGGATAATGTAAAGACGTGAAATTGATAAGGAGGAAGAAGAGATGGTACTTACGGTAGGCTTGAAATGCGGTCTGTCGGTTTCAGTAGAGGAAGGAGGAGAAGCCATGGAAGCAGTCTACTGCAAAATTAGGAGGGACACTCCGATCTAATATTTTAGCTGCCGCTTTGGTTTCATGCAGCGTCGAAATCTGATTTTCTACCCGAACTTATGTTTTGAGTTCACAAGTAATCTTATTCTCAAGATGTAACTGTAAAAAATCATGTTTGAGGACAATACGACATGATCTAGTTAATCATTGTCTAATGTCATATTTGAAGACATGTTAAAGAGCATTGGCATGCCAAGTTATTGAAATTTTCATGATTAGTAAGAACCAGGAATATCCCTATGATTGATATAAACATCATGGGAGGTGCAAACTTCAGGAGGAGTTTAGCACATACATGTCACTATCAAATGTGAATGGTGTGTTGTACTCTTTTTCTCCTACGATCAAAGTTTAGTTTTTCTCCCACAGAGTTTTTGTTTCTTGACTAGGTTTTTAACGAGTCAACATATTAACACCACCGGCATACCGACGCGCGGCACAAGGGGGAGTGTTCTAGGATATTCTATATATGTGTCTTGACCTTATGTCATCAGGAAATGTAGTTAGAATATGACTATGTATTCCTTATCATTACAATATTGATACTTTGTGATTCCCTATATAAATGACTCCTATCAATGAATAAGACGATGATTATATTATTATCTCTTATTCTCTACAGTTTATACTTCATCACTCTTCTACTTGTGTTCTTCTTTTGCCTTGCTGGCTTTTGTTTCAGGCCAAAACAAAAAACTCTGTTGTGATTTTGCCCCTCAAGGTTTCATTATATAAATAATCGCTTATTATCCGCACTCACACGTGAGCTTGGGTTTAGCTATTTCTACTACTTAATTAAATGGTTTTGCCCAATTTATGATTTTGTTGCCTAGGAGATTATTACTGTTGCCTTGAAAGTAATAATTATCCCTAAAGAAAGGGTATCAAGAGAGATTGTCGGAAAGGCAGAATATTAATGTTGGCTTTCAAAGTTCATGCATAGTGAATCTGATATGAGTATTGGTCATTTGAGCTTGCAAATTTCTAATGCAGTGAGTTGTAACAAAGAGAGATTATTATTGTCTTTCAAAGTTCATGATTCAGCACTTTGATTTATGAGTTGCCTTCGATTTATTGGTGGTGCCCAGTTCATAATAAGAGATTATTATTGTTGCCTTGAAAGTTCATACTCTTAATTTTGTTTATGGGAAGAAATAACGAGTGTTTGTGTGTTTCTGTTTTGTACAACTAGGTCATTCTAGAATTGCAACTTTGATAAGAGATTCTTTTGGAATTGCAGTTTGTTTTGTGTACTCATTACTAGGATTTGGTATTGTGAATGACAAAGAAGCATGTTTTGACATGGACAACCCTACAGCAAAAACTTGGTCTAGCTATGAGATGGGAGCAGTCCTAGGTAGATTAGGGGAACAAATTCGTTCGGAAAACTCAATTTCTGTTCCCACGTTCGTCTACCACTGTGTAATGGTACCACACCTGATGGCTACGAACGGAAAGGAATTGAAAGAACAATGAAAGCAAAAGAGTTTTTTCATAGATAGCTGCTGCGTTTACACTTTGGTATAAATACCCTCAAGCCCCCGTAGGATGTTGACATGCGTCAAACATCTAACTAAGGATACAATGCAAAAACCCTAGCAGTAAATTACTTGTAATAACTAGTAAGAAAGACACGTGCAAGACATGTGCACTGTAAAAAGAGTATACTTCTCCTAGTTACTCTGAGATTCCAGCTGATCTCATTACACATTGCTCCATCTACAGTATGGTAATGTGTAGCAACAAAGGTATTTAAAACTAGTTCATTTCTTCTAACATAAATTCTGAGGGGAAGCACGATAATTTATTTTGCAATCTCGACTCGAAGGTTTTGACGGAATCTTAAACCAAATGACAGTACCCTCTCCTCAATAAGGTAACAGAATAAATATATGAAGTCTGAACTCTTAATTTCAGCCAAAAAAAAGAACTCTAAATTTCAAAAAGAAAAAAGAAAAAAAGAACTCTTAATGAGCTGCATAGTAGGATGATAAAGCAAATTGTTAGTTATGTGGCACAAATCCCACACACAACTAGTTGTCAGGTTTCACTGGGAAGAACTGAAACAGGCGATGGCATCCATTTCCTGCTGCAAAAGAAGGGCATCAATAAAGACATCCAGATTCTCTCCCTGCATCACATTACTTATTGCATGATGAGTAATGCCAACACGATGATCAGTTACACGACCTTGAGGAAAGTTGTACGTACGAATACGTTCTGATCGATCCCCACTACCAATCTGTTTAGATAATGAGCTCCAAAATCAATCAATGCCGAAAACAAATCTATCAAATTAATTGTCAGATATCAGTCATACCTGCTCTAATCGAAGTTTTGACCGATTGTTCTGCAGTCTAGACCTTTCCATCTCATATAGCTTTGCACACAGTAGCTTGAGTGCCTTGGCCTTGTTCTATACAGGAACCCAAAAGTTAAGAAAAATAAAGAGAACAAAAAAACGAACATGACAGAAGTCTACGATACAGAACAATAAACTTGCACATCATATATATCCCAATACAACAAGGAGAATGAAAGTCAGATTTTCATGTGAACTTTGCATGTGTCAACTCTAAAATTTCTCAAGGTCAAGGTTATGTTGAATTAACCAAGAAGAAAAGAAGAAAAGATTCAATGACCGAATTCTTGCCGACAGTGAAGAAAACCCAAAACCATAATGGTTGGGGCAGTGAGGAAAATCCCAAAAATCATAAATTGGAGAAAGAGTTGTTGCCATAGTTTCTGGTGACATAGAGTGGGGAGTCTACAAGAAAGCTGAAAATCGGCTCTAGATGGTCCTAGAACACAAAGGAGCATTGCTGATCAAAACCATGATGTGGCTGATAAAATATAAAGAACTATCGTGTAGATTTGATAGCCATCATGGAGACCTACTGAAGAGTTTGTCCCACACTTGTGCTTGAGTTACAATGGTTTCTAATCCTTTTCTGCTGGTGTCTATATCTTCTTCTACAGGTTTCTTTTCATCAAAGTCTTGAATAACCACTTCCTCCTTTCGTAAAAGCATAAAAACTCCAGTTTTATCTTAGTCATCTAAATTTTTTAATATAACACCCATTCAGTATACAACACTACCAAGCCCAATACTCCCATTTAAAACATCATATATCCGCCACTATCATGTAAATCTGAAAATTGTACATCATGAGATGGATGAATTTCTAAAGTACGCAACAAAGAGACCCTCGTCCTTTCTCAAGATCTCAACATTATCTCACCATAAAATATGACAATGGTGCATCAAGACCCTCATCATTAGAAATCAGAGCAAGAAGAAATCTCTAAAATCTTATTTTCATTTTAGAGCAGCCTAAAACCCTTGAACTTCTTTCAAATTAGCAGCTGCACTAGCTTGTTCGCTTTCCTTATTTTGGCCGAGTGATTATTATGATCTAGTAATTATAACCTAAAAATTGATCCAAGTGCATTTCATGTTATTAATTTTTAATAGAAAGCTACCAAAGTAATTAAACCTAAAAATTGCAATAGGTGTCAGAACTGTGGCACCTCTTTTGTAAAGTTCACACTGCTATCGGAGATTAGTTCAAGGACTTGCTTGCACCTCAGGCATAAGTTTGAGGACAACTGTTATAGTTAAGGCTCCTATTGTGATTATTTCTCTAGGAGTGCTTTTGTTACATTGTGCCATTGGAAGCAGTTTGTCAAAAGCAGATAAAAGTTTTACAGAGATTTGAAGTGTCTTTCGTAAAAGCACTTGAAGTATTTCTTTAAAATAACTCAAAAACACTTCCCTGTTTATACCAGAGGCTACCAAAAAGCTCTTTAGTCAATTTTAGAAGCAATCCCAAACAGAACCGTACTTATAGTAGCATATAATAGTTGAGGACAATGACAACTTTGGTTGTATTTATGTATTGGCAACATGAATCACAACTATTTAGGAGATGGCAGTCAATGATCCTAAAATTAACACACCAAAACTGCAATTACTACAGAAGGTTAGAGATCATACCATATGTTGGGATCGTTCATCTTGTATGGCTATGGTCATTCCAGTTGGAATATGAGTTATTCTCACGGCACTGTTTGTTGTATTTGCATGTTGACCCCCTGAACCACCAGATCTATAGGTATCAATTTTCAGATCTTCGTTCCTCAAGTGGACATCTACCTGCACCAGCCCAAGTACATGTGTGGTGTCCGATAGCCTGAGACTGATGGATTATTTGTATGAAAGAATTTTAACAATATCATTCAACTCAGAATCAAAAGGTTATCACCTGATCAGCTTGGGGGAGGATAGCAACAGAAACAGCACTAGTATGAATGCGTCCAGACTTCTCTGTCACGGGAACTCGCTACAAAAAAGGAAAAGTCAGTAGCTTCTCCAGCAGTTATTAATAATTAGTCAACCAGGTGAGAAAGAAACCTGTACTCTGTGAACACCACTCTCAAATTTGAGTTTGCCATAAACATCAACCCCTGAGATTGCTGCGCTTGCTTCCTGGAAAGAGTAATAATTACAAGTGTCAGAAGTGGTGAACCCTGAACTCTTAAACACCTGCAGTAGATTGCATCAATTAATATGTAATTCAGATAGTGCACACCTTATATCCTTTAAGATCAGACTCGGTAATATCCAACACTTCAAACGTCCAACCCTTATTATGTGAGAATCTCTCGTACCTGTATTTAGTTGTTATACAGAAAAGGTGAGTCTTACGAGAGAAAAGCATACAAGGATGTAAATCAAGAACTTACATTTTAAATATGTCCATTGCAAACAAAGAAGCCTCCTCCCCACCGGTTCCTAATCAAATCTATAATTCGTCAAACACTAGGAAACAAGAAAAGCACAAGAAACAACATAGAAAAGGGCTTGTGGTCTGTGAGACTTAATAATACCTGCTCTAACCTCCAATATGCAATCCCTCTCGTCGGCGTCATCCTTGGGGAGCAGGGTCTTGAGCAACAAACTGTGCAGTGTCCTCTCATGGTTGATGGCCTGATCCAACTCATGGGTTGCCATATCAAGCATGTCTTTGTCATGGGAAGACTCAGCCACGAGTGACCTCAACCCATCAATCTCCTGGCAAACACACGCACGATCTTACTATCGAATCAAGTTGTGATTAAAGCTAAACTTTAATTATACCTTGTGTGTGGCTCTAAGCTGATTTATAAGGTCCATGGAGGAGCTAATTCTGCGAAGCTCCTTATTGGCCCTGGCATACTCTTCTGCTGAGGAATCCGGCTGACTTCATCCCAACCAATATGAGCGACCTCGTTTCAATTCCAAATCAAATTTGTATTTTAAGAGCAAAAAGCAAGCGAGCAAGTAAGGAACCTGGTTGATGATGCTGTGGAGACAAGCATTCCTTTGTTCGATGAGGGAGAGCCTTTGCTCCATGATCTTGACCAGCTTTGGTGACAATTGAGGCTGCAAATCTGCTCGTTTTGCGTGAAAATTCAGAACTAAACCGTTTATAAAGAAGAAGAAGAAGAAATTAGAACCTGTGGAGTAAGAACGACTGAAGCCACTCTTGATTTGTTTCATGGCGTGCACCAAACTACGCCGCACTTGACTTGCCATTCTCTCAACTTGTCCCATAGTTGGAGAAGAAGAAGCAAATAAAGACGTGTGGGTTAAAGATCACTGATCCGGCCCGGACCCGAAAAAGATTGCCCAAAAAAGAGATCACTGATCCGGCCCGGACCCGCAAAGTCCACTTAAAGGTTAAGAAACCCTAGCTAAAAGCTTTATATCCAAGCCCTCCGTTGCTTCATTTCGCCGCCTTCTTCTCACTCACCCAGATCCAGAGCCTCTCTCTCTCTCGCTCTCTCTCTCTACGATTCTGATTGATGCTAACGGTTTTGTAGTTGTTGAAAACAGAGATGAAGGTGATCGCTGCTTATTTACTTGCGTTGTTGGGCGGCAAGACCTGCCCTACCGCTGAGGACATCAAGACCATCCTTAGCGCCGGTACGTCTTTTGCTTTCTGTCATTCATTTTCGATTCATTTTCTCATTGGGTGCTTAATCATATGCCCTAAGTTTGTGGGTTTTCATTTTTGAGTGTTACTCTAGCATGCCGTTTTGTCTGTAATTGGTTGACTCAAATCCAATCGAAGCGAATTATTACTCATTACAAAGAATTGGGTCTCGAAGAATTGGGTTTAAATGCTCTGTTGTGTGAGTCTTGGATACATCTGGATATTAGGCAACCACTAGGAATGTTTCTGTTAGGACCTATCACGCATATGCCATTGTTGTTATACTGAGCACATTGATTTTCCAACTGCTTTTAGTGTTTCTGTTTTCTATTAATGATGAATCACACGGCAGTTGAATAATGACTGCATAGATATGTATTTTAGAGGGTCAGTTTTGATGTTCAATTAATTCAAGTGCTAATGCTTGTATTTGTACACAGTTGGTGCTGAAGCTGATGAGGGCAGGATTCAGCTTCTTCTTAAGGAAGTTCAGGGTAAGGACATAACTGAGCTTATTGCTTCTGGACGGGAGAAGTTGGCCTCTGTCCCATCTGGTGGCGGTGGTGCTGTTGCAGTGGCTGCCCCCGCTGGTGGTGGCGGCAGCGCTGCTCCTGCTGCAGCCGAGGCAAAGAAGGAAGAGAAGGTCGAGGAGAAAGAGGAGTCCGATGATGTAAGTTATCTCATTAAGATTTATATTTGCGTGTGTTGTAGGATATGTTTTGTCCAATACTATGGATTCATAACTACGCAAAGTTCGCATTTTGCTGATACATTGCTTTGTCCAATACAATGGATTTAGTTGTATGAAACATTGAAACATGGTCAAGAGCTTCCATTTTAATGGAAGAGTTGTGTATGCGTTTTCGCTGGAGGGAAACATATTGTATGTGTATAAGATCATAGTTTAATCAATAGTCCTACCATTTGCCTTTGTTTTTGTTCTGTCCATATGACAGTCAGATTGCATGGGATACCCGTATGTTTTGTGACATCTGATTTTGAGCCTCTTCTTATATTCCCTTTTGTTTCTGGTTGCAGGATATGGGCTTCAGTCTCTTTGACTAAGGTGGTTTGAATACTTGCGTACTGAAGAACTACTTCCTTATTCAAGCTAAATAGAGATTTTTGTTTGCTGGAGTTTACTTTTTGGTTATTGTAGTAGATGATATTGTTACTATGGATTTTAATGCACCTCTCTATCCATATTTCTTCTCAATGAAGAATGACTTATTTTAGCTGTTTTTTGTTCGTTACTTATTATATTTGGTGGTTTGTTGTCAAAGCTTTTATATGTTTAGGGCTGGAGTCTAGTAGGGAGACTGTACCCATTCAGATTTCTGATGGCATTTGTAGGGCTGCTTAGAGTTCTAGTGAACCCAACAGACAAATTAGAGGAGACTGTACCCATTCAGATATCTGATGGCATTTGTAGGGCTGCTTAGAGTTCTAGTGAACCCAACGACATATTAGAGTAGGCTGTCCCTATTCATACATCTTACTGTGCTATTGGAGTAGGATATTCATTCATTCTGGTTCTTCCTGAATGTCTGGTGGATCTCTGCCTTTTTTGATCTTGCACTTGAAACTGAATGGCTTCCATGAATCTATTCTGCTTAAAACCGTACTGCTTGCTGTGACTTGCATCCTCTCACTTTGTTCCTTCCCTCACTCAGTTTGGTCTGAATATGTCCATTACAATCAGGTGAAAAGGGCCTGGTTTCATTGTTTATTTGCTACCCTCAGATTATTCGTTTGTAAACTAGGGTTTGACCACTTACTGAAATCTCTTTTGTCGTTGTGGACTGGTGTTGCTTATCTCCTTCCACATCTGAACCTGAGCATAACAGTTTTTTGTAACTTGAATGTCGCTGAAATCTCCATTGTATACCATCCCAGATCTTACCCTCGAATGACAAAGATTACGTTAGTTTGGTAGCGGCCCAAAATTGAAACCACCAGGGCCTTGTTAAAACCCCCTTAGCTTTATCATAAACTCCTAATGGAGAACAAAGCTTGATATCTCCTAATGGATATAAATAAAAAACAAAGCCAATTCTATTTTCATATTGGTGGGGAAAGAAGAGTGTGTGTCTGGGAGAGATGAGGTAGAAGGAAGAAAAACAATAAAGTAATAAAAGACATGTTGAGTTGAACATGTCACATTTGACATGAAGAATGGGAAGTGTCAGATTTTATTTGCCCTATAGGATCCATGTGGATTTGACATATGGTTTTGGAGAAGAATTTCTAGGTCATTTTTTGGGTATGTGGCCGCTTGACATCTTCATTGGATATGCTCTTGTACAATTTCTAGTCCATTGAATGATATGAAATCTAATGGCTTGTATGATGTGTAAAAAATTGTGTAAAAATCAATATCGCTTGAACCGGACTCATACATTATATCATTTTTTACTTCAATATGAAATCTAATACTATCTATCCTAAAAGAAGAGATGTGTGTTTTAAGATAGCCCCCAACTTTCTTATTCTCTGACCTAGAGCGCCGATCGCCTAGGTTTACACAACTAAGATTTATGTCCTGTTCGAAGGCACGCCTTTGCAACGCATTGTGCCGTCGTCAGACGGGTCAATTGGATTTTCTAGTTTAGATTTTAATCGCTGTATAGATTTCAGAAAATCATAGGTTTAATTGTTGTTGGGTTTACTTTCTCAAAATTTCTTCTATGCACTAAGGTGCAAGTAAAACTGAGCAAATAATATGCAGTATTTTGATTCGGCTATTGTAATACCCCGATAATTTTTAAGTAAATGACTACATGTACGATTCGTGTTGAAATGGGAGTCGAAATTTATACATCTTGGTAATACCGATTCGATGTAGGGAATACGTTATCGATACTTTTCATGTACCAAGGCATATGTGTATAAACGGTATATTCACATATAAATTCTCAATTATAGTAAAGTGAATAAGTAAATATATAAAATAAATTTGATGAAAGTAAGAAAAGAAATTAAAATGAGAGAATCGAGAAAGAAGAGTGAGGAAGGGTCGAGAAAAATGGACAAGAAGGATGAGGCAAACACCGACCTTCTTCACTCTATATATATCTCACTGACCTCGATTGGAGGGGGGAAGGTTCCAGGCTCTCCGAGAGAGAGAGAGAGAGTTTTCAAGAGCCGCGAAAGGACCTGTTCTTGGACACACCGACTGGGTTTGGTCGGCATCCACGGTCAGGCCATCTCCGGCCTTACCTCGGCGACGAACTATATTGATTAGAACCCCTCCGACCTTCCTCAAGCCTGTGGTGGTGGCTAGCACCAGTTCAAACCGAAAAGGAGCCAACTGAAGAGGGTACTGTGGGAGACGACTTTCCTCCTAGTACGACCACAGATTGAAGGCGGACTCTCGACACTAATATGGAGTTTTTGAAAGACATCACGATGTAAACTGGTTTCAAGTGAGGAGTATTTTCTTGTAAGTTATCAATTTACAGAAATTGAATTCCTGAGGGTAAGTTTTAAAATCTAAATTGAAGTTCTGTGCTATGGAAACCTGAGGTAATGAGTTGTATTTCTTGTATTAAATCTGGGTCAGGGATGTATTTCTTGTATTAAATCAGGCTCATACATATATATTAATATCGTTAATAATATTAAAAAAAAATAGTCTCAAATATTTTTAAATAAAGAAGTAAGAACACTAGCTCGAATAAGATATACTCTTATTATGAGCGTTTAATTTGATCGGATCAAAAATAAAATCGAAAAAAAGAATTTAGGGTCTCTAGTCTTCATTCGATCTTCTCATACGGTGATTTGAGCACTTACATATTAATGGTGTAAGTGCACCTTAGTGCATAGAATCTGTTCCCTTATTTTTTTATTTTTTATTTGTTTGAAAGGCAAACTAGGAAAAAAGTGTCAAATTTTCAAGTTACTTAAAAAGCGACGATAATTTATGTAATTTGTTTTTTATTCGGTTTGGTTTCGGTTTTCAAACATGGAAATCCGGATCTCTTGATTTTATGGTTTTCTTTTTACTGTCTGGTGCGATTTTTTTTCCGTTTTTTATTTTGGTTCTGTTCGGTTTTGTTTCGGTTATTTTTCAACTTTTGAATTTGAAGTCTCAACTTTACAAAGAATCGGTGCGGCCGTCCTTAAGCCTGGATATAAATATGGGTAAAGTGTTAAGAACATGTTAAGAAAATTATTTTTCAGTTATTCTGTTATGTGTCTTGACCTAATCATTTCCTTATTAGAATAGATTACAATATTGATAAAACTTCTAGATCATTCAGGAGACTCTATGTAATGTCTATAAATAAGTTCTATCAATAAATGAGTAGACTATTATTGCCGTTATATTTTCTTCTACAACACGTTATGAAACTCTTTGTTCTGACCCTGAGTTCATAGCCGAAAACCCGAGAAACCTAAAGAAAGAAAAAAATCATGAAACCCTAAATTTCTTCCCCCACCGACGCACCACCTACCCTCCGTTGCTGCCCTCCTCTGCCCTAGGTTCAATATATGGCTGCCTCCTCTTATGAATGTAGTCTAAATCAGTTTTGATGGTTATGTTTCTTAAAGCAGCAAGTCTGCAGCCCTTGGCTACATGAAATAATATAATGGTCATTCCTCAAATTGGTTTCACTCTTCACGCCCACCTTCTCTACTTTGCCCTACTTTCACCGATTCTGAGGTACAAAAGATTCAAATACGCACAAAATGGGCTCTCATCTAGTTTGCACGCTAGTCATCATCAGAAGGAGATGGCTTAGAGTTGGCGCAGTTCATGGAAAAGCTCGTCGGTCCACTCCAGTGTTGGAGCTCTCCTTCGACGAGCGCAACCTCCTCTGTGTCACCTACAAGATCGTGATTGAGCAGCAACAGCGTACTACGCTTGGCGCCAACTCACCTCATAATTCTTTTGTTTTATGAGAATAACAACTTCATTCAAACTTTTTGGACATTACAACTGAAGGCTAATATGACCTTAATAAAACATTAAAACCTTGCCCGATCAAAGCAAGTAAAAACGAGCACCACAACCTAATGTTAATAAAACAAACCATATATTACAATTTCATGGAGCCAATGAGTCCCAACTTCTTTCAAAACTTGATATAATCAGTTCGTAAAGCTTACTTGGCCAAACAATGGCTGCCTTGTTGCTGCTACAATCAATCCATTAGAAGGCAAATACGCAATACAATCAACAATTTATTTAAGAGTGCAAGATTTCAAAATTTCCATTATTCTCAACAAAGTTAATTTTACATGATAGTATGGTGTCGGCAAACAATTGGGGGGCTCCACGACACTCCTTTGGTTGCTTCATAGCTCCGCCTTTCAGTAAAATATCATGTGAGAGCCTGGTTAGGTTCCAACGATGTCCGGTGAGATTATGATGAAATCTCTTGTGACACACGACGTCAGAGTCCGATGAAATTATGGTAAAGTCTTTTCTCGATACATTTTAGAGGAGTGAGCAAAATAGTGTTAAAATATACAACACACTTGGAATGAGGCCTTTTTTTTTTTTTTTTTTTTTTTTTTCAATTCAAGTCTTATTCAAGACCAATCTGATCTTTCACGGGTTGGTCCCACCTTCTAATATTGTGCCGATGCCACGTGCAAGCCAAAAAATAAAAATGAAAAATGGCAAAATAAAACCGAAATCCAACGCAGAGAGCCTCGTCGTCACCTTTGCTTTTCTCTCTGCAACTTTCTGTCTCTGTTGCTCGATCGCAGTCCGGGTAAGATCACTCGCAAACCAACAGTTTGGATTTGGATTGCTAATTTGTAATTGTGTTTGCATGTGCGTGTTCTTGTATGAATCTGTTTATGTATTTTGGGCGGTATTTCTAGGGTTTTGTTTTGCTAACTTGTTGTGATCGATTTGTTATGTCAATTGATCAAACCCTAAGGGGTTCCCCAATTTGGCTCAACACTTGTCACTCTTGGGAGTATTAAAACCTTGCACTATATTTAGGTATTGATATGGGGAAGGACAAATTTTCCAGTAGGTGCTAGTTTTGTGCTGATAGTGATTAATGTGCCGTAGCTTGCGTTAAATTGAAACTTGGTGTTTCGTGCTGTTCTGATTACATACGAATGTGTAGATCCAAACTGTCAAGTTTCTGCACGGTTTACTACCTAAGGTTTTATCATGATTTGAACTGGGTCCTTAGTGTTACTTCTTTTTTTATTTTTCATGTCTAAGCAGATATGGGTTATTTGGTCATTGTTTTACTTGATTCTGTTACTTGTTTGCTAGATGCTCAGAAACACTCGTACATGTTATCTGTTATTTGATTATTGACAAAATTCTTATCTCTAAAGTGTATCATAAACTAGCTAATCCAAGTACAAACCTCTTTTTTCCTTTTCCATCAGCTATTGACCATCAGTCTGGAAGTTCACTGGGTCTGTAGAATTAGTTTTATGAACAGTAAGTACCGTACGTAATTCAACGTCAACCAGCACAGTTTTCTTACACAAGTATCTGGCTCCTGCAAACCTGAACCATGTCAAGTGGATCTGTTAGACGTGTCTCACGTCAAGATATACAATTGGTAAGCTTGAACTGGCCTTTTATTGATAAACTTTATCATAAATATCTACTTACTAATTTCTTCATTATTCTTTGGTATTAAGAAACTTCGATAATCATAACTATTTTAAATATGCTATAGGTATGGACAGCTCCAGGAGATACTTTCTTGTGAATATTTCATTGGGAAGTAAAAGAGTAGAGTTCTTAGTTACATAATCAAATCTTCTATCTGACATGTTTTTTCGCCAAGTCCATATATTAAGTTCATAGCATTTTCAACTCATTTATAGAAAAATCTAATGCATGAGCTGCCAAACTAACAGAGTTTGATCCATTTGTAAATGACACTAGTGCCAAATGCACTTCAAGATTTGCATTGGTCTGCTGTTCTAAATAGTATTTTTTTTTTCTTTTCTGATTTTGTTTATTTTCGCTGATTTCTGCTTATATTCAGGTGCAAAACCTTATCGAGCGATGCCTTCAGCTTTACATGAATCAGAAGGAAGTGGTGGATACGCTACTGGAGCAAGCAAAAATAGAGCCTGGTTTCACGGAACTTGGTAACCAATTATTTGGCTTTGCAGTTTCTCTCTTCTCTCTTTTTTTTTTAGAATTTGTTCTGAATAATTTTCTCAGTTTCCACATGTTTTACATCATTGAGTGCACTGAAAGTAAAACAAATGTAAGACTCTGCATTCTCCTTGGCGCTGATCTTACACAACATTTTAACCCACATGACAGTATCTCTGATGATTTCATAATTTTTGGCAGTTTTTTGGTATTGTGCTTGGTACATCTAAATGGGCCATTAGTTTCTATCTCTAGATCTATCAGTAGCTCTGAACTAGTGATAGGAGTCACCCTAATTTACTGAATTTAATAGGTGTCTGACTTATGCTAAATGATAACCAGGATTTAATCGTGTGTGTGGAATATAAATGCCGGTATTCTCTTCTGATGTGAATTCGACCCTCTTAATTGAGGTCATCAGCGCCTGGTGCATCCTCACACTGGAGTCTTGGGTACTGATAATGCTCCTATAACAATACATATAAGCCTCTATGTCAGCATTTTATTCTGCCATTTGAAATGATCAATCCACATGTAATTTTGTTTGAACTCTTCCCAGCCCCAGACGATGAATCTTATGTAAATTCTTAGAAGTCAATGATGATGATCTTCAATATTTATCATTAAACATGTAATGCCTTGGGCCCTTGTTTGATAATTTTGAGTCAGTTTTTCAGTTCTCTTTACACATTTTTGTTCAAATGCTCATTACACACGTTCTTCTTGTAAAAATGCTCATCTAAACACTATCTTGCTTACCTCCCAGTTTGGCAGAAGCTTGAGGAAGAGAATCGTGAATTCTTCAGCGCTTATTACCTGAGATTAATGGTAAAGCAACAAATAATAGAGTATAACAGGTTGCTTGAACAACAGGCGCGGTTGATGCACCAGTTACACTCGACTGGAGTTTCCTCAATTTCCACCTCCAATGGATCTCACATTCCATCGAGTAAGAATAATTTTAACTTGGATGGATTTTTTATAATCTTAACTTATTCCATCGAGTAAGAATAAGTTTACTACACGTGTCTGAGTGTAAATCCATCAATGTCTACATTGTTTGTTACCCAAAAGATTGTCTTCACTATTTACAGAATTAGTGGTCGGGGATCTAATAGATGTGAGAAAAAAGAATAGTCAGGGGTTAATGAAGAAACAAAAATTAACAATCAAGAACATAAATTTGAAAAAAAAAAAAAACCCAGTGGGAGTTTCTAGGAATCACACCTTGGGTTAGTTAACATCACAGAAACCTGGAGAGATGCAAAAGCTTTCAATTTTACCAACTTCAAAAATTCAGCAAATAAAATTGTTATATAGACAATTAGACATTTATGTTAAACAAAACCCTAAAAATCAAAGTAATTATATATCCTTAACTAAAAAGGGAAGAAATGTAAAACAAAAGATACTCTAGACTAGATTATCATCTAGGCAAGCCAAATTAGGGGTTGGGAAGTAGATAAGTTTTCTACTTTTTTATGAGGCCTTGTATGAACATTAACTATCTGCCCGTTGTGTTCTCAATCAGACCTGTTTACTTAACAACTGATTAGAAGAAAAATTGGGAATGAATGTGAGACATGTTTGACTATATAGTGGACCTATTGATGTCGCAGTCAAATTCTGTTGCGAATACATGGCCTTCTATCCATGTCACTTCCATGTGATAGTTGACGTTTCGGCTAGAGTTAATACTAGTTCTACAGCCAAATTTTACCGTTAAGCTCTCCACCTGGCATATAATGTCTTGGATGAGCTCTTACTCCATCCGAACAGTCGTGTCATTTTGATGTCTGATTATTATTATTTGTTTCATAAGCTTTTGGGTATGGTCAGATATTTTATTTTATTAACTCTTTAGGAATGAGAGTTATTTTACTGGTGTAAAGTATTGTGGTTAGCGCCCTAGGATCTTTTCTGGTCTTTACTGGTACTTTACGACTTAAGCAAAGTAGATAGATGAACTTGAAGATAGAAACACATCACACAACAATTTTATAGTGGTTCAGCCAAAACCCTGGCCTACGTCCACTTTGTGATCTCTCTTGAGAGAATCACTAGCACTATGGAGAATAACAACCTGATTACAAGTACTTATTGAAATCCCTATGCTAATCCCCAACTCCCTGCTAGATCTCTCTATCACCCTTTGCTCTTGGTTTTCTGTGCTCTCTATCTTACCCTTAGAAAACCCCCCTGCAGCTCCTATTTATACTGAATAGGGGTTGCCGATACAATAAGGTTTTAGGACTCCTAAACCTAGTAGACAAAATCCTAACAGATCTTGAAAGATTACTTTCCTAGAACTTATAGAAAAAACCTCTTTGCTTTCTGGACTTGGATTTGCTTACTGAATCTTAACTTCCAAATCATATCAACGAGCCAAAACACAACAATCTCCTCCTTGGTAAGTTAATACCAAATGATTGTTGCACCCTTCAGGATATCTTGAATCTTCTTGAAGTAACCCTGAACAAACCTCCAAGAACCTTCACCTTGGCAAGACTCCTCTTGCCTTAATGCACCTCAAGTGAGGAGGTGCTCCACCACAACTCAGCAAGCTGTGACACTGAGGAAGTCCAAGCAATGCTTGAACTTCTCCATGGCAATGGTCCTGGTCAAACAATCTGAAACATTCTCCCTTGAATGTGCTTCTTCCTCAGTTGTTATCTTCCCTGAGCTGACCCAACCTTCGCTGCAATGACCACAAACATCAACATGTTCGCTCTCTGCTTGAAACACTTGATTCCTTGTCAAATTGACGACACCATTCTTCACCACAGCTTCTTGTTGAATCCCAAACTCACTCATTAACCCATTAAGCCATAACGCCTTTGCGGAAGCTTCTGTTACTGCCATGCAATCTACTTCAGTGGTAGACAATATCTCAGCTGATTCCATAGTTGTTCTACAACTTCCTGAACCTTTGCTGCAAGTAAATACATTACTTGTTGCAGATCTTCCTTTGTCTAAGTTTCCTGCCAAATCTGAGCCCTCTTGACCAGCAATGCATGCTTGTTCTTGTTGTCTTTCAAACAGAAATCCATGCTCCTTAGTGTCCCTCAAGTAATACAGAATCCACACAGCTGCTTGCCAGTGTCGTCTACCCGGATTCACCACATACTTTGATACAATGCTCAGTCCTTGAGTTAAACTTGGTCTTTTGAAGATTCTAGCCATAAGACATCCCACTACTCTTGCATAAGACACATGCATCATCTCATCTAACTCAAATGTAGATGATCCCCCCTGCACACTAAACTGAAAGTGTGCTACTGGTGGAGTAGACACAGGTTCAGACAACCATAATTTTCCCGCTTCTCTGTCCCTCCTTACCTTCACTTCTAGGATCTGTTGTGCAGCTTCTAGACCCTTCATGTCGAATTCCCTCCTTAGTTGTGTCTTTAACTTTGGAATTCTAGACACATCCTGACATGTAGTTAACACGTCGCTTGATAGTAAAACCATACTATCCTTGAACACATGATGATAAACGCATCTCTCCGCTGGTGAGATCTGGTCATAATTGACCTTTTCTTTACGCGAATACTCCTTTGCCAATACCCGAGCTTTGAATCTCATGGCTTCCTTATCATGCATTCCTTCCTTATTCCTATAAACCCTTTTACAGCCAACCAGATTTCCTTCTTTGGGTTTAGGAACCGACTCCTGAACCAAGTCTTTTGGTATGGACTTCTTCTTTTGTTCTAACATAGCTCCCATCCAACTTTCCCGTATATATTTTGCTATAGCTTCCAGATACGTGGTTGGATCTCCTGGACTGAAACTTAGAGCATACTTGTCCAATGCTATGCTTCTCTGGAACTCCTGCTCAAGTAACTGACGAACTGAGTCGTAGGTTCGCAGTGCTAATTGCTCCACCTGAGCTTGTATTAGTGACTGTTGTTGCTGCTCTAAGACTTCTACCTCGATAACCCCTTTATCATGCTCCACCTGCTCAATTTGCTCCAGCTGAGCTGGAGTCTCTTCCATGATCCCTTTGGTCAGAGGAACTTCTGTTGCTTCATCTACAACATCAACATCATTCTTCTTCTTCACCTCACTTGTCTTTACTTCATTTAACGGCTTGATCTTCTCATCATTGATGACATATCTACCTAGAACCCTTTTCTTGCTGACAATATTCCATAACTTGTAGCCCTTTACTTTTTTCTCAACACCGAGAAAATTTGGCTTGAGTTTGGTTTGCTCATTGCTTGAAATATGAGCATATGCAATGCTACCAAACATCCTTAAGTTAGAAGAGCCAGCTGGTTCTCCAGACCATACCTCCTCTGCACACTTGAAGTCCAAGACCTTTGATGGTGACCGATTAGCCAAATAACACGCATGGTTAACTGCTTCTTTCCAAAACGTGTTTGGTAACCCTGCATGCAGCCGCATGCCTCTCTCTCTCAAAAAGAGTTTTCTTCATCCTTCTAGTAGCCCCGTTTTCCTGGAGATTATCCTTCACCGTGATGCACCTTGTGATTTCATCCTTGTAAAACTGTAAGAACCCTTTCATTCTATATTCACTACCACCGTTGCTTCTCAAATACTTGATTTTTCTACCTTCTAGATTTCTTACTTTGCTTTTCCCTTTCTTGACCTTGAAGAGAACCTCGGATTTCTCCTTCATAAAGTAGGCCCAAATCTTCCTTGAAAAATCATCTAGAAAAGTAACAAAGTACTTGGATCCTCCCATACACCTTACTTGTGTTGCGCTCCATAATTCTGAGTGAATATAATCCAGCAATTCTTTGCTTTTGTTCTCACAATCTACCAACTTGAATCCCACCTTCTGCTTCCCAAGAGTACCATCCTTGCAGAAGTTCAGTTTGCAAACACCAACACCTTCTGCCTTACTTTCCTTGTAGAGTTCCTGCATTCCTCTTTGACTCATGCGCCGTAGGCCTTGCTGCCATTGCTCAGTCTTGTCATTTACCTCAGCAGACATTGCAACTCCACCTATTATGGTAGTCCCTTGAAGCTTGTACACGTTGTAGGTTGAATGTCGGCCTTCATCACAACAAGTGATCTCTTGATAACTTTTAGTCTTCCTTCTTTAGAGCTATACCTATAACCGGCCTTGTCCAAAGTACCCAAAGATATCAAGTTCTTCCTTAACTTAGGAATATATCTGACATTCTCCAGCTTTCTAACAACTCCGTCATGCATTTTGATTTTCACTGATCCAATACCTAGGATCCTACACGGTGAATCATCTCCCCTGAAAACTTCTCCGCTGCTACTCTCCTCAAATGTGTCAAACCATTCTCGGATTGCACACATGTGGAATGTACAACCGGTATCCATAATCCAATCTCTGAAAGCGTTGGAGCTGGATGTTACCACAAGAAGTTCACAATCATCTTCATCTTTTCTGATGATTATGTTGGCTGTGCTTGAACTCCCTGCCATCACCTGTGCTTCCATCCTCCTTTCTTTGCAGTTTCTTTTCAAGTGGTCTGCAACACCACATTTGAAGCAACCTTCCTTGTACTTCTTCTTGGATTTTGTTGTACCCTTGTTACCAGATTTATCCTCTTTACTCGTCAACTGACTTGTCTCCTTGCCCTTGACTTGAAGGCCTCCTTGAGAGCTCTTGGTCTCGCTACTTGTCTTAATATAAGATTGAATAGCTTCAGTAATCTCATCATACTTGAGAGAATCCTTATCGGAAACGAGTGTGGTGATGAACTGCTCGTATGAAGCTGGTAAAGATGTTAGCAGCATAAGTGCTTTATCCTCTTCTTCATATTGCACATCCACCTCTGATAAATTGGCAACACAAATCTGAAATTTATTCAGATGTTCCTGCAGATCCCTGCCTTCTTCCATCCGAAGACTATAGAGTTTTTCTTTCAAGAAGAATTTATCTGCGTCAGCCTCCTTAACATTGTCCAATGTCTTGCTGCTGTCCATATTCTCACCAATAGGACCCTTACCCGCATAAACCTTCTCAAGATAATCCCAGGTCTCTTTGCTGCTCATATTGTCACCTCCACTATCCAATACACGACCCAGTACATGATCTGCAAGATGCAACTCTATTGTGCTCCTTGCCTTCTTGTCCATCTTCTGCCAAACCTTATCTGCCATATCAACTGCCTTATTCTCTATCCCGAGAACAGCCTCATACAGATTTTGTAGAATCAGGACACTCTTCATCCTCCTTCGCCAAAGCGTGAAGTCATCCTTGCCATTTAAGGGTTTAATGAACGATTTCACATCTTCTGCTTCGACCATGCCTTTGCTGTCTACCATCGCAAAGTACCAGAACCAGGCTCTGATACCACTTATTGTGGTTAGCGCCCTAGGATCTTTTCTGGTCTTTACTGGTACTTTACGACTTAAGCAAAGTAGATAGATGAACTTGAAGATAGAAACACATCACACAACAATTTTATAGTGGTTCAGCCAAAACCCTGGCCTACGTCCACTTTGTGATCTCTCTTGAGAGAATCACTAGCACTATGGAGAATAACAACCTGATTACAAGTACTTATTGAAATCCCTATGCTAATCCCCAACTCCCTGCTAGATCTCTCTATCACCCTTTGCTCTTGGTTTTCTGTGCTCTCTATCTTACCCTTAGAAAACCCCCCTGCAGCTCCTATTTATACTGAATAGGGGTTGCCGATACAATAAGGTTTTAGGACTCCTAAACCTAGTAGACAAAATCCTAACAGATCTTGAAAGATTACTTTCCTAGAACTTATAGAAAAAACCTCTTTGCTTTCTGGACTTGGATTTGCTTACTGAATCTTAACTTCCAAATCATATCAACGAGCCAAAACACAACATAAAGTTGGTAGTTTCTGTCATAACCTAACACCTCTACAACAACTTTCTGTCATAACCTAACACCTCTACAACAACCGACTCCTAACTGACCTAAATAATAGACAGACATGGCATTTAAAGTAAGAGTGCTCCCATGAAGTGAAGTCCGTAGAGTGACCTATGTAGTGAAATAAGTTTCTGTTCTTGATTTGGTTTATAAGTGTGCCTATTGATTCAAATTAAAATTCTTTCCTGTTCTGAGGGCATGATATCTGTATTCTTCTGTTATACAATATTGTTCTGAAGCAGTGGCGGATCCAGAATTACAACCTTGGGGATGCTTGAACTTTTTTTAACCAAAAAGAAAAAAAATGAGTTTACATGTTATAGTTTTTTTTTTTTTTAAACCAAAAAGAAAAAAAATGAGTTTACCTTGGGTTGAGAATTGATCACTGGTTACAGTTCAAGAGCATTGGGGTCTTAGGGATGCTTGACCAAGGAGAATAACACTAAAAACAAAAAATGAGTTTACATGCTCTAGTTTTTTTTTTTTTTTTTTTTTTTTTCAAGCCTTTTGACTTGGGGATGCTTGAGCATACCCTTGAATAGGCTAGATCTGTGCCTGCTCTGAAGTATCAACAGTTCAGATTGGTGAGCAGACTGTTGGATGCTCCATGAACAACTCAACTCTGACATTTTACGTGTTTGGCTTGTGTTCCATATGGCAGTGACATGCCTGTAACACAGTTGGCGCCTTTTATTCACATTCACATATTTTGAAGACAAATCAAGTTTTTTTGTTTGTGGAGTTTAAATTTTGTGTTGAAACAAGGTCCTCTGAATCTTGCTTTGGAAGAATTCATATAAGTTACTTGTTTGGTGTGGTGGAGTTAAATTGGTTGACCATAAATCTGTAATATTTTGTAATGTGTTTTAATATTTGTATTTTGGTACTGTGGTATGGAACTCTAACCTGAATTCTTTTTTTCCTAATTTTATAATCCACTCCCTGTTTTCTTTTTTAGAAACTTAAATTTCGTCTTCTGTAACTTCAGTTTGATCATTTTATAAAAGTTTCAACCAAAAAACGGAAGGAGTGTGGATTCCAAATTAGGGAGTGTGGATTTCATTCTTCTTTTATTTTGTGTATTCAAGGTATGTACTTATTAAGTTTATTTCTTGTGTATTATATTTGATATTTTATTTATCCGAGTATCATGTATGTCTCTGTATCGGTGTCAGTTCTTCCTTGCTTTGTTGGTCCTCTCATTACATGTCTATAGTTGTGCTCTGACTGCCATCAGCTTGGAATTGATGTTGATTTCTTTCAGCGCATCAAAACTCAACATGCTATCCCCCAGACAGTGTAGGACCAGCATTGAAGACAGAAAACTTACACCATCAAGTTGGTTCATGCTTACCGACTCCATTTACTAATGGCGGGTCTTCATTGCACAACAGTATGGAGAATACTTTTAAAATGTCTGCTCATGCCAACAGGATTGATGTCCCATCAAACATGCTTTCAACTCAGAGCTCCAACATGGGGGGGCTGATGCAAGGAATAAACGGGGGAATTATAAAATCTGAAGTTGGATATTCAGGCACGTCTTACATGTATGGTGCTGATGGCAGCAACATGGAAACACGACCCAATATGGGAGATACTTCTGTTGCTCCTTTCCATAGCACAGAGGCCAATTCACAACCCCTAACTGAATCACTTCTTGATTCGGACACTTCAACATTTGGTTTTTTAACTCAGATTCCTCGAAATTTCAGTCTCTCAGATCTGACAGCAGACTTTTCTCAGAGTTCAGGTTAGTTCTGTGTATGTGGACCCTCATTTAAATGGTGAAGAATGGATGTCTTGTTAAATTATTTTGTGTTTAAAACCAAGATCCTGGATAGAATGAATTTTGATCTTTGTAGTGAATATTTCAGATATACTGGAGAGCTATCCTAGATCACCCTTCTTAGCTACAGATAATGAAAACTTCCTGGATCCTCGTGAAAGGGAACATCAAGGTGAGGGTTTGGCATGGCTTTCTTTTGTTTCGTTGCTAAGGATTGCTGATTTTGATCTGTAACTCTTACAGGAGACAATAACAGGCTGGACACCATTTCAGAAGGCGTGAGTTATGAAGAGTTTGCCAGTGAATAGTCATGTAATTTTAAAGCAAGTTATTACTGCCATTTTAATGCAATGCTGATTTTCATGGGATGTTTTATCTTGCTAGTTCCATACCCCACAATAAAACTGGACCGGGTCTCTTTTCAGCTTTGAAATTCTGTCATCTTTTTATTTGAATTGATTTTCCATGTTGACAGCCAAATTTGCTAGGACTTCATGTTAATGTTTACGTGAAATTATTTCTTGCACTATATTCTGTTCAATTTGTTGTATGCCCTTACTTTCAATGCCTTGTGTCAGGTCAATTTTCGTGCTAGGACAGAAGGAACATATACATAGCATTCAAGATTTTTAGAGAACTCAGAAGCTGAAACTTGTACTCATTCAAGATTTTGGTTGGTGTGGAACTCACTGATGTAGTGAGAATTTGACAGTAGAATGCTGCTTCCAAAGTGGAAACTGGACAGTGATGGGAAATGTGTGTGACTTTGCGCGCATGGATGATTGGTTCCTAGTGGTGAATTGATCTTTGAAACAAATATATTTTGTAGACTTATCCAACGAAAGAGAGTCATGATGGTTAATAAAGAAGTTTATGTATTTTGCTTGAGCTAATAAAGTGTTGTGAATGACTTGTATATAATGGGCGTCTTTTAACCTGTTTAACTCCTTAGCAATTGGAGGCTCTTTATATGAAGTTCTACAGGCATCTCATTTCACAAAGGCCCAACCCTACATCCGTTGGTTTTCTATTCCAATATGGAAATTGGAATGACATAGTTCTCTAGTTTCGTGTAAATGACTGTATTCATGAAAACAGTGTACATATTTCAGCCGGTATCGACCAGCAGTGAAATGGGAAAAAGAAAAAGACAAAAAGGTAACAGAATCACATTGTTTCAATCATAATGAAAAACTATTTCATGATGAATATATCAAACCATTGTTTTTTGTAGTCAAGAAATTTATAGTCAAGAAATTTGCACTTTTACCAATGAAGGTCCTCAATTTGTTTTTTGATTTGTTTTTGTTTTATAAGGAAGTCCTCAATTTTTCAGTGAACTTAGAATAGCGGCAAGATGTGCTACAATTTGTTAAAGAGACAAGTTTTTCATATATGCTTGTTTTGCCGTGCATGCACTGAAGCTAGAAATGCAATTCAATTAATCTCCATAATTGTTATCTGAATCCACAAACCCCATGTTTCAACTTTCAACCTTTGGTTTGCAACACCTTTTCAGTTTTCATTTAAAGGGTGCTTCCGGTTGGGAGAATTCAGAGACGACGGCACGGCAGTATCAACTATCAACTTGATGATGCTCCAGTCACTTTGAAAGAGATTAGCTGCCACCAGTTCCAATTTTTACTCTGGTGTTTCAGAGGTAATGTAACACCCAAAGATGACCTTATATGTGATTGACCCACCTTTTGACTCTCCATTGACCACAGATACTCTTAACCAGCTAACAAATAGAAATTCCTCCATATTCCTAATTCCAGAAACAAGAAGTTCTTGCAAAATTTTACTGTTTACAATAGATAAATCTGAAAGAGGAACAAATTAACATTTGATCTTCAGCAACAAACAAAAAAATACAAGCATGAACGAAAGGACGCTTAATTTTAGGCAAACCAGCTCCAATACAGAATTGAGACTTACATTCTAAGATCGCTGGGGAAAAAATAGTATTCTGGCTTCAAGTTTGCACCAACATATAAATAAATATTCATTGGGTCTTTTCTTTTTTCCCTTTTCCCTTGAACTCGTTATCAGATTTTAATGGACCATAAAGAGAGAGATGCAAGGACCCTTGGAGTAATCACTGGTGAAAGTAGGTCTTGTACAAGTCCCAAAATTCATCACTGCCACAAGATAACAGCATTTTAATTGATATGAAGCAGAAAGGCAAGACATAGCAAGAGGACATATTCAAATCTATTGTATGATTTTTGCACTATCAGAGCCACACTAGTTGGTGAACTTAGAGAAAAAGAAGATTTGATGATTCAGACTCCTGTAAACTCGTCATGGTTCAATTTTGATCATGGAAATTGAACATAACATCTCTGCAAAAGATGTACTAACCTCAACACTACGCCCTATAAATTAGCAAGTAAAGGAAGAGTTTTGATTTGTGAATAAACTGAGGCCAAAATAAAAAATAAAAAAATAGTAGCAACAAAACCAGGACAAAGCAAATATGAAACCAGGGAGGGTTCAAAGATAATCTAACCTGACTTGCGGAAGCGTCAACAGTGAATAGCCCTTGACATCTGGGTGCACATCAAGCACAATCACTGATAACCGTGACAGCCCCAATGCCTCAATGTCAATTAGCTTCTTTATCCTGGAATACACAATTCAACAAATTATTCAATTCAAACGGAATAACTTACAAGAGAAAAAAAAAGAAAGAAAAAAAAGATACATGATATGTTGTAGTGTACTGCAATTCCATGACCCTAATGAACTTCAAAGAAGTAAAAGTGCAAGAAGCCATGAGCATAAAGCATACCTCCCTCCCTTAACTTTACCTTGCAAATTATATTTTCCAAGTTAAAATTCAATTTTGTCATGAAAAGAATACTAACTTTGAACCAGTTTTGCAAACATTTTCCAATGCAGGATTTGAGCATAACCTTTTATTTTATTTTTTCATGTTTTCTTTGGACCAGCAAAACCTGGACTTGTATTTCCCTACATTTGCTTTACCTAAACCCTTAACACTTGCTTTACCCTTAATTGGGGTTTCGACTTTTGACATATTACAAATTGGTTTCTGAGTACTATGATATGGGTTAGAGCCCACCAGACTACAATAGGTTTATTTCTAGTCCAATTAAGGTGGTTCTTGATTGAGCATCACTGTTTTCTGGTATGGGATAAAATGTTTTGTTTTTTATTAAATATAATATATTGCATGTTTGAAGAAAAAGATTTAACCATACAATAAAGAGGCAAGTACTCCACAACTAAAAGACACAAGCAAACCAAACCAGAGACTACATATGAAAAATTGAACAAACTTTAACACAATGCCCTAAAGACCATATGTATCATTGTATCAAGATATGAGAACTGCTGGTCTCTGAGAAATATATACTATTAACCGAAGGAAGATATAAGAGACAAATATATACAAAATGAAAGCAGAGAAGATGTCCACCTAAGAGACAAGCAGCAGAGAACTCAAAAATATAAATCAGCAGTGGAAGATACAAATAAACACCCAAAAGAACCCTATGATTAACTTTTTATAAATACAAGTGAACATAGCAAACCATTTCACAAGCGAAGACATGTCCAACTGAAAACCTTATGGCATTTAAAACTTTGTCTATAGAATCAATAACTGTATAATTAATCTAATAGCCCAAACTAGACACATACAATGACATACAACACTCCACATGTAGCTTCAAAGTAAAGAGCATAATTTAAAATTTTCACTCGAAATGTTACTCAAGCTAAGAAAAGCAATTAAACAAAACCTCAATATATTGGATTACAGACTAACAGTTATCTACAAAGGTTAATTAAGAATATTGTAATTACCTGTTTGGTGTACCACTAGCGATGAACACGATCCTTCAACAATGAGACCAGGAAAAGGCATAAAGTGGATGAGAGAAAAATGTCTAGACTGCATCAAAATTGCTAAAAGGGGAGATTAAATAAGACTGGCTATGGTACTTAAATAACATTAGCACAAGGTATCACTCCAACATTAGCTTATTGAGATACCTAAGCCACTGCAAATGCCTAAAACAAAATAAATTTCAAATCTACAGGCCTGTGTATGTTAGTTTTATACTTTCATTATTTATTTAGTTATTAGATTTAACCAAAGAGAAGCACCATGAACCTAGAGATGAGCTACAGTCTATTAAGTGGATGACATTATTTCAATTCACTTTGATATAAAACGGCAAAAGGATCTACTATACATAGATCTATACGTAGATCTCAGCCTACAAGTGAAAGATGAAAAGGCAATGTGAAAATCAAAGTGCTCACTCACACACACATGCACATTAAAAAAAACCTAATCGACAATAAGATAAACAGAAAGGCTGGGGATTTGAGTTCAAAATTGACGTGCAAATAGAACACTCAATTGACTCCTGCCTTTATTGAACAATTTAAATCTACGGATAAGACCCAACAGTCAATTTCAAACATAAAAATTGCCCATTTTATCAGATAACTGACGAGCATTATGTCATGAAAAGAAACTGAAGAGATGATAGAAATGGGAAGACTCAAACAATCTGGTACTAAATTTGATGCACATGAAAAACACTATACTAAGAAGATTAACAAACAGAAACAAAAAAAAGTGGGCAATCGTATCAGATTGACAAGCAAAAGTAATGCTGAAGAAAGCAGGAGCCTCTGTTAACTGAGTTTAAATCTCCATCACTTTCTGAAACCACACTAATTATAAAATTCAGTGGCCCCAATGTGGGAAAATATCTTCATAAAAATTAATTGAAACCCTAAAAAGTTCAATAAGTACTTGGGATCACACTGAAGTGCAACTAGACACAAATCACACTGGCTCTTCATGATGAAGAGAAAAGGGAGTCTGACAGCAGGAAAAAGAAGGGGAGAAAAATCCACACTCCCCATTTTACACACACCATGTTTCCTCTTCTAGTATTGTAAATGTTTTACTTGTAAGAATTTCTACTAAATAGCGAGCGTGAATTTCATTCTCCGAAAAAAAAAAGTATTATTAACAAGCTTATTATCTGATATATCAAAAATAAATGCATAGCTTTTACAAATCTGTACACAATACTTTAGAATCCAAGGTTTTCGTATAAAAGTATAGATAGCCACAACAAGATTAATAAAAACTGACTTTGATCATCTTTTTTCAGCACATTGAAGATAACTTGCAAAGCCATTGCCAGAAGGATCTCATTTCAGTTTAACAAGATTGCCAGTAATTGTACAAATCAAGAGATTCGGCACAACGAGAACTACTTAGAAAGCCCCTAGAGGTACAGAATGTCGACATCAGTGCTAGCTAGCCGTGTACTAAAAGCAGGTAAAATGCATTATACCACCTCGACAATTTCGTATGCTATTAACATCATATTTGCAACTAATTCAAATTCTCCAAACTAAAAGAAACTTAACTCCACCTTAGAAGTTCTATTGATCTGAAGGAGGATGCGCTAATAATAAGAACTGCGGGGCTCCCTGGATCGACTTTTCCTTCCAAGAGACGCTTATCACATAGTTCCTCCTTCCATGACGGCCCAAAAGCTGCCTTGACATGTTTCCCCAAGCTTTCGACATCTTGATCCGTAGACATGTCCACAATACATTTATCTGCGAAAATTGGGCAGATTTCAAAGCATTGTACATTAGCACTATTAACTAATCCACAACATTCCGCACATAGAAATCCATCCTTAAAACGAAACACAAGTCAATACTAGAGTAATAACAGAAAGTGGGTACTAGTGAGGGAGTCCAATTCGAGACAAGAGAGCTTGAGATGATTGGCAGACTGAAATTTGTCGAGGAACAAGTTGAGTTGTGCCGACGGTTGTAGCTTTTCGATGTTTTGAGCTTCGATTTGGGTATTCTTGTTGTTGTTGGTGGCATGGGTTTAAGTTTGGTTGTTTTGGGGCCAAGCGGGTTGCCCTCGTTCTTCTTCTTGACAGAGTTGTTCCTTTCTTTCCCGCTCCCCATTTGCGTTTTCTCGCTCCTTTCTTGACGATTTTTCGGCTTATGCCTTTATGTCCTTTGGGGAGGAATAACTTCATTGATTAAACATTATTACAATCATCTTGAGAGAGAGAAACACCTTTATAGACGAAGGAATGACCGTAAAAAATTATCATAACAAATAGCCCTTGACTTCTCTACTTAGAGTATGTGCTATCATAGTACCTTCCCTCCTAACATGATAATTAACAAAGAATGACAGAATCAGCTTGTTGTAGTAACTATTTTAGATCTAATATCAAGAAACCCAAATCAGAATGGTCCACAGAATGACCTGTGACTACATGCACCAACTCTTGACAATCAGTTTCCACAATCAACGACACCAAGAGATCTGATAAAGCATATTCCAACCCCTTAATCAGCGCCTGAAGTTTTGCATGCCGTATAGAGGCTGCATGAGGTAAAGAATGCCGAAAACCCCAAAAGAAAGGTTCCATTAGCATCCCGAAAAACACCCCCAACTCCTGTTAAACTATTAGGGTTATCGAAAGCAGCATCAATATTAAGTTTGACCGTTCCACTAGGAGGTTTCTGCCAACCAACTCTGGGCACCTGAATAGGCACATTATTACTGACATGTACCTTACGATATTTAGCATACCAACCCAGAATAGAAGGAGCAACCTCAGATGCTGGTTTGGCCTCATTATCCCAAACCTTAGTATTACCTATCATCCAGATAGCCCAAATAATCATCAACACGGCAGCGAATGAAGTACTAGGTTGAGTAAAGAAAACTAACCAGTCTGCTACTGTAGGAGCTGATATATGTCTTGGATGGTTGGCTAGTTGGAAGAAAGAACTAGCATGAACACAATCTCTCAAAGCATGTAAAGAAGATTCCACTTCTTCATCACAGAACAGACATTGTGTGTCAATATCAATACCACGTTGACTAAGCCTATTCCGTG
Organism: Fragaria x ananassa; assembly: GCA_034370585.1. Lineage (NCBI taxonomy): Eukaryota > Viridiplantae > Streptophyta > Magnoliopsida > Rosales > Rosaceae > Fragaria > Fragaria x ananassa. The sequence continues at coordinate 17,051,379 of CP139754.1, forward strand.
TAGGAAGAATATTGGAGGCAGCTTTCCAAGCACAAATCTTTACTTTCCTGGGCACCTAGGTTTTCCAAATTTCTTTCCAAAGATTAGCACTAGGATTCGGTCCTGTCTCATCCTCCTCCAGAACTTTCCTGCGGGCTACATGATATGCAAATTTAACAGAGAATCAACCTCTCCGGTCTTCACCCCAAATCCATCTGTCATCAGAATTATGAATACTACCCGGAAGAACCAAAATACACTCTACAATATTAGCTGGAAAAAGCTCAGACAGTAGAGGGATATTCCACCTCCCTTGGTATTCAAACAAATGAGATACCCTTGAAACTCTAGTTGAAAAATAAGGTTTTAAATCGATACATGACAACCAAGGTTCATCCCATCACTACCAGAAGAAAAGCTTTAGCCGACGAAAATAAAAAAACCAGGCCGACGAATTTTTTTTTCGTCGGCTAAAGTCCACTTTAGCCGACAAATTTTTTTTCGTCGGCTAATTTAAAATTTTCGTCGGCTATGGTCAACTTTAGCCGACTAAATTAATATTTTGTCGGCTGAATAATTTTTTTCATCGGCTATAGTCTGTGAACTTTAGCCGACGAAATTTTTAAAAGTTTAGCCGACGAACTTTTTAAACTTTAACCGATGAAATTTTTAAAAGTTTAGCCGACGAAAAAATATAATTTCGTCGGCTAAAGTGCCTTATATTTGCAGACTTTAACCGACGAAAAAAAAACCTAATTCGTCGGCTAAGATGGTTTTTACCGACGAATAACCTAATATTTCGTCGGCTATAGTTATTTTTTAATTTTTTAATTACATACTATAGCCGACGAATACGTTAGGGTATTCGTCGGCTAAACCCTAAAATTTTTCTATTACCTACTATAGCCCTATATTCGGTGGTTATTTTGCGTAAAAATTTTATACGACTTGTTGCGTGTCATCGGTTAAAAACTATTTTCAGTTGGAGGTCCGGCTAAAATACGTAATTTAGACGGTCGAACGACCTTTTCCGTGCGTTTAGGGGTTTGACTTACGAGATTGACCGTCCGGATCGAGCCCTTATTCTTTTCGGATCAAGTTGAATTTTTTCCCATACATGTATTTTATCATGATGGTCAGATCTGACGGTCGGATTTCTGTTTCTCAAGTTTGATCATCACAATCACAACATGCATACTAATGTTGTATAGTGTTATGTAAATGTTCCGTTTCAAAAACAAACTATACGTAAAACCTTCAAACGCCAAAAAGTCATGAAATAAGATATGACGAGAATGTTGAAATACATCCACGGTTGAAAAATCACACTATTCCGGTAAATATTCGGTGCCGATAGTTGCGGTTAATGCAATTTTTCATTTTTCCCCCCTATGAGTAGCCCTATATTTGGTGGTTATTTTGCGTAAAATTTTTATACGACTTGTTGCGTGCCATCGGTTTAAAACTATTTTCAGTTGGAGGTCCGGCCAAAATACGTAATTTAGACGGTCGAACGACCTTTTCCGTACGTTTAGGGGTTTGACTTACGAGATTGACCGTCCGGATCGAGCCCTTATTCTTTTCGGATCAAGTTGAATTTTTCCCCATACATGTATTTTATCATGATGGTCAGATCTGACGGCCGGATTTCTGTTTCTCAAGTTTGATCATCACAATCATAACATGCCAAATGTATAAAAATACTTTTAGCCGACGAATTTCAAATGTTTAGCCGACGAATTTATAAAGTTTAGCCAACGAGTTTAGAAGGTTTAGCCGACGAATTGGTGTATAGCCGACAAAATTTTCAAAGGACTTTAGCCGACGAAAATATATGAAAAGTCGTCGGCTAAAGTCGAAAAATTTTCAAAATTTTCAACCAAAATTTTTTTGCGGTCAACTAAAATTTTCAAAGGACTTTAGCCGACGAAAATATATGAAAAGTCGTCGACTAAAGTCGAAAAATTTTCAAAATTTTCAACCAAAATTTTTTGGCGGTCAACCAAAATTTTCAAAGGACTTTAGCCGACGAAAATATATGAAAAGTCGTCGGCTAAAGTCGAAAAATTTTCAACCAAAATTTTTTGGCGGTCAACCAAAATTTTCAAAAGACTTTAGCCGACGAAAATATATGAAAAGTCGTCGGCTAAAGTTCTTTATATAGCCAAAGATGGATCTGCCAGATTTTCTTCTCGGCCTAGCTCCGCCGTCAAGCCACCGGAGACCGTCACACTTGTCCCAAAAGCTTCGCCGTCGTCTCTACTTCATTGCTGGATAGGTGGTGCATCGAGTGACGCCGCCGTGAGGGATAAATCGAGCTCCAAAACTCCGCCGGTTCGGATTCGGTGTCGATCGAATTTCTCCTTCCTTAGATCACCATTTGGTGAGTTCTATATATGGATAAGTTGAGTTTGATTAGTACTACATTCCCCTAGAATTTGGTAGCTCGATTCGGTGTGCGTGAAGAGAATCGAAGATTTAAAGTTTTTAGGGTTTAAAATTGGGGATTTTTATATTTTCAGTCGATTGACCTGTTTAGGCTTAGAATTGAGCTTCGACTTCTTTTAGAAAGTTGTTCGAAATGTTGAGAGGAAGATTCTGTCAAATTTTGGTCATGATTGGAGGTGGCCGAAAGTTTCTGCAGTTTTTTTTTTAAAACCCAGCAACTTTAGCCGACGATATTTAAACACTATATTCGTTGGCTATAGTATTTTTTAATTTTTTTATAAGGTTTAGCCGACGAATTATGACATGTTTCGTCGGCTATAGTTATTTTTTAAATTTTTTTATAAGGTTTAGCCGACGAATTATGGCATGTTTCGTCGGCTATAGTTATTTTTTAATTTTTTTATAAGGTTTAGTCGACGAAATATTTTATATTTCGTCGGCTATAGTTATTTTTTAATTATTTATTACACACTTCAGCCGACGAAATATACTAAATTTCGTCGGGTATAGTTATTTTTTAATTATTTATTACGCACTTTAGCCGACGAATATTTCGTCGGCTAAAGTCTGGGAAAAAAACTGACGACATGTTTTTCGTCGGCTAACTGTGGGACTATAGCCGACGAAAAAAAAAATTTCGTCGGCTAAAGTCATCACAGACGACTTTTTCCCGACGACACTATAGCCGACGAAGGTCTTAGCCGACGAATTTTTTTAACAGGTCGACGAAAATTTTTCGTCGGCTAAAGTGCTTGTCCTGGTAGTGCATATACTAGTATGTCTGTTATTATCAATGTGTTTCCTTACACCTGCTTGCAGGATATCTCTTCCTTGTAAAATACTCTGCCATGCATAAGACGGACTAGTTCCAAGCTCAGCCTCCCAAAAAGAGCAATGAGGAAAATAAATAGCTTTGAGCAATCTGCTAACTAACGAATTAGGATTTTGAATTAATCTCCACCCTTGTTTCGCTAGCATAGCAAGATTGAAAGCAAATAGGTGTCGGAAACCCATACCTCCCAACACTTTAGGCTTACACAAACTATCCCAAGCACGCCAATGCATGACCTTCTTTTCGTCTGTACTACCCCACCAAAATTGGGCACAAAGTTGATGGAGTTCCTGTATCAAATTCTGAGACAACAAATAACAATTCATTGTATAAAAGGGTATAGCCTAAGCAACTACCTTAATCAAAAGCTCCCTTCCTGCAGCACTAAGAAGCTTTGAACGCCAACCGGTAAGTTTCTTAGATAAATTGTCCTTCAGATATGCAAAAGTACCCGATTTAGATCTACCAACCAAAGTAGGAATGCCAAGATACTTCTCATGTTTTTCCACAAGTTGCACTCCCAAAATATTTGCCAACTCTTGGCTTGTCGCCTCAAGAACATTCCTACTGAATACCACATAACTATTCTGCAAATTTACTTGCTGCCCAGATGCTCTCTCATACAAACTCAATAAATCTTTGATCATCTCACAATTCTGAGTAGATGCCAAAAAATATAACATGCTATCATCTGCAAAAAGGAGATGACTTATTGAAGGAGCTTCATCACAAATCCGCAAGCCTTGCCACTGTTCCACAATAATTGCACCAGAAAAGAATATTTCACAAGTAGATAGACACAACATAATTACCTCCACCCAACGTGGATCAAAACCCATCTTGAGCATAATCTTCTGTAAGAAACTCCATTCCAATCTGTCATAAGCCTTGCTAATATCTAATTTCAATGCCAAAAAACCTTTTTGGACCCGGCGTAATTTGTGCATATAATGGGCTAATTCTAAAGCAACTAGAGTATTATCAAAAATAAGACGATCATGAACAAAGGCACTCTGCTGAGGAGAAATAATATCCGGTAAGAAACCTTGGATGCAATCTTGTAAATCACATTACACAATGCAATAGGTCTCAACTGTGACATATCCTGCACCTCCTTCACCTTCGGAATCAAGGCAACATGTGTATAATTCAAATCATGTGGCATCTCTTTTTGAGTAAGAAAAGAAATAACCGCTTGACTGACCTTTCCACCAACCAGATCCCAATATTTTTGAAAGAAAAAAGGGGACACACCATCTGGACCAGGAGCTTTGGACGGATGCATTTGGAATAATGTTGTCTTCACCTCCTCCACACAATAGGGAGCTAATAAATAAGCATTCATGCTCTCTGTCACTCGTTTGTCAATAGTATGAAGGACCCGATCATGTGCCTTTAAGTCCGGTTCATTCGAACTAAAAATCTACTAAAAATAATTCAATATCACATTCTCAATTCCAAGAGGAGTATCCTGCCAGACCCCATTCTCATCTTTCAAGCCTTTGATTTTATTCCTCTTCTTCCTGTTCGATGCTTTCCTGTGAAAAAACTTTGAATTTCTATCTCCATCCTTCAACCAAATAGCTCTAGATCGCTGACCCTAATATGTTTCATCAATAGACATTAGCTCATTGAGCTTCCGGGATAATAATACTTTATGTTCTTGGTCAGCCGAATCAAACGGACGTTGCATCAACGCATCTAGATGTCCCCGTATTCCTTCTAACTCCTCCCGTCGTCCTCTAAAAGTAGTGTGATCCCAGTCCAACATGTAAGATCATGTTCTTCTTGATTTTCTACATAACTACACCATAGGAGCTCCAACTTGTGGAATACTCCAAGTTGCCTCAACCGCCATAGAAAAGCCTTCATGAGAAACTCGCATCTCCTCAAAACAATAATCACGTTTAAATTTATCATGCACTGCCCTTTCTTTTTTTACTTCTAACAAAAGAGGGAGATGATTTGATCTACTCGGATGAACATTGATCACCCGAGAGTGAGCAAATGATGCTAGCCAGGCTAGAGAGCAGACGGCTCTGTCCAAACGTTCCTTTGTTGTTGAATCAACCCAAGTATAAGCTGCTCCCGCCGCCCCCATATCATCCAAGTTGCAATCTAGGAGAGCTTGGCGGAATGCATCCATCTCAGATTGGTTTCTGATACAACCTCTAAACTTCTCACTCAGCCGAAGAATTTCATTGAAAGCTCCAATCACCACCCATCTATTAGATGGACCACTAACCAAAGACCGTAGAATGTCCCAGGTTATATGTCTCTGCCCTGTATCCGGATGTCCATAGAAGCCAGTAAAGTGCCACCAGATATCATCCTGACCCTTTACATCTGCATCAGTAAAATACTGTTCCACTTTTCGTATCTTAACCGTAACTAAATCATCCCATAGCAGCGCAAGACCTCCTGCTAATCCATCTATGTCCATTGCTGTAAAGTGAGTCATGCCAATAGCATTTGGCAATGACTTATGATGTCGCAAGGCACACTTTGTTTCAGACAAAAACACCAATTAAGGACGGTGTCGTTCAACAAGAAGCTTGAGAGCGTACCTAGTTTCCCGATTAACAATTCCCTGACAATTCCATGCCAACAATTCATCATAGGCCAAGGGGAGAACCACCAGATTCGTCTGCCTGAGATGAGAACTTTGACTTCAAACCCGATAAAAATCTCCTTCAGAACCCTAACTCCACCTACCCGAGATCGACTCTCCTTCAATCCCGAGATGAAACACATAGACAAAAGACGAAGACGACGTAGAGATGCTGGTCTTGTTGCCTGAGAAACGACGATATGAGAAACCCTAGGTCGGCGGCTCCGCACGGCTGGGTGTTTCGTGTTGAGCAAACCCTAATATTTTTAGGTCTTGTGTCGGTTTTTGAAGTTTGATCGAAGGTAGGTTCGGTTTATGCCTTGATGGTTTAAAACACTCATTTTTAATCACAATTTGGCATCTCATTTATTTAGTTTTTAGGTAGATTACTTATATAAATTTTCAGCTAAATTGGTGATCGTTAAGGTAACGAACTAGATCAAATTAATGGACGAATCAGATCTGTCAAACATGAACCGTTCAAGTTCATAATTGGTAAATCACACTTATGAATGCATTAACGTTTTCAATATAACTGAGAATTTGTAGAAATGATCTACTCATATATACCTATAAACTGAATGATCAAAATGTAGATATATGACCGAAAAGTAGGATAAACTGAAAAGTCCTCCACTAATCCTCATTATAAAGGTTTCAAATTCCTTGATAATTCAACAAAATTAGTCATTACATGCTGTATCGATGAGGAAATCTATTATTCCTTTTTTTCTTTTTTCTTTTTTCTTATCAAACTGAGTTTTTATTCAACATGAAACAACACAAGGGATGTTTGGACAAAGCTGTATAAGGACGTATCAGACCAAATAAGATTCCAGATTGGGAATCTATAATCTGAAACAGAAGGCAAACAAACTCAAGAAAAAGAAAACCGAAACGGAAAGAACGCACATATTAGACAAGGCATGTGCCAGACAAATTAAACCGAAACGGAAAGAACGCACATATTAGACAGAGCAGCGCATATGCTTCACCGAGCCAAGGCATGTGCCAGACAAATTAGACCTCGACGCCTAAAATCATGCACTCAAGACAAGCCGAAACCAACCTACCCAAACATTAACCCAAACAACAAACAAAAAGCCCCAGAAGAGCTACCATACCACCTCCAGTGACCACACTGCCGAGAAAGCCACATCCACCGAAGAGACAGCGAATCCCGGCAATGGGTCGAGCATGACCTATGCTGAGAGCTAGGAACCCTAGTCCTTAGAAAGTCAAGCTCTCCTGACAGCCACAATGAATCCCAAGGTAGTGTTTACATCCAAATTAATATTTTACTAGACAGTAATTGTCTTAGTGAATATTAATTAAAAACATGGTCCATACCGACGAGCCCGATATATTGGGTTTACAAATGATGGCTCGCCAGCAGAGTCATGCGAGCTGAATGACGTCATAGTTCGCATGGAGTGAGGACTCCGCCTTCACATGCTTGATTGAAGATGTGTACGTGTCTTTGGCAGAGGCATGCATAAATTAGGAGTGTCCTCCTTGGGTCGTATTGCTTCGCGAGGGGATATATCAAGTAGGACTCAAATTGCTCCGCGGGCTACCTCGCCAACACCAAGACTTTGGGTATATGAAGATTTTGGGGGTATGTATTGCTACAACCGGCGAGCTCGCATAGGATTAAATGAGGTGGGCTCTGCGTGGTGCTTGATTGGATATATACCCTTTAATTGCGTAAAGAACTATGGTGCATGAGAGGGTCAGAGGTTTATATATATTAATTAAGGATTATATTCCTTGATTATGGTTGAGTGCACATCCAGTGACGTACGTCCAAGTCTCCGCGAGGTGTTCAAACACTATCTCGCTACCTAGCTAGCAGAGTTATATTAAGAGGCAACTAATTAAGTCCAGCTAACTGCCTACGATGCAAAATTATCGCTGAAGACTCCTACAAGCTTTGACATGTTTTGGGCCAATACCTGTGGCCCTAAGTAATTCTATATAAAGAAGCTTTACAGCTTATAGAAAGCTCTCTACAACAACAATTACTCAAATACAACACAAAACAACTTTCAACCTAGTTGAAAACCCTCTCGACCTCGTCGAAACCTTCAGCGCTCCCAGGAGCCGATATCCCTTCGAAGCCTCTTCGAAGCCCTGTTTCTAAGCGCCTCGCCGCCTAGAACCCTTCAGAGCTCTCCGGAACTCGCCCCCGATCCTCGGAAACTTCCCTATTGTTGCTCTGCTCACCCCGCCGTGAGTATCGATCGCTTGTGCTGTAAATTCCTCATCTGAGGTGGCACCTGGAACTCCGCTCGCCTGATCAAGAAGTCAAGCCTGCGCACTCACTCAACCTTTTCCTCGTCCGCGAGTTGGCACACCCGCAACTCTCCATCCTCTTTGGATCGCTATTTACCTCGGCTCAGCACGCTGAGGATCGTGGGTCAAAACATTGGCACGCCCAGTGGGACCAGGAGCATAAGCGAGACACCATAGGGAAACCAGGGTGGTCTCTGACGTCACCTTCGTTGGGGTCAGAGAAAGAAAACAAGATACGATAATGGATTGGCACGACAATTCGGCGGTTGCGATTATTGATAAACATTTTGCGGCCTTCGATGAAAGAATGGCTGCCATCCAAAGGCGACTTGATGAAATGATAGCAGCAGCCATCAGCAAACACCAAGCCGAACAGGCGGTTGCCAGGGAGGTTGTTGAAGCAAGTGTTCCTCAGAAAAAGGAGCATGAAGATAGGACAGAACAGTCCATCTTAGAAGAAGAAGTTGGTTCAAACACTAATGATGGTGGCGAACCGCAAGTTCACATGGGAGGCGAACCACAACTTCCTGTGATGGCGAATTGCAGCCGCCAAGACACCGACTGCCCCATGCGGGATGTATACGTGGACACAGGTCAACGGCATGGAGGGCAAGGCGAAGCTCGCCTACTTTCTCTACCAGTTCACAACAAGCAAACTGAAGATGGACCCGCACCTCTTGAGTCTCTGTTTCAACATGCACACGCGGGGCGACAAGTTTGGCAGAGTCCGCCTTTTCTAAAGGTCCATCTCGCCAATCTTATGATCACCAGCGAGAGGACTCACTCCGCTTCGCCAAACCATGATCATATTGAGTTTAACTACATATGGTTTGGTGACATCCCTCGGCCAATCCGCGGTGTCACTCTCCAATATACTTGGAGTCCATGCATGCCCGTGGTTGCAAAAAGGGTCGAGCTACCGACCTCTGTGGATTCTGCATTTGATTTTGACACGGAGCCAACTTATGATGAGTACGATGAAAACTATATGTTGGTGTGTCTGTCCCCAAATCGCATGCCACAAGAGCTTAATCCCAGTAAAGCTCTTGCTAAGGTGAACAGAGACCAGCCGGTGGTTTTCTTTCCTGACCAATGCATGGCTGTTCCTGATAAGACCATGCATTTCGACATGGTAGTGGGCAATAAGGCAGATCTCAACAGTATTCAATCTGCTTCGCCACAGTTGAAGATCTTGCTGGGCCACCAAACGAAGATGCGTGGGGGGCAGCGAGACGTACCCTGCGGAATTCTTTGCCCAACTTTTCAAGTGGTTGATGCGGGACAACTCTGCTCAACGCTTGGACACGATCATCAGCAACAGTCTCACGTTGAAAACATGACGGCGTCGAGACTTGGAGTGAAGCATTGGTGGCCTCCCCCCGTGGCCTAACAAGGGATCACTAATCAAGCTATGATTTCTTCATCACTCCTAGCTTTTCATTCAGTTTTTACTTCCGTTTAATTTCAGTTTCTTTCTTTTTCGTGCATTGGAAAAAAGAAAATACAAAAAAATGAAATAGCAAAAAACACCAAAAAGAGATCCTTGGTTTTGCTGAGATGCAAGACAATGTTTTTGCCTACAAAAGGCTTAAACTTTATTTGAGGCCTATCCCTGAGGCCTGGAGACAATACAAAAGGCATTCCATATGTCTTGAATTGCTGCCAGCGAAGTCCAGTCAGAAAAGAAATTCCAATAGTTGCTGAAAGTTGCGACATCCACTACCGAACAGTCAACTTCGCCGATCAACCTGGAATGATCTAGGAAGAACCATCAGGTGAGCCTTATATCAATGGAAATCTCTAGATGTCTACTTTCCAGAGGATTTTACGGTTCGTCATTTCGCCATTCCTGGAGAGAGTTATGGCAGATTGAATGCAGGCGGGTCAGGATACCGGACAGTCCACCTCGCCGATTCAGCTGGAATGATCTAGGAAGAACTAGCAGGCGAGCCTTATATCACTAGAAAGCTCTGGATGTCTATTTTCCAGAGGATTTTACGGTTCATCATTCCGACATTCCTGGAGAGAGTTATGGCAGTTTGAATGCAGACAGGTCAGGATACGCGCGAATTTGCAATGTGTATTTTCAATGTGTTTTCATGACCTTGCAGCATGCTTTCCTTTACTGGGGGACATCCATATAAGTTTTGTGTACCTTTATTCATGCACCGAGATCTACTCAAGGTACTACAACCCCTTCACAGGGGGGCATACTAAAGTTTTGATGTCCTTTATTCGTCGAACAGACATCAAAACTGGGGGGCACATATGGGATAGAGATGTGTTCCAAATACATATTTCAGACTTTAGACCCTTCTTGAGGCGTCTTGGTCATTATTTAGGCCAACACCTGTGGTCTTTTTGTTTGACTCTCATTGGTTCGCACTGGGGGGCAGCGAAGTCACTCCATATATCAAAAAGTTGGTTCGCCATCGCCAAGAGCTCAAGCGGAGGTCATTTTTTGAATCCAGTCAAAGTGGACATTTACTCAAGATACATCCCTTCGAGGTAATTCCATGGCGAGTCAACAAGTGCATGGCGAGTCAACAAGTGCATGGCGAGTCAACAATTTTTTGGCCGCAAGGTGTATCCATGCGAGGAACATCCTCTCGAGGGTATTATCTAGTAGAGGTGCATGCATGGTACTATGTTCCCTGAGTGGAGCAGGCGAAGCGTACGGCATCATCCAAGTCCAAGTCATTTAATGTATGAACCGAGCCAATACAAGTGGCTTTGGGGCAGCATGAACATAAACCTCTTCAGTCATTCTTGACATTCATGACTTCGAGGCTGGGGGCAATGTTTACACCCAAATTAATATTTTACTAGACAGTAATTGTCTTAGTGAATATTAATTAAAAACATGGTCCATACCGGCGAGCCCGATATATTGGGTTTACAAATGATGGCTCGCCAGCAGAGTCATGCGAGCTGAATGACGTCATAGTTCGCATGGAGTGAGGACTCCGCCTTCACATGCTTGATTGAAGATGTGTACGTGTCTTTGGCAGAGGCATGCATAAATTAGGAGTGTCCTCCTTGGGTCGTATTGCTTCGCTAGGGGATATATCAAGTAGGACTCAAATTGCTCCGCGGGCTACCTCGCCAACACCAAGACTTTGGGTATATGAAGATTTTGGGGGTATGTATTGCTACAACCGGCGAGCTCGCATAGGATTAAATGAGGTGGGCTCCGCGTGGTGCTTGATTGGATATATACCCTTTAATTGCGTAAAGAACTATGGTGCATGAGAGGGTCAGAGGTTTATATATATTAATTAAGGATTATATTCCTTGATTATGGTTGAGTGCACATCCAGTGACGTACGTCCAAGTCTCCGCGAGGTGTTCAAACACTATCTCACTACCTAGCTAGCAGAGTTATATTAAGAGGCAACTAATTAAGTCCAGCTAACTGCCTACGATGCAAAATTATCGCTGAAGACTCCTACAAGTCTTTGACATGTTTTGGGCCAATACCTGTGGCCCTAAGTAATTCTATATAAAGAAGCTTTACAGCTTACAGAAAGCTCTCTACAACAACAATTACTCAAATACAACACAAAACAACTTTCAACCTAGTTGAAAACCCTCTCGACCTCGTCGAAATCTTCAGCGCTCCCAGGAGCCGATATCCCTTCGAAGCCTCTTCGAAGCCCTGTTTCTAAGCGCCTCGCCGCCTAGAACCCTTCAGAGCTCTCCGGAACTCGCCCCCGATCCTCGGAAACTTCCCTATTGTTGCTCTGCTCACCCCGCCGTGAGTATCGATCGCTTGTGCTGTAAATTCCTCATCTGAGGTGGCACCTGGAACTCCGCTCGCCTGATCAAGAAGTCAAGCCTGCGCACTCACTCAACCTTTTCCTCGTCCGCGAGGTGGCACGCCCGTAAGTCTCCATCCTCTTTGGATCGCTATTTACCTCGGCTCAGCACGCTGAGGATCGTGGGTCAAAACATTGGCACGCCCAGTGGGACCAGGAGCATAAGCGAGACACCATAGGGAAACCAGGGTGGTCTCTGACGTCACCTTCGTTGGGGTCAGAGAAAGAAAACAAGATACGATAATGGATTGGCACGACAATTCGGCGGTTGCGATTATTGATAAACATTTTGCGGCCTTCGATGAAAGAATGGCTGCCATCCAAAGGCGACTTGATGAAATGATAGCAGCAGCCATCAGCAAACACCAAGCCGAACAGGCGGTTGCCAGGGAGGTTGTTGAAGCAAGTGTTCCTCAGAAAAAGGAGCATGAAGATAGGACAGAACAGTCCATCTTAGAAGAAGAAGTTGGTTCAAACACTAATGATGGTGGCGAACCGCAAGTTCACATGGGAGGCGAACCACAACTTCCTGTGATGGCGAACTGCAGCCGCCAAGACACCGACTGCCCCATGCGGGATGTATACGTGGACACAGGTCAAAACATTGGCACGCCCAGTGGGACAAAACATTGGCACGCCCAGTGGGACACGAACCCACAATCGCCTGATTAGAAGTCAGAACGCGCATCGTTCTCTTTCCTCGTCCGCGAGGTGGCACGCCCGCACGCAACCGTTTTACTTTTGTTCCCTCTCTACCTCCAGCTGAGGACTTGGGCCAAAACATTGGCACGCCCAGTGGGACAAAACAGGTAGGAGTCAAACCGATCCCACATGACCAATCTAGAACCATTCACCACAGCAACCACCGAACACTAACCCAAAGCATCCACCGCCTACCCAAGTAGATGCAGCCACCACTGAAACAACCTCACCCACCAGATCCCAAAAACCTCGGATCCCACCAACTTCAGATATCTCTAACATCATATTTGGATTTCCTCAACAGATCGAGGAACCTATGTCCTGACCTTTGCCAGACGTATATCAAGTCTGTCCTCGCCGATGATAGTCAGATCTACGGTACATCCCTCGTCCACCTCCTCCTTGTAACATCACTCCTCGTCAGCAGCACCGAAACCTAAGTTAACAACCTCCCGAACCAAGACGCGGAGGCAGGATTGCCAACCGTGTTTGGTTGAGAGGAACTCTCGCTCGCTTTTTCTTTTGTTTCTTTTGCGCGGCTATAAGTTGAAGTTTTTGGATATATAAGTAGGCAAAATTTATTCTTTTTAATTATAAATATAAATAGATGTTCTTTGTTATTAATTGGGGGCATCATTTAGCATATGGGATGACTTATCTCAGTGTTGAACGCTAAAAAAATAAATAAATAAAAAGATAAAAAGAAAAAGATTACAAAAATAAAAAAATAAAAGTAATAATTTTCTTGTGCTACATATATAATGTTTTTGAGTTCAATTGTGACTCTTGCAAAAAGCTGGACAGCGAAGTCCAATACGAACTCAGTCTTCCAAGTCCAATACGAACTCAATCTTTCAAACTGTGCACTCTATATAAAGAGACACAAAGAAGAAGAAAGAAGGAGGCAAACAAAAAGGGCGGAAGACAGAAGGACATAGCGCAATAGAGGGAGGCGAAGCAAAGAGCAGGGAACAAGAGAAAGGCAGGAGCAGGCGGAGTCAACACGGACAGAACAAAAGAGGAGAAGAAGGAGAAGAGAAACAAGCGAAGCAAAAAGCAGAAGGAGAGAAAAGTCCAGGCGAGCCAACAAGAAGGTGGAGCCCCCACACTAACTCTCTTTCTTTTTTTTGCAGCATCTCTATCTTTCTGCCTCGTTCCTCACTCCGCCAGAAGCCCGCAAGCCATCTCCTCCTAAGGCGGAACGACCACGCGAGGTAGCCATAAAAAGAAGGCGAGATGACCTCGCCCCCTCCTCCTCTCGTTGTAATAATTATGTAGCCGCTCGGCCCTTACTCTCGTACACAAAGCCGTGCGTTTCACACAACAAGCCGTACAAGAGAAGGAAACAAGCATCCCTGCTAAAATATTGTTAGGCGAACCGGGATAGCCTCACAAGACTGGAAGTCCTAGTGAGCCAACAATCAAGCCAAGGTAGGAACCCAAAGGGGTGGCGAGCCAACAGCCGCGCCAAAGCAGAAGCAGGTTACTTAACCCTAAGGGATGGCGACGTGACTTTTACCCTAAGGGGTGGCGAGGTTACTTAACCCTAAGGGGTGGCGAGCCAACAGCCGCGCCAAAGCAGAAGCAGGTTACTTAACCTTAAGGGGTGGCGAGCCAACAATCAAGCCAAGGTAGGAACCCTAAGGGGTGGCGAGCTAACAGCCGCGCCAAAGCAGAAGCAGGTTACTTAACCCTAAGGGGTGGCGACGTGACTTTTACCCTAAGGGGTGGCGAGGTTACTTAACCCTAAGGCGTGACGAGCCAACAATCAAGCCAAGGCAGGAACCCTAAGGGGTGGCGAGCCAACAATCAAGCCAAGGCAGGAACCCTAAGGGGTGGCGAGCCAACATTCGCGCCAGGGCAGGAACCCTAAGGGGTGGCGAGCTAACATTCGCGCCAAGGCAGGAACCCTAAGGGGTGGCGAGCCAACATTCAAGCAAAGACAGAAGCATAAGGGATGACGAGCTAATATTCAGAAGCTCTAAGCCCAGGCGAGGCGAGATCCATTCATGCAGAGGATGAAGCAAGTCGCGGAGTCTGCCTACATGTACGCACAAGCAGTTCGCTCAGTGAACACGCGGAGCCCGCACACAGACATGCACAAGCAATCCGCTCACAAGTGAACACGCGGAGTCCGCCTACATGTACGCACAAGCAGTCCGCTCACAGGTGAACACGCGGAGCCAGCTCTCAGACATGCACAAGCAATCCGCTCACAAGTGAACACGCGGAGTCCGCCTACATGTACACACAAGCAGTTCGCTCAGTGAACACGCGGAGCCCGCACGCAGACATGCACAAGCAATTCGCTCACAAGTGAACACGCGGCGTCCGCCTACATGTACGCACAAGCAGTCCGCTCAGTGAATACGCGAAGTCCGCTTACAGATACACGCGGAGCCTGCTCACTGACACACGCGCGGAGTCCGCATGAAGGAGCAGTTCGCCTGCACACAGAAATCGCCTGCGCCATTATCAAGGACTGAGACCAAAGTCATTCAAGTCTTTTGTCACACTGCTGCCTCACCTTTTCTGGGTGCCATTATCAACAGATATCAACAGATACTCTACCAAATTGAGTGTCCACAACTAACACAGTTAACGGACTCCAAATACGTCTGTTAAGCCAAAAGCCGGCCAAAAGCCGGTATTAAGCCATAAAGCCTACAAACCTCTTATGAACTACGGTCGGTTTGATCCCACAAAGGGGTACGTAGGCAGTCTAGCAACCCACTAGATGCAACCAAAATTCCAAACAGAATCCCTGACACCACCAGTCAAATTCTTCCAGTCCAAATGATCCTGGTCAAAATTCCTAAAGCACCAGACAAATCAAATCTATAACCAAATCTTTTCGAACTACATTGGTTTGATCCCTTTACAAGGGTATGTAGGCAGTCTGGACTTAAATCTGGATGCAACCACCAATTCAAATAAATTCCCGGATCGCCTGAAGCCAGAATCACGCTCCTAAGCTCAAATGCCTTCAGACACAAATCCAAACACATCCTAAAGTCAAAGCCCTCCAACAAGTCATTCACTTGTTGAAACCATTGAACTACGAGTGACTTGATCCTCTCCAGGGTACGTAGGCAACTCATTTCCAAATATGGGTGCAGTCACAAAAAAAAACAAACCTACAACGGTCTCTTAGTAAACGGAATCAAAGGGTGTTCCCTTGTAACAAGGGATTGTAATTAAGAGACACACTCTGTCTTGAATGGATTGAACCAGACATAAATTAAAAACCCTATCTTAGTCAATAAGATGGGGTGAAGTTATGTTGGGTATATACAGTTGTTTACAATTTTTGCCCAACATAGTTTTTGGCGACTCCGCTGGGGACCCATTCTCCTTTTCATCTCCGTTTACTAACAAATTTGTCAAATTGGTTACTTGTTTCTCTCAGGGGAAATAAGACGGAACCACAAGGAATAATCCATGACCGTAAGCTTGAAAGCGCTCAATCAAAAGGAGGACATGCAAGACGAGCTGGTCATTGTGTCTCATTCGTCATTGATCAAGCTTCCATTTTAAGCAACAGTTTGGGGTCTGACCATGACGATAAAGTAAAAAATACCTCTGGAATGATTAACAAGTCCCAATTGAAGAAATCACCTTTGAAGAATGCTCTCAGAAATGCAAGAAAGAGAGCGGCAAGAGTTCAAGGGAGAAACGCCACCGAGGCTCAATCAGGAGAAGCTACTCAAAAAGTTGTAGCCACTCAAAACACATCAAAAACTTCAAAAGTCATCAAGACTTCAGTTGTCAAGACTAATCAAGCCGTTGTCATCACTCAAATTATGATTGGCTCAATGCCCATCAATTTGACCACTACGGCATCACCACACGTGGCTCCTCAAATCGGTATAAATGCCACGAAAGAAGAAATGGTGACACTCACCAAGGGAAAATGTGAGGTTCTAAAAAGGCATGAAGCCCAGAACCTCAAACCCCTACAACAAGCATTGACAGCCAACATGACTTCTAGCCGATCTCAAACAGTGAAGTTCATTTCAACCTCTCACAATGCCGGCAAGGAAGAGAAAGATGCTGCTATGCGATTGGGGGCAATTCAAACCCAAAAAGTGGTAGGGGCATTCCAAGCTAAGACACAACAAGGAGCATCTCCCGTGTTTCAAGTCAAGCCAAGACCTTATACATGGCCCATGAAAGCCCCGAAATGGTTCAAGCAAAACATGGACATAAAGTCCGAAGCCATGGCAGTTATGATGACCAACACGGCAACATTAGAAGAACAAATGAAGCAGTTGCAAAGAAGACTAGCTGAAGCTGAAGCAGGAGCTCTTTTATTACAAGCTGAAAAAGAAGTACAAGCTAAGAGGCATGCTGATGCCGAGGCCAAAGCAGCTGAACAACTAGCCGAGAAAGATACTAAAATTGCTGAGCTGGTAGCAAAGTTTGCCCTCCTTACGAAGGAAAAGGAGAAAAAGAAAGAGGCAGACAAAGAGCCCAAAAAGACTCATTCAAATTCAGTCTCACTACAAGACATCAAGACTATGATAGCTGACGGGATCAAAGAATTTCAACTATCTTTAAATCCCCCAGTTTCCGGATACCTCAAGCCCTATCCTTCCCACTATGATGCATTACTTTTCCCTAAAGGATATTTGAAGCCAACTTTTGACAAGTTCGACGGAGTAAATAGTTCTCCTCATGAACATTTGGCTCATTTCTACTCAGCTTGTGGGGAAGCGTTACAAGTCGATGCATTATTAGTAAGACAATTTGTTCAATCTCTCAAAGGAGCAGCTTTTACATGGTATACTAAATTACCACCCAACTCCATACTCACATGGGATAACCTGCAAAAAGCATTTCTGGCACAATTTGTCACTTCAAGGAAGAGGGTCTCAATAATTGACTTGGTCGACACAAAGCAAAAGGATGACGAAGAAGCCAACGCGTTCATTTCTAGATAGAGGAGCTTACATGTCCAATGCTCGGATAAATTGACAGAGCAATCTGCAGTACAAATTTGCTCAAACAATCTCCTTCCAGAAATACCAGCTTTCGTTAGTACTGCAGAACCTCAAACATTCGATGAGCTTGTCTCAAAGGCTAGTAATGTCGAAAGACATGTGGCTCGTAAGAAGATCCCAATAGAAACGCTCTTCAAAAATGATAGTACTGGAGATTCACTAGCTACCTTTGTCAAAACTAGTGAAACATCAAAAGCATGTGACAGAGATGATATGTCAAGGGAACTCACTCTCAGGGAAAGGAAAAAAGTCAAATATTCTTTCGCTGATGAGGACGTAGAAGAAATTTTCAATGTGCTCTACAAAGAAAATGCCATTGAACTTCCAAAGCCAAAACGTCCAAGTGAAGTCAACAAGACCAAGAATCCCAAATTCTGTCGCTTCCATCGTATTGTCAGTCATCCAACAAGCGATTGTTTTGTTTTGAAAAACGTAATACAAGACATGATCGACAACAAGGAAATTGAGGTGGAGTCATCGCCAGCAAAGTGAAATCCAAATTTGTTGGTGAACTTCTCTGCGTCTCAAAAGGCGCATGGAAAAATGATGATGTCTGTTGAACAACAAACCCACAAAGGAGTCGTTCAACGAAAAAAAAAAAGCTCGTTGGACTGAAAAGCCGGGAGAGCGGTCCAAGCAAAAGTTAGAGCCCAAAACCTCCCGAACTACGACGGCTTGATCCCCCGAAAGGGGGTACGTAGGCAGTCTAGTCCCAAAAGGCTAGATGCAGCCACCCCACGAAAAAAAAAAGCTCGCTGGACTGAAAAGCCGGGAGGGCGGTCCAGGCAAAAGTTAGAGCCCCAAAACCTCCCGAACTACGACGGCTTGATCCCCCGAAAGGGGGTACGTAGGCAGTCTAGTCCCAAAAGGCTAGATGCAGCCACCCCACAAAAAAAAATCATCCTGAATCAATCAGGCGAACTACGTTTGGCTTGATTCCTTCACAGGATACGTAGGCAGTCTGGTGACAAAACTAGATCCGGCCATACTTTCAAACTAACCCTTTTCTCTCTTGTGATGATAAACAGGTAAAAACAAGGGTGGTTTGACACATCCATTGTTGAGCATACACCAAGGCATGCGAGCTCGAATAGATGACAACCTAAGCATTCGGTTCGTCAAAGTGACCGGCAGTCTACAAAAGCATTAAGTGACTTTTGTATTACAAGTCCACAAGTCAAAAAAGAGAAGAATACTGGCAGCAAGACACGCGGGCTCAAATCTCCCGCACTGCCAAGACGTATTTCTTGCATACCTAACCATGGGATTGCTCAAATGCATTATGGATTGAAGGCTGACACAATGCACCCTTTTGTCAAAAGTTGCTGTATGCAGACATGTTAAAAGGAAGCAGCAGAAGGTCAAGCTTTGCGTGCGGAAAGCTTGTTCCACACACAAAGCTTGAGGGGGCACTGTTGAACGCCAAAAAAATAAATAAATAAAAATATAAAAAGAAAAGGATTACAAAAATAAAAAAATAAAAGTAATACTTTTCTTGTGCTACATGCACAATGTTTTTTAGTTCAATTGTGACTCTTGCAAAAAGCTGGACAGCGAAGTCCAATACGAACTCAGTCTTCCAAGTCCAATACGAAATCAATCTTCCAAACTGTGCACTCTATATAAAGAGGCACAGAGAAGAAGAAAGAAGGAGGCAAACAAAAAGGGCGGAAGACAGAAGGACATAGCGCAACAGAGGGAGGCGAAGCAAAGAGCAGGGAACAAGAGAAAGGCAGGAGCAGGCGGAGTCAACACGGACAGAACAAAAGAGGAGAAGAAGGAGAAGAGAAACAAGCGAAGCAAAAAGCAGAAGGAGAGAAAAGTCTAGGCGAGCCAACAAGAAGGTGGAGCCCCCACACTAACTCTCTTTATTTTTTTTTTGCAGCATCTCTATCTTTCTGCCTCGTTCCTCACTCCGCCAGAAGCCCGCAAGCCATCTCCCCCTAAGGCGGAACGACCACGCGAGGTAGCCATCAAAAAGAAGGCGAGATGACCTCGCCCCCTCCTCCTCTCGTTGCAATAATTATGTAGCCGCTCGGCCCCTACTCTCGTACACAAAGCCGTGCCTTTCGCACAATAAGCCGTACAAGAGAAGGAATCAAGCATCCCTGCTAAAATATTGTTAGGCGAACCGGGATGGCCTCACAAGATTGGAAGTCCAGGCCAGCCAACAATCAAGCCAAGGCAGGAACCCTAAGGGGTGGCGAGCCAACAACCGCGCCAAAGCAGAAACAGGTTACTTAACCCTAAGGGGTGGCGAGCCAACAGTCGCGCCAAAGCAGAAGCAGGTTACTTAACCCTAAGAGGTGGCGAGCCAACAATCAAGCCAAGGCAGGAACTCTAAGGGGTGGCGAGCCAACAGCCGCGCCAAAGCAGAAGCAGGTTACTTAACCCTAAGGGGTGGCGACGTGATTTTTACCCTAAGGGGTGGCGAGGTTACTTAACCCTAAGGGGTGGCGAGCCAACAATCAAGCCAAGCAGGAACCCAAAGGGGTGGCGAGCCAACAGCCGCGCCAAAGCAGAAGCAGGTTACTTAACCCTAAGGGGTGGCGAGCCAACAATCAAGCCAAGGCAAGAACCTTAAGGGGTGGCGAGCCAACAGCCGCGCCAAAGCAGAAGCAGGTTATTTAACCCTAAGGGGTGGCGACGTGACTTTTACCCTAAGGGGTGGCGAGGTTACTTAACCCTAAGGGGTGGTGAGCCAACAATCAAGCCAAGGCAGGAACCCTAAGGGGTGGCGAGCCAACAATCAAGCCAAGGCAGGAACCCTAAGGGGTGGCGAGCCAACATTCGCGCCAAGGCAAGAACCATAAGGGGTGGCGAGCCAACATTCGCGCCAAGGCAGGGACCCTAAGGGGTGGCGAGCCAACATTCAAGCAAAGGCAGAAGCATAAGGGATGACGAGCTAATATTCAGAAGCTCTAAGCCCAGGCGAGGCGAGATCCATTCATGTAGAGGATGAAGCAAGTCGCGGAGTCCGCCTACATGTACGCATAAGCAGTCCGATCAGTGAACACGCGGAGCCCGCACACAGACATGCACAAGCAATCCGCTCACAAGTGAACACGCGGAGTCCGCCTACATGTACGCACAAGCAGTCCGCTCAGTGAACACGCGGAGCCCGCACACAGACATGCACAAGCAATCCGCTCACAAGTGAACACGCGGCGTCCGCCTACATGTACGCACAAGCAGTCCGCTCAGTGAATACGCGAAGTCCGCTTATAGATACACACGGAGTCCGCTCACTGACACACGCGCGGAGTCCGCATGAAGGAGCAGTTCGCCTGCACACAGAAATCGCCTGCGCCATTATCCAGGACTGAGACCAAAGTCATTCAAGTCTTTTGTCACGCTGCTGCCTCACCTTTTCTGTGTGCTATTATCAACAGATACTCTACCAAATTGAGTATCCACAAGTAACACAGTTAACGGACTCCAAATACGTCTGTTAAGCCAAAAGCCGGCATTAAGCCATAAAGCCTACAAACCTCTTATGAACTACGGTCGGTTTGATCCCACAAAGGGGTACGTAGGCAGTCTAGCAACCCACTAGATGCAACCAAAATTCCAAACAGAATCCCTGACACCATCAGTCAAATTCTTCCAGTCCAAATGATCCTGGTCAAAATTCCTAAAGCACCAGACAAATCAAATCCATAACCAAATCTTTTCGAACTACATTGGTTTGATCCCTTTACAAGGGTATGTAGGCAGTCTGGACTTAAATCTGGATGCAACCACCAATCCAAATAAATTCCTAGATCGCCTGAAGCCAGAATCACGCTTCTAAGCTCAAATGCCTTCAAACACAAATCCAAACACATCCTAAAGTCATAGCCCTCCAACAAGTCATTCACTTGTTGGAACTATTGAACTACGAGTGACTTGACCCTCTCCAGGATACGTAGGCAACTCATTTCCAAATATGGGTGCAGTCACAAAAAAAACAAACCTACAACGGTCTCTTGGCAAACAGAATCAAAGGGTGTTCTCTTATAACATAGGATTGTAATTAAGAGACACACTCTGTCTTGAATGGATTGAACCAGACATAAATTAAAAACCTTATCTTAGTCAATAAGATGGGGTGAAGTTATGTTGGGTATATACAGTTGTTTACAATTTTTGCCCAACACTCAACTAGGTCTTAGTTGGATGGAGTTGCTAGGGTTTTCTATGAACCCTGGTCCAGCGTGGAAGCGGCAGAGACGTGAAAATGGCGGTAGCTTGTCATTCGTGTAGACAAAGGTGATCTCTGGGCTTTCGTGAGGGGCGACAACCACATCAATAGGGTCAACGTTGACTGATCGTGCATAGTAGATAAGCAAATTTGATTGGTTGTCCGACGTTGGTGGGTTTGGTTGTTGTCTCAAGCTCTGGTTTGGAGTCGAACTGTGGTTGACGTCAGATTCAGGTCGACGTGTAGTGACTGGTGTGCAGCAACGGGCATGAAGGGAATTCAGCTATATGCAGGACTGAGCAATTTCAGTCTGTAAATGTTTTCTTGTTTCTTATCCAGGAGCAGCTCAAAGCTCAGGTTTTCACCTTGATTGTAATGGTGGAAGGCCGTGTATGTCCAACAGAGTAGTGATGGGCGGCGGCGGTAAATGAAATTGTAACACATTTAATATATCAATCTAATATTCCTTAAATGATTCATTTATGTAAAAACTATATATTTACTCTATTTGACAATGCTGGGCTTGGCCGGCCCTAAATTATACCATATGGGCAGGGTCATGGGCAAGCCCAGGGTTTTAAAAGTGTTACCCATACTCTGCCCGTTTAAAAATGGGTTGAGCAAAACTCGTCCATTGGCTTGGGCTGGGCCAGCCCAAAGCCTAAAAAGTTGGACAAAGTTTGGACGTACCTGTCGGCCTGGGATGAGATTATAGGCCTAGATCGAAGTAGAACAATAGTGGCCCAATAGAGCTCAAAACAATCTTTGACTCCTACGACAATACAGTCTAGGACACTATTGACAGATCCATCCCAGGCCTAGGACTCTCCAATACTCATCATAGTCGCATAGCGAGACATTGTCTACTTTTGGCCCTGCCATCACGGGTTCGTTCTTGGGTTTCGAACCCAAAATCCATAGCACTATTAAGATGTGTGTTTGCACATATAAGGCACATCACCTCCCCTCCTCTGAACTATGTAGGATCTTATAGAACATGCACACCACAACATAGCGAAGTCACCCACCACATACCAACGTCGCTGCTTGGAAATCAATATGGATTGAGATCCAAACTCATACCAACTTTTCTTCAAATTCTGTATCCACGACCGCATTGCTTAAGGATGAGTTCGTAATGGAAACCTAACGACCCCTTGCAAACCCTCGAGCGTTATAATCAATCACTGGTTCGGCAACATACCACACAACTTTGGCAAGGTTAGAGACCAGCCCTAATATTGGGTGCCGCTAAACAAGGAAGATCTAGAAAAACCAAAACTAGTTTAAAGGCACGTACAACGCGTTCTCAACCATAATGAAGTAACACACCATTAATAAAACATAAAATGTTTCATGATTATAAAAAAAATTAAATAAATACCATTTTGTTTAAGGAAATTATGTTTCTGTCCTTCTGTTATGTGTCTTGCACTAATACACGTAGGATTGGTTAATCCGGTTTCCTTATTAGAATAAATTACAGTTAATAGATCTTCTAGATACTTCGGGAGACTCTATGTAATGCCTATAAATAGGCCTTTCTATCAATGAATGAGTAGACAGTTATTCTCGTTAGATTTTCTCCTTCAACACGTTATCAGCACTTTGCTCTACCCGATCTTGATAACGAAACCCTAGAAAAAAAACTCATAGATTTTGACCTGGTCACCCAGAAATTTTCTCTGGGCACCCACCTTCCCTGAGCAACGTTGACGACCTTGTCTGCGCCCTGACGTCCTGTCGATCCGACCCCCTACCAATCCCAGCCACCTTCCCGATTGGCTTCACCACAGCACCACTCTTTGCCGGTCAGAGCACCAGCATAGCCCGCGCACGAATCTCTATCCCAGCCACGATTCCGGCCTTCTCCACCAACCTAGAATCTGAAGACCACCACACGATCGGCGCCGCATCAAACCCAGCCAGTTATGCGTCTGCCTCCACACGACGCTCGCACCTTCATTGCTGCAGTGCTGCTCCAGTCGATCCGGCATCAAGGAACCGACTCAATACACGGATCCGAAGGCAGAAGAGAGATTACTGGTTGTATGAGGGGGCACAATGGTAAATTTGCCCCTCCAGGTAAAAAATGTTTTTACCTCAGAGTAAAAACAGTTTATTTACAGTAGTAACTATTTAATTAGTTTTACTGTTTTTATTTATGATGAATATTGTCTTTGAATAAGACATGAGCTTCCGATTATAATCCACTTATATAAGGACCTTGACATGCGATCTCTTTTATGTCACTTTGATGAGCCAGTTTTCTCGTCGTTAGGGGGAGATAAGAACAAGAATGTTCAAGTAGAACGACTTGGAATTGTCGTGGTTTGTCCCTACTGTGTCTCATCAAGTTCCCTAAAGTGACGAGATCACATATACATGCTGTAAACATGCCTGCAAGGATTGATGTCCGGATAAGAGGACATGTTGATGTCCGGATAAGAGGACATGTTGATGTCCGGATAAGATGACATGTTGATGTCTAGATAAGAGGACATGTCATCACCCATAGATGGTGGCATGGTGGCATGGTGACACTTAAAATGTGGTAGATGGTGTCGCTAGGCCATGGCTCCCACGATTTAGGGGGATGCCACTTGGTTCGATACATACCCGCCAAGGAAGAATGCGAGTTTGGCACAACTTAATCATTTGATCAATGATACTCATTCATCTGTTAATACTGGATTATGGTCATCATTGGGGGACGCTTCAGTGTCAATACCAATCTATATAGAGATCTCTACACTTAGAAATTGCATCAGTGTACATGATGACGTGGTTTAATGAGTTTGATATCGAACCATACTTCGTTGAGAAAATACCAACGTTGTAGATTGGCCTAAATGGAAAGATGTGATCCAGTTTAAACAAAGAGACAGTGCTTTGGTTAGGTGACGCCGACACCCCAAGTGTAAACTCTATCAGTTATGTCTTTGTTAGAAAGCGTAGTGAGAAAAAGAGTTTAGACTCACCTTCTGGCGCAAGGTCTCTCACAAATGCCCTGGAATCGACTACGATGAGATATACTCTCGTAATGGATGTCATTGCACTCCACTACCTTGTCAGTTAGGTAGTTTCTGAAAAACTGAACAAGCAGCTTGTGGTCACAACTTATCTTTGTTGGGAACTAAGAGATGTACATAAAGATCTTGAATAGATCGGTTTTCACCCAAATCAAGTAGCTCCTGACCACGGAGCGCGTTTGCAAGGTATTTGCTAAGTATCTACTTGATTAGGGAAGGGATATGAAGAATTATGCCTATTTGCGTGTAAATTCTGAACGAATCATGATGAACTCTTGTTAAACTAAGAGATGCCACTGATCCAAAATTATGAATGAAAGGATCTTGGGAACACTTGGTCTCGAAAGTGAGGACCGTTATTGATGATGCTTATTCATCTGTCGGCTTAAGGCAATCTAAAGGACGATGAAGTTATGCCTATATGTATCCTTTGATCGGTCGAAGTCTTGAGAAGACTTGTTTCGTCCATATGACAAAGAAATGTTGGGAGAAATTCTCCATCTAAGTATGGTAGCACATTCATGTACTTGTTACAATATGCTCGTCTCGACTCGCACTAGGCCATATACTTCATCAGACGACAGTCCAAGTCCGTCGTCTGATGTTTTTTTTTATGTCGTCTGAGGAGCTGTCGAGTGATGGACTATCAGACGACGGAGAATAGCCGTCGTCTGATAGGACATCACACGACATATCTTATGTCGTGTGAGAAGAGAGAAGATTGAAAAATTTCAGTAAACGCACCACAGTTAAGTGTGGACTGAATCAGCATCAAAAAATTGTAAAATCATATCACAAGACACATCAAATGTCGTCTATTTTGTATACCTACCACATATAAGTGTGGACTGATTGGAGAATAATTTGATTTATTGGATTTTTCTATCTAATCACACTTCAATAAAGTGTCGAGTGTGTGAGCTTACAACATCAAAAATTTGTAATATATGTGGTTATATAGAAGATCTAATGTCACTTATCTGTCGTCTAACTTTGTAAACTATTATACATTTTGCTAGTTGTTCTGTCAGACGACATTTAATTGTACTTTCAATTCTATTCCTACCACAAACTTTTAACTTTTCCGCTTAGACTCTACAATGTAACCACATTTAAATGTTGTCTGAAAGAAGCATTATCATAGTTTATCATGGTTTTTGTCGTGCCGAGGTGCTTCACTCAACATATAAGTGTCGTGTGATTGAAAAATAAAAAACGTTCAATCAACATTTTGTCTTGTGACTCCAGCTCACACTGCATATTTGTGTTGAGGTTATGTTGCTTGTTATAAACACATATGTTGTCGCTATAAATTGAACTTCATATATAAAGAAAAACCAAGAATAAAAGAACAAAAGAAACACTTCTTTGAACTTTGATAATCCACTTCAATTACAAAATCATTTGAAGTGTAGGAATCCATGAAAATAGCTACAATACCAACTTGTCCTAATCTATATGTAACTGCATTTTCATTGCTCCTCCGGCAACTTTAAATCACATTCCTTTCTCCTACGTCCTTTCTCCTATGTCCTGTCAAAAATATCACAACAGAACAACTGAGTTTTGTGATATACATGGAAGTGTGGAACCTGCCAGTCACTTGTCATTGTCATAACTCCTAACCCAATTACATTCAGTAGCTTATCACTCATACACAATAATAAGTATACAAACAGTTAAGATATTGCAATGCGATTTAAACTGGGAGCTCTAACTAAAGAAAGCTATTTACAGAATCCAATGACTAGCTACCTCATCACTAGAGCTGTCCAAATCTGAAAAGTCATCTGGAAAGCTTCCTTCGTAATCAGAGGAAAACTGATCTGAATCGGTTTGTTGCTGTTCTTGGGAAGAACTTTCTAGAACCTGAAAAATGTTTGCAAGAAATAGAAGATAAGATAGGAGTAGATTACTATTACAGTACATCAAGGAAAATCAAAGATATGATGAATGTTGGACATGAAACCAGAATCCAGAGCAATGAATTTAGTTTTCTAGCTAGAAAATTATACGATTCACCAGCAAAGATAATAAAAAATATTGGATGAGAAACATTCAGAGTGGCACTAGAAACACTCAAAAAGATGAAATTCTAAAGTAGAAGGTATGGACCATGAGACTGTGTTATAACTAACATGACAAGTAAGAGAAATACACCTAAAAATCAGAAGGTACTGCACATATAGTATGTAAAAATAATGGATGGAAGAGAAGAAATCAGCAGAAATCAGGTTGTGCTGTGATGCTCATAAATTCAATACAGATGGAAAACAGCAGAAGTGAAATTAGAAGTACATGCAAATTCTCTCTCTTCCCCTGCTATGTGCAAATTTTGTTTGGCAGAATGTAGAAGTATAGCCAACCAACCACACAAACTCGAAGTATCTATATCTAAGAGAGCATTTCCATCTGAACGGATGTTAAAACTCACCGAATAGGTGAGGAGTGTTTCCAGAATTGCCTCTGTATTTTCTTCTCCTGGATATTCCATCATAGGAATGTTACATTAGGATAAAGTTATAGATGAAGCATGAGAACAATGTGTTCCTCTATGAATGAAAAGAGGTCTTACCATGTTCCTCAATTGCTTTTTCAACCATCTTCTTAGAAAATCCCATCCCTATAAACTGATCAAGAACCTTCAAATTGGAAGAACTTGGACATGAACCCATCTTCAGGATGAAAAAGAAAATTGCATGTTAGTTATCTATATCATGCTTTCTTGTGATAACACACTAAAGAGCACTAGAGTGTTCAAGGAAACCGAAGTTGTCACTGCAATTAACTATACATAAAGCACCAGGAGACCCAACGAGTAAGGGAAGGAAACATTGCCTTCAACAAAATAAATTCCAGGTAACAGAGACATATACTATTGTTTGGAAATTAGAAGGCAGCCTATTTATAATTTCAACTTTGACATCCAATTCAACTAACTGAAATTGGGGATAAAATGAGACATATTTTGGTCAAGAAGTAGTCTTACCATCCTAAATTCAATTCATTATCAGTAACGATAAGAGAACAGACCAATATGAATTTTCTGAATAGTTTCAGCTAAAATCCATAGTTAGATGGGTGAATAAGAATGGTATGATTAGTTAGATTGATTTTTCTGCTATAAAAACTTACCAAGTGCTTACTGTTCTTGATCTTCGTCAAATACCGAGAGTGATTGATCATTCTAAACTCTTTACCACAAACTTTAAATCCAACTCAAAATTATTACTGCAACTATCCAAAATTTGAAACGCCAGAATAGAGCCAAAGCTTCATACTTACCTTATTGTTCGGAACTTGAGTCAAGGAGAAAAAGAGAGTTGCAAGCAGATCAGCAATGGAGGTGAGAAGCAGAGAGCCTATAAATAGGCTGGGAAAGTTGGACATGCCCAGAGAGATTGCTCCTTTGTCTCCTGACTGCAAAATATTAAACAACCGCATTACAAAATCAAAATGAAAGAGAAACGAAATGAAATTGAATATAAGGCTTATGGGTCAGACGGACTTAGATTTATCCGTCATGGTGGATGAGCAGGAAGGGACCATGACCATCACTGGCACCCACGGTATCCCACATCTTCGTTGGGGTTCATCAATGGCTTGCCATCTTCATGAGGATTGTGAAAAATTGGAATTAGGGCAAAGTGGAAAACCTAACCCTAATTCAAATTGGGGGACAGAGGCGTACGAATTCGTAAGCCATGGTGCGGACATGAGCTGCGATTTGGATGAGAGAGATAAAGTGAAGTGAGGTGTGTGGGTATTTGGGATTTAAAATCAGACGAGGGTAAAGAATGAAGGATAAAGAGGGAGGTAAATGAGGTGTGTGGGTATTTGGGATTTAAGTACGTGGTTTTGTTTTTGATGGAAAAAAAAGTGTGGAAAGTTTAAGTTTTGGTGAAAAAACTGAGCAGGAGCCGAAAAGAAAAATTCGAGATTGAGGTGTTCATCAGACAACATACATATGTTGTTTGAGTTGACCAACTAATACCAATCATTAT
Source organism: Fragaria x ananassa (assembly GCA_034370585.1). Lineage (NCBI taxonomy): Eukaryota > Viridiplantae > Streptophyta > Magnoliopsida > Rosales > Rosaceae > Fragaria > Fragaria x ananassa. The sequence continues at coordinate 17,080,286 of CP139754.1, forward strand.
TCTAAATTAACCAAAACACTCATTTTGGTCATCAAAGTGTTGACTTTTAAAAGTATTTTTCAGACAACATATATATGTTGTCTGAAGTTACTAAGCAAGATTCCTTTCACGTTGACCGCATCGACTGAGATCCGAACTTTATCGAAAATGCTTGAATTTTGTTCTACACTCATAATTCACTATCATGTTGACATCTGACACTCAAACTTCAAAAAAAAAATATTTCCGTCATTTGAATCACAACGTGCGTACTAATGTGCTATAACATGTTTACTAAGTTCTTTGTAAACATACATTTTTATAAGACAACTATATGCAAGAAACAAAATTTACATAATATGACCGTTGGATATGATCGCAGTACTTAAATATGTATGTGGAAGAAAATTTACCCATTTTCGATAACTTATAGGTCTTGATCATTAAAGTCAACTTCAATTATATATAAAACGTTCCTATTCTTCCTCATGAGGAGCGATATGATCGGTCGATAAACGTGTCTAAATGTTCACATAAAATAGTTTCGTTGACACTAAATGAGGGTATAAGAATTGACGAATCTCAACTTTAAGTATTAGTCGGTCTAGATAAAAGGGTTTTCGTTTAGATAAAAGTGTTCACTTTTAAAAGTATTTTTCAGACAACATATATATGTTGTCTGAAGTTACTAAGCAAGATTCCATTCACGTTGACCGCATCGACTGAGATCCGAACTTTATCAAAAATACTTGAATTTTGTTCTACACCCATAATTCACTATCATGTTGACATCTGACACTCAAACTTCAAAAAAAATTATTTCCGTCATTTGAATCACAACGTGCGTACTAATGTGCTATAACATGTTTACTAAGTTCTTTGTAAACATACATTTTTATAAGACAACTATATGCAAGAAACAAAATTTACATAATATGACCGTTGGATATGATCGCAGTACTTAAATATGTATGTGGAAGAAAATTTACCCATTTTTGATAACTTATAGGTCTTGATCATTAAAGTCAACTTCAATTATATATAAAACGTTCATATTCTTCCTCATGAGGAGCGATATGATCGGTCGATAAACGTGTCTAAATGTTCACATAAAATAGTTTCGTTGACACTAAATGAGGGTATAAGAATTGACGAATCTCAACTTTAAGTATTAGTCGGTCTAGATAAAAGGGTTTTCGTTTAGATAAAAGTGTTGACTTTTAAAAGTATTTTTCAGACAACATATATATGTTGTCTGAAGTTACTAAGCAAGATTCCATTCACGTTGACCGCATCGACTGAGATCCGAACTTTATCGAAAATGCTTGAATTTTGTTCTACACCCATAATTCACTATCATGTTGACATCTGACACTCAAACTTCAAAAAAAATTATTTCCGTCATTTGAATCACAACGTGCGTACTAATGTGCTATAACATGTTTACTAAGTTCTTTGTAAACATACATCTTTATAAGACAACTATATGCAAGAAACAAAATTTACCTAATTTGACCGCTGGATATGATCGCAGTACTTAAATATGTATGTGGAAGAAAATTTATCCATTTTCGATAACTTATAGGTCTCGATCATTAGAGTCAACTTCATATATACATAAACTTTCTTATAGCTTCCATAAGGAGAAGTATATAATCGTTTCATCGAAGTGTCCAAACTATTACATATATCTGTTTTCCTACTCTTAACAAGAGTTTGAGTACCGGCTAATCAAAAATATAAGTTTTGGTCGGAGGAGATAAGAGCGTTTCCGTTTGGAAAATATGCACAATTTATGTTGACCACTTATTTACAACCTTAGACGACATATAATCGCCGTCTCACATTGAAGAAAAGCGAGGGAAAATTTCGGCACCCAAATTCAAATATTTCAGGTCCAGACGACCTTTTTATGTTATGCGATGAGTACATTAAGGTTAGCGCCCTCTCCCAAACTCAAATGAATTGAATATTTCAAATTCATACAGACGACATATTATCCTCGTCTGATGAATAGATTAATAGGTTGAGCCCTTTTTCAAACTTATATATCAGGTTTCCATAGACAACATTTATATGTTGTCTTATTAAATACAATAAAAGGTGACCAAACTCAATATTTAATTATAAATTGAGTATTTTAGATTCAGAGAGACCACTTTCATATGTCGTCTGAAGTTATACATTACAAGGTTCGTACACTCAATTTTATGGGTTTGTTAGACGTCATTTGTTTGTCGTCTGAATAAGTGAATTTAAGGGTTCAAAATGGAGGTATAAATCAAAGATTTATGGTTGTTTCAGACAACATTAATATGTTGTTGGATGAAGTACATAAAAAGGGGATTAAAAGTAGATTTCGCATTCTTTCACAGACAACTTTTATATGTTGTTCAACGTATTACCATAAAGTTGCTAAATGTTGCTTTTTTACACTGCATATATATGTCGTCTGAAATTTTGCATATCACAGACAAATTGAGCAACATTCAGAAGTATGAAGAGAGCATGGCACTCATACGACTTATACTTTACAAATGTCGTCTGAAGGGTCGAAAAATTAATCAGACGACACAAACTCAAAATCGTCCAAAATATGTCGTCTGAAAAGTGTCGTCTGATGATGTATATGGCCTAGTGTCGACATCTCATTCACTATAAACTTCTAAGGTCAAGTTCTCATTAGTCATTCAACTCTCTAGCGGTCAAGCAGCTTCGCTCCCTCTTAGATGAGTGTGCAGGAACATCAAGGTAATGGCCGGATGCGCCACGCAACGCCAATGTAATGGCAGTGATTCCTTCTATGAAAGGTTCAGGCTTATTCATCCCTACAGAAAGACACATCAAATGTGAAATCAGAATCTGCCCAGTTTCGTAGGTCAACTTCCACAGGACTTGCAGGATAGCCTACTCATTGGAAAATGGTGAAATTGGTACCATTGGAAAGGTCTATGTGTATATTTTTCCAAGGATATCAACCATTGGATCACACCTATCATATTGAGTGAGTTATGGCTATTTTCATAAAGTAGGACGGATCTGTCCGAGAATCTGCTTTGGCAGAACAGTCAACTTCGACAGAGCTTTGTGATCAGCTCAAGATGAACTAGGTTATGGACCTTGTATGGTTGGAAAACTACGTGTGTCTAGTTTCCAGAACTTTTTATGGTTCGTCCATACCTATTGTATCGAAGACGTTATGACTGTTTAAGTACATAAAGGTCATGTCACGCGTGAATCTGATTTTCAACGTGAACTTATGTTTTGGGTTGTTAGGCGACCTTCCCCTTAAAGATCAAAGTAATGCTAAGTGTAGCAGGTCTGATCTAAGGATAATGTGGCTAGATTTAATGACTAAATCGTTGCCCAAGTCTACTTTTGAAGTATGTGAAGTGCATTGGCTTGCGTCGTTTATCTGTACTCCGAGATTGAGTTACCAATCAGGGGGAGTCATTATGTAGACATCAGGGGGAGTCTACATGCATCACATGTTATCTTCAATTGTAGTTGGTGTGTTGTGCTCTTTTTTCCTTCGTCTAAGTCTTTTGTTTTACCCACGAGGTTTTTGTTTTACTTGGCAAGGTTTTTACCGAGGCAACACCATAAGCACCATATTGTATTAGGGACGCAACACAAGGGGGAGTGTTTAAGGAAATTCTTTTTCCGTCCTTCTGTTATGTGTCTTGCCCTAATACACGTAGGATTGGTTAATCCGGTTTCCTTATTAGAATAGATTACAGTTGATAGATCTTCTAGATCATTCGGGAGACTCTATGTAATGCCTATAAATAGGCCTTTCTATCAATGAATGAGTAGACAATTATTCTCATTATCTTTTCTCCTTCAACACATTTGACTTATTAATGAAGAAGAGAAGGAAAAAAAAACAATTAGGGATTAGGTAGAAAATGCTTCATGTGACAAGATATGGTGGTCGAGTCTATTCAAGAATCGATGGAATTGCGACAATAAGATATGTCACTCGAAAAAGTGACGCTAAATTTACCTAATTAAATGAAGGTTGATGTTTTTCTTGCATGTGATTTATCAATGTACCACACGATAATCATAACGTTAATTGTGAAAGCAACCGCTTCACACGTAGTTTATGTGGAAAACTTACAAGTATGATCTACATTAATGTTGCCGTTTTCGTTAAATTTCGTTTATATTAATACATGATATTATGCATGTTACATGAGAAAATTATTTTTACAATTATTGTGACATGTTATCATGGTATATGCTATTTTTATTTAATTTTATTAAATGATTGTTTTAGCATATCATGAGAATTGTGTGGTTATGATAAAATAAATTCATAACATCGAAATGACAATCCTCCTACTGTGATTAAGTATTTTCACGAAACATCGAAAAATGTGACCATTACGAATGTTGGTCGATCTTGCTATCTAATTCACATTCTTGGAGAATTGATTAAACATGGATACTTATTAATGTGTTGATTAAATATATTCACTTTTGTTTATGAAGATAGGCGACTCAGCTATTTGACATATTGTACTTAGAAGAAATTGAGTGTCATTGTTGGACTTCTGATGTAAAAATCATTTTTGTGGAAAAAGACTACATTTCCCATCAACCTCTTCTCCGGAAACCAACGACAAAGGATCTTCTGAAATGGTGAATGTCAATGTTTTCCAAAACAGTTATGAAGGCGTAATCCCTCATTTGAAATCAGACTGTTGTTTAGTCTTAAAGTTTATTTTGATTCATGGTTTGGTGAATTCGATTTTCTTGAGAAGACATTTATTTGATTAATGTTGGCTTATTAATAAATTTCATATTGTATTCTAAGCATTGAATTTATTCGATTTATATTTACTGGAAATAAATACATGGTTCGAAATAGCACTGTAATGATGCAAAGCAATGCATCCACCAACAAATAAAAAGAGAAATTAATAGAATGAAAAATATATCACTCCACCTAAATCGAAATACTGAGTTTATATTTCGAATTACATACACTCTCATATACTGTAAGGAAGATATCAAGTATTTTAGTGACAGCGAGACTACTCACAAATTTAAGTCTCATAGCTCTGTATGCACCAAGAGCTAATCAAACCTTGTTTCATAGATATTCATGTCAATAATTATCATATGAAAACTCATTGTACAACGTGATTATTGTGGACTTATCACTCCAGAAATACGGACCATTCAAGTACTTTATGGAACTGGAGGACGTTTGGACACACTGGTCACATGTCGAATAATTGTCCATAAGAAATTCTGCATTTGCAAAACTCTTAAAGCATACTATATGTTTAAAGGGCTCACCACCCTGATTACCAAGTCTATAGGACTTAACAATGCTAAGAGTTCACATCAAAAGAATTTGATGATTGTTGCATGTCTATCAGGATCAATATGGAGCATCCTGCACCCCATTTGCGTACACAAAATGTCTAGCAGAAGCCATCATAGATGGTGGCTAGGGTACTGGTTATGTGCACTAACCCGCCTAGCTATACCTGTTTGGGGTTATGCAATATTGCACACAGTCTTACTTACTCGTTTTTTTAAACCCACTGTTAGCCAACCATTTCATGAGTACCAATTGGTAACTGGACATGAGCTTGAGATTTACGCATATTTGGTTACACACTTACGCAACATATGTGTCTATTGCACCTCCACAGCGTATTAAAATAGGGTCCTCAAAAACAAATAAGTATTTATTTTGGATACGGATCTCTAATAATAATCCGCACTTGGAACCCTTGGCCGGCGATCTCTTTACCGCTAAGAATTGCAGAGTGTCACTTAGATGAAACAATCTTCCCATCGTTAGGGGGAGATTAAAAAAAAAAAGGATAAAGGAAACGACAAGAATTGTCGTGGTTGTCCTTACTCTGTCTCGTCCTGATCCTCACATAATCGATATCTAGAACGTAACAGTTTCGATGCCTGATGCGTTTAAAGATATTGTCAAAGTGACGAGATCACATATACTAGCTGCAAATGCCTGTAAGGTTAAAAGTCCCCAATAAGGGGCACGTTGCCCCAGATAAAGTCGACGTAGCCACACTTAGTGGAGGTATGGTTGAGGCCGTGGCTCCCTAAAGGAAGAGGAGGAGGCCATCTGGTTCGATCGATACTTGTCTAAAGAATTGGGCGAGTAAGGCACAACCTCATCAACGTAAAGAATCTCTCTAATGAGATTGTCTCTGATTACAGTCATGTCCATGAATCAATACTGGAGGATGCTCCGAAATTTAAAATGATTCTATAGACGAAATCTCAAAGAATTACGAGAGTACATACACATTGATGATTTTCACTGTTGCTCAAGGAATCATAGAGCACGAAGGTATCGAACCACGCTATGTTGAAGAATGTCAACAAAGAGCATATTGGCCTAAAATAAAAGTGCAATCCAAGAAGAGTTAGATTCTCTGACAAAAAGACGTGTATTTGGTTAGGTAGTGCTAACCTTACCAAGTGTAAAGCCTACAGGACATAAAGAAGTCTTTGTCAAAAAACGTAATGAGAAGAATCAAGCCTTAAAGGATAAGGTTCGTCTTGTGGCGCCAAGGTTTCTCGCAACGCTCTGGATTGACTACATCCCATAATGAAAATGCAGCTCATAGATGTGGTTACTACAAATCTCCATGGGGATATTGATTGGGAGATATTTTTGAAAGCGCCGGATGGCCTTACACTATCCATCTCAAATAACTCTAAACCACAGAGTGCGTTTGCAATTAGAATTGTCACGCTCACTTCATGAAAGTAACTACTTGGTTGGGAAGGGATATAAGATGATGAACTATGCCCATGCGTACTCTTAAAGGAAATCAATTCCAGATTTACAATTACAGCTATCTATGTTACGAACATAGTAGGTACTCTTGATAAAACAAGAGAAACCGCAAGCCACATGAAATCCGAAATGAGATGAGTAATCTTGGGAAACTCAGTTAACAACGAGTTTGTGGATCCACCAGTCTACATGTGTCCAAAAGATTCTCAGGCAATTTACATGGATGAAGTGCATACTATTAGCACTCCTAATGATCGGTCGATGTTTGGATGTAAAGAAAGATCTATTTCGTCCAAAGGAATATGACGAAGAAGGGTTGTGAATTGAAATTCCTTCTCTATAGTGCAATAGGCGCAATATTGTACTTAACCCGATGAACTCGACCGGATAATGCATTCTCATTGAACTTGTTCAAGTGCCAACACAGTGTCATTGGAAGGTATATAGAATGTATCATGATACCTAAAGGAACCATTGACTTAGGTTCATTTGATCCCTACAGAAAGACAAAAGGGAATGCAAATGAAACTGCAATACCCTACACCAATGCCTCAAACGATGCTTTGGTTGGTTTTTACTAATATCAGGTATCTATGACCACTAAGTCGTTCCCAAACTAGTTATGTATTCAAGATTGAAGTGAATCAAGTAAGGTCTAAGGAGAATATGTCAAACTAGTTTCTCAAATCACAGCCTAAAACTATATTTGATAACATATGAGAAACATAGGAATGCAACGACGTTCCTAGCTCCCTTGATTGATGTAAAGATCAGGAGTGTAGACTTCAGGGGGAGTCTAACACACAGTCTATCATAGGTGCATTGTGCTCTTTTTCCCTTCGACCAAAGTTTTATTTTATCTTATTGGGTTTTATTACTTGGCAAGGTTTTTCATGAGGCAACACCGCATGCACCGTTTTGTCTTTGACTTGGCACAAGGGGGAGTGTTGAAGGAAAAATACGTTGACGTGCATTCGTCAAAGTAAGGGAGTTATTAATTAGGCTTTAATACGTTGTAATTACCATTTATAATCATTGTATATATAAAGGAGTTATCTAATAAGAATGAGTAGACCAATTCCAATTCTCATTTTACTGTAACAAAATACAAAATAATTTATCTACAAGGGGATTTTAAATTTGAGGTAAAATAGATAAGGTGCATGAGGGGACGATTTTCTTGTGGTAGTAGTAATTTCGTCCTCATTTTAATAATTTAGACTAAACTTCATCACCTTACTTTTGTGTTTTGTTTTTATTATTTCTTTGCCTATTTCTTTATCAATTCATATATTTTTCTTCCGATAGTTGCCGCGGCCGCCACTAGCAGCTAAGCCGACAACATCATCATTCTTCCTACCCCCAGCATCTCCCGGGTTAAGAATCCTGTGCCAAAACACCAAGCTCAGAGAACTCAAAACTTTGAGTAGTCAAAGAGGAAACACCAAATTAAGTAAAAAGTGCCCATCACCTCCTTGACATTTGGTCTCAAGATTGCGGAATGACCCGAAAAATTCTTCAGCGCTACCAATTTGGGAACAACAACCTCGACAACAGGCATCTCTCAGATAACGGGAAGATGAGCTTGAAGGGGAAGGGGATGTGAGGGGAGAAGAGAGCAGGAAAAGATTAGATGTAGAACTTGAACAAGGTGACAGATACTAGAGACAACTAGATAAAGTTCTTTCTTCGAGATTCTAAGTAATCAATTGATTGTATGCCATAACCCCCCTATTGATATCAGATTCTGTTCAATACTACACAATAACAAGCCAATAGAATCTGAACTATGCTGTGTCAATTACATTCAAAGATGCAACATATTTACATGAATGAAACTGAAATACAGCCTCTCACTGACATAGACTGATTTTTGGTATACATACACTCTCTGCCACGGCTCATAGTGGTAACACTACTCTTGGATAGTCAACCGTCACGATTAACTTCATATGAAGGAATGAAATGTGTCTCACTCTCGGGGCCTGGCAAGCCAAAGAGAACTGAGGGCTCTAAGACGTGAGAAATAATCATTGATCGCAAGAAGTGCACGAGCCGACTGCCTAGTTGTCAGTATACGATGCATTTGTTGCAGAGTTTGCTGGCGAAGATTATCAGCCTGGTAATCGACAACAGTAAATATAACAAAAAGTAAGGTAACATCAAATCTTTGGTATGTCATAAATAAGTCACCACAACCAAAACAACTACATATAAGGAAAAGGTTACTTTAAGCAGACCAGTTGTCAGAATAGAAAAATAAAGCGCTACGAAACATGCACCACAAAATTTATATCCAAAAACCAAAGTACGTGAACTTTATATGCCCCCTCTTGTGGGATAAAGGAAATTGACTTAATCTCAGAAGAGCACCGATTATTTTATCACGTTCAGAAGAGGACGTCCGCAAAGAAGTTAAAGTGCGGACGTCCCACCTGCAGCCTTGATCAAGCACAGATGACTGCGTTATTCTTGTCAGATAGAGATCATGGACATCCCAGACGGCTTCACCATCAATGCACACATTTTTTTAAATATGTAGATGTGTTGCACTGAGCTATAGCCTATTTGTCTTTACTAACTTTTAAATGCAAATAAAGAAGCATAGGCATCAAACTAGAGGAATCAAGAATCAAGGAGAAACCTGGCCAAGGAATCCCTCAAGTGTGCCTAGCTTTCCCATAGCCATAGCCATTTGACCCATGTAGTTTGCTACATTCCCAGATGTTCCTGATGGCCCAGGTGAACCACTGGCCAAGGTCTCAGAAAGGGATTGCTGCAATGCTTCCATCCCTTGTGACAAAGCATCTTCAGCCTGCTGGGATGATTGCTGTAAGTTGTAAATACCCATCACTTGCTGCTCCGTTAGGGGTTCCAATTGACGCACAAGAAGCTGCAGCAGTAAATAAAGTATAAATGATTATACTATGATTATGAGCAGGTCATTATTCACTTTTCTTATAATAATGCTAGGTGAACTGCTTTTTTGGATATCTGCGTCTCATCTTATGTTGCAGCTGATGTGCCTAAGTTATCACAGAACCATCATTAGATGACGTGACTCTGCCACATCAGCTACCACATTAGGTGGGAAGCAGGTGGTTGACCGAATATTCCTAGACTCCTTTTCTTGAGAGAAGATAAATCATTCTATAAAATAAGTTTAAAATTCATCTTCTCCGTGTACCCTTGTAAGCATATTTAAGAAATCCATACTTTGGGCGGTTTGAAAACAAACTATGTAGAACTGAATCCATCAATAAATAAGATTTTCACCACTTCTACTCGCATCTAATATATGATAAAGAACTAGATGCATGCAAGTGCTGCTACACATAAACCCCAAGTACAAGAAATATGTTGCTCAAATGTGTTGCAACTCCGCAACCCAGGAAAGAGGGAAAGGAATTTTCACCTTCAAAAGCTCAGATGAGCGGAAGCCACCAATCCACATAAAACACCGTTCCGCTGGTGTTTTCCACATTCCTGACAAGATGTGGAAAACATCAGCTTTTGCTGCAGTGCCCTTTATTCTAAAGATGTCATCATAGTGAGCAATGACATTATCAATTACAGTACGGAGTTCTGTATCACCCGCATGTGAATTAACAGCTGCCCTCAACTCATTTATCTGCTTGTTGTGCTCCTCTAGCCACCTTGCATATTCCACATCAAATGCCAAAGCACCTACACAGAAAATACAAACAAACCAAAACGTGCTACAATTAAATATCAGTTGGGTGCACAACAAGCACCCAAGTCCCAAGCAAGAGAACAAAAGGCATCTGATAATTCATAATTTACTGCAACAGATTAAAACTGCATTTACTTTCAAAATAGCACCATGATATTCACAAGCACACAAACCATTATAACCAGACCCATATACATAAACCAAGTAGATTCTTATAGCCAATTATGATGATAATATTACATAGTGATCCAATTTGAGCTAGCTGTATGAATATCAACTGGATAACAATCAATTGACAAGCACCATCATGTCCAGAATTAACCCCTTAGATGCAGGCAGAAAAACACTTTCAAAACCAGCAGTGTGATAATTGAGTGGGCAATGCTACATGGACCCACTTCTTGGGTACCACCTAGATGCAAGATCCCACCTGATGTGGGGTCTCATGAGACGTCCGCCCTATCAGAATTCTACATTAAGGGCTAGTTTGGTATTGCTGAGACTTTAAAAAGAAACTGCTGCTGCTGTACTTCGAAAATAATCAGCTGCAAATTAAAATAGTTTTGTGTTTGGCAAAAATTAGTTTTAAAAGTGCTACCAAGACAATATATATTAATTTCTAGTGTTTTTAATGGCAGCAGCTTTAGAAGCAAGCTCTATATTAATTTCTAGTGTTTTTAATGACAGCAGCTTATAAAAGCAACCTTGAGGTTGCTTCTAAAGCTGCTGCCAGTTTAAAAAAAAAAACTGCTTTTGTTTAGTTTACCAAACACTATTAAATCTAAAAGTTCAGATAGAAGCTGATTTTTTTAAAGCGGGGCTATACCAAACGGGGCTTAAGTTAGCTACAACATAAGCAGGTGGTATCCAAAAAAGTTGGTTCACGTAGCAATGATCTTCCCTGCAATATATGCACAAGATACACGAGCTTATAGAAGTCAAAGCAAACACTAAAGAGATGAACATCAAATACCATTTCCACTCATTGAATGGGCTTGATCTCCAGAACTTGAAATGAAGATGCCCTGCAAAGAAAATGACCATAAATATACTAAGAAGTCTATACCCTGCTAGAAGTGTATGACAGCGACAACAAAATCATACTTGCTGGCGGGCACGCTGAAGTTCTTGCTCAAGCTGGGTCAGTTTCAACCGGCTACTCTCGAGTTGTTGTACATATGCCTTCAAAGAGAGGAAAAGCAAGGAAATAAGTTGACGATATACAACAATATGATATCACTGTCCAGAAAAGGACTTCAAAGAAGAAATTCTGTCCTTAAAAACCATTGTCCCTAAAAGAACTTCAAAAATATAGTAAGACAGAAAGCTTGCACCTAACAAAATAACCAACTGTCCTTTGAAATCAGTCTATTAAAAGTGATAAATAAGGCAATACGGAGGCAAAGAAGAAATTCACAGAAAGCAACCTACTTTTTTTCTTAATCGGCTTTTCCGGGCAGCTTCACGATTTTGAGCAAGCCTGCGCAGCGTCTGTGAAATATTGATGGAAAACTAAAATGTTAGTCTCTAATCCAGCCAGGATTAGACTTTAACAAGATGCTTAGTTTAAGATATCAAACCTTTTGATCCCCAAGTTTTTCTTTTGATCTATCACTGGAATCAGAAGCTAGAAGACCAGCCATTTGATTCCTTTCAATCTGCACAGAACACAATTTCACCACCAAAAGCCAAAAAGCAGTAAACAGCTCCCATAAAAAAAAAGGAAGATAAGTTTGATTCCTTTCTGTCACTGAATCAGAAGCTAGAGGACCAGTCATTTCACTCCAACAAAAAAATATGCCAAATTGGAACGATAAACAGCTCCCTTAAAAAAAATCCCAAAATATATGAAGGAATTGTCGTGTGAAATCAGTTTTTATGGAAAAGAACATAACGATAAGTATCTTTGAACACTAGATACTTGTATTGACAGATGCAGTAGCAGAGAATAAAATGAAAAATAAAAGCAATCCAGGTGGAACAGACTCTAATACTGTATACCCTGAAAGAAAAAAAAACAAGAGATGTTACCATCTGATTTTTATCCTCTGTGTCATCTGTTGAAGTATCAGTCCTAGGACTTCCATCTGCCATATTGGATTCACCCCAATTCTCGTGATTGCTACGAGATACTGCAACCAGATTTGGTTGTAGCTCTTTCTGTGGTAACAGCTAAGGTTTCACATAACAACAGATAAGTTTTATGCAAATATGTGGGGCTGAATACCACAATATCAAGTTCAACTTTAATGATCTCCTTTCTTATTCAGTGTTCTTTTTTTGGGGTGGGGACAAACACAATGGTACACAATTACCTTATTTAAAGCGCCAAATTGAACATCCTTGGCTCCTGATGCGCGGCTAGTTGAAGTATTTTGATCATATACAGGACCTAAAATATAATGAAGTCAGAATCATATATAACCTTTGTTTTGTTGAAAAGCAGAAACTTACCAAGGAAAAAAAAAATAAGCAGCACAAGAAAAATAGACAAACAGTCTATGAAACAAAGACAACATTGGACCACCTTAAACTTCATTACAAGACACACTCAATTAAGAATAATTAGGCTAATATCTTAGTGTTATAAAGAAGCCAAACAAGAAGAAAGCAAAGTAAATCTTAACCCAGACTGCTTCCACTTCCTCCTCACTTTATCTCTTCAAAGAGTGTTTTGTTCGGATCCAGCCAAAACTTACAACAAAAGGGCAGAAACAGAAAATTCCAAGAGTCATCAATTTATAATTCTGGCCCTCTCAGATCTGTTTTTTCTGCAACACTAAACTGCAACCCAGATCACACAAGTAACTCCAAGAAGGGATCCAATTTTTTCACATAACCTGCAGTGCTCAACTCAACCCCTCCCTTGTATGTACATAGCACCAATGAGCGGATATCTTCTTATCTGGAGCATGATCAGACAAGTAACTCAAGGGATCCAATTTTTTCACATAACCTGCAGTGCTCAACCCCTCCCTTTTAATCTACATAGCACCAATGAGCGGATATCTTCTCATCTGGAGCATGTCATAGGTAGAGACATGTTCTGGTACTCACTTGATTCCTTACTCAGCCCAAGTGCCTTTAGATATCAATCCAACAGTGGAGCATAATGAGGCAGATAAACTCGATACAAATCCCTCATAGTTCTCCACTCTTCACAGTTGAGCACAATTGAGCAAGAAGAGCACTTGAACGGCACTGGTCATAAGTATTTATATTTTAATGCACCACTAACCTCAGGAAATTTCACCTTGCATGGATTACCAGCCTGCCAACTGAACTTAACAAGCTCAAAAGGATCCAATTTAAATAAAGGGTAAATGATTTGCAGAAAAAGCACTCAGAAGCATGACCACATCATCATTCTTTGTCAACTGAATTTGCATGTGAAGAAAAAATTAATATGGAGGAGAAATTACTGCACTACTACTGTTTGACACCAACCTAGAAGACTCCAAACTCAGTTATCTTCACCAATCTGAAAGATCCTTATTCCTTGAGGATTGGATCCAAAAGTAGTCACAACCTAACCCGACGCCTTCAATCAAACCAATATACAGCGCCATATATAAAGTGCAAAGAGGAATGGGGACAGGGAATGATCTTGTCTCAGACCTACCTACACCTACCATTGATGATTCGCTTTATGAATAAATCCATGAACTCAAAAAAATTCTAGAGATCCTCTGCTCAAAGGACCCGAAAGACCATCCCCTTTAGAAAGTAGTCCAGAAAGCTCAAGTCAAAATGATCATATGCCTTTTGAACAATTTTCTTCAACAACCTCAGTTTTGACTAGGACATTGTTCATGATTGATACGCTTTCACTCATGAGCTATTGAAACTGTGTTGGCCAACACTTCCCTCAATATTTATGACAAAACTTTTGTCGTTACCTTATAAAGACGCGTGAGAAGATGTTAGTTCTTAATACTTAACCTTAACCCTACTGATTGTAGTTTATTAGGGAATAAATAGATGTAAATGGATGATCCTGAGATTATATGCAGAAGACTCCTGGAAAGTGTTACAGAAAATAATACGCAGAAAATTAGCATTAAACTGTATACATAACCACCAGAGAACCTAAAATGGGCACTGAGAATTTAAAAAAAAAAATATATATATATATATATATATATATGATTTAGCCCAATCATACGAGGGAAATATTCAAAAGGTGCTTGGCACATACTACAAGGTCTGTTCTGGTAAAAATACAAAATAATAATAACATTCTACTTGACATGCCCGCAAGCAATACTAATTGCATAAAATAAAAATTACTACCAACATAAGCAAATTGCATTTTAGAAGGAAAACAAAGACGAATGCAGTTATTGAAAGAAGAAATAGTAGAAACAAGCATTCAAGTATTATCTGATATAAGGTACTGTAACATACTTCTTCCAATGTCAACAGCATCCTCTATGTTAAATCCAAGAGTCTGCTCAAGCCTTTCAAAGTCTGAGATTCGAGAAGAACGAATGGAGCCCCCCTCTGTGCCACTGAAAACAGAGATCATCCGAACCTTTAGGACCAAATACACAAACGCTTCAGCAAATTGCCAACAAATCCATGTTTACTAGCCAGAATGAAAAGGCCAATATGGGACCATTACTAACGCAACTACACAGGCAGACATGTATGAGCATGAAGAACGCACCTCAATTATAAGGCAAATGAATGGACAAACTTCAACATAATGAAAATCAATCATGATAAAGTTTAATTTTCTTTCGTTGCAATAAGGCCGAGACAAATCACAGATTTTCACTTTCAACGAATAACATGTCAAAGACAGAGTAAGCCAACGTAAGAAGCATACTGGATACCCTGTCCTTCTGTTTGGGATCCGTACAATCATGCTCTTACTAAATAACTAAGAACAAAGAATCAGGCCTTTCAAACTAATACAGAAGTTAAAGAGCCAAATAAAATAAATATGAATTTTTTGTAGTATAAAGATACAGCAATAGTTCCTCTCAATTGTCCAACAGTAGTTTCTAATTGCATTTCTTTTGTCCTCATGGACTCCTCTATTTCTTGTTACAAATTTTCAATCACAAGCACAACGATAAAATCACTACCGTAACTCCCTTTCCTCAAAGTACTGCTTATACAACTGAGAAACAAGTACGTCAAAATATCAGTGTGCAGCATTCCAAAAAATTTAAAATGCAACTCTCTTCCTCAAAGTACTGTTCATACTATCGATAAACAAGTCAGCCAAAAATCAGTGTGCATCATTCTGAAAATTCCAAACGATTATGTGTAACTTAACACTATTTAGCTGCGAAGGGTGCAGAAAAGACGGAGGTACTAACACTGTATGTTGGTTAAGTACAAAAAAAGACACCGGAGCAAACAGTGCAGTTCATTAACTGCAGATGTTGCTTGCATTCAAGCTCCTGTTTTAAGACTGCAGTATTGACAAACGAATTGAAGAATTGTTGTCCCTTTACAGATATATTCTGGAGACATATATATTACATAGAGCATAAATTCATGTTGAAGTTGCATACAATCAGATGCTAGACCTGAGCTGGTAAACTAAACAAAAGATGGAGGAGAAATATTCAATCAAAAACGGGAGGAAGAAAGAAATAAAATTCGAAAGAAAAATAGAAGTAAAAAATGAATAGAGAACCCAAAAGGGATAGTGAACTGACATGGGATTGGAAGTGGGTACTGGAGTAACAAAGCTCGGCATCTCCGTCACCAGTTTATCTCCATCATTTGAACCGATTTTGACTGTTCTACTACCCATGGATCACCATCACCACCACCACACCCACTCCAAGCTTAACAACAAACTTGAATTAGAGACCAACAACGAGACTTGGAATTGAGAGGCAACAGAACGAGACTTGGAATTGAGAGAGGCAACAGAACAAAACCCTAATCCGTAAGATACGAGGGAGAGAGAGAGAGAGAGACCCTTTTGACCATTTGATTGAAAAATAAATAAATAGTATTTTATACCATCAACCCTCTCCCTGTCTTTTTGGTTTTTTCTTTCTTTCTATTTTCCTTTTTAAGTTTTGCTGGAGAGAGAGAGTGAGACAGTGGACGA
Source organism: Fragaria x ananassa (assembly GCA_034370585.1). Classification (NCBI taxonomy): domain Eukaryota; kingdom Viridiplantae; phylum Streptophyta; class Magnoliopsida; order Rosales; family Rosaceae; genus Fragaria; species Fragaria x ananassa. Next base: position 17,096,834 of record CP139754.1, read on the forward strand.
AGCGTGACCTCCAGATCATCCCAATCTTCTTCATGGAGGAACCCACCAGGATCCAATTTTGCCCCCCACTCTCACTTTTTTTGGTCATACCACCACCAAATAACAAGCTGCCACGTGTGAAAAACCATACAACAAGACTAATTATAGTTAATTACTTAATTAAGTATCTCTCTCCAAGATTAAATGCTAATAATAATCATTTTTTAATATTTATATAAAATAAAATAAACAGATGATGATTGGGATGCACCCAAAACCTCTCATCTCCTTAGTAAAACTATCAGATTCTTCATTGATACTTGGTTAACTTCATTCCCTTTTTTAGATTTGGTTCTTCCTGAAGCTGTTGTTAATATAAATGCCACTATCTCTGAATTTTGGGATGATTATGAAGATGATATTATCAGCTAAGTTATTAATGTGCCTACTGGTTTTGATGGTGGTGGTGCTTATACACTCATATGGGGTCATATTTCTAATGGAAATTTTTCAGTCAAGTCTGCTTACGACATGAATTTTGATTTGTCTAATGTCACTTCTCCTCTGTGGAAAGCCCTTTGGAAACTCAAGATCCCTCCTAAAACTGAAAACTTTCTGCAAGCTTTTGACAAATGTTCAAAGAGTCAGAAGAAATTTCACAGCTGATAAGTCTTGCCATATCTGCAATAATGCTAATGAAACCCTTCTTCACTTATTCAGGGATTGCCCTCGTTCTTCTGCAATTTGGAATGAATTTTTAAGTCCAGGTCATATTCTCAACTTCTTTACTCTGAATTGGGATAATTGGACTGCTGCTCAAGTTATTGTCATAGTGTGATTCAGGAAAATGTGAAATGGTGCAATTTATTTGTGTTCATATGTTGGTTTATCTGGAAATGGAGGAATAGCAGTGTGTTTAATCCTAATTTTTCCATGTCTTTATTCCCAAGAAGGTTATTTGGAATTACATTGAGGAATGAAATATTGCAAATGCTGTTAGTACATAACCAAAATACTTGGCTATGCCGAGAATACGGTACAATTACCCGGTCGAGATAGCCCTGGTGAGCCCTTCACAGGCATCTAAAGAATGAAGGGCCGGTAACAAACCGCTTGCCAAAGTCACTCTAGCGGCAAAACACCCCCAAAAGGGGAGACACTCCAAAGAAGGGCAAAGAGTCCCACATTAGAGACTAAGGCAAAGGTACCCATACTTGCCTTATAAAACAAGCTCAAGGTACACACACATATATACTCACATATATTCTCTCCCACTTTCATTCCACTACCCGTACAAGTGCTCAAAGCTAACTTAAGCATCGGAGAGTCGAAGACTGGGCCATCCCAGTCCCGACCCCGTGACATTGTCATTTGTGCAGGTACCGAGTGAAAGCCCCTCAAGAATTCTACTTCGTTCCGCCCCGCGACCACTTCCCGGCCCGTGACGTAACAGGTAGAAACAATTGGCGCTAGAAGGAGGGGGTCCTCAAGTGGAGACCCTCACGTCGCTCGCCATGGCCGTGGCCATCATCTGCCCAGAAATCCCGAGGAGAGAGAAAGTAGATATGACTTTTTCTCTCTCCTTCGCTTGGGCGTGCCGCAGCAAGATAACTCACTTTCACAGCCATCAAGCACACAGTCTTCCAATGAATCCAGCATGGCCACCCCAACCTCCGGCCAAGGCCCACGCGCCTTCGCTTTTGGCGCCCACTTGATATCCATTTGCGGACTTCCCAGGTTCCGCCATCCATTTGCGGACTCCTTAGGTCCCGCTATCCATTCGCGGACTCCGCAGGTCCCACCGTCCCTTCGCGGACTCACATTGTCGCGGACCCCCTAGCGGACCCCCTAGCGGGCTCCGTTGGTCAAGCCAGTCTGCGCGGACTCCGCTGTCCTCGCCAGTCCCCGTGGACTCCGCTGACCTCGCCAGTCCCCGCGGACTCCGCTGACCTCGCCATCCCTCGCGGACTCCCCTGGTCTCGCCTCGCCAGCTCCTCGCGGCATTCCCTGATCTCGCCAGAGTTCTTAAACCTCATGTGGGGACATCCCTAGTATTTCCCCTGGCAGACACCCCCACACAGCTCTCTATCCCGACCCCCCGGGACTCCTCTATCCCGACAGAAGGATGCAAAAAAAAAAAAAAACCTTCCCGACACGGCGTCTGGTCCTGACCCAAGATATAGTCCCGACCAAGGATCCCGTGAGAAGAAGCATGTGGCTCCGCCCAGAGCTCCGGGAGCCTTTCCCACATGGCCCCCCGAATTCCCGAGGCCCCCTCCCTTACTTACCATGCTCTCAGAACGTGCCAGCACAAGTGACCCGCATCACACATCCGCCTTCCTCTCTTTCTCCCTCCCGGGACCATCCATTTCTCACCGCGGACACCGCTTGCCACGCCAGACTCCGCGGACTCCTCTTGTCTCGCCATTCCCTGCGGACTCCACTGGTCTCGCCAGAGTCTCCGCACAACTCCAAGTTTTCTACAATGACTATAGCTGCTCTACGCGGCTCCAAATAAGTCTTCACACTATCCAATTAAGTTGTTATCATACAAATAGCATGCCACATGCATCATAATATGTTCTCATGACATGGAGTTAGCAAACATGCACTCTCTATCACATGTTACATATACATTTGCTTCACATGATTACAAGCCAAACATTGTTGTACATCTATCTATATCAATATCAGGCTACACACACAGCATGTGTAAACAGCCAGCATTCAAACATGCATCCTCTAGCTACACACGCCCTTAGCACGACCTGTCCCGCCAGCCCTTCCCGGCTCGGGACCTCGGGACGAGACAGGAAGACCCCTTATTCCTAGCCAACCCGATAGTAAAACCCTTACCCTATAATTCCTACCAACACCATAAATATGGGAACAATCCCACACCCCAAATAACCCGAAACAACGCCGCCGCCACATACAAATCCAAAGACAAAGAACGCCACCAATTCATACCATGAAACAGTGGATCTGCGTAGTGGCAATGAAGCTGGTTGCAAATAGCCAAGCGCTCGCGCCCACTCGATCGAGGGTGAAGTGGGACGCTCCCCAATCTGAGGTTTGTCAAACCACCGAAACTAAAGCACAAATTGCAGCTCGCCCAATTTTCAGTTTGCAAACCACGAACTCCCCCTCCAGCTATCCCTAACCCCATACATACATTGACTCGCCAAGGCAACGGCCCGCAACGCTCAATGGCGAGTCTCCCCAATCAAGCGCGGACTGACTCGCCACGCAGCGGCCACAACGCCACATAGCGACAGTCGCCAACCAAGCGCGGACTGACTCGCCACATAGCCACAATCCCCAACCAAGCGCGGACTGACTGGCCACCTCGCGACAGTCCCCAACCAAGCGCGGACTGCCTCGCCACATAGCCACAGTCCCCACTCAAGCGTTGACTGACTGGCCACCTCGCGACAGTCCCCAACCAAGCGCGGACTGACTCGCCACATAGCCATAGTCCCAAATCAAGCGCGGACTGACTGGCCACCTCGCGACAGTCCCCAACCAAGCGCGGACTGACTCACCACATAGCCACAGTCCCCAATCAAGCGTGGACTGACTGGCCACCTCGCGACAGTCCCTAACCAAGCGCGGACTGACTCGTCACATAGCCACAGTCCCCAATCAAGCGCGGACTGACTGACCACCTCGCGACAGTCCCCAACCAAGCGCGGACTGACTAGCCACATAGCCACAGTCCCCAATCAAGCGCGGACGGACTGGCCACCTCGCGACAGTCCCCAACCAAGCGCGGACTGACTTGCCACATAACCACAGTCCCCAATCAAGCGCGGACTGACTGGCCACCTCGCGACAGTCCCTAACCAAGCACGGACTGACTCGCCACCTAGCCACAGTCTCCAATCAAGCGCGGACTAACTGGCCACCTCGCGATAGTCCCCAATCAAGCGCGGACTGACTCGCCAGAGCAACATTAAACTTTTCTTCTTGCCAACAGGTTTCCAGAACATCACCCCCGTCACCTCGCGACTCTCGCGTAGGGACTTGGGGACTCGGCACCATGCTTCCTACACCCGGGTAAAACCTATCCTCGGCATCTCTAGAATAACTCCCCACCCAAGAACTCTCTCGGACTGGGGACTTAGGGACTTGTTAGTACATAGCCAAAATACTTGGCTAAGCCGAGAATACGGTACAATTACCCAGTCGAGATAGCCCTGGTGAGCCCTTCACAGGCATCCAAAGAATGAAGGGCCGGTAACAAACCGCTTGCCAAAGTCACTCTAGCGGCAAAACACCCCCAAAAGGGGAGACACTCCAAAGGAGGGCAAAGAGTCCCACATTGGAGACTAAGGCAAAGGTACTCATACTTGCCTTATAAAACAAGCTCAAGGTACACAAACATATATACTCATATATATTCTCTCCCACTTTCATTCCTCTACCCGTACAAGTGCTCAAAGCTAACTTAAGCATCGGAGAGTCGAAGACTGGGCCACCCCAGTCCCGACCCCGTGACATTATTATTTGTGCAGGTACCGAGTGAAAGCCCCTCAAGAATTCTACTTCGTTCCGCCCCGCGACCACTTCCCGGCCCGGGACGTAACAGGTAGAAACAATTGGCGCTAGAAGGAGGGTGTCCTCAAGTGGAGACCCTAAAGCCCCTCAAGTTCGTTTCGCCCCGCGACCACTTCCCGGCCCGGGACGTAACAGGTAGAAACAAATGCTAAAAAGAATTATGAGTCTGTTTGCAACTATAAATTTTTCTCATGGAAAATGCCAAGTGAGAATTGTTTTAAGTTGAACATTGATGGCTCTAGAAGCACTTCCTTTGGAAAGATTGGAGCTGGTGGAGTCATAAGGGATCACAGAGGTAGTTGGATTTCTGGTTTTCAAATAAATTTTGGAGATGGGAAAGTTCTTGATGTTGAGGCATGGGGTCTGTTTTATGGCCTGAAATTAGCTTCTCAATTGCAGATTAACAACTTGATCATTGAGTATGACTCTTCTATACTTGTCCAACTCTCTCAGTGTACTAATCTTGAGATGCACCCTCTTGGCTCTCTCTTAAAGGTTTAAGAATTTCATGTCTGCTTTGGGAGTTACTCAGATCAATCATATTTTCAAAGAATCCAACATGACTGCATATGCATTGTGTCACATCCTGACTCTTAAATTTCTACCTTAATTACTTGTATGGTGTTAACAAGAGTTTTTACCGTCTTCTTTAATGAGTTTTTAGTTTCAAAGGTCTCTAGATGTGTTTTGAGGGACAATTATTTCAGAGAAATTTTACGTAAGAGATTTTGTTGAAAACGGTAAAAAGGGTAAATTTTAGGGAGTAACAAAGGTAATTTTTGTTAAGGTATTTTTTATGGGGCGTTTTTTTTAGAGTTGGGTTTTAAGTTTAGTTTGGAACCGGTTTGGAAGCCCAAACCCTTTTCCCTCTCTCTTTTCTCTCTCTTCCCTCCCTCCCTCCCTCCCGACTCTCTCTCTCTCTGCCGGACGTCTCCTGTGCCCGTTTGCCGTCGTCCGGCCAGCTCCGACCGCCACACCGGTCCCCTTCGAACCGCCGCTGCCTCCTCTCCTTTCTTGGACTGGTGACCGGGCCGGTAACGCCGCCGAACAGGCAGAAAACTCCCCTAGCAGCCGATTGCTCTCTTCGCCGGAACTCCCTCCTTCGGCCGCCATAGCCGGAGCCACTAGGCTCTTTTGGAAGCTCTCCTCCTGTGTATCAAAACATCCAAAGGTTTCACTCCCTCTTAATCTAGGTAAGGAGAATCGGTGAGTTGAAATCCTACGGTTTCATTTTGTGTTTTGGTTCGATTGACCTAGTTAGGTTTGAAATTGGACTTTGTGCTAGTTAAGGAAGTTGTAGAGCGGGTTGATAGAAAGATTGTGTTAAATTTTGGTAGGCATTGGAGGTCGCCGGAGTAGGCTGCGGGCGGAGCAGACGGCGGCACCGCCGTTGTTAAGTAGTTTTTTCAGGGTTTTAAATTTGTTTGTTGAGGGGAGTATAGTGATGTGAAGTTTGGAATTTTTGGAGGAATTTTGGATATGTTTGAGATATTTCAAAGATTGGAGAATTTGGTGGTTAATGGGGTAGAATCCGGCTGTAGGATTAATGTTGTTAAGACTGTAAAAGGTTATAATAAGGTTGCCGGTGTTTGTGGTAAAGTTCGGACTGTATCGAATTAAGAATAGCGAAGTTGGGCAAGGATGAGCGTGTTTAAGGCTCACTTTTAATTTTGTCTATTTTTTATAAGGGTTGAATTTGTAGTTGGGAATTTAATTGTATATTTTGATCAGGACGTGAGGAGGCTCGAGCTGAAGAGACCTCGGATCGACGTCAGACTTAGGCCTAAAGTTGTGAGTGGACTTTTGTTTTAATTTAAAAGCATGTGTTGCATTATTTTGATGATGAGTTATTCTTTTGCTGGGATTATTGCTTTATCTGATAATTGACAATTTTCATTATTTCTGGAGAGTTACCGAAAATGGGATATTCGATGTGTGTGTGTATATATATATATATATTTATTTATTTATGAGGAGAGTATGTATATAAATGTTAGCTAGCTATACGTGCATGTCCGCCTTAATGATGTAGTAATTAGCCGTCATTATGGTGTAACGTGAGCGTGAGACGCAAGCGTAGTAGCCCTATATGAGTGTTTTTAATTCATATAGGGGGTATGGGCACATATATATACACTCGTATGTCCACCTTAATGGCCCCGTGAATAACTGCATTATGGTGTGAGGTGAGCGTTATACACGAGCGTAGTAGGAATATAAATTTCTTTAAATCCATGATATTTATATAGGGAATATGGACGTGTGTAAATACATACTGATTTTTATTAGAGCTTGAAAGGCTCGATATTTTATGAGTTAAAAGTTTCATCACTTGAGGCATGCATTCGCTTTTCTTCGGAAATTAAATTGGGAAAGCATAAAGATATTTATTGCTCGTTTCTTTTAAATTTACTTTGGTCCACTCACTTTAACGTTTTTTAAATGTTTTCTTCTGGGCATTTCGGTTTTAAATGCCTAATTTGCAGATTAACATAGTTGAGGTCGGGCGTACATGCAGACGAAGCATAGTAAATATTTTAGCTTCCGCTCATCTATATATTTCTAATTTTTTTCTTCTCTAATAGAGTTGCTCTGAACATGTGATTATTAGTTGTGAGATTTTCTTATTAAAGTTAGTAAATAAATTAGGAGATGTTGTGATTTAGGGAGCACAAAGGCTCCAAGAGTAGAGGGTTATAAATGGATTCTATTGGAGTGTATGCATGTATTTTGAGGAAGAGTTATCCATTTTCAATGGAGGGGTTATGCCGAATTTTCGGTAAATTTTCCTTGAAGGTTGTCCCCGTAGGATTTACTTCAGGTTTCAGGGTGAAATTCAGAGTAGGTCCTGACATATTAGCTAAAAACAATGTGTTTTATGAATTAGGCCTGATTGTTTTTGACAATCCTCTAGCCCATGTTGCTCAATCATTTCTTAATGATCTTGCTACTGTAATAAGAGCTAGAAGAGTCTCATGTTCTAGTAGTTTAACTTTCTTGTTTTTTTGTTTAGACCTCGCTTGTAACAAAAAAAAAACCCCTCTCATCTCCTCAAAAAAAAAACCATAACCTCTTTTATGGGCATGGATTCGTGTTTGATTATTAGCTTCGTAATCTTGGTTTTCTTGACTGTGGAGAAAGAAATATGTTGAATTGAACTATACCCTTGAATCCTTGATTGCTTTTGTCAAGTTATGATTTCCCGGATCTTGGTCTGTGATGTGAGAAATGAAATACTTCAGCAAATACCAGTCAAGCCTTGCATGCATTTCATCTGGTATAATTATTGACTCATTGGCTAGGAACTATTAGATTGATGAGTTTATAATTACTCTTTCTCATTCTTCTCTCCACTCGCCCTAACACCCAGAAGAGAGATAGGGGGAAATCAAAATTGTTGGGCTTACTTAAGCGACTGGTCACCCTAGACTCAGTGGCGGAGCCAGGAATTCAACTTGAGGGGGTTCACATATAAAGTACCGATCGTTAAAAAAAATATTTTAACCTTTAGGGGGGGTGGGGTTCACCTTTTGTTTGGTGCCTCTGCCTCTAAATGAATAACAAAATAGTCTGTTGTTAATAAGTAATGAAATTAGGACAGAATACCCCAATATACTGTCTAATATAAGGGAAGTATGTGACAAAAAAATATAGAGGGCATCACTCTAATCCTAATAGGAATAGATTTCTTTATTTAATATTATTTTGATTTCCTTATATTTATTTTTATATTAATTTTGATTTTTATTATATATTTTTTTATAATAAAAAGAGATCATCACGTGGGTGGGCCCCGGGGGGTGGAACGTGGGAGGTGGGTTGAGGTATAGTGTGGACTCTCCTCTCCATTGTTGGTCTGAGTCTCACCTGGGGGGTTCAGCTTTTTTATATACATATTATTATAATAATAGAATTGCAAATATACATATTTGGTCGGAAACCTGGCAGGGGTCCGAACCCCACCAGGCCTGTATATACCTCCGCCCCTACCTGGGCTGTTAGATTAGCGGTGTTGGAGTGATGATCAGATGGACTGAAATCAGAGATCGATGGACAAGAGGAGTTGGAAGATTAAGGGTTTATACACACACACACACACACACGGAAGAAGAAGAAGCTGAATATCTAAATTTTGGAGATGAAGAAGAGGTTGTAGTTGTAGACTTCTTTTATTTTTTTTTATGTTTCGATGGTTTAGTTGCAGACTTCTATACAACAGAAATAATAATTAGTTTTTTTTTTCATTACTAACTCTCGTTAAGTTTTATTTCCCGTGGCAGCTTGTTATTTGGTGGTGGTATGACCACCAAAATGAGGGTGGTGGGCAGGAATTTCTCTCAAAGCCTCATCACTTTCACACACACAAAAAAAACTCACCTCACCTGACCCCACCGATTTTTTTTATTTTTATCTATTTCCTTTCTCTCTTTTTTCAACGTTTTGCTTTAAAAAGTTTTTTACTGTTTTAGGATATTCCATATGTATGCTTTGGCCTTATGTCATCAGGATATGTAGTTAGAATAGAACTATGTATTCCTTATCATTACCATATTGGTGTTTTATAATTCCCTATATAAAGGGCTCATATCAATGAATAAGATGATGATTCTCTATTCTCTTACTAGATCTCTTTGTCTCTATACTTTATACTTAATCACGTTATCATGCACTTTATTCTAACCCTAGAACTAATAACCCACCATTTGTTTTCTGAAACCCTAAACAAAGTGTTTTTCGGCTCCTTTGTCCAACCGCCGCCCGTTTTCCTGGCCGCCGTCCAACACCACCGGCTACCAATCCCTTGGCCGCCGCTTGCCGACGATTCTTGATTTCCTCCGACTACAATTTTTGACTTGTTCAAGTGTTTGAAATTTCGAAAGGTATGTTTTGAAACCCTAAACTTTTCCAAGTTCAATAACTCGGGGAGGATAAAATCTTTTCCTCCATTATCCATCTCCATTCTATGCTTGAGATTTTACGCGTGCGGGTACCAAAATCCCGGAATTTTATTCGCTGGTCAAGAGTGTGTTTGATCACTCTTGTTTCCTTATCAGGATTGTGTATGATCAACCCCGACCTTTCTCCGGATTGTGTTTGATCAATCCGAGGCCTTTTTCCAAATTGTGTTTGATTAATTCGTGGCTTTTCCGGATTGTATGTGATCAATCTGTAGGACAAGCCAGTAAAAGCATTGTTTGTGACCTCTATCAAGTCTCATAACAGCTTGGTTTTGTATGCAAGAGCAATGTAACATTCTGCTCCTTTGAGTTTTGACGTACTCGATGCCTAAGGCGGATCTTCACTTGGTATCTGTGGAACCTTTCATTGGAAATGATTAAACCATATGTTTTAACCCCCAGACTAACAAGCTTAGATGCCGAGATTTCACATCTCACGCGCTCAAAGTTTTGAAGCGCTACATCAACAAAAGCCTTCAATGGCAATATGTGCAAAAAGTAATGACCACAAAGTATTGTGGAATGCACTCATGGAGCGATCCTTGAAATGTTCATATAACTCTACTTGTTGAGTTATTAGTCAAGTGGATTGCTTACCACCTTAATTGACTACATATTGTCGATGATCTTTTGTGGCATCATGATCCATAATCTTTAGCGGATTCAATCATCATCAAGTTCTCTAGGTCCTCCAAATTGGTTTGGAATTACCAACGAGACTTCATTTTGATCATACAATTGCAAACGAGAATTGTATATACGCTAATGTGATAAACGTATTTGAGATTGTCTCCTAATGTGGGGACAACAATATCGGTCATGGCAATGGCAGAAAACACCGTGCCGATGTCTAGAAAAGAGGGGGAGGTGTCGCCGGTCCTAATGGCGACACTCTCGATCTAGACACCAATTTGTCAAAACTACTTATGTCAGCTCATGACAATGCAACTGTTATGGATCTCTGGATCACTGGTTCAAGAGTTGTCGAGTTTTCCTTCAAATTATGAATGCATACAAAAAAGTTACGGAAAATCAATACGAGGACAATAATGTCATCCTCATGATTGCGGATTTCAAAGATTCGGATCCTGCTCTAGCTACCCATGACTTTGACGTCATCGACTAGACATTGATTTTCGTTCCAAGCTATATGTAATAAGGCTTTGTATCGACATCCTTCGTCTATTTGAGACCTCGATGTACTCACATTAGCAATAATGAATGCCTTGAGAATTTTTTTTTTCAAAGTGAAACTATTCTCCTCTTATGCTTCGTATTGATTTACAAACAAGATGTACATTCTTACATCATCCTTAGAAATATGGCATATTGTGCCGATTTTGGTCCCTTCCTTTGAAGGTGACTCACGACACAACATCCTCAAGGAGGATCATCCACGTGTTTTCTGGTTAACTCTTCTACCCTATAGCGGATTTTCCATAGTCAATTGTTCAACTAGGCTCATCCAAGCTCAATGTGATGTCTTAAAATTGTCCAAAATTAAGGAGATAGTGGTTTCAAGTGTGCCTCACACTATCGACCTTCCACGGACATGCCTGGTCATACTGACTTGAAGTTACCGAAAGCTTTTGATTTTAGACCCCCCTACATTATTTAACCAATTTACGTCTTGCAAAAGACGTTGAAGACTTATCAAAATCGGACAATCATCATCATGATCAAATGCTCTAGGTCCTCTGAGTTAGTTTATGTTCATGTCAGGGAGCTTTTGCTAACTAGTCATAGAGTTTACGACCTTGGAATGACCGAAAGGACTTGGTTTTGATCATACACACGTCACTTTTGGCTAAGGCAAAAGCCTTCACACCACTTGCAAGCTTCACAGCTTCGCACATGTCAATTCTACTAAAAATAGCAATCTGTCCCTTCAAGACAGTCAACTTCGTTTGAGCTTTGTGAACATCTCCAAACGAACCAGACAATGAGCTTGATATCATTAGAAAGCTCTACGAGTCTAGTTTTCAGAACCTTTCACGGTTCATCCATATCTATTTTAACGAAGAAGTTATGGTTGTTTTAGTGCGCAAAGGTCATTCTGTGCCGAAATTTTTATGCACTATCAGGATTGCAGTTTTTTTTAGCTTCTTTCAATCCTTCTAAATGGTTCAAGTGGAACTATTTACTCTCCTATCTACTCCATTTTATAGATATATCTCATAGAGATATTGAGTGCTTCGTAGATAGTGGAACTATCCACAACATTTTAAGGAACCGGCAACTATCTCTAGATTTTATGCCTTGTAAATCTTCTGTGACTACAATGATTGAATCATACCGGTCATTCAGGGACATGGTTTAGCTTGAATCTTGATGTCTCATGGCACCATGATCGACGTCACAAATGCCCTCTATGCATTGAGAGGCAACCAAATTATGTTGATCTTTAAAGATATTCTTGCTAATAGTTTTCATTTGAAAACACATTGTGAGAATCAACAAGAGTTGTTTTGTGTATACCTTTTCATGAATGCATACTGAAATGCATCTTAGAGAAGTTTATGAGTCAATTTAGTGGAATGTATGTCACTATGATTTGAATATCGAATCACATGTTGTCGCCAAACATGATATTTGAGACACCGACTCATATAGACTTTGGTTTGACCAAATCGGTCATCTTGGAAGAGATATAATGGTCCAAATTTTGAGAAATTCTCATGGAAATCCATTCTTCTGCTCAAAACGAAGAAATTCGGGATCTAGCTTCTCCATGAAGCATGATGGTGATGCCATGGTTGTAAATGACGGCACCCGGGGGACATTGATGTCACCCGAACACGACTCCAACTTCCTGGAGGCCGTCCGGTCAATCCCTTAAGCAATTGAGATGCACCGGTCTTTCCTCGATGTCTCATTGGCCCCTTGCAATGTTCATTACTCGTTTTGAAAGCCTATTATTTAGCTAAATTAGGAGTGAGACTCTCCTACGCTAAATGACACAAAAATGAACATTCTATTCTTACATCAAACTATGTAGATAGATACAACCAACTTGCGGACACCTTTTTATGCTTTATGGTGTTGGTTGAAGTAAACACACTGGTCATGTGTTAACTATTATCTACTGTTTATGCTGCTTATACTTCTATGAGCTCACTACCCATTCTTTAAAGAAGTTTAAGGGATATAAGTTGAAGTGTCATGTACCTCATGCAACTTTACTATTCATCTACGACCAACTATCATTGAATATTTTTGTACTACAGCTCGTGACTGTGTACGAGGATTGACACGAAATTGCAATCTTTGCTCGGTAGGATTGAAACGGATCTTCAATCCTTGAACTCGGCTAGATGTTATTTCTACATGCCAAATCGAATTGTCACTGCGTACAATGATGAGTCATTTGAGATGAATAAGTAGTTAGGTTGGTTGGATATGAACCTCTAACTATTTAATTCGTCTATATGGAAACCTTGTCAAGCGATCTCATTCACCGCTAAATTACAGATTGTCATTTTGATGAGAAAATATTCCCGCCGTCAGGGGAGATATGAACACAAGTGTTCAAGTGGAACGACGTGAATTGTCGTGGTTTGTCCCTACTAAGTCTCATTTTGATCCCAAATTCTTAAAGTGTTAAAGTGACTAGATCACATGCTGCAAATATGTCTGCAATGATTGATGTTCTCTCAAGAGGACATGGCGCGACCAAAAAGAGTTGGTCTTGGCACCATCACCATAAATGGTGACGCCATATAGTGGCAAAATTAGTGTCACAAGGCCGTGTGGCTCCCCAAAGGGAGGGAGGCCCTTAAGTTCGATACTTTCTCACACTAGGAAGAAAGCGGGCTTGACACAACCTGATCTATTGATCAGTGATACTGTAATATCCCACATTGGCCAACGGAGAGGGGTTATGTGCTGTATATGTACATGCCCACCTCCAATCTAACACGAGGCCTTTTGGTGGCTCAGCAGCTTCGGAGGGGATGGGTACTCCGAGGTTAAGCATGTTGATGCTAGAGCAATCCCAAGATGGGTGACCTACTGGGAAGCTGCTCCTGAGCTGCCGGAAACAAAACCGTGAGGGCCGGTGGGCCCAAAGCGGACAATATCGTGTTACGGCGGAATGGGTCCTGAGATGTGACAATGGTATCAGAGCCACTCTGCCGTGTGGCGCGAGTGTGCCGACGAGGGCGTCGGACTCCCAAGGGGGGTGGATTGTAATATCCCACATCGGCCAACGGAGATGGGTTATGTGCTGTATATGTACATGCCCACCTCCATTCTAACACGAGGCCTTTTGGTGGCTCAGCGGCTTCGGAGGGGATGAGTACTCCGAGGTTAAGCATGTTGATGCTAGAGCAATCCTAGGATGGGTGACCTACTGGGAAGCTGCTCCTGAGCTGCCGGAAACAAAACCGTGAGGCCCGGTGGGTCCAAAGCAAACAATATCGTGTTACGACGGATTGGGTCCTGGGATGTGACAGATACTCAAATTCGTTTCATGAAGTATAAATTGTGATTATCGTTTGGGGACGCCTCAATGTCAAATTAAATCCATTTAGAGATCTCTACAAGTATTACACTAGTGTACATGAGGACGTGAGATCATGAGTCTACTATCGAACCACCCTTCGTTAATTGGCCTAATGGAAATATGCGATCTAACATTAACAAAAAGATAGGTCTTTGGGCAGGTGATGCCGACACCGCAAGCTAAAACCTATCAACTATGTTTTTGTTAGATAACATAATGAGAACAAGAGCTTAGACTCATCATATGGCGCAAGGTCTCTCACTAACACGCACTGGGGTCGACTACGATGAGATATGCTTTCGTAATGGATGTCATTGAACTCCACTACTTTGTCAGTTTGGTAGTTTCCGAATAACTGAACATGCATCCTATGAATGTGGTCATAATAACATCTCTATGGGATCAGAGATATACATGAAGGTCTTAAACTGACTTCATTCATCTGAATCACGTGGCTCCAGACCATAGGAGCACGTGTTTGCTAAAGGTATTAGAACGCACATGGACTCTACTTGATTTGGAAGGGATATGGTGAATTATGCCTTTGCGTGTTTATTCCGGATTTACATGGAATCTTGATGGATCAAGAGATGCCAATATGTATCAACATCCGAAGTTAGAATGAAAAAGACCTTGGGAAGACACGGTCTCAAAAAGGTACTTGATGACTGTATTGATGATGATTTTCCATCAATCGGCTTAGGCGCTCTATAACTAGTGAGTCCTACATATACTCCCATGATTAGTCAAAGTCTTTGCTCTAAAGAGAGATCCATTGTTTTGTCTAAAACAAGATGATAAATATATGTTAAGAGATGGAGTTCTCATCTAAGTACAATAAGATACATCAATGTACTCAACACAATACAAAAAACTTGACATCTCATTCGCTATGAAAAGTTGTAAAGCTAAGTGTAGCTATGCACCCACACAATGTCAATGTAATGGAAGCAACTCCTTTTCAATACTTAATTCTATGAAAGGTTGAAGCTTATTCTATCCTTACATAAGAAAGACACATCAATAGCGAAATCAGAATCTGACAAGTTTTGTAGGTCTAATTCCACGGGACCTACAAGGAATCTCGCTCACTGGAAAATGGTGAAATTGGTACCATTGGAGAGGTCTATGTGTCTACTTTCCAAGGACATGAACCATATTATCATACCTATCATATTGAGTGAGTTATGGCCGTTTTCATAAAGTATGATGAATTTGTCTGAGAATCTGATTTTGGTAAAACAGTCCACTTTAAAGGGACTTTGTGAACATCTGCTGATGAACCAGAATGTGTGTAATATACGGTTGGAAAGCTAAATTAGTCTAGTTTCCAAAACCGTTTACGGTTCGTTCATACGTATTTCCTAGAGAAAGTTACGACTTTTCTCGTAACTGAAGGTCATGCTGCGCGGAAATCTGATTTCCTGCACGAACTTATATTTTGAGTTCACAGGCGGCCTTCTCCTCAAGATCTAAGTGTAAAAGATCATATTTGAGAACAATACGACATGATCTAGTTAATCATTGCCCAATGTCATATTTGAAGACATGTTAAAGAGCATTGACATGCTAAGTTATTGAAATTTCCGTGATTAGTAAGAATCAGGAAGAGCCTTATGATTGATATAAAGATCAGGGGGAGGTGCAAACTTCAAACAGAGTCTAGCACAATCATAAATGTCACTATCAAATGTGAATGGTGTGTTGTACTCTTTTTCTCCTTCGATCAAGGTTTAGTTTTCTCCTAGAGGGTTTTTGTTCCTTAACGATGTTTTTAACGAGGTGACATATCAGCACCACAAATATACCGGCACGCAGCAAAAGGGGAATGTTCTAGGATATTCCATATGTGTATCTTGGCCTTATGCCATCAGGATATGTAGTTAGAATAAAACTATATATTCTTTATCATTCTCATATTGGTACTTTGTAATTCCTTATATAAAGGGTTTTTATTAATGAATAAGATGATGATTCTTTATTCTCTTATTATCATCTTTGTCTCTACACTTTATACTTCATCATTTA
Organism: Fragaria x ananassa; assembly: GCA_034370585.1. Lineage (NCBI taxonomy): Eukaryota > Viridiplantae > Streptophyta > Magnoliopsida > Rosales > Rosaceae > Fragaria > Fragaria x ananassa. The sequence goes on from CP139754.1 coordinate 17,112,863, forward strand.
CTTCATTATACGTTATAATGAAGTAATTATTTACGACTAATTGTTACCTTCAGTATGAGTTATATAGGAGTACATTTGGTTATTTGTGGTAGGCTCATCTTTTGAGCGCATTTTACAATGATAGCTAGCTGTGTTATGTAAGGACTTGTGCTATTTATGTTATGTTTCAAGATAACATTTGATGTATGCGCCTTCTAATCATGGATAAATCAATGCACCGTAGACTATCCTAATTTAATTAGAATAACAGGTTTTTGCAATAATTCAAAAGATAAAAAAAAAAAAGATCAAATGAGAAAATATAGAGCTCCATACTCACCATTTTCTCTCCATATGTAGTCCCAGTAACTTTAGAGGGTTTGACGGGGTTAATCGTCCGGCAGTTAATCAATTCCCTAAAGAATCCAGTTGACCAGAGGAACGGGGCAGCGGCAGGTGGATATAAAACATTTTGTTCTCAAAAACCATTTCTTGAAAGAAAATGCAATCTATCCAAAAAAATATATATGCTGGAAAAATCTCAGGGGTACCGAGGGTAATTTCATGTAATTAACACCCCAAATGCAATATATATATATATATATATATATATATATATATATATTTGGATAAATGGGGGTCAAAGGCTCAAACCTCAAATGCAATATTTGCTATTGTACATCTCTAGCTTTCTTTCAAGGATCCGGATTCTCTGCTTGTACATCTCTAGCTTTCTACCTCAAATGCCAAATTCTTCTTTCAACCACATTTTCATGCTTCTGATATGATGTAAATAATTCTACAACGTCCTACTGTTATAGTCAATGTAGAATATATCCCTACCAAGATACCTACAAAGACAAAGAAAACAAAAACAAATATAAATAGAGCACAGAAACCCTTGAGAACGATAAATGCCTCGATGCATTTCTGAAAGCACAACATTAATTTCGGTCCTCTGAATTTTTGCCACCCTGTTAAGATTGTATTTCTGTTCAATCAATAACATTCCAGGTTCATCTTCACAGAAGTCCAGGTCAGTGGGCCTGTGCTTCTAAAAGGATATCTGTGGCCGCATTGACATCATTTCTGGCTTGCACTAGTGCTTGTCTGGCAGAGTTCCTATCAAAACCCATAGACACAAGGGTAGCAATGGAGTCCTCTGTTGGCTCTGTGGTAGACAACATCGGAGACGGATAATTTCTCTGAACAAAAATAAAAGGACTATGATGATGTGGAAGAAATATCAAAATCATGTTTCATTTCAACAACATAGTGTCCACAACAAAAAGTAAGTTCCTAAAGGTTCTGCATAATACCCATGATGCAGTAGAGAGAGCATTCAGTTGGTGAGAGTATAAATAGGGGGTTTGGGATTGTCAGGAGATTAAGAAAGCTGAAAGGTTCTAGAAGAAATATAGGGGTTTTAGCTGTAGAACGGAGAAATTGATTAGAGGAGAAAATAGAGAATAGGTAGGAGAAGAGAAACCAAGGCCCCAAGCCTTCAATAGAAATTCAATTTTTCTTTCATTCCCATCTGATTCGGATTTACAAACAGAAGCTATATTTATAGGCTTGAAATGCACACCATTAGACTCCTGGAACACCAGAAGACTAAATGGAAGACTTGATAATAATAAGACACTTGGTGAGCACTTAGCCTAAGACTTAATAGACTCTTAAAAAAAATAGACTCGTAACTACTCTTCATAGAACTGAAAAATGACTTGCAAGATCTTAAACTACCATGAAGACTTCACTTTTAAAGTGGATAAGTCTTTTCCAACCAAGTTGAGGCTGCTTTATTAACTGAACTTGGGCAAGATAATCTTCAAAAGCCAGATCTGATCTTAACTACTTAGATGAATAATATCTATTCAAAAGTTCCTATAAACACAGTTATATCAGCAATTGTAAGTATTAAATTTATTAGGTAAATAGGTTTCTTTTGTGGTGTGTGTGTGGGGGGGGGGGGGGGGGGGGGTTGCGGTGGGGAGGGAGGGTGTTTAAAATCATACCTCCACTTGCCGAGCTGTGAATGATGGTACACTTCCTGCAACAATTCTAGTTGGTGCTGCTGGCAGACTTCCCATAGTTGGCAAGTTAAGTCGTGAAAAGAAAGATGCAATGAGTTCTGGGAACTGTAATACAGTCATAAATAAATTAGATTAAACAAGAACTGCTAAATCTAAACTATCAGAAAAAAAAAGAAGAAGTATAGAACAGAAGATATTATACACACACATAAACACATGCCCAAATCATATTATGCAAGTACACAAACCTGCATGCATTGTTCTTTAACAGAGTGGAAAGTCTAAAAAAGATGGTTTGACAATTTAGTTCAGTTACAAAAAAGGATCTAATGTATTAGCAGAACAATGAAAGTAAAAAAACTACATAATCAGCAGAAGTATTTCTGAATTAGTTTGTAGGATCCGTAACTCATAACTTCATAGAGTTATGATATTGGAGTTTGTTACTTGGAGGTTCTGAGCATCAACTTCTCCCGAGTTTAGAGATGGTGCTTTGTATGCTATATGTTAGAAAAAAATCTGCTGTACTTTAGGGCTCTTGCTTGTATTTATTGTATATCATTTGTATTTCTATGTTCATTTTAGATCTCTCCTATAGTTAAGATTATTAATAAATCAGTGAACACCTCATCCCTATTTTTATTTTTATAACCGGTAACTTTTACTAACAGAAAGGAGGAATTCTAAGAATAAGTTCTAAGAATACGAATAGGATAAAGAATAAAAAGTAAAAAATTAAAACCAAAGACTGTATGTAATGATTACAAAGAATAAAGAATAAAAAGTAAAAAAATAAACCAAAGACTCTATATAATGATTACAAAGCCAGCAAAAATTGAGATACATAAAAAGAAATAAAAATAAAAATAAAAACAAAAACAAAAACTAACAATACATTATTATTTTGTCCTATTAAAATATTTTATCAAAAACATTAGATTGAAAAATAACCTTTGCTTTGCGGATACAGAAGACATTCAGATGATATAAGGAACCACATAGGATGCCACATATTCCTGGTAAGACCGATCTTTTCCAAGATGATAAAAGAAGCTGCAAGAGAGAGAGAGAGAGAGAGAGAGAGAGAGAGAGAGAGAAAAGTTAGAAGGGGAGAAAAGAGCAGCTATAGGTCATGTGTAGATGGTACAGGTTAACTTATTACCTGAAGGCCAGCTAGATATATAAACGATTTGTCTGAGAAGTGCACACCAAACACGTGAAAACGTGTTGAAACTGGAATGTCAAAGAAAAAGGGTACAAAAGATGCAAATATAAGACCATAGGGTCCCGATGTCACTAGGTTTACTGCAGGATCTGCAAAAGACGGTTTCACACCAATATTTTAGTGCAATATAGACTTTCCATCATAATATCGAAAACAAAAAAGACTTTCAAATGAATATATAAAATATAAAAATATATATAAAAATGCTAATAACACATCAATTCATCAAAGTCCAATGGGCTATCAACAATAAAAGTTAACACACATATTATCATTTGTGTTGCCATACACCGCAGAATGGCCACTTAGTTAAAAGAGCTACCTTATGAAAACAATGTTTTCACCAGTGATTGACTATGTATTCTGATTCGCAGAAGATAGAAGTGCATGCAAGAAAACGGGTGTCTAAGAACCAGAGACATAAGACAGGCAAAAGAATGTAACAGAGGGCAACGAAAGAGACTGATGAAACATAACTTCACAAGGCAAAAGAGTGAATAAAGTCAAAAAGAGTGGATATAGTTCATAAAGCAATCCATACCTTTAAGGAATGCTATAGCAAGAATCTCAAGCAGCAACGATGCTGTCACAGAGTACAAGATAAAGACCTGTACAGCCAAGGGAGACTATTTAATTAATGCAATCAAAATACAAAAGCAAAAAAGAAAACATTTATTTATCAATTAATCTTAACACTCTTCGTATGTTGACTGACCTAAGACAACATCAGTACTCAATAAACAGGACCCATATGTGAGATCAAAAAATTATAACTTAAGAGGTGAAATGCATGGATGTTTCAGAAAACAAGAAGTAGTGGTTTTTCTTTCTTAAAATGTTAGGATATTCCACTTAGTTGATTGGACACCAAGGAAAGATAAATGAGCGTCCAGCCGTCCAATGTGCCAGTCATACTAGCATTAAGTAATCAAATGGGCATTTAAGCTGCTGAAAGAATAGGAAAATAATAACAAGGACCAGGACTTTTTTCTTTATCTCTATTTAATTATTAGTTTGTTTGTTTTATCTTTATTTTTCCTTAATAATTTATTAAGGTTAATTTGGCTTGATCAGTGCTTAAGTTTGATCTGTGCTGCTACCTAACTAAGAACAACTAGAAAGAAACTTTATTATTACGATCATAACACATGAATAGAATAATTCCAGAACTCTTAAGATATAGATGACCAAAGGGAGGCCAAAAAAAGGGACTTCATCCCACAAACGATCAACCTCTGTGCTTCTTGTTCCCTCAAAAATATTCCAACTCCCCGCCATTCATACGGCCAAAAAGATTGCAAACTTTGCACATTTTCTGAGCACCACACCCCTCATTTTTCTACCAAAAAAATTTGAACCTTCCACTTAAAAACGCATCACTAGAAGCTGGATTGTCCAAGCTCAATTCAGTTGACCTAATCCTGTGGCTGAATCTCTATGACCAAGCCTTTCTGCAGATGCTATTTGAGTTGATAACTCGTTCGGATGTGTAAAAGGTTTAACTTTGCTGGAGGGAAGGCAAGAGGTGTAATACTAGTGTGACGTCTTCAGATGACCCATTTTTCAGTGGTTTGGGCGGAGATCATCACAAGGATTGAAATAGTAAAAGGAAAAAAAAAACACTGCAAAGTTTGACAGAGTACAGAGGTATTTGAACAACTCTAGCAAACATCATAACTAGAATTTTAATTGAATAAGATAATCCAACATAAGAAGTCTTAATGCAGGTGTCGGAGGGGCTGATGGTGCATTGATAATATCGGTACACACTCGAGAACATGACCCGGGATAACCAATTGTTTTTCGCGGATCCTATGCATTATTGTAATTGTATGGATTGCAACTATCTTCAGGTACATGGCAGATAGGGGGGTTTTGGGTTGGGATTGATTCCCTAATGGTGGTTGTACCTTTTGCGTAGTTTATTTCATAAAAGCTTGCTTCATTTTAGTGTCACTTGAATACATTTGTTATAGAAGGCCTCTTCAGGCCTCTCTCACATAACAAACATCCGCCCAGGCTATATTCAGTTTTTTTTCCAGTATTTTGTTTTCGTTATGGAAACCTGTGTGCATCACAAAATCCAAGCATGACAAAACAGAAAGTATGTGTGGCAAGCATCAAAGTGAAAAATTGAGGAGAAAGTAGTAGAACTGACCGAATACTTATTGGGACCAATCTGTCTCTCAAAGACCCTGAAGTAGTAAAGGAGATAGAGTCCGAACATGAGCTCTGGAGTAGAAGAAAAGGCAAAAACTGACACAATTAACTTCCAGAGGCGAAACTTGCCAAAAATATCCTGTAAAAAAGAAACGGGAAATATCAGTTGAGAGATCTCGGATATGAGTTGGACTGGAACAAAGGAAAAGAGGAGGGGAGGAGTACGAGATAGGATAATCCGAGCTTGGAAGAACGGCTCTGGATCCCGAAGAAGACGGTGAAGAGAGCGCTGGAGATAACCAAGGCTCTGGTGACAGGAGCATTGTCTGTGATTCTCAAATATTATTAGGAATAATACTCATATCTAAATAACAACTTTAAATAACAATCATTCATCAGGCTACGTACGGAAACCGGATGGGCCGCCGTTCATCTTCGCGGTGAAACAACGACCTTCACTCCCAATTGCAGGCGCTTGCCTTTGTGTTTGGGACCCTTTCTTCTTCCCCTCTTTCATTCTTCTCTCTTTTTGTTTTTTTTTTCTTTCTTTTTTTCTTTTCTTTTCTGATTAGGTTCGAGTTGTAAAGTCTAAAACCCAGAAAATAAAATAAGGAGAGTGAATTACACACCCAAAATTACATGTCCACATCCGGTACTATTTGATCTAGCAACATAGTTTCTTTTAATAAATGAGAGGTTGTTATTTGACTCATGAAGTTGTAATATATGATAAAAAAAAAATTACAAGTCCACTTTTTATATGAAAATGTCAAAAGTCTTCATATCCTAGACAACTTGATCTCGTTTTATGATCATAAAGTGTGGGAATCTGCAGCTCTCGCTCTTCACCGGGACTCGATTGAACCCCCTTAAACCATTTATGACCGTCATCGGGTAGAGTAGATTGGTCTTCCATCTTTGGCAAAGGACAGGAATAGCCTTTTCAATGAAGCTTTTTCAAGAAGAAGAAGAATTAGATCGCGAAGTGACCACCGAGTGTTGACTTTCTTTTTTATCGCCTAAGAGATTAAAACATTAATAGTTTTGAAATTTTCACATAAAAAAATGAGCCAATGTGTGAGGATTGTAATTTAGGGTATGTAAATTTCACTCCCCATAAAGTTTGTTAATGGACCGAGCCTAACTTTTTCTTTTTTTTTTTTCTGTTTTCTTGGTCCAACTTCATATTTGCTTCAAGTTGAGACATTAGGTGTAGATACATATGCCTAATCAGCATACTTTGGACACGCTTAGGCTAGACATAATTGACATGTTATGGCATCTGAATCTGAATTGCATAACATAATTTAAGATAAAGATATATTTCACAATACACAAACACAATACAACAGAATTACAAAACCAATTCCAAAGCTTTCCCTAGTTTGCATTAGGATACGAGCGGGATACTATTGATGGTTGTCATCCTCGTCAGTGAGATAGCAGCAACAACGACACAACCTGTAAACACACAAGTAAAGAATATCTTCTATGTTATACTACTTCTTTCTAACAGAATGAGACTGTTTAATCTCAATGAATAATTGTTTAATCTTAATGAATAACGTAGTTAACACAAGGACATTCTACTTATATATATATATATATATATATATATATATATATATATATATATAAACACTACTTGTGCCCTTCCCATAAAGAGTCTAAGTCTTACTTCATGTTTATTAGATACCAGTCTCAAGGTTTATGTCAAGACCCACCCCGAATTTCACCATGAAACCCGAGGTAAGTTCTGCGGGGACCACCTCCAAGGAAAACTTACCGAAGAACTCGGTAAACCTCCCTTAAAAATGGACAACCCTAACCCGGAAAAATTAAAGAACACTCTCTTAACCAATAATATAAATCTTCAACTCAATCCAAATAACCGAAAACTAATACACAATATTTTTCCGAAAGTATTCAGAGCTACTACAAGAAAGACAACGTAAGCTGCTAAAAAACCTAGTGGGTTAAACAGATAACCTACTGGCGAACAGTAGTGGAAAGATGAGTGACTATGCCTCGTCACCTCCTTCTAGACCCCACCCGAATTCTGCAGATTGGGCATTTAAAAATAAAGGAAAAGCCCAGAGGAAAATATTTAATTACGTCAGAGTGAGTGGACAAAATAATCTCGACAAGCAATAATATTTCCCTAAGAAAATTATAAAGGAAAGCGCTATACAAGCGACAACTCAAAACTGGCAAGGACACGACTAGTTCCGGCTAGTCTCCAAATCTTAAACAAATACAACCTCTCAGGCTAAAATTATATATATATATATATATATCAGTATGTATTTACACTCGTCTACTCCTTGTATGCTATCTATGAATAAATGTGAATAAGCTTGAAAGTAGATAGTCATATCAGGCTACTACGCTCGCGTCACCCCATAATGTCATTTTTCCTCATTATGGGGGAAACGACCGAGTGAGTATATATATACGTGCTGACTCCTTGTACGAATTCTATGAATGAATTGAAAAATAGAATAAACTCGAAAAGTAGAAAATCGTACAAGGCTACTACGCTCACGTCACCCCATAATGACATTTTTCCTCATTATGGGGGAAAATCACGTATAGCTAGTTAGCGTTCACTCATATACATACTATTCTCAAAAACGTCAATAAATGAGTATAAACACCGAAATTCTCAATTCCGGTTAAAATCCAACAAAGGAAATTATTCAACAATAAAACAATTCAAGCACATTATTTAAAACAAATGTCCACTCACAACTTAGGCCTAAGCCTGACGTCGATCAGATGTCTACTCTGCTCGAGCCTCCTCGCGTCCTGTTCCAAAACATAAATAATTCCTTAAATAAAACACCGACGCTTAAAGAAAATAGGCATAATTAAATATGAGCTTCTCGCGGTCAACCATGCCTATCGCCTTAAATCTTAACTTCACTGCCAACCACAATTCTCTATAAATACCGATAACCTCAAAAATCACCTTCCATCGTCCTAATCATAAAATAATCCAATGGCTGGATTTTAACTTATTAATCCGCCAAAAATACCAAACTTTAACAATTCCAAAACCTATCCAAAACTCCTCCAAAAATTCTAAAACTCATTCCATTAAACTCCTCATAAAATTCTCCACCAAAAACATTTTCTCGGCGGCAGCTCCGGCGACCTCCGATGCTCACCAAAATTTGGCAGCATCTTCCTCTCAACCTCCTCTACAACATTCCTAACTATCACAAACTCCAATTCTAAGCCTAACCATGTCAATCGAATGAAAACACACAATAAAGCCCTAGAATTTCAAATACCGATTTCTCATTACCTAGCTCAAGATGGAGGGAGCTCTTTGGAGGGACTGAAACATGGGAGGATGGATTCCTTTTGAGCCAAGGCTCGCCAGCTATGGCTGCCGGAGGAAGGAGTTCCGGCGAAAAAACTCTTCCGACAGTCGAGGCTTTCGGCGTTGATTCCTCCTTCACGGCGGCGCTAGGGAGGCTGCCACCGATCTAGAATGGAAGCTGGGTTGGAGACCGATCGTTTGGGATCGGTGCGGCGGTCTGGGGCGGTCGGAAAGTCTTCGGCAGTGAGGGGCTCGGGGAGAGAGAAAACTAGGAGGAAGAGAGAGAGAAAAAAAACGGGCTTTGATCAAAACAAAGGCCCGGTCCAACAACTCCACCTTATACCCATTCCAAAATTCAACACCCCAAAATAATACCCTAATAAAAATTACCTTTTACTAGCTAAAATTTACCATTTTTACCGTCGTCAAAAATTTTCTCCTACGAATAATTCTTTCAAAATATTAGTCCCTCAACACACCTCTAGGGACCCTAGAACTAAAACTCAATGACGAAGACGGCAAAATTCTTATTAACATCATGCTAGTAAATAAGGTAAAAATTAAGGGTCGGGGCATGACAGTTTATCTCAAACTCAATGTCAATCAGGTCAAACGACTAATAAGTCTCAAACTTCTAATGAGAGACATATACCTCATTAGATAACAGGATAAAGTTTTACATATATGCTTCTACTGATTTTACTCAAGTTTAATTGACTATTTCATTAAGACAAGGATGAATGCAGAGTCCAATATTGTTTTCCAACACGCCATACCCGACCACCATCATCAAGGCAGCAACAACAACTATCAAACGCAGCCAATCGCTCATTGATGGGCGTTAGGATGCGCCTTCACGCGAGTCACCAATACCACCCAGCATAACAAGAAAAGAGACGTCAGTCCCACATCAAAGAGATACAAAGGTCTCATACACCTTCAGCTTATAAATGGTAACTCTATCTCTCCTCATTTACTACGTAATTACTACTTACCTGCTGTTACTCTATCAATATAACAACTGACTTAGGCATCAGAGCGTTGAAGACCGCTTAGAAGGGATCTCCCTTCCTAACGTCACTCGTTGTTCTTATTGACAGGTATCAAAGGACCAAGAGTATGTATACTGCTTGACATCATCTGTAACTGGTTATACAAAGGGATTAGGAAGCCGCTAATTCACTGTACCAACATTAGGCATCATATTTGCTTCAAGTTGAGACATTAGGTTCGCTTGTCACACTTCATCAAATTACTAGCTAGTTTGATATACCATGTAGACAATTTACAATCATATTCATTGTTGTGGTTAATCCTCTGTTTGAAAGTAAAATTTAGAAAACAAAAGCACGATCATAACTAATGACACGTTTATTAACTTGGAATGAATTATCATGAAACGGTATTAACAAGAATCAGTATAAGAATATTTCATTATACTGTTTACTAAACATAAAGAATCAAAACAAGAATGAAACATTGAAACTAATTATGATTGATGTTGTTTACTTACCATATGAAATCAGAATTAAAACGAGTTTGATTACTAAAATACTACTACAAGAAATGAAGTTAGAATATTTGTAATTTTATTGTTTTTCTTTGTGAAAATGTAAATATTCTAGGATGATATATTCATTAGACCACTTGAACCATATATAGTTCACTACGTAATCACCTGTACCATGCATATAATAAAAAAAAATGAGAAAACTCAAAGGATCATATAATGAAAAGCAAATTACCAGACATGCAAGCGTATGAAGTACTCTTTCTCTCCCACTTATGCCTGACCCTGAAATGCCTTAAATAGAAGTGGTACATTACATAAAGCAGTTGTTTATCTAACAATTATTATAGAATAATGAACTTGAATGAGTTGGATCTTAAAAATCAAAATCATTTGGTTCTTAAAAATAGGATAGCGTTTGTTACCATGGTTGAATTCGGTTTGGGCCGAGGGACCGGCCCAAAGTAACAAAATAAGTAAAAGGGCTGTGGAGCTCTCCTCGTCATCGCAAAAAAGCTAAAACCCAGAGAGGGCGGGGGTCGTTAGGGTTAAGAGGGTTCGGATATCTTTCACTTGAACAACACCGGCAGGCAGCCATGTGGGCTCTTCGTCGTGTATCTCTTCCTCTCAGGTATCCCAAATCTCTCTCTCTCTCGATAAGTGATGGATCTTCACTGTGAAAATTATAGTTTTTCATTTTTCCAATACTCGATCAAACAACAACAACGAACGTGGATAAACTTACCTGGATTACTTTTTGTTTCTTTTCCTGCTGGGCTTTTGCTTCCACCACACCACGAATATAAAAGTTTGATAAACTTTCGATTTCCAAAGATTTAATTACATTTGAGGAAGTGATGCAAGTCTTGAGAATTACTCATTGAATTTATTAGTGAATGAGAGTGAAGAAAAATCCATTTGCTTCAGGTCCCTGGCCTTTATATTTATGTGCATTTAAACCCATACTTTATACCAAAAAATCATTCATTCTGTTCCATCTTTTTCAACCATCTTTACATCATTCACTCCTCTTCATGGTTTTACAATATAAAACCTAGAAAGAGGTACATTTAACTTCAACAATGCTGTTGTAAATGTTTCAATCTTGACAGCAATCACAACTAGTGTTATTGTTAATTAATGGTTCTTGTTTTTCTGGGTTTACGCTTTTCCTTTTGTTGCAAATAGTGTGCTTATGCAATTCTTCATCTTTTCATTCCTTTATGTCTGCCGTATTCTTTTGTGCTTGGTATTTTCCCTCTACTTATTTATCCTTTTGTTTCCAGGAAGCAAGGATTCAGCGTTGGAACTTCCCGTGCTTGTTGTGCTAATTTGGAGCTACCGATTACTTACATACAAGACAAGTCTTTCTTCCTTGAGTCTCCTCAGTTGGGATCTGATGGATTTCTGCCTTCGAAGAGATTATACACAACAATTGTTTTGTCAAAGTTTTCTGTGATGCAGGGAGAATCTGATGCAGGGAGGAGTAAGAGATAATGTGAGAGTGAATAGGGTGGGATGGAGAGTGTTGAGAGATTATAGGAAACAGAAGGATTTTAAGAGAAACATGAGTTTCTTAGTTGAAGAAGGGAGAAATAGAATAAGGGAGGTTAGGGGAGAGGATACAAGGCCAAGCCTTCAAAAGATAAACTCTTAATTCATTCCAATCTCCTCGGAATACATTAGAAAGCCATATTTATAGGCTTCAAGTAAAACCCTTAGACTCCCAGAATACCATAAGACTAATATAACTGATTAATAATAAGACTCTTAAATACTTAAGACTTAAAGAGACATAAAGACACACTCAAGACTCTTTAAAACACTAGACTCATAATTATTATTTTCATAACTGAAAATAAATTTTGTAATTGAAAATAAACCTGTTAATACCCTTAACTACCAAGTAGACTTTCCTTTGGACCAAAAATGGTTGGGCTTAGTCTTTGGCTTCCAAAGAGGATATTTCTGTTCCAGCCAGCTTATGGCTGCTCCATTAATTCTCCCCCTCTGAAAAGAACTCAACTTGGTTGAGTTTGGAACTGGACCAAGTATAGAGTCATCACTTTCGGTCTGCTTAAGGAGGAACATGCCAGCTGTCTTTTTGAGCTTTATGGTGGGCAAATCTTTAGATGGTACGAGCTTGAACTCGTGACTTCCATCTTGGAAGGAATATGTGTTGTTGTAGCCACAATGCTGCACCTTCTTATCATATAGCCATGGTCGGCCCAAAAGAATATGACACACTTTCATGGGCAGCACATCACAGGTTACCGTGTCAACCAACTTCCCAATAGAATAGGTCACCAAACAACGATCATTGACCTTGAGATTTGTGTTGTTTACCCATGCCACCTTATGAGGGTTTGGATGTGGTTCGGTAGACAACCCAAGTTTGCGAACAGCTTCTTCAGAGATGATATTAGAGCAGCTCCCTCCATCTATGACTAGGGTGCACAACTGATTACTGCATCGAACAAGGGTTTGGAAAATGTTACACCTACGCCAATCTTCCTCGTGCTCCTTTTGTGTAGTGAGAACAGGCCATAGTACTAAACATGGGTCATACACTTCTACTTCCATCTCCGATTCTTTTTCTGCTTCCAACTCAACAACTTCATTTGCCTTCTGTTCAGTGTTGGCAGCTGCAGTAGGAGTCTCCTTATCTGCAAAAGCAACTAAACGATTTGGGCATTGTACTGCCAAGTGTCCAAAACCCTTACATTTCCAGCATTTAATTTCAGTCCTCATATTAGAGGCAGAACCAGCAGCCTTTTGTGCACTCTTAAGGGCAGAAGAACTCACTAATTGGTTGGAAGATGAGGACTCACTATGAGTTTTCTCATTTGAGTCGCTCGATGTAGGGGTGAATCCTCCATAAGATTTGTCTACTATCTTCCCTTTGTTTGAAAATGACATGGACGATCTCTTCTTATATTCTTCCTCCATTTGGTAGGCAATCTGGACAACATCATTCATCGTATAAATTCGACTTGCTGCTAATCCCGAAGAAATATGGAGATTCAAGCCCTTGCGGTACATCGATATCATGATGTCTTCATTCCATGGAAAATCAGATTTTGCAGCCAAGCTATAGAACTTATTAGGATACTCTTCAACAGTTAAGCTTCCTTGCACCAATTCCACAAACTGTAGATGGACCTGTTGCTTATAGTTAGGTGGCACAAAGAAACGTGTCAGAGCCATCTTCATGTCTTCCCAAGTTCGGATAACTGCAAGATGAGTTTGTTGGCATTTTTCCCACCAAACTCTAGCTGTTCCCTTCAATTTAGCTTCTGCAAAAGATATCTTTTGCTCCTCTGCCAACTGATGCCATTTGAAGTAACTTTCCAAGCTGTGTAGCCAATCAAGGAATACCTCAGGATTGCTGTCACCATTGAAATCAACAATATCTAATTTTATGCCCCTTTCTGAAGCAGACTGTCTTGACTCTCCACGCCTAGAGTCTGATCCTGAAAATGAATCCTGACCACTGTCTTTTGAATTCTCCTTAACCAAGGCAGACATATACTGAAAACCATGTTCTAAAGAAGTCAGTTTTTCAAGCACCTCCTGGAACATCTATTTTTGGCATTCAGATTCTTGAGACAAACTGTCCACTTTGGATGAGAGCTCTGCGTTAGTAACCATTGTAGTGCTCAGGGTAAGGTGAAGGTAAAAAATAGGATGTTTTGGCTCTGATACCAAATCTGATGCAGGGAGGAGTAAGAGATAGTGTGAGAGTGAATAGGGTGGGATGGAGAGTCTTGAGAGATTATGGGAAACAGAAGGATTTTAAGAGAAACAGGAGTTTCTTAGTTGAAGAAGGGAGAAATAGAATAAGGGAGGTTAGGGGAGAGGATACAAGGCCAAGCCTTCAAAAGATAAACTCTTAATTCATTCCAATCTCCTCGGAATACATTAGAAAGCCATATTTATAGGCTTCAAGTAAAACCCTTAGACTCCCAGAATACCATAAGACTAATATAACTGATTAATAATAAGACTCTTAAATACTTAAGACTTAAAGAGACATAAAGACACACTCAAGACTCTTTAAAACACTAGACTCATAATTATTATTTTCATAACTGAAAATAAATTTTGTAACTGAAAATAAACCTGTTAATACCCTTAACTACCAAGTAGACTTTCCTTTGGACCAAAAATGGTTGGGCTTAGTCTTTGGCTTTCAAAGAGGATATTTTTGTTCCAGCCAGCTTATGGCTGCTCCATTATTCTGTAGTTAGACGCAGCCTTTCTTCACAAGCTGGTGCAGAAAGCAGTGGAGAGGAAGATGACTTGGAAGATGGGTTTTCCAAACTTGAAACGCCTCCTACTGCTGAGGTAGTTCAAGCGAGCAATGCAAATGATGAAAATGAAGATGAATTAGTATCTGGACCAGAAATCTCTGATGATGAAGCAGACATTGAGCCTTTTCAAAATGAGCTGGAGTTATCAGAGATTGAGACCGATCCAAACGATAAACTGTCACCAAGGAAAAGGGATGTTTCAGCACTTTTCAAAGCCATCTTAGAATTTCCGGGTTTATCTGTTCATAGTGCTCTGGATAAGTGGGTTAAAGAAGGAAATGATTTAAGCAGGGACAAGATCTCATTAGCCATGATAAACTTGCGCAGGCGTCGAATGTTTGGGACGGCATTGCAGGTGATCTCACATGTTTTTATATTTATGCTTTTGTTTTGTGATATATGCAATTCTCAACTTTGGTCTTATCTGCATTTTAGGCATGATTCTGAACTTAGTTTTTTTCTTTCTTAAAGATAGTTTCATATGTTTTTTAAACATAGGTTATTTCTGTAGATAGATGTCCACATATAGCTTCTAATAAATTTTAGTTGGTAGATTTGATAGTTTATTTGATTTTTCAATTATAACAAGTTCAAAAAGATTTTCTGCTTCTGTGAGGGGCAGATGTTGTATTTCTTTGATTCCTGTGCTCATTACGGAGTTGTCTCTGAGGGCTTCAATACTTGTTACTTCAAGCTAGGATCATAGAAGAGATGCCTTTTGCTTGTTCGGTTGCTTGATAGTAATTTCTTAATGAACTAGAGTTGGGACCATATGGTTTGCCTATTCCCGGAATGAATTTTCACGTTGCTTTGCTTTGTGATTTTTACATCACATAATCACTGTATTGTATTTGCATCATCCGAGAATAAATGATGAGTGTGCCATATAATCACTGTATAGTTTCATGTCCATGCTCCATAGATAAGCATGCTATCTATTGAGTTAAGGAAAGGTCTGGGCCGTTTGTCACCCATGAGTCCTTGCTGCTGTATGAGTTGTAGCACTTTGAGCTCATGATCAAAAGCTCTTCTCATATGAGTCCTAGTCGTTATGGTGCAAGAACTTCACTTGCGTCATCCATCCCCAACCATAAATAATCAATTTAGAATAAAGGAATTACTAAATGAGCCACTCAACAGGCATGACATATAAGCATTTGAAGCATAGACCTCCCTCAGGCTGGACGGGAACTTTCCTTGGTAATATTTACGAGTGTTAGTGAACTTTATCAGTCAAGTTCTTTTGTATTAGGTGCAAGTGCCTGACCTATGGGCTTGATGGGATAGAAGAAAGCTAGTTTATTCACTTGACAGCCTTGCCGTAAGTGACCGGGTGGGCACAACCATATTATATCTCGTTTGCGTGAGGCAAAGCTTTTTATCATGTAATGACAAGAAGGAAATATCTAGTTCACATGCAAG
Organism: Fragaria x ananassa; assembly: GCA_034370585.1. Taxonomy (NCBI): domain Eukaryota; kingdom Viridiplantae; phylum Streptophyta; class Magnoliopsida; order Rosales; family Rosaceae; genus Fragaria; species Fragaria x ananassa. Next base: position 17,128,836 of record CP139754.1, read on the forward strand.
GGTGGAGGGGGGCAAAGTGTAAAGAACAATTGTACTACTTTAAACTACTTTTTATTAGAACTTTTTAATTAATCCTCCACACATGCAGTGGATGATTATAAGTAATCTACTGCATTCACCAGCATCAGAATTGACATATTTTTTGGTCAGTATTTATTGAGTTATCACTTGTTTATAGATTTTTCATTTACTCCTATGATTGCTTAATTATCAGGTTTCTAGAATTAGATGTGTAAATGGGCCGAGTCGAGCCGAATACTAAGGTGTTCATGTTCGGCTCATTTACTTTTTATCTAGTTCGAGCCGGGCTAAAGGTTGAATTTTTTCTTTCATGTTCAAGCTCGGCTCGGCTCATTTTGTTAGACGAGCTTGAGCTTAAATCGGGTCGGCTTGGCTCATTTAACTTTAAATTTAAAAAGATTAAAAAAGAAGAAACAAAATTTAAATAACAATCCAAATTTGATGTCGAACTATCAAACAAATCTTTCAAAATGGCTAATCAAATTGATTTGATTGTTGCCTGTAATATATTTTACTTCAATTTTTCAGATTATCTTCCAATTAAATAGGAAGGTAATAAAAAAATTTATAAAGAAATTTGATTATGCTTAAATATTTATAACGAGCTACTCACGAGCTAAACGAGCCGAATACCTCCTTGTTCAAGCTCGGCTCTTTTTTTGTCGGGCATAATATTGAGCTCAAGCTTGGCTCATTTATCCTATGAGCACTAGCCGAACGAGCGAAAAACCGAGCCGAACACGAGTTGAACACGAGCGGCGTGAGCCGACTTACAACCCTATCTAGATTGGTGGGGGTGGCATGAGACCACTCTTGGCCGTTGAATAGCTCACCACTGTTCACTTATAATCATGACTTCTAATTCTGTTATATGAAATCTCTGTGAAGGTGTTACATAGTTTTGGAATTGCAATTCCAACTCTACAAGTTTGTTTTTCATTAGTATGCCCTTTTCTTGAGATAAGAAGAGTTTGCTCATTCATCAAAATACATTTTACCAAGGAATTAGTTTAACTCTTCCCGTATCGTATTGATCTTGCAGCATTGTTGTAGCACTTGTGTTCCTTTTCTTGTTCCAAATAGGAAAGTTTCTTGTTTTGTAGTCAATAACTCATGACGCTGATTTACTTCTTTGGTTGATGCAACTGCACTAGAAGGTGGAATGAGTAAGCCTGAAGCATGATCATCAATAACACTGACTTTGACTGGACAAAATGGGATCATTGAGTTTACCTTAGCTCTCTCTCTCTCTCTCTCTCTATATATATATATATATATCTCACTCACTGAGTTTACCCCAAAGTGTGCAGGGTAAATTAAGAGTTGGCCTAGAGTCATGAGTTCTCAGATGCTTTTATCAAGTTCTAGTCTTATGTTAAATATTAGATCAATCTGATTACCCTGGAGTCATGAGTTCTCAGTCTGATAGCAGAATAAGTACTTCCTTTTCAGTTTTGGAATTGACACTTATAACATGTTGCTTTCTTGGCACCAGAGTATTCCTGGCACCACAATGCATGTTGCTTTCTTCTGTTAGATTTCCTGTCTAGTTGCATTTTGTGCTGACTGTTTGAAATCCTGTAATGCTTTGTTGATTTGCAGCTCTCAGAGTGGTTGGAGGCACATAAGCAGATTGAATTTTCTGAAAGAGATTATGCATCTCGTCTGGACTTAATTGCCAAAGTACATGGCCTCCGGAAGGCAGAGAAGTATGTTGAGATGATCCCACAATCCTTTAGAGGTGAAACAATCTACCGAACTCTGTTGGCTAACTGCGTTGGTGCCAACAATTTGAAGAAAGCCGAGGAGATTTTCAACAAAATGAAGGATCTAGAATTCCCACTTACCTCATTTACTTGCAACCAGTTGCTCCTTCTTTACAAGAGGCTTGACAAGAAAAAAATAGCAGATGTCTTGCTTTTTATGGAGAAAGAAAATGTGAAGCCGACTGCCTTCACTTATAAGCTATTAATAGCTACTAAAGGCGAATACAATGACATAGCTGGAATGGAACAAGTTTACGGAACAATGAAGAGTGAAGGCATTGAACCAGACATTACTGTTAAAGCTGTCATGGCTAAGCATTATGCCTCTGGCGGACTGAAAGAAAAAGCTGAGGCTGTTTTGAAGGAGATGGAAGGGGGTAACTTAAAGGAGAACCACTGGGCTTGCCGAGCTTTGCTGCCCCTTTATGCAGAGCTGGGTCAGGTTGATGAAGTGGGGAGAGTTTGGAATGTTTGCATGCCAAACCCTCAGGTTGGAGAATGCATGGCTGCAATCGAAGCTTGGGGAAAGTTAAATAAAATTGAAGAAGCTGAGGCAGTTTTTGATAAGATGTTGAAAACCTGGAAGAGGCTTTCTTCCAGGCAGTATGCTGTTCTTTTGCAGGTTTATACAAACCATAAGATGATTGAGAAGGGCAAAGATCTTGTTAAGCATATGGCAGATAACAATTGCGAGGTTGGCCCATTAATTTGGGATGCACTTGTAAAACTGTATGTGGAAATTGGAGAGGTTGAAAAGGCTGACTCTATTTTGCGGAGGGCTGCTGAGAAGAACCATAAGAAGCCAATGTTCAGTTCTTATATGGCTCTTATGGATCAATATTCAAAGAGGGGTGATATTCGTAACTCAGAAAAGATATTTTATAAGATGAGACGGGACGGTTACACAGCTCGACTTCGTCAGTTCCAATCACTTGTCCAGGCCTATATAAATGCAAAGGCTCCAGCCTACGGACTCTGGGAGAGAATGAAGTCAGATAATATCTTCCCCAACAAAGCTCTGCTTGGGAAGCTCTCACAAGTCGATCCATTTAAGAAGACAGCAGTGTCTGATCTGCTTGATAGAGGAAGTGGATGGTTCTTTAGATCGGGTAATTGAATCTTTTGATCTATGAGCCGCTTCTATAATGTTGTAGGTTCAGCATATTGGGATTTTTATGTTTTCCAACTATCTATTTCAATTTCAGAATTTACTTCTCCCATGGGGGAGTGTTTATCTAAGGTATGGCAAAAACTTGGGCATTGTGGGATACTGATCTGGACATTCATGGACCTTGTTCAGTAACTGTGTGTTCCTACCCTACTATTAGAATATCCCATGTTATTCTGTGAAAGCTCTCATTTTTCAGAGGTTTTCTTCTTGTTCTGATGCGTTGGCTGTTTTAGTTTTTAATTTTTATTTATTTTCATGATTTTTTTAATTTATATATTTAGAATAGAGAAAATTGCTCAGACGGTGTGAAGTCTTTGCTCGCAACAGGCTGAAACTTACGATTATGATTTGAAGACCAAGTCAGAGATGTGCATTTCAATGGATTTATATCAATCCGTTCAAGATCCGGTCCATTTCAATGGTTTTACCACCACATACATGAGATGTGCATCGTTTATATGTCAGGAAGCAAACACAACTCTCTTTTTCACCATTGAACCATCCAAGCAGAGCAGAGGAACCTTCAGAGCAAGATATTGGATCTGGAGGTGGGTTGATCTTTAGAGGTAATTTTGAAAATGTTTAGATCTTGGGTGTCAATTATATTGTTTCGAAAATTAGGTGAATTATACCCAGAGTTGTTGCTTCAAAGGAGAAACCTTTTGGTTTTTTCTCCCCTAAGCTGTGTATAACTTGCAAGAGGCAACTGAGAGTGTCAATCGTTTCTGCTTGTTTAGCTCTCTGGAAAAGGGTGTTTAGGGAATGTAATGTGAGCTAGGACTTGATAGCAAATTCTGTGACCTACTTGTATGCAAGATACTGTAAAGACCTTTATTCGAATTAGTAATATTTTTTATTACAATGACTCCAATCAAATAAGCTTTTACACATCTTGTTGCTGGTCTGTCTTTTCTTTTAATTTGAACACAGCCTAAAAGTCTGATCTCTTTCTGTGAAGTTTGAATGACATATACCTGTTCTCCTTATCCTATTATCTTCCTCTTAGACTGTGACACCAATCTTGTCAAAACGGCTACCCCTGAGTCAATATTATCAGCAGCTATGTTTGTATCATCCTTATTGTTTCTGATCTTTTTCTTTACAAAATTGACTGCTCTTGCTTCCAAATACCGACTTTTCCAAATTGCTCTTTCATATTTTTATCATCTTCGTGATTGTAGATGGTTTTCTTCCCTGTACCTCTCTGTTTTTCTCTTGGTTATGTTTGAGCAAAACTCTTGTCCAATTTTATTACTACAAGGGTTCATGAGTTTACAATGGGTGAGTTTCTTAAATTCTTTTATACAATTTGATTTTGATAAGTTTCGATACCGGCTATTATATGAAATCTAAATTTTCATGTTCTGTTTCTTTCATAATTGGGTTTCTCAATTGAACCCCTATTTTGATTAATTTGTATTCTTTAGTTAAGCTGCAGCACTTTATATATTGTATATCTGAGCTACCAGATATGTATTCTTTGTTTACATAACCCCTGTTATGCCATAATTACAGCAGCTTATATATAGGGTGGTGCATATATATAATGCATGTGTATCTTTAGACCGAAGATGAGAAACAGACATTTATGTATTACAAGTGCTTCATCAGTGAAGCTGCTCTTATCAGTTACAAACTTAATTCAGTGCTGTTACTTGAATAAACTTATACATGTATTGTTTTCATGTTATAGTGGAAATTGGAGTTCAACTCAATCATTCAAAGAGTGATGCTAGTTCATATTGTTTGCTTGATCAATCTGAATCTTTTAATGTGCTCACTTGGAAAATTCAGAGTTGAAACCTATATTGGGGAAAAGGTGCAGGAAATTATACATATGATCATAGATATACTAACGTGTAAATGGTTTTGTTTGACAAGTATTATTGACTTTGTAAGTATACACACACACATACAGTTCCCTTCCAGAGCGGGACACCGCTTTGAAATTAAAGTGTGGTGCTAACTCATTTCGCTCACTTTTAGGTCACATTTTCACATCTCCACCGTTCAGTGTCCATAGTGTGTAGATCATTCATGCAAAGTTTCATCCAATTTGGAGATCATTTGGGTACCGAGTTAGATTAAATTAATCAACTGAACAACATCTGTCCAAACGGAACTGTTCGTGTAAATCACAATTACGGAAGCTCAAATGATCTCCAAATTGAATGAACTTTGCAGGAATGATCTATATACTATATGTTCTAGACACTGAACGGTGAAGATGTGAAAATGTGACAAAAGTGAGCGAAATGAGGAGCACCACACTTTATTAAGCGGTGTCCCACTCTGGAAGGAAACCGATATATTTAGGTAATGTATAGCTGCTTTACAAATAAGGTTTTATATGAACTTCCCATTTGTATTTGGGTGCAGTGATCAGTTTGATTTCATTATTTTCATTTTACCGAGTTCATATGAAAGGAGACATTAAATCTTGGCAATTTAGAGAGGTTCTACTATATGAGTTGCGTTTTTTTTTTCTTTATCTAATGAGAGGCATAGCTTGTACTGTGTACTAGATTAGTACAAGCTGAATTGAGGATTGATTAATTGGATACTGAAGCTTACCTACTTGCAATAGCTTCAGAATCGAGGTAGGGGATCTGGGGAAACCATTGAATTGATTGGTGTTTCAATTTATTTAACATCTGTTATGACATGTTGTATATTTATCACTTTTGGATGAAAGTCATGAAAATGTGAATTGTGGAGTCAATGTAAATCTGAGTCAACACCAGTGGAAATTATTGGACATAGAAAACCCCATCATATGTTTTGGGAAAATACCCTCGTATGCTAGAGAGAACACAAGTTGATAACTGAACGAGGAAAGTCAAAATTGTTAAGTAGATTTTGTATATAGAGAGTGAATATAACATCATGTGAACATACAACTTCTAACACACTTCTTTTAGTTTATTAATTAACCATGGTCTGAAGTTCTTTTTTCCTACTAAGCATAGGTTGTCTTGCAGGTGTTGAACGATATTTGGAAGCATCATAAGACCAGAAACTAGGAAGTGTAGTAAGAGTAATTTGCCACTAGGATTGGATTGATGTCTTGTGGCAGACTCTGGTTCTGACAAACCTTTGAATCTTCTATATAGGAATAGCTCATGTTTTGCTGTTTTCATAGATTGGAATGAAGCAGTTGGTACGTTATGTCTTCTTGTTTGGTGTTTATTTTATTTATTTTTTTGCTGGTGTATTTAAGAGCTTTGGCCTATGTGAATATCTTATCTTTTCATCTATTCAGTAACGTTCAGTTTCTTATACACAAAAAAAAAAATAGCCATATTTTTACTGGCTCAGCTCATTCACTATCTCAAACGTGCAGTTTTCCATTTTGTGTACACTGGTGCTTGCAGATACATAAAAATTCAGTAGAAGGACGGATATTGCATGGAAACTCACCAACTGAGCTCATTGAATGTTTCACTGAAACCATTGGGAGACCTCCTAAACTTCCTGACTGGATCATTTCTGGAGCTGCTGTTGGCATGCAGGGGGGCACAGAATCTGTACGTCGTATTTGGAATGAGCTTAAGAGTTACAATGCTCCAGTATCAGCATTTTGGTTGCAGGTATGTCCATCCCGTGCACCCAAAAGATATATGTTACATATGGACCATTGTTTACATGTTTTTTTTTTGTTTCTTACTTGATTAGATCCAACCATATTTGCAATTCTTCATGTTCGTATAAGCTTTGAGCAACTTAAGACTGTTTGTAATTATGTCCCCTGAGTTTTTTTCAAGTAAACTGAAAGACTAGAACTCGGTTTTTAACCCCTGTCGTACTTCTTTCACAGGATTGGGTGGGCCAGAGAGAAACCTTGGTTGGATCATAGCTCTGGTGGAATTGGGAAGTAGATTCAACAAGATATACAGGATGGAAGCAACTGATTAAAGAACTTAGTGCTCAGCATATTAAAGTGATGACATACTGCAACCCATGTCTCGTTCCGGTATATAACTTCTTTAATAACTAGTTCCTGTATAAACTTTTCTATTAGAACTCCCACAATCACTCATTTTCACTAGTCACCTTAGATTCAAAAGGCAAACGGGTATGTGCAGTCATTTGGTTTTCTCAACCAAGTGAAATGAATGGCAATGTCTCTCATAGAACCATCTGTGCTGATGCTTATTTCAGTGTCATGAAAAGCCAAACAGAAGGAGAAACCTCTTTGAGGAAGCAAAGAAGTTGGACATATTAGTGAAAGACAAGCAAGGAGAACCTTATATGGTTCCAAATACAGCTTTTGATGTAGGAATGTTGGACTTGACACATCCAGATACTGGAAACTGGTTCAAGCAGATTCTTCAGGAAATGGTTGATGATGGAGTCAGAGGATGGATGGCTGATTTCGGTGAAGGCCTGCCTGTGGATGCCACCCTCTATTCAGGTTAGAACCTCAACTAGTCAACTTGATTCCCTAAAGGGTCCTCTAATGACCTCAGTCATGCTGAGTTCTGTGATCCTATAGTGAATTATTATTATTAGGATTAAATACTTGTGACACCCTGTGATCCTAGGCAAACATTGGACGTTAAAATTTTGAATATACCCCCGTGAAAAGTCAATTTCTTTCTTTGTTTTTTCTTTTTCATTTTCTCTCCCCTTCATCTTTTTCTTTTTCTCTTGGCTGAGGAAGAATGGAGAGAACACAATATATTTTTTTTTTTTTTGGAAAGAGGGGACAGGAAACTTAGATTTAGACTAGGGGCATTTTAATCATTTTGGTAACTTGAACAGACTTTTCTAACGGTCAACTGAAGAAATGGACATAAGTGTCGAGAAATGAGTAAGGTTATACCGATTAAATTTGAAAACTGGGGGATGAAACTGTTTTTAGTGGTAAAGTTTAAGATGTCACAAGGGAATCCGAATATTATTTCAATTACTTTAGTAGTAAAAAAATATCCTGACATACAAGGCTTTTTTTTTTTTGGTTGATAAACATACAAGGCTAGAAGACTAGGGTTTAGTAGATTTATGCTATCAAAGAAAAAGGCAAGCATTGACATTTTGGATGCTTGCAGTACTCTTCATTCTAAGCTTTCCATTTGTTTTGTAGTTTTGGTAACTGAAATTGAAAACGGTGTTTCATTCAGTCACCTAGAAGTTAGAAACATAGAACTATAAAATGTTTGTTCAGAATGACATTGGAGGCAAACAGTTTCATTCAGTCCTTTGCAAGTCATTTTTCATTAAAAAATTTGGATTAGGATTTTGATCCATCGGTTCAGGTGAAGATCCTATTTCAGCACACAACAAGTACCCAGAGCTATAGGCCCAATTAAATAGAGTTTGTGGAAGAATGGAAAGCTAACCGCGTGGGAAAGGAGAAAGATCCACAAGAGACCTTGGTGTTTTTCATGAGGGCTGGTTTCAGAGATAGCCCCAGATGGGGAATGCTATTTTGGGAAGGAGATCAGATGGTAAGTTGGCAGATTCATGACGGAATAAAGAGTGCTGTTGTTGGTCTACTCAGCAGTGGAATGTCAGGGTACGCTTTCAATCACAGTGATATTGGAGAGTACTGTGCTGTAAATTTACCTTCCATCAAGTATCAAAGAAGTGAAGAGTTGCTTTTGCGATGGATGGAACTGAATGCTTTCACCACTGTTTTCCGAACACATGAGTTTAATACAATCCGACAAGTGAAATGCAAACGCTCACTAAGAGTTTAATACAATCCGACAAATTACAATAACAAAAGTCCGACTACTAAATAAAACGATCACAAGTGTCTCCATCTCAAGTCTGTTGATCATCACGTGCAGGTCTAACTTTTACACTATGAATTGGTGCATGAGTTGTAAACAACAAACCTGGTAAGCTAAAAAGCTCGTATGAGTAAATCTATGAATGACCGAGTGAGTATATATATACGTCACCCCATAATGTCATTTTTCCTCATTATGAGGGAAACGACCGAGTGAGTATATTTATACGTGCTGACTCCTTGTATGAATTTTATGAATGAATTGAAAAATAGAATAAACTCGAAAAGTAGAAAATCGTACAAGGCTACTACGCTCACGTCATCTCATAATGACATTTTTCCTCATTATGGGGGAAAATCATGTATACCTAGTTAGCGTTCACTCATATACATACTATTCTCAAAAACGTCAATAAATGAGTATAAACACCGAAATTCTCAATTCCGGTTAAAATCCAACAAAGGAAATTATTCAACAATAAAACAATTCAAGCACATTATTTAAAACAAAGGTCCACTCACATCTTAGGCCTAAGCCTGACGTCGATCAGATGTCTACTCTGCTCGAGCCTCCTCGCGTCCTGTTCCAAAACATAAATATTTCCTTAAATAAAACACCGACTCTTAAAGAAAATAGGCATAATTAAATATGAGCTTCTCGCGGTCAACCATGCCTATCGCCTTAAATCTTAACTTCACTGCCAACCAAAATTCTCTATAAATACCAATAACCTCAAAAATCACCTTCCATCGTCCTAATCATAAAATAATCTAATTGCTGGATTTTAACTTATTAATCCGCCAAAAATACCAAACTTTAACAATTTCAAAACCTATCCAAAACTCCTCCAAAAATTCTAAAACTCATTCCATTAAACTCCTCTTAAAATTCTCCACCAAAAACATTTTCTCGGCGGCAGCTCCGGCGACCTCCGATGCTCACCAAAATTTGCCAGCATCTTCCTCTCAACTTCCTCTACAGCATTCCTAACTATCACAAACTCCAATTCTAAGCCTAACCATATCAATCGAATGAAAACACACAATAAAGCCCTAGAATTTCAAATACCGATTTCTCATTACCTAGCTCAAGATGGAGGGAGCTCTTTGGAGGGACTGAAACATGGGAGGATGGATTCCTTTTTAGCCAAGGCTCGCTAGCTATGGCGGCCGGAGGAAGGAGTTCCGGCGAAAAAACTCTTTCGACAGTCGAGGCTTTCGGCGTTGATTCCTCCTTCACGGCGGCGCTAGGGAGGCTGTCACCGATCTAGAATAGAAGCTGGGTTGGAGACCGATCGTTTGGGATCGGTGCAGCGGTTTGGGGCGGTCGGAAAGTCTTCGGCAGTGAGGGGCTCGGGGAGAGAGAAAACTAAGAGGAAGAGAGAGAGAAAAAAAAACGGGCTTTGATCAAAATAAAGGCCCGGTCCAACACTCTTAAAAATAAACGTGTATCCATGAGTCCCATATACCCACAAGATATCTCCCATGCCTCTCACAATGAAGCACGTATCCAACACTCTTAAAACTAAACGTGTATCCATGAGTCCCATATACCCACAAGGTATCTCCCATGGCATATAACGAACACACATATCCATGAGTCTCATATACCTATAAGGTACCTCTAATGAAACACATGTATCCATCAGTCCCAGATACCTACAAGGTACCTCCCATAACATACAACGAAACACATGTATCTATTAGTCTCATATACCTACAAGGTACCTCTTATGACATACAACGAAACACATGTATCCATGAGTATCCATAAGTCCAAGATACCTAACAGGTATCCCTCCTGACATAAATTGACAGACGGACTAGACCTCTATCCTAACCGTAACCAATCACCCTACCAAAGACTTGGTTCCCGGTATGACTGTCTAAACAACATTTCATAATAAGGCAGTAACATCAACAACCCAATAAACCTATTATCTCAATATACACATTCCACAAACTTATATGCACATACGTAGATATTTCCACAAAAATAATCTATCAAGAACCAACTAAAGTTATGGTCACAAAAACCTTAAGAAAAACATTTTAAATAAGAAAACTTGTTTTACCTACCCATGAGCTGTTGACGATCAAACTCATATATTTTAAAACAAAAATTATTTTTTCTTTAAAAGATCAACACAACATCAATATGACCATAAAATTAATTGGTCCAAATGTGAACCTTGGTGAGATTTACTCACCTTAAAAATCCCGCTGCGTTTTCACAACACAAGAGCTAAGCTCAAAATCAACTTTAGAAGTCACCTAATTAACAAAAATCTTAACCTTAGTAACTACTTGAAAAAAATATCATCGCACCCCCTTAACCCATACTTTTACCCAAAGGCTAGCCCAAAGAAGGGGAAACCTTCCTTCGAAACCTCCTAAGGTCGTCGATCACCCAAACAATACCTCTCGTAACTGTCAATTACGGCTCCTACATTTGGATTCACACACTCAACAACCTCACAGCACATCGAAGTAGCTCCACCTAATATGCATTACATGATCTCAACCTAGTCTTATAATATATCAACATGCTTATAACAACATGAACTAGCTAACCCTTGCAATCGAACCTACACACCCTGCTAGAAGCGCCGCCACAGCCGACGGCGAGTGGGCCTCACGTGCCACCCCACCAAACTCAAAATCTGAGCAAACTCCCAACAAAAAACTTGTAGATCACAGCAAAATGAACACTTTTATACCTGAGACTAAGCTCGATTCGGCCTTGTACTGCCCCAAACAGCCGCCACAAGCTTGAGCTTCAAATATGAAATTCAAGGTTTCAAATACTCAAAATTAAGTTGTTTGGTTTGCACACTCACACACAGACGAAAAAGGCGAGCAAAACTCACCTAATGTTGTACCTCGTCGCCGTTGTAAACGGCGATTCCGATCGATGACGTGGCAACAGTGACGTCGGGTCTGGCTGCGCCACCTACGTTGGTCGTCGCCTTGAAGACTAGCACGGTTGTGTAGGGGAGGTTCATGTGAACCTATAGGGGCCGACGACATCTTTTTTGGTGGCCGAACGGTGGAGTTACGAATTGGCGAAGGCGTAGGTCGAGGTGCGGCGTCGGGGAAAGAGAGAGAAAGTCTCCAAAATTTTTGGGTTCCTCTGATTCACTTTCTATTTATACCTCTTCCCAAAAATGGAAATGTAACTTCGTTTGATTACAAATTTTCAGTACAACGTCCCTTTTACACATGTCGCGTGTCTACGGACTCGTATTGCCCGAGTTCTACAACTTTCGTGAAAAAAGTTTTTGAAAATACTTTACGGATAAGAAAGTCAACTTTGAGCAGTAAAGATCGAAAGACTTTGATAATTTAAATTCTGAAACTTCGACGTCAAGAGTCCGAAAGTATTTTCACAAATTAACCCTTCATTAAATTAGAAACTATTACAATGAAATTGAAATAAAAAATCCGGTCACTACAGTAAGAAGGGTAAAAAGTATAACCTTGATGCTTTAATCGATTGGCAAGTACGTAGATTAGTTTACTTCAGAGCTGTGATATCTTCACAACATACTCTTAAGATAAAAACAAGTATGCAATGCCGATAGAGAATGAAGGTTTGTCTAATAATTTTATTCAATGTTTTGTACCGCAAAAACATGTATTAATTATCATTTGCTGATCTAACTATCTCTGTTCTGCAAACTAGGGAAACAAACCATCTTGCAACAGTCAATTCTACTAAAATGAGAGAACTCTAGCTCATTTTGCACGATTTGCTAAAGTCTATAAAGCTTGGAAGTTCTATACAATTCAGCTCGTCAAGGTAAACCCTGAAATTCTTGTATACACTTCCATTACTGCCTTGGATTTCCGTAGAAAATATGACAAACTTCTTCCTTGCATTATAGGAAGCAACTCATAGAGGCCTGCCTGTATGCCGGCACTTATTTCTGCATTACCCTAATGATGAACATGTTCATAATTTGAGTTACCAGCAGTTCTTGATCGGTACTGAGATTTTGGTGGTGCCTGACCTGGACAAAGGTATGAACAATGTGAAGGCTTATTTTCCAACTGGTAATAGTTCTTGGCAACATGTATGGACTGGAAAGCAGTTTACTGAAGAGGGTTTTGAAACCATAGTAGAAGCTCGAATTGGTTATCCTGCTGTATTTTTTAAGACTGGTTCCATTGTTGGAGAGACGTTTTTGAAAAATCTCAGAGATTTGAAAATTCTTTGAGGAAAAAGTCAGGCCATTCAGATTATATGGTTTTTAGCGTTTATATAATGCCTTTCTAGTAAAGGTTCATTTTTGGCAATTGTTGAAGGGATTGCTTACAGATGCTTTGAACATCTGCACAATGTGAGTTACTGCCATTCTTGTGAAGGTTTATTTTCTAACAGGTAATAGTAGTTCGGGACTTCGGGGTAACATGTATGGATTAGAGAGTGAGGGAGGAGCAAAGAATTAAAATGAAAAAGAAAATGTAACATGTATGGATTAGGGAGGGAGATATGGAGGGAGCAAAAACGAGAAATTTTATTAATACATTCTTAATTTTTATATACACACCTCTTTTTTTTTTTTTTTGTAAATTTTTAAATCACTATTATATCCCTTTTTGACGCTGAAAAAAAAAAGACTGCAAAGTTCTCCAATTTCTTCGGCCGCTGGTGATCATATAATGGCCATGGTGAATACATCACTAACATTAGTGATACTGTTTATCAATTATAGCAAGCTATTTTGGGGCATAGATGCATGATTAAAAAATACAAAAAATCTCTATTTTGAATTCAAGCACGAGGATCCATAATCATCTTCTTACAGCTCTTTATGCTACTGATATATACAAGCTTCAAAATGTTGATGGAATAGGCAAAAAGTCTTAAAACTTACAGTACGTTCTGCTTTAAATATTTATATTTATTTTATCTAAAATTTATCGGGTCTTTTCTGATACATGGCTTGTCAATTGAATTTGTAGATCATAATTTTTTCATACTAATAAGATTAGACCTAGGGAATAGATGAGAGAGAGGGAAGATAGAGCTCTGGAGGGAGGGAGAGAGGATCAAGGCCTTATTGCAAGTGCAAAGAGTAAAATGCAGACGAGGTGAGAGAAGGATAAATGTGGCAAAAAAATTTGGAGAGGTGTGTATTAATAAAGTTGCAATGTGTGAATAAAATTACTCGGCAAAAAATTGAAATGAAAAAGAAAATGTAGTACGTGTTGTAAAACATAAAATAACAGAGATTGAGAGAGAAGAGGAACGACACTTAGAATGAGAATGAGGGAATATGAATGTATTTTTGAGTAGGGAACCATCTCTTATATAGAGATGTAATCAGTATATAAATTACATGAATATCCCTAGTAAGCTAATTACAAGAATACCCATTAAATAAACTATTTACAACACACCCCCTTGGGTATTCTCTGTTATTAGCTTCCTCTGATATGTGCTCCAGTGTTGCCTAGTCAAAACCTTGCCAGGTAATAAAAACCCTATGACACAAAAACAATCTTGGTCAAAGGAGAAAAGAGTACAACGCACACGTAGCGGTGGTAGTCAGAACTCTTGATTTCGGTGAAGCAGTTTAGTCTGGATCATAAGATGTGAGTCTGTGGGAGATAGATGCATAATAGTTGCTACACCGAAACCTTGCCCGGTAAACCCAGTGGGACAAACCCGTGGTCGAAGGGAAAAGATGAGCAATTGCATATATTTCAAATAAAAACATCTTCAAGATGAAGTATGAGTAGGGTGACCAATTTAATGTGTGCCTCATTAAAACCTTGCCAGGTAACAAAACACAGTGGGACAAAATAACCTTGAACAAATGACAAAAGAGTACACAATGGTCAAGAGCATGCTTCAGGATACTCCCCTTAATATTGACTCCCCTTGAAAACTACACACTGGGTAAACTGCTATATTGATCATGCTTCTTGAATAACTTAATAGTCAACATGACTTAAAGAGGTTTTTGTTTCTTATACCTCTAAGATTATTGTATTCCTTATAGTAAAGACATAACTAGTCGGGAATAAACCTTGTGTTGGTTTACATAACTCATATCACCATATTTAACAAGGCAAACATCATTCCAAGGATCATAGGCGGTTGTTCCATTCCATGATGCCTAGGGATAGAATGAGCCATTTTTCGTCATACATTTAAAGTAACGAAAAATTGTCTTTTATGCCATTTCCGGAGGCGGCGTTAGGCGCAGAGCTATATCTAGTTAACAAATTCACATCGGGTGAGATGTCCGATCTACGACATTTAGCCAAGTATAATAATGCGCCTATTGTACTTAGATATGAGTCTTCTGGTCCCAATATCTCTTCGTTATCATCTACACGATGATATGAGTCTCACTAAATTTCAGACGATTATGAGTGAGTTTGAAGACTTTGCTTTATCCTCATTAAAACATCTTAACGTCTTCTAGATGTAATTTAATTGATGGACAAAAATTCCATTTGCACTTTGCACGACTCCAGGTCGAGAAAATAATTTGATCTCCGAAAGTCTTTCATCTCAAACTTCAACTTCAGGTGTTTTGTGGTTTTCTTGATCTCTTCAAGAGTATCAATCAAATTCATGCTATTGACGTAGATCACCACAAATTGCAAACCCGAAGTTTGTTTTCTTAATAAACACGCATGAGCATAGTCCATTGTTCATATATCCCATCCCAAGCAAATATTCACTTAGACGGTTATACCAACTCTGTCTGGATTGTTTGAACCCCTAAAGTGAACTACTCTAGCACATGAAGAGCATGTTTTGTGGTCTAGAACTATTTGCATTAGGTAACATAAGTCCTTCAGGAAACTTCATGTATATCTCTATATTCAGATCCCCATAGAGATAAGTTGTTACCACATTCATAGGCTGCTTATTCAGTTATTCAGAAACTACCAAATTGATAAGGTAGTGGAACGTTATGACGTCCATTACGGGAAAGTATGTCTCCTCGTAATCAATCACAGGGCGTTGAGAAAATCCTTGCGCCACTAAACAAGACTTATATCACAATCTCGTTTTTCTCATTACTCTTCCTTACAAATACCCATCTAAACAATATAGGTTTAACATAACAGGCCCATAACACCTTTCTCTTAGTTAAGGAATCTGATTTGACCTGGATTGTTTCTTTCCTTTTTAGCTAGTCGTCTCTTCATTGAGATCTATCAACGAAGCAAGGTTCGACATCATCGCTTATTATAATTTCGGTGGCCACCGCAAATATAAATATATCATCGATGAAATCTCATTCCAATTCAATATCTCACTAAATTTACCGAGATTTTCTATTCTCGGGAGTGAGTTTACATGTTGGAGCGTCCCCAACTTCGTCTCTTATAAGACGAACCCATAATCTAGATTAATCTCGTGAGTTGAATTGTTTTGAGATTGCGATGGCAAGAAGATTCATTTGTGTCAAGTTTACCATCTTTTAGGGATAAAAATCGTTCGAACCTAATGGTCTACCTCGCTTTTGGGCAGGGACATATGACTGGTTAGCCACCATGGCCGTACCTTGTCCAACTAGGACGATACGTCCTATGAGGACGTTTATCCTTGCAGGTTTACAGCAGGTATATTTGATCTCATCATTTTAACTAGATCTAATGAATTGTGACATATTATGGGCTACACTACGTAGATATAGAATTCTTTGCACTTCAACTGGAAGTAGAATTCTTCGCACTGCAATATCACATGTGCGGTTTAGGGATCAAGATGAGACATTCTACACGTCGTTCATCAGGAACAGTGATGTTCTTATCTCCCCTTAACTGCGGGAAAACTGTCTCATCAAAGTGACGGCCGTAAATCTAGCGGTATAGAGATCTCCTGTCAAGGGCTCTAAGGAGCACATAATGGATATGGTTCATAATCGACATATATGCCCATCTTTTGTTGAGGACCCGATTTTGTACGTTGTGGAGGCACAATTGGCATGGGAACTGCACACCCAAATCTGTGTAAGTGCAAAACACCAGGTTCGCAGCCAGTCACCAACTGTAACACAAAGTAAGGTGGGTAGCAGTGGGCCTCAACCGGACCGACATGGCTGCATGCAAGATTGCATAGCTCAACGTAAACACTAGAAGCTTGGTGTGCATTACCAAGGTTCTATTTGCAAGACCATCTTGGGTGTGAACATAGAAAACTATATGTTCAACAGATCCCAACGGATATGCAATAATCATCGGAAGCCATCGATGTAAACTCTCCGGCATTATCAAGCCTTATAGACTTTATGAGATAATCTGAGTGGTGTACCCTAAATTTCATGGGTGAGAGTTTAACAAACGCAACATTTTCTTGTGGACAGTGATGTGACATCTGATCACTTTTGTCGATGCATCAACCAAAACCATTAATATTTAACTGGTCCGTATGGTGGTTGGATAGGTCCACGAATTTTCCCTTGCATTCTATGCATAAAGAGATAGTGTACATTTTAGTCTTTGCATATGATGGTCTAGTATTCAACATCCTTAACGAGCAACTTAACATAATATATCATTAAAGACAAGACCCTTATTCTGAAGGGGATGCCCATGTGATAATTGAGTTGAGGATATGGTGCATCGTATATTTTTCTCGGGTGCATCAAACACCAGTACTATAGCTAGTATTTGCTCGAATCATTTAGCTTCTAGCTAATAAATTTTAATATCTTCAATGTATGTTTTGGCCACACATTCAAAGGTTATGCAAAGATATTACACCATTTTTCTGGTGGTTTCAACGTTTTAAGCATTGGTTTCAATGAACTTATTTTCCGATAACGTTCTTCTGAAACGTAGAGGTATTTTGCCTCGTCAGCCAGACGAGAAAGCTCAGTTCCTTAATATTGATGACACATATCAATTTTGATTTAGATTCTAGGGTATCAAGCATTTTCATTTCAATATTCTCTAATTATGATTTGCTTCAGGCAAGGAAGATGTCTACTTCAAATAGTTTGTTCTGGAGACTACCAATTAACATGATTAAAGTTACCGATTTTATCATGTCTGGTGAATGTTAGAATAAAACTTCAAGTTTCTTAAGAGGATTATTATCGAAACTGCAAGTTCGATTTATACATGAACTACTGGTTTATTTCTAAACTACCAGTTCACTAGGTACATGTATTTTCAAATTATAATCATGTAACAATTGATAATATTAATTCCACGCTACTAATTTAGCATAGTGAATATGTCACGTAATTATGTGTAAATGCTTCTGGCAATTAACTACACATTAAATATGGTGAATATATTAACAACAACCATTATGAGAAAGTATTTGGAGTGTCTTATAGACATACATAATGACTAGGTTCGAAAAAACTAGTGTCATTAGATTATTTTCATTTTGTTTGATTCTACTGGATGAAAGGAATTGACTTTAATTAAAGTGAAAGAAATAAATCTCTACATATTTTACAAACCTACATGGCACAATCTGAGAGGTATGATGGGCTTCTAGGTCCTGTAGAGGGAGAGTGGGCCTACTGGGCTCAAAATGGTCTGCCAAGAAATATAATGTTATTAGTCAACCCTTTTGGTAACTCCAATTGTATACGACCAAGTAAAACATGATGAGGTGGTGGAGCGAGGCTCACTTAAGTAGGGCTGGGCATAACCGATTGTAGAATGGTTTTCGAACCGCTCCGAATCGAAAAAAAACAGGTCGGTGACCGACCCGATTAAAAAAGTGGAAAAACATTTCCGCCCGCACCGAAACCGATTAAAACGGTCTTGAAAGCAGTGTTAGCATTTCTACCGACCGATACACACCGAACCGACTGCATTTTTTTATATTATATATATATATATTAGTTAAAATTAGTAATTTTTAATATATTAATCAACCCTAATCTAATGAAAACCCTACTCTAATACTAACAATCGCCTCTTCTAATCTAGATCTACTAGGGTTAACTAGGTTAAACCAACATGTCCACTCTCTTATACTCTCCCCTATATATATGAGACAAAATCTCAGTGCCTCTCATCTCTCAACTCACAGCCGCTCCTAAAACTCTAAATTCATTTTCGTGAGTTTCGTTCACTCTCTAGTCTCTAGGTATGGTTCTACCTTCAAGGGTTTCTTCATTTTTTATTCTTCAACTGTTCAACTGTTAGTTTCAATAATTTGGGAGGTGTGATGTTGAATTATGTTGATTTTTTTAAATGTTTTATAAATAACTCACACACCCTACATATGTCAATGAGGTTTGAACCCATGACTTCAAAGTTGTCAGTTGAATTATGTTGATTTGCTATAATAGTATATTGTTTTTGATTTCAATAATTTTTTGATTTCAAATCTGGGTTCGTATTCTATGTTTTGTAGTTGGGGTTTTAATTTCTAACTTCTTATTTCATTTCACTCATTTCAGGATGGCTGGGAATTCTGAAGGGTTTGATCAATTTGATTCATCAACATCTGCGATCAGCAATGGAATGGGTGGGATGGGAAATGTAACACCATCAAGCACTCCTTCACCTACACCATCAAGCAGCATTCCTTAGCTGCCTCCTCTAGCAAGCACTCCACCGAGCATCGGAGCAACAGCTGCTCAAGCCAACCCTGATGCCCAAAGCACTCGACCTACTACTGCTCTTGATGTTGGGTGTAAGAGGAAGAATTCTAACATGGTTTGGGAACACTTCACCAAGCTAACCAACCCTGATGGTTCAAAGATGGAGAAGCCTAGAGCCAAGTGCAATTACTGCCCCCAGACCTACCTAGTGCACTCAAAGTTGAATGGGACTTCAAGTATGAGGCATCACATGTTGGCAGTATGCAGGAAGTGTCCTTTGTACGCTGCGAACAAGAGACAAAGGTACCTAACATTTGATTCTGCTGAAAGTGGAGGTAATCTAAAATCTTACTCATATGATCCTGATGTTGCTAAGTTGGCATGTACTAGGATGATTATTAGAGATGAACTTCCTTTTAGCTTTGTTGAGAAACTAGGGTTCATAGATTTTATCAAGGCTGCTCAGCCACAGTTTAACCCACCATCCCGTAGGACTATAATAAGAGATATTTGGGATTTGTATCTGTGTGAGAAAGATATGATGAAGAATGTCTTAGCTGCTTATGGTCAGAGAATTAGTTTGACCATTGACTTGGACTTCAATCCAAAATGTCAATTATATGGTGTTAACTGCCCACTTTATTGATGATGATTGGGTATTACATAAGCGTATCCTGAACTTTGTTGTCATCCCAAATCATAAGGGCAAGACAATTAGGCAGCTTGTAGAGTCATGCTTGATAGGATGGGGAATAAAAAAGGTGTTTACTATTGTTGTGGACAATGCTAGCCCGAATCAGGTGGGACTTGATTATATGCGGGATAAGATTGGAAACTGGAAAGAGCTAGTCTTGAATGGAGCATTTTTGCACATGAGGTGCTGCTGCCATATCCTTAACTTGATTGTTAAGGATGGAATGGAGGAGTTGGGCAGCTTGATTGATGCGATTAGAAACTGTGTGAAATACATCAGATCATCTCCTGCAAGATTGGAGAAGTTTAGAAAGTGTGCATCTCAAGAGAAGTGTGAGCATAAGGGTAGGATTGTTCCCTTGGATGTTTGCACAAGGTGGAACTCTACTTACTTCATGCTTGATATTGCTGTGAAGTATAGGAAGGCTTTCATGAGGTTGGAGGATGAGGACGTACAATTTGAGAGCTATTTTCAAGAAAAGATTGGTGGGAAGAAAAGGTAATTTAAATTTGTTTCAAATTATTTCAGTTTTGAATCTGTTATTGTATTATATGATTCTAATGCTTTTTGTGTATTTATTTCAACAGGTGTGGGCCTCCTAATTCTGCTGATTGGGATAAGGCGGTTAGACTAGTGAAGTTTTTGTTGAAGATCTTTCATGATGCAACCATTCAGTTCAGTGGCAGCAAGGTGGTGATTGCAAATCAGCCACTTTTGTGGATGTGCACAATTGTTGGGGAGTTGGATAAGTGCATCAAAAGTGGTGACCCTCTCATGGCGAGCATTGGGATAACAATGAAGGAGAAATTTGACAAGTATTGGGGGAGGCTTGAAGACATGAGAGAAATTTGCCTCATTTCTGTTTTGATGGATCCGAGATACAAGGTATTGTATCTAGAGTACTTCTTTCCCAAGCTACAAGAAAACAAGGCAAAGGTGCAGCAAATGGTTACTGAGGTGAAGAAAATCTTTGAAAAGATGTACAAAGAGTATTATGATGCTGATCTAGAAGCTGCTCAAGCTTCAATGGAGGCCACATTGCCTAAAGTGGATGGTGCACCTGCTTTAAGTGTTGATGAAGACAGCCATGCTGCAAATATTTCTGCCTTCATGAAGCTGAGGGAAGAACAACATGTGGTGGAGATAAAATCCGAGGTTGACAAGTATCTGTTGGAAGCACCCAAAGACCCTACAAAGAAGAACTTTGGTATTTTGGGTTGGTGGAAAGAAAATGCATCTAGGTACCCCATCTTATCGTAGATTGCAAAAGATGTGTTCGCTGTTCCTACATCAACAGTTGCATCAGAGAGTGCATTTTCTCTTGGGAAAAGGGTGATTGATCCAGTTAGAGCAAGCTTAAGTCCTAGAATGGTGGAATGCCTAGTCTGTTGCAGTGATTGGCTAAGAGGCAACAGTTCTGCTGCTCTGTACAAAGAGCCCACAGAAAATGAGCTTGCTCTATATGCTGAATTAGAAAAGCTTGAAGCTGGTAAGTTAGTTTTGAAATAATTTCAATTTTAAATGTTTATAAGTTCAAGTCTAATACTTGTTTCAATTTTCTGTGACTAGATTGTCTTCCTCAATTTCTGAATCAGGAGTGAAGACTGAAGTAGAAGTGATGTTGCTGATCCCATTTTGGTGGCTATTAAATAAGAGGGTCTGAAACGTTTCTGCAATTTTGCTGGTTTCATTTATGTTTAATTATTTATAAGTTTCATTTTTCATTTGAACATGGGTTGTCATTTGGTATTTGAACCAAATTTTGGATTTGTGATGGTTATGGTATTTTATCTATTGAACTTATGGTATTTGTGATGTTTTTAAGTTTCTAAGTACGATAGATGAATTAGTCTATGTTTATCAGCTTTTTGGAAGTTATGCAGGTCTGTAAAAGTATGAAGTATTGAACTGTTGGATAAATTTGCTGAAAATGTAAATGAAAACAGGTTTGGGCTCTAATTCTTCTGAGTTGGGCTTGAAAACTTATAAAATAAAATTTGACCCAGTTATGACTGAAACCGACCCGGCCCGAATCGAAATTCGGTTAAACCGGTTTATTCGGCCCAGTCCATTAAAAAGCGGTTATCGGTTGCTTTTTTCTCCAAACCTGTTAAAACAGGTTGAAATCGATTTTGGGCCAAACCCGACCCACATCGACATATGCCCAGCCCTACACTTAAGTACACATCCTCAAAAGAACTTGCCTAGACATCGCATCAAACTGGTTGAGCTTAGTTTGAGAAGAGTTATAATCAGTGTCATGGACTCAAGGCGACATGTGGCGAGCTTTGTGCTAGCCTTACAACTTAGGTTGAGCTCCTGGCTTGGGCTTATTGTTGTCACATAGGCTTGATTTGAGCTTCTGACTCAGCCTTATTTAATATTCATCATTAATAAAACAAATCAACATATGCTATTAATTCATTACTTACACAATTTAAAGTGAAAGTAATTTTCAATTAAATCGAAATAAACTAAACATAACAGAAACAATTTAATTGACATAAAGTATATGCCTTAACATTGGTAATTACTGAACCAATAAATGTAAACAACGTAGCGGTTACGTGAAAAATAAATTCATTTGCATCATTAATTGCTTCCGGCAAAATGCGTTATTACATACCCATAACAATTCATATAAATGATAACATAATTGAGAATTGATTAAATAAAACTGACGCAATTTGAATTTGGTAACCGACATTTAATATATGACATAAATTACTAAATAAATATCATTTATGCAGCGGTTAAGTACGTACCAAGGGCAATGAGTACAAATCTCTTTAATGCTTCTAGCATAGGTGTCAAGACCCACCCCGAATTTCACCTTGAAACCCGAAGTAAGTCTTGCAGGGTCCACTTCCAAGGAAAATTTACTGAAGAAATCGGTAAACCTCCCTTGAAAATGGACAACCCTAACCCGAAAATTCAAAAATTTACCCTCCTATAAGAAACAACCAACTTCCAATTTATCCATAAATATCCAAATAAAATAACATGAATCTCAGCACACCACCATTAAAATATTCGCTAACCCCAAGGGTAGTCATAGCTACTAAAGAAAACTAGAGGAAACAGGAAAATACAATGGTAGGTTTATTAGGTAACCTACTGGTGAAAAGTGGTGGAGAAGTGGGTAACTATGCCTCGCCTCCTACTAGTGCCAACCCGGACTCTGCAGACTGGACATTTTTTAAACGAAGGGCCTAAAGGAAAACATTTGAAAAACGTTAGAGTGAGTGGACAAAATGAAAGAATAAATAAAGAACGTAATAACCATATTTATGTTTTCCTAATTTAAATTTTAGAGAAAACGAATACGTGCTCCACGCGATAAATCTTTTATCTCAAAAATATATACCAATATATGTATGTATTTACACACGTCCATACTCCCTATATAATTATTTTATAGATTTAAAATAATTTATATAGGGCTACTACGCTCGCGTCGAACGCTCACGTCACGCCTTAATGCGGTGCTACACTACGCCATTAAGGTGGACGGACGGGTGTCACATCCCGACTCTTAATTTTTACCTTACTTACTAGCTTGGTATTAATAGGAATTTTACCGTTTCCGTCAATGAGGTTATAGTTTAATTGGTTTCTAGAGGGGTTTTAGGGGACGGTTATTTCGGAGAATTATTTGTAGGAGAAAAATGTGACGACGGTAAAAATGGTAAATTTTAGCTAGTAAAAGGTAATTTTTATTAGGATATTATTTTAGGGTGTTAAATTTTGGAGTTGGGTTATATGTGTGGTATTGGACCAGTTGGGCGAAGCCCATATTTTTTTCTCCCTTCTCTCTTTTCTCTCTCCTCCCTCCCGATTCTCTCTCCCTCTGCTCGAAAAACTTGCCGAGCCCGACCGCCGCCGTCCGGCCACTGTACGCCGCTGTACCAGTCCCAAACGGTCGGCCATCTCCTCCTCTTCCCTCCTGGACCAGTGACAGCTTCCTTAACACCGCCGTGAAGGAGAAATCGACCCCGAAAGGTCCGACTGTCTAAAGCTTCCCGTCGCCGGAACTCGCTCCTCCGGCTGCCATAGCCGGAGCTACTTGTCTCAAAAGGAAGCTCTCATCCCGTGCATTCATTCCTCCAAAGGTTTCACTCCCTCTTGGCCTAGGTAAGGAGTTTCGAGTGTTTGAAATTCTAGGGTTTTTCGTAATGTTTTCGTTCGATTGACATAGTTAGGCTTGAAATTGGTGTTTGTGCTAATTAGGAAAGTTGTAGAGGAGATTGATAGGAAGATGCTGTCAAAATTTGGTAACCATTGGAGGTCGCCGGAGTCGGCCTCCGGCCGCCGCTGTTTAGGGGTTTTTATGGTTTTAGATGTGGAATATTAAGGGGAGGTTAATGATGTGAATTTTGGAAATTTTGGAGGAATTTTGGATAGGTTTGGGATTTTTCAAAGTTTGGTATTTTGGCGGTTAATTAGTGTAGAATCCGACCGTTGAATTTCCCTTACTATTGTTTTATAATGTTCAAATAAATGAATTGAGGCTATGGTTGGAGTTTGGTGTGAATCCGATAAGCTTAACCTTGGAAAGAGTAGTGGATTAGACAGAAGAGTTTTGGGTTATATATTTAAGTATTATTATTTTCTGAAATTGAAGTTTGATCCTAAGCATGATTATTGTGCCAGGATTCGAGGAGACCTCACTTGAGTGGCGAATTGGATTTCGTCGGGCTTATGCCTAAAATAGTGAGTGAACTTTTGTTTTATTATATCATGCATGCAATAGTTTATTGTTGAGTAATTTATTTTATTGGAGCATCAATCGTCATTTTTATTTGACAATTTTATTCATTGTGGTGAGTTACCGAAAGTGGGATTTTCGGTAAATTATAAAATATTTATGAGGAGAGTATGTATATAAATGCTAGCTAGCAATATGTGTTTGTCCACCTTAATGACGTAGTATATAACCGCATTATGGTGTGACATGAGTGTTGGACGCAAGCGTAGTAGCCTTCTATGAGTGTTTAATTCATATAGGGGGTATGTGCACATATTTATACACCCGTCTGTCCACCTTAATGGCGTAGTGTATCACTGCATTAAGGCGTGACGTGAGCGTTGGACGCGAGCGTAGTAGCCCTATATAGATTATTATTAATTTATATAGGGAGTATGAGCGAGTGTAAATACATACATATTTTAATATATATTTTTCTGAGCTGAAGAGGCTCGATATTTATGGGATAAAGTATTTATCGCTTGAGGCATGCAACATATTTTCTATGGAAATTTAAATTGGGAAAACATAAATATTTTCATTAAATTCATGTTTGTCCACTCACTCTAACGTTTTTAAATGTTTTCCGTTTGACCATTCGTTTTAAAAATGCCCAGCTTGCAGGTTAGTATAGTTGAGGTCGGGCGTACATGGAGAAGAGACATAGTCAATAGTATAGTTTCCGCTCATTTTTATACTTCTAGTCCCTTTCCTCTCAAATAGAGTTGCTCAGAACTGTGATTGTTGGTTGTGAGATTTTCTTATTGAAGTTAGTAATTATGTTTGAGAGATGTCGTGATTTGGGGAGCATGAAGGCTCCAGGAGTAGATGGTATAGATGGATTTTGTTTTTGAAGTGTGTGCAGGTATTATTAGGAAATGTTGTCCATTTTCAAGGGAGGTTATGCTGAATTCTTGGTAACTTTTCCTTGGAAGTGATCCCCGCAGGATTTACTTGGGGTTTCAGAGTGAAATTCGGGGTGGGTCTTGACAACCTACACTGACAGACAGACTAGAGCTCTATTCCTAACCGTAACCAATCACCCGGCCAAAGGCTTGGAACCCAGTTTAACTGCCCAATAATAATCACAAAGTAAATAATAACATCATAACCGTAACCAATCACCCGATTAAAGGCATAGAACCCGGTTTTGACTATTTACACAACATTTCACCAAAAGAGTTGAATTATCATAACCGCAACCAATCACCCGATTAAAGGTTTGGAACCCCGTTTGACTATCTAAACCACAAATCACAATATAATAAAATCATCAACAACAACACAAGATCACATCATAAATTATATCCTTTCACATAGATATAATTACATGAACAAATATAGATATTCCATAAGAATAATCTATCAATAGCCAAACACATTAAGATCACATGAACCTTAAAAATAGTCATACAATAGGAAAACTTGTTTTAACTTACCTATGAGCCGTTGGCGATTAAGCTCATATATTTAAAAAAAAAACAAACAAAAACATAATTTTTCTTCTTTTATTTATTTATTCTTCATCATCACAATCATCATCATAATCATCCTCATAACAATTATCATAATCATAATCATCCTCATAACAACTATCATCATCATAATCATCCTCATAACAATTTTCATCATCATAATCATCCTCATAAAAATTATCATTATCATAATCATCATCATCAAAAATCAATCATCATAATCATCATCATCAAATGACCATAATAAAACTTAGTTCAAAAGTGAACCTTGGTGAGATTTACTCACCTATATATTCCCGCTGCAACTTCACCAAAAACACAAGGAACAAGCTCACTAACAACTCCACAAGCTACCTAATTAACACAAATTATAACCTTATTAACCACTCAAAAAGAAACAACGTACCTTTAACCAACCTTTAGCCTAAAGGTTGCCCAAAGGAGGCAATCCTTCCTCCGAGACCTCCCAAGGTCGTCGGACACCCAACAACCTATCCAAGCTGCCTTCAAGTTCAACTTCCAAAGTTTACAACTTAACAAACCTCAATGAATAACATAGCACCTAATATGCAGTACTAAAACAACACTTAACCTTATCACAAAACAACACACTCATAACTACAACAACTAGTTAACACAGCCACCCAAAAACTCTCACACTGCTCGGACGTGCTCCCACGCGCCACCACAGGCGGCGGCGAGTGGGCCCCACACGCCACCACCAACTTCCAAATTTGAGAAAACTCAAAACATGAAACTTGTAGTTTGAAGCATGGTGAACAAATTTAATACCTGGAGGTTCAACCAGTTTAGCCGAAATCGGCCGAAAAACACCCCAAACACCAAAACGAGTTCAAACTTAAATCTGCAATTCATGGCTCAAAACCTCAATATCTTGCTTCAAACTAAGCCTAGCCACAACCAGAAGGAGGAGAGGACCAAAACTCACCTATTGCTGCCCCTCGTTGCCACTGCAAACGGCGGTTCTGATCGGTGACACATCCTAGCTTTTCTTCGGCCAAGAACTCTGTCTCTGACTTGCAACACCGTGCTACACCAACCTAGGATTAAGAGGTCGTCCGTGTGAGTCGTACGGGGACCGGCGGCGTCTCGATTGGTGGCCAGAAGAAGAAGAACGCCGGCGAGACCGTAGCAGTTCCTCCACCTCGTGGTGGCGTCTAGGCGGCGCGACGACAAGCGGCGCTACCCTAGGAATGGAGAGGAGGTCGGCGTGAACCGAATGGGACTGGCAGCGTTGCTTTTGGTGGACGGACGGCTGACTTCTGCTCCGACGAAGGTCCGGCTATGTGTGCGGCTCAGGGAGAGAGAAGAGAGAGAGGGAGTTGGGTTTTCTGAAATTAGGTTTTCTACCCCTAAACTTTTCTATTTAACCCAAAATCTCATAAGGCCACGAACTTCCGCTGACCATAACTTTCTCATACGACATCTGTTTTACGCATGCCGCTTGTCTACGAACTCGTATCGCCAAACTTTACAAGTTTCAAGAAGGAAGTTTTTGAAGATTACTTAAGGAAAATAAAGTCAACTTTTTGATCTCTTAAAAGTCAAAGCACCTTAAATAAACTCTTGAAACTTCAATTTCGCATAACCCAATAATAATTTCCATAAATAATCCTTCATAAAATAAGGGAATAATACAAGGAAAATGATATGAAAATCTGGGGTATTACACCCTGGGTATCTTGGAATAGCCCATTGGTGACTAGAATAATAACCATTCCAGAGAAGAATTTCAATACTCCCTCTAGCCCTCAGATCGACCTTACGATGATGGAACGTGAACATGCAAAATACCAGATGATCGTATCTCCACAGGTATGATATTGTGATTTTTTCTGCATTCTATATAACTACACAGGTAATTGTCAACCTGTAGTTACATAGATAGTTTCAGGGGTAGCTTAACATATGGTTCTTTTCTCAACTGTTGCCTTTATGAATTACTGGTTTATCAGTGAAACTATTTAGGGTTATGTAACTCTCCATTTAACAAGTTATATATGATTATCTCTCCACAGGTAGCAGTTCCTGTCATTAATCTAGATGAAGAGGAGAGTGATATTGAGATCGAGCTGACAGAGGAAGACTCTGGAAGAACAACATCAGCCTTGGGGATGTATTCCTACGTGGCTCGGATCAAGAACAAGCAAAGAAGGCCAGCAAAAAGAGATGATATATACTGGTGGGGGGAGGTTAAAAACAACAGAGAGAAGAAGGCTACAGAAATAGCAGAAGAAAGAAAGAAAACTCTTAAGCAGAAGAGGAAGAACAAGATAGGAGAAGGAGATGAACAGACCGAGTATGGAGATGTAATTCATACTATCGGTGATGATGAGATGGAACCGATGCCAATACAGATTGTTCCAACCACCGCGAGGCCAATTTGGACTATGACTAAGAAGGTGGTTTGGACAACTTTCAAAGCATTCAAGTGCATGGATCCATTGACAAAGAAAAAATGGAAAACTTGTTGGGACAACTTAAATGACAGGTAAACTCAAATCACTTTGAAAATTCATTTTTATATAAAGTTTTTCATATTTGATTTGGTTTTTTAAATGTCTAGGTGACTAGCATGTAGCACACTAGTAAGGCCTTGTGTTAATGTAGGCAGGCTAATGTAATTACATAAGTGTAGCATGCATGTAACTACCCAGGTAACTATCAATCTGTAGTTACATTAGTAGTTACATTGATAGTTACATAGAGATTACATAGATGGATAATTGAGTAACTGCTGATGTAACCTGTAATCTAACCAGCTTAATCCTTTCCTGCAGAGACTTCCTATGGGAAGGCCTATTGTATGGTTCAGAGCTTATAAAGCTTGATATGTTGGAGGTTATAATAGACAAAGTAGTGGCATGCAATGTAATAGACTGCTTTGGTGCCATTATAGCTGACGAAATTTCTCAGCAAGATTCTTAGTCTGTCGTTGTTCCTAGGGTTATGCAAACCATGGCATGGGTAAGGCTAAAACTATTTACATCTCTATTAATAATTGATAATATGGATAGTTACATGCATAGTACATAGATGGATAGTTACATTGATAGTTTATGTTTCATTTTAATAGCATTCAACAGAAAATCTTCACAGAAGTAACATCCACCACTACTTCCTTGACAAGTTGTATGACTATTTGAAAGAAGCGACAATGATTTTTTTTCCCGATGACAAGTGAAAGGAAAGTTTCACCATACACTCCTTGTTTTCCAAGTTCAACCCCCCCACCCGCCCCCCCGCCATTTCTACCACCTAGATTCAATGAAGGGAAGAACATCAGATGGGAGTAGGTGTCAGGACCTACCCCGGATTTCCCCTCGAAATCTGGGATAAACCCTGCGGGACCCACCTCAAGGAAAATTCTACCAAAATTATTGGTAGAACCTCCCTTGAAAATGGGTAATCCTACTTGAAAGAAAATCACCAAACCCAACTCACAATAATTCCCAAACAACATCCATAAATATAATCCCTCAAATCAACACAAACAAAAGAATCTTTTTTCAACAGCTCTTAACATGCTTAAATCATCCCTTAATTATCAGAGCACCTACTAGGAAATGAGATAAACAACAATGCAATAGGTTAAACTGGTAACCTATATGGGAAAACTGGATGAGGTGGGGATCTATGACACGCCTCCTATCCTCGCCGAACCAAACTCTGCAGACTGGGCATTTAAAAATGAAAAGCCTAGGGGAGAAGCATTTAAAACGTTAGAGTGAGTGAACAAAAATAATTAACAAGAATATGGAGCAATGAAATCCAATTTATGCTCTCCCATAATTTCAATTCGAAAAAAAATATTTTGCATGCTTTTCATGGAAGATTTTCCATGAATATTTACAAACAAAAATAATGAACCAATCACATTGGTTCTCATTATTTGATAAAAATGGGGAAGAGGTTTTCACCATAACAATGAGCCTCCCAAGCTAGGGTCAGAGCCTCCTAGGCTAGGGTCAGAGCCTCCTAGGCTAAAATAGCGTCCCACGCTAAGCGTACTACTCACTTATGGCGAGTAGTCGCTAATAATGGCTAGCTAACATATAGAAATATAAATACCGATCGGTTGCCTCCCAGGCTATGATAGCGTCTCATGCTAAGCGCACTACTCACATATGGTGAGTAGCCGCTAATAATAGTTAGCTAACAATAAAGATTATATATATCAACCCTTTATGGTGAAATAAAAGAAATAGCAAATATCCGGAACGTCACTTCCCCAAAAATTAATTTAAAAACATTTGAAATGTCCCACATGTCAAATAAAATGCTCAGAGAGTTCCCAAAAATAAATGGAACTCTTTACTCCAAGAAATTATAAAATTTCTAATATGCCTTTGAAAATTAAATAAATTTTATTGCATGCAAGTCATTCAAATCAAAGGTCTACTCACTGTGCTCGGCTATGCCTGCCGACGACCCGAGGCTCCCTCCAACTGATCCTTCTCACGGCCTGAACAATAATTAATATTAATTCCCATTCAACAAAAATCTTCAACAAATAATTTCATAAAATTAAGGGTCTAAAATAAATCTTCTTCCTTGCCCATTTCCTCCATCTTTAATCCATTAAAACTCAAAGTTCACCGCCATCACCGATAACCAACAAATCAACCATATACGAAATTTAAAACCGGCTAACCAAACTACCAAGAAACCATTCTAATCACCGCCAAAATCCTTAACCATGGACAAATCCCCAACATTAACAAAACTCCTCTAAAAATTCCAAACTATACTTCAATAAACTCCTCTCCTTAATACCATCTTAAAAACATGAAAATCAGCCCCTAAGGGGCGGCGCCGCCGCCTACTCCACCGGCAGCCGTTTTCCAGCGACCTCCAATGCTTCTCAAATTTTAACAGCATAATCCTCTCATCATCCACAACAACTTTCATAACTAGCACTTTGTCCAATTCTAATGCTGTCTAGGATAATCGAACCAAAACATCCATAAATCCCTAAAACTTTCAATTATACAAACCACCCTAACGAGATTGAATTAGACCGATTCCTTTTGAGGGATTACTCACCTTGACAAGGGCTACAAGTTGAGCAAAAAATCTCGGCCTATGGTGGCCGGAGGATGGAGCTCCGGCGAAGGGACAGTCGGGGTTCCGGCGGCTTTTTCTCCTCTCCGGTGGCACTATCGACTCAGACACTAGGCCGAAAAGAGAGAGGAGGTGGTGGGGGTCCAAACCGAGCTGGAGCGGTGGCCGGTTGCTGGAGGCAAAGCTTTCTGACTGGAGGCAAAGCTTTCCGACTGGAGGAGCTCGGGAAGGAGTTTCGGGAGAAGAAGAGAAGAGAAAGAAGAGAAGAGATAAAAAAGAAGAAATTGGGCTGCCACCCCCCGGCCCAATGCTCAAACCCAACAATAATAAACCCACTTCAAATTTTCCCCTTTTTACCCACTCAAAAACTTTACCATTTAATTGATAACTTTTTTCATGCTAACTCTGATTTTAACACACAGCATGTTTACGAATTTGTAATCACGTCACTTACAACTTTCATGAAGAAAGTTTTCCCAAATTCCAAACGGAAGAAAAAGTCAACTTTAAGGTCCTTAACAGTAAACGGTTACTTAATACGGTAAAAGACTAAAATAATACCAAAGTAAATAACCGTAAAATAACTTAAGGACTAGGGTGTGACAGTAGGGGACAGACATGGAAAGATGCCCAAAAGATGGTAAAGATTTTCTCTTATTAGCTGTTGTGAAGTTTTAATGTAGCTATAGGGATTGCTTTGCTTTCTTTTGCATTCTGTGTGAGATGTAACTACCAATCTCTAGTTACATGCATAGTTACATACATAGTTACATAGATGGATAGTTACATGCATAGTTACATAGATAGTTACAGACATAGTTACATGCATAATTACAAGGATAGTTACATGGATAGTTACATAGATGGATAGCTACATGGATAGTTACATGGATAGTTACATGCTTAGTTACATGCTTAGTTACATGCATAGTTACATAGATAGTTACATGGATAGCTACATAGATAGTTACATGGATAGTTACATAGATGGATAGCTACATGGATAGTTACATGGATAGTTACATGCTTAGTTACATGCTTAGTTACATGCATAGTTACATAGATAGTTACATGGATAGCTACATACATGGATAGTTACATGCATAGTTACATAGATGGATAGTTACATGCATAGGCAAGTCAATGTAGTTAACCGTAGGGAAACTATTATGTAAGAAATTGACTGTTTGTTCAATGATTTTGTTGTGCAGGCAACTATGGTTGAGTTATGGATGGCTGCATTCAAAGAATAAGCAGATGACATGCTGAAGAAAGGGTCCTGCAGAAAAATGGACATGAACATAAGCAGTTCAGAGAAGCTAGTAATGAAAAAAGAAAAGCTTACGGATAGAGAGAGAAAGTCCATATAATGGGTTAAGAAAAACTATATTGAAAAGATCCTGATCAGTTGTCAAATCAATGGACCACTACCTCAGCAAGATCCCACATCGTAAGTTTTAGAAGTTTTCAGTTCAGATTTAAAGTTTTGGTTAGATAACTACCTAGGTAACTATCAGTCTGTAGTTACATGGATAGTTACATAGGCAGATACACAAGTGTAGCTTGTATATAACTACCCAGGTAACTATCAGTCTGTAGTTACATGTAAGAAATTGACTGTTTGTTAAATGATTCTGTTTTGACTTGAATTTTTTTTGAAAAAGAGATTGGATTGTGGGATTTTCGTTGTACTATATGGAAAAACTTTCCAAGGAGGAAAGGTTTGAGAGAACATTGAAGAAGGAAGATGTTTTGAAGTTTAGAGCACAAGTGGTGAAGAGGTTAACCATAGGCACAGTTGGTACTCAATACATCATCAGCAGTGGGTTTACCAAGTTTAATATCAATGTTTCATCAATTGTATTTGAATAGCTAAATGAAAGATTACTTGTGTGGAACATATCTCTATTAATACAGATTGCTTTGCTTTGCCATATTCTGTGTTCTCTGTGAAGAAAAAAAGTGTAGCTTGTTACAGATTGCTTTGCTTTGTCATATTATGTGTTCTGTGTGAGAAAAAAAAGTGTTGCTTGTTACAAATTGCTTTGCTTTGCCATATTATATGTTCTGTGTGAGAAAAAAAAGTAGTTACATGATTGCTTTGCTTTGCCATATTCTGTGTTACAGATTGCTTTGCTTTGCCATATTCTATAGTTTAACCGATTGCTTTGCTTTGTCATATTGCTTTACCATAATTGCAGCGTGCCGCTGCACCGCAACGGCAGCATCCCGCTGCATATTAGAACAAAAATCTATTAAAATTCATGTAACTAGCAATGTAACTACCTAGGTAACTAGCAATTTGTAGTTACATGGATAGTTACATGGATAGATACATGCATAGTTACATAGATGGATAGTTACATAGATAGTTACAAGCATAGTTACATGGATAGTTACATGCATAGTTACATAGATGGATAGTTACATAGATAGTTACATGCATGGTTACATGGATAGCTACATGCATAGTTACATAGATGGATAATTATATAGATGGATAGTTACATAGATAGTTACATGCATGATTACATGGATAGTTACATGCATAGTTACATAAATTTATTTAATAATAATTGCAGCGTGCCGCTGCACCGTAACAGCAGTGTCCCGCTGCGTATTAGAACAAAATTCTATTAAAATCCATGTCACTATGGATAGTTACATGGATAATTAATGGATAGTTACATACATGGATAGTTATATGCATAGTTACATGGATAGTTACTGTTTGAGCCAAAGGGAATTTTTTTCCTAGTAGAGTGTTTCCACGTTGGATTTTTCAGTTCGCACAAGAAATGACTTTGCGCGGAATGACTAGCTCACTCCGTGTACGCGAGGCAAGATTGACACTTCGCGTAAAAGTCCTGGGCGAGGCGAAATATACCCAGGAAACCTGGCGAAATAGTTCGCGTGGAAGACTCCGCGAAAAAGTCGATGGCGGAGTCCGCGTATACTACTTTGATCGTTGAAGACTATTAAAAGTCTTCGGCATGTTTCGGGCCGATCCTTGTGGCCCATTTTAATAAATACGGGTTTCAGTGGCTCACGGATTGGTTTGAGACTGTGACACACCACGGGGTAAGATTGTTCTTAATTCTAGTTCACATAAGGAGTCTATAGTTGGCAATACAGAAGCAAAGTCCTATGCGGAAATGGAGTGTGCGAACTGGACAGGTGTCGCGGGCTGGTTGTTTCAGAATCCAACTTGAACTGTGATTTTCCCTTCGCCGCAAGTTAAGCCTCTATATAAAGAGACTCAAAGCTTCTTCTATAGACACAATCAAATCTCTTAACAAAAATATAAACTGCAAACACCAGTTACCCTTCGAGTCAATCGAAAACCTTAACCCTAAGCGCACCGCCACCTAGCCTTTTCTCAGAGCCCTCTCGGACTCTTTTTCGGTCACCCTGATTTCCCTATAGTTGCTCTACTTGCGACACCGTGAGTATCAAATCGCCTTGTGCTCGTAAATTCCTCCTCTGAGGTGGCACATGGAAACCCCTTCCGCCTGATCAAGAAGTCAAGCGCACCCTACTACTCTTTCCTCGTCCACGAGGTGGCACGCCCGCAAAATCTCCCCTACTCTTTTTTCGCTAGAGACCTCTGCTCCGCGCGTTGAGGATCGTGGCCAAAACAGTTACATAGATGGATAGTTACATAGATAGTTACTTGCATAGTTACATAGATGGATAGTTACATGGATAGTTACATAGATGGATAATTACATGGATAGTTACATATATACATAGTTACATGGATAGTTACATGGGTAGTTACATGCATAGTTACATGGATATTTACATAGATGGATAATTACATGGATAGTTACATATATACATAGTTACATAGATAGTTACATGGATAGTTACATACATAGTTACATGGATAGTTAGATGCATAGTTACATAAATTTATTTAATAATAATTGTAGCGTGCCGCTGCACCACAACGACAACGTCCAGTTGCGTATTAGAACAGAAATCTATTAAAATCCATGTAACTATGGAGTTACATGCATAGTTACATAAATGGATAATTACATGCATAGTTACATATATGCATAGTTACATGGATGTAACTAGCAATGTAACTACCCATGTAACTGCTGAACAAAATGAAACTTGAAACAAACAAAGCAATGAAACTTGAAATAAACAAAGCACTTCGAAAAACAAAAAAATTGGGTTTGCATTAATATTTGCAGCGTGCCGCTGTACTTCGAAAAGTGAGATACACAGTTTCCACTATCATAATAAAAAGCAACAGCTAAATAAATGGAACGTCCAACAGCAGAATTGTAACTGTTAATGTAACTACTAAAAAGAACTTGAATCCATCAATGTAACTATTGAATCCATCAATGTAACTACTGAATCCATCAATGTAGCTGTCATATGTAACCAAAGGCTATATTAGAGCTTTACAACTTGTTCTGTTATGCCCATCATATTTCCCACACCTGGAACACTTGATTTGCCTTTTTACATCACTCCTAAGAAAAACATAGTTTGCATAGAAAAGCTGAGAAAATGACCATTACTGTTTCAAACCAGATCTCCGGTGAGTTCCAGTGCCGAAATGTTAAATCGCCTCAAAGAAAAGTTGAAGCTAATTCAACAAGAGTTTCAGGCATATATAGCTTTCTTCCATAGCATGGTTGGAAGTATCTCCTGTTTTGATCTTTTCCCGGCTATACTGCAGAACTTCTGGTTTCCTGGCAATGACCTTGCTGCCTTCAACATCAAACTGAGAATGACTCGGGTCTCCAAATCCACTTCTGTAAAATCCTACAGAAACTATACTCATAGGCCTTTCTGTTAATATAAAGCACACATTCCCAGGTTCTAGGAGTTTCAAACCGTAGCCCTCCATCCGAGCTTTATTTGAAGCAGCTAGATCCTCGTTCATCTCATTTAGAGACTTGATCATCTCATCGTAATGTTTTAACTTAGCTGAGATTTGATGAGATGGTGCTTATGTCTAGTAGTCATGGAATGAATATGGGGAATCTTGAAACTCATTGGAAAATCCTTGTTGCATATGTGTATTGGTGTTCCACGAAGAATAAGAAGGATCATCCCAAACTGTATTGTGTAGAGGTGCCCTTGGTTGTCTTGAAATCCTCCAAGCATATTTTGATCATAGTATCCTTGATATTGGATGCTTGGGCATGTCTCCGTTGAATGACCTACCATGGAGCATCTAGAACACACCTCGTAAGGTTGATGCCACATTGAAAACCAAAACAAAAACTATAGTTAGTAACATATACAAAAATTAATCTCAAGTACTAGGGCTGGGCATATGTCGATGCGGGTCGGGTTTGGCCCAAAATCGATTTCGACCTATTTTAACCGGTTTGGAGAAAAAAGCAACCGATAACCGCTTTTTAATGGACTGGGCCGAATAAACCGGTTTAACCGAATTCCGGTTCGGGCCGGGTTGGTTTCGGTCATAACTGGGTCAAATTTTATTTTATAATTTTTCAAGCCCAACTCAGAAGAATTAGAGCCCAAACCTGTTTTCATTTACATTTTCAGCAAATTTATCCAACAGTTCAATACTTCATACTTTTACAGACCTGCATAACTTCTAAAAAGCTGATAAAAATAGACTAATTCATCCATCGTACTTAGAAACTTAAAAACATCACAAATACCATAAGTTCAATAGATAAATACCATAACCATCACAAATCCAAAATTTGGTTCAAATACCAAATGACAACCCATGTTCAAATGAAAAATGAAACTTATAAATAATTAATCATAAATGAAACCAGCAGAATTGCAGAAACGTTGCAGACCCTCTTATTCAATAGCCACCAAAATGGGATCAGCAACATCACTTCTACTTCAGTCTTCACTCCTGATTCAGAAATTGAGGAAGACACCATAGTCACAGAAAATTGAAACAAGTATTAGACTTGAACTTATAAACATTTAAAATTGAAATTATTCAACATTTCAAAACTAACTTACCAGCTTCAAGCTTTTCTAATTCAGCATATAGAGTAAGCTCATTTTCTGTGGGCTCTTTGTTGATGGGGACTACATCGACTACAAAGTAAACAATGCAACCTCACACAATTATTACCCTGCAAATGTCATCGTTAGTATAGAATAAGTAGGGATCGTTCAGTCCGGGGATGTCAAAGGGTGAATTGAACTTATAAGTGCTAATACATAATCACATAATACACATATAAATTGGGGGGTTTTGGAAAGATTTATCTAACTAAAACTACTGCTAAAATAAAACCTAAACTAACATATATACATGTGATCGACAACTTCACACAAAACAAGAAACGAAAACACTCAAGAACATGTAACAAATTATGCAAGACATTTGGTACAACAGTTTCAACACATCCTGGACTCTACTTCAATTCTGATTCTGATTTAGATCCCTTCGCGGTTACTCCAATCGTTAAGACTTCACAAGTATTTAGAATCAACTTCGCGTGTAATCCTAAATTGTATGCTAACTCGTTTAAAGACACTTCACGTAGAAATTAAACAAGAAAACACATAAGCATAGTAAGCCGAATCAGAAACATGCACAAGGTATGGCGTCACTCATCCTATTAACATGCAAGTTTTCACAATTATACTTAACCACTTTTAAGCAACAAAGACCTAGACAACTTTGCGTATGACTAAATCATATATCACTTTGGTAGATGAAATCGCAACCACATAACAACCATGGCCTTAGGCTGTATGCAACCATTGATTTTGCCTGCTCGATTCAGAAAACTAATCGAATACAATCAAGAACACATTAAAACATGCTGCCCTAAATCTAGCACAAAAAATATCACATGGACAAGTATGTAACTATAAATATCAGAAAATCTAAACATTTTACAAAACCAAATTGGCAACCATAAAAACATACAATCTTCATAGACAAAGTATTGTAAAATTACAGAAACATAAACAGCCATGAGAAGAATGGATCACACTTTGTAGTGACGCGGCTCGTTTCCGGGTGCGCGACAATTATGAACCCTGTTTTGACAATTGTAGTATTGGTAAATAAGGTTCGATCAATCCGAGGACTTTAGGGTGCTCATGCGTTTACAAAACTAGAAAAGTTAATCACAGAATATAAACAGCAATTACATTTACATGATTTCAGGGGGGGATTTTAAGGTTTTGTTCTACGTTCCTACGAAAACAGTAAATAAAGTATAATATAAACAAGTGATCATCTTCCACACACACACAACCTTCAAACAACAAGTATGAATCGATATATTATCATGTGAATAATGAAAATGTTGTCAAGCAAGATATGTCAATGAACCCGAAACACAAGCTTGAAGAAGTCATTGCATTCCATCGAATTCTACTTAATAATCGTCTACATTGGAGAAGTCCTAACACGTAGACAATCTCATATAAAGGCTGCGATCGATGCGAAGGCACCCGTCCACACAATATATAAGTCATTAAGAACTAAAGAATTATGATTTCAAATGCACCACGAGTTTACTTGAAGAAGCTTAACTCCCAGATGCATAACATATAGTCTCGGCCATTAGGCATAGCCTTCACTACTTCTAGATCTATACTTACTTGAAGAAGCTTAGTACAAATCATAGCAATCACCAATCCTGCAGAATCGGTTTAGTATATAACATGTAACTATATGCTTAACAATTTGCATGACAAACAAATAAAACCATTCACAATCATCCAACATATCAACATCATACTCATTTATTTAAAAGAATAACAAGTTCAAACCATAGAACCATGCAACTTTGAATCCGAATTTGAAGTTAATGCAAGAAAAGAGAACAGGCATGTTGTTACACTTTTTCGATGATCTTCAAGGGCCAGTTGATGATGACGCAAGTGCTCCTCAGCTTCAAGATCTCGGCTGCAGCTTGGAGAAGTCCGAAGGCTGCTCTCCAACGTTGGCTTCTCGGCTTCTAGATGCACACGGCTACAGGAAGAAATATGCTATTGTTTTTGTGTGATTTGTGCGTGAAGAGATGATCTCCAAAACTCAGCATATGTCTTCTATTTATAGTGTCCATGTCGCACCTAGGGTTTATTCTCCTCCCTTGATTTTACCTTGATCCAACGGTCCAAGAGAATTGCCTGACAAATTAATTAAAATCTCTTGGGAACTCTCTAGAATTTCTTGCGCACAAAGGTGATGAATTTGGCTGAATTATGGACTAGTTACGTTGCTTGATCTCCACAACAAATTAGCCATTTAGTGTCCTTCCTTGTATTGCCGAAAATCAGCTCTTCCTCTTTAATTTGCTGCGCCATTTATTGTTCCTGAAAAGGGAAGGAATTAGTCTTGTAAAATCAGATTTTTTAGACAAAAGAATTTAAGGAATTAATTTCCAGATTTTCAGATTTGAATTGCATAATAAATCTCTTAATTTAGACAACGAAATCTTGTCTTAAAATCCTAAAAAGACTCGGCAGGAAACCCTAGGGTTTTGCCGTCCCTCTCCTTGATTTATGGCGACCATCTTGGGCCTAATCCATGTAGGATTTGGCATCCTTGCTTAATGAGGAATCCTTATGATTAGGAATTTTCCCTCTTCTGCTATCAATTAGTTTTCTGACGAAAATCCATGATTTTCCTTCCTTTCCTGGTGCACAATTAGGGTTCCTGCAAGGGAAATAAAATCAGATAAATGTGGTAGGATGGACAGAATTTAAATGACGAAACTAAGGGAAAGAATCTCTTAATTTCTGATTTATATTAACACATAAATCTCTTGATTTCTGCAGAATTCGTCCTCCTCCTTTTATAGACATTCACAGCTTCCTACTCCAAGTTGGATTAGGTTTCCTGACTTCAAATGGTTTCCCTGTCTCATTAGAAAAGAAAGTTTCCTAAATATTTTAGGAAAGTCAGAATAGGAAAGATTCAAAAGTAGTAAGTTTCCTAAATCAGAATAAGAAAGTTTCTTAAAATGAAATGGGCAACTTTCCCTTTTCAAAACAGGAAAGTTTCCTAAACGACTTATCCTTTTTGGGCCTTAATGAGACTCCTTGCTGCACCAGGAATCATCCTTTGATTAGGATTTCGCTCAATTCTTGCGTTTTAGCATCCTTTTGTGTAAATCTGCCTTTATTGACTCTAGAATACAAAACATATTAGAATTGGAGTTATTAAGGAAATAACGAGGCTAAATAGGGTCGGAAATACATTAAGGAAGTAGCATAAATTGCGTCTATCAAATTCCCCCACACTTAGCTTTTGCTAGTCCCTTAGCAAAACCAAACTAACAAACTGACTCTAAACAAAACAAAATAATTAAACAAGGAAAACAAACAAATCCGCCACACTTTCACACAAGTGACGGTTATTAAAACTCTAATGCCCTTAACTATTGTCTCAGATTCTCCAATCTCATGGCATCAAAATTAGCATTCAACCAAGAATCATTCCATGAAGTTTCAGAAGCTAATTGCCATCAACATATTTACACGTAGGACCTGATAGAACAATGGTGATATTTAAGCTCAGCATGTTTCAAACAAGTATGATTCATTCTCACACGGTATGCACTCATTCTTCACTCATATTTTCTGGCTAAATCACTCAAAAAATATGCAAGTTAGAATAGAAAGCTTGCATTTATATGAACAGAAGCACAATAAAACAGATATAAACCTCATGAAAGAATATGATTACTCACACAAATGAACCATACCATAGGCTCAACTCTTGGAACAAACTCCACAGATCAAGTTTTACTCATCTTTTATATCAAAAGGAACTTTAAAAGGTGTTAATGGGGCTAGGCTAGGGGTATGAATTTAAGGATAAGAAATATGCAAAATTCCAAAAGACCTAGCAAAGCATTATCCAACTCCTTATGTCGCCAAAATGAGGACCAAGATATCTTTTGTCCTCCAAAAAAAACGTCACTGCACCTCCTTACACAAAATGAAACAGAACAAAGGCCAAATAATTTCGTTTCTAGGCCTTCCACTTACAACAAAAACTCCTATTCCGCAAAACACAACAATGTCCAGTATTTCTAGCCCTCGATGAACTTCTGATCCAATGGTAAAGAATATTGCACCAAATCTTCCCCAGAATTCTCTGGAATGTCTTGTGCTGCAATTCATTGTATGAGGCTTGAATAGAGACCAGGTACGTTCTTTGTTCTCCAAAGAAAATCCCAGCGATTAAGATCTTTCCTCTTCTGCCTTCAATCAGATTTCTGACGAAAATCCATGATTTTCCTTCCTTTATTTGTGCACAATTAGGGTTCCTGGAAAAGAAATAAAGTCAGATAAATATGGTAGGGAATATTAGAATTCACACCATGAAATTAAAGGAAAGAATCTCCCTTAATTTCTGATTTATAATAGCACAAATTACTCCTTGGTTTCTGCAAAATTAGACCTTCCCTTTTATACCCATTCAAACCATTCTTGTTCCAAGTTGGATTAGGTTTCCTGACTTCAAATGGTTTCCCTGTCTCATTAGAAAAGAAAGTTTCCTAAATAATTTAGGAAAGTCATAATAGAAAAGATTCAGAAATAGTAAGTTTCCTAAATAAAAATAAGGAAGTTTCTTCAAATGAAATAGGCAACTTTCCCTTTTCAAAACAGGAAAGTTTCCTAAATGACTTATCCCCAGATTTTGCGACTTAATGAGACTCCTTGCTGCATCAGAAATCCTTCTTTGATTAGGATTTCTCTCAACTCTTGCTTTGGTCTCGACAAATTCTGCGTATTCAGCTCGTTTTAGCACAATATACAGCCAACTCTACTGTAAACTCTTAACTGGAAAAAATGACACAATATTCTCACAATAAGGGTTAAGCAAACTATAAATGGAGGTAAACACATATTAAGAACGTCGCATTTTATGCTCCTATCATTTGTACAGAGCAGCAGAACTGTTGCCTCTTAGCCAATCACTACAATAGACTAGGCATTCCACCATTCTAGGAGTTAAGCTTGCTCTAAATGGATCAATCACCCTTTTCCCAAGAGAAAATGCACTCTTTGATGCAACTGTTGATGCAGGAACAGGGAACACATCTTTTGCAATCTGCGATAAGATGGGGTACCTAGGTGCATTTTCTTTCCACCAACCCAAAATACCAAAGTTCTTCTTTGTAGGGTCTTCGAGTGCTTCCAACAGATACTTGTCAACCTCGGATTTTATCTCCACCACATGTTGTTCTTCCCTCAGCTTCATGAAGGCAGAAATATTTGCAGCATGGCTGTCTTCATCAACACTTAAAGCAGGTGCACCGTCCACTTTAGGCAATATGGCCTCCATTGAAGCTTGAGCAGCTTCTGGATCAGCATCATAATACTCTTTGTACATCTTTTCAAAGATTTTCTTCACCTCAGTAACCATTTGCTGCACCTTTGCCTTGTATTCTTGTAGCTTGGGAAAGAAGTACTCCAGATACAATACTTTGTATCTCGGATCCATCAAAACAACAATGAGGCAAATTTTGTTCATGTCTTCAAGCCTCCCCCAATACTTGTCAAATTTCTCCTTCATTGCTATCCCAATGCTCGCCATGAGAGGGTCACCACTTTTGATGCACTTATCCAACTCTCCAACAATTGTGCACATCCACAAAAGTGGCTGATCAGTCACCACCTTGCTGCCACTGTTTTGAATGGTTGCATCATGAAAGATCTTCAACAAAAACTTCACTAGTCTAACCACCTTATCCCAATCAGCAGAATTAGGAGGCCCACACCTGTTGAAATAAATACACAAAAAGCATTAGAATCATATAATACAATAACAGATTCAAAACTGAAATAATTTGAAACAAATTTAAATTACATTTTCTTCCCACCAATCTTTTCTTGAAAATAGCTCTCAAATTGTATGTCCTCATCCTCCAACCTCATGAAAGCCTTCCTATACTTCACAGCAATATCAAGCATGAAGTAGAGTTCCACCTTGTGCAAACATCCAAGGGAACAATCCCAACCTTATGCTCACACTTCTCTTGAGATGCACACTTTCTAAACTTCTCCAATCGCATCAATCAAGCTGCCCAACTCCTCCATTCCATCCTTAACAATCAAGTTAAGGATATGGCAGCAGCACCTCATGTGCAAAAATGCTCCATTCAAGACTAGCTCTTTCCAGTTTCCAATCTTATCCCGCATATAATCAAGTCCCACCTTATTCGGGCTAGCATTGTCCACAACAATAGTAAACACCTTTTCTATTCCCCATCCTATCAAGCATGACTCTACAAGCTGCCTAATTGTCTTGCCCTTATGATTTGGGATGACAACAAAGTTCAGGATACGCTTATGTAATACCCAATCATCATCAATAAAGTGGGCAGTTAACACCATATAATTGATATTTTGGATTGAAGTCCAAGTCAATGGTCAAACTAATTCTCTGACCATAAGCAGCTAAGACATTCTTCATCCTATCTTTCTCACACAGATACAAATCCCAAATATCTCTTGTTATAGTCCTACGGGATGGTGGGTTAAACTGTGGCTGAGCAGCCTTGATAAAATCTATGAACCCTGGTTTCTCAACAAAGCTAAAAGGAAGTTCATCTCTAATAATCATCCTAGTACATGCCAACTTAGAAACATCAGGATCATATGAGTAAGATTTTAGATTACCTCCACTTTCAGCAGAATCAAATGTTAGGTACCTCTGTCTCTTGTTCGCAGCGTACAAAGGACACTTCCTGCATACTGCCAACATGTGGTGCCTCATACTTGAAGTCCCATTCAACTTTGAGTGC
The DNA here is from genome assembly GCA_034370585.1 of Fragaria x ananassa. Lineage (NCBI taxonomy): Eukaryota > Viridiplantae > Streptophyta > Magnoliopsida > Rosales > Rosaceae > Fragaria > Fragaria x ananassa. The sequence goes on from CP139754.1 coordinate 17,172,828, forward strand.
ACCAGGTAGGTTTGGGGGCAGTAATTGCACTTGGCTCTAGGCTTCTCCATCTTTGAACCATCAGGGTTGGTTAGCTTGGTGAAGTGTTCCCAAACCATGCTAGAATTCTTCCTCTTACACCCAACATCAGTAGCAGTAGTAGGTCGAGTGCTTTGGGCATCAGGGTTGGCTTGAGCAGTTGTTGCTCCGATGCTCGGTGGAGTGCTTGCTAGAGGAGGCAGCTGAGGAATGCTGCTTGATGGTGTAGGTGAAGGAGTGTTTGGTGGTGTTACATTTCCCATCCCACCCATTCCATTGCTGATCGCAGATGTTGATGAATCAAATTGATCAAACCCTTCAGAATTCCCAGCCATCCTGAAATGAGTGAAATGAAATAAGAAGTTAGAAATTAAAACCCCAACTACAAAACATAGAATACGAACCCAGATTTGAAATCAAAAAATTATTGAAATCAAAAACAATATACTGTTATAGCAAATAAACATAATTCAACATCACACCTCCCAAATTATTGAAACTAACAGTTGCATTGTTGAAGAATAAAAAATGAAGAAACCCTTGAAGGTAGAACCATACCTAAGAATTTAGAGTTTTAGGAGCGGCTGTGAGTTGAGAGATGAGAGGCACTGAGATTTTGTCTCATATATATAGGGGAGAGTATAAGAGAGTGGACATGTTGTTTTAACCTAGTTAACCCTAGTAGATCTAGATTAGAAGAGGCGGCTGTTAGTATTAGAGTAGGGTTTTCATTAGATTAGGGTTGATTAATATATTAAAAATTACTAGTTTTAGCTAATATATATATAATATAAAAAAATGTGGTCGGTTCGGTGTGTATCCGTCAGTAGAAATGCTAACACCACTTTCAAGACCGTTTTAATCAGTTTCGGTGCGGGCGGAAATGTTTTTCCACTTTTTTAATCGGGTCGGTCACCGACCCGTTTTTTTCCGGTTCGGAGCGGTTCGAAAACCGTTCTACAATCGGTTATGCCCAGCCCTATCAAGTACTAAAACTAAATAAAATCTAATGGGAGAAGTTATAAAAAGTTAAAAACAGAAATATATAAACAAGAACTAAAGCAAATTGCTAGGGATCTTTCAATCCCCGGCAACGGTGCCAAAATTGATAGCGACCAAAACCAGGCGTTTTAATCAAAAACCATTTTGTGTCAATTGTAGTATATAGCAAATAAGGGTATCGTTATAAAAGCCGGGGATTGAGGGTACCTTTACAATTTACATTAATTACAAAACAAGATAAAACAAAATATGATAGTACTAGAGATATGAGGTTTTGTGATTATAAATAAGAGAAAACAAAGAAACAAAATAAAGCAGAAAATATCAGATGGATAAGATGTTAGAGACTTGGAAATCCACCACTAAGTATGTTTCAAGACATGTTAACAACCAAAGCTTCAATCATTAAGTCGCAAATCGGTATCAATCAAGAACAAACTGTGAACGCACTTCGTATGTCCTTATTACTTCCCTTAATTACTTAAGCAAGATAAACGCACCGTTACCAACCCTTTAGAATAACCAATCAAGGTATAGACGCTATATTATCAACAAATTATTCTAAGCATTAAGATCAATGAAAGTTTGATTGAACAAGTATGTAAAACTAGTGTGGAACGCCTACCTAGCACTACGCCAGATAATGCATCACACGACGGGGAAAAAACGTCGTCTGATAAAGGTCAAATCCGTTGTTAATCCGATCGCCGTCTGATCAACATGTCACACAACGGCTAAAAAGAGCTTGTCTGACTAACTGACACACAACGCTACAATAAAAACCATTGTGTGATTCTCGGCATATATCATCGACAACTGCCGACACAAGTCGAGCTGCTTCTCGGCAGCTGTCGACATATGTTGATGAATTATGTCAGGAATCATACAATAGTTTTTTGTAGAATATTGTTGTGTGATTCTCGACAGATATTATCGACACATGCCGAGCTGCTTCTCGTCAGCTGTCGATGATATCTGCCGAGAATCACACAACAGATTTTCCAATAAAAACTCTTGTGTGATTGTTAAGTTACACAACGGTTTCCTTTCATGAGTTGTTGTGTGAATATCGACAGATTTTATCGGCATACGTCGAGATTATTCTGCATTGCAGTCGGCAACATCTGTCGACACTCACACAATAGTTTTCTGGCAGTAAACTATTGTGTGAAGTTATCTTCATACAACGAGTTTTTAGGTTTCATGGTTGTCTGATTGTTAAATAGTATACAAATTTTTTGCTAATAGGCATTGTGTGATCAATACTGACACAACGTATCAATGTTAGAATATAGTTGTAGGATCATTTAGTCAGACAATGTTGGATTGTCATTAACTTGTTGTATGATGATGCATTTCATACAACGTTAGATTATCATCATTTAGTTCTATGATGTGCTTTATTGATGCCCTAATACCAAATTTACCTAATGAACAGTATTACAAGTAATATTTCTAAACCATCCAAAGCATTGTTAACATTCAAACAACCAAAAATATGATATAAAGCATCTGATGCATTGTTAACGTTAACACGCATCGGTTCCTACTTTATAAACTTGATTAGAGAAAGAGAGAGCAACTGGGACTAGAGGCTTAATTAGCAGCTCAACTAATAATACCAACCCAGAAACCTAATCGGAGAAAGGAGAAGAGTACAAACCTCGAACCACATTAGAAGAAATCGAGTGACGTGCCAAATGGACGAACTCCCCAAATCAACGAACCCTAATCAAGTGACAGTGGCTTACTCTCGATTGAGGGAGGAGTGATTGAGGAAGGGAGAAGAGAGAAAGTGAGAGAGTGCGCGGTTTCTAGCTTTGTTCGAGAGAGAAAGAGAGAAGAGAGAAGAGAGAAGAGAGAAAGAGCGGTGAGTGTGTGTTGAAAGTGTGTGTGCGTTAGTTTTGAGTGATACAGTTTTTTTTTCTAAGTGTCAACTCCCTTAGGTTTTTGAGTCATATCAAGTGTTTCTCATATCATACAACATAACTCCAAATTTTGGTTGTATGAGAAATGACATCCTTAAGTTGCAAGAGCGGGAGATCTCCCGCTGCTACGTCTCGGCCTTAATTTTTTACCTATCTATTTTACAAATTAGATGACGTAAATTATATATTTTGTTGTCTGAGAAGAAATGACATCCCTTAACTTACAAGAGCGGGAAATCTCCCGCTACTACATCTCAGCCTCAATTTTTTACCTATCCATTTTACAAATCAGACAACGTAAATTGTATATTTTGTTGTCTGAGAAGAAATGACATCCTTAGCTTGCAGCAGGAGCGGGAGATTTCCCGCTGCTACATCTCAGCCTTAATTTTTTAGCTATCCATTTTACAAATCAGGCAACGTAAATTCTATATTTTGTTGTCTGAGAAGAAATGACATCCTTAACTTGCAAGAGCGGGAGATTTCCCGCTGCTACATCTCGGCCTTAATTTTTTCCTATCTATTTTACAAATCATACAACATAAATTGCATATTTTGTGTTGTCTAAGAAGAAAGAAAATAGAGACATTCACTTAATAATCGTGAAGGCGGGAAATTTACGGTTACTTTTCATTCTAACGAGTCACTCTTTAAAATAACCCTAGTTTTCACTCACACAACACATAAAAGCACTAAGCGTTGTCTAAATATGGGAGGCTCATCATACGAATGTCGAAATGCAATACTCTAAACATTTTTTTTAATTTTGTCGACACTCGTATAATCATATGGTTATTGTGCATGAATTCATACAATAAGTGATGTCAATTATATCATGATGGTTTGGCTCCCCATAGTGAAAGTAAGTGTAATTATAGTTGACCGCGTCGATCGACATTTGTGTAATACCGAAAATTGATGACATTTCTACCACAATCATGCTTCAATATCGTAAACATCTCTATACAGTTCGATTTTCAAAATTTCATTTCCTCAATGGTGTCTCTCTAGATAAACACACGTTTACATAATATGTACTATACATGTTATGTCACATTATGTGCAACATAGTAAACATGTTATATCTCATTAGTAGGTCGATTGTGATATAGATGTTTAGGATTAAAATCATGAAAATTTGACCGTTTGATATAATTATGATAGTGAAGTATAGCAGTGTAACAAAATTCAAAAATTTTTGGAAACGTTTGGGTATCGATCAACTCGGTCAACCATAAATTTAACAATATTAATTTTATATCACACATTAGTATTAAAAAATAACCATTGTGGCACTACAATAGGAAATTTATTAGGATTTAGGGTATTTTAGGGGTTAGAGGTTATGATACATACAATGTAATATTGAAAACAATTGTGTGATATACCTTCACACAACATTTCTTAGTTGATTGTTGTAGGATGAAGAATTTAAGGTAGTATTGCCAAATGCAAGAGAAGGGCTTCATCATGACACACATATACATTATACAACCAAAACTGAAAAGCCGTTATTTGATTGTTGAAAATACTCTACTATCACACAACAGGTTTGAGTGTTCCGTTGTTACATTAAGACCACCAAGACTATCCTTCATAAAAAAATTTAGTTTTCGGAGGATATGTAAGAGCAATTTTAAAACTAGAAGTCTGCAGCCTAGTATGAGAGATATATCGTACAACAGATATATAAAAAGTATTGTGTGATAGTTTAAATTGTATACATTCACACAACATTTATTGGTTTTACTGTTGTGTAACAAAACCCAGTTATATGTCAAACTAGAGTGGGGTTAGAAGCGAAATGGGCCTCATTTTTATCTGCATTCACACAACAAAATATTATCCAAAGTGCTGTACTAGTTTACGGAAAAAAAATCTGGAATGATCTCAGACTATCCACACAACGCTTGACAATTTCTGAACGTCGTATGAAGCATTTTTTAAATTTGTACAACCCTGCTATTATGAACTGTTGTGTGAAAAGTGTCGTGTGTTGCACTTATTGGCGTAGTGTAGCATGCAAGTCTCGCTATTTGGTTTCACCCATTGTCCTATATATAGGTTTTACTACCTTGAATTAAACTGTATTAACCGTTTAGGAGATTAAACAACCTAATTCTAGCCCCACTCACAAGTTCATAATGTTCTATGTTGCGCATACATGAACATAAACATGAACATAACTGATAGACTTAATTTATGCTACTTCCTTAATGTATTTCCGACCCTATTTAGCCTCGTTATTTCCTTAATAACTCCAATTCTAACATGTTTTGTATTTTAGAGTCAATAAAGGCAGATTTACACAAAAGGATGCTAAAACGCAAGAATTGAGCGAAATCCTAATTAAAGGAGGATTCCTGGTGCAACAAGGAGTCTCATTAAGTCACAGAATCAAAGGATAAGTCGTTTAGGAAACTTTCCTGTTTTGAAAAGGGAAAGTTGCCCATTTCATTTTAAGAAACTTTCTTATTCTGAGTTAGAAAACTTACTACTTTTGAATCTTTCCTATTCTGACTTTCCTAAAATATTTGGAAACTTTATTTCCTCTTGAGACAGGGATTCCACATGGAGCAAGGAAACCAAATCCTACATGGATTGGGCCGAAATTCTGTCACATAAAAGGATGAGAATGGCACAATCTTTTTAGGGTTTCCAGCCGAATTTATATGAAGATAATGCAGCAAACATCAAGGAAATTAAGGGAAATTCTTACCTTTTATTTCTCCATATAAATTCCTAATATTCCTAGAGTTTATATCTGATTCATATTCCTTTTCTAGGGACATTAAATGGCACAAATATGGGAAGAATAATCAGCAGCAAATCAGCAATTAACAAGGAGAGATTCAAGCTGATTTCAATTTGGAAAACAAGCAATGTATTCAGCCACAATTCCAGCCGAATTCAAACTCTTAATGTGCAAGATATTCTAGAGAATTCTAAGGGATATTCTCTGAAAATATTGTGCTATTATTTGTGGCCATTGGATCGGATTTTAATCAATGGTGTGGAGTAAAACCCTATGTCGTCATGACCACTATATAAAGGAGCAGAGAGGAACGTTTTCAGCATCACTTCTTCCACCAAAAATTCAGAAAAACGTTTGTCTCTTCTGTTCTCTAAATCCGTGAGAGTGTCAACCCGCAAGGAGCAAGCACGCAGCCAATGGAACTTCCTCAACGCTGCTGAAATCCTTCCTTTGCTGGTTCATCACCCCTTTGAAGCTTCAAGGCCAAGAAGACTCAAAAGTGTAAACTATGCTTTGGATTTATTTTGTTCCTAATGCCTTTGGATTTCTAATCGCATGGATTATGACTACTGTTAATTGACAATATGTCTTATGCATGAATTCTATAAAGTTTTGTTTTAGATTGTTAATGATATTTGTGTAGCTTATTCCTTTGCCATTCTTGATGTTGAAAACTTATGATCCGGTTTATTTAAATGACTAACTTCTGCAGGGTTGGTAGTGCCATCAATCTATGTTAAACCGCTAAGGCAAACATCGATTGATTAAGCGGCAAAAGCTTAGATTCATGGGAATGGGTCAGGCTTTGATCATGAGTTGCATGTGAACTGTTTAAGCGCTAAGATAGATGTGTTTACATGTTCGAATTCTTCTGTGAACTTAATGATTCATGTTATATGTTGTATGGTTGCGCTAAGTAATAACATGACATATTGCATGGAATTTTCTGTGGTAAACCGCTAAGGCAAACATAGGATACTTAAGAAGATATTATAGGTTGCATGACCGCTACGGTGTGTAATTCTAAATTCGTTTCATCATTCTTGATTGGCATGATTTTAAGTTATGGAGATTGAAGCAATCTATTACATGATTTTATATGTTTGTGTGGAATGAAGTTGATCACTTGTACATAATAGTTTAGTACTTTTATTTTCTGTTTTAGTAGGAACGTAGAACAAATCCTAAAATCCCCCCCCTTGAAATCATGTAAATGTAATTGCTGTTTATATTCTGTAAATAACTCTTAAATTAGATTCTAATCTGTTTAGTTTTGTAAACGCAGGAGCACCCTAAAGTCCCCGGATTGATCGAACCTTATTTACCAATACTACATACTGATAACAAAAGGGTTCTTAAATTACGCGCCCGGTTTCGAGCGCGTCAATAAACAAGCAAGAGTTCCTCATAAACCAAAACAAAATAAACAATTTGAAAGACTCAATAATTCTAAACCAAAGTTCAAAACCTAAAATATTCTTGGGGCTTCAAACCTTGCCCCTATCTAAGAGAAATCAGCCACACATGACTGCAAAATCATACAAGGAGAATAAGAGATAAAAAAAGAGAGGTAAACCGTGGATGATGGAGAGATCGATGATGGCTTTCCGGCTTCCTTGTGCGAGTCCACAACTACAGAGGTTCTGATGATGTGAGATCGCTGACCTTCTCTAATCTTCACATCCCCCCTCTTCTTTTCTGCTGTGATTAGGGTTATGAAACCCTCAAAACTCGTCATGGGCTTGCCAATGTTGTTTGCGCCTCAAAATAGAAGTTTTGATCCAAATCAGAAATTCGGGCAGACTGACCTTCGGTCACTCAAACGGTCATAACTTCTTCTTTAAAATAGGTATTGACGAGCCGTAAAAAGTTATGGAAAGTAGACTCTTGTAGCTTTCCATTTATATATAGCAAATTTTCTGGATCGTTGTGAGCTGATCAAAATCTTCTGTCGAATTTGACTGATAATTTCTGACAGATTTTCTGATTTCTTTCCTTACAGAACATGGATTCTTTTTCCTTTAAGATTTCTCCTCTTTCGTCTCTTATGAGCTCCTCGGCTTTATTTATGACCTAAAAACACAAACTTAGTTAATATGAATATTGTTAAAGGAATTATATAGCTAAATAGAGTCGGAAATACATTATAAACGTAGAACTTTGTGCTCCTATCAAAGTGGGTAACTATACCTCGCCTCCTACTAGTGTCAACCCGAACTCTGCAGACTGGACATTTTAAAATGAAGGGCCCGGGGAAAAATATTCGCAAACGTTAGAGTAAGTAGACAAAAATAAAAAGAATAAACAAAGAAAATACTTATGAATAGTTATACTTTCCCAATTTAATTTCCAAAGAAATCGAATGCATGCCTCAAGCGATAAATCTATTATCTCATAAAATATCAAGCCTCTCAAGCTCAAAAAATATATATATTAATATATATATGTATTTACACACGCCCATCCTCCTTATATAAATTATACAGATTTAAAAATAATTTATATAGGGCTACTACGCTCACGTCACGCCTTAATGCGGTGATACACTACGTCATTAAGGTGGAGAGACGGGTGCATAAATATGTGCCCATACCCATACCCCCTATATGAATTAAACACTCATATAGGGCTACTACGCTTGCGTCTAACGTTCACGTCACACCATAATGCCTACGCTATTAAGGTGGACAAACACATATGACTAGCTAGCATTTATATACATACTCTCCTCATAAATATATTATTTTAATTAACTCTCCAAAATAAATAAAATCATCAAATCAAAATGACGTCAAATGCTCCAACAAAATAAATTACTCAACAATAAACAATTGCATGCATATTATTTAAAACAAAAGTCCACTCACTAATTAGGCCTAAGCCTGATGTCGGTCTGAGGCCTCTTCTGCTCGAGCCTCCTCACGTCATGTTGCAAAAACATAATTAAATCTCCAACTATAAATTAACACTTACACAAAAATAGGCAAAATTAAATGTGAACTTTACACGCTCATCCTTGCCTAACTTCACTATTCTTAAAATCGCTTCGATCCATACTCCACCACAATTATCGTCATCCTTATTATCACATTCTACAGTCCTAACAATATTAATCCAACGGCCGTATTCTACCCCATTAACCGCCAAATTTCACCAATCTTAGAAAAATCCCGAACCTATCCAAAATTTCAAACTTCACATCAATAGACTCTCCTTAATAAAACACATCTAAAACCATAAAAATCCCCTAACAGCGGTGGCCGACTCCGGCGACCTCCAATGCCTACCAAAATTTAGCACAACCTTCCTCTCAACACGCACAACAATTTCCCTAATTATCACAAACACTAATTACAAGCCTAGATAGGGTAATTAAACCAAAACATAAAATTGAGCCCTAGAACTTCAACTCACCGATTCTCCTTACCTAGCTCAAGATGGAGTGAATCCTTTGGAGGGATTGTTGCACGGGAGGAGGGCTTTCAAATGAGCCAAACGGCTCCAGCTATGGCGGCCAAAGGAGGGAGTTCTGACGACGGAACACCATTGGCAGTCGGACCTTTCGGGCTCGATATCTCCCTCACGGCGCCACTAGGGCGGCTGTCACCGGTCCAGGAATGAAGAGGAGGTGATGGCCGACTGTTTGGGACTGGTGCGGCGGCATGCGGTGGCCGGACGGCGGTGGACGGGCGCGGGAAAGATTCAGCTAGGAGAGAGAAAGAGAGAGAGAGAGAGAGAGAGAGCGTTAGGAGGGAGGAGAGAGAAGAGAGAGAGAAATGTTTTGGGCCTCTATTCCAAACCGGTCCAACACCACCAAATAAAAACCCAACTCCAAAAATTAACACCCCAAAAATGATACCCTAATAAAACTTATCTTTTTACTAGCTAAAATTTACCATTTTTGTAGTCTTCAAATATTTCTTCTACGAATAATTTCTCCAAAATAATCATCCCTCAACACCCCTCTAGGGACCTTTGAAACTATAAACTCATTTACGAAGATGGTAACATTCTTATTAATACCAAGCTAGTAAATAGGGTAAAAATTAAGAGTTGGGATGTGACAACATTAGTAACTTAATGTAGGTACACAAGTCATTTAACTATCCATCAAATAGTTACATAAAAATGTCAAAGCAATCAAAACTGAAGCCCGAAACTATGTAACTATCACAATCAAATAAACTGCCAATGTAACTAAACATTTCACTAAAAATGTACCTTGATTCACATCCTTGGCAGATGCACTAATAAGCTGCCCTCTGTATTTGTTGGTGATAAAGGTAGCATCAATGAACATAATGGGTCTGCAAAACTGAAAACCCTTCATCCACGCATCATAACACATAAACATTCGCTAAAACCTGCGAGTTTCAGGTTCATACTCAATCTTGATAGTAGAGCCAGAGTTCGATTCCACTGCTTTTTGACCAAACCAAACTAGCTGAGCATAAGAATCAGCATCACCACCAAGAACAGATTCTCTAGCACGCACTTTACTGTACCAAGTTGTATGATAAGATACCTCCATCTCATAATCTGACTTTATCTCATGATATATATCTATAGCCTTCTTGTTAGGATTCTCACGAACCTTATCAAGCATTATAGACTTTATAATCTTGGAACCCATCATCTTATTAGTTTGCAAGTGAACAACACCATGACAGCTATGTTCATTCACCAGATCAGTAATAACAAAAAAACAATTATACTCTATCAAGGAAGCCTTCACACACCATCCACAATGCTCAGACTCTCTCTTAAAACAATAAGAAACAACACATTTCTTAGTATTTCTAACATACTGATAGTCAAATCCCATCTCAATTGCATACATACGCAATTTCAACCTAAACTCTTCCACACCACCTTGACACTTCTGGTCCTTAGATTTGATATAATTCTTCCACCCTTTGCTACAATACCTCTTTGCTTCATCTGGTTTGTAGTATCCTAAATAATCATTTTCATCAATTGAGACGCTAGACTTTTCACTAACATTGTTACTCTACACACTTTCAGAACTAGAAGCACTAACATCGAAAGAGCAAACATCCACATCAACAAAATCTGAACTATAACAAGCCAAACTCTAAACATCATCTTCATTTTCAAGATGATAAGATACAACATCAAGAAAAACAGTATACCTCAGCTTGACAATACTTCTGCCCAATACCAGAAATAAGTCACGTACCAGAATTAGCAAACTCAAAATATGAGACGCTATAATCGAATGAAACTGCTGCTACTTCACCAGAGTACACAAGCTTTGCAGTATAGTTACTGTCCATAGTACCTGAACAGAAATATGTATGGTATTTCAGATTACAAGTAACTCATGACACCTATAAGCAAAACTATGCAAACAAGCAAAATAAGCAAAACAATGTAAACACAAGGTACACAATGCAAGTAACTCATGCTCATTCACCAGAGTACACAACCAAATAAGCAAAACAATGCAAACAAATCACTTTTTAAAGACTAAAATCACTAAATTCCTGGGAGGCTGGGAATATAGCACAGATTGAGTCAAAGAGTTTTAAATCCCTAAATTCCTATAAACCCTAGAATTTACCAATCGACATCATATGAAATTGTAACGATTAAACACATAAATAAATCAATCAAAACATTGTGTCTGAGCAACGCATCGACCTTGTTTGCCTTAGAAGGCAGTGTATGGCGGAACTGATGGAGCCACCGCATCACGGATACGAACGAAAAAACTTAGGTGGCGCCGACAGGATCTAGATCGAGATCGAGGGAGAGCGAGAGAGATATCGAGATCGAGTTCGAGAGAGATCGAGATCGAGTTCGAGAGAGATCGAGATCGAGTACAGAGAGAAAGCAGTAACAGAGAGAGAAGCTGAGAGAAGAACTGAGAGAAAGCAGTAACAGAGAGAGAAGAGAACGAGAGAAACTAACATAAGGGTAGAATCGTAAATCTATAAAATTTAAAAATGTATTTTTTATCATAATTGACACTTAATCATGACCATTACATCATATTATATATAATTAAGTAACCATTTTATCATCTGATAACATTTGGGGTGACCATTTTAACATGTGAAACAATTGATGATTTTTTTATCATTTGTACCTTCAAATGACACTTTTGTGTTATTTGCCCAAAAAAAAAACCAACATATTTTAGAAGGAGACTCATGCCTTAACTAGGAAAAGCTTGTAACCAGTTCTCCAACCGTTTTTACTTTTTTCCCTTGTCTATCGAGAAAAACATGTATGCATTGGAAAGCAAATTACATAAAAAACAATGGACAACCATTCCTAATAATACATGCAAACATGTCAAAAGATTCTATCTAGAACCCTCTACTCCTGGAGCCTTAATGCTCCCCAAATCAAAACATCTCCCAAATTATATTTACTAACTTCAACAAGAAAATCTCACAACCAATAACCACAGTTCAGAGCAACTCTATTTGAGAGGAAATGGAGTAGAAGTATAAAAATAAGCGGAAACTATACTACTGACTATGCCTCTTTTCTATGTACGCCCGACCTCAACTATACTAACTTGCAATCTGGGCATTTTTTAAACGAAGGGCCCAAGGGAAAACATTTAAAAACGTTAGAGTGAGTGGACATGACAGGACCCACCCCGGATTTCAACCTGAAATCCGTGGTAAATCCTGCGGGGTCCACCTCCAAGAAAAATTTACCTTCCTTGAAAATGGACTACCCTTACTTGAAAATCTAACTTGACATTTCTAAACCAAACAACAAGGACAACATAAAATTTCTAGCGGGTTATCAGAGTACATCTAAGCAGGAACTGATGACCATGAATAAAGATGAAGCGGAATCAGCCTCTGACTACTAGACTAAGCCTTGACCCCATGTACGCTCGACCTCAAATTAACTTAGCCTGCAAACTGGGCATTTGAAAACAAAGGGCCCAGGGGAAAGTAATTTAAAACGTCAGAGTGAGTGGACAAAAATAAATAAGCTAATTAATTTAACAAAACGTAATTTTCAATACTTTCCCAATTTTTCGATAAGCAATAATCCATTGCATGCAAGTGTTGATAACGCCTTCAAAAGAAAAAAAATCCCGAGGACAAGGACTAGCCCCACTAGTCAAAATATTGACAAAGATAAATAATAACCTTCATTGAAGAAAGTGTCAAAGATAATGGGCTAGCCTCGCTAGTCAAAACAACAATAAAGACCTTTGCAAAAAGGAATATACACCTCTCATATGGGAATCTCCCAAAATAATGGACTAGCCCCGCTAGTCATAAAGCAATGAGAAAAATAAACGAATTCCTCATATAAGAAACTTCTAAAATAATGGACTAGCCCCGCTAGTCAAATTAACAACTCAATAAAATATCATATATGGCCATATAAGTAAGTCTCCCAGACTCTATTGCCTCCCAGGCATAGTACTCTCATACTCCCTGTACCTTCACGTCGAGTTGACGGAGAGGGTACAGGGCTTGCGTGATGCCGCCGGCAACATCACATCACCCGAAGGCGGAAAGTGACACGACCCACCCCGAATTTCACCCTGAAACCCGGAGTAAGTCGTGCGGGGACCACCTCCAAGGAAAAATTTACCGAAGACTCAGCAAACCTCCCTCGAAAATGGACAACCCTAACTTAAAAACTTACGAATCACCTTTTAATCCAAAACAAATAAATCTTCAGCTACACTCCAAAAGTAGCCAGAATACAAACAAGAATTTCAATAGTATTCAGAGCTACTAAAAATAAAATAAAATAAAATATAACGGAAGCTAACAAACTCCTAGTAGATTAAACAGGTAACCTACTGGCAAAATGTAGCTGATAGCTGGGTCACTATGCCTTGACGTCTCCTGCTGGACCTCACGCGAACTCTGCAGACTGGGCATTTTTAAAAACAAAGAGCCCAGGGGAAAATATTTAATAACGTCAGAGTGAGTGGACAAAACTGAACTAACCACAAATAAATATTTCCCCAAATCAATTTTTAAAGAAAAATCGAATGCATGCTGCAAGCGATAAAACTTTCATCTCATAATATCGAGCCTCTCAGGCTCTATAAAATATGTATGTATTTACACACGTCCATACTCCCTATATAGATTCATGGGTCTATATAGGGCTACTACGCTCGCGTCCAACGCTCACGTCACGCCTTAATGCGGTGCTACACTACGCCATCAAGGTGGACAGACGGTGTATAAATATGTGTCCATACTCCCTATATGAATTAAACACTCAAATAGGGCTACTACGGTTACGTTTAACGCTCACGTCACGCCTTAATGCGGCTATATGCTACGCCATTAAGGTGGACAGACACATATGGCTAGCTAGCATTTTCTATACATACTCTCTCATAAATACATATTTATATCCACCGAAAATCTCATTTTCGGTATCTCTCCAAGAGAAATAAAAGCGTCAAATTAATTGACGTCAAAATTCCAACAAAAGGAAATGTTCAATCATGAACCATAGCATGCATATTATTTTAAAAATAAACGTCCACTCACAACTTAGGCCTAAGCCTGACGTCGGTCGGAGGTCTCCTCAGCTCGAGCCTCCTCGCGTCCTGTTTCATATACATAAAACCTTAAATGAAACATCGACGTTTAAATGCAAAACATGCATAATTAAATATGCTTCGCGCTCAACTAAGCCTAACACTCCAAAATCTTAAATCCACTGCCAACCTCAAAACTCCACAAATTTTTCCAACAACCACGAAAACACTTTTTACCAAATAAAATCCAATGGCCGGATTATTAATTAATAATCCGCCAAAAATACTAAACTTCAACAAATCTCAAACCTATCCAAAACTCCTCCAAAAATTCTAAAACTTATTCCAATAAACTCCTCACATTTTTCTCCACCAAAAATATTTTCTCGGCGGCGGCGCCGGCGGCGGCTCCGCCGGAGGCGGCGGCCGGCAGCCATTTTCCGGCGACCTCCTATGGTCACCAAATTTTAACAGAATCTTCCTCTCAACCTCCTCTACAACATTCCTAACTACCACAAACTCCAATTCTAAGCCTAAGCACATCAATCGAACGGAATTACACAAAAAGCCCTAGAAATTTCAAATTCCGATTTCTTCTTACCTAGCTCACGACGGAGCGAGCTGATTGGAGAGGTTGCTGCACGGGAGAAGGGCTACAAAACCGTACCAAGCTTGCCCGGATTGGTGGCCGGAGGAGGAAGTTCCGGCGAAAAAAAGACATGGCCAGTCGGACCTCTCGGGCGGCACCGCTCCCTCACGGCGGAGCTAGGGCTCCTCTCACCGGTCCAGGGAGGTTGCTGGGTTGGAGGCCGACCGAACGGGACCGGTGCGGCGGTCTGGGGCGGCCGGACGGCGGCGGGAGGACGGCCGGAAAATCTGGGCTGTTGGAGGGCTTGGGTGCGGAGAGGAAATCGGGAGGGAGAGAGAAACAAAAGAGGGCTGGGCTTTCCCCACCCTTTGGCCCGGTCCACTTCATATACTACCCAAATCCAGAAATAAAACACCCCGAAAAAATAATACCCGAATAGAACTTACATTTTTAATTGATAACTTTTTCATGCTAACTCCGATTTTAACGCGTAGCATATCTACGAACTCGTAATAACATCCTCTACGACTTTCATGAAGAAAGTTTTCCCAAATTTCATACGGAGGAAAAAGTCAACTTGGAGTCTTAAATAGTCAACGGTTACTTAAAACGGTAAAAGACCAAAATATTACCAAAGTAAATAACCGTAAAATAACTTAAGAACCGGGACGTGACAATTCTCCCCTCCTTACAAAAATTTCGTCCTCGAAATTAACATACAAGTCATCCGAAAAGATAGGGATACTGCTGCATCATTTGCTCTTCTGATTCCCAAGTAGCTTCTTCCACTTGATGACTTTTCCAAAGCACCTTGACAAGTGGAATTGTCTTGTTCCTCAGCACTTGCTCCTTTCGGTCGAGAATCTGAACCGGTTCCTCTTCCTAGGTCAAATCTCTCGTCAAACTGATCGGCTGCTCCTGCAGCACATGAGAAGGATCGGCAATATACTTGCGAAGCATGGATACATGAAACACATTATGTATCCTAGCTAACTCTGGAGGCACGGCTAATCGATAAGCAAGTGAGCCAACTCGCTCAATAATCTCATAAGGACCAATATACCTCGGACTAAGCTTCCCACGCTTCCCGACGCGCACAACCCCTTTCCAAGGAGATAATTTCAGAAACACTCAATTACCCACTTGAAATTCTAGATCTCTCCTACGGACATCCGCATAACTCTTCTGCCTACTCTGAGCAGTCTTGAGTCTATCTCTGTCCACCTTGATCTTTTCATTTGCAAACAGCTCAGCCAAATTATCCAGCGAAAACTTCTTTCATACCGGCAAGAAATGAGCAGATTTAGTGAGTTTATCCACTATCACCCAAATACCGTCATGCCCTTCACGGGTACGAGGTAAACTAAAAACAAAATCCATGGTGATGTGGTCCCACTTCCACACTGGAATAGGCAACGGCTCAAGCAACCCAGAAGGCTTCTGCCTTTCAGCCTTGACTTGCTGACAAATCAGACATCTACTCACATAAGCTGCAATTTCCCTCTTCATGTTTGGCCACCAATAATAATCCTTCAAAATCCGATACATTTTTGTGCTACCCGGATGAGCAGCATATGCAGAGCTATGAGCTTCCTCCATAATCTCACTCTTCAACTCTTCATTTCTTTTTGGAACACATAGCCGGTTCTTAAACATTAGAGTCCCATCTCTTCTAACTGAAAAATGATCGGCTGCGGCTCCATTCGATGCTCTTTCCATCAGTCGAACTAAGGAAGGATCATTATACTGTGCTTCCCGCACTCTATCAACCAATACTGGCCTCACATGAAAACTGGCTATCAAAGCACCAACCTCATCTACTGATAAATCCACTCCTGTAGCTCGCAACTCACAAAGAAGCGGAACACGAACCATCTTTATATGAGATAAAGATATGGAGGGATTTCGACTAAGAGCATCAGCTACCACATTAGCTTTTCCAGGATGATACTCTATTGTGCCATCATAAACACTGAACAACTCCATCCACCTTCTTTGCCTCAACTTCAACTCCCTTTGTGTGAACACATACCGAAGACTCTTGTGATCGGTAAATATCTGACACTTGGCTCCATAAAGATAGTGTCTCCACAACTTGAGAGCAAAAACTACCGCTGCAAGCTCCAGATCATGAGTAGGATAATTCCCCTCATGCGGCTTCAATTGCCTAGAAGCGTAGGCAATAACTCGGTCATGCTGCATCAAAACTCCACCTAGACCACGTCTAGAAGCATCACAATAGACCACATATTCTCCACTATCATCCGGAAGTGCCAAAACAGGAGCACTTGTCAAGCAATTCTTCAATTCTTGAAAACTTTGCTCGCACTGATCTGACCATTCAAACTTAACCCCCTTCCTGGTCAACTTTGTGAGAGGAGCAGTAATCTTTGAAAAATCTTTCACAAAGTGCCGATAATAGCCTGCTAATCCCAAGAAACTACGAATCTCAGCCACAGTGGTGGTTCTTCTCCAATTCGACACTGCTTCCACCTTTTAGGGATCCACACTAACTCCCTCTGCAGAAATCACATGACCCAAGAACCCCACTTTATCTAGCCAAAACTCACACTTGCTAAACTTAGCAAATAACTGCGACTTTTCCAAAGTCCGCAAAATTATTCTTAGATGCTTGGCATGCTCCTTCTCACTTCTTGAGTAAACCAAGATATCATCTATGAATACGATCACGAAACGATCAAGGTATGGAATAAACACCCTATTCATGAGATCCATGAACGCCACGGGTGCATTAGTAAGTCCAAAAGGCATTACCACAACCTCATAATGACCATAGTGTGATCGAAAAGCAGTCTTGGCTACGTCACTATCCCGAATCCGCAACTGATGATAACCAGATCTCAAATCAATCTTTGAGAACACCGAGGCACCTCCAACTGATCGAACAAATCATCGATGCGAGGCAACGAGTACTTATTCTTCACATTGACTTGATTCAGCTTCCTATAATCAATGCATAGTCTCATGGTGCCGTCCTTCTTCTTAACAAATAACACCGGAGCACCCCATGGAGACATGCTAGGCCGAATAAAAAACCCTTATCTACTAACTCTTGCACTTGAATCTTCAACTCTTTCAATTCTGCTGGAGCCATTCTGCAAGATGCCTGAGAGATAGGCATAGATCCAGAAAGCAACTCAATGGAAAAGTCTATCTCCCTTACAGGAGGCGAACCAGGAAAATCCTCGGGAAACACGTCCGAAAATTCTCTTACTACAGGAATGTCTCCCACTTCCATCACTCCTATACTTGCATCCACAACATGAGCTAAGAATGCCTGACAGCCTTTGCTTAACAATCTCCTGGCAGCCACAGCTGAAATCAGGCAACTCGAAATCACATCTTTTTCCCCTTGAAACACAACCTTCAATCCATCCGGCTCCGAAACATCACTTCTTTTCGGAAACAATCCACCAAATCTAAAGGGATTAAATCTGTCTTAAACTGAGCTCCTTCCACCAAAAATCCACAACCACTAAACACCCAAGCTATTCTCATCACCTCACTAGAGGGAAGAGATACGTGCCACTCGCCTGGAAGAGACGATGATAGCACACTAGCATGGAGAGCGAATCTACTAGACATGAATGAATACGTAGCTCCAGGGTCAATTAAAACAAATGCTGGTTGACCAAAAATTAACAACGTACCAATGATGACATCTGGGGAAGTACGACCCTCCTGCTGGGTCATAGCATGTAGTCTAGCGCGAGTCATGAGACGTCCACGCTGACCACTCCCCTGCTGAGAACCACCCCTGGCTGCTGAATCACCACTAGCTGAAAACTGACTGCCTTACTGAGAAGGAGCAGTCCTCTGTGCCAACAAAAGGACAATCTCTCCTGAAATGATCCAGACAACCACACTCAAAGCATCCAGAAGACTGCTGCTGACCAAAAGAGAAAGCTTGACCACCAGAAGATCCCCACTGGGAACTACCACTAGCACTAAACTGACCGGCCTACTGCCTGCCCAACTGGCTCCTGGAGGGTCTCCTGAAACGTCCTCCAAATCTATCCCGAGAATCAGAACCTGATCCTCCACTACTACCACTGCCCGCTGAAGATCCAGAAGCTGATGAGGAAGCGGCCTTCTTCGATGGACCCTGGCTGGGACCACCGAAATCTCTGGGCCGTGCACTAAAAGTTCTCCTGGTCTCAATGGCTATGGCTGCAGTAACCGCATCAAGAAAAGTCGGGTAATTGCCACCGACCATCTTATCTGCATAAACCCCGCCAAGAGCTCCAACAAACATGTCAATCCTGGTCCTCTCTTCAGGAATCAAATAGGGCACATGGTAGCTTAGGGTAGTGAACCTCTGCTCAAACTCGACGACACCCTCATCATCCCCCTTCTTAATGTTCAGGAAATCCGACTGAATCCTGATACGCTAAGCGTGACCGAAATACTGACCCAAGAAGAGCGTCTTAACTCCTCCCAAGTCATGTCTTGAGCACCACCACGATTTCTACTAGCAAGGACCCACCAGTGATGCGCTGAGTCATCCAGAAAAGTCACTGCCATCTTCACTTTCTTTTCTTCCGGCAGTTCAGTGCTCCCAAAAACCAATTCCATCTTGTTCACCCAAGAATAAGCATCAAGGGGTCCCTTGACACCCTTGGACTCTACTGCCCCTGCATCAGCAATAACTCTTTTCTTCACAGATCGAGGGGGCTGAACCCTATCCAGAACACACCTCTCAGCATGCTCCCAATCGAATCAACCAATCATCTAACCTCAACACCCTCACTGGCGTTAATCGAGGAAGCTACACAGGGTCGGCGCCTAGGAGGCATAGTACCCAAGGGAAGAAGATATTAAGTAGTCTGTCCATAAGACTAACAGAACTATCACACCTACCCAATAACACATAGTATCAAAAGCATAAAACTGCCGATGAATCCGCCGCGGTCGGATCATCACTCTATAGACACTATGGCTACTTAGGCAAATACGATAGTGAATAGGAAACATAAGATGAAACCTAGAGCTCTGATACCAACTGACACGACCCACCCCGAATTTCACCCTGAAACCCGGAGTAAGTCGTGCGGGGACCACCTCCAAGGAAAAATTTACCGAAGACTCAACAAACCTCCCTCGAAAATGGACAACCCTAACTTAAAAACTTACGAATCACCTTTTAATCCAAAACAAATAAATCTTCAGCTACACTCCAAAAGTAGCCAGAATACAAACAAGAATTTCAATAGTATTCAGAGCTACTAAAAATAAAATAAAATAAAATATAACGGAAGCTAACAAACTCCTAGTAGATTAAACAGGTAACCTACTGGCAAAATGTAGCTGATAGCTGGGTCACTATGCCTTGACGTCTCTTGCTGGACCTCACGCGAACTCTGCAGACTGGGCATTTTTAAAAACGAAGAGCCCAGGGGAAAATATTTAATAACGTCAGAGTGAGTGGACAAAACTGAACTAACCACAAATAAATATTTCCCCAAATCAATTTTTAAAGAAAAATCGAATGCATGCTGCAAGCGATAAAACTTTCATCTCATAATATTGAGCCTCTCAGGCTCTATAAAATATGTATGTATTTACACACGTCCATACTCCCTATATAGATTCATGGGTCTATATAGGGCTACTACGCTCGCGTCCAACGCTCACGTCACGCCTTAATGCGGTGCTACACTACGCCATCAAGGTGGACAGACGGTGTATAAATATGTGTCCATACTCCCTATATGAATTAAACACTCAAATAGGGCTACTACGCTTACGTTCAACGCTCACGTCACGCCTTAATGCGGCTATATGCTACGCCATTAAGGTGGACAGACACATATGGCTAGCTAGCATTTTCTATACATACTCTCTCATAAATACATATTTATATCCACCGAAAATCTCATTTTCGGTATCTCTCCAAGAGAAATAAAAGCGTCAAATTAATTGACGTCAAAATTCCAACAAAAGGAAATGTTCAATCATGAACCATAGCATGCATATTATTTTAAAAATAAACGTCCACTCACAACTTAGGCCTAAGCCTGACGTCGGTCGGAGGTCTCCTCAGCTCGAGCCTCCTCGCGTCCTGTTCCATATACATAAAACCTTAAATGAAACATCGACGTTTAAATGCAAAACATGCATAATTAAATATGCTTCGCGCTCAACTAAGCCTAACACTCCAAAATCTTAAATCCACTGCCAACCTCAAAACTCCACAAATTTTTCCGACAACCACGAAAACACTTTTTACCAAATAAAATCCAATGGCCGGATTATTAATTAATAATCCGCCAAAAATACTAAACTTCAACAAATCTCAAACCTATCCAAAACTCCTCCAAAAATTCTAAAACTTATTCCAATAAACTCCTCACATTTTTCTCCACCAAAAATATTTTCTCGGCGGCTCCGCCGAAGGCGGCGGCCGGCAGCCATTTTCCGGCGACCTCCTATGGTCACCAAATTTTAACAGAATCTTCCTCTCAACCTCCTCTACAACATTCCTAACTACCACAAACTCCAATTCTAAGCCTAAGCACATCAATCGAACGGAATTACACAAAAAGCCCTAGAAATTTCAAATTCCGATTTCTTCTTACCTAGCTCACGACGGAGCGAGCTGATTGGAGAGGTTGCTGCACGGGAGAAGGGCTACAAAACCGTACCAAGCTTGCCCGGATTGGTGGCCGGAGGAGGAAGTTCCGGCGAAAAAAAGACATGGCCAGTCGGACCTCTCGGGCGGCACCGCTCCCTCATGGCGGAGCTAGGGCTCCTCTCACCGGTCCAGGGAGGTTGCTGGGTTGGAGGCCGACCGAACGGGACCGGTGCGGCGGTCTGGGGCGGCCGGACGGCGGCGGGAGGATGGCCGGAAAATCTGGGCAGTTGGAGGGCTTGGGTGCGGAGAGGAAATCGGGAGGGAGAGAGAAACAAAAGAGGGCTGGGCTTTCCCCACCCTTTGGCCCGGTCCACTTCATATACTACCCAAATCCAGAAATAAAACACCCCGAAAAAATAATACCCGAATAGAACTTACATTTTTAATTGATAACTTTTTCATGCTAACTCCGATTTTAACGCGTAGCATGTCTACGAACTCGTAATAACATCCTCTACGACTTTCATGAAGAAAGTTTTCCCAAATTTCATACGGAGGAAAAAGTCAACTTGGAGTCTTAAATAGTCAACGGTTACTTAGAACGGTAAAAGACCAAAATATTACCAAAGTAAATAACCGTAAAATAACTTAAGAACCGGGACGTGACAGAAAGAGCTTGCGTGACCCCACTTGAAACATGGGTGTCACATCACCTCGAAAGGTGGAACGACATACTAGCATTGACATCATATATTTTCCAAGAATATGGCATAAGGAAAAATATAATTCATATGAGTTTCCCCGAAACTCATAAATAAATACAAGTACGATTCTCAACCGTACTTGGAAAAATTCTAAGAGCAATATAGTTAATTAAATTCAACGTGTCTCACACGTTAACATACTTAAAATAGATTAACTCAAATCATTTTCAAAATCCATTCATAGGAGAAATAATAATTTCAACTCAGAAAATAAATGATGATTTTCTAAACAAATCATGCATGCATACTCCTTTAAAAAAATAAAATGTCCACTCACCGTATTAGGCGTAAGTTTTCCATTGCTCAGGACACTCCTGGAGTGCCGCCTCCAAATATCCAAGTCTTTGACTCAATCCCACACCTGACCATAAGCTGTAGGATAAATCGGTCAGACCGAACTTTAAAATAACCAATTGTCTCATCTTCTTTCCTAGTTTGACTAGGGTTTCCTGGGTCGACCATGATTGACCAACTATTACCCAATGTTTTCCAATTCAACCTTTTACTTAACCATTCGATCCAAATTCCACTATACGTCCTATTAACCGATAGACACTTAGGCCTCGCTTAACAATTCGTTAACTCCGAAACATACGAACTAATGAAATTTTGTTAACTCCGAAACATACGAACCACTTCAATCTGGAAAACCACCAAATTACTAAGGGCACCCAAAAAGGTTTCCATAAATAGGAAATTTTCCATTAAAAGAAAGTTTCCTAAGATAGAAACTTTCATAACTTGCTGTGTTTCCCAACTACACGTCTTTTTTCCTAACTAGGAACTATATCTTGAAATAGACATAATAGTCTTGATAACTACCTCTTCGGCTCCTGCCGGAAAAACTGCGTTCGCCGGATTCCGACGACTTGCCGGAACATTCTGCCGGATTCCGGCCACATGCCGGAAATTGGCCATGACTTCCCCGTAACTCTGCATCACACCATTTTCGACAAACAACAACCATTTAGCCACAATACCACTCAAAACCGCAACACAAAAACAACACAACCGATCAAATCGTAATCCTTACCTCCAATCCGTTCACCATTCGAACCCATAAACTTCTCCTTGCCGGAGATCGACCTACAACCCTCTGCCTCTCACTGTCCCGAACAGAAAAACTCCATCTGCTTCCCAAAACCACACAGCAGCTGCCTCCAAGCTCGCATGGTAGGTTGCTAGGCTCCCTAGTGCCCGAAAAAGCATTGGAAGCAACCAAAGATTTGTATCCTCGCCGGAAACTCTCCAGCTCAAGCTCGCCGGAAAACTCAGGAAATTTCAGAAGAGGGGTTCCTCCGATTAGAGCATGATTTAGAGAAGCAAAAGCACCGAAAGGAAGAGGAAATCGAGGAGGTGAAGAACCTTACCATCGACCAACCAGAAGGCGGCCGAAGTCGCCGGGATTCCGAGAAGACAACCGGGTTCCTCCTCCACCGATCTCTCTCATCAATGACCGCACAAACGATTGAAGGACTGGGTTAGGTAGAGAAGAGAAAGACAGACCCTTTGATGGTGGTCTTGTGACATGCGGTGGCCAGAATCGGCGACACCATGCTGGAGAGAGCCGAGGCAGGCGGAGCAGAAAAGAGAGAGAGAGATAACTCGGGTCAACGCCCCAAATGCGGGTTTGACAAAGTCAACCCGTTTGTTTTCCTTTTATACATGAACCAACGGTCAAGATCGAAACCCTACTCGATCAAACGGCCAAGATTAAATGAGCTATTCTAATTTCAGAAAATTAATTTCTCTTACCATACCTTCAATAAATCGTAGAAAATACTTTAAAATTCCGACAATAAACTGAAAACACCGGATAACCCGTGTCGACGCGAACTACGACACCAAGACCTTAAAAGAAGAATTTGACATTTCCAGAAGAACTCGCAAATAAACTAGAGTGTTAACTTACTCAGTTACCGAGCACGATTAAATCCCTCAGTAACTCGTAGAATACCCAGTAAATAGGTAAAATTGGGTACTGGACGTTACAGGACAAACATGAATTTAATGGAAATATTTATGCTTTCCCAATTTAAATTTTCATAGAAAATATGTTTCATGCCTCAAGCGATAAATACTTTATCCCATAAATATCGAGCCTCTTCAGCTCAGAAAAATATATATATCAAAATATGTATGTATTTACACTCGCTCATACTCCCTATATAAATTAATAATAATCTATATAGGGCTACTACGCTTGCGTCCAACGCTCATGTCACACCATAATGCGGTTATATACTACACCATTAAAGTGGACAGACACATATTGCTAGCTAGCATTTATATACATACTCTCCTCATAAATATATTATAATTTACCGAAAATCTCATTTTCGGTAACTCACCACAATGAATAAAATCGTCAAATAAAAATGACGATTGATACTCCAACAAAATAAATTACTCAACAATAAACTATTGCATGCATCATATAATAAAACAAAAGTCCACTCACAACTTTATGCATAAGCCCGACGAAATCCAATTCGTCACTCAAGTGAGGTCTCCTCGAATCCTGGCACAATAATCATGCTTAGGACCAAACTTCAATTTCAGAAAATAATAATACTTAAATATATAACCCAAAACTCTTCCACCTAAACCACTACCCTTTCCAAGGTTAAGCTTATCGGATTCGCACCAAACTCCAACCACAGTCTCAATTCATTTAATTCAACATTCTAAAACAATAGTAAGGCAAATCCAACGGTCGGATTCTACCCCATTAACCACCAAATTCACCAATTTTTCAAAAATCCAAAACCTATTCAAAACTCCTCCAAAAATTCTAAACTTCATACCATTAAACTCCCCTTAATATTACACCTTTAAAACCATAAAAGTCCCTTAATCAGCGGCAGCCGGAGGCCGACTCCGGCGACCTCCAATGGCTACCAAATTTTGACGACATCTTCCTCTCAATCTCCTCTACAACTTTCCTAACTAGCACAAACACAATTCCAAGCCTAACTATGTCAATCGAATGAAAACATTACGAAAAACCCTAGAATTTCAAACACTCGAAACTCCTTACCTAGCCAAGAGAGAGTGAAACCTTTGGAGGAATGAATGCACAGGAGGAGAGCTTCCTTTTGAGCCAAGTAGCTCCGGCTATGGCGGCCGGAGGAGGAAGTTCCGGCGATGGGACACCATGGACAGCCGGACCTTTCGGTTGCGTTTTCTCCCTCACGGCGGCGCTAGGGCTCGGGGAGAGAGAGTCGACTGGAAGAGAGAGAAGTGAGGGGAGAGTTATGTTGGGCTTTCCCAACCGGTCCTAACCCAACAATAACAAAACCCAACTCAAAAATTTAACACCCCAAAATAATACCCTAATAAAAATTACCTTTTACTAGCTAAAATTTTACTATTTTCACCGTCGGTAAATATTTCCACTACGAATAATTCCTATGAAATATTCGTCCTTCAAAACCCCTCTAGGGACCAATTAAACTGTAACCTCATTAACGAAGATGATAAAATTCTTATTAAACCAAGCTAGTAAATAAGGTAAAAATTTAAGAGTCGGAGCGTGACAGAATCAGATTTATTTATTTATTTTAAAGTCACAACAATACCAAACTAGCCCTTAGACTAACCTCAATTAAATGAATTGACAAATGACGCCAATTTTATGAGGAATTACTTGATATGAATTACCCAGGTGATACTACTAATAGCGGAATTATTAATAGCACTAAAACACACAGGTAATGTAGTTCGAAGAAAATGTATTCCTCTCTTATTATTGTGCAAAAGGGTACAATGTTTATTGTCTAATGCCTTCTCTCACAATAACACTCTAGCTCTCTAATTCGCTCCCTTCTAAACAGATGTTGTTTCTGTTTCACTCTGGTCTAAACAGATGTTGTCTCTGTTTCACTCTTGTCTAAACAGATGTTGTCTCTGTTTCACTCTTGTATCTAGAACTAAGCTAGGCACCTCTATGTATAGAGTCTAACTCTATAAATCCTTATCTAACGTGGAAACTACTCATTAACTAAGTTAGACAACTATTTCTTTTCAAGCTAGAAAACTATGTACTTAACTAACTTGGAGAAGGAATCACTAATTCCTAAAAGCTAAAGGATACACATGTATCATGGCTCCCCCTTTTAGGAACTTAAACTCCCGTTTATGTTAAAACCGGAGATTAGGAAACTCAAGAGTTCCCTTTTCTTTGCTGAACCATTTAGCCTTGCTTGGAACTTGACCGGCACGCCCAATAAGAAACGCTGTCCGCTCCCCCTTACGTGTTGTAGTCACTTTACGCTCCAAAATGCAATCTTCAACTAATGGATCCTCTCGGTCAAACCACAAGTCCTCAACTGATGGTAAGACTGTCTTGTTGTCGCCATCATCATCAAGTAACGGTGGTTCGAACAACTTCAAGTACTTGGCATTGATAACCGAATACATACCTAAGTATGGTGGCAAATCAAGCTTGAAGGCGTTGTCACCAATCTACTCCAGAATACGGAAAGGACCATACCGAAGCGGTTTGATCTTCTTACCCTCTCCCTTAAGACGCTCCTTACTTAGTTTCAACCACACTAAGTCACCAACACCAAAGTTACAAGGTACTCGATGCTTGTCATGCTTAGCCTTGTACTTTGCTTGTGACTTCCGCAATTGTGCTTCAACAGTTGCATGAATCTGACTTATCTTCTCCAAGAACCGTTGTGCCCGAAGCTTATCACTCTCTCCCTTTCCATGATGACTGTCTCCAACAGTAAACACCATATCGAAAGGACTTGGAGGCAAATACCCATAGCACGTCTCGAAAGGAGAAGTCCCTGAAGAACTATGAACAGCCCGATTGAAAGCAAACTGCAAATAAGGAAGACTCTCATCCCAAGTCTTCAGATGCTTAGCATTGTAACCCCTTAGCATGTGTAAAGTGAACGAGTCAGGACCATACACCACAAGACTCCCCACGGATACGGTTAGCTCTGATTACCAACTTGATACAAATTACTAGGCGAATTACTCAGGTGTTACTACTAGTGGCGGAAATATTAGTAGTACTAAAACACTCAAGTAATGTAGGTCGAAGAAAATATATTCCTCTCTTATTATTGTGCAAAGGTACAATGTTTATTGTCTGAATCCTTCCCTCACAATAACTCTAAACAGGTCTATCTCTCTGTTTCACTCTTGTCTAAACAGATGTTGTCTCTGTTTCACTCTGGTATCTAGAACTAAGCTAGACACCTCTATTTATAGAGTCTAACTCTATAAATCCTTATCTAACTTGGAAACTACTCATTAACTAAGTTAGACAACTATTCCTTTTCAAGCTAGAAAACTATGTACTTAACTAACTTGGAGAAGGAATCACTAATTCCTAAAAGCTAAAGGATACACCTGTATCATGGCTCCCCCTTTTAGGAACTTAAACTCCCGTTTAAGTTAAAACTGGAGATTAGGAAACTCAAGAGTTCCCTTTTCTTTGCTGAACCATTTAGATTGACTAGGAACTTGACTGGCGCGTCCAATACGGAATACTGCTCGTTCCCCTTGACGTGTCTTTGTCACTTTCTGCTCCAAGCAATCCTCTTTTAATGGCTCCTCTCTGTCAAACCACAAGTCATCAACTGGTGGTAAAACAACCTTGTCATCCACATCATCATCAAGCAATGGTGGTTCAAACAACTTTAAGTACTCAGCATTGATAACTGAATGTACTACTACCTCCTTCCCTAACAAGTACACCCTCCAATGCTTGGTTTCTGTTAGTCTATGTTTATTTTTTCATGAAAATTGCTAATTCCATGGGAAAAGAGTCCAAACACCGGAAAGAGACCTAAGGAATTAGGAAATCCCTATTTTTATTTAAATTCCCTCACTTTTTCTCTCATCCAAACACACTGCTAGAGAAATTTAAAATTTCTTATTTGATACTATCAAATGAGACAATTTGCTTTTAGGAATTATGAATAAATCCTAACTTTCAATTAAATTTCGTCTTTCTATCATCCAAACTTACTCTAGTGTTTTTGTTCAAATTGTTTTCCTTAATATTATGTCTTAATTGTCACATATTCATGCTACTTTTATGAGGGGTAGAATATTTAGTACATAATGTAAATTTGGAATACAAGACGATGAATAAAACCTCAAAATACGAGAGAGAGAGGGGGGGGGACATTATGCCTAAACCCAGACAGTAGGTGTTTTTGTACAATCCTGGATGAGGTTTGCAGAAGCTGATGGCATATCTTGACGTGCCCGTTAACGGGCGTGCGACAATTAAGAACCCTTTTCTTATCAGATTGTAGTATTGGAAAATAGAGTTTGATCAATCTGGGGACTTAAAGGGTACTCTTGCAGTCACGATTACACTAACTTACAAATATACATATGGTACAAGGTAAACAGGGGGGTTTTGATGGTTTGTTCTATGTTCCTAAAAATAGAAAATAAGATATGTACAAGTGATCAATTCACTCAACATTGCAGATAGAGATAAACTCGAATTCTACCACACATCAAGATCATGTCTCATTCCAGCAATCCAATTATCATGCAAGTTCGTAACAAGAGAAACAATCTCAAAACACAAGCTTGAAGAGGACATTCATTCCTTTAATTCTACTTACTTTGTCACCTAAGCACAGAAAAGTCTAGAACTGAGATTATTTCATGTAAATTGCTGCATTCAATACCGAAGAGTACTTGTCCACAATAAACATGAATCATTAAGAATTATAGAATTGAGATTGAACAACAACGCACATCCGAGAAGTCGTAACATGCATTTGCTTTAGTTTACGTTTTCAACTATTATTACATAGTTTCCACCACTTAGAGAAACATACTTATTTAAAGAAGCGTAGCATGAATCATGACAATAGCTAGCATGCATTCTAACTCTTTAATTAAAAAAAAAACGCAAACTATCAATCATTAAACTCACAAGATCGGATCACCAAAAAATCATTAACAAAACATCAATATGTTTTATAAAATTCTGAATCTATTGAATATAAGAACAAGCAAAACATGCTTCCAATTCCTAAGTTTAGCACATGAAACACACCTATAAATTTATACATATAATTAAAACAAAGTAAAGGTAATGTTTACACTTTATCAAGTCTCCAAGGAAGCTTGTTGACATCAAAAGGATGCTTGACTTCAATGCTTCTCAGAATCCAATGTTGCTGTCTTGATGGAGAAGTCCTTCAAGGCTTAGCAAACGAAGAAGAAGCTTGAATAAGGAGAGGGAGAGGCTGCGGCTGCTCTCTTATCCCTTTGGTTTTTAATGTGAATAATTGATGCTCTTAGAAGTACCCAAGACTGTCTTTATATAGAGGAAACCATGATGGAACTTCTCTTCAAAAAATGATGTAGGACTAGCTGAAATGTTTGACTTTTCTCCTTCCTTTTTGGACTTGGGCCTTCTTTCCTTGGACTACTTGGGCCTTCTTTTAGGCTTTCTACATTTTTCTCCTCCATCTTTGGACTTGGGTCTTCTTTTCTCAATTAAGCTCTTTATCCCTCTACAATCACAAAACATGTCATAAATGATATTATTAAAGAAATAACATGGCCAAATAGGGTAGGAAACACATTAAAAACATAGTACTTTGTGCTCATATCATATCTGACCTGCAACAACAAATGTGACCGGGGGCTTCCGTTCTTTCCTCCTCCGAAGCTTAAGTCAGTATTTTTTCCAAATGTAATTAATTAGGGTAGTTCATCATACCTGACAAGCTGGTGGCTGTGCCGTATTTATAGCCCAAGAGTGAGTCTTTCTTCCTTGAAAACCGATGTGGGACAACTCCCCTTTGTTATTAGTTCAAACTCTGATAGGTGCATAATTATACATTATTTGTATCAAAATTCTCTATACTTTCTTTGCTTGTTTGGTGTGTTTTCTAGTTATTTACTTTGTTTATTTGTTTTCTAAGTGTTCCGAAGCAAATAAGAAGAAAAGAAGGAAAAGAGAGAGTGAAAGACAAAATTCGGAAATCTGCCTACGCAAGTCAGTCAACTTTGACAGGACACTGAGGGAAGTTCGAGAAGAACCAGATGATGAGTCTTATATCAACGGAAAGCTACGGATGTTAGCTTTCCATAACATTTTACAGTTCATGAATAGCATTTTCCTAGAAGAAGTTATGGCTAGTTTACTACCAGAAGGTCAATCTGCGCGCGAATCTGACTGTTGACGAGAATTTGTGTTTTGAGGCCCAAATCACACCGGAAAGCCCATGGACGAGTTTGTACTTCATTATCCAACTTATTATCTCTATGTGAAGTTGATTATGAAGAATTAAATGAGTTGTCACACTTCCATTGGTGCTACAGATGTACACCAATCAGAATATCCACGGAAACCTAAATCAAGAAGGATTGGTTGAAAGTTACAATATAAAAACCTGTATTATCATCTTTGGCTCCTCTTCTTCCCTTCTTCTCCTCTTCTTCAGCTCTTCTCCTCTTTCTTCTGCATTTTCTTTTTATTATGTTTATTTAAGCTTCCTTAGTTAGGGGTTGCTTGAAGCCCTAGACATGAATAACAAGATGATTTGAGTTTTAGTTTTAGTTTTTTTTAATCCAAGATGAGATTTGGTTTACTATTATTGTATTAATGAATTCTTTTCATGTTTGCTTTGAGTGCACACTTTGTATACATGTTAGGGTTCTACAGCTTTGATTGTTTGATGCCAGTGTCAATATCGGACTTCTCAATCTATCTAGAGAAGCAATTGTTAGTTTTCGCTAGCACGTAAACTAAGTCCTAGGTTTAGCAAGGCGCTAAGTTTATTACGATGCCTTGTGATGTCTCAAACCCTTTTAGAACGTAATGATCTCTACATGTTTAATCTAATAAGCGTACCTTTAGGTTGCATTGCTTGATAATAGTTTAGGTGTAGAGCACTTTCTGCCTAGCGTACAAGTAAGAAAGGGTAATAGGTTCTGTTTCAAGCATACCGAACTAATCTGAGCATCTTCATATAGAATAATTGAACTATAACTGAACAAATTGTTTTATGTGTGATCGTCGGGGTGGATTGTATTTTTCCTAGCTAGATTTATTTCATTATTTTCCAAAACCAAAACCAAAATCAGTTTTCATCACTTTTTGTCCTCCGTAGTATTTATTTGACATAGCAAACGAACTTCGATTCATCTTAAATTTTATATGTGAGTCCGTCTGTCTACCTAGTTTGAGTCTGTAAATTTTCGTATTTTTCTGACTTGTTTAGTTTAGTCAACTAATTAGGTTTTCTACTGCTAGTTGCTAGGATCAGTAGTCACTTTTCTGACATCTTTTGAGTAGTTAGATTCATTTAGTCCTCTGCGGGAATGACCCTTATTTGCCCATACTATAAAAAAAGATCTAGTAGTGAATAAGAAAAATAAATTGGTTTAAAAATAACCGATCAAACTCCCAGTTTCCTTATACCTTCCGAGACCGTTCCTGGCCCAAGGCTGCCACAGAGGTCGGGCCTGGCCCATCCTTTTCTCGGACGAGAATCCTAGGGTAGCCTCGATTGTCTTAACCATGATGGGATGCTTACTGGTTTACGGGCTTAAGAGGCTGTTTTATGCACAACCGACTACAAGTCCCCCCAAGTTCCCGTTCAAGACACATCTTGAGTGGTGACTTGCTAAAATAAGCTTGTAGATCGATATACTATTTAGAATGGGTCCCGCCCATAGTCCCCCTAAGTCCGGACTCATGATGTGGGTTGAACGAGTGTTACATTCTTTCATGGACAAGGGTAGCGAGCCCTTCCATATGCGGTGTTACTACTCGAGTGACGGGGTGTTAACGTCGTCCGTGGTTTATCAAGCCACTTGCTCCATTTTTAAAGGGATGATATAAAATTTGTCTTTCGGTTAATTACTTATGCCTCTCGGTCGAGTGCCTATCTTGGGGGAATGAATATATTGGTAGAACTCAGCCAAGGTGGGTTTTTACTTCGTATGATCTCGGTGACTCTCGCCCGAGATGGGTCTTACACTTGGTCTTATGATCTCGGTGACTCTCACCCGAGATGTGTCTTGCACTTGGTCTTATGATCTCGATGACTCTCACCCGAGATGGGTCTTACACTTTGAAGTTTGAGCATTGCTGTGGTAGGTGCATTAAATGCATGTTCGTCAGATGTCGCAATATTCCTGGATAACTGCCAAGCAATTAATGCATGTCGCTTCATTCTTTCCTTCTTCAAGAAGCTACGACAGTTGTGCCACGTGGCATCATCTTGTTGTTTGATCGGATGGCTAGGGGTGCCTCATTTTCGGTTACTGGTTTGTTTAATGCGTTGGCTTGTGGATCGAGGCGACTGTGTACTGACCGTGTATAACTCTGTGTTTGTTTCTCTGCTTCTCTGTGTTTCGCTGCTTCTCTCTACTTCCCTCTGCTTCTCTTTGTGTCTCGCTGCTTCTCTCTGTTTCTCTCTGTGTTTCACTGCTGCCGATCCCTACGATTGGGAGGTGTTACCGGACGTCTAAGTTTCCGGTGTTGCTACTACGTCGAAAATCTAGTAAGGTTTTCTTCATTTTGCTGCTCTTCATGCTTGTTTCTGATTTTGCCTCTCCATTTTGCTCTGTGTTTGTGTTGCTTGGGTGGTTTTGGGTAAAACTGGGAATGTTAGCGTTCTAGGGATTTCTAGGTTGAAGCTGTGTTAAACTTTGAATTGGTTTGCATACTGATAAATCTTAGGGTTTGTTATTCTAGGGTAGATGGATTCCCGAAGTACGACCGATTTAAGCGGAGCGAGCACATCCTCTCGGCCCGATGGAGGAGTACATTAGTCGACCATCCCGCCGGAGTGAATCATCTTCGACTAGGCCTACTGAGCTACCCAAAGGCGTACCCGCCCGAGATGTTGACTAGACCTCATGTGTGTTCCATGGCATCCTGATTACCAACGTTGCAAGCTCGGTAAGGCGATATATCTTGGAGGATGGCACCATATGCGACGAGCCCGAGAGTAGCATGTCTCCGGCTGAGATAGAACAGTTTCGTGAAAACTGGGGAATCTTGCCCACGATTACCCTGTGTGGCCTATATGAGGGCGAGCTGGCGTGCTGTCCAAGAGACGGTTTCGTTGCAGTGCAGGAGCACATGTTTAGGAATGGTTTCTCCCTCCCGCTTCCTCAATGCATCCAGTACCT
Organism: Fragaria x ananassa; assembly: GCA_034370585.1. Lineage (NCBI taxonomy): Eukaryota > Viridiplantae > Streptophyta > Magnoliopsida > Rosales > Rosaceae > Fragaria > Fragaria x ananassa. Next base: position 17,206,133 of record CP139754.1, read on the forward strand.
GCTGAGCATGCTTCAGCTTGCTCCCGGAAAGATTCCCCCAAACCAATGGCACCAATTGCTATCTCTTTACTGTTTTTACTACTTGTCCGAGATGGGTTGGCCGACCATCAACGAGTTTCGCGCCCTGTACCACCTCTCGTACTCGAAGAAGCAAAACTGTCGAGGGTGTGTTTTGTTTGCTGCCTGGGAATACTTACCTCCCATCACTGAACTCCCGACGTCCATAAATAACAATTGGTGTTTAAAGGTCGTGCTTACCGGCGATCGATGGCAAAGAAACTGTCTGACGTACGTTGTGCCCAACCAGTTTAGATATATCCGGGATCAGTCTTCTCGCTGTCAGAGATCAAGAAGCGACGTATTGCGTGGATATATGTAGCCTGGCCTTCGGATGAGGATCGAAGCTCATACAACCTGACCCGGTGGACTGTTCTGGTTCACTGTGAACTCGGCCGTATGCCTGGTGGGGTTCCAAATTAGTGTCGCTTGTTTTATGCTCTCTCTTTTCACTGGCCTTTTATTCTTGGTACCCGTGATCTTGACTGTTGGTTTTATTTTCAGCTAAAGTACCCAGGCGAAAACACCGTGAGTCACACCCGTGTGATATGGAGTCCGATATGGATTTGCTGAGCAAACTCTTGGAGGTCGGAAAAGTGGCCTCGCGAATTGAGGTGAACCTCACAGACAAAACTGCCCATGTCTCAGATGAAGCTATACTCCTGGAGATTCTCGACGAAGGATATGGGAAACCGTCTTCTGACAAAGAGGGGCCCGCAAAGACTAGTGACGTGGTCAACGTCCACTTGGGCGAGAAGAGGAAAAAATCGTCATCCAAAAAATCAAAGTCTCAGCAGAATGAAGGCGTGACTTTGACAGGATCGAGCATCTGTTGTGCCTCACCACCTCTGAAGAAACAGAAGGTTGCCGGTTCCTTGGCCGGGAACCCAGTTTCAATGAGCGCTCTCGCTCCGGGTCTTCCTCATATTCGGAAGACCCCCATCTGGCAGATCCTGGACGAGTATGGGTGTGAAGACGAAAAGTTCGTCTGTGGCATGGTGGGCGATCTGAAGGGTATCGAGTTGGACTGGATCAAGATCGGGTCCAGTATTCCTCAAAAGAACCGGCAGTACGCCCGAGAGGCAATAATGAAGGTAAACTTTTCCCGAGTAATGTCAATTTACTATCACTGTTTGGGATGTGGAACTAACTTTATTTTGCTTGCAGGCTCTTTTTGTTGTCTATGCCATTGACGCCAGTGAGGATTCCAACGAGATGAAAGAGCGTCTGGCCAGTCTGAACGACCAGATTAGCTATCTCGGGGCAGAGAGGAAGAAAATGGAGAAGGACTTGGAGGCCGAGAGGGAGGAGAAACTCTCGTTGGCCGACAAGTTTGCCAAACTTCGCCTCCACACCAAAGAGCTGGAGGGAAAAGCTGAAAGGGTTATCGCTTTGGAGTGCGACATAGATGCGCTTCAGCAGGAGAACGCAAAGCTGCGGTCTAAGTTGAAAGAGAGGGAGGACCAGATAGCTGATCTGCAAGGCCAGATCCCTGCTCAAGGCGAGCATGTCCTTGCCCAGTTCAAAGAGTCGGATGAGCTGAAGGCTATGCTCAAGGCTGCCCAGGAGGGTGGCATTACCGAGAAATTCGGCGTCTGGAGCCGCCTTGGGTACCTGGATAAGGCCAAGATAACTGCCGATTTGCTCGCTGCCCAGGACGCCAAAGAAAGGGAGGCTAAGTCTAAGGCCGCAGCCAAGAAAGCACCTGAGACAAGTGAGCCGTTCGCGAAGGTTGCTGAAGAAGGCACTGATGGGGACGATGTTTTGGCTGAATCGTCCTGGAATTAGGAAGAAGAACCCGGCCAGTCATAGGCTGTAATTTATCTTTTTGTTTTGCTCTTTCTTTTGTAAGACAATGGCCTTGTGCCGTATCCCGGTGATAACACATCCCGGTGGTTTTTGTAAATACCCATTGGTGGTATACTCCCGGCATCCCGGGTTTTAATATATTATGCCTTGGCTAACCTTATTGCTTGCGTCTCCGTGTTATATACAATTTGTATTATGCCTGTCTCGCTTGGTGTTACTGGGGACTTCATTAACTTTTGCCTCAAGGGTGATTACTTATCCCCTTCGATATTATTCGGGATTGTATTGACTTATGCCTTGTCACATCCCAATTTTCGAAAGATAAATTTCAAAAATTTTGGCATGATATAACTTAAAATACTAACATCCCATCTTGTTTCAACAACAAACTCAACATCTAGAACTCAAATCCGGAAAGTAAATATCATACAACCCATCTCTGAGTTAAATATTACACTTCTTTATTTACATAAACTTGCAACACAAGAACATGAGAACACAAGAACATGAGAACAATCTCATGAGTTTAATACTGTCTACCCAATTAACAAAACTATACATAGTACAGCAAAAATCAAAAAAGAACTCTGCCACTAAGCCTCCACCTCAACCCTGCTGATCCTCACCTGCAGGTCTAACCCCTACACCAATAATTGGTGCACCGGGATTGTAAAATAACAAACCCGGTAAGCTAAAAGGCCTGTATGAGTAAACTAAAAAATAACACAACATTTATCACATCTAACATTCCACAAGAGGGATTTGATCAATAATTAAAAACCATAAATCCAACACATTACTAAAGAAATGTACCTATGAATCCCAGATATTTAATAAATACCTCGCATGACCTACAACAACAAATTGTGTACCCATGGGTCCCATATGCCATAAAGCATCTCCCATGACCTACACTGACAGACGGACTAGAGCTCTATTCCTAACTGTAACCAATCACCCGGCCAAAGGCTTGGAACCCGGTTTGACTGTCCAATAACCAATTACAAATAAAAATAGCATTATAACCATAACCAATCACCCGATTAAAGGCTTGGAACCCAGTTTAGCTATTTATCCATCCATCACAATATCACAACATTATTATCAACAACACATGATCCACATCATAAGATTATATCCTTCACAAGGATATAATTATATGAACAATATATATTATTCCACAAGAATAATCTATCAATAATCAATAAAATCATGATCACATGAACTTCAAAAATAAACATATAAGGAAAAGTTGTTTTATCTTATCTATGAGTCGTAGACGATCAAGCTCATATATTTTAAAAGCAAATAATAGCATATTATAAATTTCACATCAACATCAAGTGACCATAATAACATTTGGTTCTAAAGTGAACCTTTATGAGATTTACTCACCTAGAAGTCCCGTTGCAAACCCCACGACACAACGAGAGCAAACCAATCACAAAATCACAAAACACCTAAAATTACACAATTAAAAACCTTAGTAAAAATCACAACAAGGATTAAAGTATCCTTAACTCAAACGTTGCCCAAAGAAGGGCAATCCTTCCTCCAAGACCTCCAAAAGTCATTGGACACTCAACAATAACCATACTATCTCCAAGATCAAACTTCCTAAGTTTCCGACCTAACAAACATCACAACTTAGCACCTAAGATGCAAAAACCTAATCAACACTTAGCCTTCACACTCAAACAACACACTAGCAGTTACAAGGACTAGCTACATAGCAACCAAGGCTCTCACACTGCCCGGATGCGCTCCCACACGCCACCACAAGCGGCGGCGAGTGAGCCCCACGCGTCACCACCAAACTCCAAAGTTGGGGAAACTCACAACATGAAGTTGAAGCTTGAAGCAAGGTGAACAACTTTAATACCTAAGGTTTCAGCCAGTTCGGCCGGAAAATGTCCCGAAACACCAACCCGAAAACAAATTCTAAACCTGCAAATCTGGCGCCTAAACTTGATTTTCAGGTCACCAAAGAGGTATAGACATCTCTAGAGGAAGGAGAGGAGTAAGACTCACCTAACTCTTCACTGAAATCGCCGTCGAAATCGTCAGCTTTCCAGCAAGACAGCAGTAGCTCCGCCGCTTCATGGCAGCTTCCAGGCGGCGAGACGGCGAGCAAGACTGCTTTAGAAATGGAGAGTAGACCCGTGCCGACCCAACGGGACCGGCGGCGTCCAATTTAGTGGCCGGATGAGAGAGAACTCGGCCGGAGAAGAGAGAGAGCTCGGGTGCGTCGAGAGAGGGAGGAGAGAGAAAGAGAGGAACTAATTTTTAGGTTTCCAAAATAACTCCCTTACATTTTTCTACTTAATTATACACTTTCCAAACCTGAAAAATAACTTTCTCTGACCATAACTTTCTCATACGACATTCGATTTATGCGTTCTGCATGTCTACGAACTCTTATCGCCAAACTCTACAACTTCCATGAAGAAAGTTTTCGCAAATTACTTACTGAAAATAAAGTCAACTTTTGATCTCTTAAAAGTCGAAGCAACTTAAATAACTCCTGAAACTTCAACTTCGCATAACCTAACAATAATTTCCATAAATAATCCTTCATTAAATATGGGAAAAATACAAGGAAAATGATATGAAAATCTGGGGTATTACATGTCTCCCGGTGGATTACCTATCATTAGAGTTTGAATTGAACTTTCCATTCTTGTATTTCAGTTATCCAAAACAAATGGAGGCATCCTCCGAGACTTGGTGTTTTTTTTCCTCTCCCGGGGGCAGCAATACTTACAAATATACATTTTACAAAAGATGGAATGGACCTCGGTCCCTCATACTGGGTAGAGTTTTAGGTGCTCCGTGTTCCAGGGGTGCCCGGTGACTACCCCATCCTGGTCCCGTAGAAAGAAAGTTGATGGGCCGACCTCTTCAATAATCTCGTACAGTCCCTCCCAGGTTGGGTCCAGAGCAGCCGTCTTTGTCATGATTTTCTTCATTACCCAGTCTCCCAGTCCCAACATCCGGGTCCTGACCTTACTATTGTAATGGCGTGCCACTCGCTGCTTGTAGACTTGGTTTTGCAAGTCTGCTCTCTCCCTTCTTTCCTCGATGAGATCGATATTTAACCAGAGGTCTTCCTCGTTGGTGGCGGCATCAAAGTTCTCCACTCTTCCCGATGGTATCAATGTCTCGATTGGCAAAACAGCCTCCGTGCCAAAAGCCATGCTAAAAGGTGTTTCTCCCGTTACTTTAGTTATCGTGGTCCTGATTGCCCACAATACCTCCGGCAGCTTCTGCGCCCAGAGACCCTTTGCGTCATCCAACTTCTTCTTCAATAGTTTTTTAATGATTTTGTTAACTGCCTCCACTTGACCGTTGGTCTAAGGGGGTGCCACCGACATAAAGACCATCTTAGTGCCCATGTCCTTCGTGAACTCAATCAGATGGTTATTGTTGAATTGTGTTCCATTGTCAGTGACAATTGTCTCTGGGACCCCAAATCTGCAATATATATTTTTCAACAGGAAATTCTTCACACACTCGGTGGTTATCTTTCCCAAGGGCTCTGCCTCCACCCACTTTGTGTAGTAGTCAACCGCCATTATCATGTACTTTAACTGTCCGGGAGCCGTTGGCAGTATCTCGATGAGATCAAGGCCCCACTATGAGAAAGGCCAGGGTGACAACAATATTGATAGAGTGATAGAAGGGGAATGTATCCCGTTGGCATGCAAATGGCATTTCGGCATCTCGCCAACATCTTGTCTGCCATGGCGCCCATGTTGGGCCAGAAGAACCTTGTGCGCAGTGCCTTGTGCGGTAACGACCGGGATCCAGAATAATTCCCGGACACCCCTTTATGGATTTCTCCCATGATCACTTATCCTTCCTCCTCTGTCACGCACTTGAGGTTGGAAACTGTAACCTCTGCGGTACAGCTTCCCGTTCATGAGAGTGTACCTTGCACATCTCGATTGGAGTTTTCGTGCTTCACGCCTGTCCTCCGGGCGTACCCCTTTCTTCATGAATTCGATTATGGGGTCCATCCATGTATGCTCTCCGGGTCCCGCCTCGACCATGAATATCTTCGAGCTTGTCTTACTGATACTCGGTTTTCCAAAAACCTCAATCCATGCCTTCTTTCTCCCTTTACCAGGCCCTCCGGTGGCTAGTCGAGCAAGGGCATCCGCATTACTATTTTCCTTCCAGAGGATGTGGGAGAGAGAGCCCAACTTGAACCGTTGTATGAATGCTTTTGAAAGCGCTTGGTAGAAGCTCAACTGAGGCTCCTTTGTTTCAAAGCTCCAATTAACTTGATTCATAACCAACTGTGAATCACTGAACACCTCCACTCTATCCACGCCAATGTCTCAAGCGATTTGCAATCCACCAATCAAGGCTTTGTACTCTACCGTGTTGTTGGATGCCTTGAATTGAAATTCTAGTGCGTACTCATGCTTGAACCCATCTGGGGTCTCAAATATTATTCTTGCCCCGCTTTTATTTCTCGTCATCGAGCCGTCAACAAAGAGTTTCCAGAATTGTGCCGATGGCTCCTCAGCTTGTACTTTTGTGGATGGCTCGGGATCTGTTTCCTCCAAGCTGACCTCAGATGATTCTCCCACCACTTTCATGGGCATGAGCTCAGCCGACTCCCCCATTACTTTCATAGGCGTGAGCTCAGATATAAAATCGGTTGTTGCTTGGCCCTTGATAGCTATTCTCGGCCGGTAATGGATATCGAATTCTCCCAATTCAATGGCCCATTTTACTAGCCTCCCACTTATCTTCGGCTTTTGCATGATCTGCCTCAGGGGATGGTTGGTATAAAGGGTGGCAGTTACAATAAGGGCCAAAGCTAGTTTCTCGACGTTTGGGTACCTGCTCTCGGCCGGTGTGAATCCTTTTCCGGTGTAAAATACTACATGCTCGTTATGAGCACCAAGCTGACCGCTGACTACGATGCCGCGAGGTATAAGTAAAGCATCTCGTCCAGGATCGGTTTTGACAAAACCGGCGCGGACGTGAGGTACGCCTTTATTTGCTTGAAAGCCTCTTCCTGCTCGGATCCCCATACTATCTCCTTACATCTCTGGTCGTGTAACAGCCAAAAGAAGGGGGCACACTTATCCGTGAGCCGTGACATAAACCTAGCCAGTGCAACAACCTTCACGGCCAACGACTGCACTTGGCTCCAGAGTGTGGGTCTTTCCATATCTAAGATGGCCCTGATTTTCTCCGGGTTGGCTTCGATTCCTCTTCGGCTGATTATGTGACCCAAGAACTTTCCTTTAACGACCCCAAAGATGCATTTTTGAGGGTTCAACCTCATCCCGAACCTCATTATGACTTCGACGACTTTCTCAAGATGCATTACATGCAACTCAGCCTTTAGACTTTTGACCAGCATGTCATTGACATATACTTCCATCATTTTCCTGAGGTACTCGACGAACATGACATTCATCAGCCGCTGGTAAGTGGCTCCTGCATTCTTCAGTCTGAAAGCCATTACCTTGTAGCAATACAGGCCCCTATCGGTCGTGAAGGTCGTGTGTTCCTCATCCCTTGGGTCCATCTAGATCTGGTTATAGCTAGCGTAGGCATCCATGAAGCTCATCAGGTCGAACCCGGACGTGGAGTCCACCAGCTGATCTATGCGTGGGAGCAGGAAGCTATCATTTGGGAATGCCCTATTGAGATTTGAATAGTCCATGCACATCCTCTAGTGACCTGTTGACTTCTTTGGAACCATGACCACGTTGGTCAGCCACTAGGGGTATCTGACCTCCCTTATGAACTTGATGTCTATTAGCATTTGCACTTCCCCCCTCATTGCTTCATACTTCTCTGGCTTAAACGTCCTTCGCTTTTGCCGCACTAGAGGGAATCCTTTCTGGATTCCTAGCTTATGTGTTACTATGTCGCTTGATATCCCGGGCATGACTTTGTACGTCCAGGTGAATGCCCCACTGTTTCTCTTCAAGAAGTCTATCAAGGCCACTCGCACCTCATTGCTTCATACTTCTCTGGCTTAAACGTCCTTTGCTTTTTCCGCACTAGAGGGAATCCTTTCTGGATTCCTAGCTTATATGTTACTATGTCGCTTGATATCCCGGGCATGTCTTTGTACGTCCAGGTGCATGCCCCACTGTTTCTCTTCAAGAAGTCTATCAAGGCCACTCGCACCCCGAATGCCTGTCCCGTCTTAATGGTCAACTTCCGATCAGGGAACTTATCTGAGATTGATACCGCTTCCGTTTCGTCTACTAATCCCGGACGCTCCTCATCCAAGTCGGCATCATCTCTGGGATCTATGTAAGGGTCTGAGGGGGACGCCGTGGTCTAGCTGGCCGACAGAACCTCTGACCTTTTCCTCCCGTTGTCTATCGCACAGAAACTCCTTGCCGCCCCTTGGTCTCCCCGGATCATAATGATTCCTGTTGGGGTCAGGAGCTTCATCATCAGCATGTGACTAGCAACAAATGACTTTAACTTCCACAAGGCCGGCCTTCCTAAGATCTCGTTGTAAGACGATTCACAATCAACAACGATAAACTCTATTGTTGCTCAGGCGACCCCCTCCCGTCCTTCCAAGCTTACTCTAAAGCTGTCTGAACCGAGGGGTTGGACAACATCGCCCGAGAAGCTGATCAACGGCTAATGGTCTTGTATCAACTTATTGCTTTCTCGATGTAATCCTTTCCAGGCACTCCTGAATAATATGTTGACTGAGGCTCTCGTATCAATGAGGATCTTCTTCGTTATTTAGTGATCGAGATGTAACGTTATCAGGAACGGATCCTCGTGCTGCCTTATTCCTTCTTCTTCCTCTTCCAGGAAGGTTACGAACTTCCAACCGATGGTTACCCGCTGATTGTTGATACTTCCAAAGGCAAAGACTTCCCTGCCATCCCATACATTACTTTTTTGCCTTGTTGCTCCTGTTATCTATACGAGACCCGCTATGGATGGTGTTGATTGTCCCACATACTTCAATTACCCCTACGTTTCTTGGCTTGGGCACATACCTCTTTTCAATTCTATACAGCTGTTAATGTTATGGCTCGCCTCACGGTATCCACAAAATTTTCCTGTGTCTTCCTTAGTGAGCCGAGATGGGGGAAACTTCCGAGCCGGGGGAGGCGGAATGACAGACTTATTCTCATTCCATATCGCCTCATAAGTGGCGTTGAGTGCTGAGCAATGCTCCTTGCCCGCCGACACCTTTCTCGCGTACCCGGTATCTTGGTAGGGCCTTTTTGCCTTCCCTTGCGCTTTATGCTGCTTCCCTGCCTTCCCCTAGTTCCTTTCCTTATGCCTCTTTCCAACTGGGTACGAGTCTGGTTCTCGTTCTCCCTTCCAAGCTCTAACCTCTTGAATCACTTGCATCGGGGACCCGCCGTCTCTCCCTTCATCCTTCCTTTTCCCAGCTCAGGTTCCTCCATAAGTATCGTGGTCTGCTTATGCATGCCGGATCGCCATTTCCATAAGCTCGTCGTAGCCTTGTGGATTTTCGATTTTTACTGCATATTAAAACTTCCCGGGCAGCAATCCCTGAATGAACGCCTCCTCCGCAACCTTCTTGTCAAAGCTCCTGACTTTGGATGTGGCTCCTTGCCATCGGTTCACGAAAGCTTTCAATCCTTCTCCCCTATCTTGCTTTACTTTGAACAGCTAGGAGGTGTTCTGCCTGTCCGTCCTTAAAATGAATCTATTGACGAACCTGTCTGCCAACTCCCAGAAGCAATCGACCGAGTTCGACGGGAGCTCGTAGAACCAGCTTAGCGCTTCCCCTGCTAATGTTTCTTGGAACATATTGTAGCATACCGCATCCGAGTATCCTTTAGCGTTCGTGTGAGACTTGAAACTATCGAGGAAGTGATGGGGGTCACAATCCCCATTGTAACTAAGTTTCAGTGGCTTGGCTGTGTTTGGCTAGACGGACCAAGTGATCGCTCTTGTGAATGGTCCTTCCCTTTCCTTGAAACTCGCACGGGTTGTGTTACGTATTCCCCTTCTCTCGGCGTTCGAGATTCGGTCACGCTATCCCGGATTGCTCTTAAGGTTTCTTCCATTTCTCCCTGTCTTCTAATATGGACTTCCGGGATTGACTCAGGTAAGGGCAAAGGTCCCTCGTTTTGCATCTCATCCGGGAACAAGTTCGTCCCTATGTGCACGATCCTACAGTTCGTTCCCATTGGAACGCCCGTCTGCTGAGATGTGGCCGCCCGCCCGATCCAACTCCCCCGCCCTATCCAATGCCTCCCGGTGCTCAACCCATCGGGCTAGCGCTCTCATGAGCGTGGCATTATCTCGTTCCAACCTGCGCTCCCTCCCAGAGGCCTCTCCTCGATCCCTAACACTTTGCTGCTCTAGCCGGGTGATTTGGGCCCTCATATCTTCCAACATTTCCGCTACCTCTTGGGGATTGAGATCTCGCGGCACCTATTCTAGTGTTCCATCAGCAGGGTTCTCCCCGTAATTCCTGAACTTCCCCCTCTTGATTTCGGGGTCCGTCCGTATGTCACCTCCCTTCCTCCTTCATGTCCTGCTTCCTGGTCTTGCCGCTCGGTTAACTTAGCCATCGAGTCACGCTGGTGTTTTGTAAGTATTCCCACAGAGGGCGCCAAATGTTTATGTACAATCTTGGATGAGGTTTGCAGAAGCTGATGGCGTATCTAATAGGTGGTTGGTTATCCTCCCGCTGACCTGCAACAACAAGGGTGACCGAGGGCTTCTGGTCTTTCCTCTTCCGAAGCTTAAGTCAGTATTTTTGCCGAATGTAATTAATGAGGGTAGTTCATCATACCTGACAAGCTGATGGCTGGGCCGTATTTATGGCCCAAGAGTGGGTCTTTCTTCTTTGAAAACCGATGTGGGACAACTCCCCTTTGTTGTTAGTTCAAACTCCCAGTTTCCTTATACCTTCCAAGACCGTTCTCGGCCCAAGGCTGCCACCGAGGTCGGGCCCGTCCCATCCTTTTCTCGGACGAGAATCCTAGGGCGGCCTCGGTTGTCTTAACCATGATGGGATGCTTACTGGTTTACAGGCTTGAGAGGTTGTTTTATGCACAACCAACTACAGTAGGAATACCTTAAAATAACATTAGGCCTGTCTACACAATTTATGCATTCTAGCAAGCACCATTTAGCAAAAAGTGCATTTTTGACAACTCCATTTACTTTACAATTTTGGCGACAAACCGAAAAAATATTGCTCATATAAAGCCATAAATTACAATGTCTATCAGCCTTCAGGCTACGATGTCAGTAGGAATAACCAATAACCCTAATTTTCATCTTGCCACTAGGAATAACTATGCGCCTCATTAGGACAAACATGGCATATTATGTGCGCTTACCGGGACATAGCGCACAAGTATCCAAATCCACTATAAAACAATAAAGCAAAAACCAAAAAGAGCACCTAATTGGGCATGGCTCTCTGTGAGCCATAAGAGAATGGTGACTTATGTCAACTACTAAAAATAAAAAATATCTTAAAACAAAAATCATAATTGCCCAGATTGGGTCCAAATCCTGAACCAAGGCCCAACATGTGTCCAAGAAAGAGACAAGCCCACATCAGGCCAAGATATTTTCTACATTAATTCTTCACTCGCACCACCATCGCCGCCATCGAGCCCTCCCCTCTGTCCGAGCACCGCTGTTGAACCCACTATGCTTGCAGATCGCTTGAGACTTGGGCATGACGACCACCGAAATCTGCTTGCACAAATCCAATCCATCAAAGGTAGATCGTGCTGGTGGTATGCAGACAAACGATCCCTGCTCTATCTCCGACTACATCGATCTATGAGATCTGATCTCGGCATCAATGATCTACCAGTAGATCGGCGAAGCAAATCGACCCTTCATATCCAGCCTCCTCTATAGATCCTGTCGCCATCGATCCTGATCAGATAAACATTTTCCTCTCAAGGATACTCAGACCCAAGCCAGAGGTCACAAGAGCAGCCATACAAAGCTTGGCAAACCACATCCCGTCTGATGACGACGTCGCTAGGATGTGCCTCCGGACGGAAGAAAAAAAGTCAAGGGGAGGTGCATTCTAGGTTTTAGGTTTGAAAGAGAGGGAGAGGGTCATCTCATTTCTAGACCATGTGTTTGTCTTTTATAATCATTATACATACTATATCAATGACGATATTTCAGCTTTGCTAAATTATTGTACACATTGATTGCCGATTACATAATGAAAAGAAATTTATGAATTGATAGAGGCATAAAATGCCGTGTTTATAATGTGTTTCCTACCCTATTTAGCTACGTTATTACCTTAACTTTATCATTTTTGACTTGTTTTATTTATTAGAGGCTTAGTGAGCATTATTTACGAAAAGGATGTTAAAAGAGGAAATTTAATAGAAAACCTAGTTGTTTCGAGAATCCTACTTCAACTAGGAAACGTTGAGTCATAAAGTCAAATCCTATTCGGACCAGGAAACCTCTAAGTCGCATAAACCCAAACCTAAGTGGATTTGGGCCGATTGCATGATCCATTTAAACCCCAAAACCCTATGGATTCGGCAAGGCCTTCTTGGCCGATTTCTTGGAGTCCAATGGACTTTCTTTGCCGATTTTTAGGGTATTAATTTAAGGAGTTTTGCTTCATCAAAATCTCTATTTATTGAGGGGAATATTCTGATTTTATTTATCTTAATTCCTATTGGATTGAACATGTCATTATGCTTATTTGTAGGATTGCTATTGGATGAAAAACCCTACAACAATAAAATCGGCAGCTTTACAAGGAGAAGGAGATCTTTGCCGATTTTTCCTTGGTGATTAGGCCATGCATTCGGTCATCATTCAAGCTACATACGAAGGAGTGGTGCGCAAGAATTCTAGAGAGTCCCATGGAGATAATTTCCAGATTTTATGTGCAATTAATTGGAGCCATTGGATCAAGAATAAATCAAGGGTGGAGAGCAAAATTTGGTTCGGCCTAGACTCTATATAAGGGGTTGTTTCTCTACAGAAAAATCATCATTCATTCTCACAAAAACCCTAGAGAAATAGCTTCCTTTGCCGCAGCCCTCTCCCCTCCTTTGCCGAGTTCTCTCTCCTTGCCAAAGCTTTGGTGATCTTCACCCTTGCGTCGCAACCTTGGAGAAGAAGGAACCTTGAAGCCACGCACCTCTTGCTCATCCTCAAGCTTCTTGAAGATCGTCAAAGTGTAAACTATGCCTCTATCTTTGTTTAGTTTTCTTTACAATTTTAAAGACATGGATTCGGTGTTCATCATTGGTGTTGGATGTTTGTTGCGATTGTTTTGTTATTAGTAAATTCTTTTCTTAGTTAAGCATGTTGATGTTTTGTTTATGATGTTTTAGTATTTTGTTCTTGTCGATTTATGCTTTAGGAAGGAAGCGTTTCTGCTTTAGTAGCTATATAGTTAGAATGCATGCTAACTACCGTCAGAAATTCATGCTAAGCCGCGTAGGTAAGTATGGATCGTAGGTGATGGAAGCCATGTCGTAGTGGCTGGAAACGTGGACTACAATGATTTAATGCGGTGACGTTCACGGCAGTGGTCGTGTTCAATCTCGTTCTTTATCTTAATGATTCATGTAGACGTTCTCATGAAATTCTTAGTTCTAGACGTTCTGTGCTAAGTACACTTAAGAAGAACAATAAGATGCGAAGACCTCGTAGGCTCGTGTCTTGAGATTGTTTCTAGATTATAATTTCGACAAGTTTCACTTTACTAAGATTGAAGCATGATATTAATGTGTGGTCGAGATCTGAGTTTCTCTCTTTGGCTATGTGTTGAATGGATTGATCAATTGTACATATTTAATATTTATTTTCTGTTTTGTAGGAATTTAGAACCAAACTCTCTAAACCCCCGTTTATCTTTGTATATATGTAAATAATTGTTTATAGTTCTAATCTTTTTATTACTAAATGCAAGAGCGCCCTATAAGTCCCCGGCCTTTCGACCCCTTACTTATCATATGCTATATACTACACAAAGGGTTTAAATTGCACGATTGCCCCGGTGTTTTCGGTGCACGTCAATTTTTGGCGCCGTTGCCGGGGACTTAATAATAAGTTTCTTGTTATTTAGTGCTTTGTTTATATTGTCTAATATTTATTTGTTTTATTTGTTTTCAGATTTGGACTTTAAGAATCAAAATCGGTGGGACTAAGGTCACAATTGTTAATAGGGTCTTTCCAAGTCCTTATTAACTCTTGTCGAATTGTCTAACACATAGTAGCTCTTGGCCGAATAAGTCTTTTGAAACCACGGAGTTATTTATGTCTAGATAATAAACCTAATTGGTCCATTTTCGGTTTGCTTCTTAAAATTCGGAATTGAGGATTTATAAGCCTTATAAATTGTCGATTAACATTTCTAACCCTTGTAACGTGTCAAAATACGAGCTCAAGTCTAAATATACTTATACTTATACTCAATTTATACTTGTTAATAATAATGTTGTTTCTTTAATTTTTATTTCGGTACTTATTTATTTGAAAAGTGGATTTCTCCACCAATTGCCGAAGTTCCATGGATTGCTGAGTGAAGATCCAAACAAGCATCTGAAGGCTTTCGAATTTGTGTGCAATAGCATGTGTCCAAGGAATGCGGACATGCAAGTACTACAATTGAAGGGATTCCCCTTCACTCTTGAAGACCCCGCAAAGTCATGGTTATTTGATTTGCCCAATGGACACATCACCTCATGGGATCGCATGAAATCTGAATTTCTGACGAAGTACTTTCCGGCTTCGAAGGTCACTCTCATGAGAAAGCAAATAACCGGAGTTCAACAAGGAGTGGATGAATCTTTCTGCCCCTTTTACCAAAGATTCAAGGCTCTTGTCGCATCATGCCCCTCTCATGGAATCAAAGAGAGCAATTTATTGCAATACTTTTATGAGGGACTGTTGCCCTTGGAACGCCAACTTCTAGACGCCTCATCTGGAGGCTCATTTGTGGACAAGACGCCTCAAGAAGCATGGACATTGCTAGACAACCGAGCCCTCAATGATCAACAATTTGCGGTCACACTTAATAGTACAAAGAAAGTGAGTGAAGCTAAGGCACTCGAAAGCAAGCTTGATGCCGTACTAGCCCATCTCACCATTGGAGCAAGCCGTGAACCTGTCAAAGTATGTGGTGTTTGCTCTTTGCAAGGACACCCCACGGATCAATGTCCCCAACTGATTGAAAGTGGCGAATGGGAATCTGCCAACGCCATCGGACAACCAAGATACAATCCATTCTCAAATGTGTACAACCCTGGTACTCGAGATCATCCGAACTTTCGTTGGAGCAATACGGAGAATGCAACAAGCCAACCCCCAAATTTCGGAGGTCAATTCCAACGCCCATCCGGATTTGTTCCAAGACCCCAGGTTCCTCAAACTTTTGTTCCAAATAATCCTTATATGGCAAATAACGCTACTCACCCCTCTTATGATAAGATGCTAGAGAATCTGTTCCAAACACAAGATGCACTTACTAGGGGGCAACAAAGCAATGTGAAGGATATTGCCGACATCAAGAACCAATTGGGGAAGATTGTGGATTTCATGGGAAAGATCACCGAAGTAGGGAAGCTGCCATCCGGTACCATCCCTAACCCTAATCCAAATTTTGAATCCGCAAAAGCTGTACACACAAGGAGCGGACATGTGCTCCACGAAGTACCAAGGAAGGACCCAAAGAAGTCCAACGTAGTTCATGATGAGGAGGACGAAGTCATCATTATCAACACCAAAGATTTGGAGAAAGATCCGGCTACTTCAAGAGCCGAAGCTTCTTTGCCAACAACCAACCCGCCAATAGGTAATGACCCTAACTCTAATGGTTTGGTTACAACTAACTCCCCTTTGGTGCGCCCTCCATATCCAAGTAGGTTTTAGAAATCAAAGAAGGACGAATCCGATCAAGCCATCTTGGAGATTTTTAAGAAAGTTCAAGTGAACATGCCCTTGATCGAGTGCATTACTCAAGTTCCCAAATATGCGAAATTCTTGAAGGAGTTATGTACCACAAGGAGACAAACAAGAGAGAAAGAAGTAGTAAAGATGAGTGAGACGGTTTCTGCCGTTCTCCAACGAAGAATGCCGCCCAAGCTCAAGGACCCAGGGAGTTTTTCTATCCCTTGCGTAATTGGTGACACTAAATTTGATAATATCATGCTTGATTTGGGTGCATCAATTAATGTTATGCCATATAGTTTATATCTCTCCATGGACCTTGGCGAATTAAAGAAAGATAACGTAATTATCCAACTAGCTGATAGGTCCAACACGTATCCTAAGGGGTATGTGGAGGATGTTCTGGTTCAAGTTAACCACTTGATATTCCCTGCAGATTTTTATATCATAGATATGGAGGACGACTCCCATACAAGTTCAATTCCTATACTTTTAGGACGTCCTTTCATGAGAACAGCTAGGACCAAGATCGATGTGCATGCCGGCGCGTTGACAATGGAATTTGACGGTGAAGTGATTGGCTTCAACATCTTTGAAGCAATGAGGTACCCCTTGTCAAAAATTAAACCATGTTATTCCATTGATATTGTTGATTCGTATGCGCAGCATCATTTAGACACATTGATCGATGACAAGTTGGAAGTTACCATCTCCCAAGGAGTTGGGTTCAATGTGAAGGGTGACAAGGTACCTATGGAAGATTTGGAGGCAGTTTGGGATGAATACGTACTAGAAACCGTTGCGGCCTTAGACAATGTTCCATTCGCCCTACACAATGCACCATTCATCGGCCTCCCTGCTTCTACCACTAAGATGTTACCATCGGTAGAGAAGGCCCCTACCTTAGAGCTTAAGCCACTACCCGACCATTTGAAATATGTGTACCTCGGAGATGATGAGACACTACCTGCAATTGTGTCCTCTAAGTTAGATAATGAACAAGAAAGAAGATTGGTGGAAGTGTTGAAGAGAAACAAGACGGCTATCGGATGGACTTTAGCCGATATCAAGGGAATTAGCCCTACCACTTGTGTCCACCGTATTTTGCTAGAAGAAGGAGCTAAGCCTACCCGTGAAGCCCAAAGACGCCTTCACCCGCCAATGATGAAGGTTGTACAAGATGAAGTGATCAAATTGCTAGATTGCGGAGTAATCTACCCCATATCGGATAGCAAATGGGTTTCACCTGTTCAAGTTGTTCCCAAGAAATCCGGAATAACCGTAGTGAAGAATGAGGAGAACGAGCTTGTACCCCAAAGACTTGTAACCGGTCACCGTGTTTGTATAGATTATAGGAAGCTCAACGCCACCACTAGGAAAGATCACTTCCCCTTGCCATTCATTGACCAAATGCTTGAACGGTTAGCCGGCCATGAGTTTTACTGCTTCCTAGATGGATATAGTGGGTACAACCAGATTTGCATCGCCCAAGAGGACCAAGAGAAGACGACGTTCACATGTCCGTTCGATACATTTGCTTACCGTCGTATGCCATTCGGTTTATGCAACGCACCAGGTACGTTTCAAAGATGCATGATGTCTATATTTTCGGATTACATTGAAAATAAAATTGAAGTTTTTATGGACGATTTCAGCGTTTTCGGTAAGAGCTTTGATTCTTGTTTGGAAAATTTAGAACTCATTTTGCAACGATGCGTTGACACAAATTTAGTTTTAAATTGGGAGAAATGCCATTTCATGGTAACTCAAGGTATTGTTTTAGGTCATATCATTTCGGCTAGAGGCATTGAAGTTGATAAGGCTAAGATTGATTTAATTCGTCACTTACCCTACCCCACAACCGTGAGGGAGATACGTTCGTTTCTTGGCCACGCAGGTTTTTACCGCAGGTTTATCAAGGATTTTTCTAAGATATCAAGACCTCTATGCCGTTTGCTCCAAAAGGAAGTCGCCTTCGACTTTGACGACGAATGCAAGCTTGCGTTCGAGAAATTGAAGGGATTGCTGACCTCGGCGCCCGTGATGACGCCCCCTGATTGGAATGAGCCCTTTGAGCTCATGTGTGACGCTTCGGATTACGCCGTTGGCGCGGTGTTGGGACAGCGGAAGGACAAGAAGCCCTGTGCGATCTATTACGCATCACGAACTTTGAATGATGCCCAACTCAATTATTCCACAACGGAGAAGGAGCTTCTTGCTGTTGTGTTCGCTTTAGATAAGTTTCGCCAATACTTACTTCAATCTAAAGTAACTGTTTATACTGACCATGCAGCATTGAGGTATTTATTTGCAAAGAAAGACGCCAAGCCGAGACTCATCCGCTGGATTTTGCTACTCCAAGAATTCGACATCGAAATCAAGGACAAGAAAGGAAGTGACAACGTCGTTGCGGACCATCTTAGCTGGCTTGTGCGAGAAGAGGAAGCTCTACCTTTGACGGAAACGTTCCCCGATGAACAGCTTTTTGGAATCGAGGTAAGTGAACCATGGTATGCGGATATTGTGAATTACTTGGTCACTAGGACATTTCCAACTGACTTGCCTCGGTCACAAAGAGAAAAACTTAAGAAATGGTCTAGGTATTACATTTGGGATGAACCTTACCTTTGGAAAAGATGTGTCGATCAAATAATTAGGAGGTGTGTCCCTGAAAATGAGCATAAATCCATTCTTACCTTCTGCCATTCTGAAGTTTGTGGAGGTCATTTTGGATCTCGTCGAACTGCCCTCAAAATATTAGATGCTGGTTTCTTTTGGCCCACGATTTTCAAAGATGCATACATGTTTTGCATATCTTGTGATAGGTGCCAACGGCTAGGTAATTTAGGACCTAAAGATCAAATGCCTTTACAAAATTTTGTCACTATTGAAATATTCGATGTATGGGGCATTGATTTTATGGGACCTTTTCCCGCATCTGACGGATTTTTATATATATTAGTGGCGGTTGATTATGTCTCAAAATGGGTGGAAGCAAAAGCCACCAAAACTAACGATTCTAAAGTGGTTGCAGATTTTCTCCGCACTAACATATTTTGTAGGTTCGGAATGCCAAGAGTGATTATAAGTGATGGAGGATCTCATTTCTGCAACCGTACCATCGCAGCATTGCTTAAGAAATACAATGTTACGCACAAGGTGTCCACCCCGTACCACCCTCAAACAAGTGGACAAGCCGAAATTTCGAACCGAGAGATCAAGCGGATTTTAGAGAAGACCGTAGGTCCTAACCGCAAGGATTGGAGCCAAAAGCTAGATGACGCTTTATGGGCCTACCGTACAGCCTACAAGACACCCATTGGGATGTCTCCATTTCGGCTAGTCTATGGAAAAGCATGCCACCTACCGGTGGAGTTGGAACACAAAGCTTGGTGGGCGGTAAAGGAATTTAACATGAATCTAAATGATGCCGGCCTTCATAGGAAGTTGCAGCTGAGCGAACTTGAGGAAATCCGAAATGAAGCCTTCGATAGTGCGTGGATTTACAAGGAGAAAACCAAAGCTTATCATGATAAGATGCTCCGTCGGAAATCGTTTGTTGTTGGACAAAGAGTCCTACTATTTCATTCTAAACTCAAACTCTTTCCCGGTAAGTTACGTTCTCGTTGGATTGGCCCTTTTATTGTTACTCAAGTTTTTCCTCATGGTGCCATACAGATCAAGAGCGCAAAGACCGGTGAGCACTTTAAAGTGAATGGCCATCGGCTCAAGCCCTACTATGAGCCGTATGAACCAAATGCGGAGGAAGTACCCCTCTATGAGACACCGAATACAAATTGAGGTACTACCGTCTAGCCAATGGACGTAAAACGAAGCACTCAATGGGAGGTAACCCATTTTCAACAAGAAGATATGGAGGAGCCGTCAACGCATATTTGTTTTCCTTATTCCCTTCCTTCTTGTTTCAATTTATTTGTTTATTTGCTTTATTTTTGAGTCGTAGCTCCCAACTTCATGCTTACCTCTATACTTTATTTTATGAACATTGAGGACAATGTAGAGTTTAAGTGTGGGGGAGAGATTTACATTGTTTTATTGCTTTGAGTCAAATTATCGAAAAACCCAAAAATATTTTAAAATTTTCGAGTCTTTATTTTTGTTTTGAGTCTTAGGAGCCCTTAACAGTCTATGACGAAATTATTCTCTGAAATAATGGACGAAATGATCACAAGATTGAGTTGATTTCTAACTGATATTCTGCGGTTAATTGAAATACATGGAAATCATACGATTTGTAGTGGATATGGTTTGTAAACATTGGTACAGATTTTGAGCATGGTAGGACAAGTGTGATTCATATGACCCTATTGTGAGCTTTTGAGCCTTATATATGTGCCATTTTTGTTGAGCGATCATTGAAAAAATTCTTAATTCGTTTTCTTGGCTTAATTTTTGCAAACCTCATTATTCTTTCATGTCGATTTACTCACCATAGCTTTTAATGGACTAGATTACTAGAACTCATCCTTGTGGATTTTCAAAGCTTTTATTCATAAACTACCCTGATCATGGAAGGGATTAAATGGACTTTTTAGGATAAACACCATTGCCAAATGAGCTTGTGTCCCTATTTGTGTGCGCTGCACACCCCTTAGTAGAAACCCCTTTGAGCCTACATTAAGCTTTTTCTTTTATCACCTATGATTTTTACCTTGAGCTTAGTACAGCATTTCTCTACCCTTGTCCTTTGGGCCTAGTAGAGCATTTGGTGTGAAGATTGCTGGAAGTGATGATCGGAAACAAGTGTGGGGGAAATGACTTGTCCTTGTGTAAAAGAAAATGCCATGAAAATAAAAGAATAGAAAGAAAAGAAAAAAAAATTTGGCAGAAAAAGAAGAAATCTGGACATTGTCTTTATATTGTGAAATGGGAGGCCTAAAAACAAAATTATTTGGCCTTTGTCCTTTTTCATGAAGTTATAAGGAGGTTAGAATGACGAAGGGCCCAAAAAGATGATATCTGGCCCTCAATTTCGGAGACATAAGGTGTGCTTAATTGCTCTGCTAGGTCTTTAGGAACTTTGTGATTCCTCATCCTTCAATTCATACCCCTAGCTTAGCCATGTTATATAACCCTAAAGTCCTTTATGATCTGTGAGATGGGTTAAACTTGATCTGTGGAGTCTATTCCAAGAATTGAGCATATGGTTTGGGTCCATTTGTGTGAGTAATTGATTCCTTCATGAGGTTTATTTATTTATTATTTAACATGTGCTTTTTGTTTATATAAATGCAAGCATTATGAATGCCTCAAAATATTTTCTCTTGCATACATTTGAGTGATTGAGCCAGAAAATCTGAGTGAAAAATCGAGTGCATACCTTGTGAGGATGGATCACTACTTGTTTGAAACATGCTGAGCTATAACCATCACCATTGTTCTTCCAAGTCCTACTAATATATGTGATCTATGCATGGCAATTAGCTTTGGAATGTTTTGGAATGATTCTTTATTAAGTGCTAATTTTGAAGCCATGAGATAAGAGATGCTGAGACAAATGTTAAGGGCATTAGAGTTGTTTTTATTTATTTTGTCGATTGGTTTTGCTAAGGGACTAGCAAAAGCTAAGTGTGGGGGAGTTGATAGAGGCATAAAATGCCGTGTTTATAATGTGTTTCCTACCCTATTTAGCTACGTTATTACCTTAACTTTATCATTTTTGACTTGTTTTATTTATTAGAGGCTTAGTGAGCATTATTTACGAAAAGGATGTTAAAAGAGGAAATTTAATAGAAAACCTAGTTGTTTCGAGAATCCTACTTCAACTAGGAAACGTTGAGTCATAAAGTCAAATCCTATTCGGACCAGGAAACCTCTAAGTCGCATAAACCCAAACCTAAGTGGATTTGGGCCGATTGCATGATCCATTTAAACCCCAAAACCCTATGGATTCGGCAAGGCCTTCTTGGCCGATTTCTTGGAGTCCAATGGACTTTCTTTGCCGATTTTTAGGGTATTAATTTAAGGAGTTTTGCTTCATCAAAATCTCTATTTATTGAGGGGAATATTCTGATTTTATTTATCTTAATTCCTATTGGATTGAACATGTCATTATGCTTATTTGTAGGATTGCTATTGGATGAAAAACCCTACAACAATAAAATCGGCAGCTTTACAAGGAGAAGGAGATCTTTGCCGATTTTTCCTTGGTGATTAGGCCATGCATTCGGTCATCATTCAAGCTACATACGAAGGAGTGGTGCGCAAGAATTCTAGAGAGTCCCATGGAGATAATTTCCAGATTTTATGTGCAATTAATTGGAGCCATTGGATCAAGAATAAATCAAGGGTGGAGAGCAAAATTTGGTTCGGCCTAGACTCTATATAAGGGGTTGTTTCTCTACAGAAAAATCATCATTCATTCTCACAAAAACCCTAGAGAAATAGCTTCCTTTGCCGCAGCCCTCTCCCCTCCTTTGCCGAGTTCTCTCTCCTTGCCAAAGCTTTGGTGATCTTCACCCTTGCGTCGCAACCTTGGAGAAGAAGGAACCTTGAAGCCACGCACCTCTTGCTCATCCTCAAGCTTCTTGAAGATCGTCAAAGTGTAAACTATGCCTCTATCTTTGTTTAGTTTTCTTTACAATTTTAAAGACATGGATTCGGTGTTCATCATTGGTGTTGGATGTTTGTTGCGATTGTTTTGTTATTAGTAAATTCTTTTCTTAGTTAAGCATGTTGATGTTTTGTTTATGATGTTTTAGTATTTTGTTCTTGTCGATTTATGCTTTAGGAAGGAAGCGTTTCTGCTTTAGTAGCTATATAGTTAGAATGCATGCTAACTACCGTCAGAAATTCATGCTAAGCCGCGTAGGTAAGTATGGATCGTAGGTGATGGAAGCCATGTCGTAGTGGCTGGAAACGTGGACTACAATGATTTAATGCGGTGACGTTCACGGCAGTGGTCGTGTTCAATCTCGTTCTTTATCTTAATGATTCATGTAGACGTTCTCATGAAATTCTTAGTTCTAGACGTTCTGTGCTAAGTACACTTAAGAAGAACAATAAGATGCGAAGACCTCGTAGGCTCGTGTCTTGAGATTGTTTCTAGATTATAATTTCGACAAGTTTCACTTTACTAAGATTGAAGCATGATATTAATGTGTGGTCGAGATCTGAGTTTCTCTCTTTGGCTATGTGTTGAATGGATTGATCAATTGTACATATTTAATATTTATTTTCTGTTTTGTAGGAATTTAGAACCAAACTCTCTAAACCCCCGTTTATCTTTGTATATATGTAAATAATTGTTTATAGTTCTAATCTTTTTATTACTAAATGCAAGAGCGCCCTATAAGTCCCCGGCCTTTCGACCCCTTACTTATCATATGCTATATACTACACAAAGGGTTTAAATTGCACGATTGCCCCGGTGTTTTCGGTGCACGTCATGAATGAAGAAAAAACATTGTCCATATACTCTTTTTTTTTCTTTGGAGCTTCATATGGTAGAGAGCTTCTATTCATACCTCCAAAAATACTACTTGGACCTCTCCTTTTTATCAAGTATTTGTTGATTTTGTCTACTTATTCTGAATTTTTGGCAGCCTTGAGACATCAATAGTCTTGCTGCAGATTTCATTAAAAAAAATGCAAAATCTGATCACTGCAATTCTAACAGGCTTTTCAAGTACTCCTCAAATGGCAATACCAAGTAGTTGTTGCATTATGGTGTGACAATCATAAGATTTATAATTACTAAGCTTTAAATCATCTATGGACACAAGACTTGATATGTTGGAAGAATAGTCTTCTGGAACCTTCATACCAATAAAGGACCCACACACAGATTTTTTTTTCAGCTAAAGTTAGATTCCAACTCGCTAATGGTAAGCGCTCCTTCTTGCTACCTTCTGTTAGTACATAGCCAAAATACTTGGCTAAGCCGAGAATACGGTACAATTACCCGGTCGAGATAGCCCTGGTGAGCCCTTCACAGACATCCAAAGAAGGAAGGGCCAGTAACAAACCGCTTGCCAAAGTCACTCTAGCGGCAAAACACCCCCAAAAGGGGAGACACTCCAAAGGAGGGCAAAGAGTCCCACATTGGAAACAAGCTCAAGGTACACAAGCTTAGCCTATAAAACAAGCTCAAGGTACACATATCTACATACTCACATACATTCTCTCCCACTTTCATTCCTCTTGACACGACCCACCCCGAATTTCACCCTGAAACCCGGAGTAACTCGTGCGGGGACCACCTCCAAGAAAGATATTGCCGAAAAATCGGCATAACCTTCCTTGAAAATAGACAACCCTTCCTAACGAAAACCTGCAAACACTTCCAAAAGTTTTTAATCCAACCTTAAACTCCTGGAGCCTTCGTGCTCCCCAAATCACAACACCACCCAAATTATTTACTAATCTAAACAAAACTCATATCCAACCATTTAAAGATTCAGAGCAACTCTAACAGGAAGAAAGGAAACAAAATAATTTAACAAGCGGAAGCTATATGACGACTATGCCTCATCCCCATGTACGCCCGACCTCAACTATGCAATCCTGCAAACTGGGCATTTTTAAAACGAAGAGCCCAGGGGAAAACATTTGAAACACGTTAGAGTGAGTGGACAAAAACATAAATTTAATGAAAATATTTATGCTTTCCCATTTTCTAATAATCAAGAAATCCGTTGCATGCAAGTGTTGACAAAACCTTCATAAGGAAAATCCCAAAGAAACGGACTAGCCCCGCTAGTCAAAATATTGACAAAGATAAATATTAACCTTCATTGAAGAAGGTACCAAAACAAAGGACTAGCCCCGCTAGTCAAATCGACAACTCAAGTAAAATATTATATATGGCCATATAAGTGAGTCTCCCAGTGTAACATCCCGGACCCAAATTTTACCTATTTACTAGGTATTTCACGAGTTACTGGAGAATTTAACAGTGCTCGGTAACTTAGTAAGTTAACACTCGAGTTTATTTGCGAGTTTTTCTGGAAATGTTAAATTCTTCTATTAAGGTTCCGAGGGTGTAATGCGCGATGGTACGAGTTCTCCATTATCATCGGATTATTTTTGGGAGCTTCAAACTATTTTCTACGATTTATAAAAAAATATGGGTCGCTGATCTTTATTCATCGATCACATGTTGTCCATTTCTGTTGTTAAATAGAGGAAGACTGGTCAGACCCAGTCAAAATGCCCAAGTCGGGTTTGACCGAGCCCAACCGAATCTCTCTCCTCTCCCCGACTCTCTCTGTGTCCGTCGTCGTCCCTCACCGGAGCAGCGCCGTCCAGCCACCCCTTGGCGACGAGACTGCCACCAAGTGGTCCTCTCCTCCTTCCCAACCTAGCTCAACTCTCAAATCCGGGAGGCAGCCATTCTCGGCGGAGATCAGAAGAGGAGGACAACGGCTGTTCTTCCCAAATTCCGGTGAGTTCCGGCAACGAATCGACAGACCAAGGTCAGATTCTTATTCTCCTTCCTCTCCTCTTCTTTTCTGGGTTTGTTTCATCCCGAATCGAGTTCTAAACCGCAAAGCCCTTTTCTGCCTTTTTCTGGGTTTCTGGTTCCTAGCTCCGGCGACTACGTTCAATGGATTTTCGGTGAGCTCTTCAATGTTTCGATGGATTCTGTGAGCTTGTGTGAAGTCAGGATGGACCTTGGAGCAGTTGCTTGTTGGTCCGGGCTGAGGCAGAGGTCGGGTGAGTTAGGACTGAGAGGAACCGAAGTGTGGGGTGCTGTTTTGGTGGAGTTGGCGACCGAGGCAGGAAATATAAATGGTTGAAGGTTTCTGCAGGTTGGGATCCGGCAAGAAAGCAGCTAGACTAGAGTTATGGGATTGACTGAAGGTAAACTCGATCTCCTCTAGTATTTTGGAGCTACTGTGTTGTTGTTGTTGTTGGTTGGTGTTTGAATCATTTATTTTCTGCATGATTGTCGATAACTTGGAGATTGGAAGATGCAGGGAGATTATGGCGAAATTCCGGCAAATGGCCGGAATCCGGCAGAATATTCCGGCAAGTCGTCGGAATCCGGCGAAGGCAGTTAGTCCGACAGGAGCAGTTGAGGTAGTTATCGAAGTTTTTCCTTTTTTGTTTTGCGTTGTTTCATAAATAGGAAAGTTTGTCGGTTTATAATCGAAAATCTTTCTAAGTGAGGAAAGTTCCTATTTTGGGAAACTTTCCCTTTTTGGCAACTTCCTATTTATGGAAACCCTTTTTGGGTGCCCTTAGTAATTTTTAGGGTGAAGTTGTGTAGAGAGGAAATGAAGGAAATTCTTGGTTTTGTTTGATCGTAGGGGATCATAAATTAATTTTGGAAGTATTTTGGTTAATGTGTTAAGGCATGGAAATTGATGGTGACTTTGTTTCCAGGTTAAGGTTCATTCCGAATAAGTTATAGTTGCGAAGTTTAGTCGGAATTGATTATTTAATATATGTCGGTCAATCCTGGTCAACCTAGGATACTTAGTCAATTTAAGAAGAAGACGAATCAATGAATATTTCGGAATCTGGTTTGATCGATTTATTCTGCTGTTTATTATCAGACGTGGGATTGACTCGAGATTGTGAATAGTGGAGGCAGCGCTCGAGGAGTATGCGGAGCATTGCAAGGCTTAGGCCTAATACTGTGAGTGGACGTTTATTTTAAATAAATGCATGCTATAGTTCATGGTTGAACAATTAATGTTGCTGAATATTTTAACGTCATTTTAATTTGACGATTTTTATTTCTCTTGAAGAGTTACCGAAAATGGGATTTTCGGTGGATATAAATATGTATTTATGAGAGAGTATGTATATAAATGCTAGCTAGCCATATGTGTCTGTCCATCTTAATGGCGTAGCATATAGCCGCATTAAGGCGTGACGTGAGCGTTGGACGTAAGCGTAGTAGCCCTATTTGAGTGTTTAATTCATATAGGGAGTATGGACACATATTTATACACCCGTCTGTCCACCTTGATGGCGTAGTGTAGCACCGCATCGAGGCGTGACGTGAGCGTTGGACGCGAGCGTAGTAGCCCTATATAGACCCATGAATCTATATAGGGAGTATGGACGTGTGTAAATACATACATATATTATAGAGCCTGAGAGACTCGATATTATGAGATGAAAGTTTTATCGCTTGCAGCATGCATTCGATTTTTCTTTAGAAATTGATTTGGGGAAACATAAATATTTTATTCGTTAATTTATTTTTGTCCACTCACTCTAACGTTTCGTTTTCAAATGTTTTCCCCTGGGCTCTTCGTTTTAAAAATGCCCAGTTTGCAGGATTGCATAGTTGAGGTCGGACGTATATGGAGAAGAGGCATAGTCAATAGTGTAGCTTCCGCTCATTTTTATATTTCTAGTTCATTTCCTTTCAAATAGAGTTGCTCTGAACTGTGGCTGTTGGTTATGAGATTTTCTTGTTTAAGTTAGTATTTAAATTGGGAGATGTTGTGATTTGGGGAGCACGAAGGCTCCAGGAGTTTATGGATGGATTTAAATTTTCAGAAGTGTTTGCAGGTTTTATTAGGAAGGGTTGTCCATTTTCAAGGGAGGTTATGTCGAATTTTCCGGTAAACTTTCCTTGGAGGTGGTCCCCGCACGACTTACTCCGGGTTTCAGGGTGAAATTCGGGGTGGGTCGTGTCACCCAGACTCTATTGCCTCCCAGGCATAGTACTCCCATACTCCCTGTACCTTCACGTCGAGTTGACGGAGAGGGTACAGGGCTTGCGTGATGCCGCCGGCAACATCACATCACCCGAAGGCGGAAAGGGCTTGCGTGACCCCACTTGAAACATGGGTGTCACATCACCTCGAAAGGTGGAACGACATACTAGCATTGACATCATGTATTTTCCAAGAATATGGCATAAGGAAATATATAAATCATATGAGTTTCCCCGAAACTCATACATAAAATATAAGTACGATTCCCAACCGTACTTGGAAAAATTCTAAAAGCAATATAGTTAATTAAATTCAACGTGTCTCACACGTTAACATACTTAAAATAGATTAACTCAAATCATTTTCAAAATCCATGCAAAGGAGAAATAATAATTTCAACTCAGAAAATTAATGATGATTTTCTAAACAATTCATGCATGCATACTCCTTTAAAAATAAAATGTTCACTCACAGTGCTCGGCTATGCTTGCCGACGACCCGAGGCTTCCTCCAATGATCCATCTCACGTCCTGAACAATAATTAACCTTAATTCTCATTCAACAATAAAACTTCAACAATAATTCCATAAAATTAAGGGTCTAAATTCCACCCTCTTCTTTGCCCATTTTCCGTAACCTCAACTTGGAATCAAGGTCACCATCAATTTCCATGCCTTAACACATCAACCAAAATATTTCTAAAATTATTTTATGATCCCCTACGATCAACATGCTCACAACAATACCAACAGTTTCCTTCATTTACTCTCTACACAACTTCACCCCAAAATTTACTAAGGGCACCCAAACGGTTTTGCATAAATGGAAAGTTTCCAAAAAGGGAAAGTTTCCCCAAAATAGGAACTTTCCTCACTTAGAAAGATTTTCGATTATAAACCGACAAACTTTCCTATTTATGAAACAACGCAAAACAAAAAAAGAAAACTTCGATAACTACCTCAACTGCTCTTGTCGGACTAACTGCCTCCGCAGGATTCCGACGACTTGCCGGAATATTCTGCCGGATTCCGGCGACTTGCCGGAATTTGGCCATAGCCTCTCCATAAATTCCTATCACCAAGTTATCGACAATCATCAACCTCAACAATGAGTGTAATCACAATTCAACTCATTAACCGCAACACAAACAATAACACAGCCGACCAAAACGAACTCCTTACCTCCAAACCGTACACCACTCGAACCCAGCAACCTCTCCTTGCCGGAGGTCGACCTGCAGCCCTCTACCTCTCACTACCCCGACCAGAACAATTCCATTTGCTACCAAACTCCAACCACCTCTTCCACTCGGCCTCTAGGTCTGCCAAGAAGCAACCTTGCTCGTCTGAACATGGAAGAGAGGCCGGAAACGTCAAGAACTTGGTCGCCGGAGGTACGCCGGAAAACCCAGAAAAAACAGAAGAAAAGGGGCTCCTCTAATTAGGGCACGAATCAACAGAATAAAGACATGGAATTGAAGTAAAAGGAAGGAGGAGAAGAACCCTACCCCTCGTTGCCACCGTCGCCGCTGGAGCTCGCCGGAAAATGACGAACACAGCCGAGCTTTCCTTCGATCGATCACCACCGAATCGAGATGAAAATGTGATCCATGGACCGGGTTTTGAAAAGGAGAAGGAGAGGAAGAGATCGGTGGTAATTTCTTGACCAGAGGTGGCCGGAATCGGCGACGCCGTGCCGGAGAGAGTGGAGGCAGGCGGAGCAGAAAAAAGAGAGAGAGAGATAACTCGGGTCAACGCCCCAAATGCGGGTTTGACAAAGTCAACCCGTTTGTTTTCCTTTTATACCCGAACCAACGGTCCAGATCGAAACCCTAACTGATCAGATGGCCAAGATTAAAAGTTATAATCTGATTTCAGAAAAAAAAAATTAACTATAACGCCAAGCCTTCGATAAATCGTAGAAAATAGCTCGAAACTCCAAAAATAATTAGAGGACACCGATGAACTCGTATCGACGCGCACTAAGACCTCGGGTCCATAAAAGAAGAACTTGACATTTTGAGAAAAACTCGACAATAAACTCGAGTGTTAAATTACCAAATTACCGAGCACGGTTAAATTATTCAGTAACTCGTGCAATACCTAGTAAATAGGTAAAATTTGGGTCCGGGATGTTACAATCTCCCCTCATAAAAATTTCGTCCTCGAAATTTACATACCTGACATTATAAGAGATAGGGATACTGCTACCTCATTTACTCCTCTGATTCCCAAGTAGCTTTTTCTACTTGGTGACACCTCCACAGAATTTAACAAGAGGAAAAGATTTGCTTCTAACCAGTAGCTCCCTCTGGTCTAAAAACTGAACCGGATCCTCATCAAAGGTCAAATCTTTCTACAAAATAATCGGCTGCTCTTGCAACCCATGAGAGGAATCAGCAATAACCTTGTGAAGCATGGATACATGAAACACATTATGTATCCTAGATAACTCTGGAGGCAAAACTAACTGAAACGCAAGAGAGCCAACTTGATCTAAAAACCCATAAGGACCAATAAATCTCGAACCAAGCTTTGCACGTTACTAAAACGTACTATCCCTTTCCAATGAGACAATTTCGAAAACACTCAAAATACTCACTTGAAACTCATGGTCCTTCCTGAGAACAACTTTAAAACTCTACTAGCTAATAAGAGCTGTTTTGAGTCCAACTCTGACTCCTTTAACCTTTTCATCTGAATCCTGAATTATTGCAAATCTTCTCGAAGACTCTAAGTCCTTCGTCGAACTACCACTAACGTTAACACGTAAGTGAGTTCAGTGATACCTATTCCAGAGTACGAGTACCCGCAGGTATGCACACTCTTTCCTGAGCAATGGAAATAGCTAACCCAAATAACACGCATAAAATTGCTATCACCATCGGGCTCAAATCTCCTAACGTCACGCAACAACCTCAATAGCACGCTGCTCACAACTCGACAATGAAGCCCACTTGCTAGGAAACTAAAGTTCACGCATTCCCACATGCTCATAGGGTCAAAATTAAGACCCGCTAATCGAACAGATTTAAGGATGCACACACTGCAGAACTGCCACAAACATGACTAATACCGAGGCACTTTGCGGAGTCAAAGCTCCCGCAAGTCCACAAGATAACCTCGCTCTGCCTAAGTGACCAGTCCACCAATAAATGATAACCTCGATTCTCGAAATGACATTATGAAGAGATCAATACCACATCACTGAGGTCTCTCCGCCAAAACTATAACATTACCATTTTGTGCACCACAACTAGCAACTTATGGAAATTCCAACTCTTTCTTGATTCTGTTATCTCTGCTAATCTCCTTACCACAACCCATATGATAATCTGAAGCATGACTATCATGTGGAATCTAGATATTCCTCCTTGCTCGCCATAAGCAAAACTGACTAATAATACCCACGAAAAAAAAAAATTGGCACAGTCAATTCATGATGCCAAACTTGACGTCGAAATCCACATAAATAGAACACCTTCCTTAAGCATTGACAAAAATTACATCTCCAGCCATGTTACTTATTTGGGTGCAATCGCGACCCCAAGAGCAATAATTAAAAGCACATGGCTCACTCTAGTCGTTCCATAAAAATGATTCTAAATACCAAAACCTTTGAACCTGACAAACACACATCTCTTTTTCTACCTCTAATATCGATTAATCTGATAAATAGAAAACGATCTGAAAATCAGATATGCTCAAGTCTCCTACATATTCCAGGCGCCACGGCTTCCCACCAAAAAGATTCTCCGATAATCCGAGCTCACAGTAACAAGTTAACCATCGAATATAAAAGTTAATTTCCATTCCAGGCCCATTACTACACTTGTGGCTCACCAACCAACGAAAACTATAAATCCAAGAAAAAACCAAAACTCATGGCTAAACTCAGCTCAATTTCCAAAAGAAATAATTTAAAGCACACGAAAGGCAAGTCCTCTAAGTTCGAGCTTAAAAGTTTCACAACTAACCCATTTCGAATATGAACTAGAAACCAACATTTAATAGAGTGGTTTCAACTACTCACCCTGATATCAACAGATGAAAACACATCCAGATAGCGATGACCTTTCAAAACAAACCTGGGTTAGCAAGTGGTCCCACCACAATATGATCTCGACAAAAGACATTGCTCGATTTACCGATATCTCTAATAACCACACATTGAAACTCTTAATAAACCTCGACTCTAAAAGCTTCTTGAGTTAACTGGGGAAAACTCTCTTCCATAACACTACAACATAAAATATACCTACAATGACACAGACCATCTAATCAACATCACCACACGAATCTCAGACTACCACAAAGGACTCACGGCTCCACGATTCATCGCTTAATTGAACTCCAGCTCACTTGGGATCACCACTGGATTATTCCGGATCCAAGACTACGACACAACTACCAATTTATCATAAATTCGACAACTAACCAGAATCTCTAACCCTCAAAACATAGAGTTTGAATTCGCACTTCATAACTTCAAGCTCTGAGGATGCCACCCAAAAACCAATAATTTAAACATTCCCACACACACACCACAACCAAAACTTTGCTGCATCTCACCAAATTATATAAGGTGAGTGAACAGATCCTCTCATTGATGTGTCGTAGCTAGTCACCAATCGCTAACGAAATGATGACAATAAACCAACTTCGATCACAAATTCAAGACTGGATTCAATTATTCAAAACGACATTGCTTAAACTTACTATGGACACCCACGCACTCTTGTTTTATGAACCAGTGGGCTTTATTCCATTGCTACCACTTCCATTAACTCCTCACAACTACTATAGATTACACATGACAACACGTAATAAATTCACCAAGTGTTGTCATAAAACCAGAGTGACCACAACCATCCCACTCTCACTCCACCATTACTTTTCAATTCCATTTACATTTAGTGCCATCAATAAAATTATAAAATTCCCCGACTGTGGCACAACAAGAAGTTGTCACAACGCACTGACGAATGACTTTTCTAAAATCAGTAATCCAAGTCATTCTAATTAGTGCTTTAACACACTTCAACTAACCCACAATAGAGACCAAAATCATCAGAAAACCTACTATTCATCGACTACTAACATCCATCAATTTCAAAATATATTACCACTACCATCTGGATAAAATGCTCTAAGGATATAAACATATCCATAATTAGCACTGCAGAAACCAGAACATATACCGCCACAACCAAAATTATCCCAACATGTTCTCAATTGATTTCTACTGCAGACAAACATAGTCGGCAAATTGGCCTTCAATCAAGACTTATCTAAATTGACATTTAACTCTTTATGCAGTAATGCCTTACCACCCAATCACTAGCCACAAATTCCCTAAAACCTTATTTAACCCAAGACTAGGGTCCTCAACAACTCATACAGGTACCCCTTTGAATTCCCATTGGATACCTCACCTCATCATTTCAACTAACTTTTTCATCAATAGACAACACCACTACTTCGAACTTTTCTTCCAACTCAACTCTCTCAGAAGTCACGAAACTCAATACTAAAATCTCCCATCAATCAATTTTTGACTCCAGTCTTACCCACTAAAAATAGTAAACTCCAAGGCTTGAATTAAACTTTTCACCTTCTACAAATTCTCGCGAGATGCTCACCCTAGCATCTTAATCATAACCCAATCAATCATTGATCAAATGAAAGGAATGCCAACTGAGTTCCCAACTCGCAATTGAACTCTAACAATTTATGCTATCAACTCGATAACCCTTGAAAATGCATAATCCAAATACATCTTTCCTTAATCAAAATAGGATGATCACTTAAGAGGTCGGCGTACAGAGGCATAGTCTTAGAGATGAAAACATTTATGGCACACTACTGTCCATAAATAAAATAAGAACAACTACATCACTCACTTAATCAACACATAGTGTCCAAAGCATATAATGCACATAGTGTCCAAGAATATGAGGTAGTACTAAAAGAGAAAGGAATCGAATAACCTAATGCTCTGATACCAACTGACACGACCCACCCCGAATTTCACCCTGAAACCCGGAGTAACTCGTGCGGGGACCACCTCCAAGAAAGATATTGCCGAAAAATCGGCATAACCTTCCTTGAAAATGGACAACCCTTCCTAACGAAAACCTGCAAACACTTCCAAAAGTTTTTAATCCAACCTTAAACTCCTGGAGCCTTCGTGCTCCCCAAATCACAACACCACCCAAATTATTTACTAATCTAAACAAAACTCATATCCAACCATTTAAAGATTCAGAGCAACTCTAACAGGAAGAAAGGAAACAAAATAATTTAACAAGCGGAAGCTATATGACGACTATGCCTCATCCCCATGTACGCCCGACCTCAACTATGCAATCCTGCAAACTGGGCATTTTTAAAACGAAGAGCCCAGGGGAAAACATTTGAAACACGTTAGAGTGAGTGGACAAAAACATAAATTTAATGAAAATATTTATGCTTTCCCATTTTCTAATAATCAAGAAATCCGTTGCATGCAAGTGTTGACAAAACCTTCATAAGGAAAATCCCAAAGAAACGGACTAGCCCCGCTAGTCAAAATATTGACAAAGATAAATATTAACCTTCATTGAAGAAGGTACCAAAACAAAGGACTAGCCCCGCCAGTCAAATCGACAACTCAAGTAAAATATCCTATATGGCCATATAAGTGAGTCTCCCAGACTCTATTGCCTCCCAGGCATAGTACTCCCATACTCCCTGTACCTTCACGTCGAGTTGACGGAGAGGGTACAGGGCTTGCGTGATGCCGCCGGCAACATCACATCACCCGAAGGCGGAAAGGGCTTGCGTGACCCCACTTGAAACATGGGTGTCACATCACCTCGAAAGGTGGAACGACATACTAGCATTGACATCATGTATTTTCCAAGAATATGGCATAAGGAAATATATAAATCATATGAGTTTCCCCGAAACTCATACATAAAATATAAGTACGATTCCCAACCGTACTTGGAAAAATTCTAAAAGCAATATAGTTAATTAAATTCAACGTGTCTCACACGTTAACATACTTAAAATAGATTAACTCAAATCATTTTCAAAATCCATGCAAAGGAGAAATAATAATTTCAACTCAGAAAATTAATGATGATTTTCTAAACAATTCATGCATGCATACTCCTTTAAAAATAAAATGTTCACTCACAGTGCTCGGCTATGCTTGCCGACGACCCGAGGCTTCCTCCAATGATCCATCTCACGTCCTGAACAATAATTAACCTTAATTCTCATTCAACAATAAAACTTCAACAATAATTCCATAAAATTAAGGGTCTAAATTCCACCCTCTTCTTTGCCCATTTTCCGTAACCTCAACTTGAAATCAAGGTCACCATCAATTTCCATGCCTTAACACATCAACCAAAATATTTCTAAAATTATTTTATGATCCCCTACGATCAACATGCTCACAACAATACCAACAGTTTCCTTCATTTACTCTCTACACAACTTCACCCCAAAATTTACTAAGGGCACCCAAACGGTTTTGCATAAATGGAAAGTTTCCAAAAAGGGAAAGTTTCCCCAAAATAGGAACTTTCCTCACTTAGAAAGATTTTCGATTATAAACCGACAAACTTTCCTATTTATGAAACAACGCAAAACAAAAAAAGAAAACTTCGATAACTACCTCAACTGCTCTTGTCGGACTAACTGCCTCCGCAGGATTCCGACGACTTGCCGGAATATTCTGCCGGATTCCGGCGACTTGCCGGAATTTGGCCATAGCCTCTCCATAAATTCCTATCACCAAGTTATCGACAATCATCAACCTCAACAATGAGTGTAATCACAATTCAACTCATTAACCGCAACACAAACAATAACACAGCCGACCAAAACGAACTCCTTACCTCCAAACCGTACACCACTCGAACCCAGCAACCTCTCCTTGCCGGAGGTCGACCTGCAGCCCTCTACCTCTCACTACCCCGACCAGAACAATTCCATTTGCTACCAAACTCCAACCACCTCTTCCACTCGGCCTCTAGGTCTGCCAAGAAGCAACCTTGCTCGTCTGAACATGGAAGAGAGGCCGGAAACGTCAAGAACTTGGTCGCCGGAGGTACGCCGGAAAACCCAGAAAAAACAGAAGAAAAGGGGCTCCTCTAATTAGGGCACGAATCAACAGAATAAAGACATGGAATTGAAGTAAAAGGAAGGAGGAGAAGAACCCTACCCCTCGTTGCCACCGTCGCCGCTGGAGCTCGCCAGAAAATGACGAACACAGCCGAGCTTTCCTTCGATCGATCACCACCGAATCGAGATGAAAATGTGATCCATGGACCGGGTTTTGAAGAGGAGAAGGAGAGGAAGAGATCGGTGGTAATTTCTTGACCAGAGGTGGCCGGAATCGGCGACGCCGTGCCGGAAAGAGTGGAGGCAGGCGGAGCAGAAAAGAGAGAGAGAGATAACTCGGGTCAACGCCCCAAATGCGGGTTTGACAAAGTCAACCCGTTTGTTTTCCTTTTATACCCGAACCAACGGTCCAGATCAAAACCCTAACTGATCAGATGGCCAAGATTAAAAGTTATAATCTGATTTCAGAAAAAAAAAATTAACTATAACGCCAAGCCTTCGATAAATCGTAGAAAATAGCTCGAAACTCCAAAAATAATTAGAGGACACCGATGAACTCGTATCGACGCGCACTAAGACCTCGGGTCCATAAAAGAAGAACTTGACATTTTGAGAAAAACTCGACAATAAACTCGAGTGTTAAATTACCAAATTACCGAGCACGGTTAAATTATTCAGTAACTCGTGCAATACCTAGTAAATAGGTAAAATTTGGGTCCGGGATGTTACACCTCTACCCGTACAAGTGCTCAAAGCTAACTTAAGCATCGGAGAGTCGAAGACTGGGCCACCCTAGTCCCGACCCCGTGACGCTGTCATTTGTGCAGGTACCGAGTGAAAGCCCCTCAAGAATTCTACTTCGTTCCGCCCCGCGACCACTTCCCGGCTCGGGACGTAACAGGTAGAAACAATTGGCGCTAGAAGGAGGGGCCCTATCTTGTGGAACTCCCACTTGCCTCGGAACTCAGCACCATGGTGGAGATTATTGATGACCCCGTGGACCCTGGCACTCTAGTGGTACTTAAACCCAACACATCCCTTCCCCACACCAGCAGCTCAGCCCCCATTAGCCATCCCGACCCCGCCACAGCCCTTGAACTCCTCAAGCGAGACTTCCATTCGCTCCGTGAGCAAGCGGCAAAGGAAAGGGCAGAAGCGGAAGCGTACCGGGTACGCATTGCTGAGTTGGAGAAAGAGCAATCCTTGCTCCGCGCCACGTTAGAGCATCGTAACGTGTACAACGATCGCTCAGACTGCGCGGCGCGAATTACCGGGACCCCGGATTCCCTTCAAGATCAGACTGGTCCCGTACTCTCGGGAGAGCCTAACCAGATCGTATACATATCCCATCCCCTTGCCCATTCCTCATTTCCACTCCCGGCCCCCCAGCCATCTCCAATCCTCAATGACTCCCCCCGCCACATCAACCTAATCCATCTACCCAACCCATCCCCACTTCCACCAAATCACTGAAGACAGAGAAGTATAAAGGCACGAGGGACCCCTATCTCCACTCCGACATGCTCTTCTCGCAATATAGTTCCACTGGCCACAACGACACCATAGTCCAGAATGGGCAACTCCATCAATATTGTGCTCGTGGCCAGATTCTAACCCTACATGGCGAAGCTCCACGGTTCCCCTAACGTCAATCTTCTGTAACACGGCAATACACGGCACCCTCAGACATCCTTAACATCCAACGCAGTGTCACAATCACCCCATCAACGTGGGATCAAGTGACATTCCGCAGAGATGAGGATACCACAAATCGCCACCACTGTGAGCCTTTAATAATCAATGTGCAGGTGGATCATTACAGGTGCCACAGAGCTTTAGTGGATACAGGGGCCGCTGTAAGTGTCATGTTCTCTGATTGTTACAAGGGACTTCGGCGGGACCGCGCCAAACTGTATAACAACCACGACCCCTTGGTCAGCTTCTCTGGTGACATAGTACAACCGCTAGGCTCAGACCGCCTAACCGTGGCGGTAGGAACTACTCCTTGCCGCTCCTCCATTACAGCTCGCTTCCTCATAGTTGACTGTCCCTCGTCCTATAACCTTATCTTAGGCCGGGACATCCTGTGGGGACTGCAATGCTTCGTAGCCGGCCACATGCTCCTTATGAAAGTTCCTACCCCAGGTGGCATCTTGACAGTTCAAGGGGACTGAGCAGCCATTGAGCACTGCCATCTTAACGCCATCCAACAGGGGCGCAATGCCTATGAGTTGCTGCCTCTCAGCCCATCGGAACCCATAGATGACCCGCGGGACGACCCAGAGGGGACAGGAAAAAAGAGGGCCCCACTGCCTAATCCAACTGAAGACACGGAATGGATATCCCTGTCCCCCACTGCCCCGGAAAGGAAGGTCCGCATTGGCTCAAGTCTCACCCCGGAACTCCGCCACAAGCTCATTACTTTCCTCCAAGAAAAACAAGCAGTCTTCGCTTGGTCCTACGCCGACATGCCGGGGATCTCCCCTGACATCATCATCCACAAACTCAACATCATCAAAGACCACCCCCCTGTCAAACAAAAGAGACGCACCTTCCACCCAGACAAGTATCGAGCTATCCAAGCCGAGGTTCAACGGCTCAAGGAAATCAAATTCATCCGGGAAGTTTCCTACCCGACATGGGTCTCCAAAGTCGTCATGGTCCCTAAGCCTAACGGCAAGTGGCGCATGTGTGTTGACTACACGAACCTTAACAAGGCCTGCCCTATGGACAGCTTCCCCTTGCCACGAGTCGACCAACTGGTTGATTCCACAACTGGCTTCAAAACTCTCAGCTTCCTTGACGCCTACTCGGGCTACAACCAAATCAAAATGCACCCCGCCGACCAAGCTCACACAACCTTTGTCACCGATAAAGGATTGTACTGTTACGAGATCATGCCCTTTAGCCTCAAGAATGCGGGGGCAACTTATCAACGGCTCGTTAACGCCATGTTTGAAAATGAAATCGGTGAGATTATGGAAGTGTATGTCGACGACATGTTGGTCAAGAGCAAGACAGAAGATGACCACATTGCCAATCTCGACAGAGTATTCACTAAGCTCCTCGAACACGGGATGCGTCTCAACCCTCAGAAATGCATCCTTACTGTGGGAGGCGGCAAATTCCTTGGCTTCATGGTCAGTGAAAGAGGCATTGAGGCCAACCTAGAAAAAGTCCAAGCTATCCTAGACATGACTGCTCTGACGTCCCGGAGCGAGGTCCAGTGCCTTACCGGACGCCTAGTTGCCCTAGCACGCTTTATTTCCCGCCTCACAGACAGGTGCAATCCCTTCTTTCAACTGCTCAAGGCACAACATAAAAAAGAAATCACTTGGGGCCCGGAACATGACGAAGCCTTCAACAGCATAAGGGCATACCTCGCCACTGTCCCTCTCCTGTCCAAGCCAATTCCCGGAGAAGTGCTTTATTTATACTTGGCTGTTTCCGCCACGGCCGTCAGTGCAGCGCTCACACGCCATGACCACGATCAAGAACTCCTAGTATACTATTGTGGCAGAGGATTCGCGGATCCAGAGACTCGCTATCCAGACATAGAGAAACTTACTCTCGCCCTCATCACTGCCGCCAGGAAACTCAGGCCGTGTTTACGGCAAATATTGCAGAAACCTGAAACCTCAGGCCGCATGGTCAAATGGGCAGTTGAGCTAGGCGAGTTTGACTTGCACTACAAGCCGCGAGTGGCCATCAAAGGGCAGGCAGCTGCAGACTTCATTGCTGAGTTCATCCCATTGGCTGATAGCAGTTCCCACCCAGACACCCCCACCGGGGACGCCATCTGGGAACTCCAAGTGGATGGATCCTCCAACAGCAAACTCAGTGGAGCAGGAATCATCATCACGGACCCCGAGGGTCACTCGTATGAGTATGCCCTCCAGTTCGAATTCAAAGCCCTTATTGCAGGCATTCAACTTTGCCGAGAACTCAGAGCCCGACACCTCCACATTTTCAGTGATTCCCAACTTGTTGTCAGTCAGGTGGCAGGGGACTTCAAAGCTAACCAGCACAACTTGGAATCCTATAAAAGTCTCGCGGGGGCACTTCTGCAAAGCTTCTCCTCATACAAACTCACCCAAATCCCGCGAGCCAAGAACTCCAAGGCTGACGGCTTCTCCCGAGTCCACGCCCCCGGATGTCCACATCGAAACACTGGATAAGCCAAGTATCTCAAGAGCCTACTCAGAAATTTTTGTCCTTGAGCCCAGGGAGCAGCCCTCATGGATGGACCCATTCATTGCTTTCCTCTCGGACGGCACCCTGCCCCAAGACAAGCATGAAGCACAGCGGCTACGCCGCAAAGCCTCCATTTACTTGCTCAGAGGTGGAAAACTGTACCTCCAAGGCCAATCATGTCCCCTACTGCGGTGCCTACCCACAGAAGAAGGGCACAAAGTGCTGAAATCGCTCCATAGTGGCGTTTGTGGGAACCATGCAGGAGCCCGAAACCTCATGTTCAAAATGCTTCGCGCGGGGTATTATTGGCCAACCCTAGAGCGTGATGCTAAAGCGGTCGTTCAAACGTGCCTTCAGTGCCACAAATTTGCAGATTTTGCACATCATCCCCCGATACCCCTCTCTATCATCATCTCGCCGGTCCCTTTCAGCCAATAGGGACTCGATTTCATCGGACAACTCCCTACATCCCCAGGACAGTTCAAATACGCCATTGTCATTGTGGATTACAACACAAAATGGATTGAAGCAGAGCCCCTCGCCACAATCACCACTGAAAAAGTAATCAACTTTCTTTGGCGAAACTTGTACTGTCGTTTTGGAGTGCCCCAAGCCATCATTACTGACAATGGCACCCAGTTCGACAATGACACATTCCGGGGATTCTTGTCCGATCAAGGCACAACAATCTTTTACACCTCCCCAGCACATCCCCAAACC
The DNA here is from genome assembly GCA_034370585.1 of Fragaria x ananassa. Classification (NCBI taxonomy): domain Eukaryota; kingdom Viridiplantae; phylum Streptophyta; class Magnoliopsida; order Rosales; family Rosaceae; genus Fragaria; species Fragaria x ananassa. Next base: position 17,246,565 of record CP139754.1, read on the forward strand.
AATGGCCAGGCAGAAGCTATCAACAAGCTCATCAAGCAAAACCTGAAGAAACGCTTGGACGAGGCCAACGGTTTGTGGGCAGCAAAGCTCCCGGACGTCCTCTGGACACTCCGCACCACCCCCACAACGGCCACGGGAGAGTCCCCATACCTCTTGGCTTACGGCACCGAAGCGGTGGTACCGGTGGAAATGGAGGTCCCAAGTGAACGAATCACAACTTACGACCCCGAGACAAATGCGACAGGGCTACGACTCAATATGGACCTCTTAGAGGAACGCCGAGACAAGGCATACCTCAGAGTCATCAACAACAAACAGAAAATAGCCCGATACTACAACAAAAAAGTCGTATCTCGCCCCCTGAAGATAGGCGACTGGGTCATGAAAGAGGTCATTCCCCACCCTACTGGTCTCAAGGCGAAGTGGGAAGGCCCACTCGAGATAGTTGACGCTCCGGGACCCGCCACATTCTATCTCCGAGATTGTGATGGTCGCGTGCTGCCCCGCTCCTAGAACGCTCGCCACCTCCATCTCTATCCCAGTTAATTACATTGTATGTATTTTAGCCCAGTAGCGGCACCAACAATGTACACTTCGCCCATTAGCGGCTCACTCTAAATGCCATGAAGTGCTTTGCCATGTAAACATGCTACATTTCATTTCCACACAGCGCCACCTATTCGCCCCATAGCGGCCCACCACGCGGCTAACGCGGTTCCCCTAGCCACCCCTTAACCCTAGCCACCCCGACAACAAAACTCTTACTCTAGGCTTCCTACCAACATCACAGACATATGAACCGTTTCATTCCCCCCCCCCCCGATAAATCCAAAGAAAAAGAACGCCACCAATTCATACCGTGAAACAGTGGATCCGCGTAGTAGCAATGAAGCTGGTTGCAAACAGCCAAGCGCTCGCGCCCACTCGATCGAGGGTGAAGTGAGACGCTTCCCAAATCTGAGGTTTCTCGATCCACTAAAACCCTAAACCCTCTGACACTTTTCTCTCCTTAATTGACAGGTTATATGGGAGGAAGCCCCTGCATCTGGATGATCCCCTCTCAGAGATCATGTAACGGCCCGCAACGCCACCTCGCGATAGTCCCCAATCAAGCGCGGACTGACTCGCCATATAGTCACAGTCCCCAATCAAGCGCGGACTGACTGGCCACCTCGCGACAGTCCCCAACCAAGCGCGGACTGCCTCGCTCCCAAAAAAAAAAAACGTGGACTGCCTCGTCAAGGCAACGGCCCGCAACGCTCAGTAGCGAGTCTCCCCAATCAAGCATGGACTAACTCGCCATGTAGCGGCCCGCAACGCCACTTCGCGACAGTCCCCAATCAAGCGCGGACTGACTCGCCACATAGCCACAGTCCCCAATCAAGCGCGGACTGACTGGCCACCTCGCGACAGTCCCCAACCAAGCGCGAATTGACTCGCCACATAGCCACAGTCCCCAATCAAGCGCGGATTGACTGGCCACCTCGCGACAGTCCCCAACCAAGCGCGGACTGACTAGCCACATAGCCACAGTCCCCAATCAAGCGCGGACTAACTGGCCACCTCGCGACAGTCCCCAACCAAGCGCGGACTGACTCGCCACAAAGCCACAGTCCCCAATCAAGCGCAGACTGACTCGCCACTTCGCGGCAGTCCCCAACCAAGCGCGGACTGACTCGCCACATAGCCACAGTCCCCAATCAAGCGCGGACTGACTGCCACTTCGCGACAGTCCCCAATCAAGCGCGGGCTGACTCGCCACATAGCCACAGTCCCCAATCAAGCGCGGACTGACTGGCCACCTCGTGACAGTCCCCAACCAAGCCCGGACTGACTCGCCACATAGCCACAGTCCCCATTCAAGCGCGGACTGATTGGCCACCTCGCGACAGTCCCCAACCAAGCGCGAATTGACTCGCCACATAGCCACAGTCCCCAATCAAGCGCGGACTGACTGGCCACCTCGCGACAGTCCCCAACCAAGCGCGGACTGACTCGCCACATAGCCACAGTCCCCAATCAAGCGCGGATTGACTGGCCACCTCGCGACAGTCCCCAACCAAGCCCGGACTGACTCGCCACATAGCCACAGTCCCCATTCAAGCGCGGACTGATTGGCCACCTCGCGACAGTCCCCAACCAAGCGCGAATTGACTCGCCACATAGCCACAGTCCCCAATCAAGCGCGGATTGACTGGCCACCTCGCGACAGTCCCCAACCAAGCGCGGACTGACTCGCCACATAGCCACAGTCCCCAATCAAGCGCGGACTGACTGGCCACCTCGCGACAGTCCCCAACCAAGCGCGGACTGACTCGCCACATAGCCACAGTCCCCAATCAAGCGCGGACTGACTGGCCACCTCGCGACAGTCCCCAACCAAGCGCGGACTGACTCGCCACATAGCCACAGTCCTCAATCAAGCGCGGACTGACTGGCCACCTTCCGACAGTCCCCAACCAAGCGCGGACTGACTGGCCACCTCGTGACAGTCCCCAACCAAGCGCGGATTGACTCGCCACATAGCCACAGTCCCCAACCAAGCTCGGACTGACTCGCCACAAAGCCACAGTCCCCAATCAAGCGCAGACTGACTCACCACTTCGCGGCAGTCCCCAACCAAGCGCGGACTGACTCGCCACATAGCCACAGTCCCCAATCAAGCGCGGACTGACTGCCACTTCGCGACAGTCCCCAATCAAGCGCGGGCTGACTCGCCACATAGCCACAGTCCCCAATCAAGCGCGGACTGACTGGCCACCTCGCGACAGTCCCCAACCAAGCCCGGACTGACTCGCCACATAGCCACAGTCCCCATTCAAGCGCGGACTGATTGGCCACCTCGCGACAGTCCCCAACCAAGCGCGAATTGACTCGCCACATAGCCACAGTCCCCAATCAAGCGCGGATTGACTGGCCACCTCGCGACAGTCCCCAACCAAGCGCGGACTGACTCGCCACATAGCCACAGTCCCCAATCAAGCGCGGACTGACTGGCCACCTCGCGACAGTCCCCAACCAAGCGCGGACTGACTCGCCACATAGCCACAGTCCCCAATCAAGCGCGGACTGACTGGCCACCTCGCGACAGTCCCCAACCAAGCGCGGACTGACTCGCCACATAGCCATAGTCCTCAATCAAGCGCGGACTGACTGGCCACCTTGCGATAGTCCCCAACTAAGCGCGGACTGACTCGCTAGAGCAACATTAAACTTTTCTTCTTGCCAACAGGTTTCTAGAACATCACCCCCGTCACCTCGCGACTCTCGCGTGGGGACTTGGGGACTCGGCACCATGCCTCCTGCACCCGAGTAAAACCTATCCTCGGCATCTCTAGAATAACTCCCCACCCAAGAACTCTCTCGGACTGGGGACTTGGGGACTTGTTAGTACATAGCCAAAATACTTGGCTAAGCCGAGAATACGGTACAATTACCCGGTCGAGATAGCCCTGGTGAGCCCTTCACAGACATCCAAAGAAGGAAGGGCCGGTAACAAACCGCTTGCCAAAGTCACTCGAGCGGCAAAACACCCCCAAAAGGGGAGACACTCCAAAGGAGGGCAAAGAGTTCCACATTGGAAACAAGCTCAAGGTACACAAGCTTAGCCTATAAAACAAGCTCAAGGTACACATATCTACATACTCACATACATTCTCTCCCACTTTCATTCCTCTACCCGTACAAGTGCTCAAAGCTAACTTAAGCATCGGAGAGTCGAAGACTGGGCCACCCCAGTCCCGACCCCGTGACGCTGTCATTTGTGCAGGTACCGAGTGAAAGCCCCTCAAGAATTTTACTTCGTTCCGCCCCGTGACCACTTCCTGGCTCGGGACGTCACAGGTAGAAACACCTTCTAAATTAGGTTTGAAGCCTAATCTGATATCCATTTCCACCAGATCCAAGCGAGTTTTCACCCCATCCTTTGTTTTTCCAGGAATATTCAACAAAGTTCCTATAAGGCTCTCAAAAACATTTTTCTATATATGCATGACATCAAGGCAATGTCGAACAGGGAGACACTTCCAATATTCCAGTTCAAAAAAAAATAGATTTTTTTTCCAACATGTCCTACTTTCATCCTCTGCACCTTTATAAGTAGGTGGGCCATTTTTTCTTCCAAATTTATACTTCGAAACCTCATTTTCCACCCTCTGTGTCACACCCTAATTTTCGACGGATAAATTTTTCAAAAATTTGGGCATGATAAAACTTAAAATATTAATTTCCCAAAACCTGCTCAAACAACTTCCAAACTATAAACAAACCCTGGAAATGTAAATGTCAATAAACTCATCAAACGAGTTAAACATTATATCTCCTTAATTACATCAACTTTAAAAGTCTAGTGATAAAAAGTTGCTACAACGAACTTAAAACAAAACTGTCCAAAATAACAAAAAGATGCACAAGAAACGAAATCCTGCCACTATGCCTCCGGCTCAACCCTGTTGATCATCACCTGCAGGTCTAACCCCTACACCATGAATTGGTGCACCGGGTTGTAAACAACAAACCCGGTAAGCTAAAAAGCCCGTATGAGTAATTCTCAAATAACACAAAACCTCCAACATCCAAACATATCACAAGAGCAATTTATATCAATAATTAAATCAACAATTCCAACACTTTTTCAAATAACATGTACCAATGAGTCTCAGGTATTAATAAATACCCCTCATGACCTACAACAACAAATTGTGTACCCAGGAGTTCCAGATACCATAAGGTATCTCCCATGACCTACACCGACAGACGAACTAGAGCTCTATTCCTAACCGTAACCAATCACCCGGCCAAAGGCTTGGAACCCAGTTTGACTGTCCAATATCAAAACACAAAATAATAAATAGCATCTTAACCGTAACCAATAACCCGATTAAAGGCTTGGAACCGGGTTTGACTATTTATCCAACAGTCACAATATCACAACATCATCATCAACAACACAAGATCACATCATAAATTATATTCTTTCACATAAATATATTTACATGAACAATTATAGATATTCCACAAGAATAATCTATCAAAAATCAATAAAATTATGATCATATGAACCTCCAAATAACACATAAGGAAAATTTGTTTTATTTTACCTATGAGCCGTTGGCGATCAACCTCATATATTTTTAAAAACAAATAATAGCAAAATATTAAATTCAACATCATAATCATTATCATCATCAAATGACCATAATAAAACTTGGTTCAAAAGTGAACCTTGGTGAGATTTACTCACCTAGAAATCTCGCTGCAAATCCCACCACAACAAAAGCAAGCCAATCACAATTTCACAAAACACCTAAAATTACACAATTAAAAACCTTAGGCACCAAAGTACTAAAGGATAACACAATACCCTTCACTAACTCTTAGCTCAAGAGAGGACAATTTCCCACAGTCGTTGAACTCAACGACACAGTAGATCTGCCTCAAGTTTTCAAAACCTAAACTTAAACTCAACCAAGCCAAAACAAATAAACCTAAGGTCCTAACATGCAATCCTTGCTCAAAACCTAGCAATACTACCTCTCAACAAGCTCACAACAGCAAAGGCTAGCTAACCATAGGAAACTAAGGCCGCGCAAATCAGCCAGACGTGCCGCCACAGGCGGCAGCGAGTGACCCCACGCGCCACCCCAAAACTTCCGAATTAGAAGAAACTCACAACATGAAACTTGTAGATTGATGCATGGTGAACAACTTTAATACCTGAGGTTTTAACTGATTTGGCCGGAATCGGCTGGAAAAAGCCCTGAAACTCCAACCCAAAATCAACTTCCAAAACTGCACATCGGGGTTCAAAAACTCAAAAGCTTGATTCAATTTATGCCTAGCCATAACCAGGAAGAGGAGAAGACCATAACTCACTTAAGGTTACCCCTCATCGCTGTCGTAAACGGTGGCTCCGATCAGTGACACAACAGCCCCCTATCCTTGCCAAAAACTCTGTTTCCGGCATACTATGCCGTGCAGCAGCTGCCTAGCCTTGAAGAGGTCGCCGGTAGGAGTCGAACGAGATTGGTGGCAGTCCAAAAGGTGGCCGGATGGAGCTAGCTCCAGCGAAAGTCAGCTGCGCGGGAGAGGTCGTGAGGGAGGAGAGAGAAGGTTTTAGAGTTTTTCTAAAAATAAAACCCACCACCTTTTATTTAAAAACTTTCCAAAACCGGAAACTAACTTCCTCTAACCATAACTTTCTCATATGACATCCGTTTCAGGCGTACCGCATGTCTACAAACTCGTATCGACAAACGCTACAACTTTCAACAAGGGAGTTTTCGAAGATAACTTACGAAAAAGAAAGTCAACTTTTGGCCTCCTAAAAGTCAAAGCACCTAAAAAATTACTTCCGAAACTTTAACTTCGCACTACCAAATAAGAATTTCCATACATAATCCTTCATTAATTATGAGAAAAATACAAGGAAAAATGATATGAAATCTGGGGTATTACACTCTGCAATACCTCTTCACCAGTTAAAGAAACTGGAGCGGGAGAATGCTCTGTATGGTTGTTGAAAGCAGCCTTCTGCCTTCGATAAGCCCTTATCGAAGGCAGAAGGCTGCTTTCAACAACCATACAGAGCATTCTCCCACTCCAGTTCCTTCTGCCCAGCCACCGACGAGAACCAATGAAGGACATTCTCCCTTCATTGACCAATCTCGTGGGTTTTGTGTTTTCAACACAGATAGGACATGCATTATAACTTTTCACTATACTTCCAGAAAGGTTACCATAAGCTGGATAATCATTTATTATCAATAACAGACAACCCATAAGTGTGAAAGTCTGGTTTTGAGTTGCGTCATACACTCCCCTAACCCCTTCCCACAACCTTTTTACGTCATCTATCAGAGGTTGAAGGTAGACATCAATGTTGTTTCCTGGTTGTTTTAGACCTCATATCAAAAGAGTTAACATCATATGTTTCCTCTTCATTATGAGCCAAGGAGGCAGATCGTAAATCACAAGAATTACAGGCCAACAGCTATACTTGCTATTTTGTCCACTAAATGGATTGAAACCATCAGTTGACAAGGCAAGTCTAAGGTTTCTAGGGTCTGCACCAAAACTAGGCCATTTTTCATCAACCAACTTCCATGACGCCGCCTTAGCTGGATAACGCATTAACCCATCTTTCTTCCTATCATGCGAAGTTAAACTCTTGGATATTTCACTTGACTGAAACATCTTTTTGAACCTAGGGACGGAGGGAAAGTACCACAGTACTTTTGCTGGAACGTCTTCTATTATTTTTTTGTTTTTTCCTACATTCCACTGAGAAGCACCACATGTGGGACACACTACTACTTCTGTGTGCTTCCCTCTGTATAAGATACAATAATTGGGGCAAACATGAATCTTCTCATAATCCATCCCTAATTTACTTAATAAGGAGTTCTTTGCATCACTATAAGTATCAAGTATCTCATTGCCTTCTAGAAGAAAATCCCCTATATCAATTCTACCTAATCAGAGTAAGCGGCATCACTCATATGGTGCTTTGCTTTAAGGTTTTGAAGTCGTAGAAGTGCATTGAATTTGGTGTGCGACTTACAATCGGGGTACAGCTATCTATTTGCCTCCTTAACCAACCACTAAAACTCGTTGCATTCATCTGGGGGTTCCTGATCCTCTCCAAAATCTAACTCTACGTTACTATTCATTTCTATCTCCATATTACCCTGCACATATTCATCTGAATCTATGTCCATTCCACGATCACTATCACTATCTAAAACCAATGTAGCCTCCCCATGCTCACTCCAAATAACATAAGACAGATCAATCCCGTTAACAAATAAATGATCCTTAACTACTCGAACATAATAGCTATCATCATTTCCACACAACATGTAAGGGCAGTTGATCTACTTGGGATCTCTTGCATTTCTCAAAGCAAATTCAAGAAAATCTTCAACACCAAACTTATATTCTGAAGATCTCCTATCAACAACTAGCCACGACGTATCCATCTATATATATATCCAAACATGCAATTTCAGAAAAACAAACAACAACATGTAACTTCTCAGCAACAATCAGCAATAAACCAAATAATTTAAAAATCAAAACCAATAATCAGCAATACAGTATAACATTATGGAGAAATTGAAGCAAGCAGAACACAGTTCATAAACAAGCAAGCATCAATTACTCAAAGCAAGCAGCATGACATTTTAGGGAAATCAAAAGAAGAGAGGAGATGACATACCTCCATTTGAATCCACCAGCAACAAACCTCCACCAGAAACAAACCTCCTGCATGCAAAATCAAAAGATTGAATCATTGAACCGAACTGAGCCCTAACCGCCGCAACCGGCCTCGCCTCGCCATGCATAGTTATAAAAGAGAGAAGAGAGATTGAATCATTTGAGAGATTCAATCTATTTGAGAGAAGAGTGAGAGAGCTGAGAGAGCGACAGAGTTGAGAGAGAGGGCGAGAGAGTGAGAGTTGAGACAACATTGACAGAGAGCTACTATTGAGAGTGAGAGGGCGAGAGTCTCGATTTGTTTGAGAGTGAGAGTTGATAGTCGATCTGTTTGGTGGGTTTAGGGTGAATGAATGAGAGAGAGAGAGAGAGAGAGAACGATATGAATGCGAGAGAGTGAGAGTGTGAGACAACGTTTAGGATTGGTGGGTACGTTATTAAATTTGTCAACTTTTTTACACAACAGAATATATACTCTGAGGGAAACTTTGGAGCCAAAACTATTTTGGCATAGTACACCAAATCAATGGAGGCAAAATTTGGAGCCAAAATGCGTATGCCACTAGATTTTCTAGTCACACAACAGAATGTTTTAAACTGTTGTATATATTTTCTAAACTTGCACTAGGTATTGCCTAGTATAAATTGTAACAACATCATACAACAAAGAAATAAAAGTCTGTTGTCCAAACATTTTGCATCTTGCACGACTTTCAATTTGGTGATGGGGGGAATCCTTTCGCCAAAATTTTCATAAATCATACAACAGAAAATTAGCATCATTGTTGTGTTTTGAACTCTTGAAATATAACCTGACAATTTTGTGTCATCAGACAACAAAACTTTGTAACTTTGCGTTGTATGTTATTGTTCACTTCATCAAACAAATAGGGAACCCTAAAAGGTTGTCTGATAACGTTTTTGTAGTAGTGTTGATACTAACTTGTAACCCTTCGCGGTCAAAATCGGAGTTACAGATCAAAAGTTATGATTCGCTGAAATTTTAGTCACAAAACTAGAGAGAAAAACATGTGAGAGAGAAAGTGAGGAGAGAGAGAGAATTTCCGGAATGAAAGAAACGGGGCTGGGTCTCTATATATATAGGCATAGAATTGCCACATGTCATCCTCTACTTGGTCCCAAATTCCATATGTCAGCTTCAGAACAAGCCACACATCCTTATGCCACTTGTGACATGTGTCTGATGACTAAGCCACATGGATGACGTCAGCGGGTCAGTTGGTCTCTTTTCCAAACTCTTCTCCACCAATCGAAGCTCACCACGTCATCCTTATTATCTTCCGCCTATAAACTTTGAAAAATCATTAAATATAGCTTGGGAATCTGAAAAATTCATCGGAAAATACGACGAACTCGTGGCGACCTCTACTTTCTATTTCAAAGAAGAAAATTCAATTTTGAGAAATTTTGAAAATCCGGATGTTACAATCTACCCTCTTAAAAAGAAATCGGGATGTTACACTCATGCTCCCAAAATGTAGGCGATGCGCTGATGCCGACTTCTTTTAATCTCTCACGCTTTTGCCCAGAACCTCATCAACATCGTGAGCAAAGACAACCTACCTCTCTCCAGCCTGATCAAGTCTGATGCTTTACTTTGACGGTGGCTTCACCGGCGTTGTTGAGGCGGCGACATAAACATGGCCCAGAGACATATGATGGCCTAAAAACTTATTGCAGCGGAGGATGAAGGCTGTAGGGCCGGAGAGTCGTTGTCGCCGAGGCTTCGGCGAAGTTTTCGTTAAGGCTTTGACGAAATCGTCATCGTCAAGGAGAGAAATCCGATCTGAGAGAGAGAGAGGGTGAGAAATCAAATTATGATAAGAGAGAGATGAGTTGTTGTACGCTATGTTATTATAAGCTGGGGGCTTCATTGTCTTTTCTTTAAGAATATTTGGAATGGGCTACTCAGATCTTTTTTCATTGAAATAAGATTTATTTTTGTTGTTTTTGACTAAATTGGCATTTTCCCTTTTCGGCTCTGAACATTTGAGATTTATGGCTTCGTTCCCGAGTGTCATCCACCCAAAACTCATCCCATATAAATTTACATCATATTTAAAATTTACAAATCTAAAATTTTCAATCAGAATAAATTTTTTTTTTGAATCTAAGGGCTAGAAGGCAACTCTCACGCCGTTATTATTAATGAAACCACAGAATACAAAGGGGAGGGGGACATAAAACCTAAACCCCATAGTGTAAGAACACCTAAAAACAGCAGGAGACCCTACACAACCTATGCATTCAAGTAAGAACCAATTAGCAAAGAGTGCATCAATGACTACTCCATTTGCTTTGCATAAAACATGGTGACATAATGAAAAACTAAATCTCATATAGAGTCATAAAAGACTGTTTACATCTGCTTCCCCATTATGTGAAAATTTTACTCTACCGTAGAGAGGCTGCAACCTTTGGACCAAACAAAGAACTCACTGCCTCAATAAAGCAATCAAGACACGTTGCGTGCGCTTTCCAGGACATGACCCACATCGCCCTATAGATAGAGTTATTTCTGTAATGCAGCCACAAAGAGTTAACCAACTATATTTTATTTTACTAAAAACACAAAAAAACAATAAGATAAACAGTTTATGTTGGGCCCAGGAACAGAGCCCAAACCCAAACAACGAACCCTAAGGACCAGAGAACACGCGCAACCAACCTCCCTTGCATCAATCCTCCTGCCACCGCCGACGACCTTCCCATGAAGCCACAACCACCACACCACCTTTGCCAGACTGCCGCCCTCCCAAGCCTGGTGGCCACGTCGCTCCTAGAGGAGGCCACGACAGAAGCTGTACCATTGCCTAGATCGGACGCAAATAACACAAGCCGGATCGAGGTGATCTTCTTAGATCTACTCCTAGCTAACCCGATCTCGTCTCCATCAGCCCTCCTCCGGATCTGCTGCCGCCGACCACACCGCCTACCGCTTCGCCGATCAGACCTGCAAGGAAGAAACGAAGAACGGCCACCCACCGTAATCCCCATCTCCTTCACCTTTCTCAAAACCACTAGCACCACAACCGACACAAGGCCGACGATCGCCCGTCAGACGACGACGGGATCTCGCCGTCGGACGGGAAACTCACGCTCTCTCTTTCTCTCTTGGAGTCTGGGAGCTCTTTTTGTTTACCCAGAATAAACCTTTATAAACAAATAAAATTTCAATCAGAATAAAGCTTTATTAACAAATAAAATTTTCAATCACATGCAAAATCCTTGGTAAATGTTGATTTTTATCATTGGCTCTATTATTTTACTTTGTTATGCTGTTTTCTGGTATAGATAAATGTTTTTTTTTTTTTTGAAAAGTATAGATAAATGTTTGGGCTAATTACACTTGCACAGCTTGAATCACCAATTTTGACAATATAATTTCTCCTTGTTGATTGCTTGAGGTGTTGTCGTTCCTTAATAAAGAGTTCCTGATTGATTCAAAAATGTTAGTTTTGTTCCTATGCTTTTTCCTGTTATTTATTTATTGGAATTACTGAGTGGGCGATGTAGGGTTTGAGTGGCAAGAGGAGGGAAAAGAAAAGAAAAGAAAAGAAGAGAGAGAGAGAGATTGGATGGCGTTTCTTCTTCTTCGAGCCCATCCTCCTCCGGCTCCGGCTCCGGCTCCTTCTCCTTATCTTCGTTCCATGGCCTTGCGCTTCATCTCGCACTCTTGTCACTTGTCCACTTGTGCTCCTCGTCCCTCCCTCTTCTCCAGCCCTCCCCCGCCGCCACCGCCACCCAGGTCCTCTCTCTCTCACAGCATATTTCCTTTTGTGTTGAATTGTTTTAGGGTTTTTTTGTTGGTTACAAACGGAGCCCAACAAGGCTCAAGCAATTGTTTTAGGGTTTTGCTATTGATGGCGACAGGATTGGGCTTCGATTGAAGGACGTTCCTTGCTGCCTCGGAAATGTGGTCTCCCCGAGAGCTTTCATGTCGGCAACCGAGGCTTATGGGGCGGATCAGATTCAGGTCTCTCTCTCTCTCTCTCTCTCTCTCTCTACAAGTGGCTGCTAAGTGTGTTTTCATTTCACGTGTTTTAGGTTCTAGAAGGCCTAGAGGCTGTTAGAAAGAGGCCCGGAATGTATATTGGGGACACCGGATTTCGCGGTCTTCATCACTTGGTCTGCCTTTGTTCTTCCCATTTTTAACAATCTGCTTTGGCTTTGTTCATCATTCCGTATTCTTTCTTTTTTCAAGGTCTATGAAATACTAGATAATGCTGTTGATGAGGTTCAAGCGGGATATGCTTCAAAGGTTGAGGTCATTTTACTAGCGGACAATTCTGTGAGCATCACAGACAACGGCCGTGGGGTATGAACTTTAATTTTAAATAACCATTTCATTTTTGGATTTACTTAATGTCCACTTCGACTTGTGGTTTGATATGTCTATATCCCTTGCTATTTTGTCATCAAACAAATTCTGCATTGAGTTGATTGTTGCAACTAACGTTCATTTGGAATGTTTGATCTGCATGAGTTTTAGTAGTTTTTTGCCACTGTTTTTACTTGTTATTTTCTCCTTCATTGCAGATACCTACTGAAATGCACCCTGTAACCAAGAAATCTACATTGGAGACTGTGTTGACGGTATTATTCCATTATTTTGTCATTCTCATTTATAAATTCTGTGTTTACAGATAGAATGAAATCCACTTCAGATTTCCTAGGGGCTACTATTTCTTTTACTAAAATCATATAGATAACATCTCATATATTACCACACAAATGGATAGGGGAACAACTATCAGATGAAGTTGCAAGTTGTCCATTTTGTGGTCTTCGGTAACAAAAGGATTTAATGGTTTTTCCCTTTTAGTCATCTTTTGTACTGGTGTGATTTTACTCACAGTTAGCTTATTTCATTTCCTTTTGTTTTACACTTAATGTGTGGGTTTAATCTTCAAGTAAAATGGAATTTTGTACAAAGTTTCTACAAAGTGTGTAGATCGTTTCTACAAAGTTTCATCCAATTTGAAGATCATTTGAGCTTCTGTAATACACACACACACATACGCATACATATAGGAGAGATAATAAGGGTGTGTGAGGGGGTGCAATAGTGGACGTTGATAGTCTAGATGGCTGGGGTCTAATTTCAAATTAAAACTGGGTGGGTTACACTCTCAGTCTCTTCTGTCTCTCTGTCTCTCTCTGTCTCTCTCTCTCTCTCGCTCTCACTTTATCTATCTCTCCCCACACCTCTCTCCCCTCCACCCGTTTTTTCTTTTATATGATCTTTTTCACAATCTCGAGGTCAAACCTGTTGTATTTTTTGATGGAACATGCAGTTTCTTATCTTCTCTCCAACTTCCATCCATAAATTTATTATACTAGCCCAGGAAAAATCAAATCTTTGATTTTGAGGATGATTTGAAGATATGGTAACTCTAGATATAAAAAGAAAATGTCTCTTTCATAATCTAAAAGAAGTTAGAGAAAGAGAGGGGCTAAGGAATTAGATGATTAGGTGAATTGGCTTTTCAAGTGGTTACATTATCTTCTTCTCTCTGGAAGAGCTGAGAAGATTTTGTTGTTGTTCCCAAGTTGAACTTAAGATCAATATGCAAATGTGGAAGTTGGGGGTTGGGTCTGCTAAAATTACGTGTATGTTTTCAAATTAGATGTGGATCATTCCTTCCATCCAACAATCACCCACTAACCCTCCCCATCTTCTGCTAGATATATGTATATTAAAGGATTTTATTAAATTGAAGTTTCAAATGCTTTTAAGAAAAATGAAATGTCAGTCATAACGTTGTTCTTTGGATAAGAAACTTAAAGATCTTTAACAAAGGAGTAGGTGCACAAGTAGAATGCATGAGCAATTCATTATACACAGTGACAGAACATTATCAACAAGAACAACGTCTGAAATCTTTAACGCCATTTCCACTTGTGAGCTGTTTTGAATGTTTGGTTTCTTTTCAGTTTTACTATTTGTAGAATGTTTTTGGCATCATTACCTGAAATTATAATTGTGATAATCGTTCAGGTTTTGCATGCCGGTGGTAAGTTTGGTGGTTCAAGTAGTGGTTATAGTGTGTCCGGTGGATTACACGGTGTGGGTTTATCCGTTGTTAATGCCTTATCTGAGGTATGCATCATCTTTTGACCTACATTTGTTTGGTCATTCGCTCTGATTGTGTAAATATCAGTGAACACGGATTCATAGGGACCCTTAAGTCATGGAGGCTATAGACTCCAAATCTCTTTTTCTGCTTTATTATGTTTATTTCTCTCCTTTGTTTCATCAATAATATATAGTTAAAGGCCCTATCCTATCTGTGGAATTAGCTTCTGTATCCAAGTTATGGTTATACCTATCTTTCTAAATGAATTGTGAAATGATCAGAGACTACTTAAAAGCTGGCTTTATTCTCCAGAAATAGTAAGATGAAAGAACCTTAAGATACAGTTTAACAAGACATTGAATGCTCTTTAGAGTTTAAATTGAGAAAAAAAGCTAGTGCAATAGCAGATTGTAAAACATGCCTTTAAAAGGTCATACTACTGTCCATTCTAAATCAGGATTTCTTACTTTCTAGTTTATTTGTTTTACCATGCCAATATAAGATAACATCTCATTATCTTGGATTTCTATGTTTATTCTTTCTTTCGGGATAAGTGACAGAAAACTTAATCAACACTCATCAACGAAGAAGTTCATTTATGGTACTGTAAATATCTCTTAACAGCTAGCTTGCGACTTCAAACTCTCACAGAAATATATAACATAGCAACTCTATTATGTATACTTAGCCCCACAATCTGGACTAATAAAGAAATATTAAATGTAATATGTTTTAAAAAAAGGTACATGCAATCTGTTTAGAAAATCAATCTCCTCACATTGTCTTGCAATATGCTATTGTACTCACAAATCACTTGAAAGTAGCCAACACAGTTAAACCATAATTTTGTCTACTTCACCTGGAAAAAAATTCACCTGCTTTTCTTGTTTATCTACCCTACTAAATCACGTACAAATTTTGGTGCCTCAGGCATTAGAAGTTACTATTTGGCGTGATGGAATGGAATATCAGCAAAAGTATTCTCATGGAAAGCCTGTGACAACTCTCTCTTGTCATGTGCTTCCAGTTGAATATAAAGAAAGACAAGGAACACGAATCAGATTCTTGCCTGACAAACAAGGTTTATAATTTACAATTTTAGTCATTGTAGATACTACGTTGGTTTCATCATTCCTCATTATTTGGTGTTTTTATTTACTTTATAAGACTCATCTCTCTTACTGCAGTATTTAAAACTCTTGATCAGTTAGACTACCACACAATTGCTGGAAGAATTAGGGAGCTAGCATTTTTAAACCCTAATGTAATATTTCTATTCATTGTCAGATAAATATGACTATTTTTATCTCTCTTTAACTTCTAAATCATTTGATCTCTGTTGATTCATTCTTCTTTTTGGTAATTCAAACATTTTCAGCTCATGATCACTCTAAGACAAGAGGATACAAATCCAGAGAAAGTCCAGCACAATGAGTACTTCTATGTGGGGGGTTTGATTGAATATGTTAAATGGCTAAATACTGATAAGGTATGCATTATTTGATCCCTTGAGGGCAACATAATTACATATCACTGGGCCACATGCTCATAGAGGATATGATGGCTTACCATTTGTGAGTTTCACATATGTATCAATTTGTAAAGATAGTTGGCTAACTATTCTTTAATTCAGAAACCTCTTCATGAAGTGGTGGGTTTCAGAAAAGAAGTAGATGGAATCACTATTAATGTAGCTCTCCAGTGGTAATTAACTGATCCTTTGCTTACACACCATCTGTATGAGAGAAAAATGAAAATGTTTCTATGAAATTATCCTTTTATACGTCAAGTTGAAGTGAATTCTGAGATAATCTTTTCTATAGCTTTGACTGTCGTGTATGGTATGAATTTTGTTTTATGCTAGGTGTTCTGATGCATATTCAGATACAATGCTAGGGTATGCGAATAGCATACGTACTGCTGATGGAGGAACCCATATTGATGGACTGAAAGCTTCATTAACAAGAACACTGAATAACCTTGGGAAGAAGTCAAAGCTTATCAAGGTGCAACATTACTCAGTGTTTGATTTGAGAATGCTGTTAACGGCTTTACCTTTTCAATTTTTACATGATATATATATACAGGCCCGTTCTGGTGTGGACGTCCGCACTCGGCTTAAAGTGCGGACGTCCCTCCGTTCGCCACCGGACGGTGCGCCTCCACCCTAGAGGACTCCAGCAGCGTCCCCGACCACTTTTCCTCCCCGGCGAGTCCGCCGAATTCCAGTTTTTCGGTGAGATCACCCAAAACTTCAAACAAGATCGATCACGCTGGAAAACTGGAATTCGGCGGACTCGCTAGGGAGGGAAAGTGGTCGGGGATGCTGCTGGAGCGCGCCGTCGTCGGCGCCTTCCGGTGGTGAACGGAGGGACGTCCGCACTTTAAGCCGAGTGCGGATGTCCGCTTTGGAATGTTTCTGTGTATATATATATATATACGTTTCATTTTTCATTTTCCTTTTCTCGTGAGGGTTTCTGGTTTCATTTATCAACCAATACACTTTGCCCTTAAAACTCAGGGTTAAAAAAAATAATAATAAGCTCTGCATATACATTAGAAATTATTTGGCTAGAGAGAGGGAGGGCTGGATTGATAGACTTATAAATTGTGGTCGCCATACCCAGATTGATCAGGATCTTGCTTAGGAGTTGAGCCTGGATTGATAAATTATGGTTGGCTATAAACACACTTCCAAAATATGAACTAGAGTTGTCAATCAAATTAGAAAGGCAGTGCGGGAGTAAATTAATGTCTTTTTGTGATGGGTAAAATTGGACGTTGAAGTTTGGACCACCTGCTGCTCCATTGTCTAGTTGCTGTATCATTGTAGAGAAGATTGTTTAGGGAAACCCTTGCACAAGTTGGATTCTTTGTTGTGTCGTTGATTGAAATATTTACGTATTTTGGCAGAAAATAGTGGGGTATGGCTAGGGAGATGTTCTGTGCTGTAAACATTTTGGGTGGTGTGGGTGGAGAAAGATGTTTTTTAAGGTATCAGGAAATGAAGAGGTGGATCTGTTGCAGGTTAAAGTCGCCTATGGGTTCCTCCCAAATCCTGAGCTTAGGAATTATTCTTTTCATGCAATCTCTTTATGTAGTGTATTTAGTCTTTATTAAGATATTTTTGTTTTAGTAGCTTGAGTTCTCTACTCTTTGAATGGAACCCACTCTATATTGTATTGTTGCTACTGCTCCTTTTAATGAATTTTGCTTACCATATATGAAACAAATATTTGTCTGCTTAAGCAAGTTGCTACGTGGATTTTAAATAAGAATGTTAATGATCAAGATATTTGCTGAGAAGCTTATTTGAATGATTCACTTGAATGCTAATTTGAAGTAGGTAAGGTAACTAAAAAGTTTTATTATTGTGAGGCGTACTAGTTACTACATTGTTTTCTCAGGATAAAGATATTACCTTAAGTGGTGAGCATGTAAGAGAAGGACTGACATGTGTAGTTTAAGTCAAGGTTCCCAATCCAGAGTTTGAAGGCCAGACAAAGGTTGCCCATTCTTATTATAACCGTGATGTGTACTGAAAAATTGCCTTTGTTGCTATTTATGATGTCTTTGATTTGTTCACATTGTCCCCATATTTTGTTGGTTAAAAGACTAGGTTGGGAAATCCGGAGGTGCGGAGAGTAGTTGATCAATCTCTTCAAGAGTATCTTACAGAGTACTTGGAGTTACATCCTGATGTACTGGATTCAATCCTTTCCAAGTCCTTAAATGCTCTCAAGGTAGATTCTTTTGGATGACTATGACTTTCACCATTAATTTACATATGTTACACTTGAGATTCAATACCTCACAGCTAATGTTTCCTTGCTTAGGCAGCTCTTGCTGCAAAGAGGGCAAGGGAACTAGTCAGACAAAAGAGTGTTTTGCGTTCATCTTCTCTCCCAGGAAAGCTAGCTGATTGCTCATCAACCAATCCTGAAGAATCTGGTACGTGTACCCTCATTCTGTTTGAAACTGATATTGACTTATAGAGATGTCAATTTAAGATTTTGGTTACTAGGTTCAGTATTAATTGATGGCAGTGTTCTACAGGTCGCTAGGCAATAAACCCGGTGGGGAGGGGCCTAGTGTCTAATTGCTTAGGCGTGGATTGGGGGTGGGGGAACTAGGTGGGTATCTTTTTAATTTTAGTCTTAACGTAGAATGAGTACCTATTAACAAAAAAAAAGTGAGTGTCTAATTACAACGAAAACTATAGTTAGCAATAATTGATGGGAAACATCAGGAGGAAGTTAAGTATATAATGATCAAAAAAATAAATTGAACATTTTTCTTAAAAATTGCAAAGCATTTGATCAAAAAAATAAATTGAACATTTTTCTTAAACCCGGCATGCATACCGCTGCCTAGACTAGTCGGCTGAACACCTTTCAGCACCTTGGCCCAAAGGGATTTTAGACAATGCTTTGATGGTATTCATGTCCTAATCTTGCTTCTATTATTAAATTTGATAGCTTTGGTCTTGTTAATGTAACCATATCAATACTGAATGGATAACTGTCTGCTACGTATTTCATATATGGTAATTCAGATACATGTTTTTATACTTCTTATAATATTGAATTTACAATTCCATAACAGTTTCCAGTAACATCTGGTTGTTTCAAATTAAAATGCACACGTCTCCTATGAACTCTTCTCATATTGGTTATCATTTTTTTTTTCCGGCTTGATCATGGGAAAAATTAATCGGATTTGTTATAAAAATAGATGATTTTATTGGCTGTCATTTATGTTAACATTGTGACAGTTGGATTGACTTGTTCTTGGTATTGCTTTCTAGTGCCTGGATTTAGTAATTCTCTTACAATATTTGAAAACCCAAAGTCTTGAATTTTGTAGGGCCAATATTTAAAATAAAAAAGTTCAAAATGTTGAAATTTTCTAAATTTTTATTTTTAATCTTTTTTTAGTACTAATTTATGTCCTGAATGTTAAGCAGGCAATTCTTCCACTGAGGGGTAAAATCCTGAACATTGAAAGGAGGGACGAGGCAGCAATGTATAAAAATGAAGAGATTCAAAATCTGATTCTTGGACTTGGACTTGGGGTGAAGGTCGTAAATAAATTTTACATAATTTTATCATTTTGGTTTTTGTCATTAGTGTTTATATATATATATATACATATATATATACGGATATATATTTTCTCTTTAGTCAGGGCGAGGACTTTAAAATGGAGGCTCTGCGTTACCATAAGATCATCATCTTAACAGATGCCGATGTGGATGGTGCTCATATCCGAACTCTGCTACTGACATTTTTCTTCAGATATCAGGTCGGTATCGAATTTCCGTGCAAAATGTTCCTTGTTATACACAGAGAGAAAACAGAAAGAAGAATTATATATTACCCAACATTATATGGATACAAAATTTCGGATGGATATCAATTGATGGAGTTCTTCTTGACTGCAGAGAGCCTTATTTGATGAGGGTTGCATATATGTTGGTGTTCCACCCTTTTACAAGGTCTGCATTCGAATCCAATTAATCAGTTTAATTTCTAATGAATATAGCTAAGTCCATTGGTTTTCTCTGAAATGATCCAGGTCGAAAGGGGAAAGCAAGCATATTATTGCTATGATGATGCTGAACTTAAAAAGCTTCAGAGTTCCTTCCCTTCAAATGCATCATATAACATACAACGGTTCAAAGGTAAGAACATTACCTTCATATGACTGCATATGTATATATTTTTTATGCAGCATCTAAAGTAGATGAGCATCCTAAAAGTCACTTTTTGGAGGAAACTAATAACTTCCTGTGAAGAATATTTAGTATTAGACTCAATCTTGATATATAACAGTCCTCCTGTTGACTTCTGCATTCACTGAGGCAAAATTTCCTTCTGAATAATGAAACTGTTATGATGTTGAATTCTTGATGTAGGACAACATAAGGGTATCTGTTTTCAAGGATTGAGGGTTGATTAGTGTATGGGGTGAAGGGATTGTGGTTAAAAGTCTGGGTTTTAAAGGAGAAGAGTGGGGAATCTGGACTCGCACCAGATTGGTTCTTGGAATCTCACCTAGAAACTCACAAGTCACTCGAGAGGAACCATTTCACACAAAAACATTCGTATCCTCTGATTTTCACAAGTGCCTATTTATAGTGCTATAGAAGACATTTAAATTATTGTTCGCTCTTGATTTTTAGAAGTATGTATATAGGATTTTTTATACAGCTACTGAATAGGACAAAACCAGAAATCTGAACATGGCATTTCGCTCAACTTTAATGTTAATAATGAAACTCGGTTACGTCTTTCCCCATGCTAGTAAGTAGTAACAAATGGCCAATTTCCAAGGCTTGGCCTGCTTAATCTATTTTTGTTATAGAGGGACTAGGATTCTAAGAAGCAGATTCTCACAAAATAAACCCAGAAATCCCAATTTTGGTTCCTTAGGGAACTCTATGCTGGGAAGTTTACCATCAAAACAACACTTCAAATATCCAAGAGCAATCCAGAAATTCCCAATCAAAGATACGTGATGAGGACACCATAGTTTCAAGGTTGATGAGCGAAAGAAATGGAAGGGGAGAGCACCTAATCATTCAAAATAATTATTGCAACTGGGAGGGAAACAAAGTATGATTCTAAACGTCTCTAAGCCTAGTGTCCTTTTATGTGTCTTTTCAGATTCATGTTTCAGTTTAGAAGTTTTAAGGTCTCTTTTATCATTTATTAAGTGCTTCAGTTTTAGAAGAGTCCTAACGAGTCTTTCATGCTTCAATTTTAGAAGAGTCCTAAAGAGTCTTTAATGCAGTGAAAGTGAGCTATTGCTCAAGTATAAATAAGTGAAAGGGCCTGATGCCCATATATGTGATGTTAAGATGAATAAAATTATCAGTGTTCTGAGAAGCTGATGCGGGACAAATAGGGCAATCTGTAGAACTAGGCTTAAAGAACAGAATTAAAAAAAGGATAGGTCTACTAGCATCACACCAGTAGGTTCTCTAGATATCACACCTAGAGTTCTTAGGCATCACACCTAAGGTTAGGCTGCATCACACAAACCTGGATAGAAAGCAAAGTTCTCAAACTTTTATTTATTCAACTCTCTCTGAACAAAAGACTGCAATAGACCTCTATATATAGAGAGAGGTTAAAACCCTAGATCAATTAGGATCAAGTAACCCTAATATTCTAGAACTTTAAAAATTCCCTGATAACAAAACAAATCCAAAATAAGAAAGAAATCATAAAATCCTGACTTAAGATATTCTATTCCTATTCTCTATCAGAAGCCTAGTTTTGTTGAGAAACCAGGCAGTGATTCCCCAATTAAAGTGTTATGTGTGTTTAAACCCTAAGACTTGGGGCTTGTTGATCCTGGTGTCTAGGCAGTGAGTTTACTGAAATATGCTGTATCTAGGAGCCATTGCTGCTGTAGAAGATGGCTGAGTGCTTCTTGGTCTTTGCATATCCTTATCTTTGGTGTTAGCATGTTCCTTGCTTTCGAGTGGAACTGGCTTGCTGTAATTACAAGGAGATAGCTTGCAAGGGAGGATTAGATGAACTTGTTTTAATCTTACCTGCTATAACCACACAGCCTACCCCACCTTAATGTAGTAATTGATGACTAATACTAGGATTGAAATATCCCTTTAAATGCTTATGAGACTTGTACACTTTTCTTATAGTGTGCTGGCCTCAGTGGAACTTTGTTCTCAATCCTAAAGGGGCTGAGCTATATTCACTCTTCCCAGTTTAGAAGCCAGAAAATTGATCTTTGTTTAATATTTTGAACAAGAGCATGATTGTGTTCATAAAATTGACCTATGCAACTCCAGGCATGGAGAACTGTAGCATCACAGGTTATAACAGAAATCTTTCTAAATCCCAAGGCATGCTTATCATTGCTGCATCCCCTTTTGAGGAACTCTGTAAGAACTTAAGCATCCTTGAATTAGAAGTTGTTAAAATGTGAATCTATATCTGCGGCTTAGTTGGAGCAATACACACACACACACACACACACACACATATATGCAATCCTTTTCAGATACGGGCATCCATATCTTTTAAAAAATACGGAGCAATACACACACACACACATATATGCAATCCTTTTCAGATACGGGCGTCCGTATCTTTTAAAAAATGCGGATGATGAACGCTGCCCTTTTGATCATCTTAAAACAACTTAAACAGATGCGATCTCTATATCCATAAACTCGTCTTCATCCCCTCCATTTTTACTCAACGAATTACCATCCCCACAATCGTCACCCACTGTCTTCGAATTTAGCGGCGAGGGTCTCGCCGTTTCAGGCTTTGGGTTGTGAGAAGTTTAGCGGCATGGAGTTGGGTGAATTGGCCAGGAATGTTTTGAGTGGTGATGCATGTCTGGGTCCAGAAATCTGCACGTCACCTGCTCGACGTAATGTCTGAGTGGATTTCCTGTATGGGTTCAGATTCTGGGGAGGAGGTGGAGGACGAGTTTGAGTCATCGTCGTACTGACTTCAGGAGGCAGCGGCTGAGTCGATATGGAGGGGATGAAGACGGTATATGGGTGTAAAGGATCACATCCGTTTAAGTTGTTTTAAGATGATCCAAAAGCCAGCGTTCATCATCCGCATTTTTTAAAAGATACAGCCCGTATCTGAAAAGGATTGTATATATATGTGTATATATATATATATATACAGTTTTTTTGCGATTACTATATATATATTTGCTTTCCTAATAGTTACCAAAAGAAAGGTTTGGTCTTTAATTTTGCTTTACTTGAACTTGTTTTATCTTCAATATAGATAACTTCATGTGGTGGCCCCAGCTCTTATCATCTTTTGTAGATTATTTTGTGATGAGGCCTTATATAGTTGGAATTCCATCCTTTCTGTTGTATCAGTTGTAAAATGTAGTTTGAGAAATGTACTTGTTCTCTGCTTTCTGTGTTGTAAACTTGTGACTATGCAAGATAAAGTTCAACATTTGTTACCATGAATTAGTCCTCTACACTAGCCTTTCAACTTTACATGTTATCATGTTTGTTGCAATGCAGGCTTGGGAGAAATGATGCCCACACAATTATGGGAAACAACAATGGATCCTCAAAAAAGGCTGTTGAAACAATTAGGTGTGGATGATGCTGCTGAGGCTAACTTTGTCTTTACATCCCTTATGGGTTCTCGGGTAAGCATGGCTTCCTTTTAGGTTATTGCTGGCTAATAATTTGCAGAGATCTGCATGTGTGACTAGTCAATATGTGACTACGGACAATTTTGTATTTAAAGAGTGATTAGTGGAAAACGTGTTCCCTAATTGTCAAAAGTTTGATGAGAGTTGAGTTTTATCTACTATGCATGTAACTGGGGGAAGGATGCATTAGGGGTGTGGGGTTGCAGCTTGCTACAAATAGACTATTTGTTTTAGTTTTAAGTTTAGATCTTCCCAGTATCCATGAATAAGTTTTATTGACTGAAAAACTATGTTTTACCTGATGTCAGTTATGACAGTATATAGTATGACATCTTATGCTTTTCTATTTTATATAATAGGTGGATTTTCGGAAGGAGCTCATTCAAAATGCTGCACGCATGATCAACCTTGATCAGTTAGATATTTAGGGAGTCATCAATCATGGGAAGACATTCCCTTCCTGCAGTGATGAAACAAAGGCATATCTTTTTTATAATTTTTGTGATTCAGTGTTGTAAAACTCATTATGGGAATATGCAAAGATGTATCACTAGGAATATCATGGAAAAGCCAGTTTTTGTTGCTGATGATATTGGCCAACTAAGGTCATTCTCTGAAAGACTCCCTCATATCGTTCTTCCTGCTTTAAACTTTGACATTCATCTCCCCAAATCTCTTTACACTTTATACTTTACAATTAATTTCCTTATTCTCTTACAATTTTCATGCTTCAATTTTTGAAATCTTCAAGGAATTTTTTGGAAACAACGGGCACACTCAAACAGGCTAAACTTGGAGATAAAAACAAACGTACAAGAAAACAAATCACTTCGCACATTCTGGTAACACCCTTGCTTAAGAATCGTTTGAGTTCTTGTAATTGTGTGTTTACATGAACAATATTGGTTGGACTTATTTATGGTCTGTTTATTGATTAAATCTAATTTGCTACCTAAACAATCATCATATTAGATATACCTTCATATAAGTGGTTTATATATTGTGTTCTAAAGCCTAAATGGTGGAGATAATACAAGGTCTTATACTTTCAAAGAGGAGCTATGCTTTGAATTAGATCTATGTATATTGTTATCCAAAGTGAAGCTTTGCTTTGAAATTAAAGTGTGTGTGTGTATATATATATATATATATATATATATATATATATATATATATATATATGACAAAGAATACAAGCGTGCAGACACGTCAGAAATTGAGGTTGAGAGTGAGGGTCATGTGGTGAGGTGACAAAACTAGGTCCAGATGTTGAGAAAAGTGTGTGTAAGTGTGCTTAAATAGCTCATTGGGTTCAAGGATCAAGATGAGACTTGTACCCTAGATCCAAAGGCTCAAAATCAAAGTGAAAATGGGTAAGATAAAACGACTAAAACAACTTAACTAAAATGTAAAGAATTTGAAGTTATGAAAACATGGTCAACCTGTTGACTTTTGTCTTTTAGTCTGAAATTGTCTGTTTGCTCTCTTGACCATAATTTCTTACAAATGAAGAAAACAAAGTAAATACTCTTAGAAATGCTTTAGTACTAGTTAATTCCAAGGCGATTAGAGATAGATGCACACATAAATTACGTGTGCAACACCATTCGATTTGAGCATTTTTCCATATGCTTATCGCGTAACAATCAACATGGTCATCAAAGATGGGAAGTATTACGTCCCAGTTTATCATACCTCGGGGATTACGAGCTAGCTAGCAATCATATGGTTCTAGGTTCCCAAAATCACTTCACACTTAAATGAATTTACAAAGATATGGTAAAGAATGTGTCACAATATTTTTGGGGGGTTTTCAACTAATAACCAAACTAACTAACTTAGACATAAAAGAAAATTTTGATAGAAGGAAAAGATGCATCACACGAGGGGTCAAAGCCATACATATGCAGTTGGAAAGTTTCAAGAGGTTCTTTGCCATACATATGCAGTTGGAAAGTTTCAAGAGGGAAGAACCTGGTTTGTGTGACCAGTGAAATTTCGTACATGGGTTCACATAGTTAGAGCATCTCTAACAGCTTCCCTAAAATTTCACTTTAATGGGGAAGCAAAAGTCAATGCTTCAAGCAATTTTTCTTCTCTAACTCCAACAGATTCCCATTTTGGAGATTTCATGATCATTCTCCAAATTCTTCTATAAAATTATAGAGTTTACTGCAAATATGAGGAATATAGGGAATATGGGTTTATCTCTCCTCACATTCCCCATTTTAGAGAAAGTTTTAGAGAATTTGTTAGAGCAAAACACCCAAAATCTTTTTCAAAATAGAGAAAATCGAGAAAATAGAGAAAGTTGATGGAGTTGTTCTTAAAGCTCTTTTGGCTCACAATTACCTAGTCTGAGTCACCATTCAAAACAAAGGTTCCCAATTTCAACTTTTCACAATCCTTAATTTCTATTGCCAACTTTAGGAGAAGAGCCTATCAAACAACATCAAAGATTCGCCCAATTTGTTTGCACAAAACCTTTACCCAAACAAAACTAGCCGATTATGGCTGTCAGCAATCCAATACGATCGATCGATTCGCTTTATGATTTGTTGCAGCGATGAAATTGGGTATGAGGCTGAGAGTTTGATACATCCATTTGATATGAGGCGGAGACATTGACAACAACATCACCCTCTAAACGAATTAGTTTCTAAAAGTTTTCTGGATACAAAGTAGATGGGGCAGAGGACGTGACAAGGGCATTGCTTAGGGTTAGACCGTTAGAGTAAAGGGATCGATCTATTCACGGGACTGTGTTACTAACTAACACCATTTAACCTGCCTCATTGATGTCCTCGTTGACCCACACAACACGTGTCCCTTAACGTGCGAGTTTTAACTTTGGCCTATATTGTTTGCGAACCACCTAAGATGCTCTTTATTTTATATTTAATATTTAAAATAGTTAATTAGACAGTTTAGTACCTAGAGGAATTATTAGGTGTTCCAGGAACACCAGCTGTCAAGCTGATATGGTGTACTGAACCCAATAACCGGGACACCAAATCAACTCCACAGCTGGTGTGCCCGGCGCATCTAATAATTCCTCTAATACTTAATATTTAAAAGATGACACTTTGATACCTCATGTTATACTTAATTTGACAGTTGTCACTTATGTTAACTTTTTCGTTAACTACGAGGGTATTAAAGAGATAGGATGTGTGTGACAATTTGGGGAATGCAAATTTTACTCCCCTTTGTTACTTCCTAGAAATTTTTTTATGCACGACGTGTAAAATGACTGCAATTTTATTCATATATTTGGATCTCCTGCATTTCCAATAAAGTCATAGATCCTAATTATCTAAATGGTATGTGTATTTACACACTTGTGTACAAGTGATACGAGGTACGATTAAAACTTTGAAGTCCATTTACATACCAGACCTAAACTAATGGTCTTGGGCCCAAAGCTGGGCTTTGTCTGAGTTGAAAGAAAGTTTAGGTCCTGAGACCACTATTTAAGAATACCCTAATCTTAACTCTCCACTGCCGCCACTGCTCGAAAGCTGAGGTTCTCTCTCCACCAAAACTGGGGTTCATTTCGTGATTGCATGTTTCTGATTTTGTGAGGTTGATGTTAATCTCACTGCACTAGTATTTTCTTTGCCAGGTTCTGTATGTTTTGGGTTGCTATTTGCTAATTTGCTGTGGTTGTTCAAATGAAGGAGTAGAAGAATGTCTCACAGGAAGTTTGAGCACCCCAGACATGGATCCCTTGGATTTCTTCCAAGGAAGCGAGCTGCTCGTCACAGAGGAAAAGGTCTGTTTTTGTTTATTATCACCGAAATTATATAAGATGTACAATGCTGAATTTCATCCTGTTTGTCTTTGCAATGCATTTGTAGTTTTTGTACTAATGCTCTTTGACTGGTGTGGATATGCAGTGAAGGCTTTCCCCATGGATGACCCATCGAAGCCCTGCAAGTTGACTGCTTTTCTAGGTTAATTACAAGGCTGGGATGACTCACATTGTCAGGGATGTCGAGAAACCTGGGTCAAGTAAGCGCTTTTGCTTCCACATTCACTTTTCTATGGGGTTGTAATTTTATAACACTGTTAATTCTCATTCTACAATTTCTCACCAAATTTCCTTAGAGCTTCACAAGAAGGAGACATGTGAGGCTGTCACTATCATTGAGGCTCCTCCTATGGTTGTTGTTGGCGTTGTGGGCTATGTGAAGACACCACGTGGCCTTCGTTCTTTGAACACAGTGTGGGCTCAGCATCTCAGTGAGGAGGTTAAGAGGAGGTTTTACAAGAACTGGTGCAAGTCCAAGAAGAAGGTCTTTGCAAAATACTCTAAGACGTATGAAACTGATGAAGGAAAGAAGAGTATTGGAGGACAGTTTGAGAAATTGATTAAATATGCAACTGTTATTCGAGTTCTGGCTCACACTCAGGTAGCAATAATACTTGGACTAGTTAAATTAATGAGTTCAATTGTTTGGTTTTTTTTTTTCTTTTCCCTAAATCACTTTCTGGCCCCACGTAATGACTTCTCACTTGAGATTTTGAAGTTTTAAGCCAATATACCAGCTTTGTCTTGTCAGTATCTAATGTTGCAATTTCACATATTTCAGCTCGCTTGGAAATAAGTAATAAACGATTTGTAATGTTATAAGATTTGATATGTTCTTTAGTATGCTTTGTTTTCTGTAACTTATCTCTTTGATAGTAATAATTTGGACCCCTTTATGCTGTCACAATGTTGCGCAGATCAGGCGGATGAAGGGATTGAAGCAGAAGAAAGCACATCTGATGGAGATCCAGGTTAATGGTGGCACAATTGCTCAGAAGGTTGAATTTGCAAAAAGTTTTTTTGAGAAGCAAATCCCTATTGATGCCGTCTTCCAGAAAGATGAGATGATTGATATTATTGGTGTGACAAAGGGTAAAGGTTATGAAGGTGTTGTTACTCGTTGGGGTGTGACACGTCTTCCTCGTAAGACTCATAGGGGTCTGCGTAAGGTTGCTTGTATTGGTGCCTGGCATCCTGCTAGAGTCTCATTTACAGTAGCGAGGGCTGGTCAGAATGGGTACCATCACCGTACTGAAATGAACAAGAAAATATACAAGCTTGGAAAGGCTGGACAAGAGTCTCACACTGCTGTCACTGAGTTTGACAGGTGAGTAACATCTCTGAGTTAAATGTAATTTGATATTCATCTTTTACCAAATTTTTAAAACTCCTCCACGTTTGTAATGGTTGATCCAGGACCGAGAAAGACATCACTCCAATTGGTGGCTTCCCTCATTATGGTGTGGTGAAAGACGACTATATTCTGATCAAGGGATGCTGTGTTGGACCCAAGAAGAGGGTTGTTACCCTTCGCCAGTCCCTGCTCAAGCAGACATCTCGTCTTGCTCTCGAAGATATCAAGCTCAAGTTCATCGATACCTCCTCAAAGTTCGGGCATGGTCGCTTCCAGACTACACAGGAGAAACAGAAGTACTATGGAAGGCTGAAGGCATAAGAGTTTGAAACTTTTGGCATCTTACTTTTCTATGCCAGTGAACAGTTTTGTTATTTATCTTCTAAAGTACTAAGGATTTCAAACGGTAGTTATATTCTATTTTGTAGCTGATATTTCGAAATATAGAAATGTCCCCAATTTAACTTTCAAATATCGTCTTTATATCATTTGAAATGGTGCGGCTGGATCGCGCTGAACTCAAAGGGCCAATGAATTCCGTTAACGGAAGGGTAAAAGGGTCCACAAATATCTCTTGCTCTATGAAGATGTCAATGAGTTGGGGAGCGGCCACTGACCCAAGGGGAGGTGACTTTTACCATTTTCTTGTTTGAAGAATAAGTGGTTTTTACAATTGATTATGGTGACGAAAAACAAGATCAGGGTTCTTGGATATTGCATCTCTTCGAAGAGTTTCTCCACACGAGGTGAGAATTAAAGTTTGAGGGAAGCCTGGTGCCCATGACAAGAGCAACTTAAATCGTATCCTCTGACAACTTCTCTTAAGAGATCTGAAGTATTTGACTAAGAAGCATCTATAAACAAATGTCTGAGATTGGCTCCGTAACCAAGATGTTTATAAAATGGAGCCGTGGTGATATAACCAAAGAACTTCAACAAATTGACGAATAACATCCATTTTATCAAAGCCCCCATAATCTCGAATAAGGCTCTGCAACCAGACCAAAGGCAGTAAAATATGATCTTCATGTGCTTGTTGAACCCAAATACTCAAGAAAACAACATTGTTTTGGGAGAATACCTCAATATTCATTATCTTAGAAACTTGGGCATATATAGCCTTTCAAAAACAAACAGAAGGGAAACTGCAGCCATAAAGCGTGGTACACAATTACAAGAATTAGTAAAACACTAACTACACGTATTGTGAAAGGCTTAAAAACATACAATCTTTATAGACAAAATATTGCAAAATTACAGAAACATAAACAGCCATAAGAAGAATGGATCACACTTTGTAGAAACCTTGAATGGTGGCTGCAAAGGTGGTGGAATTGGTGATGGAATTATACAAAGCAAAAGGGAGATGGTGGTGGTTCGGCTAATCTAGTTTATGTATAGGGTTTATGGTGAGAATTTGTTAGAGTTTCGGCTTATGTTTGTATGGAATATGTGATGATCAGTTCGTTGATGAAGCCTCGTATTTATAGAGGGAGAGCAGCCTTGAACTTTAATCCTAGCCATTCATCAATTTCTAATCCAATGGCTCTTATTAAGTCACACTTTAAACCTGATTTCTTCCCTTGAGTAAAAGAAGACATTTTCCTTGTATTTCTCCTCAATTTGGCATCATAACTTTCTCTTCTTTTCCCAGAATGATGACCAGGTTCATTCTCTTATTTCCTTGAATTATGCAAGCTAAAAGACATCATAAAATCTGATTTGATTTCCCAGCAATTGTCATGGCATTTGCAAAAAGTTTGCATGATAAATTTCCATCAATCTTTCTGATCAATGCCAATGTTTCCTTTTTCTTCTCCTTGGTTTGCTCCTCTTTGTCTTTTCTCTCTTCCTGAATTATCTCCTTGTTCAACCTCAATTTGCGCTGCATTATCTCTTCTTTAATTTCTAAAAATACGAAAGAAGAAATAAAATAAAGACAAGGTAATTATCACAAATGTCACATAATCGTCGAATAATGAAGACTTTTAATCCAACTAGGTTTCTTAGTTGCACAAGGAATCCTACTCTAAATAAAACTCTTGACAAATTCTACGTTTTCAGCCCGTTTTAGTACAATATACAACCGACTCTACCATAAACTCTTAACTTGACAAAATGACTCAATATTACAACAATAAGGGTAAGCAAAGTATAAATGGAAGTAAAAACATATTAAGAACGTCACATTTTATGCTCCTATCACCCTATTAACAAGGGATTATTATCAGCAATAATAACAAACAAACAAATCTTAAAAAAACCCAACATTTTCTCCCCTAAATTGAATTGTCAAAGCAATCAGTTTACGTTTGGAACTTCACAAACTCCTAGCTTCTCTCTTAGCTTCATGAACACATCGAGCTTGAGAGGCTTTGTCATAATGTCTGCAACCTGTTCTTGTGAACCACAATGAATTAACTTCACCTTTCCATCTCTTGCAAGATCACGAAGAAAATGAAAACGAATGTCAATATGCTTACTACGACCATGAAGAACAGGATTTTTGAACAACTTTATGGTGGAAATGTTGTCACATAGAATTGTGACACAGCCTTCTTGAGAACAGCCAAGCTTATCCAATACTCTTCTCATCCAAATCCCTTGTGTAGCACAAGAAGCTGCTGCTATAAATTCTGCCTCGGTGGTTGACAAGGTGACCACTGGTTGTTTCTTTGAAGCCCAAGGCACAGCTCCTCCACACAAAGAAAACACATACCTAGAAGTGCTTTTACAATCATCTACATCATCTGCATAGTCACTATCTGTGTAAGCAACTAGCTTTTCACCACTTCCCTTCTTGTATAGTATTCCCAAATTCACAGTACCCTTGATGTATTGAAGCACCCTCTTCAAAGCTTGTGAATGCAGCTCTATTGGATTTGCCATGAACCTACTTGCCAGACAAACTACATACATCAAGTCAGGTCTTGTCAATGTCAAGTACATAAGGCTTCCGACCATTTTCTTGTACTTTGTGGCATCCACCTTGACTCCTCCTTCATCTCTCATTAATTTAACACCAGGGACAATGGGGTTGTTCACACTGTTACTCTTTTCCATGCCAAACCTGTCCAAGACTTCCTTTACAAACTTCTTCTGACAAATATAAATACCCTCCGATCTCTGTATCACTTCAACTCCAAGAAAGTATTTCATTTTTCCCAAGTCACTCGTATCAAATTCTTGCTTCATGGAAGTCTTAAACTTGTTAAACATGCTCTCACAATTACCAGTGAATATTAAATCATCTACATATAAGCTCACAATAAGAACTTTACCTCCATCTCCAGCCTTGATGAACAAAGTATGCTCAAAATCACACTTCTCAAACCCTTCCTTGGCAAAGTAGCCTTCAATTTTCCTGTACCATGCCCTAGGGGCTTGCTTCCCATAGAGTGCTTTCTTAAGCTTGCAGACTTTCTCTTCATCTCCCTTCTTTTCAAACCCTTGTGGCTGTTCAATGTAAACTGTTTCAGCTAACTCCCCATGCAAAAAGGCACTCTTGACATCAAGTTGATAGATACTCCAGCTTTTCTGAGCTGCCAAAGCCACAATCATCCGAATTGTATCCCATCTAGCTACAGGTGCATAAACCTCATTGTAGTCTATTTCAAACTGCTGTGCATATCCCTTTGCTACTAGTCGAGCCTTGCATTTGTCAACTTCACCATGCTCATTGTACTTTGTCGTGAAAACCCACTTCACACCAATTTTCTTCACACCTTGAGTTAGAGTTGTGAGCTCCCAAGTATCATTTCTCTTAATAGCCTCAATTTCAGACTTCATTGCATCCCTCCATTTTGCATAATGAACAGCTTCATCAAAGCTTACTGGATCCTCATCGGCACTAAACACAAGTAAATTGTGAACCTCATCATCACTTTCAGATAAACGTTGAACCTCATAATCACTTCCGGATAAACCTTCCCCACTTGTGTAGTATTCCAGATAATCTGGCCTACTTCGTTTTCTACCTACTTGCTCATCTTCTTGTACAGGTAAACTTGGTGGATTATTTGGGCTAGAAGATGATGAAGATAAGCCGGACACACTATCTTGTTAGTTAGTAGCTATATCACCTTCACCATCATCTTCATTTTCTTTATCACTCTGTCCATCCTCATTTTCGTCCTCATCATCATCTACCCATTCAAACACATCAAGCTAGATCTCCTCATCACTCCTCCCCCAATCCCAGCTTGCATCCTCTTCAAAAACAACATCCCTGCTCACAATGACCTTCCTTGAGATGGGATTGTATAGTCTGTAGGCCTTTGATTCTTCACTTACACCAAGCAGGACACATTTGCAGCTTTTGTCATCAAGTTTGGTTCTTTTGGCATCAGGAACGTGAACGTGGGCAATGCACCCAAACACCCTGAAGTAATCTACATTCGGTTTCACCCCACTCCAAGCTTCCTCAGGAGTTGCATCTTGCACCACTTTAGTTGGACTTCTATTGAGTACATGTGTGACCTAGTTTATTGCTTCCGGCCAAAAGCTTTTTGGAACTTTCTTTTCAGACAAGATGCTCCGGACTGTGTTCATGATAGTTCTGTTCCTCCGTTCAGCAACCTCATTTTTTTGGGGAGTATAAGCAGCCGTAAGTTGCCTTTTGATGCCATGAGATTTGCAAAAGTTGTTGAACTCATTAGAGGTAAACTCTCTTCCCTTGTCTGTCCTTAATGAAGAACCTGTTTCCTTCTCTACAAGATTCTCATAGTTTTTGAACATAGTAAAGGCTTCTGACTTCTCTGTGAGAAAGTAAATCCACATCTTCCGACTATAATCATCAATGAAGCTAACAAGGTACCTTTTGTTGCTATTGGAAGTAGGTGTAACTTGGCCGCAAATGTCTGCATGTACCAATTGTAGCTTTTGAGTGGCTCTCCATAAGCTTCTTTTTGGGAATAAATCTCTTCTTTGCTTTCCCACTAGGCAATTCACACAAGTCTTTGTTGGAGTTTTGAATGAAGGTAATCCTCTCACCATCTTTTTGTAATGTAAAGTCCTTAACCCCTTGTAGTTCAAGTGACCAAACCGACAATGCCATAGGTGTGCTAGATCATCGGATGCTACTTGCAGGCATGTGGAGTCAGTGAGCATTATTTTTGCGAGAATCACAAACATTCTGTTAGCAGACATAGGGGTCTGCAGGATTACGCCTTTTCTCCGATGGTAAACTCGACACACTCCATCTTGAATGAGGATAGCCAATCCTCTCTCTTGCAACTGATCTATGCTCAACAAATTATTTCTTAACTCAGGAAAGTAATACACATCACTAATTACCTGAGTTAAACCATGGACTTGAAGCTTGATGCTGCCCTTTCCCATCACTGACATCCTTGTGTTGTTGCCTAGCTTCACTGCATGCCGAAAACCTTCATCAATTGTAGAAAACCATCTCTTGTTTCCGCACATGTGATTGCTACAACCACTATCCATGAACCACACATCCTCCCTACTTGATTTGTTTTCCTCCACATAAGCCATGAGCAATAACTCCTCCTCCTCTTCAACTTCAATGTAGTTCACCCGCTTTTCCCAACTAGGGCACTCATATTGAAAGTTCCCTAGCTTATGACACTCGTAACATTCGATCAAGGCTTTGTTGAAACCTTGTCTGCCTCTGCCTCTGCCTCTGCCTCTTCCCCGTCCTCGAAATCCTCCACGGCCTCTTCCTCTAGCTGCAAAATTATCTTCATGAGTTGCCTTCAGTACATGTTCATCTCCACCGTGACCAATCATATGTTGTTCATGCACCAGAAGATTACTTTGGAGTTCATCAATGGTCATGGTTGTAAGATTGTTAGACTCCTTTATCGAACACACCACATAATCAAATTTAGGAGTCATAGACCTTAAGATCTTTTCGACTATCACCAATTGTTCCATTCTCTCGCCATGTGCCTTCATCTTGTTCGCGATGGTGCACTACCAGGACAAGTACTTTAGCCGATGAAAAATTTTCGTCAGCCTGTTAAAAAAATTCGTCGGCTAAGATCTTAGCCGACGAACCTTCGTCGGCTATAGTGTCGTCGGGAAAGGGTCGTCTGTGATGACTTTAGCCGACGACACACGTAGAAGTCGTCGGCTATAGTCCAGAGTTTAGCCGACGAAATAATGTCGTCTGCTATAGTCCAGACTTTAGCCGACGACATTATTTCGTCGGCTATAGTCCAGAGTTTAGCCGACGAAATAATGTCGTCTGCTATAGTCCATACTTTAGCCGACGAAATTTTTGTCGGCTATAGTCCATACTTTAGCCGACGACATTTTTTGTCGTCGGCTATCTTCCAAACTTTAGCCAACGAATAATTTAAAATATTCGTCGGAAAGGTTGTAATAAAAAAAATAAAAAACATCTATGGCCGTCGAAATATAGTATATTTCGTCGGCTTTATAGGGATTTAGCCGATGAATTAAAGCATATTTCGTCGGCTAAAAGTTATTAAAAAAAAAAAAACTTTAGCCGACGAATTAAGGCTTTTTTCGTCGGCTATAAGTCCATTCCAGTAAAAAAAAACCCCGAAATTTCTGAATTACCATTCTAAGCAAGCTGCAAAATACACCAAAACAATTCTATATAACCAACAACAAGCACATAAAAGTATATAATTCATCAACTACATAAATTCTATATCGTCTAAATTAATATCCGCTTCTGGGGGCTGCTGCGGAGGTTGCGGCGGCTGGGGTAGCGGCATGGGCGGAGGCGGAAGTCCCTGAAGCTGGGCAGCTGTAAAGTCTTGCATGTACTGGAACATCTGCTGCTGCTGGGCCTGCTGGATGGCATATATCTCGGCAACATAAGCTGCCTGCGCGGCATTATAGGCTGCATGCGAGGCTATATAGGCTGCCTACGAGGCATTATAGGCAGCCTGAGCAGCTTGCTGTTCTCGTAGTCTCTGAACTTCCGACTCTAGCTGAGTCGTCCTACTGATCGTGGACGTAGTCCTGCTGCTGGTCGAGGCTGCCTTTCGTTGAAATCCTGGAGTGGTCTTCAGGACCCCCTCGCATTTCTTTCCTAGACCCCGACAGTAGAAGTTGTTTGCTCTCGGTGGGAAGGCTGTGCCCATGATCCTCGCCCCAATCGTCTGATCCGAAGTGTCAATCCGGGACATGACTTCGGACATCTCTTCCTCCTGCGTGTCCGGCCATGTCTCCCTCACTAAGGCACTCATCACCTCGTCACTAGTCTCCCTCACCTTCGGCTATATGGATAGGAAAAAAATTATTAATTAACATTTTTTCATAAATTTAAAAATTTAAAAACGTAAGATGACTTACAATATCCTCCTGGGAGTCAGGATATGCCCTCTCGTACGTATAGACGTACTGGTTGACCTCTGGATGTTCCCTGGCCGCCTCGTCCATGAAGACAGCGAACGGTCTAGAACCGGCATGATGGTTCCTTGTGTTGCGTTGCCGGTTCTGAGCGTTCACCCGGGAAACCGCCTTCAAAGAAAAAAGTAAACTATTAGTAAAATATTTTAAAACGCACGTACTTAATGATAAATTAACTAACTAATTTATTTAAATACCTGTTTACGAGGGTTGTTGAATTCTGATGTCAGAAGCCAACGCCACTCGTACTCCCTGTACTGGAACTCAGCAGGGGTACTAGAACGTGCGTTCCCGTGCGTAGTCCAATGGGTCCGCAACTCGTTCTTCCACTCCTTGTACCTACAGATACAACAAAAATATTAGAAATATTATTAATATCACATACAATTTTGTTTTTCATTAACTTCCCAACATACCTTCCCCCATGCACAACGTCGGCCCAGCTGTCCCTCAGGTGCTCGGGAACCTCAAACCACACTTGCATTTAACCGTTTATTAGTTTAGCTTTTCGAGAAATCAACAATGTAATACATAATATTATTTTGTAAACTCACCGACATCGCGTTGTGGACCATGTCCTTAACCTCCTGCGGGACCTCGCCCCAGTCTGACCACAACATAGGGACTCTATCCCTAATGAGAGCTCCCACGCGGCCGGAGTACGTCCTCGACTTCCCGCCCAATACTATGTGGCCATCCCCGTCAGTATTGATGACGATCCTCCCTAAGGTACCCACGATCTTCTCGAGAGCCTTCCCTGTGACGGGGCCTCTCTTCTTCTTTGTGCCTATCACATGATAAACCAAATTGATTATTAAAATATATATGACCCTTTAAAAATAATCATGCATCACTGATTACCTGAGGAGCTCGCGGCGGATTCCGTCTCTGTCGCCGATGATGATACCCTCGCAGAAATAAGAGGCGTATCAAAAGGCACGAACTGGTACGCCGCTGATGGAGCCACTGGCGGGGGCAGTGGATAAATCGGCGTCCCTGAGCCATCGACTACAGGTAAGGCCGGTATCATCCGCGGAAGGAACAGATGAGGCGGCGGCATCTATACCCCAGATGACCCACTATCCGAAGAAGTAGGACCCGGAGTGGGCGCCCGGTGTATCTCAGGCATACGGGGTGCAGACACCTCCGTCTGGGTCTGAGGCCACAGCTGCCTCGAGGAACGAGGGACGGCCGCGCCGCCAGCCCCAATGAAAGGGGCACCTCCGGCGCCGTCTCTAGAAGGCTTGCATGTCTGGCTGTCATCTGGCCTTGAAACGTTGTTTGTGGGTTGCTAGAGGTTCCCTCAGACGATTCGGACCTTTGGCCCTTCGAACTCTTCTTCGATCGAAAAAAGCCGCTCATCCTATTTAAAATATTAATTTGAATCAAGGCTGAGGCAACATTGAAAAAGTAAAAATTCAAGCTTATCCTTCTCAAATCTAAGGCTTTAGATTATTTTGTCTTTATTGTATAAAAAATATTTTTGAAACCATATTTTTTCATTATGTTCATGCTTAAATTTAAACACTTAATAT
Organism: Fragaria x ananassa; assembly: GCA_034370585.1. Taxonomy (NCBI): domain Eukaryota; kingdom Viridiplantae; phylum Streptophyta; class Magnoliopsida; order Rosales; family Rosaceae; genus Fragaria; species Fragaria x ananassa. The sequence continues at coordinate 17,284,113 of CP139754.1, forward strand.
AATGTGAAATATATATATGTTTAAAATTATACTTATTCAAAAATATGAATTCAATAAAATATATATATTTAAAACATATATATGTTTAAAATTATACTTATTCAATAAATAGATATACATAATTAATAATTACATAACAATATATATAGATATACTTAATTAACATAGCATAAAAATAAATTCGAAATCAAAAATAACTTCATACCAATATATATATATATATATATACTTAATTAATAATTACATAACAATATTATTAACACATAACATATTATTAACATATTATTAACCAATATTACATAACAATACTTAATTACATAACAATATCAACATCATCATAAAAATATAGCATAAAACTAAATTCGAAATCAAAAATAAATTAACACATATACATAAAAATATAGCATAAAAATATATATGCATAAAAATATAGCATAAATCTATACCTTGGAGACTGGGAGAGCGAGGGAGGAGGGAGGAGGTGGAGGTGGAGACCGGGAGAGGGAGGGAGGGAGGGAGGGAGGAGGGAGGAGGGAGGAGGGAGGAGGGAGGAGGCGGAGACGAGAGAGGGAGGGAGGAGGGAGGGAGGGAGGAGGGAGGAGGCGGAGACCGAGAGGGAGGGAGGTGGGAGGGAGGGAGGGAGGGAGGAGGGAGGAGGGAGGAGGCGGCGACGGGAGAGGGAGGAAGGAGGGAGGAGACCGGCCGGAGGAGGGAGGAGGGAGGAGGGAGGAGACCGGGAGAGGGAAAAAATTGAGATAATTAGAAGGGAGGAGGGAGGAGGCTAGGGTTTCGCAGTTAAACCCGAAAACTTTAGCCGACGAAATAATTTGTTCGCCGGCTAAAGATACCAATTTCGTCGGCTATACACTAATTCGTCGGCTAAACCTTTGAAACTCGTCGGCTAAAACTTTGAAATTCGTCAGCTAAACTTTATAAATTCGTCGGCTAAACCTTTGAAATTCGTCGACTAAACTTTATAAATTCGTCGGCTAAACCTTTGAAATTCGTCGGCTAAACCTTTGAAACTCGTCGGCTAAAACTTTGAAATTCGTCGCCTAAACTTTATAAATTCGTCGGCTAAACCTTTGAAATTCGTCGGCTAAACCTTTGAAATTCGTCGGCTAAACCTTTATACATTTGGCATGTTGTGATTGTGATAATCAAACTTGAGAAACAGATATCCGGCCGTCAGATATGACCATCATGATAAAATACATGTATGGGAAAAAATGAAACTTGATCCGAAAAGAATAAGGGCTCGATCCGGATGGTCAATCTCGTAAGTCAAACCCCTAAACGCACGGCAAAGGTCGTTCGACCGTCTAAATTTCGTATTTTGGCTGGACCTTCAACTGAAAATATTTTCAAATCGATGAGACACAATAAGTCGTATAAAAATTTTACGCAAAATAACCACCGAAGATAGGGCTACCTATAGGGAGAAAGAATGGAAAATTGCATTGACCGCAACTATCGGCACCGAGACATGACCGGAATACCGTGGTTTTTCAACCGTAGACGTATTTCACCATTCTGGTCATATCTTATTTCAAGACTTTTTTACTTTTGAAGGTTTTACGTATAATTTGTTTTTGAAACGGAACATTTACTTAACACTTGGTAAACAAGTTATACAACATTAGTACGCATGTTGCGATTGTGATGATCAAACCTGAGAAAAGGAAATCCGACTGTCAGATCTGACCATCATGATAAAATACATGTATGGGAAAAAATTCAACTTGATCCAAAAAGAATAAGGGCTCGATCAGGTTGGTCAGTCTCGTAAGTCAAACCCCTAAACGCACGGAAAAGGTCGTTCGACCGTCTAAATTACGTATTTTGGCCGGACCTCCAACTGAAAATAGTTTTAAACCGATGACACGCAACAAGTCGTATAAAAATGGTATGCAAAATAACCACCGAAGATAGGGCTACCCATAGGGAGAAAGAATGGAAAATTGCATTGACCGCAACTATCGGCACCGAGACATGACCGGAATACCGTGATTTTTCAACCGTAGACGTATTTCACCATTTTGGTCATATCTTATTTCACGACTTTTTTACGTTTGAAGGTTCTACGTATAATTTGTTTTTGAAACGGAACATTTACTTAACACTTGGTAAACAAGTTATACAACATTAGTACGCATGTTGTGATTGTGATGATCAAACCTGAGAAAAGGAAATCTGACGGTCAGATCTGACCATCATGATAAAATACATGTATGGGAAAAAATTCAACTTGATCCGAAAAGAATAAGGGCTCGATCCGGACGGTCAATCTCGTAAGTCAAACCCCTAAACGCACGGAAAAGGTCGTTCGACCGTCTAAATTACGTATTTTGGCCGGATCTCCAACTGAAAATAGTTTTAAACCGATGACACGCAACAAGTCGTATAAAAATGGTACGCAAAATAACCACCGAAGATAGGGCTACCCATAGGGAGAAAGAATGGAAAATTGCATTGACCGCAACTATCGGCACCGAGACATGACCGGAATACCGTGATTTTTCAACCGTAGACGTATTTCACCATTCTGGTCATGTCTTATTTCACGACTTTTTTACGTTTGAAGGTTCTACGTATAATTTGTTTTTGAAACGGAACATTTACTTAACACTTGGTAAACAAGTTATACAACATTAGTACGCATGTTGTGATTGTGATGATCAAACTTGAGAATAGGAAATCCGACGGTCAGATCTGACCATCATGATAAAATACATGTATGGAAAAAAATTCAACTTGATCTGACAAGGTTAAGTGCTCGATCCGGACGGTCAATCCCGTAAGTCAAACCCCTAAATGCACGGAAAACGTCGTTGGACCGTCTAAATAGAAAATAAAATATATACAAGTGATCGATTCATTCAACATCGCAAATAGAGACAAACTCGAATTCTACTGAATATCATTCCAGCAATCTGATTATCATGCAAGTTTTTAACAAGAGAAATAATCTCGGAACACAAGCCTGAAAAGGACATGAATTCCTTTAATTCTACTTATTTTATCACCTAAGCACAGAGAAGTCTAGATTTTTGATTATTTCATGTAAATTGCTGCATTCAATACTAAAGAGTAGCAATGGTTTATTGTTGAGCAATTTCTTTTGTTGGAGCATTTGACATCATTTTAATTTGACGATTTTATTTATTTTGGAGAGTTACTGAAAATGGGATTTTTCGGTGAATATAAATATATTTATGAGAGTATGTATATAAATGCTAGCTAGTCATATGTGTCCGTCCACCTTAATGGCGCAGTGAATAACCGCATTTAAAACAAAAGTCCACTCACAACTTTAGGCCTAAGCCTAACGTTGATCCGAGGTCTTTTCTGCTCGAGCCTCCTCACGTTCTGTTTAAAATATATAATTAAATTCCTAACTAAAATTCAATACTTATACAAAATAGACAAAATTAAATGTGAGTCTTAAACACGCTCATCCTTGCCCAACTTCGCCATTGTTAAATCGATAAGGTCCAAACTTCATCACAAATACCGGCAACCTTATTATAACCTTCTACAATCTTAACAATATTAATCCAACGGCCAGATTCTACCAATATTTGAAAAATCTTTAACCTATCCAAAACTCCTTCAAAAATTCCAAACTTCACATCATTATACTTCCCTCAACATACCAAATTTAAAACCCTGAAAAACTACTTAACACCGGCGGCGCCGCCGTCTGCTCGGCCGGCAGACTACTCCGGTGACTCCAATGCCTACCAAAATTTGACACAATCTTCCTCTCAACCTGCTCTACAACTTCCCTAACTAGCACAAAGTCCAATTTCATGCTTAACTAGGTCATTCGAATCAAAACACAAAATGGAACCCTAGGATTTCTAACACCCGATTCTCCTTACCTAGACCAAGAGGGAGTGAATCATTCTGAGAGATTGTGACGCGCTCGAAACCGGGCGCGTAATTTAAAAACCCTTTTGTTATCAGAATGTAGTATTGGCAAATAAGGTTCGATCAATCCGGGGACCTAAAGGGCGCTCCTGCAGTCATGGTTTCACTAAAGAATTAGTAACAGAAAGTAATCACACGTATTCAGTTACAAATATATACACGGTACAATAAATAAAAGGGGGGGGAATTATTTTGAATGTTTGTTCTATGTTCCTACTAAAACAGAAAATAAGAGTATTATATACAAGTGATCGGTTCATTCAACATTTCAAACAGAGATAGATTCAAATTCTAACCACACATCAATGTCAAGTTTCATTCCCAATAATCTGAAATCATGCAATTTCTAATTCAAAGAAACAATCTCGAAATACAAGCTTGAAGAAGTCATTGCATCCCATTAATTCTACTTTAATTGTCTAAGCACAGAGAAGTCTAGAACTTAGAACATTTCATGCATAGGCTGCGATCGATACCTAGCGTCGACTCTAAGTACCCGTCCACACTAAACATGAATCATTACGATTTATTAGAATGAGATTGAACAACAAACACATATCCGAGAAGTCGTAACATGCAATTGTTGTAGTTTACGTTTTCAACCATTGTTACATAGTTTCCACCACTTTAGATCTATACTTACTTGAAGAAGCTTAGCACAAATCATGGCAATCAGCTAGCATGCATTCTAGCTTTAGTAATTTAAACAAAACCGCAAACTTTCAATCAACAAAAAGTTGCAAGATCAGATCATAGGAAAATCATAAACGAAATACTAACATGCTTTATAAAATTGTGAATCCAAAGAACACAAAAGCAAACAAAACATGCTTCCAAAACTCAAACTTAACATCCGAAACATGCTATTAAATTTGCTAGAAAAGTCTGAACAAAAGTAAAGGTAGGTTTACACTTTGATCAATCTCCAAGAAAGCTTGATGATGCCAAAGGGATGCTCGGCTTCAATGCTTCAAGTCACCAATGTTGCTGCCTTCATGGAGAAGTCCTTCAAGGCTTGGCAAGGGAGGATGAACTCGGCAAAGGTGGAGAAGAGGAGGCTCGGTTGCTGCTAGTGTTTTCTCTGGTTTCTACGTGAATGAATGATGAATGAACGATCCTAATTCTGATGTAAAAGCCTCCCTTTTATAGTGGTCATGTCGCACCTAGGGTTTATTCTCCTCCCTTGATTTTAGATCCGATCCAAGGGCCACAAATAATAGCACAATATTTTCAGAGAATATTCTCAGAATTCTCTAGAATATCTTGCACATAAAGAGTTTGAATTCGGCTGGAATTGTGGCTGAATACATTGCTTGTTTTCCAAATTGAAATCAGCTTGAATCTCTCCTTGTTAATTGCTGATTTGCTGCTGATTATTCTTCCCATATTTGTGCCATTTAATGTCCCTAGAAAAGGAATATAAATCAGATATAAACTCTAGGAATATTAGGAATTTATATGGAGAAATAAAAGGTAAGAATTTCCCTTAATTTCCTTGATGTTTGCTGCATTATCTCCATATAAATTCGGCTGGAAAGATTGTGCCATTCTCCTCCTTTCATGTGACAGAATTTCGGCCTAATCCATGTAGGATTTGGTTTCCTTGCTTCATGTGGATTCCCTGTTTCAAGAGGAAAGAAAGTTTCCAAAATAATTCAGGAAAGTCAAAATAGGAAAGATTCAAAGTTAGTAAGTTTCCTCAATCAAAATAGGAAGGTTTCCCAAAATGAAATAGGAAAGTTTCTCCTTATCAAAACAGGAAAATTTCCTAGACGACTTATCCTTCTTAATTCGCCGGTTTTAGCTTCCTTTTTCACTTTTCCGCTCCTTTACCTTTACAATCACAAAACATGTTTAAAATGACAATGTTAAGAGAATAACATAACTAAATAAGGTAGGAAATACGTTAATATCGTAGCACTTTGTGCTCCTATCAAATTCCCCCACACTTAGCTTTTGCTAGTCCCTTAGCAAAATCAAAACAATAAGACTCAAAAACAAAAACAACAAATAACGAACAAACTCTACTGCCCTTAACTATTGTCTCAGATTCTCCAATCTCATGGCATCCAACTTAGCACTCAATCAAGAATTATTCCATGAAGTTTCAGAAGCTAATTGCCATGCATAGATCACATATTTACATGTAGGACATGGAAGAACAGTGGTGATGGTTAAGCTCAGCATGTTTCAGACAAGTATGATTCAATCTCACAAGGTATGCACTCATTTTTCACACAAATTTTCTGGCTGGGTCACACAAAATTATGCAAGAGAAAGTATTTTGAGGCATTCAAAAAGCTTGCATTTGTAAGAACAAAAACACATGTTAACAGAAGTAAAACCTCATGAAAGAATCAATTACTCACACAAACGAACCATACCATAGGCTCAACTCTTGGGACAAACTCCACAGATCAAATTTTACTCATCTTTAAGATCAAAAGGAACTTTAAGAGGTGTTAATGGGGCTGGGCTAGGGGTATGAATTTAAGAACAAGTGTTGCAAAATTCCTAAGGACCTAGCAGAGCATCAAACACACTTTATGTCACCAAATCAAGGGCCATATACCATCTTGTTGGGCCCTTCGTCATTCTTACCACCTTACAACATCATGAAACAGAATAAAGGCCAAATAATTTCGTTTTTAGGCCTTCCATTTACATCAAAACTCCTATTCCACAACATAAAGACAATGTCCAGATTTCTTCTTTTTCTGCCAAAATTTTCTTATTTTCTTTCTATTCTTTTGTTTTCATGGCATTTTCTTTTACACAAGGACAAGTCATTTCCCCCATACTTGTTTCTGATCATCACTTCTAGCAATCTTCACGCAAAATGCTCTACTAGGACCAAAGGACAAGGGTAAAGAAATGCTGTACTAAGCTCAAGGTAAAAATTACATAGGTGATGAAAGAAAAGGCTTAATGTAGGCTCAAAAGGGTTTAAACTAAGGGGTGTGCAACGCACACAAATGGGGACACAAGCTTATTTGGCAATGGTGTTCATCCTATAAAGTTCCATTTATCCTTTAAAAAATCAGAGCGTTTTATGACAAAAAGTTTCGAAAGTCCACAAGAGTGAGTTCTAGTCATCTCTAGTTCATTAAAAGCTATGGTGAGCAATCAATCAAATTGAAAGAATAATGAGGTTTTCAAACAATTGTAGCCAAGAAAACGAATCAGAATATTTCTAAAAGCACTCAGAAAGAATGGCACATATAAAGGCTCAAAAACTCACACTAGGGTTCATATGAAACAAAATTTGACTTAACATGCTCATTTCTGTACCAAAGTTTCAAAACCACATCCACTACATTTCATAGATTTCCACTCATTGCAATTAACTTCAGAATATCAGTTGGAAATCGTCTCAATCTTGTGATCTTTCCTTATAAATTTAGAGAATTATGCTCATCATAGATAGTTAAGGGCTCCTAAGACTCAAAAATAAAACAAAAGGCACAAAAGCAACAAAAACTGTTTTTGGATTTTTCAAAATTTTCAAATAAAAATTCAACAAACAATAAATCCCTCCCCCACACTTAAATTCTACATTGTCCTCAATGTTCACAAAAAAAAAAGTGTAGAATCAAAGTATGGAGTAGTAAATTACGACACACAAACAAAGCAGTTAAAAATAAATTGCAAAAGAGAAAAAGGAAGAGAAACAAATCTGCGTTGATGGCTCCTCCACTTCTTTGGTTGAGTTGGGTTGCCTCCCAAGCAGCGCTTAATGTTTATAGTCTATCAGCCTAGACTTGGTACCTCTAGTTTAGCTTGGTGTGAATGGCGCTTCAAGAAGGGGTACTTCCTCCACGTTATATTCCTTGAAAGCCTCGTAGTAGGGCTTCAATCTATGTCCATTCACCTTGAATTCTTCTCCGGTCTTGTCACTCTTAATCTGCACAGCACCATGTGGAAAAACATAAGTAACTATGAAAGGACCGATCCATCTAGAACGTAACTTACCAGGAAAAAGTTTAAGTCTAGAATGGAATAATAACACTTTCTGGCCAACAACAAAGGATTTTCCACGGATCATTTTGTCATGATAAGCTTTTGTTCTCTCTTTGTAGATCCATGCATTGTCGTAGGCATCATTTCTTATTTCCTCAAGTTCATTCAATTGGAGCTTCCTATGTAGGCCGGCATCATCAATGTTCATGTTGAAATTCTTTACTGCCCACCATGCTCTATGTTCAAGCTCCACTGGAAGGTGACATGCCTTCCCATAGACCAGCCGAAATGGAGAAGTTCCAATGGGGGTCTTGTAGGCTGTGCGATAAGCCCACAGTGCATCATTCAGCTTTTGGCTCCAATCCTTTCTGTTTGGGCTCACAGTCTTCTCCAAGATTCTCTTTATCTCCCGGTTTGAAATCTCTGCTTGTCCACTTGTTTGAGGATGGTAAGGTGTAGAAACCTTGTGTGTAACGTTGTACTTCTTCAGTAGAGCCTCAATTGATTTATTGCAGAAATGAGATCCTCCATCGCTTATGATAACTCGTGGCATTCCAAACCTGCAAAAGATGTGAGAGCGAAGGAAATCTGCAACAACTTTGGAATCATTAGTTTTGGTGGCTATCGCTTCCACCCATTTCGAAACATAATCAACTGCCACAAGTATATACAAATAACCATTGGATGAGGGAAAAGGTCCCATAAAATCAATACCCCATACATCAAAAATTTCAACCGTTATGATATGGTGTAAAGGCATTTGATCCTTAGGTCCTAGGTTTCCTAATCTCTGACACCTATCACAAGTCTTGCAAAACAAGTAAGCATCTTTAAAAATTGTAGGCCAAAAGAAACCTGCATCCAAAACATTAAGGGCAGTTCTACGAGATCCAAAATGACCTCCACAAACTTTAGAATGGCAAAAGGCAAGAATAGAATGATGTTCATTTTCAGGGACACACCTCCTAATTATTTGATCTTGACAATGTTTCCACAAATAAGGTTCATCCCAAATGTAATGCCTAGCCAGTTTCTTAAGTTTTTCTTTTTGAAAACGAGGTAAAGTATCTGGAAAAGTTTTAGTAACAAGATAGTTCACAATATCAGCATACCAAGGTTCACTTACCTCAATTCCAAAGAGCTGTTCATCGGGAAACGTCTCACACAAGGGTAAGGCGTCCTCTTCGCGTACTAATCTGCTCAAGTGGTCAGCAACCACGTTGTCACTCCCCTTCTTGTCTTTAATTTCAATGTCAAATTCTTGGAGTAGCAACATCCATCGAATAAGCCTCGGCTTCGCCTCTTTCTTTGTAAACAAATACCTCAATGCTGCATGATCAGTAAAAACAATTACTTTAGATTGAAGTAAATAAGAACGGGATTTATCTAAAGCAAACACAACAGCAAGAAGCTCTTTTTCAGTGGTAGAGTAATTCAATTGTGCATCATTGAGCGTTCTTGAGGCATAGTAAATGGCGTAGGGCTTTTTATCCTTCCTCTGCCCTAGCACAGCTCCAACAGCATAATCAGATGCATCACACATCAATTCAAAGGGCTCATCCCAATTTGGGGGTAGCATCACCGGCGCTGTTGTTAATAATTCCTTCAACTTCTCAAATGCCTTCTTGCATTCCTCGTCAAATTCAAAGGCTACTTCCTTTTGAAGGAGGCGGGTTAGGGGTCTAGCTATCTTGGAAAAATCCTTGATAAACCTGCGATAAAAACCTGCATGGCCAAGAAACGAACGTATCTCCCTCACAGTTGTGGGGTATGGTAAGTAACGAATAAGATCAATCTTGGCCTTATCAACTTCAATTCCCCTAGCAGATATGATATGTCCCAAAACTATTCCTTGTGTCACCATGAAATGACATTTTTCCCAATTCAAAACCAGATTAGTTTCAACACATCTTTTCAAAATGAGTTCTAAATTCCTCAAACATGAATCAAAGTCCTTACCAAAAACACTAAAGTCATCCATAAAGACCTCAATTATATTTTCAATATAATCAGAGAAAATAGACATCATGCATCTTTGAAATGTACCTGGTGCATTGCACAAACCGAAGGGCATGCGCCGATAGGCAAAAGTGCCAAAAGGACATGTGAATGTAGTCTTCTCTTGGTCTTCTTGGGCTATGCAGATCTGATTGTAACCACTATATCCGTCCAAGAAGCAATAAAATTCGTGACCAGCTAACCTCTCAAGCATTTGATCAATGAATGGTAGGGGAAAATGGTCCTTTCTTGTGGTGGCGTTGAGCTTTCTATAGTCAATGCAAACTCTATGTCCAGTCACAACTCGTTGGGGCACTAGCTCATTCTCAGCATTCTTCACAACCGTCACTCCAGATTTCTTTGGAACAACTTGAACAGGAGAGACCCACTTACTATCGGATATGGGATAGATCACCCCACAATCCAGCAACTTGATTACTTCGTCTTGAACCACCTTCATCATTGGTTGGTGAAGACGTCTTTGGGCTTCTCTGGTGGGTTTTGCTCCATCTTCCAGCAAAATTCGATGGACACATGTGGTTGGGCTGATTCCCTTGATATCTGCTAAAGTCCATCCAATAGCAGTCTTGTACTTCTTCAATACCTCCACCAATCTCTTTTCTTGTTCCTAATCTAGCTTGGAGGACACAATTGCTGGCAAAGTCTCATTCGCTCCCAAGTACACATACTTCAAGTGATCAGGTAATGCTTTTAATTCTAACTTGGGTGGCTGCTCTACAGATGGTAACAATTTGTTAGTGGAAATGGGAAGAGACAATATGAGATTAGAACTACCTGGTAGGCTTTCAAGAGCAGCAACGGTTTCAAGCACAACATCATCCCATATTTCCTCTAATTCTGCCTTCGACACATTGGTACCATCCGCGTTGTATCCCACTCCTTGAGCAATGGTGTACTCCAATTTATCATTAATCATTGAATTTAGGAGTTCCTGCGCAAGACAGTCAACAATATCAATAGAATAGCACGGTTTAAGCTCAGATAAAGGATACCTCATGGCTTCAAAGATGTTGAAGCCTATAACATCTCCATCAATCTCCATGGTTAATGCACCAGCGTACACATCAATTTTTGTTCTTGCAGTTCTCATGAAAGGACGCCCTAAGAGTATAGGAGTTGAATTTGAGGGTGAGTCTTCCATATCAATGATGTAAAAATCTGCAGGGAAAATCAAGTGATTAACTTGCACAAGAATATCCTCCACATACCCCTTAGGGTATTTGTTAGACCTATCCGCCAACTGAATTATAACATTATCTTTCTTGAGTTCACCTAAGTCCATAGATGCATATAAGCTATATGGCATAACATTAATGGATGCACCTAGATCAAGCATGACATTTTCAAAGGTTGTACCACCAATTACACAAGGGATAGAAAAACTCCCTGGATCCTTTAGCTTGGGTGGTAACTTTCTTTGGAGAACTGCAGAAACAGTCTCACTCAGCTTCACAACTTCTTTCTCACGAGTTTGTCTCTTTGTGGTGCACAACTCCTTCAAAAATTTTGCATATTTGGGCACTTGAGTGATGCAATCAATCAAGGGAATATTCACTTGAACTTTCTTGAAAACCTCCAAGATGGCTTCGTCAGATTCTTCTTTTTTCGATTTTTGAAACCTGCTTGGAAATGGCACACGCGCATAGGGAGAATTAGTAATAACTGAACTTTGAAAGTTAGTTCCATTACCTTTGTGTGGCTCAGCTGGTTGAGGAAGTTTTGCTTCGATTTTGGAAGTCGCAGGATCTGCCTCCAAATCGTTCTTAGAAATTTCAACTTCATCCTCCACTTCTTGGGCTGCTTGAGTCTTCTTTGGGACTTTCTTTGGGACCTCATTGAACACACGTCCACTCCTTGTTGCCACTATTTTTGCAGACTCAAAATTCGGATTTGGAACGGTGTTTGGTGGCAGCTTTCCACTTTTCAGAAAATTTTCCCATGAAATCCACTATTTTCCCCACTTGGTTCTTGAGTTCAGCTATATCCTTCGTATTATTTGTTTGTCCCTGCACAAGAGCTTGAGTAGAATTTGTTAAATTTTGCTGCCCTTGAAAAAGGGCTTCAAGCATTTTATCATATGAAGAAGGGGTAGCATTAGTAGAATTAGAATTAGAAGCAAAGTTTTGAGGAACCTGGGGCTTCTGAAAGAAGCCTTGTGGACGTGGAAATTGACCTCCAGAATTTTGTGGTGGGTTAAGTGCATTCTCTGTATTGCTCCATCGGAAATTTGGATGATCCCTTAGACCAGGATTGTAGGTGTTGGAGAAAGGATTATACCTTTGCTGTCCCATAGCATTGAGAGTCTCCCATCCACCATTTTCAGACAATTGAGGGCACTGATCAGAATGATGCCCTTGATTTGAGCACACACCACAAGCTTTCACTTCATGGCTTTTTCCAAGCACAAGATGAGATAATAATGTATCAATTTTACTCTCCAATGTGGTGCTCGATTTTACTTCATTCACCTTCCTAGAAGAAGCCAATGCACCAGCATATTGTTGATCGTTTAAGGCACGATTGTCTAGCAATACCCATGCTTCTCTTGGTGTTTTGTCAAGGAAGGACCCTCCAGATGCAGCATCTAGCAGCTGGCGCTCCAAAGATGACAGTCCTTCATAGAAATATTGCAGAAGGTTGTTTTCTTTAAATCCGTGAGAGGGGCAAGCTGCAACAAGGGCTTTGAATCGCTCATAATAAGGACAGAATGTTTCTTCGGGTCCTTGCTGAATTCCAGTGATTTGCTTCCTCATCACCGTGATCTTTGACGCTGGAAAGTACTTGGTCAAAAACTCACTCATCATCTTCTCCCATGAGTCTATATGTCCAGCTGGTAGATCAATGAGCCATGACTTGGCCCGGTCCTCTAGTGAGAATGGAAATGCCTTCAGCTTTAGGATGTTAATATCTGCATTTCTAGGGCACATGCTCACACAAACAAACTGAAAAGACTTCAGATGCTTGTTGGGATCTTCATTGCTAAGCCCATGGAATTTTGGAATCTGATGCAAAAATCCACTCTTCAACTCGAATTCTCCTTCCTTATTGGCTGCCGGTTCAGGATAAGTGATACATGAAGGTGCATTACCTCCGGCTCCTGGTACAACCGAATTCGATAATTGTCTAATAGTCTGCTGATCCATTGGTGGAATGTCTTCCTCAGAATCTGAAGGTTGTGATGATTCTATAGAACTTGCGTGTGCTTCTTCCTCTTCTTCCAATTCTACTTCACTCTCAAATTCTAGTTGCCTGCATGTGTTGGGGGTTTGAACAGGAAGGTTAAGAATCTGGGAAGGTTCTCCTCGCTTAATGCGATGTAACCGCTCCGTCAAGTTCTTGAAAGCAGCGTCAGTTATTCCAGGAATACGAATTTCCTTATCGGACATTCATAACCCTACAAAAATGAAATAACAGAATAAGAAACACAGTAAAAATTAAACAAAGTAGCTAAAAATTCTAAACTGATCTCAAACATAAAAGGCCTTAGAACTAAGTAATTGTTACATTTACAAAGGTTCTAAATTACAACAATCTGTTTGAGTTAATAGTTTTAAGTTTTATAAATTTTCAAACTCGAATCTTAAATGGTAAACCAATGATCAATAGGTATGAGTGTCTTGATACAAACGTTTCCGTGGTTTCAGAAGATTTGGATGGCCAGGTCGAAGTGAAACGGGCTGGTAGGACTTCGTTTGTAATGGGCTACGGAGGTCGAAACCCCTATCGTGCTTACGCACAGTCTATAACCCTTTGAAGTCCAATTTTGGTCCCAGGCGCTTACTCAGACCTAGACACCATCCAAAATGTCCCTTACTCAGTTAGGAAACACTTGTACGTTTGACATTTGTACAAGAGTTAATAAGATCCGCCCTCACCTCCAAAAGACCTTTGAAAATGTACCAATGAAGGGTTTAGGATTCTATTAACTAAAGTAACCTTCAATGGTTTACAAAACAAGATAAGTACCTGAAAATAAATAAAACAAACAAAATTTAGTCAGATTTACAAGGGTATAAATATTTAAACAAATAAGTAACCGAAAACCGAAAACCGTCGGAGACTTATTAGGTCCCTGGCAACGGCGCCAAAAATTGACGCGCTCGAAACCGGGCGCGTAATTTAAAACCCCTTTTGTTATCAGAATGTAGTATTGGCAAATAGGGTTCGATCAATCCGGGGACCTAAAGGGCGCTCCTGCAGTCATGGTTTCACTAAAGAATTAGTAACAGAAAGTAATCACACGTATTCAGTTACAAATATATACACGGTACAATAAATAAAAGGGGGGGGGAATTATTTTGAATGTTTGTTCTATGTTCCTACTAAAACAGAAAATAAGAGTATTATATACAAGTGATCGGTTCATTCAACATTTCAAACAGAGATCGATTCAAATTCTAACCACACATCAATGTCAAGTTTCATTCCCAATAATCTAAAATCATGCAATTTCTAATTCAAAGAAACAATCTCGAAATACAAGCTTGAAGAAGTCATTGCATCCCATTAATTCTACTTTAATTGTCTAAGCACAGAGAAGTCTAGAACTTAGAACATTTCATGCATAGGCTGCGATCGATACCTAGCGTCGACTCTAAGTACCCGTCCACACTAAACATGAATCATTACGATTTATTAGAATGAGATTGAACAACAAACACATATCCGAGAAGTCGTAACATGCAATTGTTGTAGTTTACGTTTTCAACCATTGTTACATAGTTTCCACCACTTTAGATCTATACTTACTTGAAGAAGCTTAGCACAAATCATGGCAATCAGCTAGCATGCATTCTAGCTTTAGTAATTTAAACAAAACCGCAAACTTTCAATCAACAAAAAGTTGCAAGATCAGATCATAGGAAAATCATAAACGAAATACTAACATGCTTTATAAAATTGTGAATCCAAAGAACACAAAAGCAAACAAAACATGCTTCCAAAACTCAAACTTAACATCCGAAACATGCTATTAAATTTGCTAGAAAAGTCTGAACAAAAGTAAAGGTAGGTTTACACTTTGATCAATCTCCAAGAAAGCTTGATGATGCCAAAGGGATGCTCGGCTTCAATGCTTCAAGTCACCAATGTTGCTGCCTTCATGGAGAAGTCCTTCAAGGCTTGGCAAGGGAGGATGAACTCGGCAAAGGTGGAGAAGAGGAGGCTCGGTTGCTGCTAGTGTTTTCTCTGGTTTCTACGTGAATGAATGATGAATGAACGATCCTAATTCTGATGTAAAAGCCTCCCTTTTATAGTGGTCATGTCGCACCTAGGGTTTATTCTCCTCCCTTGATTTTAGATCCGATCCAAGGGCCACAAATAATAGCACAATATTTTCAGAGAATATTCTCAGAATTCTCTAGAATATCTTGCACATAAAGAGTTTGAATTCGGCTGGAATTGTGGCTGAATACATTGCTTGTTTTCCAAATTGAAATCAGCTTGAATCTCTCCTTGTTAATTGCTGATTTGCTGCTGATTATTCTTCCCATATTTGTGCCATTTAATGTCCCTAGAAAAGGAATATAAATCAGATATAAACTCTAGGAATATTAGGAATTTATATGGAGAAATAAAAGGTAAGAATTTCCCTTAATTTCCTTGATGTTTGCTGCATTATCTCCATATAAATTCGGCTGGAAAGATTGTGCCATTCTCCTCCTTTCATGTGACAGAATTTCGGCCTAATCCATGTAGGATTTGGTTTCCTTGCTTCATGTGGATTCCCTGTTTCAAGAGGAAAGAAAGTTTCCAAAATAATTCAGGAAAGTCAAAATAGGAAAGATTCAAAGTTAGTAAGTTTCCTCAATCAAAATAGGAAGGTTTCCCAAAATGAAATAGGAAAGTTTCTCCTTATCAAAACAGGAAAATTTCCTAGACGACTTATCCTTCTTAATTCGCCGGTTTTAGCTTCCTTTTTCACTTTTCCGCTCCTTTACCTTTACAATCACAAAACATGTTTAAAATGACAATGTTAAGAGAATAACATAACTAAATAAGGTAGGAAATACGTTAATATCGTAGCACTTTGTGCTCCTATCAGATTGATACACGGGAGGAGAGCTTTGATAAGACGTATTTGCACACGCATCAATTAACCCTGTCAACAAATCAGTTATAGTATAAAGCAAGCAGGGATCGTTCTAAACCGGGGATCCAACTACAGGGTAGATCCATCTAATCTAATGTAAATGTCAAAATAAGCACATAGGTTTAAAAGTTTTATGATTTCGGAATAAACATTGAAAATAAATCCTAAATTACTTCTATACATATATACATGTGATCAACCAACAATCATGCAAACTCAACCAAACAACCATGCAAGAATAAAGAAGACAATTTCTAATCTCATTTAAGTCTACACCGTGAGCAAATATACAACCTAAATTTGATATGCACATAAGTTCCTACGGGGTTCCTATGACATAGACCAACTTAGAATTAGACTACGGGTTTCATTCAACATCGCGACACAACAAGCTCGGCTACGTGCTCTACTTATAGGTCACACACATAAACTAATTATGCAATTACGTATCACATAAAGAATTGATGTGTTTAAGTACTAGTCCTAAATCAAACATAGGCAGATAATCGGTGAAAAACAAAGACAATGCAACTTATCAACTACGTGTATCAAAGTCGAACTTTGGATGATTAACACATGCAATATCAACTACTTGTATCAACTACATATGATAATGGAAGAATGCACCGAAAATCTTAAAGTATAATGAACATAATACTCACGGCATAAAACCTAAAATCATAGATTAAAAACTGAAAACTTAAATTCAAAACATAGTTCAAAAGTTGTTCTATCTCATAGACAAGAATCGAAACATACTTAAGCAAAAACCTAAAACAACATAAAACAAGAACAAACACATACTAATCCGAAAGTAGAAGATGAATACACTCTCAGAATGTCCCTACGTGTTCTACTCTTTGAGTGTGCGGAGTCCTAGGCTACGTGCTTTGGACGAGTGCTGGAGGTGGGATCGGATTGTAGTGTTTGGAGGTTGATGGAGTTTCGGCAAAGGCTTTGGTGTTATTTGCACGGGTTGATGATGATCTTCTGTCCTTGAAGTCGTGCTTTATATAGAGGAAAAACCCTAGAGAAGTCGGCCACAAAGCCTAAACCAAGTTGGTTTAGGATTCCTAGTTCTTCTCAATTTCGGTAGAATGACCTCCGTCTGATGATTACGTCATAACTCCTTCTAGAAAATAGATATTGAGGTGATTCCAATTGATTTGGAAACTAGACTCCCGTAGATTTCTATCCATATCTGGCACATTTTCTGATTCATTGTGAGCTGTCCTGGAGAGTCCGTTGAAGTTGACAGACGTGCACAGGAATTCTCCCGATTTCATCCGGATTTGCAAGGCTTGGATATTCTTGAAATTCTGCCGAATTTAGATCTTCTTCTCCATATTGGACTTGGTTTGGACCTCTCCTTCATGGACTAGGCTTCAAGGAAAAATTGAATCTTGATCCAGACAGGAATCCTGAGTAAACAAGGGTTTCCAACACTTAGCACAATTTCAACACCAAATTCTTCAATTCCGAAATTACTATGTATTTTAATACTAAAAACTACATATTTCTAAATTAAGCAATTATTCTACACTAAACACAAATATAAAGCTAAAACAACTAAATAGGAGTTAACAAAGGGTAAATAAAGGGTTTAAACATATTAAAAACGTCACACTTTGTGCTCCTATCAACAACCCCACACTTAACCTTTGCTAGTCCCTTAGCAAACCACTAAAATAAAAACAACACACTAAAATCAAAAACACTACAATGACTCAATCTAATGCCTTCAACGAAAATTGTCTCAGAGATCTTCAAAATCATAGCATTAAGAATAGCACAAGAATCGAAATTGAAAGGTGAATTCAATGGTTAATAAACATGAGATTTCGATGTAACAAGTAAGACATGGCAGAAACAAAGGTGAAATTAAGCTCGACATGTTCCAAACAAGTTCAAATTCAACTCACAAAGGATATGCACTCCGAATTTTTTTCTCTCAAGAACATGACATATGCTTAAAAGCTTTTCACACACAAGAGTTATAAAGACAATAGTGATTTCGAAAACCTCATGAAAGATATCAATCATATGCACAAATGAACCACAACCATATGCTTACTCATGAAACAGACTCCACAGATCAAAGTTTACTTATCTTAAGAATCATGCGGATCTTTTAGAAAATAGGTTGGCTAGGCTCGGCATGGAAAATTTTCAAAGTATAGGAATCACAAAGGTCATCCTCAAGACTTAGCAGAGCAAGAACATCCACCTTATGTCACCAAATACCATCAAGGGCCAAATAACATCATGTTGGACCCATCCTTCACTTTAAACATTGTGAAAACGAACAAAGGCTAAAGTATAACATATTGAGCCTTCGACAAACAAACCACAACTCCAAATTCACAAATTTTTCTATCTAGGCCGAGATACCTTCATCAATATCAAAACTCTTTTTCTCTTTTTTCTTTCTTTACTTCTCTCGGATCATGCTTTTTCTTTCTTTCTTTTTTTTTTTTTATATTCCGAGAGCAATTTTTTTTTCTTTTCTCATGTGTATCTCGGCAACAAACTCCTTAGAACAACCCCACACTTGTATTGAATCATCACCTCAAATCACCACAAAAAGATAGCTCTGCCAAGCTCGAGACAAGGTAGAGGAATTCTATACTAGGCAAGGGATAATTTAGGTGAACAAGAAAGGCATAACGTAGGCTCTAGGGGGTTCAGACTAAGGGGTCCCAAACAGGGCTCAAATTAGGGATATATGGCTATTTAGATAAAGTGGTGATAGTCCTAAGAAAGATCCACAATCCTATTCAAAATCAAAGCAAGTTATGATAAAAGTTTTGAAAGTTTCACAAGTAAGTTCTAGCAATCTTTAGTTCATTAAATCTATGGCATATAAATCGATCAAGTAATGTATAATGAGGTCATATATATCAAAGAATAGATAGAGTAAACTCTCCAAAGAATAGGCACATATATAAGGCTCGAAAATCTCACAAAGGTAACATGAAATCAAACAAGTAAGGAACATGCTCATTCTGTACCTAAGTTTCAATAGTCCTCATCTACTACAAGTTCGTACAATTTCAACATATCAATTAACCATCAAATAACATATAAGCTCAAATATTAGAAATCATGCTCATCTTAATAACTAATCAATCAAAGATCATATGTTCATCCTAGACACGTTAGAAGACACCTAAGACTCAACAAAATAAAAACAACACACAAAATAAAGAAACAAGTTGTAATCCGAATCTAAGGAAATAAAAAGCTAAAAATGTTTAAAAGTTCATCTAAAATCGGAAAACATAAACAAAAATTCAAAATTAATCCTAAAAATGAAAAACAACTTAAATCATATCAAAGCATAGCAAATCAACGAGTAATGACATCCCACCCCACACTTAAAATCAACATTGTCCTCAATGTAAGAAAACTAAAAGCAAGCCGAAAATAAAAGAGGAGGGATAAAGAAATATGCAAACTCTCGTTGATGGCTCCTTCTATGGGTTGCCTCCCATGCAGCGCTTAAGTGTTTATAGTCCTTTAGCCTAGACTATCATCTCCTCATTGCTCATGCCGTAGCATCTAGGAGTGAAACTTCCTCCACCGTGTGGTTCACCATGGTTTCCAAGTAAGGCTTTAATCGATGACCATTAACCTGAAATTCAGCTCCTTTGACCAAGCTCCTAATCATGACTGCACCAGAAGGAAAGATATTAGTGATAACAAAAGGTCCTATCCACCTAGAACGTAGCTTGCCTGGAAACAACCTAAGTCTAGAATTAAATAAGAGAACTTTCTGGCCAATAACGAAATCTTTCTTTCGAATCATCCTGTCGTGGAACGCCTTGGTTTTCTCTTTATATATCACGGCAGACTCATAAGCCTCATTCCTGATTTCTTCAAGTTCACACAACTGCAACTTCCTGTGTAATCCGGCCTCATCAATATCCATATTAAAAGTCTGAACTGCCCACCAAGCTCGATGTTCCAATTCCACAGGCAAGTGACATGCTTTGCCGTACACCATACGAAACGGTGACATCCCCAAGGGATTTTTGAATGCTGTTCGATATGCCCATAGTGCATCATCAAGTCGTTGGCTCCAATCCTTGCGTGACGGCTTTACACTCTTCTCCAATATCCACTTGATCTCTCGGTTACTAAGCTCCACTTGCCCACTTGTCTGGGGGTGATAAGGTGTAGCAACCTTATGCTTGATTCCATACTTCTTCATTAGAGCTTCAATTGTTCGATTGCAAAAGTGGGAACCTCCATCACTTATTACAAATTTCGGCATTCCAAACCTGGAGAAAATATTAGAGCGTAGGAAATCTGCAACAACTCGAGAATCATTAGTCCGGGTGGCTTTTGCTTCCACCCATTTAGAAACATAATCCACACATACAAGAATGTATAAGTTTCCTTGAGAATTCGGAAAAGGCCCCATGAAATCAATACCCCAACAATCAAATATTTCAACATGTATAATAGGTTGCATAGGCATCTCATCCCTAGGTCCTAAATTCCCTGTCCTTTGACATCTATCACATGAAGCACAATACATATAGGCATCTCGAAAAATAGTGGGCCAAAAGAATCCACATTCTAAAACTTTCAAAGCAGTCCTACGAGAACCAAAGTGACCTCCACAAATTTGATCATGGCAAAAACTAAGAATAGACCTATGCTCATTCTCTGGGACACACCTCCTAATAACTTGATCAACACAATGCTTCCATAAATAAGGTTCATCCCACACATAATGTCTAGCTAAAGCCTTAAGTCTATTTCTAGCATGATAGGACATAGAATTCGGAAATTGCTTTGTAACAAGGTAATTCACAATATCGGCATACCAAGGCTCACTTACCTCACTTACCTTGCCTACCTTGAAGAGTTGCTCGTCCGGGAAGCATTCTTGGATGGCCACGGGATCCGAGTCACGCACCAACCGTCTAAGGTGGTCGGCAACAACGTTGTCCGACCCCTTCTTGTCTTTGATTTCCAAATCGAACTCTTGGAGAAGCAATATCCACCTTATCAATCTCGGCTTGGCATCCTTCTTTGTCAACAAATACTTCAAAGCCGCATGGTCAGTGTAAACAATAACTTTAGATTGAAGTAAGTAAGAACGAAACTTATCCAAAGCAAAGATCACGGCAAGAAGTTCTTTCTCGGTGGTGGTGTAGTTCTGTTGCGCATCATTGAGCGTCCGAGAGGCATAATAGATGGCATATGGCTGTTTGTCTCTTCTCTGTCCGAGCACAGCCCCCACGGCATAGTCTGAGGCGTCACACATCAACTCGAAGGGCAAGGACCAATCCGGTGGCGCCATGATCGGTGCCGATGTCAACATAGTCTTCAACCGCTCAAAAGCTTCCTTGCACTCGGCATCAAAGTGGAAGGGCACATCCTTTTGCAATAAAGAACTTAAGGGTCGAGCTATCTTGGAGAAATCTTTGATAAATCGACGATAAAAACCTGCATGTCCAAGAAAGCTTCGAACATCCCTCACACTTGTGGGGATGGGTAAGTGACGCACAAGATCTATCTTAGATTTATCAACTTCAATACCCCTAGAACTAACAATGTGACCTAGCACTATACCCTGATTAACCATGAAGTGACATTTTTCCCAATTAAGCACAAGATTAGTTTCCTCACATCTCCTAAGCACAAATTCTACATTTTCTAAACATGCATCGAAATCTTCACCATAAACAGAAAAATCATCCATAAAGACTTCAATCTTAGAACCTATGAACTCAGAAAATATGTGGTACATGCATCTTTGAAACGTACCTGGAGCATTGCACAAGCCAAAAGGCATGCGGCGGTAGGCAAAAGTGCCAAAAGGACATGTGAACGTTGTCTTCTCTTGATCCTCTTCCGCAACACTTATTTGATTGTAACCACTATAACCGTCAAGAAAACAATAGAAGGAATGACCGGCTAACCTCTCAAGCATTTGATCAATGAATGGCAATGGCATGTGATCCTTCCTTGTTGTTGCATTGAGCCTCCTATAATCGATACACACTCGGTGGCCGGTTACGGTCCTTTGCGGCACAAGCTCGTTTTCATCATTCTTCACCACCGTGATTCCGCTCTTCTTTGGCACAACTTGAACCGGTGAAATCCATCTTGAATCCGAAATTGGGTAGATGACTCCACAATCGAGCAACTTTGTCACCTCATCCTTCACAACTTGCATCATAGGTGGATGAAGAAGTCGTTGACCCTCCTTGGTCGGTTTTGCTCCATCTTCCAGCAAAATTCGGTGAACACACATTGTAGGGCTAATTCCCTTGATGTCGGCTAAGGTCCAACCTATGGCCGTCTTGTGTCTCTTCAAAACTTCGATCAATCTCTCCTCTTGCTCCTTCTCTAATGATGATGATATGATAACCGGCAATGTTTCATTCTCTCCCAAGTACACATACTTCAAATGTTCCGGAAGAACCTTGAGATCTAATTTTGGGGCTTGGACAATGGAAGGAAGAAACTTGTTAGATGGAAAGAGAATTGGACTAGGGGAGGAGTAGCATACCTCGGCAGCCACCTCAAGGGATTGCACGGTTTCAAGCAAGGATAGAGGTACGGCATCTTGAGCTAAGGTGATTTTGTTCCCCATGGCATCAAATCCGATTCCTTTTTCCAAGGTGAGTGCCAAGGTGTCTTGAGCTATTGTCTCCACATATTCATCTGCAAGAGCATCCACAACATCAATAGAAAAGGAATCTCGAAAAAGTTCAGGAAGTGGATACCTCATTGCATCAAAAATATTGTAACTAATGATGTCTCCATCTATTTCGAAAGTTAGTTCCCCTGAATAGACATCAATTTTGGTCCTTGCGGTTCTCATGAATGGCCTTCCCAACAGAATGGGAATTTCTTTGTCATCTGCATCCGCCGGTTCCATGTCAATGACATAGAAATCTGCAGGAAATGTTAAACTTGCAACCTGCACTAAAACATCCTCAACATACCCCAAAGGGATCTTGTTGGAGCGGTCAGCCAATCTAATGATAATGTTATCCTTTTTCAATTCACCTAGACCTAAATCCGCATAAAGATAAGAAGGCATAACATTTATCGAAGTACCTAAATCTAACATGATTTTATCGAAACTATGAGTACCAATGGTGCATGGAATCGAAAAACTCCCTGGATCCTTGAGCTTAGGTGGTAGTTTCCTTTGAAAAACCGCAGAGATGGTTTCATTCATTACCGCTACATCCTTCTCTCGTGGTAGCCTCTTGTTGGTGCACAACTCTTTCAAGAATTTTGCATACTTTGGATTTTGTTGAATGCACTCAAGCAATGGCATGTTTACTTCCACCTTCTTGAATAACTCAATCATTGCATGATCAGCTTCATCATGCTTTGATTTAGCAAACCTGTTGGGGAAAGGGGCACGAGTATGGACATTAGTAGAAACTAAACCATTAGAGCTAGAAGACTTACCTTTCTCAAGCACGGCTTGAGTGGATTTCGGATCAGCAGGGACTGCAAGAGGCACGGCCTCTTGCACCTTCTTCTTCTCGGCTGGAACTACTACTTCTCTCTCGGACTGAGGCACGGCCTCCTTGTCCGGCTGCTTCTCGGCATAAACCTCCTCAATATCTTCATCATTTTGCAGCAGCATGCTCTCGGCCTCACCTTCCTTAGAAGGCTCCGACTTCTTCAACATAGGTTCCTCAAAAACTCGACCACTCCTAGTTGCAACGATCTTGAATTGTCCTGCATTCGGGTTTGGCAAGGTTTGGCCCGGCAACTTACCACTTTCATGGATTTTACCCATGAAATCGATAACTTGCCCCATCTGCTTCTTGAGCTCCGCGATCTCTTTAGAATTAGCCTGTTGACCTGTCACTAAAGCTTGAGTTGCAGATGTTAAGTTCTGTTGCCCTTGAGCAAGGGACTTCAAGATTTCATCATAATTAGGAGTAGAAGAACTAGCATGCATGAGTATAAAATGAAATCAAAAGCAATAAACTAGATTAAGCTAAGAAAAACAAAACAAAGGAAAACAAAAGAAATTCAAAAAGCAAGAGATAAATTTCAATACAAAATCATACATGGCACCAATCTTTAAGATTACAAAGTCATACAAGTTTATTTTCGAGTTGCTACTAAAACACTTAAACAAATAATGATTCTAGATTGTAAGACACGGTGGACGTGCGGCCTGGATATTGATGTTTCGATCACAAGCTTGAAGCGTTGTTTCTAAAGGCCAATAGCTCAATCCAGAGATAGTGAACATGGTAGGACTCGTTTAGTGAGCAATGAGAACTCCATCACCGAGATGTATGTTTTCAAGGCTCTTGAGATCCAATTTTGGTCCCATGCACCAGAGTAATAGAAGGAGCGTACCAATGTACTCAGCTAGCAACAAACTTATGAACCAAACATGACTCCAAGTGTTAATAAAAGCCGCCCACAACCTCATGCAAACCCGAGGGTAAACAAGAAGGGTTAAGGCTAGAATTAACAAAAGGGATCCTACCTATTCCTGTGTAGTACAACCTACAACATTATTCATACAAGTATTAAAGTAGAAAAACAAAAATAAAACACAATTACATCATATACACGTTTATGGTTTAAACTTTACAAATATAAACATATAGACATATATACAATGCAAATTTCGACAATTAAAAAGATCGAGGATCCCGAAGGATCCCCGGCAACGGCGTCATTTGATAAGACGTATCTGAACAAAAGTAAAGGTAGGTTTACACTTTGATCAATCTCCAAGAAAGCTTGATGATGCCAAAGGGATGCTCGGCTTCAATGCTTCAAGTCACCAATGTTGCTGCCTTCATGGAGAAGTCCTTCAAGGCTTGGCAAGGGAGGATGAACTCGGCAAAGGTGGAGAAGAGGAGGCTCGGTTGCTGCTAGTGTTTTCTCTGGTTTCTACGTGAATGAATGATGAATGAACGATCCTAATTCTGATGTAAAAGCCTCCCTTTTATAGTGGTCATGTCGCACCTAGGGTTTATTCTCCTCCCTTGATTTTAGATCCGATCCAAGGGCCACAAATAATAGCACAATATTTTCAGAGAATATTCTCAGAATTCTCTAGAATATCTTGCACATAAAGAGTTTGAATTCGGCTGGAATTGTGGCTGAATACATTGCTTGTTTTCCAAATTGAAATCAGCTTGAATCTCTCCTTGTTAATTGCTGATTTGCTGCTGATTATTCTTCCCATATTTGTGCCATTTAATGTCCCTAGAAAAGGAATATAAATCAGATATAAACTCTAGGAATATTAGGAATTTATATGGAGAAATAAAAGGTAAGAATTTCCCTTAATTTCCTTGATGTTTGCTGCATTATCTCCATATAAATTCGGCTGGAAAGATTGTGCCATTCTCCTCCTTTCATGTGACAGAATTTCGGCCTAATCCATGTAGGATTTGGTTTCCTTGCTTCATGTGGATTCCCTGTTTCAAGAGGAAAGAAAGTTTCCAAAATAATTCAGGAAAGTCAAAATAGGAAAGATTCAAAGTTAGTAAGTTTCCTCAATCAAAATAGGAAGGTTTCCCAAAATGAAATAGGAAAGTTTCTCCTTATCAAAACAGGAAAATTTCCTAGACGACTTATCCTTCTTAATTCGCCGGTTTTAGCTTCCTTTTTCACTTTTCCGCTCCTTTACCTTTACAATCACAAAACATGTTTAAAATGACAATGTTAAGAGAATAACATAACTAAATAAGGTAGGAAATACGTTAATATCGTAGCACTTTGTGCTCCTATCAGATTGATACACGGGAGGAGAGCTTCCGATTGAGCCAAGCAGCTCCGGCTATGGCGCCCGGAGGAGGGAGTTCCGGCGAAGAGGCAATCAGGTTCTCGGGGGAAGTTTCTCCCGATTGGCGGCTCTACACGCTCGGTCACCAGCCTAGGAAGGGAGAGGCGGTGGTGGCGGTTCGATCGGGTCCGAACCGGCGGCCCATCTTGGCCGAACGGTGGTGGACGACGTCGGGAAACTTCTGGCAAGGAGAGAGTGAGAGAGAGTCAAGAAGGAGGAGAGAGTAGGGTTTGGGCTTCTCCTAAACCGGTTCCTCCAACCCAAACCATTTGAAACCCAGCTCCAAATAAAATACACCCCAAAAACATAACCCAATAAAATTTTACCTTTTTACTAACCAAAGTTTACCCTTTTTACTGTCTTCAAATATTTCTTCTACGAAAAATTTCTCCGAAATACTCGTCCCTCAAAACATCTCTAGAGTCCTTTGAAACTATAAATTCATTAACGAAGATGGTAAAAACTCATACTAACACTATGCAAGTAATTAGGGTAAAAATTTAAGAGAGTCGGGATGTGACATATGGTAAATATTTTGCCCCAAGTATCGTACCATAAAGATGGTGGAAGCCGTACTCAAGTCTTTTCAAAGCTCAAGAGCTGAAATTCTCATTCATGGTATTCCTACTCTGGTTCACTACCACAAATGTGGCCTATTGATACCATTTTCTAGCTACGTTTGCAGTAATGGTGACTAAACTCCATCATTGTCTCCAACACTCCCACTTGTTTTAACCAATGAACATGTATCGGTGTCCTATGAAAGTCACCAGGGATTCAAATGGTGACATATCTTGGGTGACCAAGGTTCAAATCCCCTTACTAACCCTTTGGGCTTTTGTTCAATTTTTAAAAGAGGAAATTTTACAAACAATACCCCAATTACAAGCCATTCATCATATTGATGTATCAACTTCAACTTCAAAAACTATTAGATTAGGACCCCAACATCAAGATTCGACCTACTGTCAATACATACCGTCTTTAACGGCGTTAAGCCTTCATATTCTTTGGGATAGTTTCGTCTCTTGTTGTTTTAGATGTACTGGGTTTCTTCGTCTTTAGAGTAAGCAACTGCTCTCTCTCCTTCTCTCTTCCTCCCCTCACTCCTTTGTACCCCAAACAAACTTCAGTCTTACACACCTATGGGTTTTTGCTTTGGTTTAAAACTTTAAATTACCAATTTGCTTGTTGGGTTTTTGTATGAAACATGGATGGTGAGGGATATGAGTTTATTGTATTGCATGGATAGTTAAAAATATTTTTTGGGTTTTTGCACGGATTGAGCCAGAGAGTTTTTGGGTTTCTGGCACGGATGGAGCCAGAGAAAAAAATCATAGGCACAACAAAAAAAAACAGAAAGAGAAAACGAAAGGACAAAATTGTCCTTGAGATAGTTTGCACAATGATAGACTTGACACTGTTATTGATGGATGGTACGTTAATTGTATTGAGATTAAATGTTGAGGTACCGATCTAATAGTTTTTAAATTTGGGACATCAAAATGATGAATGATCTTTAGTTCGGGTACTATTTATAAAATTTCATCTTTTTAAAAATTTAGACTGAAGCGAAGTCAAAATATTGTAGATTCGATCATTTCAGTAATTTCATTGAATATCGCGATATTTTGGATGTTTCGTACGATATTTACTAGGTATGAGAAGATAATTTCGGAAGTTGAAAAAAACAATATTTTCGGCGATATTTCGCCGAATTTATCGATATTAAAGACCATGATATTAACTATATCTAGAGTTCTAGACCTCACACTTTTCTATCGGTTTCTCTTCTCTATGTAGAGATATTACATTACTTGAGTTCATCTATGTTCTAAGATCTATGAGTTCATCGATGATGTGGTATGCTTATTTTGAATTGAGGTCTAGATTGGTGTGAATCTAATCCACTCTAAAGTAGAGGATGAATTTCTATTAATCCAATCCCCACTCAGACAGATCTCTACCTTTCTCTCTGCCAGATTGATCTCTTCTAATTTTTGTTTTTGTTCTTGATGACTGTTATGTGATGATTTTTTTTGTAACCGCATAATAGACCCATTTGCAGTTTGAAACCCAAGTTGAGGAATTGACTATTCAGGTTGTTAGTGTTTATTCTTTTGAACAATCATGTTCATCTGGTCAGTTACTAACCAAGAGATCCATGGTCAACCACCGTTATATTTAAATTTAAGGGTTGAAAACAAAACAACTTAACTTTAAAATAATATTTCTCACCATTGGATTTACATCCAAGGGTAATTGACCATGATTCTCTGGATTAGTCACTGAACATGTGAACGCTACTATTCTTTTGAATTTTGTATATAATATTTGATTTGCCTTCTGGGTTGTTAAATTTTGGAGTAAATGCTTGTGACACCCTGTAGTTTATACCTAAAATCAGTTTTGTCCCTCACTTTTTTTTTAAAACTGGTATACCCCTATACTTTGAATTCTCGACTGATTTGCCCTTGTCGTCAATTGACCGTTAAAGAAGACTGTTAAGTTGCTGAGATGACCGGTCTTGCGATTCCAACTCAGCTAGAAACCTGCAACATCGACATAACATGTCTAATATACCCCTGACTATAGTGACTTTTAAAACCAAGAACTAACCAGCTTTGTGAGACGAGCTCGATGGTCTCCAGCTTTACAGGTCCTTCAGCAAGCCTCACCGACGGCGCCGACGAAGAGGCCTTCGTTGTCGTGGCCGCAGCCGAGGGCGACTTTGGGGATTTTGGAGCGGCGGAAGGTGAGGGTTTCGGTGGAGAAGTCGTCGAAGGTGAAGGAGCCGTAGCCGTAGGAGACTTGGTAGAGGCAGGTTTTGGACTTTGAGCTGCAGCCGGGTGAGTCGAGGTGGGGGCAGAGAGGGGAGGAGCAAGGGAGGGAGGAGAAGGAGGAGGATTTTCTCGGGTCGAAAACCGGGTCGGTTTGGGAGTAGCAGCGTTTACAAGGGGCGCATTGGAGCCAGACGATGTAGGAGCCGGTGTCGAGGACCATGTAGAGGTATTTGGGGGGAGAGCCGACGTCGATGCCGATGCCGGTGAAGTACTCGCCGTTGCCTTGGGAGAGGCCGGAGACGATGGAGGAGCTAAACCTGGAGGAGGGTGGGCTGGGTCGGGTGCGGTTGTAGGCGAGGGAGGTGAGGGAGTTGAAGCGGAAGGAGTCACGGCGGAGGCGGAGGTGGAAGAGTTGGGAGTCTCGGCAGCTCCTCACTGAGGTTGATTGATTCGCAAGTCTCGGATTTCTTGGCCAAATACCTCAGAAGCCTCATGTACTCTTGGTTTCGGATGTCTAAAAAGTTGTCTACGCTGCGGCCACCTAGGAGCTCGTTCGTGATCAGCTTCCTGGTGAACTTCCAGTAATTTCCATAAGGTGCAAATGCAAAGGAAGCATTGTAGGTCATTTTTTCGACAGCGGTTGTCTCAGAGCGGTTTATGAAGGAGAGCCATGGGTTTTGAGGAACTCTTTTGCCAACTCCGACGACGTCACCACGATGCATGGGACGGAGCCGAGGCGTAGAGTGAATATGGGACCGAAGCGTAGAGAGAGGTCATGGAAGGAACGGTGGATGTGAGGGCTGAGGAGATGGAAATGGCCGATGATGGGCAAGGCCAAGGGGCTTGGAAGAAGGTCGCCATGGTGTTTCACAAAGAACTTTTTTGAGATGAAGATGGGCAGAACAAGGAAGAGGATGAGGAGGCCTAACTCAGCTACCATGGCTACCACCTAGCTTGTGATGATCCTGTGATTTTTTGAAGGAGAAGGCGTCGAGGTGGTGGAGAGGGAGGGAGAGGGAAGATGGGTCGGAGTCGGGTTCAGATATTTCTGAAAAGGATTCGGGTTGGGAGAGAGAGGGGGTGGAGGGGAGGGGGGAGAGGAGGAGGGTGTGGTGGTCAAGGGCGGCAGAGGAGAGGGAGAGGAGGAGAGTGAAAAAGTTGATGATTCAAAATGGGTTTGGAATTGCTCTGTGGGTAAAATTGTCATCTCAATACCTTGGTCTCATACATGTGTCAACATGTTAGCCACGTCAGCTACATAACGGGTTCACTTGACGACAATGGCAAATCAGTCGAGAATTTAAAATATAGGGGTATACCAGTTTTAAAAAAAAAGTGAGGGACAAAACTGATTTTAGGTGTAAACTACAGTGTGTCACAAGTATTGACTCCTTAAATTTTCCCTGATTGTTAATCCAAGGCTTGTGGCTTTGTGACCCTTTCTCTCTCAAATCTGTCTTTGAATGGTGAGACAATTAGACGAGATAGATCACTTCAAACAGATCTTGCTAATGATATGTTCTTAAAATCGACTTCTTACCTCAGCTTGTTTTTTGGTGGATCTTAGATCGATCTGAAGGTAAAATATATTGAACTCATCAGTTTGTGTTGATTCTTATATTGATTGTTAATTATTTTTGGTATTGTCCTAGTCAATATATAGTATAGTTTCCACTCATTTTTATACTTCTAGTCCCTTTCCTCTCAAATAGAAGCTCTGAACTGTGGTTGTTGGTTGTGGGATTTTCTTCTTATTAAAGTTAGTAAATAATTTGGGAGATGTTGTAATTTGGGGAGCATGAAGGCTCCAGGAGTAGTGTTCTAGATATAATCTTTTGAAGTGTTTGCAGGTATCATTATGAAAGGTTGTCCATTTTCAAATGAGGTTATGCTGACTTCTTGGTAACTTTTCCTTGGAGATGGTCCCCGCAAGATTTACTTCGGATTTCAGGGTAAAATTCGGGGTAGGTCTTGACAGTGGAGTGGAAGAGTGAGAATGAAGACGCCATTGTTGATGATGGTGGTGGTGCCGAAGCAAAAATCTGTCGAAATAGACTATCCTTTTCTGCTCACCCAAAATCCCAGTACTCCGACACGTTTCTCAACAAACCCACTACCTCTTCTCATCTTAATCATCAATCTCACATGGTTCTTCCCTGCTCAGACACAGAGCAATAGGGAAAAGGAAGCAAAGCAAAAATAAAAAATAAAAAATAAAAAGTTCCTAGAAACATTCCTAGAATTTACAAGCACAGAGCAAACATCAAAACAAATCCAAAATAAACTCTCATGTTTTTTACATGTGTATAGAGAGAGATCCAGATAATTGAAGGCGCGTGATATCAATGGTGGTAATGAGGCACAGAAATAAAGCAGAAATGGTTATTAAGAAAAAATATTAAAAACTAAAATAAGGCTGAAAATACAAATGTGCCCATAAAAAATTGGCAGTTAACAAACGACATAACAGAGATAACGGTGCTAGGTACTAAAGTTTAGTCATGGTCAAAACTTTATATACCTTTCTGATATTTTCGAAACTTGAGATACCAAAATTTATAAAGAACAAAAGTTCATATATACCGTTTGGATCAATTTCTCTAACAAGTAACAACTAATATATTAAGATATTAACGAATAATGTTTTAAGAATAGTGTGAAACCCCCATACCCAGGTTCGAATCTCAACCAACGCTAATTGGAGTTAAATTTCAATTTATTTTTAGTGGCCAGTGGAAGGAAGTGTTCTAACATGATCTCTCGATGCGGATTAGTCTCTGAACCTGAAAAGCCTTAGAGGATGCTTTCATTGATACTTTAAAAAAAAACAAAAATAATGTTTTAAGAATGGAAAATAGCTACATTGCTAACTACAGCTAGCTAGCTAGCTAATTAAGCTTACCGCACTGCGGTGGCCAGTTAGCAGCAAATGCAAGAAATTACATTAACATATATGGATGGAAATTAATTCAAAGACAATAAATATAAACATATATAGATTGACAGATTAGTTCTCTAAACTCAGATCAAAGAAAACCCTTGATGGCTGCAGGGACAAAGCTGTCAAGCATTTCAGGCAGAAAAAGATCATCGACGTCGTCGTACAAGTGCTGGTGAGGCTCATCGTGATCATCATAATATTGGGTGCAGGTGGTACTTGAGTCTGAGATTTCAGGATGCCGCCTGCGGCCGCTGCTTATCTCTACCATTGGATTGCTAGAAGTAGGGTGGAGATCTGGCGGCAGGTCGTCGGCATCTTGGCCGGTGAGTTGCTGAACCAAAGCCCTGAATTCCGAGGCGCTCGCTGTAACCTTCATCGGGTTTGATATGTAAACCACTTTGATCGGCTTCTTCTTATTGGACTTATTGCCGCCGGAGCTTCTCGACGTCTTTGATTTGGTCTTAGGCTGATGATGCTTCATCTGTCCGCTGCTACAACTACTACCAACTAGCAGGTTACTATTAGTATCAGCTTCCATCTCTCTCTACCTACCAATCTACTGCTTGCTACTATATATGAGAGAATTCTAGCTCTTGCATCTGTTTCTGTGTGTATGGTAATGGTATGCCATAGAAGAAGAAGAAGAAGAAGAAGAACGAGGGAGGGTGAATTGAGTGAAATAATCAAGTGGGTACCAATTATTTTGCTTCAACGAAAATCGAATGGTTGTGATTTACACGCGCATATATATGCAGCACAATTTCCGTGTATTCACCAATTATTCTTCCACGTGGCGTCTTCTTTAGTCTTCATGATGTCAGCCCTTTTCGATGCGGTTACGTCATAGAAGTAAATGGCATGTGTCTGATCTTTAGGTTTTGACTCGGCTTGGCGCGGCTTCTAGGCGTTCCAACTTCCAAGTAGTTAGCTATATTGTTAGAGCAGTCTAACAGTTTCTCTATATTCTGGGTAGAATGGAGAAGTAAAACTCAAAATCATGGATCTAAATATGTTGTATAGAACTTCATGTTTATAAAAAAAAATATTAATATCGAAACTTCAGGTTCAAATATGATGAACAATGGATCACATGTATAGACACAAAATTTCATGTTTATGCAAACAATTAGAATTGCAAGTCTAATGTAATATTTAAACTTCAGGTTCATAATCTCAAAAATTTCAGGTTCGAATATTATTAGCGAAACTTCTGACTCACTAATATAAGCAATTGTAAACAGAGAATTGAGCAATATAAAAAAAGTATATATGTAGACAAGATCTAATCAAAATAAAAGTGAATTCATAGATCGTGATTATAAATAATAAGCAACAAAAGTTGCACCAACATCTCATAGATCGTCATAGAGTTCATAGAACGAGCGAGCGAAAACGTGTTGATAACGTGTTATACTCTAATAATGAGATAGAGAGAAAAGAGAAGAACAAAATGTAGGAAGATGAAGAAGGAAGGTAGGGATTATATATGATAAGTCCCTATACTATTAAGATATTACCTATAAGTCATCGGAAGATGAATGGACAAGCACTTAATTGACATCTATAATTTTTTTTCCTCCAACTCAAAGAGTTTTCAAATTTTACAAAATTTGTTATTTATTACAACAATAAAATAGTATACGTCTTCACTAATTACAACAGTAAGATAAGTAAAAATGAGAAATTTGTGTTTAAAAAAGTAAAATTTGTTCTCTTTCTCTCAATGGGAGTCTTGAAGAATACGAACATTTAATGCTCTCATTCTCCAAATTTTTTTCATCTCTATCTCTATTTTAAGAAATGAGATAGATAATCTGTTAGTCTTGCTCTTACAGTGAAAGACCTTGCTGTCCAAAACTAATTCATAGCATATAAGTTTACTTAAATCAACAAGAATAAACTGTTCATTTCACACAAACAAAAAGGAATAAACGGTATACATAGCAATGGTTATGTGTCACGCCTCAATTTTTTTGGATAATTTTCAAAAAATTTGGCATGATATAACTTAAAATATTACAATCCCAAAACTTGTTGCAAGACAACTACAAGGAGAACTAAATTCAATGCGGAAATGTAAATGTCACGTAACTCAACACTGAGTTAAATATTACATTTCCTTTTTTTACATAAACTTGAATGTCAAGAAAATGAAAACACTCACATGAGTTTAATACTGTCTACCCCAAATATAAAAATATACAGTGAACAGCAAAACCCAAAAAAAAACCCTGCCACTAAGCCTCTACCTCAACCTTGCTGGTCCTCACCTGCAAGTACCCTACACCAAGAATTGGTGCACAGGGTTGTAAACAACAAACTCGGTAAGCTAAAAAGCCCGTATGAGTAATTCTCAAAATAACACAAAACCTCCACCAACCAATTATATCACAAGAGTAATTTATATCAATAATTAAATCCACAATTCCAACACTTTTTCAAATACATGTACCCATGAGTCCTAGGTATTAATAAATACCCCTCATGACATACAACAACAAATTGAGTACCCATAGGTCCCAGATACCATAAGGCATCTCCCATGACTTACACTGACAGACGGACTAGAGCTCTATTCCTAACCGCAACCAATCACCCAGCCAAAAGCTTGGAACCCAGTTTGACTGTCTAATATCAAAACATAAAAATGATAAATAACATCTTAACCGCAACCAATCACCCGATTAAAGGCTTGGAACCCGACTTGGCTATTTATCCAACAATCACAATATCACAACATCATCATCAACAACGCAAGATCACATCATAAATTATATCCTTCCACATAGATATATTTGCATGAACAAATATTGACATTCTACAAGAATAATCTGTCAATAATCAATAAAATTATGATCACATAAACCTCAAAAATAACATATAAGGAAAACTTATTTTATCTTATCTATGAGCAGTTGACGATCAAACTCATATATTTCAAAAACAAATAATAGCAAAATATTAAATTAAACATCATCATGAAATGACCATAATAAAACTTGGTTCAAAAGTGAACCTTGGTGAGATTTACTCACCTCAATATCCTGCTGCGTTTCCGCAAAACACAAGAGCAAGCCAACTCATAATTTCACAAATCACTTAAAATCACACACATATTAACCTTAGTAACAAAGTACTATAGGAAAAGAAAAACCCTTAACTAACCCTTAACCCAAGGGAGGACAACTTTCCAAGGTCGTCAAACTTAACGACCCCAATAAGGCTGCCTCTAATCCTCAAACCCTAACTCAAACCTTAACCAAGCCTAATATCACACTTAAAGTTCTAAGATGCAAACCTTGCTCACAACCTAGAAATTCTACATCTCAACAAGCTCACAACAATAAGAGCTAGCTAAAACACAGCAAACTAAGCCACAAACACTGTCGGACTTGCTGCCAGGTGCCACCACAGGCGGCGGCGAGTGGGCCCCACGTGCCATTACCAACTTCCGAATTTGAGAAAACTCAAAATATCAAAGTTGTAGATTGAAGGGAGGGAAACATCTTTTATAACTGACAGTTGAGTGATAAACGCAATTTATGCTACTTCCTTAATGTATTTCCGACCCTATTTAGCCTCGTTATTTCCTTAATAACTCCAATTCTAACATGTTTTGTATTTTAGAGTCAATAAAGGCAGATTTACACAAAAGGATGCTAAAACGCAAGAATTGAGCGAAATCCTAATCAAAGGAGGATTCCTGGTGCAGCAAGAAGTCTCATTAAGTCGCAGAATCAAAGGATAAGTCGTTTAGGAAACTTTCCTGTTTTGAAAAGGGAAAGTTGCCCATTTCATTTTAAGAAACTTTCTTATTCTGATTTAGGAAACTTACTACTTTTGAATCTTTCCTATTCTGACTTTCCTAAAATATTTAGGAAACTTTCTTTTCTAATGAGACAGGGAAACCATTTGAAGTCAGGAAACCTAATCCAACTTGGAGTAGGAAGCTGTGAATGTCTATAAAAGGAGGAGGACGAATTCTGCAGAAATCAAGGGATTTATGTGTTAATATAAATCAGAAATTAAGAGATTCTTTCCCTTAATTAATTTCGTCATTTAAATTCTATCCATCCTACCACATTTATCTGATTTTATTTCCCTTGCAGGAACCCTAATTGTGCACCAGGAAAGGAAGGAAAATCATGGATTTTCGTCAAAAAACTAATTGACAGCAGAAGAGGGAAAATTCCTAATCATAGGGATTCCTCATGAAGCAAGGATGCCAAATCCTACATGGATTAGGCCCAAGATGGTCGCCATAAATCAAGGAGAGGGACGGCAAAACCCTAGGGTTTCCTGCCGAGTCTTTCTAGGATTTTAAGACAAGATTTCGTTGTCTAAATTAAGGGATTTATTATGCAATTCAAATCTGGAAATTAATTCCTTAAATTCTTTTGTCTAAAAAATCTGATTTTACAAGACTAATTCCTTCCCTTTTCAGGAACAATAAATGGTGCAGCAAATTAAAGAGGAAGAGCTGATTTTCGGCAATACAAGGAAGGACACTAAATGGCTGATTTGTTGTGGAGATCAAGCAACGTAACTAGTCCATAATTCAGCCAAATTCATCACCTTTGTGCGCAAGAAATTCTAGAGAGTTCCGAAGAGATTTTAATTAATTTGTCAGGCAATTCTCTTGGACTGTTGGATCAAGGTAAAATCAAGGGAGGAGAATAAACCCTAGGTGCGACATGGACACTATAAATAGAAGACATATGCTGAGTTTTGGATATCATCTCTTCACGCACAAATCACACAAAAACAATAGCATCTTTCTTCCTGTAGCCGTGTACATCTAGAAGCCGAGAGGCCAACGTTGGAGAGCAGCCTTCGGACTTCTCCAAGCTGCAGCCGAGATCTTGAAGCTGAGGAGCACTTGCGTCATCATCAACTAGCCCTTGAAGATCATCAAAAAAGTGTAACAACATGCCTGTTCTCTTTTCTTGCGTTAACTTCAAATTCGGATTCAAAGTTGCATGGTTCTATGGTTTGAACTTGTTATTCTTTTAAATAAATGAGTATGATGTTGATATGTTGGATGATTGTGAATGGTTTTATTTGTTTGTCATGCAAATTGTTAAGCATATAGTTACATGTTATATACTAAACCGATTCTGCAGGATTGGTGATTGCTATGATTTGTACTAAGCTTCTTCAAGTAAGTATAGATCTAGAAGTAGTGAAGGCTATGCCTAATGGCCGAGACTATATGTTATGCATCTGGGAGTTAAGCTTCTTCAAGTAAACTCGTGGTGCATTTGAACTCATAATTCTTTAGTTCTTAATGACTTATATATTGTGTGGACGGGTGCCTTCGCATCGATCGCAGCCTTTATATGAGATTGTCTACGTGTTAGGACTTTTCCAATGTAGACGATTATTAAGTAGAATTCGATGGAATGCAATGACTTCTTCAAGCTTGTGTTTCGGGTTCATTGACATATCTTGCTTGACAACATTTTTCATTATTCACATGATAATATATCGATTCATACTCGTTGTTTGAAGGTTGTGTGTGTGGAAGATGATCACTTGTACATAGTAGTTTAGTATCTTTACTTTACTATTTTTGTAGGAATGTTAGAACAAACCTCAAAATCCCCCCTGAAATCATGTAAATGTAATTGCTGTTTATATTCTGTAAATAACTCTTAAATTAGATTCTAATCTGTTTAGTTTTGTAAACGTAAGAGCACCCTAAAAGTCCCCGGATTGATCGAACCTTATTTACCAATACTACAATTGTCAAAACAAGGTTCATAATTGTCGCACGCCCGGAAACGAGCCGCGCCAATTTGGCTGGAATCGGCCGGAAAATGCCCTGAAGCACCAACCCGAATTCAAAAACCAAACCTGCAAATCCAGCGCCCAAACTAGCTCTTTAGGTCACCAAAGAGGTATAAACATCTCTAGAAGAGAAAGGAGAGCAAGACTCATCTAAACTTGGCCAGAATCGTCGGCTTTCCGGTGGAACAGCAGCAGCTCTGCCTCTTCGTGGAGGCTTCCAGGCGGCGAGACGGCGAGCAGGACTGCTCCAAAAATGGAGAAGACATCGGTGCGGATCCAACGGAACCGACGACGTCCAAAATGGTGGCCGGATGAGGAAGAAAACGACCGGAGAAGAAAGAGTGCGTGGGAGGGTTGGGAGAGAGAAGAGAGAGACTGCGAATTGGGCTGCCGCAATTATAAGGTTTTCAAAAATATCTCCTACACATTTTTCTACTTATACTCTTTCCAAAACCGAAAACTAACTTTCTCTGACCATAACTTTCTCATATGACATCTGATTTACGCGTGCTGTGTGTCTACGAAATTGTATGGCCAAACTCTACAACTTTCATGAAGGAAGTTTTTGCAATTAACTTACGGAAAATAAAGTCAACTTTCGGCCTCTTAAAAGTCGAAGCACCTTAAAATTTACTCCCGAAACTTCAACTTC
Organism: Fragaria x ananassa; assembly: GCA_034370585.1. Lineage (NCBI taxonomy): Eukaryota > Viridiplantae > Streptophyta > Magnoliopsida > Rosales > Rosaceae > Fragaria > Fragaria x ananassa. The sequence continues at coordinate 17,322,087 of CP139754.1, forward strand.
GCACAAACTAAAGAATTTCCATAAATATTCCTTCATTAATTCCGAAAATAATACAAGGAAAATTGATATGAAAATCTAGAGTATTAGAATCTACCACCCTTAAAAGAATTTCCCGAAATTCAAAGATACTAACTTAAAAACAACTTGAGGTACTTAGCTCTCATGTCCGACTCTAACTCCCAAGATGCATCACCCTTATCATGGTGACTCCAACACACCTTAACCAAATCGACTTCCTTCCTTCGAAGCCTCTTGGTTGATCTATCCAAGATTCAAACTGGTTCAACAACAAAGGTTGCGTCCGCATTCACTTTGACAACACTATAGTCAATCACATGTGACGCATCCGGATTATACTTCCTCAACAAGGACATATGAAACACATTGTGTACCCTGGACATGATAGGAGGTAAGGCAAGCCGATAAGCCAAATCTCCTACTCTCTCCAAAATCTCAAAAGGCCCAACATACCTAGGAGCCAACTTCCCCTTCTTGCCAAATCTCACCACTCCTTTAGTAGGTTAGACCTTCAAGAACACATGATCCCCAACATCAAACTCTACTTGCCTCCTCCTCAAATCAACATAGCTCTTTTGCCTGCTTTGCGCCGTTCGGATCCTATCTCGGATAATAGAGACCTTCTCAGACGTCTCTTGAACAATATTAGGACCCAACAACTTACTATCACCCACCTCCGCCCAACAAATAGGAGATTTACACGGTCTCCCATAGAGTGCCTCATATGGTGTCATACCGATACTAAAGTGATAACTATTGTTGTAGGCAAACTCAATCAATTGGAGGTGATCCTTCCAACTTTCCTTGAAGTCCATGACACAAGCCCTCAACATATCTTCTAAAACCTGATTCACTCACTCAGTTTGAAGGTGAAATGATGTACTCATGTCTAAGGTAGTACCCATGGCTTTCTGAAAACCACCCCAAAATTTTTAGTGAATCGGGGGTCTTGATCTGAAACAATCGAAGTAGGCACTCCATGAAGTCTCACTATCTCCTTCACATACAACTTGCACAAAGCATCTACTGTGTACGTCATTGATGGAGACTACATCGACTACAAAATAAACAATGCAACCTCACACAATTATTACCCTTCAAATGTCATCGTTAGTATAGAATAAGTAGGGATCGTTCAGTCCGGGGATGTCAAAAGGGTGAATTGAACTTATAAGTGCTAATACATATTCACATATTCACATATTCACATAATACACATAGAAATTGGGGGGTTTTGGAAAGATTTATCCAACTAAAACTACCGCAGAAATAAAACCTAAACTAGCATATATACATGTGATCGATAACTTCACACAAAACAAGAAACAAAAAAAACACTCAAGAACATGTAACAAATCATGCAAGATTTTCGGTACAGCAGTTTCAACACATCCTAAACTCTACTTCAATTCTGATTCTGATTTAGAGCCCTTCACGGTTACTCCAATCGTTAAGACTTCACAAGTATTTAGAATCAACTTCGCGTGTAATCCTAAATTTGTATGCTAACTCGTTTAATAACACTTCGCGTAGAAATTAAACAAGAAAACACATAAGCATAGTAAGCCGAATCAGAAACATGCACAAGGTATGACGTCACTCATCCTATTAACATGCAAGTTTTCATAATTATACTTAACCACTTTTAAGCAACAAAGACCTAGACAACTTCGTGTATGACTAAATCATATATCACTTTGGTAGATGAAATCGCAAGCCCACATAACAACCATGGCCTTAAGCTGTATGCAACCATTGATTTTGCCTGCTCGATTCAGAAAACTAATCGAATACAATCAAGAACACATTGAAACATGCTGCCCTAAATCTAACACAGAAAATATCATATGAACAACTTTGTAACAATCGTCATACATAAGTTATAAATATCAGAAAATCTAAACATGTTACAAAACCAAATCGGCAACCATAGAGACATACAATCTTCATAGACAAAGTATTGTAAAATTACAGAAACATAAACAGCCATGAGAAGAATGTATCACACTTTGTAGAAACCTTGAATGGTGGCTGCAAAGGTGGTGGAATTGGTGATGGAATTATACAAAGCAAAAGGGAGATGGTGGTGGTTCAGCTAATCTAGTTTCTGTATAGGGTTTATGGTGAGAATTTGGTAAAGTTCCGGCTTGTGTTTGTATGGAAGATGTGATGATCAGTTCGTTGATGAAGCCTCCTATTTATAGAGGGAGAGCAGCCTTGAACTTTAATCCTAGCCATTCGTCAATTTCTAATCCAATGGCTCTTATTAAGTCACACTTTAAACCTGATTTCTTTCCTTGAGTAAAAGAAGACATTTTCCTTGTATTTCTCCTCAATTTGGCGTCATAGCTTTCTCTTCTTTTCCTAGAATGATGACCAGGTTCATTCTCTTATTTCCTTGAATTATGCAAGCTAAAAGACATCATAAAATCTAATTTGATTTCCCAGCAATTGTCATGGCATTTACAAAAAGTTTGCATGATAAATTTCCATAAATCTTTCTGATCAATGCCAATGTTTTTTTTTCTTCTCCTTGGTTTGCTCCTCTTTCTCTTTTCTCTCTTCCTGAATTATCTCCTTGTTTAATCCTCAATTTGCGCTGCATTATCTCTTCTTTAATTTCTTAAAATAAGAAAGAAGAAATAAAATAAAGATAAGGTAATTATCATAAATGTTACAGAATCATCGAATAATGAAGACTCTTAATCCAACTAGGTTTCCTAGTTGCACAAGGAGTCCTACTATAAATAAAACTCTTGATAAATTCTGCGTTTTCAGCTCGTTTTAACACAATATACAACCGACTCTACCATAACTCTTAACTTGACAAAATGACTCAATATTACAACAATAAGGGTTAAACAAAGTATAAATGGAGGTAAACACATATTAAGAATGTTGCATTTTATGCTCCTATATGTCACCGACACAGGAAGGAAATGTGCTGACTTCGTCAAACGGTCCACAATCACCCATATAACATCATGTCCAAGCTTGGACTTAGGCAGTCCAGTCACAAAGTCCATAGAAATCTGCTCCCACTTCCAAGTAGGAATAGGTAATGGCTGCAACATACCTCCAGGCCTCTGATGCTCCGCCTTCACCTGCTGACAAGTGAGGCACTTGGACACATACTCTGCTACATCTTTCTTCATCCCATTCCACCAAAACTGCTTTCGTAAATCTTTATACATCTTGGTGCTCCATGCGTGCACCGTATAACGAGACCGATGTGCCTCCTAAAGGATCTTCCCTTTGAGATCATTACTACCGGGAACACACAATCTCAATCTATACCTCAATCCACCATCTAATTCAACCGACCACTCGGAAGGACAATCATCCAACAAGTCCACCACTAACTCTGCCAACTTTGCACGTGAGAACTCGTCATATGTTTGGCCTTGAATGATCTTGGAAATCAAGGTGGGTTGCACAGAGGCGCTTCCAAGGAAGATCCCCTACTCCCTGCCTGATGGCAGAATACCAAACTCATATGCAGTCTCCAACATGAGCCACTCTTGCACCATGATAGAGGCGACTATACCCCTAGGCTTCCTGCTCAATGCATCCTCCACTACATTGGCTTTCCCAGGGTGATACTCTAAAGTGAAGTCATAGTCCTTAAGAAGCTCCATCCACCTCCTTTGCCTCATGTTCAAATCTTTCTGAGAGAATAAATACTTCAAACTCTTATGATCAGAAAAGAGTTCAAACTTCTCTCCATACAAGTAATGCCTCCAAATTTTCAAGGCAAATACCACCGAAGCTAGCTCTAAGTCATGAGTGGGGTAATTCTTCTCATGAACCTTCAACTGTCTAGAGCCATAAGCCACAACACTGCCAAGCTGCATCAACACACAACCTAAACCCCGATGAGATGCATCGCTATAAACAACATAGCCAACTCCACTAATAGGAATGACCAACACTGGGGCGGTAGTCAACCTAGTCTTCAACTCCTCAAATGCCTTCTCACACTCATCGGTCCACACAAACTTGGCATTCTTCTTTGTCAACTTGGTCAAAGAAGAGGCAATACTAGAAAATCCCTCAATAAATCTCCGGTAGTATCCTGCTAACCCAAGGGAACTACGAATCTCTATAGGAGTAGTGGGACGACTCCAATTCAACACCGCCTCCACCTTAGAGGGATCCACCGAAATCCCCTCCCTTGATACCACATGACCAAGGAACTTGACCTCTTCCTTCCAAAACTCACACGTCCCAAACTTAGCATACAACTTGGCCTCCCTAAGAACATGTAGTATGATCCGTAGATGCCTATCATGATCCTCTAAAGTCTTAGAGTTAATCAAAATATCATCCACAAATACTACCACAAACACATCCAGATAAAGACTGAACACGCGGTTCATCAAATCCATAAAAGCAGCAGGGACATTGGTTAGACCAAAAGACATAACAATAAACTCATAATGCCCATATCTAGTCCTGAAAGCGGTCTTCGGAATATCCTCCTCCTTCACCCTCAACTGGTGATAACTGGACCTCAGATCAATCTTAGAGAATACCTTAGCACCTCTAAGTTGATCAAACAAATCATCAATCCTTGGCAAGGGATACCTATTCTTGATGGTCACCATATTCAAATCCTGATAGTCCACACACAACTGGAGTGTATCATCCTTCTTCCTCACAAACAACACCGGTGCACCCCAAGGTGAGGTGCTAGGTCTAATGAATCCCTGCTCAAGAAGACCCTCTATCCGAACCTTCAACTCTTGAAGCTCAGTTCTCCCCATTTGATAAGGAGTCTTTGATACCGGTGAAGTACCTGGTACCACATCTATAGCAAACTCCATTACCCTCTTAGGAGGTAACCCCAGAATCTCCTGGAAAACATCACTAAATTCAGAGACTACTGCAATATCCACAATATCCATGGTACTACCAGTAGCCTCTGTTTTGGCCACGATCCTCAGCATGAGTAGAGAGATGGTAGCAGTCAATGCCTCTAGGGATGCAGGTGTGTCACCTCGCGGACGAGAAAAGAGAGTAGGGTTGTTGTTGTAGTGCGCTGACCTGTACTTCTAAACAAACAAAAGTAAGGCTCCGGTGCCACCTCGCAGACGAGGAATTACGAGCACAGAACGAATCGATACTCACGGTATGTCGCGAGTAGAGCAACCAAGGAGAGATCAAGGGTGATCCGGGATGAGTCCAAAAGGGCTCGGAGAACTAAGGCAAGGCTTAGAACTAGGGTTTCGAGAGGCTCGAAGGTATTAATTGGGTTGAAAGTTTGTTTGTTTGTATTGAGTTGTTTGTTTTTTGAGAGAGAGCTTTCTGTAAGCCTTCGAGCCCCTTTATATAGTAGCTCGCCTTCTGCTAGAAGTAATCACTATCCAAGTCGGACTCTGAAACAGAATACCACAAGGACACTGCTTCACCCATGTGAACCAACCATCTGCGTGACGCGTGTCCATTTCGCACAACACATTTCGCATAGGTCACTGCCTCCGCGCTGCTCAACTGTAGAGTCTTATGCAGACTCAAATTAGGAACGTCTTTACCCCGCGGGGTGTCACAGTCCTTGTGAAAACCTATCTCGCACTGGCCGCGAACTCAAACCATCTCGCGAGCTCCTGAAGCTTGCTTCCATCTAGCGGGCCCTTGAAGCTCGCGAGCTTTAGAAAGGCTTTTTTTCATTAAAAGGGCCATAGGAGTTGGCCTAAAGTATGTCAAAGACTTGTAGGAGTCTTCAACGATAAATGTGGCGTAGGTGATCACGTTCATACGGACTCCGCCTCTTGCTTCTTCGCAAAGTCTCCTATGCGGAGCCATCTCGCCTTGCCTTCATGTACTTCTACGCGAAGTCCATCTCGCATGCAACCTTACATTTCGTATGCATATAGACCTCGCATGCAAACTGTATCATCTAGCTCGCGGTACCTTGTAGGCAGCTAAACATCAGACCAAGTCAACCCACGTCTTCTAGTCTTCTATGCGAACTGTCTACCTAGCTCGCATGACTTTGTCGGCGGGCCATCACTTGTAAACCCAATTATTTGGGCTCACTGGTGTGACATGGATCAAGAATTTAATTAATATTCACTTAGACATTTACTGTCCAGTAAAATATTAATATGGGTGCAAACAGCCTCAATGTGTGCCAACACTCCTTCCCACATGGTCGTGTCTGACCTATGACAACGATAGCGACAGCTCGACTGTCTAGGAATCTGGAATGACACTACCATATCAAAATAGTCAATTAAAGCATGGTTAGGCCTTAGCCAATCCACTCCAAAAATCACATCATAGGAGCGGTCTGGAATCACAATGAGAGAAGCAAGGAACTCTCTACCACTAATCACTATAGGGCATGCTTCACACAAGGTGCCAAGCTCAATAGAAACACCGAGAGGCAAAGAAACACACAAAGATCTAGTCAAGCCTAATGCCCTCACCACCGAGTTAGATATGAAGGAATGGGTTGCCCCCGTATCAAACAAAACTGCAACAAGTAGATCATAAACAAGAATGGTACCTTCCACTCCCGTACCACGCTGACTAATGGCATATACTCTGGTTGGTGCTAGAAGTAATGGTCTCTACTGAACACCCTGCCCTCCAGCCTGAGGTCAGGTGCAATCCCTGAAAAAATGGCCTTCCTGCCCACAAGTGAAGCATCCCTGCCTCCTGGGCTTCGTACATGCCGAAGAGAAGTGGCCCGGTTCACCAAAGTTGAAACACTTCAAGGGTGCTGTTTGCCTAATAGGTGGAGCCCTAATAGGTGCAGCTGCTGCTCTAGCTGGAGCCAGCTGATGAGTCCGCCGCCTCTTCCTATAACCACCTCTGTGGTCCCCTGAGCTGCTACTCCCTACCAGGGCCTTGCCCTTCCCCTGAACATCTCTCTGCCTCTCTATCCCATGCATGACCTCCTCCTGCTCAACTACAAGGGCACTCTCAACCGCTTCTGCTAGAGTAGCAAATCGGTGGGAAGTCACCAACTTCTGGAGCTCATGCCTCAAACCCTGAATGAACTTCCGTGCCGAATCCATTGCATCCATCGCTCTAACAAAATGATACAGCTGAGAAAACCGGGCCTCATAATCCCTGACACTCATCAAGCCTTGCACCAGAGCTATGAACTCAAGCTCCAACTGCTCCCTCACTGTATTAGGAAAATACTTCTCCTGAAAGAGCTGAACAAATCCCTCCCAAGTCAGGGTGGTCACATCTCGAGATCTCTCTACCCCGCTCCACCATACCCGTGCCTCATCCTTGAGAAGAAACATAGCGATACACATATTTTCAATCTCCATACACGTGATCATGGTGAAGTATGTCTCAATGCCCTTTATCCAATGATCAGCTACGAGATAGTCTGTACCTCTAAGAAAGAAAGACGCTCCTAACCTGATGACACCCTGAGCCAGCCTGGCCAGACGTAGACCATCATCTACCACAATTGGCACCGGCACCTCCAACACCACCTCCTCCTCAAAGAAATCATCCACAGGTGGAGCCCTACGTCTGCCTCTGGCCCCACTTGCCCCTCTGGCCCTATCGGTCCCTCTAGCCCTACCTCGGCCTCTAGCTCTCCCTCGCTAAAGATCTATCACCTAAGAAGCAAGTAAACCTTGGTTAACTCATGCATAAAATTTAAACCAAAGTATAAGGCAATTGCGACATTTAGTAACCAAGGCACTAACTCAAAATGGAACACAAAGATTCAAAATCCCACTAACAGAGAGTACTCTCTACTCTGACATCCTATTGACCTAGAGGCAACACCCTTCACATACCCAATGACATATCAATATCGAAGAGCTTATGATGGTGATCCGCTGCAGTCGGGCCATCACTCCAAAGTATTGATTATCACCAAATATGTAACCCTGGCTCTGATACCAAACTGTCACGCCCCAATTTTCGAAGAATAATTTTCAAAATTTTTGGCATGATATAACTTAAAATATTACAATCCCAAAACCTGTTTCAAGACAACTTCAAGGAGAACTAAATTCAATGCGGAAATGTAAATGTCACATAACTCAACACTGAGTTAAATATTACATTTCCTTGTTTACATAAACTTGAAAGTCAAGAAAATGAAAACACTCACATGAGTTTAATACTGTCTGCCCTAAATATAAAAATATATAGTGAACAACAAAACCCAACAAAAAACCCTGCCACTAAGCCTCCACCTCAACCCTACTGGTCCTCACCTGTAGGTCTAACCCCTACACCAAGAATTGGTGCACCGGGTTGTAAACAACAAACCCTGTCACACCCCAATTTTCAAATGGAATTTTCAAAATTTTTGGCATGATATAACTTAAAATATCACAATCCCAAACCTGTTCCAACAACAACATCCCACAACTAAAACTCAATCGTAGAAAAGTAAATAGCCTACAACTCATCACTGAGTTAAATATTACATTTCTTTGTTTACATAAACTTGCAATTCAAGAATATGAAAATCATCTCATGAGTTTAATGCTATCTACTCAGTTAACAAAACTATACATAGTACAGCAAAAACCAAAAATGACTCTGCCACTACGCCACCGTTTCAACCCTGCTGGTCCTCACCTGCAGGTCTAACCCTTACACCAAGAATTGGTGCACCGGGATTGTAAATTAACAAACCCGGTAAGCTAAAAAGCTCGTATGAGTAAACTCAAATAGCACAATATTTCTCAAATCTAGAAATTTCACAAAAGAAATTTATTGATAGGAGCATAAAATGCAACGTTCTTAATATGTTTTTACCTCCATTTATACTTTGCTTAACCCTTATTGTTGTAATATTGAGTCATTTTGTCAAGTTAAGAGTTATGGTAGAGTCGGTTGTATATTGTGTTAAAATGAGCTGAAAACGCAGAATTTTTCAAGAGTTTTATTTATAGTAGGATTCCTTGTGCAACTAGGAAACCTAGTTGGATTAAGAGTCTTCATTATTTGACGATTCTATAACATTTGTGATAATTACCTTGTCTTTATTTTGTTTCTTCTTTCTTATTTTCAGAAATTAAAGAAGAGATAATATAGCGCAAATTGAGGATTAAACAAGGAGATAATTCAGGAAGAGAGAAAAGAGAAAGAGGAGCAAACCAAGGAGAAGAAAAAGGAAACGTTGGCATTGATCAGAAAGATTCATGGAAATTTATCATGCAAACTTTTTGCAAATGCCATGACAATTGCTGGGAAATCAAATAAGATTTAATGATGTCCTTTAGCTTGCATAATTCAAGGAAATAAGAGAATGAACCTGGTCATCATTCTGGGAAAAGAAGAGAAAGCTATGACGCCAAATTGAGGAGAAATACAAGGAAAATGTCTTCTTTTACTCAAGGGAAGAAATCAGGTTTAAAGTGTGACTTAATAAGAGCCATTGGATTAGAAATTGACGAATGGCGAGGATTAAAGTTCAAGGCTGCTCTCCCTCTATAAATAGGAGGCTTCATCAACGAACTGATCATCACATCTTCCATAAAAACACAAGCCGGAACTCTACCGAATTCTCACCATAAACCCTATACAGAATCTAGATTAGCTGAACCACCACCATCTCCCTTTTGCTTTGTATAATTCCATCACCAATTCCACCACCTTTGCAGCCACCATTCAAGGTTTCTACAAAGTGTGATCCATTCTTCTCATGGCTGTTTATGTTTTTGTAATTTTACAATACTTTGTCTATGAAGATTGTATGTCTCTATGGTTGCCGATTTGGTTTTGTAACATGTTTAGATTTTTTGATATTTATAACTTATGTATGACGATTGTTACAAACTTTTTCATGTGATATTTTTTGTGTTAGATTTAGGGCAGCATGTTTCAATGTGTTCTTGATTGTATTCGATTAGTTTTCTGAATCGAGCAGGCAAAATCAATGGTTGCATACAGCCTAAGGCCATGGTTGTTATGTGGGGTTGCGATTTCATCTACCAAAGTGATATATATATGATTTAGTCATACACGAAGTTGTCTAGGTCTTTGTTGCTTAAAAGTGGTTAAGTATAATTTTGAAAACTTGCATGTTAATAGGATGAGTGACGCCATACCTTGTGCATGTTTCTGATTCGGCTTACTATGCTTATGTGTTTTCTTGTTTAATTTCTACACGAAGTGTCTTTAAACGAGTTAGCATACAATTTAGGATTACACGCAAAGTTGATTCTAAATACTTGCGAAGTCTTAATGATTAGAGTAACTGCGAAGGGCTCTAAATCAGAATCGGAATTGAAGTAGAGTTTAGGATGTGTTGCAACTGCTGTACCGAAAGTCTTGCATGATTTGTTACATGTTCTTGAGTGTTTTTTTTGTTTCTTGTTTTGTGTGAAGTTGTCGATCACATGTATATATGCTAGTTTAGGTTTTACTTCAGCGGTAGTTTTAGTTAGATAAATCTTTCCAAAACCCCCCAATTTCTATGTGTATTATGTGAATATGTGAATATGTATTAGCACTTATAAGTTCAATTCACCCTTTTGACATCCCCGAACTTAACGATCCCTACTTATTCTATACTAACGATGACATTTGCAGGGTAATAATTGTGTGAGGTTGCATTGTTTACTTTGTAGTCGATGTAGTCTTACCTATGAGCCGTTGGCGATCAAGCTCATATATTTAAAAACAACCTAAAATAGCAAAATACTAAAATTCAGATCATAATCATTATCATCATCAAATGACCATAATTAAACTAGGTTAAAAAGTGAACCTTCGTGAGATTTACTCACCTCAATATTCTGCTGCGTTTCCGCAAAACACAAGAGCAAACCAACTCAACAATTTCACAAAGCACTTAGAATTACACAATTAAAAACCTTAGTACAAAACACAACAAGGATTAAAATACCCTCAACCTAAGGTTTCCCAAAGAAGGGCAATCCTTCCTCCAAGACCTCCCAAGGTCATCGGACACTCAACAACAAACCAATACTACCACCAAGAACAAACTTCCCAAGTTCCCGACCTAACGAACACCAAGAAGAAACTTAGCACCTAAGATGCAAAAAACCTAACCAACACTTAGCCATCACACACAAACAACACCCTAGCAACTACAAGGACTAGCTAACACAACAACCAAGGCCTTTACCCTGCCCGGACGCGCCGCCACAGGCGGCAGCGAGTGAGCCTCACGCGCCTCCACCAAACTTCAAAATTTGGGGAAACTCAAAACATGAAACTTGTAGATTGAAGTATGGAGAACAACTTTAATACCTGAGGTTTCAACCAATTCAGCCGGGATCGGCCGAAAAACACCCCGCAATACCAACCCGGAAATCAAAATCCAAACCTACAAAACTGGCCTCAAAACTTGATTTCTAGATCACCAAAGGGTAGAAACATCTCAAGAAGAGCGAAGAGCAAGACTCGCCTAAGCTTGGCAGGAATCTGCGTCGAAATCACTGGTTTTCCAGCGGAACAGCAGCAGCTCCACCGCTTCGTGGCAGCTTCTAGGCGGCGCGACGGCGAGCAAGACTACCCCAGCAGTGGAGAAGAGACCTGTGCCAACCCAACGTAACTGACGGTGTCCAATTTGGTGGCCGGATGAGAGAAAACTCGGTTGGAGAAGAGAGAGTTCGGAAGAGGGAGGAGAGAGAAAGAGAAAAAAACTGATTTAGGTTTCCCAAAATATCTCCAACACAATTTTCTACTTGTACACTTTCCAAACCTAGAAACTAACTTCCTCTGACCATAACTTCTTCATACGACAACCGATTTATGCGTGCCATATGTCTACGAACTAGTATTGACGAGCTCTACAACTTTCATGAAGGAAGTTTTCAGAAATAACTTACGAAAAGTAAAGTCAACTTTTGACCTTTTAAAAGTCAAAGCACCTTAAAAGAAAACTCCCGAAACTTCAAAATTCGCACCACCAAAAAGAATTTCCATAGATAATCTTTCATTAAAATGGAAATAATGCAAGGAAAATGATATGAAAATCAGGGGTATTACAAACCCGGTAAGCTAAAAAGCCCGTATGAGTAATTCTCAAAAGAACACAAAACCTCCACCAACCAATTATATCACAAGAGCAATTTATATCAATAATTAAATCCACAATTCCAACACTTTTTCAAATACATGAACCCGGTTTGACTGTCTAATATCAAAACATAAAAATGATAAATAACATCTTAACCGCAACCAATCACCCGATTAAAGGCTTGGAACCCGGCTTGACTATTTATCCAACAATCATAATATCACAACATCATCACCAACAACGCAAGATCACATCGTAAATTATATCCTTCCACATAGATATATTTGCTTGAACAAATATTGATATTCCACAAGAATAATTTATCAATAATCAATAAAATTATGATCACATGAACCTCAAAAATAACATAGAAGAAAAACTTGTTTTATCTTACCTATGAGCCGCTGGCGATCAAGCTCATATATTTTAAAAACAAATAATAACAAAATATTATTTGTTATTAAGAAGCCAAAAGTTGACTTTATTTTCCGTAATTTATTTGCAAAAACTTCCCTCATGAAAGTTGTAGAGTTTGGCGATACGACTTTGTAGACACGTAGCACGCGTAAATCGGATGTCGTATGAGAAAGTTATGGTCAAAAGAAGTTAGTTTTCGGTTTTGGAAAGAGTATAAGTAGAAAAATGTGTGGGAGATATTTTTGGAAACCCTATAATTGCAGCAACCCAGTTCTCAGTCTCCCTCTTCTCTCTCCCAACCCTCCCACGCACTCTTTCTTCTCCGGTCATTTTCTTCCTCATCCGGCCACCATTTTGGATGCCGCCGGTTCCATTGGATCCGCATCGACGTCCTCTCCATTTCTGGAGCAGTCTCGCTCGCCGTCTCGCCGCCTGGAAGCCGCCATGAAGCGGTGGAGCTGCTGCTCTTCCGCCGGAAAGCTGGCGATTCCAACCAATTTTAGGTGAGTCTTGCTCTCCTCTCTCTTCTAGAGATGTTTATACCTCTTTGGTGACCTAAAGAGCTAGTTTGGGCTCTGGATTTCCAGGTTTGATTTTTGAATTCGGGTTGGTGCTTCGGGGCGTTTTCCGGCCTAATTGGCTCAACTGTCAGGTATAAAAGATGTTTCCCTCCCTTCAATCTACAACTTTGATGTTTTGAGTTTTCTCAAATTCGGAAGTTGGTAGTGGCGCGTGGGGCCCACTCGCCGTCGCCTGTGGTGGCGCGTGGCATCGAGTCCGGCAGTGTTTGTGGCTTAGTTTGCTATATTTTAGCTAGCTCTTGTTGTGAGCTTGTTGAGATATAGAATTTCTAGGTTGTGAGCAAGGTTTGCATGTTAGAACTTTAAGTGTGATATTAGGCTTGGTTGAGGTTTGAGTTACGGTTTGAGGATTAGAGGCAGCCTTATTGGGGTCATTAAGTTTGATGATCATGTAAAGTTGTCCTCCCTTGGGCTAAGGGTTAGTTAAGGGGGTTTTCTTTTCCTATAGTACATTGTTACTAAGGTTAATATGTGTGTGATTTTACGTGATTTGTGAAATTGTGAGTTGGCTTGCTCTTGTGTTTTGCGGAAAGGCAGCGGGATATTGAGGTGAGTAAATCTCGCCAAGGTTCACTTTTGAACCAAGTTTTATTATGCTCATTTGTAGAACCAATACATTTACCATTGTACCCTTTTAGAATTTCTTTATAGATATATAGCAAGTATAAAACAGTCAATCACAAAGACTGTTTTGAGATAAAATAATCTAGAACCATGGTATTAAAAATAAAATAAAATCCATAATGATTTAATGGTAAAAATATCATTATATGTAAAAAGGGAAATATCTTCATAATGTCGATCTATTTAATAAAGTTTTTAACTAAAATCATTGTTGTCCATCATTTCAGGCACAACCCAATAACACAGCTTGGCACATCACCATTTGGTGTAGTGGCATCAGTCTCCCCTATGAAAATAGGTGGTCGTGAGTTCAAACTCATAATAGAATCGTTGTTGCATTTGAGTTATTTGATTGATAAAAAAAAATAACACAACTTGAAACCCGCACTGAATAAAACAAGCAGAACTCATACGAAAGCTGGTCATTTGCATGTCAATGAGAGAAAATAGACATGGAGCAGACATTGAAATGACCCATTATTTTAAGTTTAACTATTTCAAGATCTCTAGATTTCTTTCTATTTATATATATCCTCCATATTTTTCTAAATCTTCTTATTGTTCTAAGATATTCCGTTGTGTGTGTATTGATCTTATGCTATTAGGATAAGGAATCATGATTCCATATAATGCTAGGTTTACAGGTCAGAATAAGATTATGTTTTCCTTCCCCATACCTAAAAGGTACTCTGTATTTTCCTATATAAACAGCTCCTATCAATAAATAAAATACAACAGTTCTATGATTCTATTTGATATCTTCTCTCAAATCACTTTTGCTTTTTCACGTTATCAGTAGCTCTTGATCTGATAGCACTACCACTTTTAAAAGATCACTACCCTATTATCTTATCGAAAAAGCCATAAGTCCACTAGGCCCCACCATAGCACCTTCGGCCACCGTCCGACATCCTCTAGCACCAACCGGCCACCTATTCTTCCCGACCGACTCCGTTTTTCACGCACGCCGTCATAGATGTCTGGCCTTCTGCCGTCGATTTCTGGTTGTCAATCGATCTTTTTCGATAATAGTTTTTGGTTTCAAGTATTGAAGAATCTAAGGTACGTTCAACAATAAGAATTTCAAGTTATTTCCGTTTAAATAACTTTGGGGATAAAGTCCCTTCCCCCTTCTTCTATTCCAATTCCTTGCCTGGTTTGTGTATTTGCATAAAATCTTAGAACATTGTTCGCGGGTCCAGATTGTGTTGGATCAATCTTTAGCATTCCTCTATATTGTGTTGGATTAATCCTTGAGATGAGACAAACCATATAAAGCATCATATTAGTGACCATAATCGGGTCTTGAGACTAATTACAACTTCGTTTTTGTATGCAAAAGCAATGTCACATTTTGCTCATTTGAAGTTTTGACGGACTCAATACCCAAGGCAAATCATCATTGGGTATTTGTAGAAACTGTCATTAAAAAGGATTACACCATATATATTGATCTCAAGGCTAAAAGGCCAAGGTGTCGAGATTACGTTCTCTACCAATCAAATTTTTTTAGGCGCCACATCGACAAAAGCCTTCAAATGCATTATGTACAGAAAGTAATGTGGAATGCACCATGGAGCGTTTCTTGAAACGTTCATCTAACTACCTTGTGGAGCTACTAGTTAAGTGGATTGTTTACCACTTATTTGATTACATATTGTCGATAATTTTTCGTGGCATCATGTTTAATAATCTTTGGCGGACTTGATCATTACCAACTCCTAGGCCCTCCAATTTAGTTTATGTTCATGTCAGGGAGATTACTCACTAGTTATGGAGTTTACTATATTAGAATTATTGACAAGGCTTGATTTTGATCATACTATTGCAAACGGGAATTGCATTTACGCTAATGAGATAAACGTATTAGCATGCGCACGTAGGAATAACCCCCCGTGTGGTGAAGGCAATGTGTGTCACGGCAACGACAGAAGAGGCCGCGTCGATGTCTAGAAAAGAGGGGGGAGGCGCCACCAGCCCTAGTGGCGACACTCTCGGCCTAGACACCAACTTGTCAAATCTAATCACACCATCTCATGACAATACAACCGTTGTGGATCAAGCGATCACTGGTTCAAGAATTGTCAAGCTAATTCTAATGTTGTGACAGCATACAAAAAGTACAAAGAATCGCTTGAGATCAATTGTACTAAGAATCAAGGAGATGACACCAATGTCAATCTCATGATCACAGACTTCAAAGGATCAAATTCTGACGTAAATGTCACTGACTTTGACGTCATTGGCTAGTCTGTTTTCTCCTTTCCAAGCTATTTAATAAGGCATCATGTGAATGCCATGATAGTTTCTTGCTTTTCACATTAGTGCTTTGAATAAATTTTTCTTTTTCAAAATATTCTTCCTTTGTCTCTCATGGTTTGTATTAATTTATTACAATATGATGTACGTTTTTTACAACGTCCTTAGAAACATGGCATATTTACAATCTATATAGATAAGATTGTGCCGTTTTGGTCTCTTCTAAGTGAAGATGATGCACGGCCTCGCATCCTTAAGGAGGATTGCCTTTGTGTTTTCGGTCAAGTCTTATACCTTATAGCGGATTTTCCATCATCCATTATCAACTAGGGTCATCCAAGCTCAGTGAATTGTGCGAAATTAAGGAGATAGTTGTATCAAGTAATCCTCTTACTATGGATCAACCACGCGTAAACCTAGTCATACTAGAATGGAGTTACCAAAAGTTTTTTGATCTTGAATCCCCCTTATGCTATTAACTAATTGCCGTCTTTCATAAGACATTGAAGACTGGATATACCGCGCATGTTTGATGAGCAAACACATCACTTTTGGCTAAGGGAATAGCCTACATGCCACCTACGGAAAATAGCAATTTGTCCCTTCTAGACAGCCAACTTCGTACGAGCTTTGTGCACAGCTTCGGATGAACTAGAATGTGAATCATATATCAATGGAAAGCTCTATGAGTGTAATTTTCAGAAAATCTTGCGGTTTGTCAATATCTATTTCTATGACGAAGTTATGACTGTTTTAGTGTGCAAAGGTGATTATGCGTGGAAATTTTTATACACTCTTGGGATTGCAGCTTTCTGTAGCTTCTTTCAATCCTTCTAAATGGTTCAAGTGAAACTATTTACTCATCTATCTACTCCCTTTTTGTAGATATGTCTCTTGGAGATATTGAGTGCCTCGCAGATAGTGAAACTAGCCACAGCATTCTAAGGAACCGGTAGTTAATTCTAGCTTTAGTGCCTGTTGTAAATCTTTTGTGACTACAATGATTGGATCTTCACCGGTCATTCAGGGACACGATTCCAATCAATTGTTGTTGTCTCATGGCACCATGATCAACATCACATATGCTCTTTATGCACTTAGAGGCAATCGAACTTTGTTGAGCTTCAAAGACATTCAGGCTACTATTTTCACTTGAAAGCATATATTGAGAATGGAGAAGAGTTATTTTGTGTACAACTTCTCATGAATGCGGACTAATGTGCATCTTGGACATGAGTCAATTGAGTGGACTATACCTCACTACGATTCAGATTATTGAATCCCATGTAGTCGCCAAACATGATATTTGGGACACCGGCTCATACAAGCTTTGGCATGATCATGTAGACCATCTTGGAAGAGATATGATGGTCCAAATTATGCGAAATTTTCATAGAAATCCCTTCTTCCGCTCAAAACGAAAACATTTGGGAACAAAATCACCATGAAGCATGGTAGTGACGCCATGTTGTAAGTGGCAGCTCGCGGGGGACAATGACATGACCCAAACACGACTCCAAGGTTCTGGAGGCTGTCCGGTCAATTGAGGTGCATGTCTTCCTTTGATGTCTCATTGGCTCTTTCTGATGCTCATGTTCGTTTTGAAACTACATTAGGAGCGAGACCCTCCTACTCTAATGACACAAAAAAGAACATTCCATTCTTACAACATTTCCAAAAAGGATTATGGAGATAGCTACAACCAACTTGCGAACACCTTAAATGTTATATGGTTTTGGTTGAAGTGTCAACACACCGATCACGTGTTACATCATCGTCTACTTATGTTGCTTATACTTCTACGGGCTCACTACCCATTCTATTAAAAAGTTTTATCGGGATAGAAGTTGAAGAGTCTCGTACCCCATGTTCACACGTAATACGGTCTCACCAAGGCTATGATCAAGCAACTTCAGCTTGTCACTCTAACATTAGTGATGCGCACGAATTTTCCTATTGCGTCTTGAGGCTATGCAATTTTTCATGAAGCTTTATTATCCGTCTACGACCCACCATCATTAATATTTTTCTACTATAGCTCGTGACTGTATGCGAGGATTGACACAAAATTGCAATGCTTGAGCTCAAACAAGATTGAAACAATCTCTAATCCATGAGCTCGGCTAGATATTAAATCTATGTGTCAAATCACATTGTCACTGAGCACAATGATGGGTCATTTAAGATGAATAAGTATTTAGCCTAGATATGAACCTCCACCTATAGTCCGCTTATGTAGAAATCTTGTCAGGCGATCTCTTTCATCGCTATATTGTGGATTGTCACTTTGATGAGACATTATTCCCGCCGTTATAGAAAGATAAGAACATAAGTGTTCAAGTGGAACGACATGAATTGTCGTGGTTTCTCCCCACTAAGTCTAATTGCAAGATTTATGTCATATCAAGAGGACATCTGTAAGGATTTATGTCCTATCAAGAGGACATGGCGTGACCAAAAGAAGTTGGTCTTGACACCGTCACCGTAGATGGTGATAGGGTGATGCCATATAGTGGCAAAATTAGTGTCACAAGGTCGTGTGGCTCCCTAAAAAGAGGGAGGCCCTTAGGTTCGATACTTTCTCGCACTAGAAAGCGAGCTTGGCACAACCTGATTCATTGATAAGTGATACTCAAATCCGTCTCATAAAGTCTGGATTGTAATTATCGTTGGGAAACGCCTCAATGTCAAATCCAATCTCAATAATATAGATATCTGATGTGCTCATATTATCTTATATTTATATGTCTCCTAATCTTCGTATTTGTGTTTAGTTTCCTTATTTGTTATTGATTTACGTTAATTTAGTGTTTTTGTAGGTTTGTATCGTAGAGAGAAGAAAATGGAGCTAAAATGCGCAAATAGGGATTGAAAGATGATTGCAATCCCAAGTGTCAGAATCTGTCTGTGCAGAAGGCCAAACTTTGCCGAATTACTGAGAATTACTCATATCGAATCAGACTATGAGCCTTATATAATTGAAAAGATACGGAAGTCTAATTTCTGTAAAAGTTTACTGATCTCAATTTCGATACTTATGGAGTGAGTTAAGATCATTTGAATGAAGAAATGTCATATCAGAAAATCTGCTCGGATTTGCAAACATTTGTGGAGAACTCAAGTTGCATATCACAAGATCATCAACCCTAATGCTTCAAGGACCATGATGCAGATGAGGATTCAAAGAGTCAAAGGAGTATGAATCCAAGTTCTACAAGAGATATCTCAAGGTTTTCCCATTCCATATCAAGAAAGGAGTATGAATCCAAGTCTTACAAGGAAACTAGAAGTCAAAGATGAGCAAGAAACTTCTCTATTTAAGGGAGCACGAATTCACATGAAAAAGATGTCTCGGAAGCACGTTGTAGACACCTAAAGGAGCAGAGACCATCCATCTATCTTCACCTTCATCCCATTTCCATCTTTTCTATGTTTTACTTAGTCATATTTTGCTAAACCTTTTCTAGGGTTAGGATGATGTCCTAGTATGATTGTCTACATGTTTTGATACTTAATTGATGGATTATTAGTTTCTTCTCAGATAAATTCTTAATCTCTCTTTGAATTGTTGCTTGTGTTAAACCTTTCCATCTTTTCTATGTTTTACTTAGCCATATTTTGCTAAACCTTTTCTAGGGTTAGGATGATGCCCTAGCATGATTGTCTACATGTTTTGATACTTAATTGATGGATTATTAGTTTCTTCTCAGATAAATTCTTAATCTCTGTTTGAATTTTTGCTTGTGTTAAAGTTCTATTGACTCGCGACCTTTAGGCTTTGCAGATAGCTATCAGAAGTTGAATTTGAGGCATACCTGCATTAGAATTCTACTTAGCTTCTTGAGATTAAGAATTGTGAATTATATTGTTGCCGTAACAGGAATAGTAGTTTGCATGATTCTATGTTTTCTAAACATCATGAGTCATATATGTTAAATTTATGCCGTAACTGAATAGATTGCATACTAGCTAGGATATACAATCTCTACCATACCTGGAGAGCATCATACTTTTAGGGAAAACTAAGAATGCATTAGTTGTGCTAAGCCATAGATAAGATTGCTTGTGGTTGATTCCGACACCCTAGGCTCATCACCATCGTATTCTTACTCTTTTCAATTCAATTACTTTCTTTTATTTTCTGTTTACAAGTTATTTTTCATTATCATAAAACCCTATTCAAAAACCCCAAAAATCATAAGTATAATTTAGTTTGAGTTATTGTGTTTGTTTTTGTCGATTCATGTTTCTTGTTTTGCGTGTTTTAGTGTAGTTAGTTTAGGTATTTCTTAATTTGAATTGAACTAATATCCTCGTGGGAACGGCACCCTATTTTCTTCCATTCACTATACTACATGCACCCTATATACTTGCAAGAATTTCATCAATTTTTTGGCGATCTCTACAAATATTTACACTAGTGTACATGAGAACGTGGAATAATGAGTCTATCGAACCACACAGATCACTTCGTTGATAAATCGACGTAATGGAAAGATGCGATCCAACATATAACAAAGAGATAGGTCCTTGGGAAGGTGACGCTGACACCGCAAGTGTAAACCCTATCCAATGTCTTTGTTAGATAGCATAGTGATAACAGGAACTTAGACTCACCATAGGGTGTAAGGTCTCTCACTAACATTGTCACACCCCGACTATTAATTTATACTTTATTTACTAGCTTGGTATTAATAAGAGTTTTACCATGTTCGTAAATAAGTTCATAGTTTCAAATGTCCCTAGAGGAGTATTGAGGGACGAATATTTCGGAAAAATTATTTGTAGGAGAAAATTATGACGACGGTAAAAATGGTAAATTTTAGCTAGTAAAAAGGTAAGTTTTATTAGGGTATTATTTTGGGGTGTTTAATATTTGGAGTTGGATTTTATTTGGTGAGTATAAGGAGTTGGCCCGGTTTGGAAAAGCCCAAAATTCTTTTTTTCTCTTCTCTCTCTCTTCTCTCTCCTCCCTCCCGATTCTCCGCCTCCGTCCGACGTTGTCCGGCCACCGTAGGTCGGCGCATCGGTCCCAAATGGTCGGCCATCACCTCTTCTTCTTTCCTAGTCCGGTGGCAGCCTCCCTAACGCCGCCATAAGGGAGATACCAAGCCCAAAAGTCTCGACTGCCCAAAGCTCTCTGTCGCCGGAACATCCTCCTCCGGCTACCAATCCAGGCAAGCCTTTTATGGTTTTGAAGGACTTCAACCCAGTTGCCTTGCCCTAGAAGGACTTGGTTCAGCTTGTTTCAGGTGAGGAGAACCGGTGAGTGTAAGTTCTAGGGTTTTTTGTAATGTTTTCTTTCGATTGGCATAGTTAGGCTTGAAATTGGTATTTGTGCTAGTTAGGAAAGTTGTAAAAGAGATTGAGAGGAAGATGCTGTTAAAATTTGACAGCTATTGCAGGTCGCCGGAGTCGGCCGCCGGCCGCCACTGTTAGGTGGATTTTATGGTTTTAGATGTGGAATATTAAGGGGAGGTTCATGATGTGAATTTTGGAATTTTTGGAGGAATTTTAGATAGGTTTGGGATTTTTTTAAGTTTGGTATTTTAGCCTTTAATTCGGATAGAATCCGGCCGTTAGATTATTGTTGTTTTGGCCGTAGAAGGTGGATTTAAGGCCGCCGGTATTTGTGGTGAAGTTTAGACCGTATAAATTTTAGGATTCGCAAAGTTGGGCAAGGATGAGAGTAGATAATGCCACATTTAATTTTGCCTATTTTTATATAAGCGTTGGTATATAGTTGAGGATTTAATTATGTTTTTGGATCAGGATGTGAGGAGGCTCGAGCAGAAGAGGCCTCAGACCGACTTCAGGCTTAGACCTAATTTGTGAGTGGACTTTTGGTTTAAATAATGTACATGCAATTGTTTATTTTGTTGGAGCATTGGACGTCCTTTTTATTTGATGATTTAATTCATTGTGGTGAGTTACCGAAAATGGGATTTTCGGTAAATTATAATATATTTATGAGAAGAGTATGCATATAAATTCTAGCTAGCCTTATGTGTCTGTCCACCTTAATGACATAGTATATAACTACATTATGGCATGACGTGAGCGTTGGACGCAAGCGTAGTAGCCTTATATGAGTGTTTAATTCATATAGGGGGTATGGACACATATTTATACACCCGTCTGTCCACCTTAATGACATAGTGTATCACCGCATTAAGGTGTAACGTGAGCGGTGGACGTGAGCGTAGTAGCCCTATATAGATTATTATTAATTTATATAGGGAGTATGTGCGAGTGTAAATACATACATATTTTGATATATAGTTTTGAGCTGAAGAGACTCGATATTTATGAGATAAGAAATTTATCGTTTGAGGCATGCATTCGTTTTCTTTAGAATAAAAATTGGGAAAGCAAAAATGTTGAAAATTATTTTCTTTATTTATTTTTGTCCACTCACTCTAACTTTTGCGAATGTTTTTCCCCTGGGTCCTTCGTTTTAAAAATGTCTAGTCTGCAGAGTTCGGGTTAGTACTGGTAGGAGACGACGAGGCATAGTTACCCACTTCTCAGCCACATTTCACCACTAGGTTACCTGTTTCACCTACTAGGGTATTTTCCGGCTTTCTCTAATGTTTAGTAGCTCTGAATACTCTTAGGGTTTATCGTATAATTTTATTGGTGGTGTGCACCTATGTTTTATTTTAGAATATTCGAATATTGTAATTATTATATTCTCACTTTCAGATAATTGTGAGTTGATTTGGAGGGTGCTTAATAATATTTAGGAAAGTAACTCTTTAGTTTTCCGGGTTAGGGTTGTCCATTTTCAAGGGAGGTTTACCTAGGTTTTCGGTAAATTTTTCTTGGAGGTGGACCCCGCAAGACTTACTTCGGGTTTCAGGGTGAGATTCGGGGTGGGTCTTGACAATTGGTATCAGAGCTTTAGGTTTCATTTCTTGCCTCCTTAGTACTATCATATTTGCCTAAGAAGCACGTAGTTCTTATAGAGTGGTGATCCAACCACGACGGATTCAATAACATTTTATGCTTTGGATGGTATGTGTTATTGGTTATGTGTGATAGTTCTGTTAGTCTTGTATACATACTACTAAATATCTCTTTTTCTTCAGGTAACTATGCCTCCTAGACGTCGACCCTGTGAGGCTACCTCGACCAACGCGAATGAGGGTGATGAGATTAAAGGATTAGTTGATTCAATTGGGGACATGCTGAGAGGTGTCTTGGAGACAATTCAGCACCCTCGATCTGTGAAAAATAAAGATGTTTTTGATGTTGGGGCTATGGGTGGGTTCGGTTTGATTTGGTTCAGTTTTTAGCCTAAACCGAAAACCAAACCGAAAATAAAGTTCGGCCCGATTTTCTATTTTTAGAAATGTCAAACCGAAAACCGAACCGGACCGAACCGACGGTCCGGTTCGGTTTTGATTTTTTTCAGTTTTTTTTTTTAACAAAACTTTGTATAGACTGTAAAATTTTCTGACCATGATTTAACTGTAACCAAAAAATTAACAGCTCCTCCACCTTTCTTGCTTTTAGCACTTCAAAACTATGTATATCAATATAACCACTAACCAAAGTATCGAATGTATACTAAAGCAATGAAAAGTTGAAAACACTAAAAATAGTTTGAATGTCCATAGTTAAAGTCCATACATCTTAAACATAAATTATAAAGTTCATACTTCATAGTTCATACTTCATAGTCCATACTTCCATGTGGTAAAACTCAGAAGTCCATAAATTACTGAAATACAAATAGAGTACAATGTTAAAAGTTTATACATCACAAAACAAGAACCCGAAATATTTTGGAGGAAAGTAGATCAAATCCTTCTTGCAACATCATCTCATGCTCGAAAAAATGTTTGTTTCATTTTAGGAGGCAACATACCACTCTTAACATTTTGCACATGTGACAATGATGGCATCTCCAAAATTTCTATATGAACAAAAAGCAAAATAGAAAAACAAAAAATTAGATAAAAAAACCATATATGTAACATAAACTAAATAAGAATTTACTCAAATCAAATAATAAAAAGAAACTATTACCTCTTTCCGTTTCTTCACATATCTCAATCTCCTCACTAGTGAGCACATGATGTAAAGCAATATATAGTTTCACCTCTAAGCCAACTTTGTGTACATATCAAGGCTTCCACCATTTTTGGACTTAGAGAGCTTCTATGTGGATTAATGACCCTCCCACTAGTGCTAAAAGAAGATTCTGAAGGTATAATAGACACCAGAATAGCTAGAATATCTTTTGCAATGCGGGCCAATATAGGGTATTTGGAAACCCCATTCTCTCCCCACCAACCCAACAAGTCAAACTTTTCATCATCTCCTTCACAAGCATCAATAATATATCTATCAACATCATTGTGTATGATCTCGGCTTTCATTGCTTTTTTTTTCAACTCTTTCTCCTTCAATTTCCTCTCAAACTCGGTAAGACCCGAGAAAGAAGAAGGTTCAACCTTAACAATGGATGCTTGAGACCCTCCAACCCCTCTAATTTCATTTTCCTCCGCTCCATACACTTTGTAAATGTCACACAAAAGAGTTTTCACATTCTTTGTGACAACTTTCACCATATGGTATTGATCCTCCTCCCCATAGACAACCTCTAAATAATCAATAAGCATCTCAAACTTTTTCCGTGGATCAAGAACAAGAGCAAGAAACACATATTGTGTAATACCCCAAAAATTTGATATTAGTTTCTATTATTATTTGAGAATTTTTGAGTTAGAAGTTATTGTGTTTTGAGGTTCGAAGGAAGAGCGGAAGAGTTCGGTTGCATAATTTACCGAAGTGGTATTACGGTTTTGAGGGGTCAAGAGTTGACTTTCTAATATGTTGGGTTTCTCGAGAAACATGCTTCACGAAAGTTGTAGAGCACGACGATACGAGTTCGTAGACATGTGGCACGCGTAAAACGGACTTTTTATGTGAAAGTTATGATCAACAGAAGTTCATGGCTTTATGGAATTTTTGGGTTAAATAAGAAAAAGTAGGGTTTCCATTTCATTTTCCGGAAACCCTCTTTTTTTTTTCTCTCTTCCTTCTCTCTCGCGCCTCACCCGCACTAGCTAAGTTTCCCTTCTGACCCAACCTGAACCCGGTCAACCCGACCCGTTTTTTCCAGCCAGCTCCGACTGACTTAGGCGACGGCACTGGTCAGAGTTGCTTCATCTCGACGACACAACCTTCCCTGTGGTAGTGGCTTGCTTCGATTCATGGTGGTTCGGGTGAATCGAAGCCTAGAAGTTTCGAGTTGAGAACCGGTCGGGATTCTCGCCTCCGGCGACGGCGACGCGGCTTGGAAACGGTCGGGATAGGAGCTCCTTGGCACCCTAGTTCGACTTCGGGTAGTCTTAAAGCTCGACTCACGGAAGAGAGTGGTGGTGGTGTATTCCAACTTCCCGGCGAGTTTTCCGGCCAATTGGGGCGAAACCTCAAGTATAAAAGATGCTTCCCTTGCTTCAATTTACAAGTTTACTGTTGGAAGTTTGTTGAGATTTTGAGTTTGGTAGGGTAGTGCGTGGGGCCCACTCGCCACTGCCGCCGCCTGTAGTGGCGCGTGGTGGTGCGTCTGGCAGGGTGTGTTGGTTCTGTTGCAAGGGGTAGCTTGCTCTTGTGGTTTTGATGTTGATATATTATAAGGCTAGGTTGAGATCATGTAATACTTAGTTGTTGGAGCTTGTTCGATGAGGTTGTTGAGTTTGTGAGTTAGAGTGTAGGAACCGTTTTTGGCAGTTGTAGGAGGTGTCGTTTTGGGGATCGAGGACCTTGGGAGGTCTTGAAGGAGAGTTGCCCTCCTTTGGGCAAACCTTCGGGGGATGACTAAGTGTTGACGAACTCATGAGTACACGTTTGTTTGGTTACTTATGGGGGATGACTAAGTGTTGACGAACTCATAAGAGTAGAGAAATGATTGTGTGATGTTCTTATGTGTTGTCATTTAAATTCCTTACTTTGAGTATCTCTTGAACTATGCTTGTCCGCGGGAGATTCTTTAATCTTAATTCTATGATTTTTAGTGGAATTCCTAAACTATGTTTTTTGCAGGATTTCATTTATGATTTGAGTGATTGTGATTTGTTGTGTTTCCTTAATTTCTTCTTTTCATTCTCTTGCTTGTAAGTGTTTCTTGAACTTATTTTTAATGCATGAACTCTTGGTTTTACCTTATGTGTTGATGAGTAGAAGTATTGAGTTATTTTGGGATTTACTCATACGGGCTTTTTAGCTTACCGGGTTTGTTGTTTACAACCCGGTGCACCATTTCATGGTGTAGGGGTTAGACCTGCAGGTGTTGATCAGCAGGGTTGAGGCGGAGGCATAGTGGCAGGATTTTAGTTTCCGTGCACTTTATGTTATTTTGTTTTGACAATTGTTTTAAGCTCATGTGAGCGACTTAATTATTACTAGACTTTTGAAGTTCATGTAATTAAGTAGGATTAATGTTTAACTCAATTTACGAGTTTGTTGACTTGTACACTTCCAGTATTGTTTTTAGTTTTGGAAGTTGTTGAGCAGGTTTTGAGATTTTAAGATTTTGAGTTATATCACGCCCAAATTTTTAAATATTTATCCTTTGAAAATTGGGGTGTGACATGTTGATTCAACTCATCAAAATCACCCTAATATTTTGCATATTTTTCAACCATTGGAGGTGCAATATCCACCATCCAAGTATTACTTGGTTTCTTAATTTCTTCTTGTAAAAGACCATTTAGATGAAGCAAATCACCAAAAGTTTGATGAATGATAGGTACATTAGAACAACAAACTTTTAATGTAACTTCATAAAATGGTTTCAAAAACTCCGAATACACTTCGGCATTCCTCCAATCATTTGAACATGGTGGCCCTTCCTTTCCAATTGATTCACCTAAGTTAAAATATGCGGCATAATTACATGTATCATCTTGACTTAGTCTATCAAATGCTTTTTCAAATTTTAAAGCCGATTCTAACATCAAATATGTGGAATTCCACCTAGTAGGGACATCCAACACCACAAGCCCCTTGCACTCTATCTTCACTTTCTCTACACTTCTTTTGAAGACTTCAAGTCTTTGTGGAGAGGATCTAACATACCTCACTGAATTACGAATAACATCAATAGATAAATGCATTAGTTTCACACCATCATTCACAATCAAGTTAAGAATATGAGCTACACACCATGCATATTTTTCCCCTAATTCAAAATCATAGTAGGTAGTTTCCAAGCATCTACCCTCTTGATTAACTCTCTTATTACAACATCATTTGCCGAAGCATTATCAACGGTGATTGTTAGAAGCTTCTCTATGCCCCACTCTAACAAACAATCCTCTAAGAGCTTAGCTATAGAATCTCCCTTATGATCTAAGATGACACAAAAGTTGATTACTCTTTTATGCAACACCCAATCATCATCAATAAAATGTGTGGTAACAACCATATAATTGATGTTTTGAAAAGAAGTCCAAGTATCGGTTGTAAGACACACTCTTCTACCCTTCAATTCACCAATTAACTTCTCCTTCCCCCACAAATACAACTTAAGCACATCCTTTGCTACGGTCTTCCTACTAGGGATTGTCCAAAAAGGTAAAGTTTTTTCCATAAAATGCTTAAACCCTATGCCCTCAACATGAGTAAAAGGTAGCTCATCTAGAATAATCATCTCCACACATAACCTAGTGAGCTCTTCCTTTGTCAAAGAAGAAGTATCCAACTCCCTAGTATCTTTTTTAGGACACAAATTTTTTTGCCTTTTACCTTTTAACATTTCTATATTAGGAGGATACTTGGGGCATTTATCAATATGACCAAGAAGGGTTGATGTACTATTTATTTCCGGATCGGCATAATATTCTTTATTGCAATAAATACAATTACCCATAACTCTACCCACAACCATTTTTCTAGTATAATGAGCCCAAATATCTGACCTTTCTTTGGCCATCAAGGAGGCCAAATATTCTTCCTCGGTCATTTCCTGATTTTCCTCTCCTTGGTCTATGGAATCGGATGGAATAGGACCGGTACTTGCTTGTGATCCACCCATACTAGGAACTGGTGTCAGAGTTGCCGATTCACCAACACCAATACTATCAACTTGCATCTGTATAAAAAAAAAACCAATTTAAACAAGTTAAGTATTACAGACCAAATCAAGCAAGAGAAAAATGCAAACTTCTTGACAGTGACCAGCAAACATTTTTGGCCAAAAATAGTATAGCTCGGCTAAGAATTTCAGGTTGGTATATTCATAACAATTGTAAAAGACAACCTAAAGATTATTTGAGAACTAGAATCGCAGCAAAAAGAGTTCTCTACAAATACTTATGATTTTCCAAAGTTCATATACAGTAGAGAAAAACTGCTAACTTCCTGAGTTCCTGACTAGCAGACCTTTGTGGCTAAAACCAGTATAGCTACGCTATTAGTTTCAAGTTGGTCTCTTCATAACAATTGTAACAGACAACCAAAAAATTATTTGAGAACTATAATCGCAGCAAACGGATTTTTCTACAAATACTTTTGATTTTCCAAAGTTCATGTACAGTAGAGAAAAACTGCTAACTTCCTGAGTTCCTGACCAGCGTACCTTTGTGGCTAAAAAGAGTATAGCTACACTATTGGTTTCAATTTGGTCTCTTCATAACAATTGTAACAGACAACCTAAAAATTATTTGAGAACTGGAATTGCAGGAAACCAAATTTTCTACAAATACTTATGATTTTACAAAGTTCATATACAGTAGAGAAGATGAGGACATTCTCAAAAGAAAAACATACCTAAGAAGATGAGGATGAATTGTTTATTGCACCGATCGCAGCACCACGACCACGACCATGACCAATTGAGCCAAATGATTTTGAGGAACCCCGCTTCGATGGGTTCAATTTACTCCTCTTCATTGTGATGGTCAAACCAAGAGGAGAGGTTGGAGACTTGGAGGACTGGAGTCTGGTGGCGGAGCGCGGAGATAAGAACAAATTAGGGAGGAGAGGAGGGCAGGAGGCGACAAAGAAAAAAAGGACTCGAGGAGAGGTCGAGAGGGATTAGAGGGACTGAGGGACTGAATACTCATTAGGATTAAGGTTAAAAAAAATTAAAAAAAAAAAACCAAAACGACGTCGTTGACCGGGTTGACTTCGGTTTTCAGTCCGGTTCGGTTTCTGCAAAGCTGAAACCGAAAACCAAACTGAACAGATCTGATTCGGCCCGGTTTTTTTTTCAGCCCTGTTTTTACCGTTTCGACTTGGTTTTCGGCTCGGTTTTTTTCGGTTTTCAGCTCGGAAGTGCCACCCCTGCCTGGGGCAATTGAGTTTAAGGGTGCCAAGGGACCCCTTGATGCATACACTTGGGTAGATAAGATGGAAAAGGCTTTTGAGAGCACTGATCTACCAGAAGAAAAAAGAAAGTGAAGATGGCAGTGACTTTTCTGGATGATTCAGCTCATCATTGTTGGACTCTTGCTAGCAGAAATATTGGTGGTGCTCAGAATATGACTTTATTTTCCCAAAATTTTGCTAGCAAGAGTCCAACAATGATGAGCTGAATCATCCAGAAAAGTCACTGTCATCTTCACTTTCTTTTCTTCCGGTAGATCAATGCCCTCAAAAGCCTTTTCCATCTTATCTACCTAAGTGTATGCATCAAGGGGTCCCTTGGCACCCTTAAACTCAATTGCCTCAGGCAGGGGTGGCACTTCCGAGTTGAAAACCGAAAAAAAACCGAGCTGAAAACCAAGCCAAAACCGTAAAAACCAGGCCGAAAAGTTGACTTTATTTTTCGTAAGTTGTCTTCGAAAACTTTCTTCATGAAAGTTGTAGAGCTCGTCGATACGAGTTGGTAGACATGTGGCACGCTTGAAACGGAGGTAGTATGACAAAGTTATGATCAAAGGAAGTTAGTTTCTGGGTATGGAAAGTGTATAAGTAGAAAAATGTGGGGGAGTTATTTTTGGAAACCTAGAATTTGCAGAATCACTTTCTCTCTCCTCCCTCTCTCCCATCTTCTCCAATCGATTTCAACCTCCTCCGGCCACCAAACCGGTCGCCACTGGTCCCGTTC
Organism: Fragaria x ananassa; assembly: GCA_034370585.1. Lineage (NCBI taxonomy): Eukaryota > Viridiplantae > Streptophyta > Magnoliopsida > Rosales > Rosaceae > Fragaria > Fragaria x ananassa. Next base: position 17,352,034 of record CP139754.1, read on the forward strand.
GGTCCACACGGACCTCCTCTCCATTTCTGGAGCAGTCCCACCCGCTGTCGCGCCGCTTGGAAGCCGCCACAGAGCGGCGGAGCTGCTGCAGTATCGCCAGAAAACTGACAATTTCGGCTGCATTTCGGGCGAGAGTTAGGTGAGTGTTGCTCCTTTCCTTCCTCAAGTGATGTTTATACGTGTTTGGTTACCTGAAAACCAAGTTTTGGTACCGGTTTTGCAGATTTTGTTTTTGGTTTTATTTTGGAGTTTCGGAGCGTTTTCCGGCCGATCTCGGCCGAACCAGTCAAAACCCCAAGTATTAAAGTTGTTCACCATACTTCAATCTACAAGTTTCATGTTATGAGTTTCTCCTAATTTGGAAGTTTGGAGGTGGCGCGTGGGGCTCACTCGTCGCCGCTTGTGGCGGCGCGTGGCGGCGCGTCCGGCTGAGTTATGGCCTTAGTTTCTTGTGGTTAGCTAGTCCTTGCTGCTGTGATCATGTTGAGTGATAGTTTGGCTAAGTTTTGAGCAAGGTTTGCATGTTAGGACTTAGGTTTATTTGTTTTGGCTTGGTTGAGTTTGAGTTTAGGTTTTGAAGGTTTGAGGCAGCTCAGTTGTGTCGTTGAGTTCAATGACCTTAGGAAGTTGTCCTCCCTTGAGCTAATGGTTAGTTTAGGGGTATTGTGTTATCCTTTGGTATTTTGGTTTCTAAAGTTTTTAATTGTGCGATTTTAGGTGATTTTGTGATTGGCTTGCCTTCATTGTGTTGGGGGCTTTGCAGCCGGATTTCAAGTTGAGTAAATCTCACCAAGGTTCACTTTTGAACCAAATTTTATTATGTCATGTGATGATGATAATGATTATGATGTTAAAATTAATACTATGCTATTAATTGTTTTAAAATATATGAGCTTGATCGTCAACGGCTTATAGATAAGATAAAACATGTTTTCTTATTTTATGATTATTTTTAAGGTTCATATGATCATAATGTTATTGATTATTGATAAGTTATTCTTATGGAATAATATATATTATTCATATAATTATATCCTTGTAAAAGATATAATCATATGATATGATCTTGTGATTGTTGGATAAATAGCCAAACCGAGTTCCAAGCCTTTAATCGGGTAATTGGTTACGGTTCAGATGCTATTTATTATTTATGTTTTGATATTGGACAGTCAAACTGGGTTCCAAGCCTTTAGTCAGGTGATTGGTTGCGGTTAGGAATAGAGCTCTAGTCCGTCTGTCAGTGTAGGTCATGGGTGATACTTTATGGTATCTGGGACCCATGGGTACACAATTTGTTAATGTAGGTCATGAGGGGGATTTATTAAATATCTGGGACTCATGGGTACATTTCTTTGGAATGTGTTAGAAATGTGGTTTTTAATTATTGATCAAACCTCTCTTGTGAAATGTTGGATGTGATGATATTTAGGGCTGGGCATAAAACCCGAGGAAGGAAAAATAACCGAACCGGACCAGCCGGCCCGACCGGGTTGGTCCGGGCTTTTTCCCGGTCCGTTGTCTATTTTTTTCATGTTCGAGCCGAGCCGTGTTGTATACGGGCCGGTTCCGGTCCCTCATAATCATAAAAAATAAAAGCCTGAAAGCCCGACAGTAAACATATGTTATAGAATAAAGCCCAAATTTCATTCATTCTTCTCGTTTTTCTTTCAAACCCTTTCGTTCAACTCTAATTTTCTCCCACTAGAGCAGCCTCTTCAATCGAAGACGGAGTAGTTGGTCGATGAGATGGTGAGCCGATGGTGTAATTGCTGAGCACAAGGGGTGATTTCTTATTAAACCCTTCCTTTTTGTTCTTTCTCTCACCTCTCAACTCTCCGATCTACTCTCTGAGAAAGTGATCATATCACCTCTCAACTCTCCGATCTCGCCGCCGTCAAGCCCACCCACGTAAAGCCACTGTCAACGTCAACGCCAACGTCAACAACGTTTTCCACGAACGCGGCCTCTTTCATCTTCCCTAGATTTCAGTTGGGATTTGAGTAGATTTTTAGGTTGATCAAAGTTTGATGTAAGGTCGGGGATTTGAGTCGATTTTTTGGGATTTTAGAGTTGTTGGAGTAGTTGATGAAGAATTGGGAAATTAGGGTTTTTATTTGGGTAGTTTTTTTGTTGTTGAAGGTTTGATCGTGAATTTGTGAAATGAGGAAGGCTGACACTGAAGGACTCGTTTCCCTCTTCCTCAAATCCTTCTCCATCTCCTCTTCTTTGTCACTTCATTTTCTGGAATTTAAAGCAAAGCACTGTTGGTTGTGTTGCTATACAGGAAAACATGACTGAAGGCCCGAAGGACCAGCCGGTTTCTGGTCGGTCTGGTCTTCTGCCGGTCCCGGAAATATTTAGGTTGTAGTCTGGCCTAGATTCAGTTTCGCCGGTCCGGTCCCGGTCCTGCCAAATTTTTGGCCGGGCTCGGCCCGTGCCCAGCCCTAATGATGTTGTGTTATTTTTAAGTTTACTCATACGAGTTTTTTAGCTTACCGGGTTTGTTATTTTACAATCTCAGTGCACCAATTATTGGTGTAGGGGTTAGACCTGCAGGTGAGGATCAGCAGGGTTAAGGTGGAGACTTAGTGTCAAGGTTCTATTGTCTTTTGATGTACTCTGTATAGTTTTGTTAATCGGGTAGATAATATTAAGCTCATGAGATTGTTCTCATGTTCTTGTATTTCAAGTTTATGTAATTAAGGAAGTGTAATATTTAACTCAGTGATGGGTTGTATGATATTACTTTTCCGCTATTGAGTTCTAGTTGTTTTGGATTTGTTATTAAAATAGGTTGGGATTTTTATATTTTAAGTTAAATCATGCCGATATTTTTTGAAAATTATCTTTCGAAAATTGGGGCGTGACACTTCTTAGGTAAGTATTTCAGTCATGCTCATCGTACTAGGATTCAGTCGGATTTTCTGAACATGAAGAAGAGGGATGATGAGGGTGTCATAGAGTTTTAGCAGAGGTTCACTACTTTGAGTTATCATGTGCCATATCTGGTTCCTGATGAAAGAACCAGGATTGACATGTTCATTGGGGCACTTGGTGGAGTGTATGCAGATAAGATGATAGGTGTTATCTACCCAACCTTTCTTGATGCGGTTAGTGGAGCTATGACCATTAAGACCATGGTGTACAGTCCCGTGATTACAGTGGCCCCAGTCAAGGTCCATTCAAGAAGGCTACTTCATCATCCGCTTTAAGGTCTTCAACTGGTAATGGCAGTAGTGGTGGATTAAGTTCTAGTTCTCGATTTAGGGCTAGAGGACGTAACATGAGACCTTTCCGAAGCCAGTTGGGTAGGCAGTAGACTGGTCAGTTTGGTTCTGGTGGCAGTTTCTAGGGTGGGACATTGGGTGGTCAGACTTTTTATTTTGGTCAGGAGCAGTTTTTTGGGTGTTTTGAGTGTGGTGGTCAGGACCATTTCAAGAGAGATTGTCCCTTATTGGCTCAGAGGACCACCCCCACTCCTACTCAGCCAGCCGGTTAGTCTTCAGCCAGAGGCTCCAGTAGTGATACTCATGGCAGTTCAGCAGCCAGGGGTGGCTCTCAACAGGGTAGTGGTCAGCGTGGACGTCCCACGACTCGTGCTAGACGTCATGCCATGACTCATGAGGAGGGTCATACTTCTCCAGATGTCATCATTGGTACGTTATTAATTTTTAGTCAGCCAGCTTTTACTTTATTTGATCTCGGAGCCACGCATTCATTTATGTCTAGTAGATTTTCTCTCCATGTTAATGTGTCATTCTCGTCTCTTCCAGGCGAGTGGCATGTGTCTCTACCCTCGGGTGAGGTAATGAGAATAAATTGGGTGTTTAGTGGTTGTGAAGTATTCGGAAGGGATTAAGTTTAAGGCAGATCTAATCCCTTTAGAAATTCTAGAGTTTGATGTGATCTTGGGAATGGACTTTTTAGAGGCTTACATAGCTATGGTAGATTGTTTCTGAAAAGAAGTGGTGATTCGAAGTCCAGATGGATTTGAGGTTGCATTTCAAGGAGAAAGAGATGTTATTTCGAGTTGCTTAATATCAGCTGTTACTGCTAGGAAATTGTTAAATAAAGGCTGTCAGACATATTTAGCTCACATTCCTGTAGTAAGAGAGTTTCCATATGTTTTTCTCAAAGAGTTGCCTGGTTTGCCTCCTGTAAAGGAGAGAGACTTTTCTATTGAGTTACTCCCCGAAACTATGCCTATCTCATAGGCACCTTACAGAATGGCTCCAGCGGAATAAAGGAATTAAAGACTCAACTGTAGGAGTTGGTAGATAAGGGTTTTATTCTGCCTAGCATGTCTTCATGGGGTGCTCTGGTGTTATTTGTTAAGAAGAAAGACGGCACCATGAGACTATGTATTGATTATAGGAAGCTAAATCAAGTCACTGTGAAGAATAAATATATGTTACCTCGTATTGATGATTTATTTGATCAGTTGAGGAGTGCTTCTGTTTTCTCAAAAATTGACTTGAGATCTGGTTATCATCAGTTACAGATCCGGGAAAATGACATAGCCAAGACTGCTTTTCGATCACGCTATGGTCATTATGAGTTTGTGGTGATGACTTTTGGACTTACTAATGCACTCGTTGTGTTCATGGATCTCATGAATAGGGTGTTTAGTCCATATCTTGACCGCTTCGTGATCGTATTCATAGATGACATTTTCGTATACTCAAGAAGTGAGAAGGAGCATGCCAAACATCTAAGAATGTTATTGCGGACTTTGAGAAATGCTCAGTTGTATGCCAAGTTCAGCAAGTGTGAATTTTGGCTGGATAAAGTGGGGTTCTTGGGTCATGTAGTTTCGGCTGAAGGTGTTAGTGTGGATCCCCAAAAGGTGGAAGTAGTGTTCAATTGGAGAAGACCCACCACTGTGACAGAGATTCGTAGTTCCTTAGGATTAGCAGGCTATTATCAATGCTTTGTGCGAGACTTTTCAAAAATTACTGCTCCACTTACAAGATTGATCAAAAAGGGAGTTAAATTTGAATGGTCAGATTAGTGAGAGAAAAGTTGTCAAGAATTAAAGAATCACCTGACTAGTGCTCTTGTTTTATCACTTCCAGATGATAGTGGGGAGTATGTGGTTTATTGCGATGCTTCTAAACGAGGTTTAGGCGGGGTATATATTGATGCAGCATGATCGAGTTATTGCCTACGCTTCTAGGCAATTGAAGCCGCATGAGGTGAATTATCCCACTCATGATTTAGAGCTTGCAGCAGTAGTTTTTACTCTTAAGTTGTGGAGACACTATCTTTATGGAGCCAAGTGTCAGATATTTACCGATCACAAGAGTCTTCGGTATGTGTTCACTCAAAGAGAGTTAAATATGAGGCAGAGAAGGTGGATGGAATTAATAAATGATTATGATAGCACTATTGAGTATCATCTTAGAAAAGCTAATGTGGTAGCTGATGCTCTTAGTCGAAATCCCACCATATCTTTGTCTCACCTGAGGATGGTTATAGTTCCACTTCTTTTTGAGTTACGAGCTACATGGGTGGTGGATGAAGTAGGTGCCTTGGTAGCTAGTTTCCATGTGAGGCCAATTTTGGTTGATAATGTGCGGGAGGCGCAATATCATGATCCTTCCATTGTTCGGTTGATTGAAAGAGCAGCGAATGGAGCCGTCGTGGATTTTTCGGTAAGAAGAGATGAAACTTTATTGTTCAAAATAGACTTTGTGTTCCAAAGAGGAATGAAGAGTTAAAGAAATAGATAATAGAGGAAGCTCATAGTTCTGCATATGCTGCTCATCCGAGTAGAACAAAAATGTATCGGACTTTGAAGGATTATTATTGGTGGCCAAACATAAAGAGGGAAATGACAGTTTTTGTGAGTAGGTGTTTAATCTGTTAGCAAGTGAAAGCTAAAAGGAAGAAACATTCAGGATTGCTTGAGCCGTTGCCTATTTCAGTGTGGAAGTGGAATCACATCACCATGGATTTTGTTTTTAGTTTATCTCGTACCTGTGAAGGGCATGACAGTATTTGGGTGACTATAGATAGACTCACTAAATCTGCAAATTTCTTACCGGTGGGAAAGAAGTATACACTCGATAAATTTGCTGAGCTATATGTGAATGAGATTGTGAGACTTCATGGTGTACCAGAATGAATAGTGTCTGATCGGGATCCTAGATTTGCTTCTAAATTCTGGGGAGCTCTTCAGGCAGCTTTAGGTACCCAACTACACTTCAGCACTGCTTTTCATCCTCAGACTGATGGGCAATCAGAGAGGACTATTCAGACTTTGGAGGATATGTTAAGATCTTGTGCCTTGCAGTTCAAGAGGAGTTGGGATAAGAACCTATCTTTGATGGAGTTTGCTTACAACAACAACTACCATTCTAGTATTGGTATGACTCCCTTTAAGGCACTTTATGGGAAGCAGTGTCGTACACCTTTATGTTGGAATGAAGTAGGAGAAAAAGAAATCCATGATACTAATGAGAAGATTAAAGTGGTCAGAGATAGACTCAAGGCCGCTCAAAGTAGGCAGAAGAGTTATACAGATGTCCGCAGGAAATACCTTGAGTTTCAAGTAGGTGATTGGGTGTTCTTCAAACTATCTCCTTGGAAAGGGATAGTACATTTTGGTAAGCATGGAAAACTTAGTCCGAGGTATATTGGCCCTTATGAGATAATAGAGCGAATTGGCTCACTTGCTTATCGGTTACTTTTGCCTCCAGAATTATCCAGGATACATAATGTGTTTCATGTATCCATGTTTCGCAAGTATATTGCCGATCCCTCTCATGTGCTACAAGAGCAACCGATTAGTTTGCAAAAGGATTTGACTTATAAAGAGGAACTGGTACAGATTCTTGACCGAAAGGAGCAAAAACTGAGGAACAAGACAATCCAACTTGTTAAGGTGCTTTGGAGAAGTCATTAAGTAGAGGAAGCTACTTGGGAATCAGAGGAACAAATGAGGCAGCAGTATCCCTACCTCTTTGATTGACAGTTATGTAAATTTCGAGGACGAAATTTTTATAAGGAGGGGAAAATTGTCACACCCCGACTCTTAATTTATACCTTATTTACTAGCTTGGTATTAATAAGAGTTTTACTGTCTTCGTAAATGAGTTTATAATTTCAAAGGTCCCTAGAGGAGTATTGAGGAAAAAATTATGACGACGGTAAAAATGGTAAATTTTAGCTAATAAAAAGGTAAGTTTTATTATGGTATTATTTTGGGGTTGGTGTTTAATATTTGGAGTTGGGTTTTATTTGGTGAGTATAAGGAGTTGGGCTGGTTTGGAAAAGCCCAAAATTCTTTTTTCTCTTCTCTCTCTCTTCTCTCTCCTCCCTCCCGATTCTCTCTCCCTGCCGGATTTCACTGCCTCCATCTGACGCCGTCCGGCCACCGTAGGTCACCGCACCGGTCCCGAACGGTCGGCCATCACCTCTTCTTCCTTCCTAGCCCGGTGGTAGCCTCCCTAGAGTCGCCGTGAGGGAGATACCAAGCCTGAAAGTCCCGACTGCCCAAAGCTCTCTGTCGCCGGAACTTCCTCCTCCGGCCACCAATTCGGGCAAGCCTTATATGGTTTTGAAGGTCTTCAACCTAGTTGCCTTGCCCTAGAACGACTCATTTCAATTTGCTTCAGGTGAGGAGAACCGGTGAGTGGAAGTTCTAGGGTTTTTTTGTAATATTTTCATTCGATTGGCATAGTTAGGCTTAGAATTGGTATGTGTGCTAGTTAGAAAAGTTGTAGAGGAGATTGAGAGGAAGATGCTGTTAAAATTTGGTAGCTAATGGAGGTCGCCGGAGTGGGTCGTCGCTGTTAGGGGGATTTTTTTGGTTTTAGATGTGGAATATTAAGGGGAGGTTAATGATGTGAATTTTGGAATTTTTAGAGGAATTTTGGATAGGTTTGGGATTTTCTAAAATTTGGTATTTTAGCCATTAATTTGAATAGAATCCGGCCGTTAGATTATTGTTGTTTTGGCCGTAGAAGGTGGATTTAAGGCCCCCAGTATTTGTGGTGAAGTTTGGACCGTATCAATTTTAGGGTTGGCAAAGTTGGGCAAGGATGAGAGTAAATAAGGCCACATTTAATTTTGTCTATTTTTATATAAGCGTTGGTATATAGTTGAGGAATTAATTATGTTTTCAGATCAGGACGTGAGGAGGCTCGAGCAGAAGAGGCCTCAGACCGACTTCAGGCTTAGGCCTAATTTGTGAGTGGACTTTTGGTTTAAATAATGTGCATGCAATTGTTTATTTTTTTGGAGCATTGGACGTCATTTTTATTTGACGATTTTATTCATTGTGGTGAGTTACCGAAAATGGGATTTTCGGTAAATTATAATATATTTATGAGGAGAGTATGTATATAAATGCTAGCTAGCCATATGTGTCTGTCCACTTTGTGACGTGAGCGTTGGACGCAAGCGTAGTAGTCTTATATGAGTGTTTAATTCATATAGAGGGTATGGGCACATATTTATACTATACCCATCTGTCCACCTTAATGGTGTAGTGTATCACCGCATTAAGGCGTGACGTGAGCGTTGAACGCGAGAGTAGTGGCCCTATATAGATTATTATTAATTTATATAGGGAGTATGGGCGAGTGTAAATACATACATATTTTGATATATAGTTTTGAGCTGAAGAGACTCGATATTTATGAGATAAGAAATTTATCGTTTGAGGCATGCATTCGTTTTCTTTGGAATAAAAATTGGGAAAGCATAAATGTTGAAAATTATTTTCTTTATTTATTTTTGTCCACTCACTCTAACTTTTGTGAATGTTTTTCCCCTGAGCCCTTCTTTTTAAAAATGCCCAGTCTGCAGAGTTCGGGTTAGTACTGGTAGGAGACGACGAGGTATAGTTACATACTTCTCAGCACCAGTAGGTTACATGTTTAACCTACTAGGGTATTTTCCAGCTTCCTCTAATGTTTAGTAGCTCTTAATACTCTTGGGGTTTATCGTATAATTTTATTGTTGGTGTGCTAAGACCTATGTTTTATTTTAGAATATTCGAATATTGTAATTGTTATATTCTCACTTTCAGATAATTGTGGGTTGATTTGGAGGATGCTTAATAATATTTAGGAAAGTAACTCTTTAGTTTTCCTGGTTAGGATTGTCCATTTTCAAGGGAGGTTTGCCTAGTTTTTCGGTAAATTTTCGTTGGAAGTGGACCCCGCAAGACTTACTTCGGGCTTCAAGGTGAAACTCAGGGTGGGTCTTGACAAACACGCACTGGGATCAACTACGATGAGATATGCTCTCATAATAGATATCACTGCACTCCACTACTTTGTCACTTTAATAGTTTTCTAAAAAAAACTAAACATGCAGCTTATGAATGTGGTCATAAACACATCTCTATAGGAACAGAAATATACATAAAGGTCTTGAACGAACTTCATTCTCCCAAATCAAGTGACTTTAGACCACAGGAGCGCGCATTAGCAAAAGGAGTTAGAACGCACACTAAGTAACCACTTGATTGGGAAGGGATATGGTGAATTATGCCCTAGCGTGTACATTCCGGATTTACATGGACTCATGATGGACCAAGAGATGTCGATATTTATCAAACATCCGAAGTTAAGAATGAAAAAGATCTTGGGAAGACACGGTCTCAAATAGGAACTCGAGGACTGTTTTGATGATGATTTTTCATCAATCGGCTTAGACGCTCTAAAACTAGTGAGACCTACATATACTCACTACAGGAAATATTGTCTTAGCCGACGGAAAAAAATAATTTTGTCGGCTAAGTTCGTCTTCATCGACGGAAACATAACCATCATATAGGACACCACAACCGTCGTCTAAGATCTATTTAGGTGACGGAAAATGACTGTCGAGGACATCCGTCGATTAAGATATTCCTATCTGTCAAAGTTCCGTCGACTTAGTAAATCTTAGGTGACGAATATTTTCTGTCGGCAACTTTTCGTCGGCTTAGTAACTCTTAGGCGATGGAAACTGATTGTCGACACCCTCCGTCGACTAAGATGTTCCTAGGCGACGACACATTTCCTTCGGTAAGGCTGGTCTTAGGCGATGAACCATTTTTAGTCTGCTTAGTGAGTCTTGGGCGACAAACCCTGTGTCGTCAGCTAAGTAATTCTTGGGTGACGAATATATCTTTCTTAGCCGACACTTTGTTCCGTCGTCTAAGAAATGACTTTATTCCCTGACACAACACATAACGAATATATTTCTTTGCCGACAGCTTTTGTCTTAGGCGACAGAATATTCCGTCAGCTAAGTAAACCACATCATTTATTCAATGTCTGCCCAGAAGAAAACACAGATTCAACCTCTCCCCCCTTCACAGATTTCATCTAATCCAAATGGAATTTAGGGTTTAGCTTTTCTTGTCAAGACTCATCCTGAATTTCACCACGAAACCCGAAGTAAATCCTACGGGGACCACCTCCAAGGAAAAGTTACCAAGAAGTCAGCATAACCTCCCTTGAAAATGGACAACCCTTCCTAATAATACCCGCAAACACTTAAAAAGATTTTATCTAGAACCCTCTACTTCTGGAGCCTTCATGCTCCCCAAATCACAACATCTCCTAAATTATTTACTAACTTTAATAAGAAAATCTAACAACCGACAACCACAGTTCAGAGCAACTTTATTTGAGAGGAAAGGGACTAGAAGTACAAAAATGAGCGGAAACTATACTATTGACTATGCCTCTTCTTCATGTACGCCCTACCTCAACTATACTTACCTGCAAACTGGGCATTTTTAAAACGAAGAGCCCAGGGGAAAACATTTAAAAACGTTAGAGTGAGTGGACACACATAAATTTAATGGAAATATTTATGCTTTCCCAATTTCAATTCCAAAGAAAATAAATGCATGTCTTAAACGATAATTCTCTTATCGTTATAAATATCGAGCATCTACAGTTCAAAACTATATATCAAAATACAGCCTCTCAAACTAAAATATATATATCAAATTATGTATATATTTACACTCGCCCATACTCCCTATATAAATTAATAATAATCTATATAAGGCTACTACGCTCGCGTCCAACGCTCACGTCACGCCTTAATGCGGTGATACACTACGTCATTAAGGTGTACAGACGGGTGTATAAATATGTGTCCATACCCCCTATATGAATTAAAAACTCATATATGGCTACTACGCTTACGTCCAACGCTCAAGTCACACCATAATGCGGTTAAATACTACGTCATTAAAGTGGACAGACATATATCGCTAGCTAGCATTTATATACATACTCTCCTTAAAAATATATTATAATTTACCAAAAATGGGATTTTCAGTAACTCACCACAATGAGTAAAATGGTCAAATAAAAATGACGTCAAATGGTCCAACCAAATAAACAATTGCATGCATATTATTTGAACCAAAATTCCACTCACAAATTAGGCATAAGCCTGAAGTCGGTCTGAAGTCTCTTCTGCTCGAGCTTCCTCACGTCCTGATCCAAGAACATAATTAAATCCTCAACTATATACCAACGCTTATATAAAAATAGGCAAAATTAAATATGGCCTTATCTAGTCTCATTCTTGCCCAACTTTGCAAATCTTAAAATTGATATCGTCCAAACTTTGACCACAATTATCGGCGGCCTTAAATCCACCTTCTACCGCCAAAACAACAATAATCTAACGGCCGGATTCTATCTCAATTAAAGGCCAAAATACCAAACTTCGAAAAATCCCAAACCTATCCAAAATTCTTCCAAAAATTCCTAAATTCACATCATTAACATCCCCTTAATATTCTACATCAAAAACTATAAAATTTCCCAAAACAGTGGCGACTTCGCCGGCAGCGGCGGCTGACTCCGGCGACCTGCAATAGCTACCAAATTTTAACAGCATCTTCCTCTCAATCTCCTCTACAACTTTCCTAACTAGCACAAACACCAATTCCAAGCCTAATTATGTCAATCGAACGAAAACACCTAATAAGCCCTAGAATTTCCCTACCTAACTCAAGAGGGAGCGAATCCTTTGGAGGGATTACTGCACGGGAGGAGGGCTTTCCAACGAGTTAAGCCGCTCCGGCTATGGTGACCGGAGGAGAGATTTCCGGCGAGAAAACCACCACGGTAGTCGGACCTTTCGGGGTTGATTTCTCCTTGATGGTGGCGCTAGGGAAGCTGCCACCGGTCTAGAATGGAAGCTGGGTCGGAGGCCGACCGTTTGGGACCGGTGGGGCGGCGAACGATGGCCGGACGGCGGCTGGAAAGTTTCGGCAGGGAGGAGGTATCGGAAGAGCTACAAGGAGAGAGAGAGAGAGAGAAATGATTTTTGGGCCTTTGACCAAAAATAAAGGCCCGGTCCAAGTAAATAAACATAAAACAACTCTAAAATTTAGCACCCCAAAATAATACCCCAATAAAACTTATATTTTTAATTGATAACTTTTTAATGCTAACTCTGATTTTAACTAATAGCATGTCTACGAACTCGTAACAACATCCTCTACGACTTTCAAGAAGAAAGTTTTCCCAAATTCCATACGGAAGAAAAAGTCGACTTTTGGAGTCTTAAATAGTAAACGGTTACTTAAAACGGTAAAAGACTAAAATAATACCAAAGTAAATAACCGTAAAATAACTTAAGAACCGGGGCGTGACATTTCTTCATGACTTTGATCCATCTTCAAGGGCCGCTTCTCTCCTAATTGGTATGTAACTACTTTAGTTCATCTACTTTCTTCATTTAGCTAGCCATATTTTCCGGCGAACTTTTAGGCGACTTGGTCGGTCCAATTTTAATGGAATGTTGCTTATACTTGTGAGGATAATATAATTACTGAATTGCTTGCATTGATGCATGATCGATTGATATATGTAACTTTGACAGTGTATATATATGTTGAAATAATTTCAAAATTTTTAGTGTGTGTGTGTATATATATATACAAGGCCCTTCCAATGAGGGATCCCTTTTTTTGTTAATTTCTAGGGATAGACCCACATTATTAGATATGTGTTTTAATGTGCTTAGATGGCTGAGATTAAAACAAAAACCTTAACACTTATGTCAAAGTTACACCGTTCAAGATTATTAAAAATAAATCCCTCATTTGGATGACTGTTGATCACCAAATTTTCTAAAAATTTGTAGAAATGATCTACTCATATAGCCCAACAAACTGAACGGTGGACATTTGATTTTGTGATCGAAAAGTTCGTCAAATGATCTATCCCTAGAAATGAACAAAAAAAGGGATCTTTCATTGGAAGGGCCCTGTATATGTATATGTAGTTTTTGTGTGTATAATATGTTTGTATATATATATAACTTTTGTGTGTATAATTTTTATAGTATAAGTATATATATCTTTAGCTTTTATGTATATGATTAATAATTATGTGAATAATATGTTTATCAAATTTTCGCTTTTTTGCAAATCATTTGTGTATTCGATCAAATGATAATATTGCCATGATGGATCATGTAATTAAGAGTTATAATATTCTTATACATTCATCAATATATTGTTACCCTTAGAAATCCAGTTCGAGAACCATTATGTTACGACTGTGTCTAACAAAATGGTTTTCAAATTGTCTCATATTTGGACAGTTTTGGAGCATATGACATTCAGATTCCGTTTGTTGTTTGTGCGTTTCGTTTTCAGTTGTGGGTATATATATTTTGACAGGAACTTCCTTTATTGTTCCTCGAGTGCATACTAGGTATAGATATTCGTGCACTTAGGGAACTGTAGGGATATGCTGCCGAAATTTTCTCACATATGCGAATTCGAAACGCCCCAACAACAAACGTAATCACAATGTCATGTGCTCTCAAACGGGATTAGGGCCCTAACCGGAGGTATAAGGTGAAGATTAAGCAATATATCTTATATATATAATACGTATATATATAAATATTTCCCGTTTATTATTCATGATTTTTTTATTATATATTTTTGTTTCCTGTTATTATAGTGTACAACATGAACAAGAGCTGTATGCAATTAGGGAGGGGGTCCCTTCTTTATATGAGAGACATTTTTTATTTTCTTGAGTTTGTGCGTCTACATAGTCCCACAGACAAAATTACTCACATATGTCCGTGCAACAAATATCTTAATCGAAAACCAGTAACATATGAAGACATGTATTCTCACTTGGCACTAAATGGTATTTGTCCTAGTTATACCACATGGACATGGCACGACGAAAATCAAGTTCAAATGCCTACACTTACAGAAATTTAAGCACAACATAATCAGCAGGCAGGATCTTCCAATGGTAGTTACGAGGACCCTGTTATGATGAATATCTTAAACGATGCCTTCACGTTCGCCGCCTCAAGATATCAGGAAAATGTTTTTTTATGAAATCGCCCCTGACACCTTCCCTAATGTCTCCCATGTTGACTACAGTAGTGATTATGATAAGTACAACAAGCTTGTACGGCAAGTACAAACACCAATGTATCCTAGCAATGAGCATACTGTGTTGGATACCGTCATGAAGCAAATGAAGATAAAAAACAACCGGGAAAAGACTAACATATGTTTTGATGAGGATATTACACTTATGAAGGAAGTGCTTCCTTAAGGTAACAGTTGTCCGGAAAATTTCGACCAGGTAAAAAGCATGTTGGCTCACCTCGGTCTTGATCACCAAAAGATAGACGCTTGCGTCAATAACTGCATCTTGTATTACAAAGATTACATGGATGAAGTTAAGTGCCCACACTGCTACGAGCCAAGGTATAAAGCTTCCACTTCATCTAAATAGAAAAATCGGCCCATTCCTAGGAAGGTTCTTCGTTAGTTCCTATTGGGTCCTTGTCTGTAGTGTATGTACATGTCTTTACATATGACCAAACATATGAGATGGCATCTGGCAAGGCACCAGGGAGAGGAGAGGATAGATCTGGATAATCTCACACAGCCCGCAGACGGGGAGGCTTGGAAGCACTTTGACCGTTCTTTTCCCAAATTTGTTGGAGACTGTCGAAATGTCAAACTCGGACTTACAACAGACGGATTCAATCCTACTGGAAACATGAATTTGTCTTATAGCATTTGGCCTATGATAATATTTCCGTACAATCTACCTCCTAACATGTGTATGAGGAAGAAGTAAAATTTTCTTACGCTTATGGTTCCAATGCCGTATTCTCCAGGAAAGTGTTGGGATGTGTACATGAGACCATTAATTGATGAGCTGCAGGAGTCATGGGAAAATGGACTCCCTACTTTTGATAGGCATGGTCAAACTTCATTCATGATGAAAGCAGCTGTTATTTGGATCATCAGTGATTTTTCAGCTTACAGGATGTTGTCTGGCCAACAAACTAAGGGGTACAAGGCTTGCCCGGTATACTTAGATGACATCAATTATAGTCGTCACGCTGACAAAATTTGTTTCTTGGGATCTCATAGATGGCTTAACGAGGATCACGAGTGGAGGTGCGATGCTAAGGCATTTGATGAGACTGAGAAACATAATCTGAAACCCCGAGGGAGGTTTAGTGAGTGGATTTTGGAGAGGCTTAACGAGCACTAGTTCAGATATTTGAGCACCAGTAAAAAAGTAACCATCTTGAATCCTCCAACGCCTGATGAGTTTAAGTATTGGACGCACAAAAGTGTATTATTTGAATTGTTTTACTGGTTGACGTTGAAAATCAGACACAACTTGGACTTCATGCACATAGAGAAGAATAATTGTGATAGCGTTCTTGGAACAATTCTGAATTTCAAAGATAAGAACAAGGACACCCCAAAAGCCCGTGTTGATCTTAAGAAAATAGGTATATACCCTAAGCTATGGCTAGTAGAGAACAAAAAAACAAAAAAAAAAACAGGCTACACAGTCCATTCTCAGAAGAAGGCAGAAGTGTTTCAGTGGCTTCATGACGTTAAGTATCCTCATGGGTATACAGGGAATATTGGTCGATGTGTTAAGATAGGGGAAAATAAGATTACTAGGTTGAAGACTCATGACTGTCATGTTTTACTTCAACGTCTTCTTCCCGTGGTCATTAAACCGTATTTGTAGAGTGATGTGGTTGACACATTAGTGGCTTTGTCCAAGTTCTTTAAGAGGATATGCGCTAAAGAGCTTAAAAAATCTGATGTTCGGCCATTGCAAGAAAACATTGTGTACATCATGTGCAAGCTGGAGAGGTTCTTTCCCCCAACTTTCTTTGACATCATGATTCACCTCATGATCCATCTTCTCGAACAAGTGTTGCTTACTGGTCTGGTACAGTATACCTGGTGTTATCCAAATGAGATGTATGCACTCATTTTCTAATTAATCATCCTTTCAAATTAAGATAATTTTTTTAAATATTAACCATTAGAGAATAAATATCTGTTTTGCAGGTAACTAGAGAATTTTAAGAAGTCGAACAAAAACAAACGTTTCCCTTAAAGGTCGATCACG
This sequence comes from Fragaria x ananassa, assembly GCA_034370585.1. Lineage (NCBI taxonomy): Eukaryota > Viridiplantae > Streptophyta > Magnoliopsida > Rosales > Rosaceae > Fragaria > Fragaria x ananassa. Next base: position 17,368,443 of record CP139754.1, read on the forward strand.
GTGGCATAAATTCAGGCTGAGTGAGTAACTTACTGCAAAACATATCTCAATGATGAAGACACAGAGGGGGATTCATCTGGATCCTGTAATCAATTCAATCTATCAGTTTTTTCCAACGATATTCAACCGTATGGCAGGTTAAGTAATTCTGACAAATTAAGTAATTTTGAGATCAAAGAGGCTCATTGGTCTGTTCTTCAACATCGCGACGAAGCCGAGCGGTACTTGAAGTCCCATTTGGAAAGGCATGATGATAACGAAGTCATTCACAAAAGAGATTTTCTTGATTACTTCCCTATTTGGGTAACTTATATCTCTATGATGTTACATAAATTAAATATAGCCTTGCTTTTTGATGTTACAGAATGTAACAATGTTGCTCTTAAAATTGTTACAGATCATGCACGTTCAACATCATTTTCCTGCTTATTATGACTCAGAGTTGCACTTGTTGGCTGAAGGACCCCAAAGCCATAGAGTTCGTGCTGGATGTTTTGTGAACGGTGTTAAGTTTGTGACGTCAGAACGAGATGAAGGCCATGTCACCCAAAACAATTAATGGAGTCATGGTTGAGGGTGTGGGTTTCAACTACTACGAGGTTCTTGTCAGTGTCATCGAGCTAATATACGGCAAGAGTATGCTAGTCGTGTTGCTCAAGTGCAAATGGTTCAATACTGACCCAACCAGACAAAGGAGTACGAATATGGATCGTGGCTTGTTATTAGTGGACTCAAACAGTGTATGGTATGAGAATAAGCCGTTTATTCTTACCATGGCGAAACAAGTATTTTATCTTGATGATCCGGCTATGAGCGAAGGTTGGAAAGTGGTGCTGGTGATGTCACATATGAATATTTGGAGTGCAACTACACTGGGAGGGGATGATTAGAGTGGGCCTAGTAAACTAACAGCTGATCAACCGAATGAACCATATCAAGAGGAATCTCCATATGTAGTCCCTGATACTGAGGATATTCATGTCAACAACCAACACGTTTCGGCTATTATATGTTACATTCCAATTCACCATCTGAACTGAACTCGCTACAACGCAACCTCAATCATGATGACGACGGCTTCATAGATGACGAATACATAGAGAATGATGAGTATTCTGACCAAATTGAGGAGGATAATGATTCGGACGACTCAGATTATAATGAGTACGATTAACCATTATTGTGGATCTCGATCGGTCTAATCTACTTATATTAATTTGGCATAACTTTGGATTTTTTAAATTTGTATCCACGTCCAACCATTTATTATTCATGCAAATTTGAATTTTTCTACATGTAATTTTCGGTTGCAAATTAAGTGTTTTTTGTTTTTTGATGCATATTTGGAGTTATGGTTGAAATTTCAGTTGGGTTTACATTGAAAATTACACGAAAATGCTTGGATTCTTCATTAATAAAAAAATCCCTAAATTTTTAAACATCTACTTAGGCGACGGAAAGTGTAGGGTCCTGAAATATTAGGCGGGTGAATTTTACGCCTTTTTTTTGGGCCAAAATTTAATCTGTTTCAGGCGACTAATATTTGTTTTAGCCGACAGTCGGCTAAGACTTAGGCAATGAAAATTGAAGTAGTCGTCGCCTTGGTACTACTAAGGCGACATAAAGTGTATTTTCCATCGCCTAGAGTCCCGAAATATTAGGCGGGTGAATTTTGCGCGTTTTTTTTGCCATAAATTTCATTTCTTTTAGGTGATGAATATTTTTCTTAGCCGACATAACATTTCCGTCGGCTAAGATAAAATTGATACACACTCACTCTTAGTCTTATACTGTCACGCCCCGAACCTTAATTTTTACCTTTATTACTGGCATAGTGGTCATAAGAGTTTTTACCGTGTTCGTCACTAAGTGTGTAATTTAATTAGTCCCCAGAGGGTGTTGAGGGACTAATATTTTGAGGGAATGATTATAAGGAAGAAATTTTGACGACGGTAAAAAATGGTAATTTTTGCTAGTAAAAGGTAATTTTATTGGGGTATTATTTCGGGGTGTTGAATTTTGGATTTTTTTTGGGTTTAAAAGAGTTGTGGACCGGGTGGGCTAAAGGCCCAAGTCCATTTTCCCTCTCCCTCCCGATTTTCTCTCTTCTCACCAGGTTTTTCTCTCACGGCACCTAGAAAATTTCCGGCCGACCGTCCGCCGCCGTCCGGCCTCCGTTCACCGCCGGACCACTCCCGTTCGAACGGTCTCCCTCCCAGCTACATTTCTAGACCGGTGGCAGCCTCCCTAGCGCCGCCGTGAAGGAGAAACGCCGCCCGAAAGCCACGGCCGCCGAACCGGTTTTCTCGCCGGAACTCCCTCTTTCGGCCGCCATATCCGGTGAGCCATAGCGCAAAAGGAAGCCCTCCTCCCGTGCTTCAATCCCTCCAAAGGGCTCGCTTCGTTGTGAGCTAGGTAAGGAGAAATCGGAATTTGAAATTTCTAGGGCTTTTTGTGTATTTCCGTTCGATTGATGTGTTTAGGCTTAGAATTGGAGTTTGTGGTAGTTAGGAATGTTGTAGAGGAGGTTGAGAGGAAGATTCTGTCAAAATTTGGTGACCATTGGAGGTCGCCGGAAAATGGCTGCCGGCCGCCGCCGCCGGCGCCGCCGCCGAGAAAATGTTTTTGGTGGAGAAAAATGTGAGGAGTTTAATGGAATAAGTTTTAGAATTTTTGGAGGAATTTTGGATAGGTTTAAGAATTGTTGAAGTTAAGTATTTTTGGCGGATTATTAATTAATAATCCGGCCATTGGATTTTATTTGGTGAAAAGTGTTTTTCGAGGTTGTCGGTAAAATTTGTGGAGTTTTGAGGTTGGCAGTGGATTTAAGATTTTGGAGTGTTAGACTTGGTTGAGCGCGAAGCATATTTAATTATGCATGTTTTGCATTTAAACGTCGATGTTTCATTTAAGGTTTTATGTATATGGAACAGGACGCGAGGAGGCTCGAGCAGAGGAGACCTCTGACCGACGTCAGGCTTAGGCCTAAGTTGTGAGTGGACCTTTGTTTTGAATATTATATCTGAAATGCTTTATCATTTGATTGATTTTTCTATTATTGGATATTTCCCGAAATTGAGAATTTCGGTGGATGATACTCGAGGTAAAATTCCGAGAATAGTATGTATATGATTAAATGCTAGCTAGCTATACGCGAGGTACAATTCCGGTATGGGTGACATGAGCGTTAGACGCGAGTGTCGTAGCCCTGTGCGACTTCCTATTCTTGCATTTATTTATTCAAAGATGTCGTACAAGGAGTTAGCACGTATATATTACCACTCGGCCGCTTTCCCCCATATGCGAGGTACAATTCCAGTGTGGGGTGATGTGAGCGTTAGACGTGAGCATAGTAGCTTCGTATGATATCTACTTTATTCAAGTTGTTCATAGATATCATGCCAAGAGTCAGGCGAGTGTGCATACATACTATATATATAATATCCAGGCCTGAGAGGCAGTTTCTTAAAGTTTGGGGGTTCTAGCCAGGCTGGACCCCAGTTCAGAATCATTCCAGTGGTGTTCGTGTTTTTGCCACTGTGGAAAGCATTTCTTTTGGGGAAATATTTATTTGTTGCCAGATCAGTTTTGTCCACTCACTCTGACGTGTTAAATATTTTCCCCTGGGCTCTTCGTTTTTAAAATGCCCAGTCTGCAGAGTTCGCGTGAGGTCCAGCAGGAGACGTCGAGGCATAGTGACCCAGCTATCAGCTACATTTCGCCAGTAGGTTACTTGTTTAATCTACTAGGAGTTTGTTAGCTTCCGTTGTATTTTATTTTATTTTTTAGTAGCTCTGAATACTATTGGAATTCATATGTTTGTATTCTGGCTACTTTTGGAGTGTAGCTGAAGATTTATCTGTTTTGGGATTAAAAGGTGATTCGTAAGTTTTTAAGTTAGGGTTGTCCATTTTCGAGGGAGGTTTGCCGAGTCTTCGGTAAATTTTGCTTGGAGGTGGTCCCCGCAGGACTCATCTCGGGTTTCGGGGTGAAATTCGGGGTCGGTCTTGTCAGTTGGTATCAGAGCTCTAGGTTTCATCTTCTATTTCTTATTCACTATCGTATTTGCCTAAGTAGCTATAGTGTCTATAGAGTGATGATCCGACCGCGGCGGATTCATCGGCAGTTTTCTGCTTTTGATACTATGTGTTATTGGGTATGTGTGATAGTTCTGTTAGTCTTATGGACATACTACTTAATATCTTCTTCCCTTGGGTATTATGCCTCCTAGGCGCCGACCCCGTGTAGCTTCCTCGACCAACGCCAGTGAGGGTGATGAGGTTAGAGGATTGGTTGTTTCGATTGGGAGCATGCTGAGAGGTGTGTTAGATAGAGTTCAGCAGTCTCGGTCTGTGAAGAAGAAGCGTGTCTTCGATGCTGGTGCAATTGAGTACTAGGGCGCCAAGGGACCCTTTGATGCGCACTCTTGGTTAGATAAGATGGAATTGGCTTTTGAGAGCACTGAACTGCCGGAAGAAAAGAAAGTGAAGATGGCAGTGACTTTTCTGGATGACTCAGCGCATCACTGGTGGATCCTTGCTAGCAGAAATCGTGGTGGTGCTCAAGACATGACTTGGGAGGAGTTAAGACGCTCTTCTTGGGTCAGTATTTCGGTCACGCTCAGCGTATCAGGATTCAGTCGGATTTCCTGAACATGAAGGAGGGGGATGATGAGGGTGTCATCGAGTTTGAGCAGAGGTTCACTTCCTTGATCTACCATGTGCCCTATTTGATTCCTGATGAGAGGACCAGGATTGACATGTTTGTTGGAGCTCTTAGCGGGGTTTATGCAGACAAGATGGTCGGTGGCATTTACCCGACTTTTCTTGATGCGGTTACTGCAGCCATGGCCATTGAGACCAGGAGAACTTTTAGTGCACGGCCCAAAGATTTCGGTGGTCCCAGCCAGGGTCCATCGAAGAAGGCCGCTTCCTCATCAGCTTCTGGATCTTCAGCGGGCAGTGGTAGTAGTGGAGGATCAGGTTCTGGTTCTCGGGGTAGATTTGGAGGACGTTTCAGGAGACCCTCCAGGAGCCAGTTGGGCAGGCAGCAGGCCGGTCAGTTTAGTGCTGGTGGTAGTTCCCAGTGGGGATCTTCTGGTGGTCAAGCTTTCTCTTTTGGTCAGCAGCAGTCTTCTGGATGCTTTGAGTGTGGTGGTCTGGATCGTTTCAGGAGAGACTGTCCTTTGTTGGCACAGAGGACCGCCCCTTCTCAGTAAGGCAGTCAGTTTTCAGCTAGTGGTGGTTCAGCAGCCAAGGGTGGTTCTCAGCAGGGGAGTGGTCAGCTTGGACGTCCCGCGACTCACGCTAGACTCCATGCTATGACCCAGCAGGAGGGTCGTACTTCCCCAGATGTCATCAGTGGTACGTTGTTAATTTTTGGTCAACCAGCATTTGTTTTAATTGGCCCTGGAGCTACGTATTCATTCATGTCTAGTAGATTCGCTCTCCATGCCAATGTGCTATCATCGTCTCTTCCAGGCGAGTGGCACGTATCTCTTCCCTCTGGTGAGGTGATGAGAATAGCTTGGGTGTTTAGTGGTTGTGAAGTTTTGGTGGAAGGAGCTCAGTTTAAGGCAGATTTAATCCTTTTAGATATGGTGGATTGTTTCCGAAAAGAAGTGGTGTTTCGGAGCCCGGATGGATTGGAGGTTGTGTTTCAGGGGGAAAGAGATGTGATTTCGAGTTGCTTGATTTCAGCTGTGGCTGCCAGGAGATTGTTAAACAAAGGCTGTCAGGCATTCTTAGCTCATGTTGTAGATGCAAGTATAGGAGTGATGGAAGTGGGAGACATTCCTGTAGGAAGAGAATTTCCGGACGTGTTTCCCGAGGATTTGCCTGGTTCGCCTCCTATAAGGGAGATAGACTTTTCCATTGAGTTGCTTTCTGGATTTATGCCTATCTCTCAGGCATCTTACAGAATGGCTCCAGCGGAATTGAAAGAGTTGAAGATTCAATTGCAGGAGTTGGTAGATAAGGGTTTTTTTCGGCCTAGCATGTCTCCATGGGGTGCTCCGGTGTTATTTGTTAAGAAGAAGGACGGCACCATGAGACTATGCATTGATTATAGGAAGCTGAATCAAGTCACTGTGAAGAATAAGTACCCGTTGCCTCGCATTGATGATTTGTTCGATCAGTTGAGAGGTGCCTCGGTGTTCTCAAAGATTGATTTGAGATCTGGTTATCATCAGTTGCGGATTCGGGATAGTGACGTAGCCAAGACTGCTTTTCGATCACGCTATGGTCAATATGAGTTTGTGGTAATGCCTTTTGGACTTACTAATGCACCTGTGGCGTTCATGGATCTCATGAATAGGGTGTTTAGTCCATATCTTGACCGCTTCGTGATCGTGTTCATAGATAATATTTTGGTGTACTCAAAAAGTGAGAAGGAGCATGCCAAACATCTAAAATTGATTTTGCGGACTTTGAGAAACGCGCAGTTGTTTGCCAAGTTCAGCAAGTGTGAGTTTTGGCTGGATAAGGTGGGTTTTCTGGGTCATGTAGTTTCAGCTGAAGGTGTTAGTGTGGATCCCCAGAAGGTGGAAGCGGTGTCCAATTGGAAAAAGACCCACAACTGTGACTGAGATTCGTAGTTTCCTGGGGTTAGCAGGTTACTATCGGCGATTTGTGCAAGACTTTTCAAAGATTGCAGCTCCACTAACTAGATTGACCAGAAAGGGAGTCAAGTTTGAATGGTCAGATCAGTGTGAGTAAAGTTTTCAAGAGTTAAAGGATCGTTTGGCTAGTGCTCCTGTTTTGGCACTTCCAGACGATAGTGGGGAGTAGGTGGTGTTTTGTGATGCTTCTAGACGAGGTCTAGGTGGAGTGTTGATGCAGCATGATCGAGTGATTGCCTACGCTTCTAGGCAATTGAAGCCGCATGAGGTGAATTATCCCACTCATGATTTAGAGCTTGCAGCTGTGGTTTTTACTCTCAAGTTGTGGAGACACTATCTTTATGGAGCCAAGTGTCAGATTTTTACCGATCACAAGAGTCTTCGGTATGTGTTCACACAAAGGGAGTTGAATTTGAGGCAAAGAAGGTGGATGGAGTTGTTCAGTGATTATGATTGCACGATAGAGTATCATCCTGGAAAAGCTAATGTGGTAGCTGATGCTCTTAGTCGCAATCCCTCAGTGTCTTTGTTTCACTTGAGGATGGTTCGAGTTCCATCTTTGTGAGCTGCGGGCTACAGGAGTGGATTTATCAGTGGATGAGGTTGGTGCTTTGATAGCCAGTTTTCATGTGAGGCCAGTTTTGGTTGATAGAGTGTGGGAAGCACAGTATAATGATCCTTCCATAGTTCGATTGATGGAAAGAGCATCGAATGGAGCCGCAGCCGATCATTTTTTCAGTTAAAAGAGATGGGACTCTATTGTTTAAGAACCGGCTATGTGTTCCAAAAAGAAATGAAGAGTTAAAGATTGAGATTTTGGAGGAAGCTCATAGTTCTGCATATCCTGCTCGATCATCCTGGTAGTACAAGGATATATCGGACTTTGAAGGATTATTATTATTGGTGGCCTAACATGAAGAGGGAAATTGCAGCTTTTGTGAGTAGGTGTTTGATTTGTCAGCAAGTGAAAGCTGAAAGGCAGAAACCTTTTGGTTTGCTTGAGCCGTTGCCTATTCCAGTGTGGAAGTGGGACCACATCACCATGGATTTTGTCTTCAGTTTACCTCGTACCCGTGAAGGGCATGACGGTATTTGGGTGATAGTGGATAGACTCACTAAATCTGCTCATTTCTTGCCGGCGTGAAAGAAGTTTTCGCGTAATAAATCGGATGAGCTGTTTGCAAATGAGAAGATTAAGGTGGTCAGGGATAGACTCAAGGCTGCTCAGAGTAGGCAAAAGAGTTATGCCGATGTCCGTAGGAAGGACCTTGAGTTTCAAGTAGGTGATGGGGTGTTTCTGAAACTATCTCCTTGGAAAGGGGTAGTACGTTTTGGCAAGCGTGGGAAGCTTAGTCCGAGGTATTATTGGTCCTTATGAGATAATAGAGTGAGTGGGCTCTTTGGCCTATCGGTTATCTTTGCCTTCGGAGTTGTCCAGGATACATAATGTGTTTCATGTATCCATGCTTCGCAAGTATATTGCCGATCCTTCTCATGTGCTGGAAGAACAGCCGATTAGTCTGCAGAAGGATTTGTCCTATGAAGAGGAATTGGTTCAGATTTTCGACCGGAAGGAGCAAGTGCTTAGGAGCAAGTCATTTTAGCTTGTCAAAGTGCTTTGGATAAGCCACCAAGTAGAAGAACCTACTTGGGAGCCAGAAGAGCAGATGAGGCAGCAGTATCCTTATCTCTTTGAGTAGCATGTTTGTAAATTTCGAGGAAGAAATTTTTTATAAGGAGGGGAGAATTGTCACGCCCCGAACCTTAATTTTTACCTTTATTACTGGCATAGTGGTAATAAGAGTTTTTACCGTGTTCGTCACTAAGTGTGTAATTTAATTTGTCCCTAGAGGGTGTTAAGGGACTAATATTTTGAGGGAATGATTATAAGGAAGAAATTTTTACGACGGTAAAAAATGGTAATTTTTGCTAGTAAAAAGTAATTTTATTGGGGTATTATTTCGGGGTGTTGAATTTTGGATTTTTTTTTGGTTTAAAAGAGTTGTGGACCGGGTGGGCTGAAGGCCCAAGTCCATTTTCCCTCTCCCTCCCGATTTTCTCTCTTCTCACCCAGTTTTTCTCTCACGGCACCCAGAAAATTTCCGGCCGACCGTCCGCCGCCGTCCGGCCTCCGTTCGCCGCCGGACCGGTCCCGTTCGAACGGTCTCCCTCCCAGCTACATTTCTAGACCGGTGGCAGCCTCCCTAGCGCCGCCGTGAAGGAGAAACGCCGCCCGAAAGCCACGGCCGCCGAACCGGTTTTCTCGCCGGAACTCCCTCCTCCGGCCGCCATATCCGGCGAGCCATAGCCCAAAAGGAAGCCCTCCTCCCGTGCTTCAATCCCTCCAAAGGGCTCGCTTCGTCGTGAGCTAGGTAAGGAGAAATCGGAATTTGAAATTTCTAGGGCTTTTTGTGTATTTCCGTTCGATTGATGTGTTTAGGCTTAGAATTGGAGTTTGTGGTAGTTAGGAATGTTGTAGAGGAGGTTGAGAGGAAGATTCTGTCAAAATTTGGTGACCATTGGAGGTCGCCGGAAAATGGCTGCCGGCCGCCGCCGCCGGCGCCGCCGCCGAGAAAATGTTTTTGGTGGAGAAAAATGTGAGGAGTTTAATGGAATAAGTTTTAGAATTTTTGGAGGAATTTTGGATAGGTTTAAGAATTGTTGAAGTTAAGTATTTTTGGCGGATTATTAATTAATAATCCGGCCATTGGATTTTATTTGGTGAAAAGTGTTTTTCGAGGTTGTCGGTAAAATTTGTGGAGTTTTGAGGTTGGCAGTGGATTTAAGATTTTGGAGTGTTAGACTTGGTTGAGCGCGAAGCATATTTAATTATGCATGTTTTGCATTTAAACGTCGATGTTTCATTTAAGGTTTTATGTATATGGAACAGGACGCGAGGAGGCTCGAGCAGAGGAGACCTCTGACCGACGTCAGGCTTAGGCCTAAGTTGTGAGTGGACCTTTGTTTTGAATATTATATCTGAAATGCTTTATCATTTGATTGATTTTTCTATTATTGGATATTTCCCGAAATTGAGAATTTCGGTGGATGATACTCGAGGTAAAATTCCGAGAATAGTATGTATATGATTAAATGCTAGCTAGCTATACGCGAGGTACAATTCCGGTATGGGTGACATGAGCGTTAGACGCGAGTGTCGTAGCCCTGTGCGACTTCCTATTCTTGCATTTATTTATTCAAAGATGTCGTACAAGGAGTTAGCACGTATATATTACCACTCGGCCGCTTTCCCCCATATGCGAGGTACAATTCCAGTGTGGGGTGATGTGAGCGTTAGACGTGAGCATAGTAGCTTCGTATGATATCTACTTTATTCAAGTTGTTCATAGATATCATGCCAAGAGTCAGGCGAGTGTGCATACATACTATATATATAATATCCAGGCCTGAGAGGCAGTTTCTTAAAGTTTGGGGGTTCTAGCCAGGCTGGACCCCAGTTCAGAATCATTCCAGTGGTGTTCGTGTTTTTGCCACTGTGGAAAGCATTTCTTTTGGGGAAATATTTATTTGTTGCCAGATCAGTTTTGTCCACTCACTCTGACGTGTTAAATATTTTCCCCTGGGCTCTTCGTTTTTAAAATGCCCAGTCTGCAGAGTTCGCGTGAGGTCCAGCAGGAGACGTCGAGGCATAGTGACCCAGCTATCAGCTACATTTCGCCAGTAGGTTACTTGTTTAATCTACTAGGAGTTTGTTAGCTTCCGTTGTATTTTATTTTATTTTTTAGTAGCTCTGAATACTATTGGAATTCATATGTTTGTATTCTGGCTACTTTTGGAGTGTAGCTGAAGATTTATCTGTTTTGGGATTAAAAGGTGATTCGTAAGTTTTTAAGTTAGGGTTGTCCATTTTCGAGGGAGGTTTGCCGAGTCTTCGGTAAATTTTGCTTGGAGGTGGTCCCCGCAGGACTCATCTCGGGTTTCGGGGTGAAATTCGGGGTCGGTCTTGTCATATACATACTAAACAGATCCCTAAAACTCAATTTCCATCTCCCAGAGCTGCGCGACCGTCGGAATCTACTGCCACCACCCATCGGAGACCCCGCCATCCATCGATCGGCAACCGCATCGACCCAAGCAGTCATCGCAACCGCATCGACACCACCCACCTTCTCCACTCAATGCCACCGCAGCCACCCGCCGCCCTAATCTCGTTGCTCCCACCTTCTGTCTCTGATCTCCCTGAGAAGCAAACCCTCCTCTTCCTGCTGACGTGTTCCGAAATTGGGGTGCGACAATTAAGAACCCTTTTTGATAATCGTAGTATAAGGCAAATAAGGTTCGATCAATCGGAGGACTAAGGGTGCTCTTGTAAACAAGCCAAGCCGCTCTGGTTATGGTGGCCGGAGGAGGGAGTTTAGGCGACGGAACACCACGGCAGTCAGACCTTTCGGGCTTGGTATCTCCCTCACGGCGGTGCTAGGGAAGCTGTCACCGAGCTAGGAAGGAAGAAGAGGTGATGTGATACGAGCACAAAGTACTATGTTTATATTGTGTTTCCTGCCCTATTTAGCTATGTTATTCTTGTAAGAACAAAATACTGGTTACTCCTCGTATTTTCTATGGTTCGACAGTTTAGTCCTCGTTTTTTCAATTTCAACAGCTCACTCTTATTAATTTTCAATGTCATACAATTTGGTCCAATTTGGTCCAACTATTAAAATTGACCGTTAAAGTATCCATGTCCTGCTATAAAATCCCTAAACTACCCCTAGCCTATTACAAATATACTCACCAAATAAAAACTCAAGTCCAAATATTAAACACCCCAAAAATAATACCCTAATAAAACTTACCATTTTTACTAGCTAAAATTTACCATTTTTACCATTTTCAGATATTTCTCCTATCAATAATTTCTCCTAAATAATTGTCCCTTAACCCCCCTCTAGGGACCTTTAAAATTATAAACTCATTTACGAATACAGTAAAACTCGTATTAACATCAATCTAGTAAATAAGGTATAAATTAAAAGTCGGGGTGTGACATATGCACTCATTCTTCACTCATAGTTTTTGGCTTAATCACTTAACAAGTATGCAAGTTAGAACAAAGCTTGCATTTATATGAACAAAAGCACAATAGAACAGATATAAACGTCATGAAAGAATATGATTACTCATACAAATGAATCATACCATAGGCTGAACTCTTGGAACAAACTCCACAGAACAAGTTTTACTCATCTTTTAGATCAAAAAGAACTTTAAAATGTATTAATTGGGCTAAGCTAGGGGTATGAATTGAAGGATAAGGAATTGCAAAATTCCTAAGGACCTAGCTGAACATTGTCAAACATGCCTTATGTTGCCAACACATTGGCCATATATCATCTTGGGCCCTTCAAAACGTCACCGCACCTCCTTACACAAAATGAAACAGAACAAAGGCCAATTATTTTGATTTTAGGCCTTCCACTTACATCACAACTCCTGATTCACAAACAACGAGTATGTCTAATATTTCTTTTCTTTTTCTGCCGAAAGTTTATTCTTTATTTTCTTTTTATTCTTTTCACGGCATAATCTTTTCTTTTTATACAACAAGGACATTACAAAAGCTCCTTCCTCCACACTTGCTCTTCATCGTCACTTCATGTAGTCTTCAAACAAAATGCTCTACTAGGCCAAAAGGACAAGGGTAGACATGTGCTATACTAAGTTCAAGTAAAGATTACATGGGTGATGAAAGAAAGGCTTAAGTGGGCTCAAAATGGATCAAACTAAAGGGTGTACAGCGCACACAAATAAAGACACAAGTTTATTTGGCATTGGTGATCATCCTAAAAAGTTTCATTTATCCTTTCCAAAATCAAAGTGTTTTATGAAAAAAGTTTTGAAAGTCCACAAGAGTGAGTTCTAGTCATCTCTAGTTCATTAAAAGCTATGGTGAGAAATCAATTAAATTGAAAGAATAATGAGGTTTTTGAACAATTATAACCAAGAAAATGAATCCAAATATTTCATTTATCACTCTGAAAGAATAACACATAAATAGGCTCAAAAGCTCACATTTAAGGTCATATGAATCAAAAACTTGTCTTAGCATGCACATTTCGGTACCAGAGATTCAAATCATATCCACTACGTTTCAAATGATTTCCATTCATTTCAATTAACAACCGAATATCAATTAGAAATCATCTTGTGATATTATCCATAATTTCGGAGATTATAATCATCATAGACAGTTAAGGGCTCCTATGACTCAAACAAAAGACTCAAAAAGCAAACGAAAATTTTTGACATTTTTCAATTTGTGTTTTTCAATATAAGACTCAACAAATATGTAAGTCCTTCCCCCACACTTAAACTCTACATTGCCCTCAATGTAGATCAAGATATAGCATGCAACAAAGACTCTAAGCATGAAAACATGGATTCACAAAAATGAAACACTAACAAACTAATAAAAATGACAAACAAAATGGAAAGATAAAGGAAGAGTTCAAGAAGACAAATCTCTGTTGATGGCTCCTCCACAGCTACGGTTGAATTGGGTTGCCTCCCAAGCAGCGCGAATGTTTATAGTCTTTCAGCCTCAACTTGTATCTCCATTTTAGCTCTATGTGAATGGCGTATCTTAGAGGGGTACTTCCTCCACAATGTGTTCCTCAAAAGCCTCAAATTTAGACTTCAACTTGTGGCCATTCACCTTAAACGCCTTGTGATGAGTTTAAAAATGACGGTCAATCATCTTCAAGTCATTGTTGGTCACTTCACGTTCAATCTATGTAGCATCTCCTAGGGAAATCTTTAGTGAAATGGGAACTACCATGCATGTGAAGGTCATGAGTTCCTTGATCGACTAAGTTCCTGTAGACATATGATATTTCCTGGAATTAAAAACATAAATTAGTAAATGTAAAATGAAATGCATAATGAATGAAATGATGAGATGCAGAAAATGAGAATGATAATGAAATGCAATGTGTTGAATGAGAATGCAACTATGGCGATGATGAAACTTTTTGGTGGTACCAGACTCGAGATTTACAACAATTGAAACCTATCATTTAACCCAAGAAATAAATCTAAAGATAGATAAAACAAACAACCGTTAGTCAAAATTATCTAAGTAAAAACAAATAAACACAATTAAAATGACGCATTATAAACAAGAGACTTTATAGTCCCCGGAAACGGCGTCAAAATTGACGTGCTCCGAAACTGGGGTGTGACAATTAAGAACCCTTTTTAACAATTGTAGTATAAAGCAAATAAGGTTCAATCAATCCGGGGACTAAGGATGCTCTTGTAACAATGGTCATGTAAAAAGTCAGTAGCTAACAACAAAAATATATACAAGTGTTTATTTACAAATATACATATGATACGAGGTAAAAGGGTGGGGGATTTGAGAGTTTAATTCTAACGTTCCTACTAAAAAGATAAAGATAAAAGCTAAACTAATATATACAAGTGATCAATTCATTCAACACATCCATCAGAGAGAAACTCATATTCCGACCACACATCAAAGTTCACGTTTCAACCTTAGTGTTTCTACCTGTTACGTCCCGAGCCGGGAAGGGGTCGCGGGGCGGAACGAAGTAGAATTCCTGAGGGGGGTTTCACTCGGTACCTGCACAAGTAACATCGTCACGGGGTCGGGACTGGGGTGGCCCAGTCTTCGACTCTCCGATGCTTAAGTGAGCTATATGCACTTGTACGGGTAGAGGAATGAAAGTAAGGGAGAGTATGAATCTGTGAGTGAGAGTATGTGTGTACCTTGAGCTTGTTTTATAGGCTAAGCTTGTGTACCTTGAGCTTGTTTCTAATGTGGGACTCTTTGCCCTCCTTTGGAGTGTCTCCCCTTTTGGGGGTGTTTTGTCGCTAGAGTGACTTTAGCAAGCGGTTTGTTGCCGGCCCTTCCTTCCTGGGATGTCTGTGAAGGGCCCACCAGGGCTATCTCGACCGGGTAATTGTACCGTATTCTCGGCTTAGCCAGGTATTTTGGCTATGTACTAACAAGTCCCCAAGTCCCCAGTCCGAGAGAGTTCTTGGGTGGGGAGTTATTCTAGAGATGCCGAGGGTAGGTTTTACCCGGTAGTAGGAGGCATGGTGCCGAGTCCCCAAGTCCCCAAGCGAGAGTCGCGAGGTGACGGGGGTGATGTTCCGGAAACCTGTTGACAAGAAGACAAGTTTAATGTTGCTCTAGCGAGTCAGTCCGCGCTTGGTTGGGGACTGTCGCGAGGTGGCCAGTCAGTCCGCGCTTGATTGGGGACCGTGGCTATATGGCAAGGCAGTCCGCGCTTGATTGGGGACCATCGCGAAGTGGCCAGTCAGTCCGCGCTTGATTGGGGACTGAGGCTTATGTGGCGAGTCAGTCCGCGCTTGATTGGGGACTAAGGCTTATGTGGCGAGTTAGTCCGCGCTTGATTGGGGACCGTCGCGAAGTGGCCAGTCAGTCCGCGCTTGATTGGGGACTGAGGCTTATGTGGCGAGTCAGTCCGCGCTTGATTGGGGACTGAGGCTTATGTGGCGAGTCAGTCCGCGCTTGATTGGGGACAGTCGCGAAGTGGCCAGTCAGTCCGCGCTTGATTGGGGACTGAGGCTTATGTGGCGAGTCAGTCCGCGCTTGATTGGGGACTGAGGCTTATGTGGCGAGTCAGTCCGCGCTTGATTGGGGACCGTCGCGAAGTGGCCAGTCAGTCCGCGCTTGGTTGGGGACTGAGGCTATGTGGCGAGGCAGTCCGCGCTTGATTGGGGACTGTCGCGAAGTGGCCAGTCAGTCCGCGCTTGATTGGGGACTAAGGCTATGTGGCGAGGCAATCCGCGCTTGATTAGGGAGACTTGCTACTTAGCGTTGCGGGCCGTTGCCTTGATGAGACTTCTTTTTTTTTTTTTCTTGGAGTGGCCAGCAATGACGTGGCTTTACCCTGACCGTTCAGTTTTGTGGGGTCCAGGGGGATGCCTATAAATAGGGCTGGAGAGAACTGAAGAGGGAATTCGTGTTTTTGAAACTAAACTGTGGAGGCGCGATTTGCGGTTTAGGGTTTCTGCTATTCTACAAATTTCAGACTGGGAAACATTCAATTTCATCCTCGATCGATTGGGTGCGAGCGCTCAGCCGGTTGTAATCTGCTTCACTGTCACTACGCGAACCCAGTACTTCCAGGTATGAACTCGTCGTTTCCTGTCTTTAATTTTGTATGTGGTGGTGGCATTGTTTCGGGTTATTTGGGGTGTGGGATTGTTCACATTTTTGTGGTGTTGGTAGGAATTCTAGGGTGAGGGATTTGTTATCGGGCTGGTTAGGGTTAAGGTAGCGGGGTATGGCAGATCCGGTGTGGGTGTCCAGCGAAGAGATCGTGGAGGTCTCTAGTTCGCTTAGTGCTGATTCGGACACTTTGCACCGGATGGAGGAGGGATTGGCTAACCTTATGGCGGAAGTTGCCCTTGACTTAGGGGAAGGCATTCCTGTGGTGGATGCCGGGTCTCATGTGTCCTCGTATGAGGTAGAGGAGTTGATTATGGCGACATAGCACGAGGAGGATGACTCGTTCTGGGAACCCCCTGGCGAGAGTTTGACGTCATCGGAGCTTGAAGTGCTTCGCCAAAATTGGAGCATCCCGGAGGAGGTGTTGTTGCGGCCGCTGGGCCAGGGGGTGAAGTTTTAGGATCCCCCGGGTAATTTTACGTTGGTATACGAGTACCAACTGAAGTGCGGGTTGATGTTCCCGCTGCCCCCATTTGTGCAGTACACGTTAGCGTGTCTGCATGTCGCTCCGGGGCAAGTTACCCCCAATATGTTGAAGCAAATATTGGGGACGGGCGTGCTGTTCCGCCTGCTGAAGCAGGAGTTCCCCAACTGTGACGAATTCAATGCGTGATGGCACATGGGGTGGTGCGCAAAGAAGGGCAGCCGGGGCTGCGTGACGATGAAGTCACAGGGGAAGTTCAAGGTCTTGGTGGAAGACTTGCCCACCTCCACAAGTGAAACCTGGAGGCGTAGATGCTTCCTTGTCGGGGGACAATGGCAGGAGTGGCACGGGCATCCTTTCCGGGTCCCAGGGAGCTTCCAGAGAATAGGTACCGTGCTCTTGCCTTGTGTTGTTTTGTTTTGTTTGTCTTCTCACTGCTGACAACTAGCTTTGTGCAGTGCCGCAAGAGTACAACTTGACTGAGTTGATGGAGCGGCGGATTCGTCGAGTGATATGGGCTTTCGAATGTAGGAGCTCATATCGGATATGCCGCCTTGGCATATACAGCCACTTCGGCTACGCCCGGGTTCCGGGTCTGTATTTTAGTAGTTGCACTACTTGTTGTAAGGTTGCGAGTCGTTGTCTGACTTAGTTTGTTTGTTGCAGTGACGATGCCACGCGACGGGGGTTCGCGGAAGAAGGAAGGTCCTTACGACAGTGTCGGATGAGGAGGTGTTAGATGGGCTGCTGGCTGAGGCTGATCACGCCAAGCAGTATGACATCGACCTGGAGACGGGGGAGGGAAGGGAGGTGGAGCTGGATGATGGAGATGACTTTCTGAGGCTGAACCTGGCGGATGATGACTACGCCTATTGATAGAGGCATAAAATGCCGTGTTTATAATGTGTTTCCTACCCTATTTAGCTACGTTATTACCTTAACTTTATCATTTTTGACTTGTTTTATTTATTAGAGGCTTAGTGAGCATTATTTACGAAAAGGATGTTAAAAGAGGAAATTTAATAGAAAACCTAGTTGTTTCGAGAATCCTACTTCAACTAGGAAACGTTGAGTCATAAAGTCAAATCCTATTCGGACCAGGAAACCTCTAAGTCGCATAAACCCAAACCTAAGTGGATTTGGGCCGATTGCATGATCCATTTAAACCCCAAAACCCTATGGATTCGGCTAGGCCTTCTTGGCCGATTTCTTGGAGTCCAATGGACTTTCTTTGCCGATTTTTAGGGTATTATTTTAAGGAGTTTTGCTTCATCAAAATCTCTATTTATTTAGGGGAATATTCTGATTTTATTTATCTTAATTCCTATTGGATTGAGCATGTCATTATGCTTATTTGTAGGATTGCTATTGGATGAAAAACCCTACAACAATAAAATCGGCAGCTTTACAAGGAGAAGGAGTTCTTTGCCGATTTTCCTTGGTGAGTAAGCCATGCATTCGGTCATCATTCAAGCTACATACGAAGGAGTGGTGCGCAAGAATTCTAGAGAGTTCCATGGAGATAATTTCCAGATTTTATGTGCAATTAATTGGAGCCATTGGATCAAGAATAAATCAAGGGTGGAGAGCATAACTTGGTTCGGCCTAGACTCTATATAAGGGGCTGTTTCTCTACAGAAAAATCATCATTCATTCTCACAAAAACCCTAGAGAAATAGCTTCCTCTTGCCGCAGCCCTCTCCCCTCCTTTGCCGAGTTCTCTCTCCTTGCCAAAGCCTTGGTGATCTTCACCCTTGCGTCGCAACCTTGGAGAAGAAGGAACCTTGAAGCCACGCACCTCTTGCTCATCCTCAAGCTTCTTGAAGATCGTCAAAGTGTAAACTATGCCTCTATCTTTGTTTAGTTTTCTTTACAATTTTAAAGACATGGATTCGGTGTTCATCATTGGTGTTGGATGTTTGTTGCGATTGTTTTGTTATTAGTAAATTCTTTTCTTAGTTAAGCATGTTGATGTTTTGTTTATGATGTTTTAGTATTTTGTTCTTGTCGATTTATGCTTTAGGAAGGAAGCGTTTCTGCTTTAGTAGCTATATAGTTAGAATGCATGCTAACTACCGTCAGAAATTCATGCTAAGCCGCGTAGGTAAGTATGGATCGTAGGTGATGGAAGCCATGTCGTAGTGGCTGGAAACGTGGACTACAATGATTTAATGCGGTGACGTTCACGGCAGTGGTCGTGTTCAATCTCGTTCTTTATCTTAATGATTCATGTAGACGTTCTCATGAAATTCTTAGTTCTAGACGTTCTGTGCTAAGTACAGTTAAGAAGAACAATAAGATGCGAAGACCTCGTAGGCTCGTGTCTTGAGATTGTTTCTAGATTATAATTTCGACAAGTTTCACTTTACTAAGATTGAAGCATGATATTAATGTGTGGTCGAGATCTGAGTTTCTCTCTTTGGCTATGTGTTGAATGGATTGATCAATTGTACATATTTAATATTTATTTTCTGTTTTGTAGGAATTTAGAACCAAACTCTCTAAACCCCCGTTTATCTTTGTATATATGTAAATAATTGTTTATAGTTCTAATCTTTTTATTACTAAATGCAAGAGCGCCCTATAAGTCCCCGGCCTTTCGACCCCTTACTTATCATATGCTATATACTACACAAAGGGTTTAAATTGCACGATTGCCCCGGTGTTTTCGGTGCACGTCAATTTTTGGCGCCGTTGCCGGGGACTTAATAATAAGTTTCTTGTTATTTAGTGCTTTGTTTATATTGTCTAATATTTATTTGTTTTATTTGTTTTCAGATTTGGACTTTAAGAATCAAAATCGGTGGGACTAAGGTCACAATTGTTAATAGGGTCTTTCCAAGTCCTTATTAACTCTTGTCGAATTGTCTAACACATAGTAGCTCTTAGCTGAGTAAGAAGATTTTATTCGGTGTCTAGGTTGAGTTAAAGTACCTGGGAACATAAATTGGATCTCATGACTGCAAGGGTTTCGTCCCTACAGTCAAATCACGAGTCCTACCAGCCTACTACGTCTACCTGGCCGAATAAGTCTTTTGAAACCACGGAGTTATTTATGTCTAGATAATAAACCTAATTGGTCCATTTTCGGTTTGCTTCTTAAAATTCGGAATTGAGGATTTATAAGCCTTATAAATTGTCGATTAACATTTCTAACCCTTGTAACGTGTCAAAATACGAGCTCAAGTCTAAATATACTTATACTTATACTCAATTTATACTTGTTAATAATAATGTTGTTTCTTTAATTTTTATTTCGGTACTTATTTATTTGTTTGAAATGTTTAGGGTTATGAATGTCCAATGAAAGTTCCTTGCCACCCATAACCGCAGAGTTTATAGCCGATCTAGAAGCTCGCTTGAAGCGCATTCAAGGTGGAGGAGCAGCATCAACTTCCAATATCTTGGAATACCCCATTCAAACACCCCAAACATTCCGAGAGCTGAATTTTGATAGTGACGAGGAGGAGGCCATCGTAGTCAAGTCCGTTTGTTCCGAACATTCGAAGGAGGTTGCATCTCCGCACTCTATCTATCCACCCGAAGGATTTTTCGAACAAGAAGAAGTACAAGTGAATCAACAACCCGCAACCATGAGTATCCGAGCACTTTCCGCGCAAGTTGATGACATTCCAGTCGGTGGATCTCCAAATTGCATTGTGTATCCGGCGGCTGCAGCTGGAAAAGAAGGAGACTTTGAACTGAAAAGTGGATTTCTCCACCAATTGCCGAAGTTCCATGGATTGCCGAGTGAAGATCCAAACAAGCATCTGAAGGCTTTCGAATTTGTGTGCAATAGCATGTGTCCAAGGAATGCGGACATGCAAGTACTACAATTGAAGGGATTCCCCTTCACTCTTGAAGACCCCGCAAAGTCATGGTTATTTGATTTGCCCAATGGGCACATCACCTCATGGGATCGCATGAAATCTGAATTTCTGACGAAGTACTTTCCGGCTTCGAAGGTCACTCTCATGAGAAAGCAAATAACCGGAGTTCAACAAGGAGCGGATGAATCTTTCTGCCCCTTTTACCAAAGATTCAAGGCTCTTGTCGCATCATGCCCCTCTCATGGAATCAAAGAGAGCAATTTATTGCAATACTTTTATGAGGGACTGTTGCCCTTGGAACGCCAACTTCTAGACGCCTCATCTGGAGGCTCATTTGTGGACAAGACGCCTCAAGAAGCATGGACATTGCTAGACAACCGAGCCCTCAATGATCAACAATTTGCGGTCACGCTTAATAGTACAAAGAAAGTGAGTGAAGCTAAGGCACTCGAAAGCAAGCTTGATGCCGTACTAGCCCATCTCACCATTGGAGCAAGCCGTGAACCTGTCAAAGTATGTGGTGTTTGCTCTTTGCAAGGACACCCCACGGATCAATGTCCCCAACTGATTGAAAGTGGCGAATGGGAATCTGCCAACGCCATCGGACAACCAAGATACAATCCATTCTCAAATGTGTACAACCCTGGTACTCGAGATCATCCGAACTTTCGTTGGAGCAATACGGAGAATGCAACAAGCCAACCCCCAAATTTCGGAGGTCAATTCCAACGCCCATCCGGATTTGTTCCAAGACCCCAGGTTCCTCAAACTTTTGTTCCAAATAATCCTTTTATGGCAAATAACGCTACTCACCCCTCTTATGATAAGATGCTAGAGAATCTGTTCCAAACACAAGATGCACTTACTAGGGGGCAACAAAGCAATGTGAAGGATATTGCCGACATCAAGAACCAATTGGGGAAGATTGTGGATTTCATGGGAAAGATCACCGAAGTAGGGAAGCTGCCATCCGGTACCATCCCTAACCCTAATCCAAATTTTGAATCCGCAAAAGCTGTACACACAAGGAGCGGACATGTGCTCCACGAAGTACCAAGGAAGGACCCAAAGAAGTCCAACGTAGTTCATGATGAGGAGGACGAAGTCATCATTATCAACACCAAAGATTTGGAGAAAGATCCGGCTACTTCAAGAGCCGAAGCTTCTTTGCCAACAACCAACCCGCCAATAGGTAATGACCCTAACTCTAATGGTTCGGTTACAACTAACCCCCCTTTGGTGCACCCCCCATTTCCAAGTAGGTTTCAGAAATCGAAGAAGGACGAATCCGATCAAGCCATTTTGGAGATTTTTAAGAAAGTTCAAGTGAACATGCCCTTGATCGAGTGCATTACTCAAGTTCCCAAATATGCGAAATTCTTGAAGGAGTTATGTACCACAAGGAGACAAACAAGAGAGAAAGAAGTAGTAAAGATGAGTGAGACGGTTTCTGCCGTTCTCCAACGAAGAATGCCGCCCAAGCTCAAGGACCCAGGGAGTTTTTCTATCCCTTGCGTAATTGGTGACACTAAATTTGATAATATCATGCTTGATTTGGGTGCATCAATTAATGTTATGCCATATAGTTTATATCTCTCCATGGACCTTGGCGAATTAAAGAAAGATAACGTAATTATCCAACTAGCTGATAGGTCCAACACGTATCCTAAGGGGTATGTGGAGGATGTTCTGGTTCAAGTTAACCACTTGATATTCCCTGCAGATTTTTATATCATAGATATGGAGGACGACTCCCATACAAGTTCAATTCCTATACTTTTAGGACGTCCTTTCATGAGAACAGCTAGGACCAAGATCGATGTGCATGCCGGCGCGTTGACAATGGAATTTGACGGTGAAGTGATTGGCTTCAACATCTTTGAAGCAATGAGGTACCCCTTGTCCAAAATTAAACCATGTTATTCCATTGATATTGTTGATTCGTATGCGCAGCATCATTTAGACACATTGATCGATGACAAGTTGGAAGTTACCATCTCCCAAGGAGTTGGGTTCAATGTGAAGGGTGACAAGGTACCTATGGAAGATTTGGAGGCAGTTTGGGATGAATACGTACTAGAAACCGTTGCGGCCTTAGACAATGTTCCATTCGCCCTACACAACGCACCATTCATCGGCCTCCCTGCTTCTACCACTAAGATGTTACCATCGGTAGAGAAGGCCCCTACCTTAGAGCTTAAGCCACTACCCGACCATTTGAAATATGTGTACCTCGGAGATGATGAGACACTACCTGCAATTGTGTCCTCTAAGTTAGATAATGAACAAGAAAGAAGATTGGTGGAAGTGTTGAAGAGAAACAAGACGGCTATCGGATGGACTTTAGCCGATATCAAGGGAATTAGCCCTACCACTTGTGTCCACCGTATTTTGCTAGAAGAAGGAGCTAAGCCTACCCGTGAAGCCCAAAGACGCCTTCACCCGCCAATGATGAAGGTTGTACAAGATGAAGTGATCAAATTGCTAGATTGCGGAGTAATCTACCCCATATCGGATAGCAAATGGGTTTCACCTGTTCAAGTTGTTCCCAAGAAATCCGGAATAACCGTAGTGAAGAATGAGGAGAACGAGCTTGTGCCCCAAAGACTTGTAACCGGTCACCGTGTTTGCATAGATTATAGGAAGCTCAACGCCACCACTAGGAAAGATCACTTCCCCTTGCCATTCATTGACCAAATGCTTGAACGGTTAGCCGGCCATGAGTTTTACTGCTTTCTAGATGGATATAGTGGGTACAACCAGATTTGCATCGCCCAAGAGGACCAAGAGAAGACGACGTTCACATGTCCGTTCGGTACATTTGCTTATCGTCGTATGCCATTCGGTTTATGCAACGCACCAGGTACGTTTCAAAGATGCATGATGTCTATATTTTCGGATTACATTGAAAATAAAATTGAAGTTTTTATGGACGATTTCAGCGTTTTCGGTAAGAGCTTTGATTCTTGTTTGGAAAATTTAGAACTCATTTTGAAACGATGCGTTGACACAAATTTAGTTTTAAATTGGGAGAAATGCCATTTCATGGTAACTCAAGGTATTGTCTTAGGTCATATCATTTCGGCTAGAGGCATTGAAGTTGATAAGGCTAAGATTGATTTAATTCGTTACTTACCCTATCCCACAACCGTGAGGGAGATACGTTCGTTTCTTGGCCACGCAGGTTTTTACCGCAGGTTTATCAAGGATTTTTCTAAGATATCAAGGCCTTTATGCCGTTTGCTCCAAAAGGAAGTCGCCTTCGACTTTGACGACGAATGCAAGCTTGCGTTCGAGAAATTGAAGGAATTGCTGACCTCGGCGCCCGTGATGACGCCCCCTGATTGGAATGAGCCCTTTGAGCTCATGTGTGACGCTTCGGATTATGCCGTTGGCGCGGTGTTGGGACAGCGGAGGGACAAGAAGCCCTGTGCGATCTATTACGCATCACGAACTTTGAATGATGCCCAACTCAATTATTCCACAACGGAGAAGGAGCTTCTTGCTGTTGTGTTCGCTTTAGATAAGTTTCGCCAATACTTACTTCAATCTAAAGTAACTGTTTATACTGACCATGCAGCATTGAGGTATTTATTTGCAAAGAAAGACGCCAAGCCGAGACTCATCCGTTGGATTTTGCTACTCCAAGAATTCGACATCGAAATCAAGGACAAGAAAGGAAGTGACAACGTCGTTGCGGACCATCTTAGCCGGCTTGTGCGAGAAGAGGAAGCTCTACCTTTGACGGAAACGTTCCCCGATGAACAGCTTTTTGGAATCGAGGTAAGTGAACCATGGTATGCGGATATTGTGAATTACTTGGTCACTAGGACATTTCCAACTGACTTGCCTCGGTCACAAAGAGAAAAACTTAAGAAATGGTCTAGGTATTACATTTGGGATGAACCTTACCTTTGGAAAAGATGTGTAGATCAAATAATTAGGAGGTGTGTCCCTGAAAATGAGCATAAATCCATTCTTACCTTCTGCCATTCTGAAGTTTGTGGAGGTCATTTTGGATCTCGTCGAACTGCCCTCAAAATATTAGATGCTGGTTTCTTTTGGCCCACGATTTTCAAAGATGCATACATGTTTTGCATATCTTGTGATAGGTGCCAACGGCTAGGTAATTTAGGACCTAAAGATCAAATGCCTTTACAAAATTTTGTAACTGTTGAAATATTCGATGTATGGGGCATTAATTTTATGGGACCTTTTCCCGCATCTGACGGATTTTTATATATATTAGTGGCGGTTGATTATGTCTCAAAATGGGTGGAAGCAAAAGCCACCAAAACTAACGATTCTAAAGTGGTTGCAGATTTTCTCCGCACTAACATATTTTGTAGGTTCGGAATGCCAAGAGTGATTATAAGTGATGGAGGATCTCATTTCTGCAACCGTACCATCACAGCATTGCTTAAGAAATACAATGTTACGCACAAGGTGTCCACCCCGTACCACCCTCAAACAAGTGGACAAGCCGAAATTTCGAACCGAGAGATCAAGCGGATTTTAGAGAAGACTGTAGGTCCTAACCGCAAGGATTGGAGCCAAAAGCTAGATGACGCTTTATGGGCCTACCGTACAGCCTACAAGACACCCATTGGGATGTCTCCATTTCGGCTAGTCTATGGAAAAGCATGCCACCTACCGGTGGAGTTGGAACACAAAGCTTGGTGGGCGGTAAAGGAATTTAACATGAATCTAAATGATGCCGGCCTTCATAGGAAGTTGCAGCTGAGCGAACTTGAGGAAATCCGAAATGAAGCCTTCGATAGTGCGTGGATTTACAAGGAGAAAACCAAAGCTTATCATGATAAGATGCTCCGTCGGAAATCGTTTGTTGTTGGACAAAAAGTCCTACTATTTCATTCTAAACTCAAACTCTTTCCCGGTAAGTTACGTTCTCGTTGGATTGGCCCTTTTATTGTTACTCAAGTTTTTCCTCATGGTGCCATACAGATCAAGAGCGCAAAGACCGGTGAGCACTTTAAAGTGAATGGCCATCGGCTCAAGCCCTACTATGAGCCGTATGAACCAAATGCGGAGGAAGTACCCCTCTATGAGACACCGAATACAAATTGAGGTACTACCGTCTAGCCAATGGACGTAAAACGAAGCACTCAATGGGAGGTAACCCATTTTCAACAAGAAGATATGGAGGAGCCGTCAACGCAGATTTGTTTTCCTTATTCCTTTTCTTCTTGTTTCAATTTATTTGTTTATTTGCTTTATTTTTGAGTCGTAGCTCCCAACTTCATGCTTACCTCTATACTTTATTTTATGAACATTGAGGACAATGTAGAGTTTAAGTGTGGGGGAGGGATTTACATTGTTTTATTGCTTTGAGTCAAATTATCGAAAAACCCAAAAATATTTTAAAATTTTCGAGTCTTTATTTTTGTTTTGAGTCTTAGGAGCCCTTAACAGTCTATGACGAAATTATTCTCTGAAATAATGGACGAAATGATCACAAGATTGAGTTGATTTCTAACTGATATTCCGCGGTTAATTGAAATAAATGGAAATCATACGATTTGTAGTGGATATGGTTTGTAAACATTGGTACAGATTTTGAGCATGGTAGGACAAGTGTGATTCATATGACCCTATTGTGAGCTTTTGAGCCTTATATATGTGCCATTTTTGTTGAGCGATCATTGAAAAAATTCTTAATTCGTTTTCTTGGCTTAATTTTTGCAAACCTCATTATTCTTTCATGTCGATTTACTCACCATAGCTTTTAATGGACTAGAGAGATTACTAGAACTCATTCTTGTGGATTTTCAAAGCTTTTATTCATAAACTACCCTGATCATGGAAGGGATTAAATGGACTTTTTAGGATAAACACCATTGCCAAATGAGCTTGTGTCCCTATTTGTGTGCTCGGCACACCCCTTAGATTTAACCCCTTTGAGCCTACGTTAAGCCTTTCTTTCATCACCCACGTAAACTTTACCTTGAACTTAGTACAGGAATACCTCTACCCTTGTCCTTTGGACCTAGTAGAGCATTTTGCAAAGTTCTATGATGATGTGATGAAGACCAAGTGTGGGGGAGGAAGAATAGACTTGTCCATAGTTGGAGGAGAAAAAGAAAACAGTATACTCATTGCCGAAAAAAAAAAAAAAAGAAGAAAAAAAAAAAAAAAAAACAAAGAAAGAAACGGCAAAAAAAAATTTTTTTGTGAACAATGGATTAAGTCCTTTGTGGAATCGGAGGTTATTATAAATGGAAGGCCTAAAAACAGAAATATTCCGGCCTTTGTCCTTTTTCATGAAGTTATAAGGAGGTTAGAATGACGAAGGGCCCAAAAAGATGATATCTGGCCCTCAATTTCGGAGACATAAGGTGTGCTTAATTGCTCTGCTAGGTCTTTAGGAACTTTGTGATTCCTCATCCTTCAATTCATACCCCTAGCTTAGCCATGTTATATAACCCTAAAGTCCTTTATGATCTGTGAGATGGGTTAAACTTGATCTGTGGAGTCTATTCCAAGAATTGAGCATATGGTTTGGGTCCATTTGTGTGAGTAATTGATTCCTTCATGAGGTTTATTTATTTATTATTTAACATGTGCTTTTTGTTCATATAAATGCAAGCATTATGAATGCCTCAAAATATTTTCTCTTGCATACATTTGAGTGATTGAGCCAGAAAATCTGAGTGAAAAATCGAGTGCATACCTTGTGAGGATGGATCACTACTTGTTTGAAACATGCTGAGCTATAACCATCACCATTGTTCTTCCAAGTCCTACTAATATATGTGATCTATGCATGGCAATTAGCTTTGGAATGTTTTGGAATGATTCTTTATTAAGTGCTAATTTTGAAGCCATGAGATAAGAGATGCTGAGACAAATGTTAAGGGCATTAGAGTTGTTTTTATTTATTTTGTCGATTGGTTTTGCTAAGGGACTAGCAAAAGCTAAGTGTGGGGGAGTTGATAGAGGCATAAAATGCCGTGTTTATAATGTGTTTCCTACCCTATTTAGCTACGTTATTACCTTAACTTTATCATTTTTGACTTGTTTTATTTATTAGAGGCTTAGTGAGCATTATTTACGAAAAGGATGTTAAAAGAGGAAATTTAATAGAAAACCTAGTTGTTTCGAGAATCCTACTTCAACTAGGAAACGTTGAGTCATAAAGTCAAATCCTATTCGGACCAGGAAACCTCTAAGTCGCATAAACCCAAACCTAAGTGGATTTGGGCCGATTGCATGATCCATTTAAACCCCAAAACCCTATGGATTCGGCTAGGCCTTCTTGGCCGATTTCTTGGAGTCCAATGGACTTTCTTTGCCGATTTTTAGGGTATTATTTTAAGGAGTTTTGCTTCATCAAAATCTCTATTTATTTAGGGAAATATTCTGATTTTATTTATCTTAATTCCTATTGGATTGAGCATGTCATTATGCTTATTTGTAGGATTGCTATTGGATGAAAAACCCTACAACAATAAAATCGGCAGCTTTACAAGGAGAAGGAGTTCTTTGCCGATTTTCCTTGGTGATTAAGCCATGCATTCGGTCATCATTCAAGCTACATACGAAGGAGTGGTGCGCAAGAATTCTAGAGAGTTCCATGGAGATAATTTCCAGATTTTATGTGCAATTAATTGGAGCCATTGGATCAAGAATAAATCAAGGGTGGAGAGCATAACTTGGTTCGGCCTAGACTCTATATAAGGGGCTGTTTCTCTACAGAAAAATCATCATTCATTCTCACAAAAACCCTAGAGAAATAGCTTCCTCTTGCCGCAGCCCTCTCCCCTCCTTTGCCGAGTTCTCTCTCCTTGCCAAAGCCTTGGTGATCTTCACCCTTGCGTCGTAACCTTGGAGAAGAAGGAACCTTGAAGCCACGCACCTCTTGCTCATCCTCAAGCTTCTTGAAGATCGTCAAAGTGTAAACTATGCCTCTATCTTTGTTTAGTTTTCTTTACAATTTTAAAGACATGGATTCGGTGTTCATCATTGGTGTTGGATGTTTGTTGCGATTGTTTTGTTATTAGTAAATTCTTTTCTTAGTTAAGCATGTTGATGTTTTGTTTATGATGTTTTAGTATTTTGTTCTTGTCGATTTATGCTTTAGGAAGGAAGCGTTTCTGCTTTAGTAGCTATATAGTTAGAATGCATGCTAACTACCGTCAGAAATTCATGCTAAGCCGCGTAGGTAAGTATGGATCGTAGGTGATGGAAGCCATGTCGTAGTGGCTGGAAACGTGGACTACAATGATTTAATGCGGTGACGTTCACGGCAGTGGTCGTGTTCAATCTCGTTCTTTATCTTAATGATTCATGTAGACGTTCTCATGAAATTCTTAGTTCTAGACGTTATGTGCTAAGTACACTTAAGAAGAACAATAAGATGCGAAGACCTCGTAGGCTCGTGTCTTGAGATTGTTTCTAGATTATAATTTCGACAAGTTTCACTTTACTAAGATTGAAGCATGATATTAATGTGTGGTCGAGATCTGAGTTTCTCTCTTTGGCTATGTGTTGAATGGATTGATCAATTGTACATATTTAATATTTATTTTCTGTTTTGTAGGAATTTAGAACCAAACTCTCTAAACCCCCGTTTATCTTTGTATATATGTAAATAATTGTTTATAGTTCTAATCTTTTTATTACTAAATGCAAGAGCGCCCTATAAGTCCCCGGCCTTTCGACCCCTTACTTATCATATGCTATATACTACACAAAGGGTTTAAATTGCACGATTGCCCCGGTGTTTTCGGTGCACGTCACCTATGTACCTCCATTGGTGGCGGAAGCAATGGGCCTAGGTGTCCAGGATGTGGAGTTGGAGGGGAGGAGGTACCGGCAGAGGGTGATCGCGAGGGCGAACCCGACCAGGTGCAGGAGGAGCCTGTTGTGGAGGAGGTGGCGGACCGCGAGGAAGAGGTAGTCGCGGCCCGGACTCGAAAGAGGAAGGAGAGGGTTAACCCGGCTCGCGAGGACCCGTCAAAGAGGTCGAGGAGGGATAGCCGGTCTGGGGGATCTGCAAGCTTAGCTGAGGTTGCTCAAGCCTTGGAGGGGACGGGGGAAGCTCAGCCACACTTGGCTCAAATGGCTTATGACATGCGTCACCGTGCTCGTGACATGCATGTACTAGAGGATGTGACTGCAGGCGACTTTGCTGATGTACGCCGCGACGGAACGGGCGGCCTCCCACTGGCAGGATGATTCTGAGGCGAAGAGCCAGCAATTGAGGGAGGCCGAGGAACGTAACCGTGGCCTTGCAGAGCAGTTAGCTGAGGCCGAGCGGAACCTTGCAGAGCAGCTGGCTCAAGCGGATCAGAATACCGCTGCCTTCCAGGCTCAGGTGGCGGAGCTGAAGGAAGTTGTGAGGAAGAAGGATGAGCAAATAGAGGTTTTGGAAGTGGCTGCTACTAAGGCAACGTCCTTGGAAGCTGAGGTGGCCAAGTTGACGCAAGCGCTTGCGGATTTGGAGGTGTCCTGGAAATCCAAGTGTGAGCGAGCTGCCATGGCGGGGCAGAGGCTATTCCGGGAGGGTGAAGTGTACAAGCGACAGCTGAAAAATGCCTACAACAAAGAGCAGGATGAGTTGAGCCGGCTGGGCTGCCAGGTCGGGTGGATTGATGAGGCTGCCATGCGCAAATGGTATGCAGAGAAAAATGCGACAACGGTGGCGTGGGAGCAAATGACGCCTGAGCAGAAGAAGCAAGCCGAGATCTCACAATCTCTGGCGAGGCAGCACGAGGCGTGGCGCGCAACGTCTGCAGGGCAGAAAGGGATATCCGTTGCGGGTGGCCCGCGACCTCCTACTATGGTAGCTGCGTCATCTGTAAGGCTACTGGTCTCGAGGGGTCCATGTCTGTCCAAGCAGTAGTGTCGCAAGTGGCTTCGTCTACCGTTGCGGCTCGCGATCCCCGGGCTCCGGGGTTGGTGGCGCGCACGGGGGTTCAGAAGGCTCCCGTGAAGGGACGCCCCGATCCTGAGGCGGCTCCTGGTAGCTCACTCATTCGTCCCGCCGCAGCTGTGAGGCATTCATTTTTGTCCCGGGACCCGTTGAATCAGTCGACTGGGCCGAGGGTAGCGGGAACTGTGGGCCAGGGTCGTGGTCGCAGTGGCGGGTCGAAGGGGAGTTCGAATAAGTCTGGCGACTCATCCACTAGGAGGGAGTGAGAAATGTCTGTACATTTTAATAGCCTGTACATTTTGATAGCCTGTAGGGCTTTGTTTTGGAACAATGTATGTGGCGTGGTTAGCCATTGTATTCAATTTATGCTAATTTTCTTGGGAGTCCAGGTTGATACTTTGGCGTTATGTGTAGCCTTTGTGTTTGTCTTGTTGTATACTTATTTGTTTTGTGGCCCTGTGTGGCGGGGGCAAAGTATAGCATGTGAGTGACAAAATTATTCATTGTACTTAGATGTAGCCGCTAGCGGGCAAAGTATACATAGGTGAAGCCGCTACTGGGCTATTGTATATACACTAGTAACAATGAAGTACCGACTTTCGAGGCCAAGGTAAAAATTGGTCTAAGGTAGGCGGTAGCAAGCGTTCGTATGACTAGGTCGCGGAGCTGTCCTGCACCCCTTTGTGTCGTCCCGGGGATCATCTATGGGTTGGGTTCCGGGGGGTTGAGAGGCAGCATCTCATGGGCTCCTTTCCACTGTTGGATGGCGTTAAGATGGCCATGCTCCACGGCTGCTCGATCCCCTTTAATTGTTAGGGTGCCGCCAGGGGTAGGAACCTTCATGAGAAGCATGTGGCCGGCTATGAAGCACTGCAACCCCCAAAGGATGTCCCGTCCTAAGATGAGATTGTATGATGAGGGACAGTCGACAATGAGGAAGCGGGCCGTAATGGAAGAGCGACAAGGAGCTGTTCCCACTGACACGGTTAGGCGATCTGAGCCTAACGGCTGTACCGTTTCGCCAGAGAAGCTGACAAGTGGGTCGTGGTTGTTGTACAGCTTAGTGTGGTCCCGCCGGAGTCCTTGGTAGCAGTCAGAAAACATGACGCTTACGGCGGCGCCTGTGTCCACTAGAGCCCTGTGGCATCTATAATGGTCCACCTGCACATTGATGATGAATGGCTCGCTGTGGTGGCAATGCAGGGTATCCTCATTGTTGCGAAATGTCACTTGATCCCACGCTGATGGGGCGATCGTGACACCGCGTTGGATGTCTAGGATTTCTGAGGGTGCCGTGCATTGTCGTTTCACAGAAGGTTGGCGTGGGGGGAACCGTGGGGCTCCGCCATGCAAGGTTAGGATCTGGCCATGCACCTCAATGGCGTTGGCTCCTGTGGCGGGAGCACAGTATTGGTGGAGCTGCCCCTTCTGGATCAGATGCTCGATTGCTTTGCGGAGGCCATTGCACTGCTCTGTTGTGTGGCCGTTATTGTCATGGTAGGCACAATACCTGTTGCCGGTGGCTCGCCGGGGCTTTTTTGGGAACTTGCTTTTGGGAGATAGGGGGATGAGATCCTTGTGCCTGGCCCATATGTCCTCATAAGTAGTGGTCAGGGTAGTGTGGACTTCATAATGAGGTGGCGGGGTGGAACGACGCTGTTGCTGTGGGGGGCTCTGGTCCCTTGACTTGTAAGGGTGGTCGCGGTTTCTCTGTCCCCCATGGCGATGGTCGGAGCCACGCCCCTATTCTCGGGATGGGCCATGTGATTGCCCTTTCTCTGGCGCTAGGGCAGTAAGAGCTAGCGTGGCATGGGCGGGACGTCCGAAAGTGGCAAATTCAGCACGGGCCCACCGCACCGCCAAGTCCATCAAGGCATCATAGGATCCTGGAGGGTTCTTGTTGATCTCCATCAGGAAACTGCCGGGGAGGAGGGCCTGACAGAAAGCCTTCTTCGCCACGCGAGGTTCTAAGTTGTGGCACCTCGCCGTGGCAGATTGCCACCGGGACAGCAGTTCATGGAGGCCTTCGCCCTCTTTCTGCTTGATGTGGAACAGGGCGTCTACAGTGCGATGCTGGTGTGCAGTATGAAACGGTTGAGGAAACGTTCCGAGAGTTGGTCGAAGCTGTCTATGGAATTGGGTGGCAGATTGAGGAACCAACTGAGTGCCTCTTCTGAGAGGGTCTCTTGGAAGGCGTGGCATGCTATGGCGTCGCTGTAGCCAGAGGAGCTACAAAGCGAGAAGAATGTCTCGAGGTGGAGATGAGGGTCTCCTGTGCCTTTATATTTATCCATCTTGAAGGGCTTGGCCCCCGGAGGCCGCTTCTCTATCTGCACTCGGGGTGTGAAAGGGCTTGGGCGATGTCCGAAACCAGAGAACAAGGGTCGCTGAGCCCCGCGACTCTCGACGCCTTCAACCCGTGAAGCTAACTGCGTGACAGTTTGGCTAAGTTGGAGCAGTAGGCGGGTTGGCATGTCCAGAGGTGGGTTAGGAGAGTTGGCAGTGGTGGAAGTGGAGATTGGTAGGGTGGATGGATTAGGTTGATGTGGCAGAGGGGAATCATTGAGGATTGATGGTTGGGGGGCCGGGAGTGGAAATGAGGGGTGGGTTAGGGGATGGGACATGTACACAATCTGGCTAGGCCCTCCCGGGAGTACGGAACCAGTCTGGCCTTGGAGGGAATCCGGGGTCCCGGCAATTCGTGCTGCGCGGTCCAAGCTATCGTTGTACATGGTACGATGCTCTAACGTGATGCGGAGTAAGAACTGCTCTTTTTCCAACTCAGCTATGCGTACTCGGTACGCTTCCGTTTCTGCCCTTTCCTTTGCCGTTGCTTGCGGAATGCATGGAAGTCCCGCTTGAGAATTTCAAGGGCTGTGGCGGGGTCGGAATGGTTAATGGGGGCTGGGCTGCTGGTTTGGGGAAGGGATGTGTCACCAGACTGAGGTTCTGTTTGAGTGCCAGGGTCCACGGGGTCATCAATAATCACCATGGTGCCGAGTTTCGAGGCAAGTGGGAGTTCCACAAGATAGGGACCCTCCTTCTAGCGCCAATTGTTTCTACCTGTTACGTCCCGAGCCGGGAAGGGGTCGCGGGGCGGAACGAAGTAGAATTCTTGAGGGGGGTTTCACTCGGTACCTGCACAAGTAACAGCGTCACGGGGTCGGGACTGGGGTGGCCCAGTCTTCGACTCTCCGATGCTTAAGTGAGCTATATGCACTTGTACGGGTAGAGGAATGAAAGTAAGGGAGAGTATGAATCTGTGAGTGAGAGTATGTGTGTACCTTGAGCTTGTTTTATAGGCTAAGCTTGTGTACCTTAAGCTTGTTTCCAATGTGGGACTCTTTGCCCTCCTTTGGAGTGTCTCCCCTTTTGGGGGTGTTTTGTCGCTAGAGTGACTTTGGCAAGCGGTTTGTTGCCGGCCCTTCCTTCCTGGGATGTCTGTGAAGGGCCCACCAAGGCTATCTCGACCGGGTAATTGTACCGTATTCTCGGCTTAGCCAGGTATTTTGGCTATGTACTAACACTTAGCAAACCGATAACATGCCAATTCAGAGAATTAGAAACAATCTCAAAACACAAGCCTACGAGGTCATGCATTTTAAAGTTCTACTTACTTATCCCTAGCACAGAACATCTAGAACTAGGACATCTCATACAAGGTTGCTATCAATACTCAGCATATCTGTCTACACTTAACATGAGTCCTTAAAATCTATAGAACGAGATTGAACACAATTATATCATGAACGTCACAACAGGGAATTGCATAGTATACGTATTCAGCTATATTTGTGACAAAGCTTCCACCACTAGAGATCTACACATACCTACGAGGCTTAGCATAAATCATGACATTAGTTAGCATGCATTCTAACATAGGTATATCAAACAACAACGCATACTTTCTAACCTATGAGTTGACAAGATTAGACTACTAAAAATATCATGAACAAAACTTCAACATGCTTTACTAAAATTCTGAAGTTACTAACAACATAACCATCGAAACAACATCCAAATCCAATATTTGAAAACCGAAAACATGTTTATGAAAATTGTAAAGGAAAATTAAACAAAAACAGAGGTAGGGTTACACTTTTATCGGTCTTCAAGAAGCTTGTAGACATCTAGAAAGTGCTCCGGCTTCAGAGCTTCAAGGCTTCAATGTCACTACTCTTATGGAACGTCCGACAAGGCTTTGGCAAGGGAAGAAGAAACTTGATAAAGGAGAGGGAGAGGCTACTCAGTAGAGCTAAAGTGTTTCCCTTACTTTTGTCTAAATGAATGATGATAATTGTGAAGTAGAGAGCCTCTATTTATAATGAACACCATGGTGAAACTTCTATTCAAAAATGATGTGGGACTAGGTGCACAAAGTTGACTTTTGTTCTTTTGGTACACATGTTTGACTTTTATCCTTCCTTTTTAGACTTGGAATGCTTGGACCTTCTTTTGGGCTTTCTGCATTTTTCTCTTATTTTTGCGATTTAGCATTTTTTTCTCAATTAAGCTTTTTGTGCCCCTAATATCACAAAACATGTTAGAAATAACATTATTATAAGAATATCATAGCTAAATAGGGTAGGAAACACATTATAAACATAGCACTCTATGCTCATATCATCTGCCGTAAACCCCTAACTTCAAACTTCCCCTCTTCACTCCCAAGTCCGAAGCCGAAGCCTAATCTCACAAAAAGGTAATATCTTTCTCTAACAAAAACCAATTCCACACTTTATGTTACCATCTGAGTTCTTGTTCAACTATTTTATTCTTTCATAAAAGTACCATGACAAGACCCGCCCCAAAACACATAGGAAAAACAGGCAAATCTTGCGGGATCCACTCTAAAAGAGATTATATCAAAATTTCGGCATAACCTCCTCTAAAGATGAACAACCCAACTTGTAATAAATCTAAGACACACTTCAACTATAACAATCAATCACACACCTGGAGCTCTCCACTCCACATAACACAACCCAAGTCACAACAACCTAAAAGCAATCCAAACCAATATTCAACTACATTACATAAATAGGAAATGAACATCCAGAGTTAAACTCTCTCTATTCGGGTCATAATCCTTAAAAACCACTTCAACTTAATTTACATAATCCCATGGTCCTCAGAGCACTAAAGAAGAAAAATGAAATAACTACACATAGGTTAACAGGTAACCTACGATCAACCAGGTGCAGTGGAAGATACTATGTCTCAACTCCTAGTGAAACCGAACAGGAACTCTGTAATCTGGGCATTTGGAAACAAAGGGCCTAGGGAAAAGCATTTGAAACGTTAGCATGAGTGGACGAAAAATAGACCAATTAATAAATATTCAAGAACAAACTAGTACGAAATCTAATGTGATATGCTTTTTCATTTATACGGAATTTAAAATTTTCCATGCATTCAAATATTATAAGCTCATCAAAAATTCACACTAGGCCCGCTAGTCATAAAGCAACAAGAAAAATAAAGTAATTCCTCATATAAGAAACTTCCAAAAAAAAATAATAATGGCCTAGCCCCGCTAGTCAAAATAGCAACTCAATAAGAGAACATATATGGCCATATAAGTGAGTCTCCCAGACTCGGTTGCCTCCCAGGCATAATACTCCCATACTCCCTGTACCTTCACATCAAGTTGACGGATAGGGCACAGGGCGTGCGTGATGCCGCCGGCAACATCACATCACCACTAGGGTGGAAATGGCTTGCGTGACCCCACTTGAAACGTGGAAGCCACATCACCTTGAAAGGTGGAACGATATGATAGCATTGACATCATATAATCCAACAAATATGGCATAAAAAGAAAAATATAAATTCATGTGAGTTTCCCTGAAACTCATATTTAAAGCATAAGTACGATTCCCAATCGTACTCGGAAAATTCCAAGAGAAAAGAAACAAATTAAATTTGATAACGTGTCCCACGTGTTATAATACTTAAGAGAATGAACAACGCTAATAATCCACATATTTCGAAGAAAACTAGAGAAATCTCAAATCCTTGAATCATTGGGATTAATATAACTTAAATACCAAAACTTTTACCCAAGCTCAAATCCATAAGTTCATTAATGAAATTATAACCAATATGTCAATCTCAAATAAATTCCATAACCAAAACAAAAGCTGAAAATATAATTTAAGCTTGGAAAAATATAATGAACCACTTATAAAATCATGCATGCATTTTAATAAAAACCAAAATGTCCACTCACAATATAGGCGGCTAAGCCTGATGTCGGCCAGAGCCCTCCTCACGTGGTGTCTCCTCTCGTCCTGTACAAAACAAGATTTAAGGTCCGAGACAACAATGCAAGAATATCAAAGTTAACAAAAGTTAAGCAATGCCATCCTCACTCATTTTATACTCTAAAGTCTAAAAAGAACTCTAACTCTTTATCAATCTCCTCCAATCTTCCCCCACGCCCTAACACATAAATATAAATATAGAATCTCCTATGGATGAGACTCACCTTTCCTCTTTCACCAAAATCAACTTAAAAATTTCCTAGATCCTAATCAACTCTTAACAAATTTTTCAATACCTCTTTTCAACTCACTTCCCCTCCATAGAGTAACCGAAACTATCCCAAATTCCAAACACCCTTCACCACAAAAATCACCATACACCATAACAACATTATCCCCTTCTAGAAATCTACCAAAATTCCTCAAAACCACCACCAAGACCGGCAGCAGCCACCGGTAGTGGCGGTCAACCACCCTCACCATATTAACTTCAACCAAAATTAACAAGGCATATGTCAATCTCTTCCTCTCAACAAGCACAACAACAATCAAAACTAGTAATAAACCTAGAACCCAAAGAGTTGGCCAGAAAATACCTCTAAAGCCCAAGAACAAACTAATCCCAATTTGCTCTATACTCCGAATCGTTCTACTACTTTTGGATGGTTGAATGGCCAATCAAAGAGCTACAAAACCCCTTAAGAATCACTGGAATTGGTGGCCGGAAAAAGGGAGTTCCTGCTAGGGCAAGATGCACGACGGCAGTAGCGTCACCGGGCCTCAACACCGGCGATTTTGAGCCGATCACCACCCTAGGTTGGACGAGTGGCGTCCCAGCTATCGAACAAGACCGGTGCGGCAGCCAAGCGTGGTCGGACGGCGGCGATCCGTTGGAGAGAAGTCGGACGGGTCGGGCTCAAGGTCGGGCTTGAGGAGAGAGAAAGTGAGGGTGGGTATTTTCTGTTTTGTTTTTCCTTCACCGAAAATAGAAAGTTTCCCACTTAAAACACTAGCCCAAATATGGAAACTGATATTATTTTAGCTACCCTTCATTTACAAACTCTCATTCGGGTAACTAAAAACCTAAGAACTCAACTAAACCACCGCTAACCAAAAATAGCAACACAACTCCCAAATTGTTTACCACAATAAAATAAGAAACTACAACATAAAAAGTATTACTAAGTTCAGGGTGTATCAACCATCTTTTCCTATCTTGCACTTGTTTAGAGTAAATGTGTTGCCTGTTTCTCCATTATGTTAGATTTGGACATTATCTTACTGTTTAGTTTTTGAATCGTATCTGAATTCGTTTGTGGTTAAATCTCATACATTAGGATTAGGAATATAAGAGTAGCGAAGCTTAAGATTTTGGATTAGAAGAATGGTATCTGTAGTTTGTTCTTACAGTTTGAACAGTGTAGTAATCATAAAACTAATGAAATATATATACTAGTGTTGGTAAACAGGTTAGCTGCGAGGATTAGTGGATCTATCTTGTTCAAAGATTCTTAAGAAGCTATCTCTATGAATGTGGAGA
The DNA here is from genome assembly GCA_034370585.1 of Fragaria x ananassa. NCBI lineage: Eukaryota > Viridiplantae > Streptophyta > Magnoliopsida > Rosales > Rosaceae > Fragaria > Fragaria x ananassa. Next base: position 17,406,258 of record CP139754.1, read on the forward strand.
CTGATATTCTTATATGTCATATAGGAATTGAATGAATATGTAATTGGGAAGTTTTCGCACATACCTTGATCATTTAGTTAAATTTTGAGAAGCTATAACATGTGATTTAAACATTCATATTTGAATCCATTTGCATATGTTGAAGGCATATATATTAAGTCTCAAAACTATATGGTTTCATGTAATTTAATTTAGACATAATTCATCAAGTTTAAAGCTAGAAACATAGGTCTGCACATAAATCAATTTTTCTAAGTATTGAACCTAGTTCCCTATATGCTGAAAACTGTATACTTTTGTTTGAAATTCGAAGTTGGTGTCTTCATAAGAATTGTAAGCTGATATTGTGAACTATCTTATAACTAAGACTTTTCCGGACACTTTACCTCGTTCTCAAAAAGAAAAGTTTAAGAAATTGGCTAGGCATTATATTTGGGATGACCCTTATTTGTGGAAACATTGTCAAGATCAAATAATTAGGAGGTGTGTCCCTGAAAATGAACATCAATCTATTCTTGCCTTTTGCCATTCTAAAGTATGTGGAGGTCATTTTGGATCTCGAAAAACTGCCCTTAAAGTGTTGGATGCAGGTTTCTTTTGGCCTACAATTTTTAGGGATGCCTATATGTATTGCAAGACTTGTGATAGGTGTCAGAGATTAGGAAACCTAGGACTCAAAGATCAAATGTCTTTACACCATATTATAACTCTGGAAATTTTTGATGTGTGAGGTATTGATTTTATGAGACCAGTGGACAAGCAGAGATCTCTAACCGTGAGATTAAGAGAATTTTGGAGAAGACAGTGGGGCCAACACGGAAGGATTGGAGCCAAAAGCTAAACGATGCATTGTGGGCTTACCGCACAGCTTACAAGACCCCCATTGGGACATCCCCTTTTCGGCTGGTCTATGGGAAGGCATGTCACCTTCTAGTGGAGCTTGAACATAGAGCATGGTGGGCAGTAAAGACTTTCAACATGAACCTTGATGATGCTGGCCTACACAGGAAGCTCCAATTGAATGAACTTGAAGAAATCAGAAACGATGCCTACAACAATGCATGGATCTACAAAGATAGGACTAAAGCTTACCATGATAAAATGATCTATGGCAAATTTTTTGTTGTTGTCCAGAAAGTGTTGTTGTTTCATTCTAGACTTAAACTTCTTCCCGGTAACTTTTGTTCTAGATGGATTGGTCCTTTCACAGTTACTTATGTTTTTCCACATGGTGCTATGCAGATTAAGAGTGAAAAGACAGGAGAAAAATTCAAGGTGAAAGGACATCGGTTGAAGCCATACTATGAGGCGTTCCAGGAATACAATATGGTGGAAGTACCCCTCCGAGAGGTGCCATTCACACAGAACTGATGTGTGGTACAATCGTCTAGCTCATGGACATTAAATGAGGCGCTAATTGGGAGGCAACCCAAATCAGATGTGGCGGAATCGTCAAAGCAGATTTGTTTTACATTCCTTCTTCTCGTTTACTTTTCTTTTTTTATTTGTTTTATTTTTGTGTTTGTTTGTTGTGTCATGTGTTCTTACTTCTTACTTTGATTCTACACATTATTTTGTTAACATTGAGGACAATGTAGAGTTTGAGGGTAAGGGAGGGATTTACATGTTTGTTGAATTTATTAGAAAAATTTGAAAAATCCAAAAACAGTTTGTGTTACTTTTGAGTCTTTTGTTTTTTTTTTTTTTTGAGTCATAGGAGCCCTTAACTGTCTATGATGATTATAATATCTGAAATTATGGATAAGGAAAGATTACAAGATTGAGATGATTTCGAACTGATATTTTGTGGTTAATCGAAATGAATGGAAACCATATGAAATGTAGTGGATGTGGTTTTGAATCTCTGGTACAGAAATGAGCATGTTAAGTCAAATTTTGATTCATATGAACCCTATTGTGAGCTTTTGAGCCATTATATGTGTCATTCCTTCTGAATGCTTATTGAAATATTTTGATTCATTTTTCTTGGCTATTATTGTTCGAAAACCTCATTATTCTTTCAATTTGATTGATTTCTCACCATAGTTGTTAATGAACTCTAGATGACTAGAACTCACTCTTGTGGACTTTCAAAACTTTTTTCATAAAACACTCTGATTTTGGAAAGGATAAATGGAACTTTTTAGGATGAATACCATTGTCAAACAAGCTTGTGTCCCTATTTGTGTGCGCTGCACACCCCTTTAGTTGAACCCCCTTTGAGCCTACATTGAGCTTTTTCATTCATCACCCATGCAATTTTTACATTGAGCTTAGTACAGTGATATCTATACCCTTGTCCTTTGGGCCTAGTAGAGCATTTTGTGAAGAATTTTGTGGAAGTGATGATCAGAAACAAGTGTGGGGGAAATGACTTTTCCTTGTGTAAAAAAAATGCCGTAAACAGTAAACGAAAGATAAAATAAAATTTCGGTAGGAAAAGAAGAAGAAATCTGGACATTGTCTTTATGTTGTGAAATGAGAGTTTTTGCTGTAAATGGAAGACCCAAGAACGAAATTATTTTGCTTTAATTTGTTCTATTTCATGATGTTGTAAGGTGGTCAGAATGACGAAGGGCCCAACAAGATGGTATATGGCCCTTGATTTGGCGACATAAAGCGTGTTTGAAAATGCTCTGCTAGGTCCTTAGGAATTCTGTAATTCCTACTCTTAAATTCATACCCATAGCCCAGCCTCATTAACACCTTTTAAAGTTCCTTTTGATCTAAAAGATGAGTAAAATTTGATCTGTGGAGTTTGTTCCAAGAGTTGAGCTTATGGTATGGTTCATTTGTGTGAGTAATTGATTCTTTCATGAGGTTTTATTTCTAATTAACATGTACTTTTGTTCTTATAAATGCAAGCTTTTTGAATGCCTCAAAATCTTTACTCTTGCATAATTTTGAGTGAACTAAGCCAGAAAATCTGTGTGAAAAATGAGTGCATACTATGTGAGATTGAATCATTTTTGTTTGAAACATGCTGAGCTTAACCATCACCATTGTTCTTCTGTGTCATACATGTAAATATGTGATCTATACAAGACAATTAGCTCCTGAAACTTCATGGAATAATTCTTGATTGAGTGCTAATTTTGATGCCATAAGATTAGAGATTCTGAGACAATAGTTGTTAGTACATAGTATAACATCAATCGTACTCGCCTAAGAAGACGCATGCTGCCACGTAAAACGGGCTTGGGCCTTGGTTAAGCCCAAGCAACCCACACTATTCCTTGAGGGCATAATGGTAATACACCCTCTAAGCAAGGGCAAAATGGTATTTTAGGGTGCATCCACCATACCCCTATAAATACCACTCTCCCCCTCTCATTCTCACGATCTCCATTTTCACTCTCTTATCACCTACATCAGCTCACTAACTTAGGCATCGGAGGGTCGAAGGCCGGAGCACCCGGTCTTCCCTCTGACGCTGTTCTCCCTTTGATTGACAGGTTATGGAAGCTTGGAGACAATCCCCAGCATCTGGGTGATCTCTCCCTCTCAGAGACCACGCCAGAACAATTGGCGCTAGAAGGAGGGTGTCCTCAAGTGGAAACCCCCACGTCGCTCACCCAGAAATCCCAGAAATCCCGAGGAGAGAGAGAGTAGATCTGACTTTCTCTCTCCCCTTCGCTTGGGCATGCCACAGCAAGGTAGCTCACATTCCCAGCCAGCATACTCACTGCCTTCCAATGAACCCAGCGCGGCCTCCCCGACCTCCGGCCAAGGTCCACGCGCCGGTGAGCAGCGCCCAGAAAAAAAAACTGATCTGGACACCCAGCTTCCTTCAACCGAAGCGGGAACGCGCACTTGATCTCGCGACACCAATCTCGGCACACTCCCCCCCGGGACATGCCTCCGCTTTTGGCACCCCTTCCCGGCTCGGGACCTCGGGACGAAGCAAATAATGCCTTCGCTTTTGGCGCCCTCTCGCCCACTTGTTATCTCTCTCCCGGGGACGCCCGCCCATGTCCCGGTGCTGCTCTCCCGCCAGCCATCCGCGGACACCCCAGGTCCCGCCATTCATTCGCGGACTCCCGCCATCCATCCGCGGACTCCGCTGGTCCCGCCATCCATTCGCTGACTCCGCTCCCCTCGCAGACTCCCCTTAAACCTCGCGTGGAGACATCCCTAGTAGTTCCCCTGGCAGACCCCCCCCACACAGCTCTCCATCTCGACCTCCCGGGACTCCTCTATCCCGACAGAATGATGCAAAAAAAAAAAAAACCCTTCCCGACACGGCGTCTGGTCCCGTCCCAAGATATAGTCCTGACCACGGATCCCGTGACAAGAAACAAGTGACCCGCTTCACACATTACCATGCTCTCGGAATGTGCCAGCACAAGTTACCCGCTTCACACATCCGCATTCCTCTCTTCCTCCCTCCTGGGACCATCCATTTCTCACCGCGGACACCGCTTGTCACGCCAGACTCAGCGGACTCCTCTTGTCTCGCCATTCCCCGCGGACTCCACTGGTCTCGCCAGAGTCTCCGCGCAACTCCAAGTTCTCTACAATGACTATAGCTGCTCTACGCGGCTCCAGATAAGTCTTACTCCACATTATTCAATTAAGTTGTTATCATACAAATAGCATGTCACATGCATCATAATATACTCTCATGTACATGCTACACACACTTGTAAACCATGGGCAACCCACATACACTTGCTTCACATGATTACAAGCCAAATATTGCTGTACATTTATCTATATCAATCATAAGCTACACACACACCATGTGTAAACAGCCGGCATTCAAACATGCATCCTCTAGCTACACACGCCCTTAGCGCGACCTGTCCCGCCACCCCTTCCCGGCTCGGGACCTCGGGACGAGACAGGAAGACCCCTTATTCCTAGCCAACCCGACAGTAAAACCCTTACCCCTGAGCTTCCTTCCAACATCACAAACATATGAACCGTCCCATTCACCACATACAAATCCAAAGACTAAGAACGCCACCAATTCATACCGTGAAACAGTGGATCCGCGTAGTGGCAATGAAGCTGGTTGCAAACAACCAAGCGCTCGCGCCCACTCGATCGAGGGTGAAGTGGGACGCTCCCCAATCTGAGGTTTGTCAAACCACCGAAACTCTAAAGCACAAATTGCAGCTCGCCCAATTTTCAGTTTACAAAACACGAACTCCCTCCTCTAGCTATCCCCAACCCCATGCATACACTGACTCGCCACACAGCGGCCCGCAACGCTCAATAGTGACAGTCCCCAATCAAGCGCGGACTGCCTCGCCACATAGCCTCAGTCCCCAATCAAGCGCGGACTGACAGGCCACTTCGCGACAGTCCCCAATCAAGCGCGGACTGCCTCGCCACATAGCCTCAGTCCCCAATCAAGCGCGGACTGACAGGCCACTTCGCGACAGTCCCCAATCAAGCGCGGACTGCCTCGCCACATAGCCTCAGTCCCCAATCAAGCGCGAACTGACAGGCCACTTCGCGACAGTCCCCAATCAAGCGTGGACTGCCTCGCCACATAGCCTTAGTCCCCAATCAAGCGCGGACTGACAGGCCACTTCACGACAGTCCCCAATCAAGCGCGGACTGACTCGCCACATAGCCACGGTCCCCAACCAAGCGCGGACTGACTGGCCACCTCGCAACAGTCTCCAACCAAGCGCAGACTGACTCGCTAGAGCAACATTAAAATTGTCTTCTTGCCAACAGGTTTTCGGAACGTCACCCCCGTCACCTTACGACTCTCGCGTGGGGACTTGGGGACTCGGCACCATGCCTCCCGCACTATGACTCGCCACAGCGCGAACAATTACTCGCCTGGTAGCGGCTCGCCACGCCACCTAGCGCGAACAATTACTCGCCTGGTAGCGGCTCGCCACACCACCTAGCGCGAACAAATTACTCTCCTGGTAACGGCTCGCCACGCCACCTAGCGCGAACAATTACTCGCCTGGTAGCGGCTCGCCACGCCACCTAGCGCGAATAATTACTCGCCTCGTAGCGGCTCACCACGCCACCTAGCGCGAACGATTACTCGCCTGGTAGCGGCTCGCCACGCCACCTAGCGCGAACAATTACTCGCCTGGTAGCGGCTCGCCAACTGGCTCGCCCGGTAGCGGCCCGCCATGCCCTTAGCGCAGTTAATTCCGCTCAATATGAACTCGGTCCTCATTTTGGTGTCTCACCACCACAATCTCTCCCACCACTGGGGGACTTAGGCAACAGCCTTATACACGCCTCATGACGTGCTCTCGATACACGTTGGCGCCACCCGCCTCTCATCGGCATCTTGGCTACGCCCCTAGCGAGCTTTTCGACAGCTCTACACAAGCCCTATCGGCAACATCATTGTGCCCTAGCGGCACCCATCATCATGCCTCAGCGGCACTCCTCGCCACTCCTCGACGGCACACTTGCCTCGATGGCGAAATGGTGAACTACGTCTGGTTTGATCCCATAAACGGGTACGTAGGCACTCTAGCACTCACCTAGAGGCAACCACAAAATATGCCACCACAATCTCCCCCTCGAACACATGCTGGAATAGCTCAGCTAACTCGAGCATGTAGCTAGTACATATCAAAGGCTACTAAAACGCCAAGGCATACCAACATGCCGGTACCCGTGGCCCTCGCGAGAGGCTCGCCAGCGGTACCTCAACTTCGACCCCCGATCGCCCTGCCATCTCCAAACAATACATGGGAGCAACAACCCGATGTCTCGATCATATATAGTGACACACGGCATACCCCACTCGGAGGGAGCCGGTCCATCCCCTCCCTTTCATGGGGACTTGGGGGACTGGGGACTGGATATGTTGCCACTAAGTAAGAGACTCGTACTCCCGATATTGTATCAGATAAAGTCCCTACCCAAGAGAGTCTCTTGACCGCGGACTTGGGGACTTGTTAGTACATAGTATAACATCAATCGTACTCGCCTAAGAAGACGCATGCCGCCACGTAAAACGGGCTTGGGCCTTGGTTAAGCCCAAGCAACCCACACTATTCCTTGAGGGCATAATGGTAATACACCTTCTAAGCAAGGGCAAAATGGTATTTTAGGGTGCATCCACCATACCCCTATAAATACCACTCTCCCCCTCTCATTGTCACGATCTCCATTTTCACTCTCTTATCACCTGCATCAGCTCACTAACTTAGGCATCGGAAGGTCGAAGGCCGGAGCACCCGGTCTTCCCTCTGACGTTGTTCTCCCTTTGATTGACAGGTTTTGGAAGCTTGGAGACAATCCCCCGCATCTGGGTGATCTCTCCCTCTCAGAGACCACGCCAGAACAATAGTTAAAGGCATTAGAATTCGTTTGTCACCTGTTGTAATTGTATGTGATGTTTGTATTGTTATAATCATTATCAAGTCTTGTTGTTATGGTTTTACTATAGGACTAGCAAAAGCTAAGTGTGGGGGAATTTGATATGAGCATAAAGTGTAATGTTTTTAATGTGTTTCCTACCCTATTTGGTCATGTTATTCCCTTAATAATATCATTTCTGACATGTTTTGTGATTGTAGAGGGACAAAGAGCTTAATTGAGAAAAGAAGGCCCAAGTCCAAGGATGGAAGAGAAAAATACAGAAAGCCCAAAAGAATGCCCAAGTAGTCCAAGGAAAGAAGGCCCAAGTCCAAAAAGGAAGGAGAGAAGTCAAACATTTCAGCTAGTTCCACCAAGATTTCTTCTATATAAAGACAGCCTTGGGTACTTCTAAGACATCAATCATTCACATTAAAAACCAGAAGGATAAGAGAGCAGCAGCAGCCTCTCCCTCTCCTTATTCAAGCTTCTTCTTCTCTTGTTAAGCCTTGAAGGACTCCTCCATCAAGGCAGCAACATTGAATTCTGAGAAGCATTGAAGACAAGCATCATTTTGATGTCAACAAGCTTCCTTGGAGACTTGATAAAGTGTAAACATTACCTTTACTTTGTTTTGATTTTCTGTACAAATTTATAGGTATGTTTCACGTGCTAAACTTAGGAATTGGAAGCATGTTTTGCTTGTTCTTGTATTCAATAGATTCAGAATTTTATAAAACATATTGATGTTTCGTTAATGATTTTCTGGCGATCCGATCTTTTAAGTTTAATGATTGAAAGTCTGCGTTTTTGTTTAAATTAAAGAGTTAGAATACATGCTAGCTATTGCCATGATTCATGCTAAGCTTCTTTAAGTATGTATGTTTCCCTAAGTGGTGGAAACTATGTAATAATAGTTGAAAACTTAAACTACAACAAATGCATGTTACGACTTCTCGGATGTGCGTTGTTGTTCAATCTCAATTATATAATTCTTAATGATTCATGTTTATTGTGGACAAGTACTATTCAGTATTGAATGCAGCAATTTACATGAAATAATCTAAGTTCTAGACTTTTCTTTGCTTAGGTGACAAAGTAAGTATAATTAAAGGAATGTATGTCCTTTTTAGGCTTGTCATCTGAGATTGTTTCTCTTATTAAGAACTTGCATGATAATCAAATTGCTAGAATGAGACATGATCTTGATGTGTGGTAGAATTCGAGTTTATCTCTGTTTGCGATGTTGAATGAATTGATTACTTGTACATATCTTATTTTCTGTTTTTAGGAACATAGAACAAACCTTCAAAACTCCATGTTTACCTTGTACCATATGTATATTTGTAAATGAATGCTTGTAAATACTTATAGTTACTAACTATTTAGTGTAATCATGGCTGCAAGAGTACCATTTAAGTCCCCGGATTGATCAAACCATATTTGTCAATACTACATTCTGATAAAAAAAGATTTTTGTAAATTGTGAGCCCAATAACGAGCACGTCAACTGATATAACACACGCACTTGGAAGCATAAGAAAAAAAAAAGTTTATAAACATAGGGGTGAAACCAATTGTAAATAAAAATTGTTGGTCATTTCATCAACTTTGTTATTGAATAATAAATTAATACTTTATGCATTTGAATGATTACCCTCCAATACCCCCACCCACGTACTTGTCTCTAAATGTTTGGTTTCTAGAGGTTTTAGGAGATGAACGAGACTCTCTCTCAACCACAAACGAGGAACAAACAAATTGAGAGAAATAAGTTACAAACACTCGTGCATTAATTAACCACAAATCACTGTAAAAATTATAAGATTTAGAAAAATTAAATTATTCACAAGGCCAAATTAAGTCCTACTCGCCGTACGTACTATGAAATCATCTATAACCAATTTTAATAAGATTAAGATTAAACATATATAAATATTTAAGCATTTGATGGCAAGCAAGATGACTATAGAAATTAGAGATCTTGCCTTAATGAATTGGATTGAGAGTTGCATGCGACAACCCCGGCCGTTTTTATTGTTGATTCCATGGAAATAAGTATACCACTTGTCAAAAAACCAAAATTAAACCTCAAAATTTTGGAAAAAAAAAAAAAGAATGATAGAGGCAGAAACTTTGTGATCATTTTGGCGCAGAAAATAAAGGCACTTCATTTGTTGCAATCTCTCTTTTCACTTAATTTCTTCCCGAAAACAAGCATATCAAAGTTTCTATGTTTTGGATAAAATCTCTACCTTTTTTTTTGATACAAAAAGATAAAATCTCTACCTTGCTTAGCTCTGTGATCATCATGTTACTTGATCCAGTGCTTATTAAGCCGGGCATGTTGATTTATTTTCTGATTCATTTTCTTCATCTATCTGGAATACTCGATTGATTGGTCTAATCGATCTCTTGAATATACAAGCTTTACGTGGTATATGATATTCTTGATAGGTTCTTGTTTTGTTGTATCTTGAAGAGCGTATAGGCAGAGGGGCATGAAAAGGTGAAAAAGCTAGAATTAATATAACAAAACGTCGTTGCTGCATGCAGATCAATAGCTAGTGATCAAATGAGCAAAGAGAGTACTAGTACTGTTTTCAAGGCATGGGAGGCCACAGTTCGGAAGACGCAGGCTGCAAGAAAACGTGCAAATAGTATATTTGGACTTTCCGTGGATCACGATCACGATCACGATCATGACAACAGTGATCATGATGATTACAGTAGCGACGATAGCGATTATGGCCCCGAGGACATGATATACAATGCAGACAAGATACTTGTGAATGGAGAATACTACACCGGACAATGGTGTGAAAATTTTCCTCACGGGCAAGGCAAGTATTTGTGGACGGACGGGTGCATGTATGTAGGAGAATGGTTTAAAGGAAAAACTATGGGGAAAGGCAGGTTTAGTTGGCCTTCTGGGGCTACCTATGAAGGCGAGTTTAAAAGCGGCTATATGGATGGCAATGGCACATACACAGGTGCTAATTGTGACACCTATAAGGGACAGTGGGTTATGAATTTGAAGCATGGCCATGGTACCAAGAGTTATTTCAATGGAGATTGGTACGAAGGCGAATGGCGAAGAGGGTTGCAAGAAGGTCATGGCAAGTACCAGTGGAAAAATGGGAATCATTACATTGGAGAATGGAAGAATGGAGAGATATACGGGAAAGGGACATTTGTTTGGAGTAATGGGAATAGGTACGATGGGAATTGGGAAGACGGCATGCCTAAAGGAAATGGGAATTTCAAATGGCCTGATGGGAGTCTTTATGTGGGGAATTGGAGTAAGGATCCGAGTGAACAAAATGGTACTTATTATCCATCTCAATCATCTTCAGATGCCAATCTCGAATGGAATCCTCAAGACGTGTATAATATTGATTTGAAAGATAGTAAGATTTGTCCAGGAGAGAAAGTTTCGATTCTGCCATCACAGAAAAAGCTTGCAGTTTGGAGGTCATCTAAGGGCAATGGGGTAAAGCCGAGAAGGATGTCAGTGGATGGAAGGGTAAGTGTAGGGCTGGAGAGACCGTTGGATAGGATGCAAATGTGGGATGGTGATGATCCTGCTGCTGCTGCTGCTGATAGAGCAGCTTCAACTGTTGGTAGATCAGATCAACTGGATGATCACGATCGCGATCTTGTTGGTCTAACTGTGGAAGAAAGGGGCCAAACGAAGGTATCCAAGACAAGTAGGAGACAAGGGGAAACCATCAGCAAAGGCCACAAAAATTATGAACTCATGCTCAATTTACAGCTTGGAATTAGGTAATTAATTAAGTTTTAATGAGTAAAAACCTATCTACTTTGTATTTATTAGTGCAATTCAGTTCATGTGCATTGTATTTTGATACATATATATAATCTATATATTAATCGTTTCATGCATGCACACAGACATTCAGTTGGAAGACCAGGTCCATCTGGAACCCTTGATCTGAAGCCTTCCGCTTTCGACCCCAGAGAAAAATATTGGACAAGAATTCCTCCTGAAGGATCCAAATACACTCCACCGCACCAATCCTGTGAATTTAAATGGAAGGATTACTGCCCATTAGTCTTCCGGTAACTAGTTTGCTTCATTAAATAGCTACTAGTTACGTACACATGTATTTTTCAAGAATGAAAGAAAATTGAAAGTGAAAATTTGCAGGACTCTTAGGAAGTTGTTCAAGGTGGATGCAGCTGACTATATGCTCTCCATCTGTGGGAACGATGCTCTTCGAGAACTCTCGTCTCCTGGTAAAAGTGGTAGCTTCTTTTACTTGACTAATGATGACCGATACATGATTAAGACAATGAAGAAAGCGGAAGTGAAAGTGAGTTCTCTCTGGCAGTTAATTTGTTCTTGATTCATCATCATATATATATTATACAATTTGCAAAAGCACTGTTGGTTCTAGCCAAATTTGTTCCATGCTGAAGGTTCTTATAAGGATGCTCTCTGCCTATTACAACCATGTTCGAGCATACGAGAACACGCTGGTCACTAAATTTTATGGTCTACACTGTGTAAGGCTAACAGGGCAACCTATTCAAAAGAAGGTATATATATATTTTGTTTTTAGTAGTGTGAAACCTATACATATATAGCTGTTATGTTATGATATGACCCTTTGTCTTATATTGATTCAGGCAAAACCTATACATAACTGGGCAACATATTCAAAAAAACGCTACACTAAGTGATTTCTTTGTAGTTTTTACAATACATATGATCATTTATCTTATAATGATTCAGGTGCGGTTTATCATTATGGGAAATCTTTTTTGTTCCGAATATACAATTCATCGACGCTTTGACTTGAAAGGATCTTCCCTTGGTCGAACAACAGATAAGGCTGATACAGAAATTGATGAAATGACCATACTTAAAGACCTTGATCTTAACTTTATATTTCGACTTCAGAAGTCATGGTTTCAAGAGTTCTGCAGGTGATCGAACTGGGGATCTTTTTGTTTTTTTTTCTTATCTTATTTGCCTAATTTTCTTGTCATAGAAAAGAAAAAAAATTGTTCTGTCTTTTTTTCATTTCATTAATTCGTTGGCTCTTCTTAATAATGATGTATATGCATATGCAGGCAAATTGATAGAGATTGCGAGTTTCTTGAACAGGAAAGAATAATGGATTATAGTCTCTTAGTTGGTCTTCATTTCAGAAGTACATCAGCAGCTGGGGATCTGATTCCTTCTGGAGCTTTTACACCTACTGGTGATCTCTCTCTTATCAAGTTATATATATACACAAGTGTTTGAATGTACGTTTGATCATGATATATGTATTTTCTCTCCACAGCTGAGAATGAGGGTGATGGAACTCCCAAACTTTCCCGAGCAGACATGGATCAACTTCTTTTAGATCCATCCAGGTGTGGATATTATCTATATATGTCAATACGTTAATCGATCTAGTATATAAGGAGGGAGTACGTTGGTGTTAAACAAAATCGGTATACTTATATGCGCAGATGGGCTAGTATTAAACTTGGGTTGAACATGCCAGCACGAGTGGAGAAGACTGAGAGAAAAAGTGACTGTGAATTTCAGCTTGTAGGAGACCCAACAGGAGAGTATTATGAAGTTATAATGTTTTTTGGCATCATAGACATACTTCAGGACTATGACATTAGCAAGAAACTTGAGCATGCGTACAAGTCCATCCAATATGACCCAACTTCTATATCAGCAGTTGATCCTAGACAATATTCAAGACGCTTTCGCGATTTCATATATAGAGTATTCGCTGAAGACACTCCATAACCAATCTGGTCACACTAGTGACACTATTAGACTCTGACAGCAGTGCTTTGTTCATCAGCAGCACAAAGCAAGGAGGAACGTACATTTTGTGGTTGCTATCCATACATAACCTCGATTAGTAGTATATTATTCTGTCATTGATTTCAATATTACAAGGCTAAATGTAGGTGATTACTATTAAATGTTTCTTAAATTGTACCAACTATTGTGGGCAACAAAAACAGTATAGTAGTGTGTAATTCATATGCCATATCAAATAGAAATTGTGATTTTCCTAATCTTTTTCTTTCTTTCTGCGACTCGATCGAGAGATCTTATGAAATTAATTTCTTAATTTTTGGGGGTATATATTGTATTGAATTTTGTACAGCCAAATAGAGTTGGATCTGATATTTGTTATTTCAACTTATGTATTTCTTTGATTTCTATGATTCATACTTGATGGTATATAAAACGTTTGGTTCCTGACTGATATAAATAATTCACAGTAGCGTTCAGTTTATCAGTTAGTGACTATGAGAATCATAGTCAATTATCTGTAAATCTAACGGTGAGAAATATTATTTTAATTTTTTTTAATGCTACAAGTATTATTTAAAAATTAGAATGTTTGTTTTTAATTCTTAGATTTAAAAACCGAGAAAGAATAAGGGGTTAAATTGAAAATTTTAAAATTGTAGTAAATAAATAGAGAAGAGAAGAGAACAAATTGTGTTTGACCAAGAGAAGCGTGAAGAGACACAGAAGAGAAGAGGGGGGAGAGTGGAATTTGGGACAGCGCGAAGAGTCAAAAGCGGAGGGAGATGGAGGGAGATGAAGCGCGGTAACAAGAAAGGAGGGTGAGGCGCGAAGCAGAGAGTGGTTGACAAGAAAAGAAGAGACGAAGCAGACGTGGGTGGTTGGCACTTGGTTCTCTCATCTCTTTTTTTATCTCATTTCCTTCGCACCACATTTCCCCCATCTCTCTCTTTCTCTCAGCACCAATGGCGGCGTTGCAGTCCTCATCACTCGGTCTTCCCATTCCTCCTCAGCTGCTTCACTACTCCAATGGCTTTCGCTCCTCCCCTTTTCTCGTCGATTTTGTCGGCTATTGCAAATCAAAGAGGACCCGCCGTAAACATTTCGGAGGAGCTCTACGGTCAACCTTCCCCCATTTTGTTTCCAAAGCCGTTCTTCATCTTCCTCCACCCGATCACTCATCTCCTTCTCCTACTTCCAAGCCCCAGGTACTATTTACGACGCCGTTTCCGATTTTATTTTTACTAGAAGCAAAGAGTTGTTTTCAACTGCTCTACTTGTGCGCAATTTAGAGGCCAACACTACTAACACTCACACATTCCCGAGGAGCTATTTTTGAGGACTGATGTTACAGGCCGGACCTTGTGTAATCTATTGCATTAGTTCTTAGGGAAGCCGCTTGTGTGAGACTATCTGTCTTTGGAGAACCGGGTGTTGATGGAGGAGTTTTATACGAGCTGGGCATTCCGGCTGAATCATCTGATTTTGTGGAAGGTACATTTTTTTGGAGGGAGATGGAATGACCTGGTTGCGGGTCATTTAGAGGAACAAAGGAGTCTAGTCCACATTATCAGCCTTATTTGGTTAAGAACCTGAACTAGGAGTTAGAGCGACAAACCTGAACCCTCAACTTCGTCAGTAACACCCCGAGTTACAACTTCTTTCCAATCTAAAACTATAGGGGAAATGATCAATGGTGATTGCTATGATCTCAACTTGTAAACCGGATTGCTTGTTAGATCAGGGGACACCTTATTCCCTGTACTGTATTTTTCTTCTTTATATGGTACATAGTAATCAAAGCATTTTTCCTCGTAAAAACAAACGTTCTTGTTTTTCTTTTTTGACTGCTATAATATGTGATGACGATGAATAACAGACACAAGATGGCATGACATGATACTATGTTATTTTAATCAAACATGAACACAACCCATCATCAAATTTTAAATTTTTCAACAAAGGATAACATGATTCAAGGATTTTTTTGCTTAGTTATTTGTAAATTTTTTTTAGTGTTTTTTTATTTTACATTATTTGTTGTTGGAAGATATAAAAGTAGATTAGCATTTGTTAGAGACTCAATACATTTGTGGCAAAGGAACTGCAGAATCTTGGATTGCTGAGGCATGGTTCCCCTTTACTTCAAATATATTCCACCATTGGGCTTTGGTGTTCTTGTTTGTGTCTTCATAGATTTCTTATCCAATACCTGTTATTTGTTAGTGTTTTCCTAAAACCTGTACAGAAACTTGGAGTTTCTATTGCCTTTTCTTTGTTTATTTATTAATTTTCCCTTTTTTTGTTTAAGGTTTACTTGTCATGCATTTGAATGAGATATATTCTCAATCAGTTATCCGTAGAGATCTGATTCCATGTTCAATAGGTTGTGGGCTTGAAAGAAATAATATCAGAAAGAGGAGCTTGTGGAGTCGGATTCATTGCCAATTTGGACAACAAAGCTTCTCATGACATTGTTAAGGATGCTCTTACAGCGCTTGGCTGCATGGAACATCGTGGTGGCTGTGGAGCAGATAATAACTCTGGTGATGGTTCAGGATTGATGAGTTCAATCCCATGGGATCTGTTTGACAATTGGGCTCACAAGCAAGGGATTGCATCATTTGACAAGTTACACACTGGTGTTGGAATGGTTTTCCTCCCTAAGGAGGCCAACCTTATGAAAGAAGCCGAAAAAGGTGATTGTTGTCAATTACATCAAATTTTTTTTTTTGAAATAAGTCAATTACATTATATACAATAACTCTCTTTTTTTTTCCTTTTTTTTTTTGAAAGGATGAATGATCTTATTTAATTTTGTATGAAGTTTGCGTGAATTGTGCACCTGTCCGGACAATACTTTTTATCTGATAGTGAGTATAAGAAAAGGAATCTCAAACAATAATCTTATTTCTGATTTGTCCATGTTATGGGATTATTTATTATTTGATAAGAATCGTCATTGTCAAAATGCGAAGAGAATGCCCACAATACAAAGTAACCCAAGTCAACACCCAAATCTACAATCAAGAAGAAACAGGAATTATATCTAGAATGTTGAACAAAATAAAAAAATGTCCAAACAGACGGTTAGAGTTAGTTCTATCCAGAACAAAATCCAGAAAAACCTATGTTTCTTAACAGAAAATCCACACTTGGGCCAAAATTCACACTGAAAATAGTGGTTACCTCTAAGTTGAAGAACTTTTCACCAAGAGGAACCAACAACTGCTAGAATGTGAAGCACTAGCACGTCACGTGTAAGGACTTCCTTGGGTTGTATGTATTTAGCTTCTCATGGATCCTCCCATCCAGGTAAAGGTTGGCACTTTTGGTAGCACCAACCTTCTAAATCTAACAACTTGTCCTTGATAGTGTTGTCAGTATGTTTTATACAGCAATTAGTGAGTTTGGTAATCTATCAGCTTCAAAGATGGCTGATTCAGCGTCTTGACAGCATTTTATATTTGCTCTCTGCCTCACATTGGGTAAGCATGATGTGTGATGTGCGATATGTTTCCAGATTTTTTTGCTTTCTGTAGTAGGCATTGAAACCTTATTGTATCAGCAGCCCCTATTCACTAGAAATAGGAGCTGCAGGGGGTTTTCTAAGGTTAAGATAGAGAGCACAGAAAACCAAGAGCAAAGGGTGATAGAGAGATCTAGCAGGGAGTTGGGGATTAGCATAGGGATTTCAATAAGTACTTGTAATCAGGTTGTTATTCTCCATAGTGCTAGTGATTCTCTCAAGAGAGATCACAAAGTGGACGTAGGCCAGGGTTTTGGCTGAACCACTATAAAATTGATGTGTGCTGTGTTTCTATCTTCAAGTTCATCTATCTACTTTGCTTAAGTCGTAAAGTACCAGTAAAGACCAGAAAAGATCCTAGGGCGCTAACCACAATACGTAACTCTTTGTTTTCATTTAGGTGGTTGATTTTTATGATTATTACAAGGGTCAGATGGAGGCTTGGGATGGACCTGCTTTATTGTTATTCAGGTACAGCTTAAAATAAACTCTCTTTAGTAAAGGCGTAGAAACATCATTTCATTTTTTATTTTATTTCTCATACTTTTAAACTAGTAGTTGTGGCACAGTTACGTATCTTTTTGATAATCTAAATTATCCTATTGTTGGATTTCCTTTGATCCTTCTAAATTGTGCATTTGGCTGAGAAGATGCTTGCAAATTCCGCATCAGAAATGTTAAGCCTTGCCTTGATAATTTATAATGCAAAAGTCTTTTTTTTTCCTAAATATTTGTATAGTTTATTTATTTATTTATTTATTTTGTAATATACAGCTTTTTTCTGTTTGTTGGTAATATAAACTATGTGGTACAGTGATGGAAAAACAGTTGGGGCATGTCTTGATTGTAATGGACTTCGGCCTGCTAGATATTGGCGGACATCTGATAACGTTGTGTATGTAGCATCTGAGGTTTGTTCGTTTTTTTAATTATTCTGTTTGCTTGAACCTCTTTGAAGTGTTCAATGAGTTGCTAGCTTTTGGGTCACAAAGTTGGCTCATGCCAGTGTGCCACTGGATTGAGAATAACTTTGGCCTTTGGAGTGATATATTTGTTATTTAAAATGGATGGTTTTTTTTTTTCCTTATACAGAAAAGAGAACAAATAATTGTTAAATCAATTTGTAGTCATTGATCATTAATGATTTCTAAAGGCGGTCACTAATAGTAGTAGCCAGACAGTGAGTTTAAAAATCTGAAGTACAGAAAAAAACAATTTCATTTGAACTGAAAGACAACGAGTTCGTGGATTTGTTTTGGGCAGAGCTGATTCTGGTGTTGCCCTAGGTGTCTGTTCTTTCAGATACAAAAACAACAGTCTGTTCATTCAGATACAAAGAAAGTCTGTTTTTTTTTTTTTTTTTCACACAGGAGTGGGATCAGATTCATTTGATCTTACATGAACTGGCATAGAGCCATATCATTTCTTAGTTGTGCAGGAGCAAATCTGGGCACGAAAATATCATAAGGCAAATAAAATAAACCTGAGGAAGAACCTAAAGAAGAAACAATTAAAAATTCTACGAAGAAGTGAAAAAACCTGCCACAACAAATTGTTCTGTTGCTGGTGCTCGCCCCCTTTCTTCAGCAAGTGCTCCTGTGGCTGAGTGCTTTGCTTTGAAGATTGGGCTAGCTGCTGCTAAAAGATTTGGCTACAATAACTTTTTTGCTGAAGGGGACTCTTCTCTCATCATAAACTGCATTGTACCTGTGGAAGTCCCTTGGAGACTCAAATCTCTAGTTTGTGAAATTTTGGAGCTTTCTCTAAGCTTCAGTTCCATCAGCTTCTCCCATGTGATTAGAGAAGCCAATTTTCTGGCTGACGCTCTGGATGTTTTGGGTCACCGTCTTCCCAACACCAAAATCTGTTGAACTCCATTCCTCCTCAAGCTGCTGATGTGCTTCATTTCGACTCTCTTCAGCTTGGATGTATGAGAGGGTTTCTTTTTTCTTTTTTGGTTACAAACGGACCTAAAAGGCCGAAACAGAAAGGAAGAAAAGAATACTAAATAATTGAGAGAGTTTCTGTTAAAGTTGTTTTCCTTTTCTCCTCAAAAAAATAAACAAATTGTTTTGCTACTTGACCAAGAAAATAAAACAAGTTTGGAGCAATACAAAATTTAATCATGGGATGGTATGATAGCAGCAAATGGATGTCTAAAGAAGCACGTCCACACACTTAAAAATATTTGAGTAAACCACTAGTCGATTTCTTTCTCCAGTTATACATAAGAAAAGAGATTTTAATTTCCGCTGCTGTGTGCATAAATTGTTGGATGTGATTAAGTATGCTAATGTGCTTTATCTGTTACAGGTTGGGGTTCTTCCTGTGGATGATTCAAAAGTTACAATGAAAGGTCGTCTAGGTCCTGGAATGATGATATCTGTTGACTTACTAAGTGGTCAGGTTTGTTAAATAATTTTTGTTTTTTTTTCTCCTCTCTTTTAATGTCTATTTCTGCTATATTAATGTTGCTTAAATATGTTTGTGATACACTTCTAAATCACTTCCGAGGATCGCAGTACAAGTAACTAACAACTTTGGCTCTCTTTATAGATAAGTTTGCATGACTATATTTTGATTTATCATGCTGTTGTTATTAGATGGGTTACACACACACACAATCCTTATCAGGTCCAAATATCCTTATTTATTCAAAAGGTATGGATTTTACCAATAGAACCACTTTTCGGTCATATTTTTTTATCATAGCCAACTAGTATCTAGATATATATGACATGATCATCTCTGCAAAATTTCAGCTAAATTGGGGATCGTTAATTACAA
This sequence comes from Fragaria x ananassa, assembly GCA_034370585.1. Lineage (NCBI taxonomy): Eukaryota > Viridiplantae > Streptophyta > Magnoliopsida > Rosales > Rosaceae > Fragaria > Fragaria x ananassa. The sequence continues at coordinate 17,425,664 of CP139754.1, forward strand.
TGAGCGAACAAAATTTGTTCAACCCGAACCATTCGTGTAATTCACAGTTTTGAATACCTTAATGATTATCAATTTGGCTGAAATTTTGTAGAGATGATCTACTCATATATACCTAACAGATGAATGGTTGAGATGAGAAAATATGATCGAAAAGTAGGTCGATTAAGGAAATCTGTACCTTTTGAATAAATGAGGAGGTTTGTATCTGAAAAGGCCTGATACACACACACACACACACACTTCAATGGTTTGGGAATGTTTTTCTAGAACGTTGTTTTCAATAGCAAAGCATTATTGGTCATTGACAATTTTTTTCCTGGAGAAAATACAGTAAACTCTCAGTTACTCAGATTTGGGTACTTTAAGAATACAGAACCCATCATTTTCATTGTTTACATGTGCGACTAGATTCTTATGTGGCATTGAAACCAGAAGGAGTTAGTAGGTACATGAGATAAATGGCAGAGCAGATGCTAGGTCAAATCATATTTTTTGTGCATATCCCGGCTGACATCAGATGTTATGTGGAATAGGCATCTTTTGTATGTTGTTGTAAGTTAGTGATGGGTAATGGGTAGAGGACGAGACTTCAGTACAACAAACTAGCAACCTATTGAAGAGAATTAAGTGGTTAGATGCAGAGAAGGAAACTAGTATGTGAGAGGAGAAGGGGAACGTAGGAAGTAACAAGCAATATACCTGGTCAGTGGTGATCATACATCATGTATTGGGAAAGCACCTGCCATTTTTCTCCCATCTCTTTCCAGATTTGGAATTTGGAGGCACCCCAAGGCTTTTGGTGGCTTATCTGGAGGTCAATACTTGCAATGGGATACAAGGGAAATGCTTTATGTCTGTTCTTCCATAAACCGTTGCATACTTATTAAGTATGGTGGAGACTACGGATACAAAAGAGAATGCTAAGTGCTTAGAATTATATTGAGCGTTCAGTTCAAGGCTGGTAAGGGTAGAAATGCTGAAACTTTGTGGAGGTGTTTGTTTTGGAATTATATTGATGGAGCTTAGTAGGAATATATCTGAGATTTTCTGGTGGTTGTTTACTTGTTATGGAAGAATTTTGGTCAAGAGTAAAATTTTGGGGTGCTTTCTGTGGGTCTTATTTCTGCTGATGCTACTGAGGGTTTCTCTCTCAAGTAACCTTTTCAATTTGCTATCTGTGGTGGAGTGAGTTCTGTTTGGTTCGTTATTAGTCTAATGTATTTGGGTTATTTTGTTTGCGTTTGATGTGTATTGCTTACCACAATTGTACTTTTTCTTGAAAAGAAATAAAATTTGTTTCTTTTAAGAAATAGCAAGTGAGAACAAGATTTTGAATTGCATAATTCTTGTGCTTAAATCTGAGTGTTTCACATACTTGGTCACAAGAATACAGATGCTGAAGATATTTACTCTTCTCAGCTTTCTTCCAAAATATATTTTATCTAAGACTCTTACTTTGAGCTTTAGAACTCATTATCCAGAGTTGGCTGCTTTAAATCTAATTTTAACTCTTGAGCATTTCAAATTGCAGGTTTATGAGAATACAGAAGTTAAGAAGCGAGTAGCTTTGTCAAATCCATATGGAACATGGGTGCAGGAAAACATGCGGACCTTGAAGGCTGTGAACTTCCTTTCATCCACAATTGCGGACAGTGATGCAATACTGAGACGGCAACAGTGAGTGTTCTATTTCATTGGCAATAATGATCCATAGTTTCTGACATTCTACAATAGTAAAACTAAGGTTGAATTGGTGATTACAGTGATACAATGAGAATAAACTTTCATGGTATTGGCTGTTATTTGGGTTCTCTAAATACTAAAAAATAAGATTGCTTAATTTTTTTTTTGTCAATTGTGCATAGAGGTGTAGCTGTGTTAGAGATCTTTAGGAGAGAGTACGGTTCTAGTCATCTGTATGGGTGCTGGTCTTGTGGCCCCTGTGCTCTGGTCGATTTCCAAGACAAAAAATCTTAATTTTTTGATTTAGCTGAGGTTATTTGTGGAAGTTCAAAATCTTAACCATTCTTGTTAGGAATGTGCTTAAATCTTTGTTACATTAACAAAAAGCAATTGCATCATCTCTCTCTCAAAAAGCAATTGCATCATCTCTCTCTCAAACCGTACAGCCTTTTGTATGCACTCTGTAAAATTCAGAGGAAGCTTAAATGAGAGATGTAGATCATCTCCAAAAAAAATATATATATATATATATCTTGTTTGAAATGCTAAAGAAAGAGCCTGAGCCCAAGCCAGAATCAAACCTAAATAAAGCCTCCATCCTTTTGATCTGTTAGTAAAAACAGGTTCTTAGGTATCCATAAAAGTTGAGAGATACAAAACCCTGGAGAAGGAATCGATAGCCGAGAGTTTTGGAAGCAATTGCTTAATCACCAACAACAATCAATCAATATGGAGATGTTGTGGTTGTTAAAGATGAGATTCTAAATTTCAGAAAAAAAAAATATATAGATGAGTATTTTGTAATACTTATCAATTTCAAAATCATCCTCTTTATTATTGCTTTCTTTCCATCAGGTTTTAAATCATCTTCAGTTGCTTTCTTTCCATCAGATTTCAAAGGGCTAGAACTTGTATCTGTAGCAGACGAGTCCTTCATGTGCCTTCTCCTCTCTCTCTCTCTCTCTCTCTCTCTCTCTCTCTCTCTCTCTCTCTCTCTCTTGGCTATGTAAGAATGTTTCCAATAACTTTTGCAACCATACTATTACTTATGTTGGAGAATTTATTTGATTTTTTTACTTATTATTTTCCTATCTTGTTCTACAATGTGCACATTATTCAACAGCTGAGCCACAGGTCAAGTACATTGATGATTATAAAGCTCTTGTAGAAATGTGGTTTATGACTGGAGCCAAACCTCATTCTTGTTTTCTGAACATAGTTTTATCAATATTCTTGTTTTAGGATGATAATTAATTGCTTGTTCTTGCTTGTTCTTGATTTTAAGCTGATAAACGGGTTCTTGCTATGTCAGGCTGTTAGGGCTGGTCTTCTCAAAATTCTTTCCAAAATGGGTATCTCGTTGCTTTCAAGGTAAATTTATGATCGACTATTTTCAGTAGTGTTATCTTATGGTATGAAATTAGTTTGATTTCTTTTTCCCTTTTAATTGTAGTTTTGTTCTTTACATCTTGAATTGTTGTCAGTTGTGTTACCATAGGTTTCGTCGTCAGCGTCATTGGTTATTTCTTAAATCCTTTAATACCTCTATTCTGTTTATAGTTATTGCGGTGCACAGATTTTTGAGATTTATGGATTGGGAAAGGGGGTTGTTGATCTTGCATTTTGTGGGAGTATATCAAGTATCGGTGGATTAACTTTTGATGAGGTAAGAATCATTGAAAACATAATATGGTTGCATATTAAATGACAATAAGATCATGCATTCATTTGTATAGGTAAGAATTTTCTACTAGTGTACACAAACACTGTACATGTATTTTTCTGTAAATTGTCCCTACTTGTGTTGGACAAATTTGCTTCATATCACGGCTGTTACTTATCGCCTAATCTTGAATTTTACTTTAGTTGGGTTAAATAAATAGTATAACAGAACCAGGAAAATGAAAGGACATCCATGTTTATGTAAACAGGCTTAAATACCAAAATTACCGCCACCAAGCTGGCAATTCAGTGAAATATATATTGGACCAGGAAACCTATATATTTTTTTCAAATGAAAGAACATCCAACCCTCGTCTACCGTTGTCAAATCATTTGAGAACCAGGAGACCTGTTTAGTTGAGCAGCTATATGTTCATCTTCTGTTACAGGTTATGTTCTCGTCATCAATAATCTTTCAGTGAAATTCATACGGGCTCTTACTGTAAACTTCAATTAGTAACGAACTTTTGATTTACAAAATTGACGAGGATTGGTGTTACATTTGATCCAGCTGAATATAAAGAGTGCATGGTTACTGAATATGACTATGCAGCCAATCTTAGGATATTATGAGCATACTTTCACAACTATATTGTATTCACATTGTCATACTCTTCTTACTCAGTGGTTTTGCATTTTGTATTTTTCTTTTCTAATAGCTGGCAAGGGAGACTTTGTCCTTCTGGGTGAAGGCTTTCTCTGAGGATACAGCTAAACGACTGGAAAATTTTGGATTTATACAATTCAGACCAGGAGGTAGCAATTATGTTGAATGTGTTTATTTCTTGAAGTGCTACTACCTCAACATTGTGTCCTAACTTCTCATAGTCAATCATTTGAAAAGTTGTGTGATTAAACGGGGTAAATTTTCAGAAAGCATGGCAACCTTTAGCGAATAACATGTTATCTTTAGTATTGTCAATCACAAACTAGTTAGATCCTGAAAAGTATATACCAGCATAATACACTTTAGAACTAGTTACATGAAAGTCTTTTGGTTGGATCAAATTTTTATCCGCCTCAAAAGCACTGAAGGCTACTTCATATTTATTTATGTTAAGGGGAGTATCATGGAAACAACCCAGAGATGTCAAAGCTGCTACACAAAGCTGTCCGCCAGAAGAATGAAAGTGACTTTTCTGTTTATCAGCAGCATTTAGCTAACCGGCCTGTGAATGTGAGTCCTTTTTGTTGAAAAACTTACTATTAAACAAAAAACAACACATATGGGACTAGATGTCCTCTGACGATGCTTGCTAGAAGACGGAGACTACAACTCAAGATAAGATGGAAACCTTTCAGCATTGTGATATCATTTGATATTGACTATACATTGTTATTTAATGTTAGGTTCTTCGTGATCTCATTGAGTTCAAAAGCGACCGTGCTCCTATTCCTGTTGGAAAGGTTGAACCTGCTGTATCCATTGTTCAACGATTCTGCACTGGTGGGATGTCACTTGGAGCTATTTCCAGAGAAACTCATGAGGCTATAGCCATTGCAATGAACAGAATAGGTGGAAAGTCCAATTCTGGAGAAGGTGGTGAGGTAAAGTGTCTAGCTTTGACAGTTATCTTTTATTATGTGATTATGGACTAGCAGTTCATTGCTTTAATGTGTATTCATTCTTCAGGATCCAATTCGCTGGAAACCACTAGCAGATGTTGTTGATGGGTACTCACCGACCCTTCCACATCTGAAAGGTCTTCAAAATGGAGATACTGCTACAAGTGCTATCAAGCAGGTCACCTTTTTGACCTTAACTGACACAAAATGAGATCCCATAATGCATCAGTATACGCAATTCATCATGTCAGCATCTTTATATAGCATTACTTTATCGCAGTATATGGCAAACCATCATCCCTTCCTCAGTTCAATATAAGGAAATTACTAAAAGATTAAACTGAAAGTATCTATCAATGTTATTAGGGTTTGCTTCTTATCTTCACCTTTCAGTCTTATTAGGGTATGCATTGCGTAGATAATGGTTAGTGAAACAGATCATCATGCATTTCTTATGTGCTATTATCGCAATGGGGGTACATTTTCTCACATTTTGTATAATTGTTATTTCAAACAACTTCAGGTTGCTTCAGGACGTTTTGGAGTCACTCCAACGTTCTTGGTCAATGCTGATCAGCTGGAAATCAAAATTGCACAAGGGGCAAAGCCTGGTGAAGGTGGACAACCGCCTGGTAAAAAAGTTAGTGCATACATTGCGAGGTTGAGAAACTCAAAACCTGGGGTTCCACTTATATCTCCACCTCCACACCATGACATTTATTCTATAGAGGATCTTGCCCAATTGATCTATGACCTTCATCAGGTAATTGCATCATGCAAATTGGTTGGATTTAACTTTTTATTTAGATGTTCCAAGATTTCTGATAAGATATCAATTTTTGCTGAATAAATAGGTGAACCCTAAAGCTAAGGTATCAGTGAAACTTGTGGCTGAAGCTGGAATAGGCACTGTTGCTTCTGGGGTCGCAAAGGGTAATGCTGATGTCATACAGGTACTTCTCAGGGACTTGTCTCTGTGTACTGAGTGTGTTGCTCTTTGAAAAAAGAAAAAAAGAATCTTAATCTATATGTACTTGTCACAATTTGCATATGCCATCTTCTAATAGTCTTTTGGTAAAAATTAAGAAAAATTTACATGAAGCTATCCTTGATTACTTTTGTTTTCCAAATATCATCTTTTTTTCTTCTTCAAATGAAGACAGAAAATAGTTCTAAAACAAAAAAACAAAACAAGACCTTCCGCCGTATCTGTATTTTCACTTTTTCTACTTGGTTACAAGTACTATAGTATGTGGTCATGTAATATTTATCTGATCTCGTGTGATTTAGTTGTATCACTACCTTTAGTGTAACAATGTTGTTGGTTTTACATGATATACTGATGGTATTTTTTGTTGGTCTAAATACTGACGGTATATTTCACATTTGCAAAATGATCCATAATAAACCTATAGATTAAGAAGGTTTGGCCAGAGTTCCCTTTTTCCCTATTAACTTCGATCAGAAAGCTGTCTTTGTTTTTTGTTGCTTGCTTGTTTCCTTTTAATGAACTTAGTTTGACCACTAGTATTCTTTCATTTTCTCTTTGATAAATATGGGATTGAATCAAGAGCTTGTTTGAGTATTTGCTTGAAAGCATCACTTACATTGCTTTCTCAATTGTGAGAGTACTTGCACATATGCTTTATCATCAGATTGGAAAGGCACTGAGGGAGACAACTCTATTTATCATTTTCTCTTTTTCTGAGACGAAAATAAAATAAAGAATCTTTTTACACTGTAGATATCAGGGCATGATGGTGGAACTGGTGCCAGTCCTATAAGTTCCATTAAGCATGCTGGTGGACCTTGGGAACTTGGACTCACAGAGACGCACCAGGTGATTCAATAAAACTAAATTGATGGCTGCTCTTATATTGATGCTTTTGTATCAAGATCTAATTATGTAATATTTCAATTTTTTACAGACACTCGTAGAAAATGGACTTAGAGAACGAGTCATTCTTAGAGTTGATGGTGGCTTTAAAAGCGGAGTTGATGTCCTAATGGCTGCAACTATGGGTGCTGATGAGTACGGGTTTGGTTCTGTGGCAATGATTGCTACAGGTTGTGTTATGGCCCGCATTTGCCATACAAATAACTGCCCTGTTGGTGTAGCCAGCCAGGTACCAGAACTACTTATTTGATGAGAGTAAAGCGATATACTTCCTGAACTCTTACAAACTTGCTCTATTGCATGACATGGCACGCATGTCGCTTGCCATTTAGTTTCGTGCTACATATGAAAAATGCATGGGGTGAGAGTGCATGTGGGGAGAAACATGGCAAGCAACATCAGCGGCTACATCATGTGATAAAGTTCTAATCTTGTGAATATATTGGGGTATTTTCCGTTGTCTTTATTATTCCATGTTTCTTTCTTTCTAATGGAGATGGGGTTTGCATTTGTTATTTCATTTTCCCTTTTTTAGAGAGAGGAACTTCGTGCTCGATTTCCTGGGGTGCCTGGTGATCTTGTCAACTTTTTTTTATATGTTGCCGAGGAGGTAAAAACTTTTATTCACTTTTCATTTTAGGATTAGTGCTTTCTTGTTCAGTTTAATTTTTTCTTTAGTGTATGTTGCACTTTTAAAACATCCCTATGGTTAAACCTGTCAAGGTTTATTCTTATGTTCCTCTTCCTAATTATTATCTTTTCCAGGTTAGAGGCATGTTGGCACAGTTAGGATATGAGAAGTTAGATGATATAATTGGACGGACAGATTTGTTTAGACCACGAGATATATCTCTAGTGAAAACGCAACATCTTGATCTCGGTTATATTCTATCAGTATGTTGTTGAATAATTTGCTTCTGTTTGTATTTAATATTCTTGACCATGTATTTCCTTTTGGTATAACTTCTACTTTTGATTCCAGAATGTCAGGTTACCAAAATGGACCAGTACCATGATCAGGAATCAGGATGTTCACACTAATGGTCCTGTTCTGGATGATATATTGCTAGCAGATCCAGAGGTAACACTTGCTATTAGTTCTTTTCTTATGTAGCTAAGAAAACATGGTATTTACTTTTTATCAATCTCTTGTTTCAACTTCTCTAAACAAAAGGCTTGTAGGCACTATGATAGGATGGGATTTTAATATAGATTTCTGTGGATGATTGAAGTGCTAAATGGTCCATTCCCCTAGTTACGGAAGAAAAAGAATGATTATTCTTTGATCTATTGCACAGATAGCTATTATAATGTACATGCATATCCATCTTTTTATGGGCATGATTATATGTGTTAGAAGTGTAATTATAAAAAATGATTCTCGTACTTTAGTTAATAGATAACTGGAAGGTACCTGTTGGAATGTGTTGACATGAAACCTTTTCAGAGCTTTGTCTTTTCTGAGTTACAACTTCTCCTACCAAATGGATACTTTCTTATTAAGAAAAATACCTTCATTGCACTTGAATATAGATTCCCAGTAATTTCATAGCTAGTTTTCTCTACTAATTCATACTTGGAGATTAAGAGTCTTTTGACAAAAGTTCAAACATTTTCTGGTACACCATTTCTTGCTTAAGAAAGTTTTTGGGAGACATTTTCCAAACAAACCTTGCACATGTATCAATGCCTTGATCTATTGTTGTTGGGTTTCCAGCCCATGTGTTTTTCTTAAGATGTTTCGTCTTAGAGTATGGTGTTCCAATAAGGAAAGTAAATCCTTATTGATGATGGTGTACTTGTAATCTTGTTGATTACAGAGAAGGAAGGAGGCATTATTGACTACCACTAATAGGGTTTGGTGAAGAGATCTGATATCCTTATGGCTATATAAGGAGAGGTTCAGTTCTAGGTTTTGTATTGCAGAAACAAAGAGCAAAGTGTGTTGCATTATCGGTTAGAGGGTGAGAGAGGGTAGAGAGGAGAGAGATAGGAAGAGAAGAGAGAGTCCTTGTTTTCTTGTAAAAGTGGAGAGTGTTTTCTGCCGGTGGACGTAGGCAAAAGTTTTGCTGAACCACCTTAAATCTGTGTTCTTTGTGTCTTATCTCTGTGGTTGTTTCTCTTGGTTTGTTGTGTTCTTTTGGGGTTCTTGACATACATAATTGGCCGATATCTCAACAGTGGTATCAAGAGCGGGGTTAGTCTGTAGATCCAAGGTTTGATTTGGCAGGTTTGGTGTTGTCAAGATGAGTGAAGACAAAGGCACAATGATCAAACTCACCCACACGAATTGGGTGACTTGGAAGCCAAGAATGGAGGATATCCTTTATTGTAAGGATATGCATGAGCCTATTAAAGGTGTGGCTGGCAAGCCTGCAGATATGGCGGATGACAAGTGGCGAAAGTTGCATCGGAAAACTGTTGGCACAATAAGACAATGGGTAGATGATTCCGTCTTTCACCATGTGTCAGAAGAAACTGATGCGGAAGAACTCTGGAAGAAATTGGAATCCCTCTTTTAGAAGAAGACCGCTGCGAAGAAAGCTTTCCTTTTCAAAGAGATGATCAACATGAAGTTCAATGAGGATAAGTGTTGCTGTACACTTGAATGATTTCCAGAATGTGACCAATCAGTTGGCGACAATGGGTATGAAGATTGGCGATGAGATACTTGCATTTTTCTTGCTAGGGACTTTGTCGGACAGTTGGGAGACTTTCATGGTGACCTTGACTAATTTTGCGTCTGATGGTGTATTGTCTATGGATACCGTTAAGAACAACATGCTTAACGAAGAAACGAGGAGAAAAGCTGTTGGCATAGACGATGGGCACGGAAGAGCCCTTGTTGTAAAGGGTAGAGACAAGAATTCAGGTCTAAGGTTTAGTGGCACATGTCACTACTGTGGCGAGAAGGGCCACATAAAGCGGATGTGTCGAAAGTGGGAACAAGACAAAAAGAAGGGCAACTACCAAGATGATGAAGATAACGGCTTTACTGCTACTGTCTCGGGGGAGCTTCTCACTGTTCAAGAATGTCTGTATGTTGGTGACAAGGGTCATGATTGGTTCGTGGATACCGGTGCAAGTTGTCATGTTACTTCCAACTTGGAGCTCTTTACTACATACGGAGCAAGCGACTTTGGGATATTGAAGATGGGTAATAGAGGCTGGTCCAAGATTTCAGGAATGGGAGACATTTGCATTGAGACTGATCTTGATTACCATATGACATTGAAGGATGTGAGGCACGTTTCTGATTTGCGTGTCAACATACTGTTTGCAAGTGCTCTTGACAGGCAAGGTTTTCACCAATATATTGGTGATGGAAAGTGGAAGCTTATTAATTGGTCGTTGGAGGTTGCTAGAGGAGGTCTGTGTTGTTCCTTGTACAAGACACACAGCTTGGTGTACAAAGATGACTCGAGTGCAATGGGTGATACTTCGTCGGGCGTATGGCACCAGAGCAGGCCATATAAGGAAGAAAGGCGTTTTGGAAAAGATGTCCCAAATTTCCTTTTCTAATGGTTGTTCTGACTAGGAAGAAGATGGTCAAGAGTTGTTCCACCACTGGGGACATGGTGATGAGTTGTTCGATCAGGGGGAGCCTGATCAGGGGGAGCTGCACGCTCCAACCATGTAATTCTGCATCAAGTCAGGTTGGGCGGACTCTTGGTAATGGAGTCACGCCGGTGTTCCTCCCTCATGGTCTGGAAGGGGAGATTGTTGGGTTTCCGGCCCATGTGTTTTTCCTAAGATGTTTTGTCTTAGAGTATGGTGTTCCAATAAGGAAAGTAAATCCTTATTGATGATGGTGTACCTGTAATCTTGTTGATTACAAAGAAGGAAAGCATTATTGACTACCACTAATAGGATTGGATTTCCTATTTGGTGAAGAGATCTGATATCCTTATGGCTATATAAGGAGAGGTTCAGTTCTAGGTTTTGTATCGCAGAGACGAAGAGCAAAGTGTGTTCCATTCTCGGTTAGAGGGTGAGAGAGGGGAGAGAGATAGGAAGAAAAGAGAGAGTTTTTGTTTTCTTATACTTTCTAGTGTACCCATTATTAATATAGTGGTGTTTTCTGCCGGTGGACGTAGGCAAAAGTTTTGCTTAACCACCTGAAATCTGTGTTCTTTGTGTCTTATCTCTGTGGTTGTTTCTCTTGGTTTGTTGTGTTCTTTTGGGGTTCCTAGACATACATAATTGGCCGATATCACAGCAATTGTTATAGTTTTCCTAGACCTTTCTGCATTTATCTGGCCTGGTTTGTGAGATTTAGTATGCAATTGAATTGCTGTAGTTAAGAGCATTACTTTATCGTGTTTCTCTTTCAGAAAAGGTAGAAATTCGACCCTGTAATTTTCTGAGACATTGAGAGGAAAAGCTCAAGAACCAAACTTTCCAGAAACTAGTCCACTCATTAAACTATTAGCTCGTATTTTTATTATATTCGTCATTGCTTTGGCTGGCGTTGCACATGTGTTAATTTCATTTCTTGAATTAGTTTTCTATGATTTTGCAGTATCGCTCATTTGATGTATGTCATGATGATAGTCTCCCATTAGTATAAACTATACAACAGACATGTTTGCTATGTTTATGTGGTGGGGAAATTATTAATCCCTTACTTAGTTATTTCAAACATGGCGTTGTTATTGTAGTTAAGTGTCACAAAAAGTTACAATCTGCATGTAAATTTTGAAATCAGAAAAGAAAAGAAAGAAAAGGGATATTAGGCCAGATGAGATCTCTAAAGGAAATTTTTATCTTAGACTTTGAAGAGAGCTCCCAACACGTCCCATACCAATATTTATTGATCTTAATGAGAAATTGTACGATGTAGTTACTCTTCCCTTGTGGTTTCAATTTCCCTTCTAGTAAGAAACCCATCTGCTTGTATTAAATCCATTTCATCATGATTAATTCGTCCATGGAGACATGAGTGAAATTACTTGATCTGAATAAGCTGAGTAATATTGGCTACAAAATGAATATGATAAAATGAAATTACATGGATGAACTGATCTTGATTTGAAAGGTGCATGGGTTTGTTCCAACAAATCACTATGATATTGTTTTAATCTTTAGGACATATCCCATGCCTTTAGTCCTTTCCAAAATCAATTGATCTTGGTTTTCGTGGAAGATTAAATGTTTGCTTACATTTGCAACAAGGGGTCCACACGCAGTAAAAAAGATTTAAACAGTATTTTGGATTTTTTCTTATGACTTTTTCTTTATACAATAAGAACAGAACAAGCATGTCTGGGTTTTTTTTTATTTTTATATCAAGATTTACTGTTAAGTAGCTGTTAGCCTGTTAAGTTTGCTGACATGGAAGCCACATGTCAAAATATTGGTAAGGCTATGGTGTGTTAATCCATCTCATGCATCAACCTTTTTTTTATTACTTTAGGACTCATTTACCACTTTAAAGACAAAATTTACCACTTGAGAACTAATGTAGTAATAACTAAACTTTTTACAACTTTAAGGACTCATGTTACAACTTTGAGGACTCATTTTACAAATTTAGGATAAAGTTGATGCATTAACACATTGTAGAATTTTCTCATCAAGATTAGATGGAGACAGGGTAAGTGACAGGGAATATGGGGACAGAAGATTTCCTTCCTGGAATAATTAACTTTGAGATTTTAGCATTTTTTATGTTTTTGTACAGATATCAGAAGCAATTGAGAATGAAAAAATGGTTCAGAAGACCATAAAGATATACAATGTGGATCGTGCTGTTTGTGGGCGTATAGCAGGGGTGGTTGCAAAAAAGTACGGTGACACTGGTTTTGCTGGGCAGCTGAACATAACGTAAGATCTGGCTACGTCATTACATATAGAGATATCATCAGTATCTGCCCGGAAAATCTGTTTATTTGGATGCAAGCTAATTCATTTGTTTTCATGGTTTTCAGCTTTACAGGGAGCGCTGGGCAATCATTTGGGTGTTTCTTGACTCCTGGGATGAACATTCGACTTGTTGGAGAGGCAAATGATTATGTGGGAAAGGTATCTTTTTTTTAATTAAATCCTCAGATATATTATTTGAGGTTCAGCTAGCTGGAGACTTGATTATCTCTTATTTAAGTCAGTTAGTAAAAAAAAAAAATCAGGCACAAATACAACAGCTGCTAGAGTTTTTGGTGTTAACTGGACACTGGCCTATCAGTTGGTTATCACTTTGATACTTGCTAGTCTATTGTTCAGTAAGACTCGTTGAATTGGCTGCATCATCTTCGGAACCATATATATAAATACTCTTTTTGTATCATAAAAGTACTAATTTTAGATATATAATATTGAGTTGTATCAGGTTCACTTGGTTTTATTTCTTACTCTACTGCCACCCATTTTTCTCAAGCGCTATATTTGAGCAACTATTGCGTAAGCACAATCAGTTTTGCCACATCAATCTATGTTTGAGAAGTTATTGCATGATTCATTGAGTTTTGCTTGCAACAGTCTGATATATGCAAAACAATATTTTGCTAGAGTATTTCTGCGGGAGAATTAGTTGTCACTCCAGCAGAAAATACAGGATTTTGCCCTGAGGATGCAACTATTGTAGGGAATACCTGCTTGTATGGTGCCACTGGGGGTCAAATCTTTGTTAGAGGGAAAGCTGGAGAGCGATTTGCTGTAAGAAACTCTCTTGCGCAAGCAGTGGTGGAAGGCACTGGAGACCACTGTTGTGAATACATGACTGGTGGCTGTGTAGTTGTACTTGGAAAGTGAGCATCTATTTTTACATAGCATCTAGTGACACGAAAATATGAAAGTAAAGAGTTAATTCTTAAGGTACTCCTTTGTTTGACTCAACAGAGTGGGTAGAAATGTTGCGGCTGGAATGACTGGAGGTCTGGCATACTTTCTTGATGAGGACGATTCTTTCATCCCCAAGGTCCTCTTTGATGCTTATTTCTATTCCTCATACTATCCTGCTTAACATCCTATTCTTTGTTATTGTTCAAAATGTGTACAAGTGTTCTGTAGATCATTTCTTTTCCATGCAGTTCTTCATCAAGGCCTTTGCATTTTTCTTCATAATTTTATATTGCTTAAATGTATAATGTTACATTTCTTTGTTGTTCTATTTCATCTCGTGCTCCCGAAGTCCAACTATATTACTGCTATATCCATAACAAATGTACAAAACTCATATCTCAAAAGCTCATTCTGTTTAGACAGGTTCTTGAATTTAGGTGTTGAATTTAGGACAGAGAATATCTGGGTGGGTTTTGGATTTTCCTAAAAGTTTTAACATTATTAGTTTATAAAAACATCATTGTGTGTATACTTCTTTTGAAGGGATCATTTGTAAGATGAAAGTTGAGTGTCCTGTTGACTTCGTAATGTCATAAAATTCATGATAGCATGGTGCAACACCATGATTATAACTTCTATAGTTTGTTGTATATGCATTCCAATTTATTTAAAGAGCTCTGCCTTAACATTATATTGTTAAAACTGTGAACAGGTAAATAGAGAGATCGTGAAGATCCAAAGAGTGAATGCTCCTGTGGGGCAGATGCAGCTAAAGAGCCTTATTGAAGCCCATGTTGTAAGTGCAAGGAATTAATGCTTTTATAATTTTTCACTAGTCCCTAAGATTGATGGCCTCGCAAGTTTGCCATTTTAGAATCTTGATTTTTAGTGAGGTCAATGTCAACAATACCAATACTCAAAATACTCTTAATTCACTGATTTCATGGTGAAGGAAAAAACTGGTAGCGGCAAGGGCTCTGTTATTCTGACAGAGTGGGACAAGTACTTGCCACTCTTCTGGCAGCTGGTTCCCCCGAGTGAAGAAGACACTCCTGAGGCGTGTGCAGACTATGAGAAATCAGCTGCTGATGAAGTGACTTTGCAGTCTGCTTAGAGTAATGTTGGTACAGTGATTTGAGTTAGATAGGAAATCTGAAAACTCCAACTCATCATATATATATCATGAAAGAAACATAATCGTTACATTGGAAGACCCTGTGCTAATTACTGGGATATGGGAGAGGGCCTCAGCAGAGTTGATCACCTTTGTAGAAGAGGAACACCATGCCGCCCGAAGACTAGTGCATTTGTATAGGCGAGTGATTGTGGCCTAAATTGCAAATTCAAGCTTGTTCATCATGTCCATTCCAAAGAAAGCTTGATGTTGAAAATTCAATTCAGGCATCGTGTAATTATTATCAACCTTGGTTGATTTCTAGTAACGGAAGGAAATTGACAAATTTAGTGAAAAATTACCTAATTCAAAGTTTTGTGCCTTTTTTCTTATATAAGATGATCAAATGAAGATCTTCAAATGAAGCAAATTTTTGTAGAAAATCATTAAATAAAACAAAATTTTGTTATATACATCTAACTCGTAAAAAAAATTTATAAAGGTCGAAAGTAGTAATTTATTCATTTATTACTTCACAAATTTTGTTTTGGTAAATTTTGTTAATAGTTATATAATTTCTTATTAACTTTTTTCGATTGTCAAGACATAAAGAACAATCAATTTATAGATACATTTGTTAATATAATTGATTTGTCATTAATATGAGAAAAAATATTCCGGGGGGGTGTTTAATGATAAAATTTAACCAGTTTAAATGATAATTAACTAAACTTATCAAATTCTAAACTAAACTTCAAACTTTTCAAATTCCAAAAGGGGTTCGGACCCCTCGGAGCCTAATAATAGCTCCGCCCCTGGTAAGAAGCGTAGTGGTGTGGAGTGAGAGGACTGGGAAGTGGTACCTAAAGTTCCCGGAACCATCTTTGGATATTGTGAACGTTCGAATTGCTCTGGCTCATGACAAGGGGAAGTTGATTATTTCTCCTCAGAAAAAGAAGAAGCTAGGACGTCTGTTTGGAAGCAAAAATCGTTCCAGGGAGGAGCTAGCAGCGGCAGTTCAACCGAAATAGTGGAAGAGCCACAAGAAAACTAACCCCTCTGGTAACAAGGGGAGCAAAGAAGCACCTAGTTCTGATGAGGGTGTTATCAAAAATCCTGTAGAGATGAGTGACATGGCAGATGTTGAGATGGTCACTTCGACTAGTGTTTCTGCATAAACCCGGAGGCTATGTAGAACCACGGTGGAACAGACTATCATGTAAAAGAGACACAAGGACATATAGTGGTTCACCATGCCGTCAGAGGGCATGGCTACATCCCTTAATATTCCACTATCATGGCCAATAGACCTTTTGGTGTTACAAGAGTATCCATCCTTCGGGATGGAGTGTTAGAGAGAGATGGGGGAGTTCTGATAGATTCTTTCTACATATGGGAAGCCTTCCTTTTATAGCTAAGGAAGGTTCCCTCTTATTACATATTTCCGATGTGGGACTAACTATACATATATCTTATCATCGAGTCTTCTTGTGGAGCTTGGAGTAGCACCTTCCCGATGAGGTACCAATGATCTTTCACCATGCCAAGGTAGCCCAGATATCGGTCTACAAGTTTCATGACTGGTCTATGGGCGGGGAAGGTAGTTTCCTGACTACCAACTACAAGTCCCCCCAAGTTCCCGTTCAAGACACATCTTGAGCGGGGACTTAATATACAAAAATGCCCATAGACCAGTCATTTATCAACGGCTACCTGGTCCCAGTCCCCCCAAGTCCGTACTCAAGACGTGTGTTGAACGGGTCTTACTTGTCTTGGTATTTTCAACTCCACCGGGTCCCTGCTAACCCCCAGCCTCAAAACAGTTTGCATGCGAGCTTGGTAGGAGTTCGCCTCACACAGAAGGGCTGACAATCGGGCGAGCTGAGTAGTGCGCGAAGCGCAAGGACTGAAATTGTCACGCAAGTTGAGGAGTTCGCTCCACGCACAATGGCTACACGCGAGCTGAGGAATTCGCTCCGCGCATAAGGACTACATGATATTTGAGAATAGTCATAATAGGAAAGATTCAGAAATAGTAAATTTCCTAAATCAAAATAAAAAAGTTTCTTAAAATGAAATAGGCAACTTTCCCTTTTCAAAACAGGAAAGTTTCCTAAACGACTTATCCTCAGTTTTTGCGACTTAATGAGACTCCTTGATGCACCAGGAATTCTTCTTTGATTAAGATTTCTCTTAAATTGCAGCTTTTAGCTTCCTTTTCTTCTATTATGCTTTTTTGCCTTCACACTCACAAAACATGTTAGAAATGACATTATTACAAGAATAACATAGCTAAATAGGGCAGGAAACACATTATAAACATAGCACTTTGTGCTCGTATCATGAGGACCTGAGGTCGAATAAGAGGTACTCTTATTATGAGCACTTAATTTGATCGGATCAAAAATGAAAATGAAATGAAGGAATTTAGGGTGTCTAATCTTCATTCGATCTTCACATACGGCGATTTGAGTACACCTTAGTGCGTAGAATTCTCTCCGCTGTCTAGGTTACTATGTCTTTTAACATGCAGAGGTAGTGGTGTGTGCTATGCAATTCTTGATGCATCATGATTTCTTTCAACTTTGTTTGAGACCGATTCCTAGGTGGTTGAATGGAAATTGAAGGTCGATGGCTACAACACTTGATCGTTGGGCGTATTTATGGATGCTCATTAGAATTTGAGGGTTATTCACAGTCACATGACTGTCAACAAAGTGACTCATATTATGGAAACTTCCTCATGTAATGCTTACATTTCATTCCTTCTTTTCTCATGGTTGCAATAACAGCTAATTGTACAAGGTATAACCAAGTTTGCAGAAATTAGAATCACTAATCCAAATGGGTTGATCTGCCCAAATGTCCATAATTAAGTAGCAACTTATCTTTTATGTAACTTTTCTCAGGAGAGTAATATTGGTCTTTGTGTTTTCTAGTCTTTAATTTATTGAACTGTGGTATGTGGAGTTTACTATGTAACATTTTTATTATCAGTCTTGTTCACCTGGTCAGCTACTGACCAGGGAACTTTTGGTCAACCACTGTCAGATCAAGTTCATTTAAATCCAAGGGCTCAGCTTAAATCAATTAAATTGTATTTTTTAATCATTTTAACGACAACAGGGTAATTAGTTAATTGATAAGTGGACACTTGAGACCCATACATCTCCATCTTCTACGCACCAAGGTCCATTTGCACCATTAATGTGCAAGTCCTCAAATCGCCGTATGTGAAGATCGAATGAAGATTAGAGATCCTAAATTCCTTCATTTCATTTTCATTAAATTAAGTGCACATAATAAGAGTACATCTTATTCGACTTCAGGTCCTCACCTCCTGTGTTGGAAACACTTAGAACTAATTTTTTGGGTTTTAATTTTGTTAATGGTATTAAAATACATGCATGATAATACGACGTGGATGACCGGATCAAAATATTATATATTAATTGTTCGGTTCATTTGCACATGGATGTGTACAAGAATTTTCGCTTAGACAAAGGCATTCCTCTACCACCAAGCATATTGGCATGCGCATCTTTAATGACAAAGCCTACTCCTGAGACCTGCCCTTGTTGTGTAATTATAACCATCTACACTAATTTTGTAGAGGAGTTCCACCTCACAATTTTTCATATTCCACCAGTCATATCATATCACGGAAATTGTAGTCTTGCAAAAGAGAAACTGTCATGATCAGAACATCATTAACTTAGTTACTTCTTTGCTGAACTCAGAATTAAGTTCATTCCTTTCAGATTCCCCATAAGAGATACATCAACTCACCTAAGCTTTTCTAGTGACAACTCTTTAGTACAGTAATGGAACCATTCTAAAGTATCAAAATGAAAGCATGACGGGAAATTGCAAACTGAATCTATACATAACCCTTGTCAAAGAGATCCATTACATTCTGTCATAGGAGGTAAGCTTCGATTTTAGAGTCATAAAGCCGCCAGTGCCTTCTTTGTTATTAGGAACAATGTGAGAAAGTTCATTTACAACAACAATGTTATCAACAGTCCATTTTCCAGACACAAAGCCACTCTAGCATTGAGAAATCAAATCCGGCAAAATCACCTTCAACCTATGAACAATAACTTTAGAGCATTTCTTGTAAATATTACTGCAAAGAGTGATATGCCTCAGTTGTGACATGTTTCGGATTATAAACTTGTGGAACAAAACGTGTGCGAGTAAAAAATAATATGCCTCAATAGTTTACTTGAATGCTACAAGCCTCAAAAAGCCTCAGTAACTTCAACACTCGTATTCCGATAGTGTTGAAAGAAGAAGAAAGGCATCCTATATGGTCCTACGGATTTAGTTGGGTACATATGTGTAAAACAAGTGCAGGGGATATTTTATCAACACAATTTTCTAGCTGAATAGGCCATTAAGAAAAGGTGAAAACATTAAGCCAGTATTTGGGCAATTTATGAGGGATATCTTCAAATTAAGTCTTAATTGAAACAAACTGCACACCATAATTTGACAGAAAAAAAAAACATAAGTTAAGGGTGTACCTATTTAAGTTTTAACAGTGTTGTTGCCTCACGTCTCTCATACAGATTACAACAAAGAAGAATATACAAAGAGACCATCATCATGTTTCAGAAGACATATCAAACTCGGACCCCTACCCTCTGAGCCACCTGCATCGGTAAAAATTAATAGTACTATTAGAGACCAGAAGAGAGGTGATTAATAAAACAGTATGTATACTTTTCATAAGAAAAGAACTTTCATCAACACACAGGCGCAAAATACAATGCAGAGGACAAGGTTCCACTGAATAACTAACGATCTTACCTACGTGAGGCTATTTTTAATAAAAGGAAAGACGCAAAAGTCTAAAAGAAAATAATAAAAATAACAAATGTCAAAAGCAGGAACAACAAGGACAACTTTGATGAGGATGAATGAAAAGAGTGTTCCATTGTTCCCTATCAACACTCAAATCCTTTCATCCCATGCACAAGTTCAGAAATGTGGTTGGAAGAATTTAAATCAGAAGATGGCATGGTTCATCTAGCAGTACACAAGTACAGAGCTAGAGGCAGATAAAGCATATGTATCTATTTAACTAGATATCATATTCAGGTCTCTTGAAGATAGTATTGTTTAAACTGTAAAAGAGTAAGTAGAAACCCAAATCAAGCCGAACATAATTGAAGTTATCTAGTGAAGATAGTGGAAATGTGGTTGGAAAAATTTCAGTCAGAAGATGCCATGGTTCATCTATCAGTATATGAGATACGTTTGTTTTGTCCAAAAAAAAAAAACAGAGATGGGATTATAAGAAACACCCAGCCTAGAGGGAGACGGATAAGAAGTTCAGAACATACCTCCTTAAAGGAATGGACATCACTTCCCCAAAGCCAAGCATCACAACCTGCATCTCTAGCGCCCCATAAATCATTCCTACGATCATCCCCCACATGCACAGCATCCTCAGGTTTGACTCCTAATAACTCACAAGCTTTAATAAATATTGTGGGATTTGGCTTCTCCGCTGCTACCTGTTGATAAGAGAACCAAGTCATCAGCAATGGTACATGGATGGACACTAGCAACATGATTACTCTTTTATCAAAATTACCAATCAGCTAATTATGAAAGGAAAAAAGAAGTGCCTTTGTGTTCTGTATGTCTATACAATTAGGGAATTTCAAAAAAAAATAAAAAAAATCCTGTTTTCATTTTTTTTTTTTAAATGGTTGGGAGAGGGGGAACCACTTGCTTCTGCTGACACTGCTACCGCATCAAACCAATGTTCGCAATTTAATGCCTGTAAAAGAGGTCTTAATCGGGTATCAAAATTTGACACGACAGCAACTTTGACACCTGCTTTCCTTAGAGCTTCAAATACAACCTCAGCATCAGGATCACATAGGTGCCAAGCCTACAGGAAAAAGAAAAAAAATACACAGATATTATTGTTAAATTTGCTTACTACATTACTCCGGAGAATTTGATAATCATCTTTCATAAGTTACCCAACCTTGTTAGTTGTATAGTAGTTATAAAGTTCTTCAAAGTACTGAAAATCTGAACAACCAGTAGAAGATCGGACTATATATTGCCAAAAGGGTCTCCCATCATTTACATATCTGAAAAGGAATAAGATAAAATGGTTCAGTTCAATGCTAACAAAGATCAGAGAGTCATTTGAATCATGATGGACTGAAGGAGCAAGACCAAGACATTCTGATTGCAGTGCCAATTACCATAATAAAGCCGTTCAAAACTGGATTTGGTCTTTCAATAAGAAAGTAAAACCAGAAATAACAACTAACACCCTCCATGCAATTACATAGAGACAAAAAACATTTAATCAGACAAGACTGGTATTTCCATTTAGTTACGAGATTATACATTAGATTAATGTTTTTGTCAACTTTGATTGCTCCCTTGATCAAATCCAATGATTACATTTTTGACAGAAGGAAAATTGTATGACCACAGTCATACAACTTGAGAAAACTGTCCAAAACGCTTTACAAATCGAAAAAAGTGAACCAAAGTTACTTAATTTGATGAGATATATCCTGGTCAATACTTAGTTGTAACAAAAGAAGGTTAAGCAGTCATTGTCAAACTATAGGAACCCACAATCGTTATCAAACTATAGGAAGTCAGAGACAGTTTCGAAGGCAAACTAGCAAAACTAAGAATTATAGCTGTCCAAGGCAGCAATTGAGTTCATTACATCTTATGTCATAAAGGTAAGATGTAATGAACCAGATAATGACAAACAAAATCAAATAAGAAGCCATGATACACATGCCCCAAGAGAAATGGGAGGAAGCGAAAGGTGAAAAGAGACCTGAGACGAGATCTGCCCCAAGGCTGCTCGTAAGCTCGTCTGTATCTGTTCAAAATCTCAGCCTCTGAGTACTCCACCCCATACTTCTCCCCTATCTGCCTATATATCTATGTCAACAAGACAATACCATAAGCACAAGGCCTATCAAGTGCTCAGCAGACACAAGTAGAAAAAATTCAATTCTGAAACCCACAAATTATAATGATTAGAAACAAGAAAGAAAGAAAAGGAAGGAACCTGAGCCATAGGCTGAGAAGGAACAAGGAGGGTGCCGACAGCATCAACAAGGAGAGCTTTGTGGGTGATGTCACCGTAAAGAGACCTCCTATAGTCTTCGTAATCTTTCACGCCCCCCGTCGTCGACTCAATTGCAGCTGCAGACGAATAGACCCGCTGAAGCCTACAGAGGTTTCTTCTTATTGCCGCCATGGCCGAGCTTCATCTCACAAATGACGAACCCAACGATTTCTTCTTGTTACAAGAAACTCTGTTTCTTCCATTTACCAAAATACCCTCCACGCTTGTTCACTAATTTGTATTTCTTTCTGTCTGCTTCTCTTTCGAGTCGCATTCCTTCAGCAACCGGGTCACTCCCCTGGGTCCAGCCCTTTCTCCGCCACTCACCTTTAACAATCTTTTTTTTTTTCTTTTTTGGTTACAAGCAAGGCTTAAGAAGCCTAAATAAAGAAAATAAGAAAGCTAACTACTAGAGCATAAGACTTTCCTAACTCTTGTTACGACAGCAAAATCATCAAGAAAAGATTGAGCAGCATGGGCTGGAGGATTGTCAAAAACAATCAGGCCTAATTCATGAAACATACTATTTTTAGCCAAAGCATCTGTAGTCATGTTAGATTCCCTGAAAATATGATTGATCTGAGTAGCTCCCAAAGCAGACATGAAATTCTTACAACCTTTAAGGAGAGAGCCAAGAGGGTGCATCTCAAGATTAGCACACTGGAAGAGTTGGACAAGTACAGCAGAGTCAGATTCAATACTCAAGTTGTTAATCTACAGATGAGAAACTAATTTCAGGCTATAGAACAAACCCCATGCCTCAGCATCAAGAATTTCTCCAACTCCAAGATTTATTTGAAAACCAGAAATCTAACTGCCTCTGTGATCCTTTATGACTCCACCAGCTCCAAGAGGAAGTACTTCTAGAGCCATCAATATTCAGCTTGAAACAATTCTCACTTGGCATTTTCCATGAGAAAAATTTATAGCTGTAAAGTGTAAACTGACTCATAATTTTTTTTAGCATTTGCAATATTTCATTCCTCAACGTAATTCCAGATAACCTTCTTGGGAGATAAAGGCATGGAAAGATTAGGATCAAACACACTCCTGTTCCTCCATTTCTAGATAAACCAACATATGAACACAAATAAATTGCACCATTTCACATTTTCCTGAATCACACTACGACAATGAACTTGAGCAGCAATCCAATTATCCTGATTTTGAGTAAAGAAGTTGAGAATAGGACCTGGACTTAAAAATTCATTCCAAATTGCAGAAGAACGAGGGCAATCCCTGAATAAGTGAAGAAGGGTTTCATCAGCATTATTGTAGATAGGGCAAGACTTATCAGCTGTGAAATTTCTTCTGACTCTTTGAACATTTGTCAAAAGCTTCTTATGCAGTAAAGACCAGTAGAAAGTTTTTAGTTTAGGAGGGGTCTTGAGTTTCCAAAGGGCTTTCCACAAAAGAGAAGTGGCATTAGACAAATCAAAATTCAGGTTGTAAGCAGACTTAAGTGAAAAATTTCCATTAGAAGTATGACCCCATATGAGTTTATCAACACCACCACCATCAAAACCAGTAGGCACATTAATAACTTGGCTGATAATATCATCAGGAAGCAAGGCAGAAAGCATATTTATATTTCATTCATAATCATCCCAAAAATTCACAAATGGTGCCATTTATATTCACAACAGCTTCAGGAAGAGCCAAACGAAAAGCGGGAAAGAAGTTAACCAAGTATCAGTCCAGAACCTGATAGTTTTACCATCACCAATGCGCCAATTAAGACCTCTTTTCAAAAGGGAGGCACCATGAACAACACCCCGAACTGGAACAATCATAAGGCATGATATATCAGTCATCAACAACATTAGCATTTTTCATATATTGATAAGAGTAAATTGAGGCCCAAAGACCATCATCCTGCTGAAATATCCTCTAACTCGATTTAGCCAACATTGCCTGATTCATGTCAAAGGTTTTTTTGAGTCCCAAACCACCAAGAGATTTAGGTTGACAAACAGTATCCCCAATTCTTTCTTTTGGTCAGCAGTATCACCCCAAATAAAATCTCTATTCAGCTTCTCAATCTTATCACATAGCTCAACTGGGAGCCTAGCAGTTTGCATAGCATAAATTGGAATAGAGGAGGTAACAGACTGAATCAAAGTGAGCCTTCCAGCCATACTCAACACCTTACTTTTCCAGCTAGCAAGTCTGCTTTAGACTTTATCAAAAATACCAGCATATGTGTGTTTATTAACCCTAGAATGAATCAAGGGCATACCAAGATATTTGCCGAGATGCGCAGTTAAAGGGGAGCCACATGTTCTACTAATAGCAGCAGCAAGACTTTTGCAAGTATTCGGAGAACAAAACAGGAGAGATTTTTCAAAGCTAACAGCCTGTCCAGATAAAGAGCAAAACTGATCCAAGCATCTTTTCATCACAATAGCCTGAGAAGGAGAGGCCTCAGCAAACAACACTAGATCATCAGCAAAGAAAAGGTGTGAAACCTTGGGACCAGACTGAGATGCACTAACAGCTCTCCAACACCCCAAGTCCACATTAAATTGAATAAGGTGGGACAGCTTCTCTATACATAACACAAAAATATAAGGAGACAAAGGATCCCCTTGTCTGATCCCTCTTTGAGCATGAAAAGAGGGAGATAATTCACCATTAAGTCAAACTTGAAAGCTAGTAGAAGTGATGCAGTGCATGATTAATTTCACCAGAGAATAAGGAAATTTAGCTTCATAAAGAACCATCTCAATGAAATTCCAGTGCAGTCTATCATAGGCCTTTGAGAGATCAACTTTCCAAGCAAAAAAAAACCCAATTTACAACCAGATTTTTTGAATTTAAAAAGTAATTCCTGAGCTATCATCACATTATTAGAAATGTGTCTTCCAGGGACATAGCTAACCTGATTTGGACTTATCAACTGTTGCATTAGAGGTCAGATTCTGCTGACAATGATCTTTGAAATCACCTTGTAAATTGTAATACATAAAATGATAGGCCTAAAATTAGTCATATGCTGAGGGCCATCAACCTTTGGGATAAGAGCAATTAAAGTGTGATTCAGTCCATCAGGAATCCTGCAAGAACTGAAGGCAGTTTGAACAATGTTAAAGATTTCATTAGAATAAATGTCCCAATGGTGCTGGTAACAGATGGCAGGAAAACCATCATATCCATGAGCTTTAAGACCTCCAATAGAGAAGAGAGAGTTCTTAACCTCCAAGAGAGAAATAGGCCTACAGAGGTTCACCAAATCTTCATTACCAATGGGAGGAAAAAGCCACAAAATAATGAATCTAGAATCAACATAGTCATCAGCAGAGAAGATTCTTTTGAAAAAAAATCAAAAAATCAACAGCAATATTCTTCAAAGAAATAGAATCAGTAACCCAAATACCATTACAGTCAAACAACCCCTCAATCTTATTTATCCTTCTTCTAACAAGAGTGGTAAGATGGAAAAATTTGGTGTTCCATTCTCTGGGTCCCTAATACTTTCATACTCCTGTATAAGATCAGCCTCAAGATTAATTAGAAAGGGATTTGCATTCCTGTCTCTTGCCTTCTGAATGCCTCCAATGCGAGCAAGAATTAGTTTTCTCTTATGGAACAAGTGGCCAAAAACCTCTTTATTCCAAAGGGAAAGAGCAGCAGAAAGAGCCTTAATTTTATCAGAAAAACTACCATTGAGACAATTCCAAGTATTAGAAATAAACTCAGGATAGTCATAGTGAGAAAACCACATGGCTTGGATCTAAAAGGAGAAGCTCTTTTATTAACATAGACATTAGAAACAAGCTGCATAAGGATTGGACAATGATCAGAGCTGGTTTTTGGGAGATGTTGAATGAAGGCATCTGGAAAAATAGCTCTCCAAGAACAATCACAGAAGCCTCTATCAAGTCTTTCCTTCACTCTATTATTGCTCCAAGTAAAACGGGAACCATGAAACCCTATTTTAATTAGAGCATTCCTGTTAATCCAGTTTCTGAGACCACCAAATCTTCCATTTATTGGTCCAAAACTCTTATCAGCCTCAGAAACAAGCTCATCAAAGTCACCAATAAATATGGATGGGAGAGAAAATTTAGCAGTAATATAATCCAAGTAACTCCAAAGAGTGGATCTGATAGAGTTAGTTGGAATAGCATAAATAGCTGTTAACATCCAAGAAGGCTTCCCGCAGACAGAAAGGTTAACAGAAATGGATTGGTAGCTTTTATCCAAAAAATCAATTTGAGTCTTAGTGTCATCCCATAGAAGCCAAATACCACCAGAAAAACCATCAGCCTCAACAATTATTGAATCAGAAAAACCAACTTTTTTGAAACTGTTAACAACCTTTTTAAACTGCACCCTAGGCTCACAAATAGCCAAAACATCAATAGAATGAATATTAATTAAGTCTACAACAGCAGATTGAAACTTATCACTCGCAGCACCTCTAGCATTCCAGGAAATAACTTTAAACATTGGAAATAGAGGAGAAAAGAGGGTATAATCCCTAGTTGTCATCGACCATACCTTCAACAATGGAAGGCTGCTTAGTATCAATAGTCATGTTGCTATTTTCAACAAAAACCTACTCAACAAAAGAGTCAGTTTCATTCTCAAAAACAACTGGATTCCCATCAGGAATAGAAGAGATCTCAGGAGGGCAATGACCAAAAACAGTTGAAACTCCATCACCAGTACCACCAGATCCCACATTCTCAAAGGAAAGCTTCTTAACCATATGTTGGTGGTGCTTAGTAGCAGAACTCAGGTTTTTGGATTTTCTCTAATAGTGAAAGTCAATTTTAGAACCACTGGAACTACTGAGGTTGGATATATCTTTCATAGGGGCTCGAGTAGTATCCTTATCACTGGAAATAATTTTTCCAGGTGACAGAGAGGATTTCATAGAAGCAAAGGCTGTAGACACATGCACACTCTTCAAAGAGGCATTAGAGTTCTTCTTCTTAGGGGAGGTCTAAAAATTCTTCTTTTTCTCTTGGAAGCTTTGCCAAGCTTGGACAATGGGGGCTTTGAAATAGTAGGATTGTCATTGACAAGTAACACTGACTCATCATTCTCATCATCTTTTCCATCTTGAAGAATAGAAAATCTAGAACCAGAACTTCCACCTTTCTTAGCACTGCTTCCAACATTAGACTTCTTATTTTTGTAGCTCATGAGCATCCACAGACCCATATCATCCTTAATCACCTCAGTCTGCATATTCACCATGTTCACATCAGAAGCATTTGATACAGAAACTTCAGAATCCTTAGGGTTGGCATCCGAGTTTGAAGCATTGGAGGTGGAGGCATTCACAGGATTAACAATGGAAGGGCATTTATCCTTAGCATGTCCATAGCAACCACATTCAAAATAGATAAGAGAGATTCCCTCATATAGCACATTGTAGGCAACAGATTCAACCTCAACAAAAGGCTTGAGAGGTTTGTTCAAATCCACTTCAACACATACCCCAGTAAATTTCCCTCTAGCTTGTCCCACAGTAAGCTTGTCAACTTTAACAACATTCCTTAGGATCTTCCCAATTTTAGCCACAGTGAATTCTTTGAAAAACTTAACAGGTAATTCAAAAATTCTAATCCAAAGAACCATTTTACCAATCACCTCAACTTTAGGATCAAAATCAGGTCGCCATCTCTGCACAATAAGAGTTTGACTAGCAAGAATTCATGGACCCTCACACAATGCATAGTTCATAGCCTCTTCCAAATTGAATTTAACAATGTAAAAGTCATTAGGAAGATCAATCAGTTGCCAACCACCCTTAACTTGCCATTTCCTCCTTAAACCCCTAAGCATAAACTCAAAGCTTCACAATCATAGCACA
Organism: Fragaria x ananassa; assembly: GCA_034370585.1. Classification (NCBI taxonomy): domain Eukaryota; kingdom Viridiplantae; phylum Streptophyta; class Magnoliopsida; order Rosales; family Rosaceae; genus Fragaria; species Fragaria x ananassa. The sequence goes on from CP139754.1 coordinate 17,453,382, forward strand.
TCGCCATTCAAAATCAAGCTTGTTATGCACCTTCTCCGAGAAAGAAACATTCTCACCATGCTTCCCGTGAGAATAAACACAATCATCATCAGAAAACTCAAAATCATCAACCATCGTTTGGCTAAAACGACCAGCAGGGTTCTTAAGGGTGTTCGCATAGGATAATAGAGGTTGTAGAGGAGGGTTCTGAACAAAAGAATCAAGATCCACCAAGCGCAGAGCAACCATGTCTGCATTAACATCACCACCATTTTCGAGCATTTTCGTTGTGAAGACATCAGATTTGAGGCTCCGCCGCTTCCCAGAGGAAGGGCGGAGAATATGAAAGGTGGATTCGCCACCAGAAATCAAAGAGAAACCCAGAAAATCAAGGAAAAAAGAAGAAAAAAGCTGGCCAATTCGTGGTTGAGCTCAGAAACGGCTAGATGGGGAAGGCGCGTTCTCTGAAACTAGCGCAGGTGTTTTTTTATTTCTCTCCTTTAACAATCTTCTTATCTCTATTGTATATATTCTCGACAGATATCAGATAATGTTGTAGAAAAATTCATGTTTGTGCCTCGAAGGAAATCATAATTCCGTACAGTGACAGGACATCAATATCTGTTTTCATTGCTATGTAATTTCTTATATAAAAGGCTCATCTTATGAATAAGATGATAATTCTCTAATCTCTTTACTATCTGTCATTCTCTCAATAATTCACCCTGAAACACGTTATCAGCACGTGGTTCTAAGTTAATAGCCACAAACCCGAGTTTTTCCGAAAAGCCTTCAAGCCTCCTTGGTTCCATCGTCTGACCACCGCCATTTGACTGCTCACCGGCCGCTGTCCGACCACCTCCGGCCGCCGCCAATCATGCTTTTACGGCTTTCTTTTTCATCCAAGCTTCCAAGAATTTTTAAGGTAAGTTTCAAGGTATACTTTTAAAGTTCTTAACCTTTCAAATGAATTCGGGAGGGATAAAGTGCTTTCCCTTCTTCTCGATCTCCATTCTAAGCTTTGATTTGTGTAAAATTGCAAGCAAATCCCGGAACTAAGAGTGTTCTTGGGTCCGAGTTATGTCATATCAACCTTAGTATTATTATTATTTATGGATTGTGTAGTATCAATCCTAGAGCCCGGGTTGTGTTGTATCAACTCTGGTGTCAATTTGGATTGTGTTGTATCAATCCTACAAGTCTGGGTTGTGTTGTATCAACCGCGACAATATTTCGGGTTGTGTTTTATCAACCACGGCATTATTTCGGATTGTGTTGTATCAATCCGTAGGACAAACCATCAAAGCATTATTTTATGACCTCTATCGAGTCTCATAACAGCTTGGTTTTGTATGTTAGAGCAATGTAACATTTTGCTCATTCAAGTTTTGACGTACTCAATGCCCAAGGCAAATTTTCGTTAGGTATCTGTGGAATATTTCATTGGAAAGGATTAAACCACATCTTTTGACCCCAAGAGATTCAAAATCTCTCGCGCTCAAGTTTTTGAGGTGCCACATCGACAAATGTCTTTAACAACAATATGTGCAAAAATTAATTACCACAAAGTACTGCGGAATGCATTTATGGAGCGTTTCTTGAAACGTCCATCTAACTCAACTTGGATTGATTACCACTTATTTGACTACATATTGTTGATAATATTTTGTTGCATCCTAATCCATAATCTTTAGCGGATTCGATCATTATCAAGTTTTCTAAGCTTTCCAAGTTGGTTTACGTTCATGTCAGGGAGTTTACTAACTAGTCATGAAGTTTACCCTCTTAGAATTACCAACAAGGCTTGATTTTGATCAACTATTGTAAACGGGAATTGCATATACGTTAATGAGATAAACGTATTAGCATGCGTCCGTAGGACTAACCCCTAGTGTGGGCAAGGCAATGTGGATCACAGCAACGATAGAAAAAGCCACGCCGATGTCTAGAAAAGAGGGGAGGCATAACCAACCATAGTAACGACACTCTTGGTATAGACACTAACCTGTCAAAACTACTCACGTCAGCTCAAGACAATGCAATAGTTGCGGATCTCCAGATCACTCGTTCAAGAATTGTCAAGCTTACTCTCAAGTCGTGAATGCATATAAAGAGTAGAAAAAATCTTGGATTAAATTCAGTTTAATCCCTCATCTTTTTTTTTAATCACGTTGGTCCTTAAACTTTCCAATACACATCAACTCAGTCCAAATTTTGAAATTGACTCCAATCATGACGTCATATGTTGAGTTAGCCCTGATATAAGGGTCCATGTTTTTATAAAATGTCAAAATTACCCACTGGTTTAGGGCCAATATAGAACAATTAGAATTTAATTCCAAAAGTTTTTACCCACTTGCATCTGCCAAGAGTCGAACCTTCCCCCACTTAGATACAATTTCAACACATATATATATATATATATATTCATTCCCATCGATGATCAATTAATGGAAGTTTTCACTGATCTCTCGACTTTTCAACACTTCCTGATTCGAGAACATGAACAATATAGAGAAGTAGGGAAAGGCATCATCTTCATAAGTCATGACCTCAATGGCGGCGATCCCAGCACAATCCAGCGGGCGAGATCTCGGAGATGGTGATCTCTCCGGGGAGGACTTGGCGGTGAAGGGTGAGGGAGACGAATTTACTGGAGACGTCAACGGCACAATGGAAGACAGGTATCGCCGACGTCTAGTTCCTGTATGGATTCGATATGAGGACTGTGGAGACCATAGCCGAAATAGAGCCTAGATCAGACTACGTTGTCGTGCCTGAGAGAGAGAGAGAGAGAGAGAGAGATTGCTATTAGTAGTGGGAATGAATGGACGAAAAAGATACCGTATAAATACTTTATTTCCAAAGTGGGAATGAATGGACGAAGTTGAAAAACATACGGTATAAATACTTTATTTCCATTATCAATCACAGGTATGCGTTTGGTGTAGGGGGAGAAACTTTAGTATGATATAAGTGGGCAATAGTTCAACTCTTGGCAGATGCAGGTTGGGAAGATTTTTAGAATTAAAATTCTAAATCTTCTATATTGACTTAGAGGGTAATTTCGACACTTTGTGCAAACATAGACCCCATGTCAAGGCTAACTCAGCATATGACGAGTGGAGTCAATTACAAAATTTGGACCGAGTTGATGTGTATTAGAAAGTTTAAGGACCAACGTGATTAAAAAAAAAGATAAAGGATCAAACTGATTTTAGATATAAAGTTTAAGGGCGTAAACTAAATTTAATCCAAGAAACTTTGGAGATCAACTGTACGGAAAATCAAAATGAGGACAAGAATGTCAACCTCACGATCGCAGCGCAGAGTTTATAGTTTTTTATCCAGCTCTAAATGCCTCTGATTTTGATGTCATTTACGAGACTTTGATTTTTGAGTGCGGCTATTGAGACCTCCAAATTTGCTCATTAGACCTTACTCTATTTTAAATTATTAAATGACATATACATTCTCATACACAATGACTATTAAGGACAATAATTATACAAAGGAAATATTGTATTTATTCTCTTTAGCCTTTCCAATTCAATAATAATTGATTCCATTCTTTATTATTTTCCTTATATATTTTCGTTTTCCAATTTCTTTTTATTAAAGCATATATATAGTTTTAAGAGCTAAAACAATAATCAATATCGATCATGTGACATACAATTTTGTATTATCATACATGTTGAATGTATATACTTGCAAGATGCATAAATATTTTTACAAAAAAAAATTTAATATCTATCGATTATAGAAAATATATATTTATTGAAATAATTTATTATGAGGTACAAAATAGAGATCAAATTATTCAAAAAAAAAATGGAGAAAAATAACATGTACAAAAGAGAAAAAACAATTAAAAAGATATATAGAGTAGTTCATAATAGAACATTTTCTTGCATGAAAAAAATAAAAAATTGAAGGTAGGGATAATAGATGTTGACAAACAAAAAGAAAAAAAGAATGACATGTCTATTGATTGAATAAGAGATAATTAATTGATTGAAATATATGTCAATAAATAACTTAAGTTATGATAGGAATTTGAAATGAGGTCTAGTAAGCAAATACTTATATTGAAAAGTAAAAGGGAGGTGTAGAGAGAATGAGAGGTATAGTGAGCAAATTTGGAGGTCCCAATAGCTACACTCTTGATTTTTTTTTCCAAGATATATGTAAACAGACGTCGCATTGATGTCCCTAGTTTATTATTTTTACAATTTGAGACTGTTTTGGCCACAATCCTCAACGTGCGGAGCCGAGGTGAATAGCGAACAAAGAGATAGGAGGAGTTGTTGCGGGCGTGCCACCTCGCGGACGAGGAATGTGTTGAGTGCGTGCTTGACTTCTTGAATCAAGCGGACGGAGTTCCAGGTGCCACCTCACGGACGAGGAATTTACTAGCACAAGCGGTCGATACTCACGGCGGCGTGAGCAGAGCAACTATAGGGATGTTTCCAAGGAAACGGGGTAGAGTCCGGAGAGCTCTGAAGAATTCTAGGCGGCGGGGCGCTTAGAATCAGGGTTTCGAAGAGGCTTCGTTGGCTCCTGGGAGCGCTGGAGATTTCGACCGGGTCGAGGGGTTTCAACGAGTTTGAATGCTGTTTGTTGTTGTTTGATTGATTGATTGTGTGTTTTTTGAGAGAGCTGTCGAGCTTCTTTATATAGGGGAAGAGTCCTTGCCGCGAAGGACAATCAGAATCCCTGTTCGATTCTGCAACATGAAGCATAAAGATACTATTCATCCCATACAGACCAATCCTTGGGTGACACGTTGCAATTTGTACAGTCTGCATAGGATAAGGTCTACACTCCCATGCGAAGCGGAATTAAAAGTAATCCTTATCCCGTGAGGTATCACAGTCCATGTAGAATACTAACTCGCGCGAACCGCAGACTCTTTAGCTCAATTCCACCTCGCGGGCCAAAAGAAGGCTTTTTGATTAATAAGGGCCACAGGGATTGGCCCAAAGCGTGTCAAAGACTGTAAAAAGTCCAAAACGATTATAAGCATTAGCGCGGGCTCCTGTATGTCTGCCTCGTGAACTAGCGAATCAGTTCGCCAGCGCCTAGATGCATTCCGCTTCGCCTAAGAGATATGAACAAGTAAATTGTCCCGCGCGAAGCCATTCCACGCAAAGCATTCCGTGCAACTATGTATTCCGCGCGATGCGCGCGAGATCGCCACTCCGCGCGAAGTCATTCTGCGCGCGAGCTCTGTTTTTGTCTGAAAGCGCGCGAGATCCGTTAGTCCGCGCGGAGTCATTTCGCTCGCGGACTTTGCATTTCGTCTCGCGTGGTCTTGCTGGCAGGCCGTTATTTGTACACTTCAACGGAACTTAGGCTCGCCGACCGACATTGACCAAGAACTTAATTAATATTTACATAGACAATTACACTCCAGTAAAATATTAATTTAGGCGTAAACATTGCCCCTAGGCCTTGAGCTTGAATTGGCCAAGCGAAAAGCCCTTATTGAACATGTCACGAGCGGAAAGGTATCCCAATGCAAGACTAGCACAGCGAGCCAAGTCATCTCGCTGATGAACACAAGATTAACAATGAGAGAAACAAACTTCGCCAACCTTGACGCCCCGCGTGCAGGGGAAACTTAAGAGACCTTGGTCTAAATCGTTTCGCATGCCACGTTGCCCCCATGCACGAACGTTTCCTTTGCTAGGCGACAAACCTTTCATCGAAAGATGAAAAAAGAGGGCAGACTTTAATTTTAGGGCCTCTGGAATAGGCCCCAACCTTGTACTACTCTGTTGATTTAGACCACGCACGTTTATGTAGGAAACCAAGAATTTAGTCTGTTGACGAAACTACATGTAAAAATTAATTAGGGCCTCTGGAATAGGCCACAATCTTCTACTAGTCTGATGATTAGACCTTGTACGTTTACAAAGAAATTAATGAACTGAACTCAATGCTCCTGTTGTGTTGCCCCCTTAGTGGAAAGCGGCGGAAGGCTAGCGCGAACGACGCTGAGCACTATGGATAGTTGGATAGTTAGCGCGGGGCAGATGGGGACGGATCAGCACGCTCTCATACGCTAGCAACATGGCGTTTCAGGAAACGTCCGTTGATAGGATTAGGATGGAGTGTGTCATCAAGGTTGCGTAAATGGAACGCTCCTTTAGGCAGTATGCGATGTATAATGAAGGGTCCTTCCCACCGCCCGGATCACTTCCTGCGGCCTTCAGTTTTCTCTTCCAAAGGTAGCACGGCTCGCCACACCATTTGGCCCTCGGCAAAGCTTCGACCTCGAGTAACCTTGTCATAAGACCGCACAATGCGATGCTTCTCAAGGACAAGATTGTTGAATGTAGTGATGCGGTGTTCGTCAAGGTCTTCAAGCTCTTGCCAGATCGCTTGAACCTAATCATCACCAATCAACTGATGTTGTTCCTGGATGCGAAGCGAGGCGACATGAACCTCAAGCGGGAGGACAGCGTCGTGACCAAACATGAGAGCATACGGGGTAGTAGCTGTCAGACCGTGCTTGGAAGTCCGGTAAGCCCACAAAGTGTGATAAAGCTCTAAATGCCAGACGTGAGGATTCAACTCGAGCATTTTGCGTAAAATACCAAGGATAACCTTATTGCTCGCCTCCGCCTGACCATTAGACTGTGCATAGTAAGGGGTGGAATGTAGAAGCTTGATACCATAACCAGTGAGGAAGGTGACTACAGAGTCAGCCATGAAGGCAGCCCCACGGTCTGTCACAATGCACTCCGGAATACCAAAGCGAGAGATAATGTTGCAGAAAATAAAATTGTGAACTGAGGTCGCGGAGGCAACTTTGAGCGGCTCGGCCTCAACCCACTTGGTAAAGAAATCAGTGGCCACAATGATAAATTTGTGCTGCTCCGAGGAATGGGGATGGATGATGCCTATGAAGTCTATAGCCCATCCTCGACCTGGCCACGGCTTGATAATTGGTTGTAACGGGATGTTAGGGATATGTTGCACTGTTCCGTGAGCTTGGCAATCATGACACCCCTTAGCGAAGGTAATGCAATCCTTGAGAATTGTAGGACAATAGTAGCCGTGGCGGCAAATTAACCAACGCATCTTTGGGCCCGCCTGATGCGAACCATAAACCCCGGAATGAACCAAGCGCATTAATAGTTTTGCTTCATCGCCATACACGGAGCAGAAGTCATTACCGCCTTCGCCGCGCCGGTGAAGCTCGCCATTGCGCAACACAAAATTGAGGGCGAGGAACGGTAGACGCCAATCCTCATCAATGGGGTCTAAAGCAGCAACGTCATGAAAGTCTTCCTGATATTGCCCCATAGCAATAAAAGACGGAAGAGTGTGTCGCTCGACTTTGAGCAGCCGTTCGCGCACTCCATCTCGCAAGCTGAGGCCAGAAGCAACCTGTGCGAGCTCATTCGCCGCGAAATTAAACTCGCGCGGAATGTGCTCAATTCCACATCATGGAAGCGACTCAGTACATCAAATGCTTTCCGTAAATAGGGCTCAATAGACAAACTCAAGCATTTGAACTTTTCCACCAACTGGTTGACGACCAATAAAGAGTCGCCAAAGACTTGGACCTCGCGGACACCTAAGTCCAGTAAAATCTCCAGTCCGATAATGAGCGCCTCGTACTCTTCCTGATTATTTGTACATTTAAAGTCCAGTTGGAACGAGGAAGAGAAGCGATCACCTGCAGGATTCTCAATAGCGATTCCAGCACTTGCGGCGAACTCAGTACGCAGCTCGTTTCCGGGTGCGCGACAATTATGAACCCTTTTTGACAATTGTAGTATTGGTAAATAAGGTTCGATCAATCCAGGAACTTTAGTGTGCTCCTGCGTTTACAAAACTAAACAGATTAGAATCTAATTTAAGAGTTATTTACAGAATATAAACAGCAATTATATTTACATGATTTCAGAGGGGGGGATTTAAAGGTTTTGTTCTACGTTCCTACGAAAACAGTAAATAAAGTATAATATAAACAAGTGATCATCTTCCACACACACACAACCTTCAAACAACAAGTATGAGTCGATATATTATCATGTGAATAATGAAAATGTTGTCAAGCAAGATATGTCAATGAACCCGAAACACAAGCTTGAAGAAGTCATTGCATTCCATCGAATTCTACTTAATAATCGTCTACATTGGAGAAGTCCTAACACGTAGACAATCTCATATAAAGGCTGCGATCGATGCGAAGGCACCTGTCCACACAATATATAAGTCATTAAGAACTAAAGAATTATGAGTTCAAATGCACCACGAGTTTACTTGAAGAAGCTTAACTCCCAGATGCATAACATATAGTCTCGGCCATTAGGCATAGCCTTCACTACTTCTAGATCTATACTTACTTGAAGAAGCTTAGTACAAATCATAGCAATCACAAATCCTGCAGAATCGGTTTACTATATAACATGTAACTATATGCTTAACAATTTGCATGACAAACAAATAAAACCATTCACAATCATCCAACATATCAACATCATACTCATTTATTTAAAAGAATAACAAGTTCAAACCATAGAACCATGCAACTTTGAATCCGAATTTGAAGTTAACGCAAGAAAAGAGAACAGGCATGTTGTTACACTTTTTCGATGATCTTCAAGGGCCAGTTGATGATGACGCAAGTGCTCCTCAGCTTCAAGATCTCGGCTGCAGCTTGGAGAAGTCCGAAGGCTGCTCTCCAACGTTGGCTTCTCGGCTTCTAGATGCACAGGGCTACAGGAAGAAAGATGCTATTGTTTTTGTGTGATTTGTGCGTGAAGAGATGATCTCCAAAACTCAGCATATGTCTTCTATTTATAGTGTCCATGTCGCACCTAGGGTTTATTCTCCTCCCTTGATTTTACCTTAATCCAACGGTCCAAGAGAATTGCCTGACAAATTAATTAAAATCTCTTGGGAACTCTCTAAAATTTCTTGCGCACAAAGGTGATGAATTTGGCTGAATTATGGACTAGTTACGTTGCTTGATCTCCACAACAAATCAGCCATTTAGTGTCCTTCCTTGTATTGCCGAAAATCAGCTCTTCCTCTTTAATTTGCTGCGCCATTTATTGTTCCTGAAAAGGGAAGGAATTAGTCTTGTAAAATCAGATTTTTAGACAAAAGAATTTAAGGAATTAATTTCCAGATTTTCAGATTTGAATTGCATAATAAATCCCTTAATTTAGACAACGAAATCTTGTCTTAAAATCCTAGAAAGACTCGGCAGGAAACCCTAGGGTTTTGCCGTCCCTCTCCTTGATTTATGGCGACCATCTTGGGCCTAATCCATGTAGGATTTGGCATCCTTGCTTCATGAGGAATCCCTATGATTAGGAATTTTCCCTCTTCTGCTGTCAATTAGTTTTTTGACGAAAATTCATGATTTTCCTTCCTTTCCTGGTGCACAATTAGGGTTCCTACAAGGGAAATAAAATCAGATAAATGTGGTAGGATGGACAAAATTTAAATGACGAAATTAAGGGAAAGAATCTCTTAATTTCTGATTTATATTAACACATAAATCCCTTGATTTCTGCAGAATTTGTCCTCCTCCTTTTATAGACATTCACAGCTTCCTACTCCAAGTTGGATTAGGTTTCCTGACTTCAAAAGGTTTCCCTGTCTCATTAGAAAAGAAAGTTTCCTAAATATTTTAGGGAAGTCAGAATAGAGAAGATTCAAAAGTAGTAAGTTTCCTAAATCAGAATAAGAAAGTTTCTTAAAATGAAATGGGCAACTTTCCCTTTTCAAAACAGGAAAGTTTCCTAAACGACTTATCCTTTGATTCTGCGACTTAATGAGACTCCTTGCTGCACCAGGAATCCTCATTTGATTAGGATTTCGCTCAAAAGGGAAAGTCAGAATAGGAAAGATTCAAAAGTAGTAAGTTTCCTAAATCAGAATAAGAAAGTTTCTTAAAATGAAATGGGCAACTTTCCCTTTTCAAAACAGGAAAGTTTCCTAAACATCTTATCCTTTGATTCTGCGACTTAATGAGACTCCTTGCTGCACCAGGAATCCTCCTTTGATTAGGATTTCGCTCAATTCTTGCGTTTTAGCATCCTTTTGTGTAAATCTGCCTTTATTGACTCTAAAATACAAAACATGTTAGAATTGGAGTTATTAAGGAAATAACGAGGCTAAATAGGGTCGGAAATACATTAAGGAAGTAGCATAAATTGCGTCTATCACTAGGAACCCTAGGAAATCACCTGCTTCGGCGAAGAAAACATACTTGGTAGGGTTCATCTTTAGGTTATGTCGTCGCATCCGTATAAAAACCTGTCTGAGGTCTTCGACATGCGTCGCCCGCGCTTTGGTTTTGACCACCACATCGTCGATGTAGGCTTCAATCAGCATGCCCAAGATGTCATGAAAGATTAGGTTCATGGCGCGCTGATATGTTGCCCCCGCGTTCTTGAGTCCGAAAGGCATGACCACATACTCAAATGCGCCTGCGAACCCTTGGCAGCAGAAAGCAGTTTTGTGGCGATCTTCTTCGGCAACAGGAATCTGGTGGTATCCAGCGGTTCCATCCACAAAGGATAGCACCTCATGCCCCGCCGCCGCATTGATGAGGAGGTCAGCAACGGGCATGGGGTATATATCCTTTGGCGTGGCATTGTTGAGGTCGCGGTAATCAACATAGACCCGCATTTTGCTATTTTTCTTGCGGACAGGAACCACATTGGATAGCCATTAGTTGTACTTAGCCACGCGAATGATGCCCGATCGATGCATGTTCTCAATCTCCTCTTTGACCGCGATCTGGGTCTCAGTTCGCATGAATCTTCCATCCTGGCGGACTGGTCGTCTGTCAGGATAAGTAGGCAGCCGGTGACAAACCAGGTCTGGAGACAAACCAGACATGTCTTCATATTTTTCAGCGAAGCAATCCCTGTACTCGCGTAGTAAGGCAAGCAGTTCCTCTCTTTCTTCCTCCGCCAGTTTAGCACGGATGGAAATGAGGAGGGGCTTCTCTGCAGTCCCGACGTCGACCTGTAAGGTGGGGTCGCGGACTTGAGGTGGTGTATTGTTCAAGGCAGCAGGAGCTAACTGAATAATCTCCTCCTTGGTGTCGGTATAATCCACTATTTCATCCACATAATCCATTGTCGCGACCTTATCGTAGGCTTCGCGTTCCGCCCAGTATGAAAGGAGTCTTTCACACAAGGACTCGCCAGCCTCGCGTGCTTCGTCTGAGGATGCACTAGACATTAGAAGGTTGAAGGGGATCCGCGATGGTGTGAGGACGTTGTAAATCGTCCTTTGCCTGGGTGAGTCCCCATCGTGTTAGGTTGGAGGCCATGACCCCATACGGGTGACCTTTGGAGTCGATGCCTTGTACATCCAGCGGGCCCAAGTCAGTGTTGTAGTAGCGAGCATCGTTAAAGTTGGCGTAGACGAAAAAAGGATGTGAATCCGCCTTGATGATGACTGCCTCGCATGCCTCTGTATCCCACACCATGAGCTCTTGGTGCATAAAGGAAGGCACGCAGAAGCTTCTATGGATCCACTCGCGGCCTAAGATCATGCTGTAGGATGCGGAGCATTCAGCCACGAAAAATGTATAGACCCGTGATGCTGGACCTACCTTGACTTGTAGAAATAGCAAGCCTAAAGTCCTGGAAACTTGACCGGTGAAGTTCTTGACTTTCAAGGACGTGGTTTGGATCATTGAGCGCGGGATACGAAGGAGTCCTATGGTGCGGGTGGTAATGACATTTACTGCAGCTCCAGTGTCAACCATGACCTTGTTGATTATAATCCCTTCCATTTCAGCCGAAATGTACAATGGCCTCATATGAGTGGCCATGTCTAGGGTCGGTGTGGAGAAGGTCAAAGTCGGTATACGTGAAATGTTGCTTGTTGCCTCCAATAATGGAGCATGCGAGGGCTCCGTAATGACTTAACTCATCTCGCTGCTGCAAGGCGGGGACATGTCACAGACATTGTTGCTAGTGTCTGGAATATCCGCTGCATTGCATGTTGTGTTTGACGGGAGGGCATATCTCTCAGATATGAAAAACATCATCCTAACTTGGAAAGAGAATTGCTCACGAACTGGGGTCAACGGAGCTTCTATTTCCCCATGTTCGCCTTCAAGTTTTGCGAATGAGCTCGCCATGCAGTTGACTTCTTCATTCCCGAGCCATGCAGAGACTTCAACCATGTTGCATGTGATCGATTCTTCTTGCCCTTCCTCCTGGTCATCGTCTAAAGGAACACGAGGCTCGGATTGGGCCTAGTTGTCTGGTGAGTTTCCGCCAAGGAACCGGGCCATCTGTTGGGTGAAGTTAGGGCTAGTAGGAGTACTTTCAGCGACTGGAGGCGCTTCAGTGTCCGGTTGCCTTGGCCGCCACACAAGCTTAGTTGAGAACTGCTTATCCTCGGCTATCCGTTCTCCTACGGCTAAAGGAACCTTGGCAGAGCCATCCTCCCTTTTTCTAGGAGTGGTTGGAGATTGTGATCTCCTCTTGTCCTCCAACTCGGGATCAGGTTGTGGTTTCTGCCGATGTGAACGTGGTGGTTCCTTCCATGCTTCTGCTTCGTGGCGAAGAATTTCCTGGGGCCGTGATGAGCGAGGCGACTCGCGCTCTGGTTCAGGCTCTGAGGTGGAGAACAGTCTTCGCCGTACTGGAGGAGGTGGCTCCCTTCTTCTTTTAGTCTCTGGTGAATGCATGCGCCTTGGTGGAGCTGGTGGCTTCCTCCTTCGGTCAGACTCTGGTGATGTTCTGCGCCTTGGAGGTTGTGGATCCTTCCTCCTCTCCGGCTCTGGGGATGGTCTCCTCCTTGGAGTATGGGGATCATGTGGTGGCACAGTGAGGCGACAGAAAACACTTGCCTTCGAGGCAGGGTCATCTGCTAACTGCGCACACACCCGTGGAGGCGTGACAGGTGGTCTTTGGAGCATAGCTCGCAGACCTTCAGCTTCTCTCCACATCCTTTAGGGTGTCTGTGTAAGCTGTGAGGGACGGATGGCGCCATCGTCGACAGCTCGCAAGGCACGCAGGATGATGCCATATTTCTTCTGCAACTTCCGTTTCCTGGATTTGGATATTGTGACTGGTCTTCCTCCTTGCTGTGTGTACCAAATCCCTTCCTTAATTACCGATTTGGATGCCGGCAGAATGTAGGGATCGGACAAAATGCCCTGACGAGGGCTTGGGGTCTTATCCTCATGGCACTCGCTGCTAGAAACTAATATGTCCATTTCGCTTGAAGTTGGAAACGATGGTACTTCCTCTGTCCAATGTGATTGGACGAACGACTCTAAGCGCTTGATCCTCTGTTCTAGCTCTTCGCGAGTCTTGGGACTCATGGGCTGGAAATTCTCAGTGGGGGACGGTTCATCATCCCGCATGATAGTTTTGCCCTTGTCTTTCCTCGAAAGGTGATCGGGCTGGGACCTGGTAACTGACTGCCTTGGCGGGTCACAATTCCCACTCTGGTTCGCCAGAACGGTATAGTCATTCGCTGGTCTCTTGCGGCTTCTACCTGGCGGTTCGTGTGAAACTGCATTTAGGGAGACGTCTAATGTGATCACGCGATGGCCGATACGAGGCCAGGCAACGTCAGCAGTTGCAATCATGAATCTGCCTCTGTCTTCAAAGCGAATATACTTGAGATCGAGCCAGTCCTGAACTTGTTCGCGGAGTTGGTAACACTCGCGGGTTCTATGCCCCCAGCTATTGTGGAACTTGCAATGCATGCGACCCACTTTGTATTCAACATAAGGTAAGTCCCTATCCACCGTAACAAGCCCATCCTCGATAAGATCGTCTAGAACCTCATGCGCGAGGTTGACGTTGTAAGTGTACTGGCGAGATGGTCGAGTTGTATTAGCATTGTCCTCCTCACGGCCTCTCTTAGACGTTCGGCGAGGACTCTCAACCTTAGGATGATCAGACAAGTCCAAGGTGACTCTTCGCTAATTTGGCTTTGGTGCGCGGTGATGCCTTCTCTCCTCTGTGAGGTCGTTCCAATTTACTTCGATCATTCCGACTGTGGATGGAAAAGGATCCACATCCACCAGCGAGGCGGAACACCCTGGTGTCTGCAATTTCAGGGCGCCAAAGTTCAGCCAGGTCTGAAGCTGGTCGCGGAGCTTAACACAGTCTTCCGTGTCATGATTGTGGACGTTATGGAACGCACAATACTTTTTGTCTTTCAGCTCCTCCTTGGATGGGATCTTGTGATCCAAGCGGACATACTTCGCCTCGATCAAGTCATTAAAGACAAGATGGGCGTTTTTAGCGTCATACGTGTAGGACTCGTACTCGGGCTTGGTCCATGCAAATGACTGGATGGTGATTAGCTCGCGGGTCATCGTAAGATTTTTCAATTTGTTAGCCAATGGCCTCCCAGTCAGTTTGACCGCTCCGATGTCTTCATAGTCCTGCGCGGACTCCGCCTCTTCCTGCCTCGGATAATATGGGTCGAATGTGGATGTCTGGAGGCCGACTGCCCCCACTGTCCTGCTTCTTCCTGGTACGTATGTCCCTTTTGAAGTGTTTGCCTTCTCATCCATTTCATTGAGTATGAGCTCATAGCTGCCAACCTTGTTGATCAGGTCGCCCATGGATGTGAAGCACTCTCCATCGTGCTTCAACCTTTGGCGATACTCGAGTCCGCGGACCGCCAATTTAATGGCTTCCTGCTCAGGTAGGAGGAAGTCACATTTGGCTTGTTGAATCTTGAAACGTTGGAGAAATGAAACCGCTGACTCCCCATTCAGTTGGCTCATTTGAGTGAAAGAGTCAAGGCCGACCTCGGGCTCTATGGTTCCATACGTTTCCCGGAATAATTTTTCCATGGTGGGCCAGTCCGCGATGGATCCTGGCTTCAGCCTGGAATACCAACTGAAAAGTCCCAAAGAGCTTGAGCTTGAGGATGTCATTGTTCCCGTACTGGCCGCACTGAACTTTAAAGCGGGTCATATGCGTTGCTGCATCCTCCCTTGTTTCGCCAGAAAAGGTGGTGAAGACTATGTTCTTAAAACCATGGGGAAATGGATATTGCGCCACACTGTCAGGGTAAGGATCACAATACTGGAGGTCAGAATCGCCATTCCCAGTCTGCTCCTTGATAATGGATGATATAAGCTGGCGCCAGTCGACTGCAGTCACAGGTGCCGGTTCGCCTCCCTCTTCATGGTTAGGCCATGCAGAAAAACTGGCGGCCTGACCAACATTTTTGGAAGCTGGGACAGAAAGAGTAATTATGGGGTCTTCTTATGTCCCGCTTCCTTGGCATGACGCGTTGTTGAATCCCTTGGAGGGACCAGAAGAGCCGCGCGGGGGCGGATTCTTTGAATTGCCTGCCCCTAGCGCGAGCTGCGGGGTTTTCTGAGCCCCAACTTTAGGGTTTCCTCTGGGGCGCTCATTTGGCGGGATATATTTGGATGTCCCCTTATTCGTGCTCGCACCCGCAAGTTCTAAGGTAAGATTTTTCTGCGCTTGCGCCCTTACCCAGTCTTCGACTTCAAGGAGCCGCAAGTTCTGGCGGTCCTGTTTCTCTTTGAATTCGTCTAGCTTATCTAGACTGTTTTTGTTTCCAAAGAACGAGGCGTTCTACTGATCCTGCAGCTTGGTCTCGTGGTGGTCCAAGCGCCGGGTTTGTTCATCCACTGTCGCGCGAGTGAGCGACAGGATTTCCGTGTTCTGGTCCAGGTCCTTTTAGATCCTTTGGAGGGAACCGTTGATCACATCCTTGTCTTCCTTTACTTCGCCGACGAACCGGTTAAAGTCTTCAGTGAGTATGGCAAAGTTTTGCTGGTTTGCTTCCCAAAGGGTCTTGTCTCTTTTGACCTGTTCAGCGAGGCCGTCTACTTTCCAAGCGAGGTCATTGACATGAGTTGTCAAACTCTGGATCTGTCCCGTGAGCTGTGCGAACATCTGGGAGACTTGCTCCATAAACGAAGTAGAGTCTGTGTCTTGGGTTGGCTGAAAGCCTACCATGGTGGTCTCGCTGAAGTTTGGGTTACCAAACTGAGCAAAGACCTGTTTTAGAGTGAGGGATCGACAAGCTGCGATGTTATGGGGATTATACCTTGGTGATTTGTGTTTGAGACAAGAAAGCTGAGGCTTTTGGTACGGTGTGTCCTCTGTTTTCCCTATGATGTCTTGCTTGAACTCCTTGGTCCCACTGGGCGTGCCAATATTATGGCCACGATCCTCAGCGTGCGGAGCCGAGGTGAATAGCGAACAAAGAGATAGGAGGAGTTGTTGCGGGCATGTCACCTCGCGGACGAGGAATGTGTTAAGTGCGTGCTTGACTTCTTGAATCAGGCGGACGGAGTTCCAAGTGCCACCTCGCGGACAAGGAATTTACTAGCACAAGAGGTCGATACTCACGGCGGCGTGAGCAGAGCAACTATAGAGATTTTTCCAAGGAAACGGGGTAGAGTCCGGAGAGCTCTGAAGAATTCTAGGCTGCGGGGCGCTTAGAATCAGGGTTTCGAAGAGTCTTCGAAGGGGATTGGCTCCTGGGAGCGCTGGAGATTTCGACGGGGTCGAGGGGTTTCAACGAGGTTGAATGCTGTTTGTTGTTGTTTGATTGATTGATTGTGTGTTTTTTGAGAGAGCTGTCGAGCTTCTTTATATAGGGGAAGAGTCCTTGCCGCGAAAGACAATCAGAATCCCAGTTGGATTCTGCAACGTGAAGCATAAGGATACTATTCATCCCATGCAGACCAATCCTTATGTGACGCGTTGCAATTCGCACAGTCCGCATAGGATAAGGTCTACACTCCCATGCGAAGCGGAATTAAAAGTAATCTTTATCCCGCGAGGTATCACAGTCCATGTAGAATACTAACTTGCGCGAACCACGGACTCTATAGCTCAATTCCACCTCGCGGGCCAAAAGAAGGCTTTTTGATTAATAAGGGCCACATGGATTGTCCCAAAGTGTGTCAAAGACTGTAAAAAGTCCAAAACGATTATAAGCATCCTCGTGGGCTCCGCGTATGTCTGCCTCGCGAACTAGCGAATCAGTTCGCCAATGCCTAGATGCATTCCGCTTCGCCTAAGCGAAATGAACAAGTAAATCGTCCCGCGCGAAGCCATTCCGCACAACTATTTATTTCGCGCGATGCGCGCGAGATCGCCACTCCGCGCGAAGTCATTCTGCGTGCGAGCTCTGTTTTTGTCCGAAAGCGTGCGAGATCAGTTAGTCCGCGCCGAGTCATTCCGCGCGCGGACTTTGCATTTCGTCTCGCGTGGTCTTGTTGGCGGGCCGTTATTTGTACACTTCAAAGGAACTTGGGCTCGCCGACCGACATTGACCAAGAACTTAATTAATATTTACATAGACAATTACTGTTCAGTAAAATATTAATTTAGGCGTAAACAGAGACCTCGATGAAA
Organism: Fragaria x ananassa; assembly: GCA_034370585.1. NCBI lineage: Eukaryota > Viridiplantae > Streptophyta > Magnoliopsida > Rosales > Rosaceae > Fragaria > Fragaria x ananassa. The sequence continues at coordinate 17,470,739 of CP139754.1, forward strand.
TCGTTAGCACAATTTCGAAGAATTTTTCAAGTATTGAAAGTATTCTACCTTTGTCTCTTATTGTTCGACATATGTATAATTCACACCGTCCTTAGAACATGGCATAAATCACAATCCAAAGAGTGGATTGCGCCGTTCTTTTGTCTCTCCCAAGGGGAGGAAACACACGAATCATGCTTCCTCGCGGAGGATTGCAACGTGATTTTTTGGTTGTGTAACACCTCGGACCCAATTTTACCTATTTACTGGGTATTCTGCGAGTCACTAAGGAATTTAACGTTCAAGTTTATTTTCGAGTTTTTCTCGAAATGCCGATTATTCTTTTAAGGTCCCAATGTCGTAGTGCTCGTCGATACGACATCACTAGTGTCTTCAGATTATTTGTCGAAGCTTCAAGCTATTTTTCTACGGTTTATCGAAGATTTGGTATTATAAATAATTTTCTGAAATTAGAATAACTTTTAATCCAAGTCTTCATATCAATTAAGGTTTTGATCTGGGTCGTTGGTTTAAGTTTAAAGATGAAGGGAAGGGTTGACATTGGGGAAGCCACACTCAGGCGTTAACCCGAGCTCCAGCCTCTCTCTCCTCTCTCCGGCTACATCAGTCGACTCTGGCGCATCATCGCCGATTCCGGCCACCACTCGCTGCCACACCGGTCTCAAAATGACCGTCTCCATCTCCTCTTCCAAATCCAACCCTCCATTACAGCTAGCATCTAAACAGGGAAGAGATCGAAGTGGAAGAACACAACTGTGTTCATCGAATTCATACAGACATCGGCGGCAACTACAAGTCTGGTTTGAGCTCCGGTCACCGATCCACCCAACAACGCTCCGACGACCTGCGTTCGATGGTTTATGACGAGTGCTTCGAGTTTTGGTGGGTCCTCAATGCTCTGTGTGATGTCGAGTTGGACCTTGGAGGAGTTGCAGGTCGATCCGGATTGAGGCAGTGATGTGCTCCGAAACCGGGGTGCGACAATTATGAACCCTTTTTGACAATTGTAGTATTGGTAAATAAGGTTCAATCAATCCAAGGACTTTAGGGTGCTCCTGCGTTTACAAAAATAGAAGAGTTAATCACAAAATATAAACAATAATTACATTTACGTGATTTCAGGAGGGATTTTAAGAGTTTGTTTTAACATTCCTACGAAAACAGCAAAGAAAAAAAAAACTAAACTACTATGTACAAGTGATCAACTTCATTCCACTCAAACATATAAAATCATGTAACAGATTGCTTCAATCTACACAACTCAAAATCATGTCAATCAAGAGTGATGAAACGAATTCGGAATTACACACCGTAGCGGCCATGCAACCTATAATAATCTGCTTCAGTATCCTATGTTTACCTTAGCAGTTTAACACAGAAAATTACATGCAATATGTCATGTTAATACTTAGCGCAACCACACAACATATAACATGAATCATTAAGTTCACAGAAGAATTCCAACATGTAAACAAGTTTATCTTAGCGCTTAAACAGTTCACATGCAACTCAGGATCAAAACCTGACCCATTCCCATGAATCTAAGCTTTTGCCACTTAATCAATCTATGTTTGCCTTAGCGGTTTAACACAGATCAATGACACTACCAACCCTGCAGAAGTTAGTAATTCATACACCGGATCACAAGTTTTCGACATCAAGAATGACACGAAAATAAGTCAAGTAAATCTCATAGACGATTCAAAAACACAAGTTTATAAATCTGATAATTAATATGACCATATTCTCAACATCAGTCTCAATCCAGAAAGCAGGAGTTCTAAAAATCTAACAAAAGAAAATACTACAGAACAGAGAGAAATCGATTGAGGCATTGTTACACTTTTTATTCTCTGAAGTGACGTTCTGAAGAACACCAAGGTATAACAAGCTTCAATGGATGGAGGTTCTGCTGTGTTGGAACGAGGATAATATAGAGAAGGCTATTGTGATGTTAGGGCAGGAGTTTGTGCGTGAGAAGTGACCCCCCATAACGTTACTCCTTTGCTCCCCTTTTTACTGTCTTGGCCGAACCCTAGCTATCCTCCTAGCCCTTGATTAATTTCTGATCCAACGGTGATGAATTATTGCTTTAAATCCTGATTTAGACCTCCCTAGAATTCTCTGGAATGTCTTGTGCAGTAATCCATCGCATGAGGCTTGAATACGGATCAGGTACACTCCTTGTTCTCCAAAGGCAATCCCAACTATTAAGAACTTTCCCTCTTCTGCAATCAATCAGGCCTTTGACGAAAATTCCCTTCCTTTATTTGTGCGCAATTAGGGTTCCTGCAAGGGAAATAAAATCAAATAAATATGGTAGGGAATAACAGAATTCAAATGACGAAATTAAGGAAACAATCCCTTGTTTCTGATTTATATTAGCACACATAAATCTCTTGATTACTGCAGAATTCGTTCTCCTCCTTTTATACACATTCACAGATTCCTATTCCAAGTTGCATTAGGTTCCCTGACTTCAAATGGATTCCCTGTCTCATAAGAAAAGAAAGTTTCCTAAATATTTGAGGATAGTCATAATAGGAAAAATTCAGAAATAGTAAATTTCCTAAATCAAAATAAGAAAGTTTCTTAAAATGAAATAGGTAACTTTCCCTTTTCAAAACAGGAAAGTTTCTTAAACGACTTATCCTCAGTTTTTGCGACTTAATAAGACTCCTTGATGCACCAGGAATCCTTCTTTGATTAGGATTTCTCTTAAATTGCTGGTTTTAGCTTCCTTTTCTTCTATTCTGCTCTTTTGCCTTCACACTCACAAAACATGTTAGAAATGACATTATTACAAGAATAACATTACTAAATAGGGCAGGAAACACATTATAAATATAGCACTTTGTTCTTGTATCAGTGAGCAAGGCTCAGTAGGAGGCTAGTCCTCTTTAAACAACATATGTCTACCATAACAATGCATGAATGCAATGATCCCTTCAATAATAACCCCCTCACTCAAACCATGATTCCTTTTTTATTAGTCCTCTTTGTAATATCCCACATCGGCCAAACGGAGAGGGGTTATGTGCTGTATATGTACATACCCACCTCCAATCTAAAACGAGGTCTTTTGGTGGCTCAGCGGCTTCGGAGGGGTTGGGTACTCCGAGGTTAAGCATGATGATGCTAGAGCAATCCCAGGATGGGTGACCTACTGGGAAGCTGCTCCTGAGCTGCCGGAAACAAAACCGTGAGGGCCGGTGGGCCCAAAGCGGACAATATCGTGTTACGGCGGAATGGGTCCTGGGATGTGACAATGGTATCAGAGCCACTCTGCCGTGTGGCGCGAGTGTGCCGACGAGGGCGTCGGACTCCTAAGGGGGGTGGATTGTAATATCCCACATCGGCCAAACGGAGAGGGGTTATGTGCTGTATATGTACATGCCCACCTCCAATCTAACACGAGGCCTTTTGGTGGCTCAGCGGCTTCGGAGGGGTTGGGTACTCCGAGGTTAAGCATGATGATGCTAGAGCAATCCCAGGATGGTTGACCTACTGGGAAGCTGCTCCTGAGCTGCCGGAAACAAAACCGTGAGGGCCGGTGGGCCCAAAGCGAACAATATCGTGTTACGGCGGAATGGGTCCTGGGATGTGACACTCTTGCTTAATCTCGATCACCACAATCATACAGCCATATTAGCCCACCTGGTACTTGGTCCCTACGAATTAAGCTCAACTACACAAAAGCATTCTCTCAAAAATCTCAACCCTAATTTCACCAAACTCCTGCCTCAATTTTATATTTATGAACATGTTGATTAACTAAGAACATATCACAAATAACACCTTATCAATAATTCCACAATCAAGTTTCATAAACAAAATCATATATAGCAAAACATCTGCCAGAAACATAACTATTACACAAAACATCTGCCATAAATCATAATAGTTATGTTTGGGTGACCACTATTACACAAAACATCTGCCAAATTCAATTCTGACATGTTTGCATGCTCTTATAAATACCCAGGTTTGGTCCTCTTGTTATTCATTGAGTTTACTATCTCTGAGGTTTAGGAAAAGAAAAGGGGTGAGGGAAGGAATTTTAAGATTCAAGGGTATCTGAAAAGCATAGCTTTTGGTTGGATTGAGGTAGGGGATCTCGTGAACCTCTATTTAAATTATTGTGTTTTGTTTGTTGGTATTCTATATGTGTTTTGTTTGTTGTTTGCTGTTTTAAATAATAGTTATGTTTCTGGTGGGAGATCGGGGATGGCGGTTTCTGGTGGAGGGGGAGTGGCGATTTGTGTTTGGGTGAGAAGGAGAGAACCCAGGTTAGTGGTGTCGGCAATAGGAGGTGAAGGGGACGGAGTGGATTGATGTATCAAATTAGAGGGGTTTCCTGCGTTGATAAGGATATAATAAGCTAGGGGTAGTTTAGGGATTTTACAGCTCGATGTGAACACACTTAACGTGCCCCGTCATCATATTAACAGTCAATTTTAACAGTTGGACCAAATTGGACATAATTGTATGACATTGAAAATTAATAGGAGTGAGCTGTCGAAATTGAAAAAAAAAAGGACTAAACTGTCGAACCCTAAAAAATAAGAGGAGTGACCAGTATTTTGTTCTTTTTTTATTATTATTGTAGTTGACGGCAGTTTACTCATGTTAACCATGGGTTATGTTAATTAATTTAAGAGTGATGTGTCATGCTCATAACCCTTAGATTAGATAAAGAGCGTGAATTTTATGAACTTTAACTAAATTCACAGGCTCCTTGATGTGCTATGAAACCGGGGTGCGACAATTAAGAACTTTTTTTAACAATCGTAGTATAAGGCAAATAAATTTCGATCAATCCGGGGACTTTAGGGTGCTCCTGCAGGGATAAAACTAAGACAAATTAGTATCTAATTAAAGAATTATTAACAGAATATTAACATCAATTACATTTACATGATTTAAGGGTTTGTTTATGATACACGCATTTTATGCTCTATTCTTAATGTATTTCCGACCTTCTTTAGCTTTGTTATTTCCTTAATAATGTCATTTCTAGCTTGTTTCTGTTTTATAGGTCGAAAGAGGCAGTTTAACACAAAACAAGGCTAAAACGCAAGAGTTGAGAGAAATCCTAATCAAAGAAGGATTCCTTATGCAGCAAAGAGTCTCATTAAGGCGCAAAATCTGAGGATAAGTCATTTAGGAAACTTTCATGTTTTGAAAAGGGAAAGTTGTCTATTTCATTTTAAGAAACTTTCTTATTTTGATTTAGGAAACTTACTATTTCTGAATCTTTCATATTATGACTTTCCTAAAACATTTATGAAACTTTTTTTCCTAATGAGACAGGGAAACCATTTGAAGTCAGGAAACCTAATCCAACTTGGAATAGAAATGGTTTGAATGGGTATAAAAGGGAAGGACGAATTATGCAGTAATCAAAGATTTATCTGTGCTAATATAAATCAGAAATTAAGGGAGATTCTTTCCTTTAATTTCATGGTTTGAATTCTGTTATTCCCTACCATATTTATCTGACTTTATTTCTTTTCCAGGAACTCTAATTGCGCACAAATAAAGGAAGGAAAATCATGAATTTTCGTCAGAAGTATGATTGAAGGCAGAAGAGGGAAAGTTCTTAATCGCTGGGATTTCCTTCGGAAACCAAGGAACATACTTGGTCTCTATTCAAGCCTTATGCAATGAATTACTGCACAAGACATTCTAGAGAATTCTGGGGAAGATTTTGTACCGTTGGATCAAAAGTTCATCAAGAGCTGAGAAAAGAGCTAAGGTTCGGCCAGACTACTATATAAAGGAGCAGAGAGCAACAGAATTGGTATCATTTCTTCCACTAAAAATTCAGAAAAACGTTCTGTCACTTATGTTCTCTAATCTGTGTGAGCGCTAAGCCGCAAAGGAGCAAGCACGCAGCCACAAGAGTTTCCTCATGCTACCAAGGTTCTTTTGTCACTAGTTCGTCACCCCTTTGAAGCTTCAAGGCCAAGAAGACTCAAAAGTGTAAAACTATGCTCTGGATTTACCACTTTGTTCCTACTGCATTTGTATTTCTAATCACACGGATTATGATTACTGTTGTTGACAATATGATTTATGCATGAATTTTATTGTTAATGAAATTTGTATAACTTATTCCTGTGCCATTCTTGATGTTGAAAACTTGTGATCCGGTTTATGAATTACTAACATCTGCAGTGTTGGTAGTGCCATCAATCTGTGTTAAACCGCTAAAGAAAACATCGATTAATTAAGTGACAAAAACTTAGATTCATGGGAATGGGTTACATTTTGATCATGAGTTGCATATGAGCTGTTTAAGCGCTAAGATAGATGTGTTTACATGTTCGAATTCTTTGTGAACTTAATGATTCATGTTATATGTTGTATGGTTGTGCTGAGTATTAACATGACATATTGCATGGAATTTTGTGTTAAACCGCTAAGGCAAACATAGGATACTTAAGAAGATTATTATAGGTTGCATGACCACTACGATGTGTAATTCTGAATTCGTTTCATCACTCTTAATTGACATGATTTTAAGTTGTGTAGATTGAAGCAATTTGTTACATGATTTTATATGTTTGAGTGGAATGAAGTTGATCACTTGTACATAGTAGTTTAGTTTTTTTTTTCTTTACTGTTTTCGTAGGAATGTTGAAACAAACTCTCAAAATCACCCCTGAAATCATGTAAATGTAATTGCTATTTATATTATGTGATTAACTCTTCTAGTTTTGTAAACGCAGGAGCACCCTAAAGTCCCTGGATTGATCGAACCTTATTTACCAATACTACAATTGTCAAAAAGGGTTCATAACTGTCGCACACCAGTTTCGGAGCACGTCAGTTTACTAAATTCGTATGAAAACAATAAAGAAAAGATATTTACAAGTGATCAACTTCATTCCACACAAATATATAAAATCATGTAAACAGATTGTTTCAATCTACTCAACTCAAAACCTTGCCAATCAAGAATAATGAAACGAATTCAGAATTACATGTCGTAGCGGTCAAGTAATCTATGATATTCTTCTTAAGTATCCTATGCTATTCGAGCAGCTCCAAACATAAAAAATTTGATGCAATATGTTATGTTAATGTTTAGCGCAACCATACAACATATAACATGAATCATTAAGATCAAAGAAGAATTCGAACATATAGACAGTTTATCTTAGCGCTTAAACAATCCACATACAACTTATGACCTAAGCCTAACCCATTCCCATGAATCTAAGATTTTGCCACTTATTCAATCTATGTTTGTCTTAGCGGTTTAACACAGATCAATAGGACTACCAACCCTGCAGAAGTTAGTAATTTAAATAAACCAGATCACAAGTTTTCAATATCAAGAATGACACAATAATAAGTTACGCAAGTCTCATCAACAATCTAATAACAGAACTTTATAAAATTCATGCATAAAACATATTGTCAGTGTCATAATCCATGCTATTTGAAAACCAAAGACAGTAAGAACAAAATGGAAGTTCCATAGCATGGTTTTACACTTTTGAGAGTCTTCTTGGCCTTGAAGCTTCAAAGGGTGACGAACTAGTGCAGGAAGGGACCTCGGCAGCATTGAGGAAACTCTTGTGGCTGTGTGCTTACTCCTCTGCGGCTTGGCACTCACACCGATAAGAGAACATAAGAGACAAAACATTTTTGAATTTTTGGTAGAAGAAGTGGTACTGAAAACGTTGGTCTCTACTTCCTTTTATACTGCTTTGGCCGAACCCTAGCTCTTCTCCTAGCCCTTGATTATTTTCTGGGGAGATTTAAATCAAGATCTTGAGCAATAATTCATCACCTCTGATTCCTTCAAGATGGAAAAAGAAGGTTCTTCGCATGAAGCTTGAATGAGGACCAGGTACCTTCCTTGGTGCGCAATTAGGGTTCTTAATTTCTGAATTATAATGAACACAAAATATCCCTTGATTACGACAGAATCCCTAAGGTTTGTCGTTCTTCTCCTTTTATACACGCCCAAAGAATTCCTAATCCAAGTTGGATTAAGTTTCCTAACTTCACGTGGTTTCCTTGTCTCATAAGGAAAGAAAGTCTCTTAAACAGTTTAGGAAAGTCAAGAAAGATTCATAAGTAGTAAGTTTCCTAAATCAAAATAAGAAAGTTTCTTAAAATGAAATAGGCAAGTTTCCCTTTTCAAAACATGAAAGTTTCTTAAACGGCTTATCCTTCGATTCTCAACTTATTAAGACTCCTTGCTGCACCGGGAATCCTCATTTAACTAGGATTCCTCCCAGTTCTTGCATTTTAGCCTTCTTTGGTGTAAAACTACCTTTTTTAACCTACAACACATAAACAAGCTAGAAATGACATTATTAAAAAAATAACGACGTTAAATAGGATCAGAAATACGTTAAGGATATAACATAAAATGCGTTTATCACTCCTCCAGTGAGAAAAAGGTTCAGACTAGTAGATTTGCAACAAGCCGCGACATCGCGTAGGTGATTATACTAGCTATCATCAATAGGCAAAAAGATATGGCTCCAAAAGGTAGTCAAGGCACCAATGAAAACACTTTTGGACTTACTTTTGGTCAAAAATTGAACTTGTACGTTGTTGACTCGTATGTACCATTTTAATTCTATTCAATATCCCTTTTTTTTAGGGAAAATGGAGTCGAACTCCTTTGATTCCAAGATCAGAGAATATCCAAAGACAAACTCCATATTACATGACGATGCTCACTCGACCAATGGGACAAGCGGGAGTAAAGCTCCAAAACAAGTCCAACGGCTGGTCAACCGGGAACGAAACTCTGATACAAACTCAAAGAGCTTACAAAACTACAAAAAAAACTAACTTAAAAAAACTAATGTCCACAAGAGGACTTTATTTTGGCCTAGAAAACAATAACCTACATAACCAACCAAAGTACCCCAGCTCAATAAATCTAGGCCAAAGACCATTTCGGTGTACCATTCCATCCAAAAAAGGGGCAAACTCTTCGATAAGGTTACGTAGGGATCTTCTCCAACCCCAAAAGAGTTACCAAAGCCCAGAGCAAATAAAGTCAAGTTGGATTGAGGAGGGAGAGTGGAAAGGCTCTCGAAACCCAAGCCACACCCACTACCCTCAAAACCATGAATTGGGCCAGTCCTTGCCGGAGTCCCTGCAAAACCATCAGAACTGGTACCGCGCCAACCTCAGTCCGACGGACTACCCAGCCATGACCCCATATCCTCTAACTCAGTGAGCCGCCTGTAGGAAGCAAGATCAACTCCTCCTCCTTCTACACAAAAACTCGACCTCCTCTACACAAAAGCTGATGGCGAGAGCAAAGAAAGCCTGCCTCTGCCTACCGCCACCACAAAGGACTCCTCTGATGTACCTCCATCGGATAGCCTACGATCTGCCGCCTTCTTGCTTGCCTTCAAGCTACCTCAATTCGCTGCTGCTGCTAACGCGTGCTACCGCTCTACGCTTGCCGTAACACGATGCACGCCTTCGCTTGTTTCCCACCAAACCGTCCTTCACCACCGCCCTTCGCTGCAAAGATCAACACCCAAACCCCACACCAAGGTTCTAAACTGCTCCTATCACGACAAGCCCAAGAAGCCTGCCAGAGAACCCACAACCGAGCACTCCACTGGGATGGAGCGCCGTCTGACGAACAAAACAACCAGAACTTGCCGCCACCTTGAACCAAAACCTAGGATTTTGGAATACTCAACTCCGCCTATTGTGGAGCATATGTGAGTATTTTAATAAGCCTATTGACTATGGACAATATCATTTTCTATTCGATGTCCTTGAATGGACTTGACTCGTATTTATAGAGCTACCATACATTTTCAGTTCTAATCAATCATATAATAAATCATGGTCTTCCAAGATCACAAATTCGAATTCTAAGAGCAACTCCAGCGAAGTTGTTATTTCCTACGTGGCTCTTCAACAACTATAATTGACACCAAGAATTCATCTTCAATGGAGATGTTATTTGCCACATGGATGACAATTTCTAAGAGCTGTGTCAAATTTAACACAGCTAATGCATCTGGTCTTTTCTTTCTTTAATGCTCTCTCTCTCCTTCCTCATTCTTCAAAGTTCAAACCCAGAAACTGTTGCAGGCTTGCACAGTTGAACTCATTCACCTATCCATGCAAAGATGACATCTAGAGATCGAGAATTCGGTCCCAGCGAAGTTTTGTTTCTCTTTCGTTTCTGGTCTAATCTTCACAAAAATCAAGGATAAATGATTCTATTACCTAAGAAACCCAGAACTTGGGAAAAGCTAGATTTGCAAATCTGAAGATGGATTTTATGATTTAATAGAAGAAAAAAAATAATCGTAGGGCGATGGGTTACAGGCTGTGGGCATTAACTCGGTTGTGAAAGATTGAGCTTCGATCTCTGAGATATTGAGAGATGGAGTTTGCATCTCCATTGAAAACAAAAGAGGAAGAATGACGAAAGAGAAGCAAATCATGAAGAGAGAACACTACAAAAAATAAGGCTTTAGGCGACGAAATGAAAAAAACCGGGCGACAATTTTTTTTTTCGTTGCCAAAGAGAAAACTTAGGCGATGAAAAAAAAATCGTCACCCAAGAAAAAAAATCGTCTCCTAAAGTTCAACTTTAGGCGACGAAAATAAAATCGTCGCCTAAGGATAAATTTCGTCGCCTAATATAGAAACTAGGGCGACGAAAAAATATTTCGTCGCCTAAGATATTTATATCGTCGCCTAAGTTTTTTAATCCTTAGGCGACGAAACTCAAATATATCGTCGCCTAAGTATTTTATTTTTTTATTTTTACTTGGCCGACGAAATAAAAGAATTTCGTCGGCCTAATAAAATCTTGACCGACGAATTACACTCATTTCGTCGGCCAAGAGTAATCCGAATAATTAAAATAAAATAAAACACATTTAAATTTCATTGTACAGGATTTTTTATTTTTACTCTTGGGCGACGAATTTAACAAATATCGTCGCCCAAGTATTATCTTGGCCGACGAATTACCCTACTTTCGTCGGCCAAGATAATCCGAATAATTAAAATAAATAAAACACATTTAAATTTCATTGTACAGGATTTTTTATTTTTACTCTTGGGCGACGAATTTAACAAATATCGTCGCCCAAGTATTATCTTGGCCGACGAATTACCCTAATTTCGTCGGCCAAGAAAATCCGAATAATTAAAATAAATAAAACACATTTAAATTTCATTGTACAGGATTTTTTATTTTTACTCTTGGGCGACGAATTTAACAAACATCGTCGCCCAAGTATTATCTTGGCCGATGAATTACCCTAATTTCGTCGGCCAAGATAATCCGAATAATTAAAATAAATAAAGCACATTTAAATTATAAGGAAATGTTTTTTATTTTTATTGCCCCGTCAGCGTCTCGTCGATTGGAAACTATTCTCAGTTGAAGGTCCGGCCAGATTACGTGATTTGGAGGGTCGAATAGCCGTTTCCGTCCGTTTAGGAGTTTGACCGCGCCGATTGACCGGACGGATCGAGCCCTTATCTTTGTCAGATGGAGCTGAATTTTTGCCCACCTACGTAATTCGTTATGCTGGTCATATCTGACGGTCGGTTTTCAGTTCCTCTTCTCCGATCACCAAACTCACGATATATGTACTAATGTTGTATAACTTTTTTATATAAGTGTTGAGTTTAAGTTTCGTTTTGAAGACAACGTATACGTAGAGGCCTCAAACGCAAAAAAGTCGTGAAATAAGATATGACCGGAACGGTGAAATACGTCAACCCGTGAAAACTGAAGATATTTCGGTAAAATTTCGATGCCGATTGTTCCGGTCAACGAATTTCTCTTATTTCTACCTAGTGGTAGCCCTATCCCGGGTATTTATTTTTGACCAAATTTTTATAGCCCCGTAAGAGTCTCGTCGATTGGAAACTATTCTCAGTTAAAGGTTCGGCCAGATTACGTGATTTGGAGGGTCGAATAGCCGTTTCCGTCCGTTTAGGGGTTTGACCGCGCCGATTGACCGGACGGATCGAGCCCTTTTCGTTGTCCGATGGAGCTGAATTTTTTTCCACCCACGTAATTTGTTATGCTGGTCATATCTGACGGTCAGTTTTCAGTTCCTCTTCTCCGATCACCAAAATCACGATATTATGAATTTTATGATAGAACTCTTGGCCGACGATTTTCTTCATCTTAGGCGACGAGATTTATAGTGAAGAACATCGTCGCCCAAGTAGAGTATCTTAGGCGACGACTTCCAAAATCGTCGCCCAAGATTATCTTGGCCGACGATTTTCAAAAAACAGGGCGACGATTTTTATAAAATCGTCGCCCAAGAACGCCAATATAAAAGACAAAAATTCGGAACCCTAACCATTCGCGCAGCCGCTCACAAATCGAAGCCCTCTCTCTCTCTCTCCGAAAATCCACCGAAGCCCTCTCTCTCTCCCTCTCTCCGACCCCGACCCCGACCCACAATTTAAGGTATAACCCTAAAACCCTAAATTAGTTATGTTCATGAAAATTTTAATTGTTGTTGTTATTGTTTGAAATTGTTGAAATTGTTTGAAATTATTATTTGAAATTGTTTGAAATTGTGAAATTGTTTGAAATTATTTGAAATTGTGAAATTGTTTGAAATTTGGGAGAAGTACAAAATTATTGTTGTGTTGTGAAATTGTTAGTGAAATTATTGTTGTTGTTGTAATTTAGGAAATTAATGGTAAATTAGGGTAAATTTTTGTAAATTATGGTAGGATTTTAGGGTAAATTATGGTAAATTGTGATGTAAATGATAATTGTAAAATATTAGGGTTTACGGTTTAGGGTTTAGGGTTTAGGGTTTAGGATTTGTGGAAATAATTTGTAAATATATTGTAAATGATTAAATAATTTTTGATTAAATAATTAAATAATATAAATTATAATTGTAAATATATTGTGGAAATTTTGTAAAAAATAATGGATTATTTTTGAGTAAGGATGTAAATATTCGTAAATTAATATTTGTGATGTAATAATTCTGAATTAATGTAAATAATTTGTTATGTGAATTAAAAAAATAATAAGTCCTATAATAACTATTACTTTTTATTTGTGCTATTATTGTTGATAAATTTTTCAAAATTTATGGTTATTTTTTGTTAAATTAATTATAAGACGGTAAAATATTTTTAATAAATTTATGGTTATTTTAAACAGGATGGGCATGAGGAGAACTTCTGGACAACGTCCGGGTGTGAGGAGCCAATATTCCTCGAACGGTACATCAAACAACCCGCCGCAATCACCGTCGGTCGGGTTTCCGTGGCAGATGAAGGCCCGACATGTGGCGCTTAGGGGTGGCGCGAGCGGCTCGCGTTCTGCTGGGCAGCCGGGTCCCGCAGCGACGGCCCCCTCGTCATCCAGAGATACTTCCCCGGTCGCGATCTATCACCGCCCCCACACAGTCGTCCCCGACCGACGGTGAAGGCGGGTCATCCGGGGTCCCTACGGTGCCGTCCGGCCTCTTCCTTCCTCTGACGATACCGGCGATACCTCGCGTTGATGAGGAGGGTCGACCGATTCGGGAGTTGCTCCCGCATGTGGCACCGCACGAGGCGTTAGATTTCGAGTTTCTCCGTAGGCAGATGGACTGAATTTTTGTAATAAATTATTTATAAATTTATAAATTTGTGTTATTTTTAATTAAATTTTAGTATTAGAAAAATTTAAAGAAATGCCGAAAAAAAAATTCCAGCAAAAATTAAAAAAACAGTATTTATATATTTAAAAATATTATTTAAATATTTTTTTAAAAAAATTAAATATATTAAGGCGACGAAATTGCTAAATCGTCGGTCAAGGACTTACCATATAAGACGACGAAAAAAAGTTATCGTCGCCTAAGATGTAGTGATCTTAGGCGACGAAATATTTAGTTTCGTCACCCCAGGTTATAACATCTTAAGCGACGAAAAAAATTTTCGTCGGCCAAGGTGTTAAATCTTGGGCGACGAATATTTTTGGGCGACGAGAAGTAGATCTTAGGCGACGAAATTCGTGTCGTCGCCTAAGAATTACTCTTAGGCGACGACGGACTGAATTTTCGTTGCCTAAGTTCTTGGCCGACGCACTTCTAGCGACGACGTCTTGGCCGACGACATGTCGTCGCCTAAGTACTTAGGCGACGAATTTTTTTAACAGGGCGACGATTTTTTTTCGTCGCCCAAGATCTATTTTCTGGTAGTGGAAGAAAGAGAAACCAGTTTTTCTTTTGCTTATAAATATAATAAAATAATACTTAAGTTTAA